>CM073489.1:23589109-24860057 GCA_037074505.1 Albizia julibrissin
AAAGACCAAACTTAGGTCAAATTAATTAGGTCAAGTAGGTCTAAGTAGCCAATTAAATTATGCCGTGTGTATTAAATAGACAAATCGCTGATTTGTCTATTTAATACACATAACAAAATTTAAAACATTATAGTTATCTTTCTTAATTTTTCTATTCTTTCTTTTCTTTAATTATTCTTGAGGTAGTATCAATATGGATAAAAAAAATATTGACAACTATGAAAAAATATGTCTTATATTTATAACTAAGATTAACTTTTTAAATATGTCTTATATTAAGAACTGGATGTGGTATTAATTAATCACTTTAAACCCAATCCTTCAGCCATTATAGTTTATACATATACGCACAAATAGACAATAATAAATTTCCTTGTTTGCAATTTCTCAATGCCATAACTTATTATAATTTTTTCTCTCGAAATAACTTAATATAAATTTTTTTTCTTAATATCATGATATAAATAATTGGTATAAATATTTTTCTTTTTAAAAAAATTATGTTTCAGTCCTCGTTTTAAAATTTTGATAAATAAATAAAATAATTAGAAGACATAATAAATCCAAAATTGAGGTGATTTGTGATATTATATATATGGCATGAAAGGTGATTATGAAAATATTATTATTTAAAATGATAATAAATACAAGATATTTTTATAAAAATTAACAAAAACTATGTTATGAGTTTTTGAATAATATTGAGTAATAATTCCTTTATAAAATTTTAAAAATTACATTTCAATATTTTTATTATTATTAATATTGATATTTAAGTTCCCGAAAAAAATTAATATTTAAGTTTGACAAAAGTTCTTAATTATTAACTCATTAACTGGTTAGATGGAGAGATAAAATCAAGAGAAAAAATAGGGGGAAGTAGGGGGCGTGTTTGATTTATTTTTTGTTTTTATGTTTTCTTTAAAGTGATTTTTTAAGAAAATTTTTAAATTTTTAAATGTTATTTTGAAAAAAATATCTAGAACAAAGAAGTGAAAGGTGAAAACATAATTTGTTTATTAACATAACTAGTAATAAAATTGTCAAACAGAAATAAAAAATACAGCTTGGATTTGTCTAGGACGATTATGATGTGCATAGAAATGTATAAAACGGGGGAAAAAAAGATTGTCCCATAACAGAAATAATTGGATCAGAGTCTAACCATTAATATATATATATATATATATATATATATATATATATATATATATATATATATTCAGAATGAATTATGGTTATCTCTTTTCTATGTGATATTTCATCTACTAATATTTCTTTAGATTTATGTCTGGGTGATGTAATTGTCATCCATGAAAATAGAACGTTCTTTCCCGTTTAATTTTGTATAACCAAAAATCACAAAATATTAAAAAGATGTTCTATCTTTTTTGTTTGCAAAAAAAAATTTTTATTTTATTTTTCAGAACACTTGAACAATAACATATTTTTAAATAATTTTTTATGTTTTTATATTTTTTAAAACAAAAAGCTATTATTAAAACAGGAAAAGTTTGAACATCAAGGAAAGAAGTCAAAGAAAAGTAGGGGGGAAATAGATGTTTGGACCCATCTCATTTTCATAGTAGATAGAGAAATTTAGAGAAGAAACCTATTTGTTTCAAATATTACAGTTCCTATTAATATTGGAGATTAGAAACTGAAGGACCAAATACATTAATTTTGGAATAGAAATATACTTATATTCATATTGTTTCTTCAAATTCTGAAATCCCAAATTTATCGAGTGGTGGTCATGACAATCTTATTATCAATCATGCATCTTATTATGTTTCTATTTAATCAGATGCGTAATCAAGTAATTAATACCATGATCATTCCACTCGATCTAATTCATTCTTTTTATATAAGTTGTTCTTAAGTGGATTTGTGCGTTAGAAAGGAAAAGGAAAAAAATATATCATCGGGGTAAAGTGAGGCTAAATATTTGTTTCATGTGTTAGTGTACTGTTTCTTTCTTTCTTTTTTATTTATTTTTTATTTTTTTGGTACAATACAAGTGACGACATAAGGTTGATAGTTGAAACCAAGGTTCTAAAAATCGGACCGATCACTGAACCAGTCGGAATATTGGTTAAGGGTCAGTGGGTCAGATCGGAATCAAACCGAAGTTAAACCGATGCCAAACCGGTGAGAAATTGAATATTTTAGACTTATAAATATAAAATTTAAAAAAAGATTTAAAAAATTGATTTTTTTTAAATAAAAAAATACTGAACCGGTCCAGTTTAGTTACTGGGTTGCCGGTTCTCAGGCCGGACCGGCCGTTCCGGTCCGGGTGCCATGCCAAAACCTTGGTTGCAACCATGTAATGGTGCCATGCATATAGAGTTACTAGGTTATTAAGCCACTTTGAGATGTGTGTTTGTCTCTTTGAATGAGAGGAACGCCATGAGTGCACATTTTTATTATTATTTAATGATATTTCTTTTTATGAGAGGAATGCCATCTAAAAATTGTTACTATTAACTCTATCATTAATAAATTTATTTTTATTTGTGCATAAATAAACGACCAACATTAAGATTGAATGTGCAAAAATTTATTTAACATCTATATTAGCTTAAGTAAATTGCAAAGTACTATTTATCCTTAAAAAAAGTGAGTATAAAAACCTCCTTGCATTAGTTTAAAGTGGAAACTTTGCTCTAATTAATATACATTATAACATTTCCTAAGAAAAAAATAAAAATTTTAAAAGTAAAATACTCTGACATCTTTTATGTTTTCTTTTAATTACATTGACCTCCCATATATTTTGAAAACATGCAGTTAAGTCCAATTTGTTAACTTTGTTAAGATTTATTATCTTGTAATTTAAATTTTTATTAATATTAATTCTATTTACTAATTTAGCCTTCATCATTACTAATTCTCTTATTTCTGTTGAAATTGTTTAAATAATTACATATGCTCTTTCTTGCTTTATTTTTTACTTTGCATCGGTTAAAGTCTTTCATATTAATATAAATACTCAATTAACTAAATTAATACACACTTTGAAAACATAGTTAAAAATATGATTATTTCTTTTAATAGATTGATATGTAAATAAATGTGTTTATAAATGTTTGTGACCAAGATGATTTTAAGACATTTAAATTAAAAATTAATATAAGCTGTATAATATATCTCAAATTTACATTATCAATAACATATATGGTGAATATCATATGCCTTTTGAATATGTTTTTAGACATGGTGTCATGGTAAAAAAAATACTAAGAAAGAAATAAGTTTGTTGTCATTGAAAATAATACTAAATTTAATAGTTTCAATAAATATGATAAAAAATAATTACAATATAAAAAAATTGAATTATATTGGAAAATTTGTTTATATATGTATGACAAGAATTTTTGATTGTATAAAAAGTAATTTTTATGCTATTATAAAAGTTTATCCATTTGTTGAAAAATGAATATTTTTGTAGGAATCAAATGTTTAATACTCAAAGTTAACGGTCAATTAACGGTTGGTTCGATAAAAATGGAATCTTAAATATGTAATGGAGGTTTATGTAACATACATTTTAATTTCAAGGGGTCTATATACGTTTTTAAAATAAAGGAGATGTTTGTGTAATTTATTAAAACAAAGGGGTAATCAATGTATTTTGACTCTAGATTTAAGTTAAACTTTGTAAATTAATACCCACTAAATCTTACATGAATTAGTCCAAAACTTTGACAATGTCTCATTTTTTCCAAGTTATCAGAGTCTAATTATTTTTTACGGTTTTGTTTGTGGAATATATATAAGAAGAATGCTGAATTTATAAAATCAAATGGCTTACTTGTAAACACATATATTGTACAATTACCAAATAATGTATCCATTAATATTTAATATTTAATATTTAATATGACTCATTAATAGGTATAACGATAATAGGATTAGAGTTAATAATTTCATTCACATTAAATCAAATGGATATTGAATCGAACTTAATTTATTATATTAACAAGACATCAATCCTACGTTTACATCTTACTGCATAATATAATAGTGGCATGACTTTATTCTTAATCAAGTCTATAGCTAATGCACAACATAACTGTGATGTTTCCGTCATTTGTTTGTTCAGGTATTGTTGCCATACTTCAATTTAAGCCTTACAAAGTTGTACTTTTATAAGACTTTTGATAAATGTAGCTCTTGCTGTAACTTTATATTTTATTCATAACTATGTTGTTTGAGACAATGTTTGTTGGGATGGTGATGATTTTCTTGGATGACATTTAAACTTTCATTTTCTAAATATTGCAAGTTTATAACACTTGAAAAACAAGGTGAGAATTGTATAACTGGCGCTAATGTGTCATACTTCAATAAAATTAACATATTAAGGGATTAACATTAGAAATTGAAATTATAAGCAATACATTTAGTATGGACAATTTAAATGTAAAATAATTGTTTACATTATGTCAATATTTGTTTTCCCTGTAAATCTCTAACTCATGTAACTTTAATGGGATGTGAAGATTTTCCTGAGTACAAAGACTTGGGTGATCGTGATTATGTATATGCTTACTGCAAAGTAAAGTTTCGGTTGAATTGAAGGCTTCATAAATATAATCCACATTGTTCACCCAAGTTTGTAATGTGCTATTTCAAGGCAAGATAAGTTTACCTGAAATCAAGCAACTTGAGCAATACCTAAAAGATCTTCTAACGAGCGAAAGCTCATGTTGTGTAGAATTGAGATAGAACATTCGGATATATAATTCTATGTTTGCATCAATGGCAGGTTGGATTGATCCTGAAGTAAATATAGGTCGTAGACCTTTTGTTTATAGGATGTCTGGGAAGAATATGCATATGATAGGCGGTATGCTTTCTATTGATGGTCGGACTCCAAGATATGCTCAATTATACATCTATGATGCTGACCATGAAATTTCTCATAGAATGTCTACAATAAAATAAGTGTTATTTCCCCTGTAGATGCATGGTTGTCTATCACATTTATTTCATTCTTTTCTTATACAATGATCCAATCTAATACATTTTCATAGTGGTTTGATTTGCAGTTCTCATATAAATTGTCAACAATATAATCTAAATCAAGACACTATGATAGGTCTTAAACATATGTTAGACAAAGATAACTGATTAGTTAAGATATTCCAGATGGCATGTGATTTTGTCATGTCCTATAAGGGTTAACCCATAGGGATAAAGCTAATCCATAAGAGAGACAGGGATCTAAATAGGTACGAAAAGCCTTCAGCACCCAATAAAGTTGCTACTTTGATTATTGGAGATATTGGTAGTACAGATGAGGGACGAGATATTATTGTTAAATACAAATCAGGTATATTAGAGAGAATTAAGGAAACACATCCAAATTTTCTACCATTGCAATATCCTCTGTTATTCCCATTTGGCAATGGTGATTACAATAAAAATATACCACGTGTCCGTGATGAGGAAGTCTCAACAAATCATGTTAAATATGTATCAATGCAAGAATACTTTGCTTATATTGTTCACAAGCATGACAATGAATTTTTTGCTATACTAAGTTCTAGCTTTTTGTTGTTTATGCATACACAAAGATGGAGGCATACAGATTTTAGTACTTGCGATACAATCAAAAACTTTTTTAGGCATAAATGTACAAAGGTCCCACTAATGCAATATTTATGGGTGAGACGGAAGCTGCAACTAGGGGTAAGTGAATTATATTTCCGTCTTGCTTCATTGGAGGGCCTCGGTATGTTATGCGTAACTACTAGGATGCAATTGTCATATGTAGATGTGCTGGCTATCTCATCTTCTGGTTCCAGGGTTGAAAATCAACCAGAGCTTATAGATAAAGTGTTTAAGATAAAGCTTGATTCCTTGATAAAGGATTTACAAAAGGGTGGTCTGTTTGGTCCAGCCAAAGCCTGTTAGTATGGACTATTGATGCATTTAATAAACAATTATTTTATAGCATATATGATTCAAATAGAATTCTACTAATTATTATCACCATCCTAATTATTCCATATAATGAAGTCTTAATTTTTTTTTACTAATGTTGAAATGTCTTCTACATCGATATATACTATTGAATTCCATAAGCATGACCTACCACATGCTCATATTCTGTTGTTTCTTGGCAATACAAACAAGCTGTCCACGCCTGAAGAAATAGATGGTATTATAAGCACGGAGTTTCCAGATAAGGAGAGCAATCAGCATTATTTGAAGCGATGATAACTTTATGTTGCACGGGCCATGTGAATTAGCCAACAAGGACTCACCGTGTATGAAAAATGGGAAGTGTTCTAAATATTTTCCAAAAAATTATATTCCAAAAACTTTCATTCATGAAGATGGGCATATTTGATATAGAAAACTAATAATGGAAGGGAAGTTCTGAAGAGTGGTATTCCTTTAGATAATAGAAGTGTTATACCATATAACCCATATCTGCTCTTAAAGTACCAAGCGCACATCAATGTTGAGAGATGTAAGAAAGGAAAGTCTATCCAGCATTTATTCAAATACATCAGTAAAGGTCATGACTGTGCAACAATAACCTTCTATGAAGATTCTGAGTTATCCAAATCGGACGTGGTGCATGGTGAAATTAAAATGTATTATGAGGTTCGTTACTTATCACCTAGCAAATCAATTTAGTGATTCATTACCCATAACATAAACTACAGATATCTATCTATTGAACGTCTTGCATTTCATCTCCTAGATCAGTAAAATGTTATTTACGAAGATGATGATGATATAAAAGAAGTAGCCAATAGGTCAACTGTGCATGAGTCTATGTTTCTTTCCTGGATGGCCGCAAATGATGAATTTGATGAAGCAAAAGTACTTACCTATATAGATTTTCCAACCAAATTTGTATTCAAGAAATATCTGTAAAAGTGGACAGTACGGAAGACTGGATTTTCAATCGGACGATTATACTACGTTCTACTAAGAATAGAGGAATCATTTTACTTACAGTTCTTACTAACAATAATGTGAAGGCCTAAGTCTTACAAAGAAATGAAGACTGTAACACCCTACTTTTATACCGTACAAAACAGTTGAAAACATGGCTTGATGCCACATGAGAGACCAAAAACAGTTCTTAATCCATTTTGGATCACAACTTCACTACAGGGTCCGATCCTATAGTTAAGTGGGTTTTTAAAAGATATTTCAAAACATTTTAGTTGTGGTCTCATTTTCATTTTTCAAATTGTTTTAATTCATTCGGGTCTATTTCCATTTCTTAATATCAGAGTACTTACTGAAGTTCTTAGCGGATAATCATAATAAGTTCGCTACTAAAAGGGTCCACCTAGTATTGTCACCCGGTACTAGATAACTTACATCAATTACATACAACCTTCCAGGTTTACAGTTGGTGTATTCCTACCACCATGAGTACTAAGTTTACCAAAATACCATTCAGTATTATATACAGATCCAAAAGTTAGATAACCAACAGAAAATAAATTCTAGGTCTTCACTTCTACCCGTCCGTGGCTATCTTCTTCCCATGAGAACTACTTGCCCATGCTGCAGGTTAGTTATTGGAAAAAGGGTGAGATTCAAAAGAATCCCAGTAGTAACAAATAGCACTCATATAAAATGCATACGAACAAACATGCCATAACAGCCACCACATACCAAACAATTCAATATTCATTCAACATTCAGAGATATGTTCATTTAATAAATAATTCTATTCAAGGACGTACCGTCCCTTCCCACAGCGCTGGGTATTCTATTGGGCCAAAGCCCTTCTCATCTGAATGCTTAAAGGGCAATTCGGCCCGATTCATGTTCACAGTTCAAGTATGTATAATGGCAATAATATGCATGAAGCAGGATACATAGAATATGAGAGAGAAGTTACTACCTTAACCTTTCCAATATTATGAGGTGTGTTACCACTTCCTTGGTCGTCCCGGACAGATATCGAATCCTATATGTGGAAATTCATGAATGGACGAGTTATTACTTAGCCCAATACATTTATAAATTACTCTTTAATGTTGGTTATCATTAGGGTTATTATGGTAATTTTACCAAGTCAACCAATGAGTTAAAATGGTCAAATTATCAAAAGGGACTAATTTTTACCCTTGGTGTACAAAGAAATTACAATATGCCATTATATTTTGCCATTTTCGCATAGGCACAAATGCTGGCAGATTTGATCCACTAACTTTACAAATTCATATCTCTTTGTAAAAATGTCCAATTGGAGTGGTTCCAAATTCTATGTGACCCTTATTAAGTCTAGTTTCATAGAAAAATACTTCACTTAGCCAATTGAACGCACAGAAATCCATAATTTCCAGTAATTGGACATTGTTTCAGAATTCTTCAGTTTTACATGACCAAACTTCAAAAATGTTTAACTCCCAGAATACACATCCAATTAATCCTTATGACCTATCAAATTAAAGGTATATGTATCTACTTTCAGACCGGAAAGTTTCAGAATTTTTGGACAAGATTTACCCCTTGAATTATCACGCACAACATCTACTGTTATACAGGGCAGATTACATAACATGTTCATGCACACTTCCAAAATTTCCAAATTATAGGAACATCCAAAATTCATGAATACCTGCATACCTACACAATTTTGCCTTCTAAATATAATGGAACTATCAAAATTATCAAATTCCAACTCTTTCACCACGTCATGCACAGGGCAGAAATGTGACAAATAAGCCAACAATTACCCAACTTGCAATTTAAGTCTCATACTAGTTTTATAAGCCTTCCAAATATCATAAAACACCATGAACACAACCAAAATACCATGAATCTTCATAATCATAACTTGACCAAAAACAGGGCAGATTTCACATGGGAAAAATCCTCAACCAACCAACACAATCCATAGTTCAAAATGAAGCTAAAGCTCACCTCTTGCTCCCCCTTAGGTTCTTTCTTTGTTTCCTGAACTTGTGCTTTTGCAAGATGGCTAAAAACACCTCCTCTAGAAATTCTAAAACCATAGAGTTGAAGCTCTTAGAGAGGAGAACAACTTTTATGAAGGCCTCAAGAGCCATGGAGGTGGTTTGGAAGGTGAAAATGGAGCTAGAAGCTCTTACCTTGAAGTTGTCTTCCTCTTTCTCTTTCCTTAAGCTTTTTGGACGAATTTGGAGTTGTGAGAGGGAGTGTTTGATGAGTTTAATTCACTCTTCTTCAGCTTCCAAATCACTTGGCCGTATAACACCAAAAGGAGAAAAGACATATGCCATGTGTCACATTTTTATGGAGTCTTGAAAAGTTACATGGTTAATTAACCAACCTTAGTTAGCCTCCTTAGTCAAGCTTTCTCTTTCATCTTCTCTTATGCAGCTGATTGTAAATGAGGATAAGAAGATGAAGAATGAAGACTTAATGAATTAAAGCCTCTCCCTTTTACATTCCAAGTGTCCAAGCCATTTTTGTTGACTTTCTTGTATAAAAGATGAAGCCATTAATTGATTCATCTCTCCCATTATTCTTGGATGAGATTACAGCATGAAGGGAGGAGATTTAATTTTCTTTTCAAATGTTAATCTTGACCCTTCATCTTGCCTTCCAATTAAGTTTTTGGTCATTCTAGATTTTAGGCGAAAATTAGATAATTTATCGATAACTAATCGGACTAAAATCATCATACAATTTCTTGGGATAATTCTTTCATTAATTTCACTATCCATTAGTACACTTAGTCCTTGAGTACTTTTTGGGATATTACAAAGACAGTGAACATTGTGGAATATAATAATTTCAAGGATGCATGCAATGTATTAGGACTATTAAAGGATGATAGGGAGTATATTGACACATTCAAGGGGGTTGGGGAGTAGGCAACTGCTGAGTATATACATCATTTTTTTTCACTTTACTCTTCTGCAATTCTTTCAGTAGATTGGAAATTGTATGGCAGCAGTTATGGAAGTTAATGTCAAGTAATGTAGTATATAGATATGAGCAAGAGACATGTATGCAGTGTCATATACATTCAGGAGCTTTTATTTATTATAATCAGTATACTGTTATTACTTATTTGACTACTCTAAACTAATCATATTCATCCTGGTTCCTTATTCTTTTAGTTTGTGCGTACTCACCTTATTGTCTCTGTTCAGGTTTAACTTTGACTGACAAAAAACTTGAAAATGCCATTTTGATAGACATTGAGCGTCTTCTGAACATGAATAGTAGAAGTCTTAATGAGTATGAGTCACTTCCATTTCTATCTTCACCCTGTTATCATGGCCGGGCAAATAGATGCATGTATGACGAGTTAAATTTTGACTTTGATGCTATTAGGAGGGAAGTTCCACGTTTGGCTGTTAACTTGATCGAAGAACAAAAGGAGATTTATGATGCAGTTAGATCAATTGTCAACATCTCAGATGGAGGTTTGTACTTTGTCTATGGCCAGGGTTCACATCTAGCAGTATTACTTATTCATACATCTCTAATAATATGGGATGAGACCCCAATGGCAAATAAGTTATGCTTCAAAGCATTATATCATACATTGAAGGATATATGCCATTGTGTCTATCCAGATGGGTCTGAAATGCCATTTGGTGGTAAAGTCATTGTACTTGATGGAGATTTTATGCAGATATTACCAGTTATTCTTAAGGGTTGTAGAGAGGACATTGTCTTAGCAACAATAAATGTTTCATACCTTTGGCAGCACTGTAAAGTCTTTAAACTTACGAAAAACATGAGATTAGTATATTCATATATAGTAGAAAATAATATGGATATAAAGGAGTTTACAGATTGGGTTGTTGCAATAGGTGATAGAACGGTTCCAATAGTTGATGGTACTACATATTTTGCTACAATACCGGATGAATGTATCTCACATTCAACATATCTAAGACTAATGGAACATTTGGGTGATGGTGACTATTTCAAGGATTGTGCAATTTTGGCTATAGGTTTGATAGTGGTTGAAGAGATTAACAATTATATTATTGATAGAATACTTGGAGATGAGAGGATATATTTAAGTGCTGGCAATATGTTTAGGAAGGACGTGTTACGGGATTCCATCGCTGCTATGCATTCTGTGGAATTTTTAAATATGATCTCCATGCATGGGGTTCCTAATCATCAATTAAGACTTAAAGTTGGTTGTCCCTTTATGCTAATGCACAATCTTGATAAGTCAACCATAATGTGCAATGGTACAAGGTTTATTCTAACTCGCCTTGATAGGCATGTCATTCAAACAAAGATCATGACAGGTAACAATGTTGGACTTAGGGCCTTAATTCCTAGAATGACGTTATCACTATTTGACACATCATTGACATTCACATTGTGTCATCACCAGTGCCCCATTATGCTATCCTTTGTAATGACAATAAACAAAAGCCAGGGGCAAAGTTTGATGTCAGTTAAGTTATACCTTCCAAGACTTATTTTTACACATGGTCAATTATATGTTGTTGTTTCAAGAGTGAGATATAAATCTCAAGATGTTACTTTTGGACAATGCAGACAAAGTAACAAACATGACAGTAAATGTTGTTTATAATGAAGTGTTTTGCAATGTTGTAAATCAGGTACGTTACTCATTGTAATTGTGATGTATGTTGCAGGTCATACTTTATAAATGTATGCTTTAATCTTAATTTATTGTCACAAATAGCATTTTATTGACTATGTTAAATATTTTGGTTGTACTTTACGTTTACTCATCATTTTGCTTATAGAGCCACAACTTTTAAACACAAGGTTTTGCGGGTTTACATGGTCCTGCTTCTTCATTAGCTATAGGGATCGGTATTTTAAATCTAATGAAATTAGAGGTAACAAAACCTTTTCTTGCAAAGTGTAGATACAATAATCTAACTCATGGCAAAATTTTGGGGACATACAATATATTAAGATTTAATTATACACAATGAAAATTTTTGAGTGTGTAATCTCAATTAATCGTTAAAAAAGTTGTCAAAACCTGATTCTATATTATATAGATGACATTGTCAAACATTAACGACAAATGTATAATTTACTACAATCGTACAAAGCTTGCCCCGTGTATCCCACGAGATCTGAACTAGTTATTATTTAATAGTTAATCACTAAACGGTGTTCAACTTAACGGCATTGAAAGGAAAATAGATATCTAAGTGTGCTAAATGGTGTTAAATTTAAAGCCATTGAAAGGAACACTGATAACCAAGTGTGCTACAAAGTGTTAAACTAATCCAATTCTACAACATTTTTGATAATATACACTATTATAAAAATCGTGATATATGATGATTATTAACTACCATACATTACGATTCCGAACCATCATATATGCGGGTGTTATAAAAGCTCGGCGCAAATATATTATAGTTCTGAACCGTTAGTTATTCTGGATATATTATAATGGTTATAATATAACACCAATTATGTATTGAGGTTTGATGAAATTATGATTAATCTATTACTGTGATAATAATTAACAGACACATGTAAGCAATCATGATAATATATGGTAATGCTTGCATAATATATAACGGTCTCATTTTACAACTATTATTTATTCAGTAACATACATAACGGTTTGTATATAAGAACAGTGATTTTTAATAAAAGTTGACAACAGTCTCATGTAAACAACCATTATGTATTAAGTACATAAATAACGATTTCTAAATAAGAGCCATGAACATTTAAAATACATGACAGTTTTTATATAACCAGTATAAAAAGTCATAATGTATTACCTAAAAATTTTTTTTAAAAAAAAATTAATTACTTTCTACACCAGTTGTTTATACAAAAAGTGCTTTCTACATCGGTTACATTGGCAACTGGTGTAGAAGATCAACAATCTCACTTTTTATTTATGAAATTACTACCAATCACATTTTCTACATTGTCCCCGCTACAACCAGCAGTGTGGAAAGGTCACGGTAAGATACGTTCTTTGCACTAGCGTTGTTAGTTTGTTCACATTCGTAATTTCATTTGTGATGAACTCTATCATTCAATTATCTCTTGTTCTTTATTTTTTATTTTTTATTTTTAGTTGAGTAACTTAATCCTTCGTTTCTGAGATTCAAAGATATTCAATTGTTTCATTCTATGAATTGATAATTTTGATTTGCAAAACTTTTGTCAAAAAAGATTTGGTGAATTTATATATCGCCTTCAACTTAAAATTGAACTTTAAAGCTGAAACAATCAATGAGTTCATTTACTTGTCATTGCAAGATACAAAAATTGCATCTCACATACACTCATTCTTTCCTATACAGTACGTCATATACACATACACCTTATTTCAATTGCTTAAGTAAACATACGTGCCTAACTAAATATAAACTTGTAATTGACCAAATATTAAGGATGAAGGGAAAAAAATTTGCCTAACTAAATTCAAACTATTTTATGTTTATATACTTATACTATTAGGCACCCCTCTACAAGTGGCTCCTGGACCAGAACTAGCCATGAGCAACTCATATGGTGGAATTCCAGCTCCACATCTATTTCTTAAATTTGTGTCTTTATTTCTCTTCTCAATTTCTTTTTCGATTCTCTTTAAATCCATTGAGAACCTATAGAATGCCTCTATGATTTCAGGATCACTAGTCCAATCTGAAAGATCCTTCCTTTCTCCCAAATACTCTTCCTCAGTAGAATGTTGTGAAAGAATGTTGACCACAGCCAAAAACTTAGTGGTCTGAAACAAGTCAGGCATTGAGCCTAAAAGGTACCCTTCTGGGTCTTTCATAAACTCTTCATACTCTGGGTCATCTTCTTTAGGTAATAGCCTTTTCATCAATGGGGGACGCATTGGGATATAACCTCCATAAGGGTACTGCCCAAAGTTCACTGCAGAATGTTGTACTGATGCAATCCAAATCAGAGTTGTGAGAATAGAAATGAGGTCACTTGGAGTTGATAGTTTAGGCCACCAACTTGCTTGCTTGTGATCTGCATGGCCCACATTGATGACCTCACTATACCATGCCTGAAGCTCATTATCAGATTGAACCATGAGCCCGTCACGATAATAGTAAGTCACATAGGTCTTAACGCAATTCTCTATTGCAAACCAAATGAGAAGGCCATCATTTGCATAGGGATAGTCTTCAATGAGCAATTTCAGTCCATAGGGTTTGGTTTGGTCAGGTTCAGCCAATCCTCTGCATTATCAAGAGTTCATTAATCTTTATAATAGTAAAACATCATTAAGAATCGAGTTTAAGAAGAATGGGTTTAGAATTCAAACCTTCTGATAAGATCGTTAGGAAGGGCTTCCATGTCGAAACGCCACCAGTCTTTGTAGGCAGCAGAAACAATGTGGTTACAATATTTACCACAAGAGAAGTTAGATTCAATAATGCCTCCTGTGTTGATGAGAGCTTCACGTGCCAAGGCATTTATTTGCATGGTGTCTTTCATGTGAGGCTTTAGAAGTTTGAAAATTGGGTGCATCACACTCAATTGCCTATGAGCTGCAATAATAAACGGTTCCATGCATGCATGTGTCCTCAACCTGTAAGTTCAAAGAGGATTTCCAAGTTTAGCCATTAAAATTAGATTCATTCATTGGTTCAAACAGTAGAAATATAAAGAGAGATCGGGTTTTCAGAATTAGTTACCAGTGTTGGACAAGTTGGTGGACCCCGGAATCGTTGGAGCAAACATGTGCTTTGCCAAGTTGCCACAGCCAATAAGAGTTGGAATCCTCAGGAGGGGTCAGGACTTGTTTGGACAAACGATCTGGATATCCTTGTGGAAGACTGAGCTCAATTGCAATGGGCTTCAAAGTTCCTAGTCGGGTCAGTAAGATGGTTCGGGTCGCATAAGCCTTCCGATCCTCTTGAGCATTTATACCTTTGAGAAATGGAATATAAACATCATGATAATCCAATATGAACAACTTTTTCTCTTCCATTGCCTGCAGTATAGGAAAATAAAACAATATTTAGATTATTTAATATACCAAAAAAATACATTTTCACCATTACCAACAATAAGACTTTTCAAGGTAAACAATGATACCTGTTTTATAGACATTCCTTGGAGTTGGGGCAAAATATGTTCGTCTTTTAGCGCTGACTCTTGTGGACCATATATAGATGGATCCAAATTACTCTTTGGAGGAAAGGTCTACAAAATTTTACAGGTAAGAAGTTACGTTAGGATACATCTTTTTTGTGGTTTTTATTAATTTTCTCAGAAAAAAAAAGTAATAAATTTATCTCTACTTACTTCAAGCCTTTTTATGCTTAATGGGTTGATTCCAGCTAATGTCTGACGGCCAAGTTCCTCATCTCTTATACAAAAGCCACTATTATTTCCTACAATTATGGGTAATTGTGTACTTAATACGTTTTGCAATAATTCCAAAGTTTAGAATGAAACAAAATTTTACAGAACTAAATTTTCAGAAAATAGCTATACATACCTCTGATAATGTTTGGTGTATTAAATTTGAAATGATCATCCAGATAAGATTGGATCTTGTTGCTCGCATCTTCACACTTTGACTCATGAAAAGTTTTTCCATTGTAAATGCTGGTAACATCTGAAAGCTGCTTGAAAGCTCCACATTTTTTGACACAAGTTTTGAAGAAAGGAACAAAATTCCGAGTTATTCCTTTTTTCCTTTCCACATCAAGAGCTTCCATTCTAATCCCATCAAATACTTCATCTCTCGGCACATACGTCTCGTTGAATGCATTTACCAGTGTGTCAGCTTTCTGGTCTGTTGAATTTAATTATGAATTCCAAGATAAAAAAATAAATTATCTATAAAACTTTATTTTAATTATGAAGTTATCAGTGGGGTAGGATTGAAAACTCACCATAAACCGATGGAGGACGACCAGTTCGGCATCGTCTAGGATAAGGGTATTGATGGCCACCAAAGATAGGCCTTGAATCTTGTCCTGTTTTGTCTGGATTCCCCAAATCATTGTACACATCAAAGTCATAAATCCTATCACCGTGTTTTCTCACTCCCCTTCCATTTCCTCTTGCTTGTCTTAGCTCTTCTTTTCTTAGTTCTCTTAGACCCGACGGAGTCTCCCACGGTAAATGAATCTGTTTAAGACACCATATTAATTACAAGATACAAGATCAATACAGAAAGGCAAAAAAAAAAAAAAAACCTCAATGTTGGAAAGAATTAAGGAAATGAAAACATCACATTACAACATGTGCTTACCTTGTTAGTGAAGAAAATTCTCTTCTCTGGATTAAGCTTCTCAGGTTGAACCCAATAATTGCATGGAAAATGGAAAATGCCTTCAATGACAATGTCTTCCAAAAAGAACTCCTTTTCATATTTATTTACCACAGTTATTGCTCCTGGTAACCCAAAATCTGAATCAATCTCAAATTGTACTTTGTAAGCGGTCCTGGGAGCCCCCACCTTTACTTCCTTCATCCACTCCAATACAGCGTTTTTGCTCACCTTTGGTTCCATTGTTCCTTCATTTTCACACAGTACAAATCGATAAATGAGAACGCAAGTATTTATTTAGCTAAGGGTATCTAACAAGAGACACTTGAATAGAGCCCAAAAACATTAAAATAAACTAAAAACTTACTGGGGTCAACTTCAGCACTCACTAACTGCATGACCATGCCCTTTGCGGTGGCGGTTTTGTTGAAAGCTTCAAAA
Source organism: Albizia julibrissin (assembly GCA_037074505.1). Taxonomy (NCBI): domain Eukaryota; kingdom Viridiplantae; phylum Streptophyta; class Magnoliopsida; order Fabales; family Fabaceae; genus Albizia; species Albizia julibrissin. Next base: position 23,605,758 of record CM073489.1, read on the forward strand.
TGTTGAAACATCATGGACATAATCTCATTCACTATGTTTTTACTGTTCTTCAAAGTTACGGTGGCTGTTACTGTGACCGTCGTCGTAGTCTCTGGCACCGGCTTCCAAGGAAGGGCTCTCCTAGACTTAGGTTCAATAAAAGTTGGGAGTGATGAGACAGAGTGATTCATCACCTCCTTCTGCTCCTTTGTTGTGTGATCTGAACAATAGAAAGTGGGAGACAAGGAAATTCTATGCCGCTGCTTGGTGCAGCTTTTCAAACGAAATGTTTGAACCATTGATTGACCCATAATCTCTTTTGTCAAGGTCATCTTGGGGGAAAAAAACAGAGTTTGTGTGTGTTTCTCTTCTAGTTGATTATATATACTATATGACTTTACTGTTGAGACCTGGCTTGAAATATTGAACTAGACTTGTTAACCTGGGAAGTGAACTAAACTTGCATTTATAGCCAAGAAAAGAGAGAAGTTTCCACAAGCGAGTCAGACACGTTTCAGCGTGTGGATAGATTTCTTGTGTGGATTGACAGATTGTGAATAGCGTGATAAACATGGGATAAAATTTGGTTTGTTATTTGGCTCATTAGATATGGTATAAAGTAGACTAGTCAATAGCAAAGAGTCCCATAAAAATCTCAGTAACGTTTGGTGTTCCTTTTAATTTTCACTCACACTTACGTACGGTTTTATGTTAATTATTTTGTTTACTTTGGAGCATCTCAATTTCTTTCTAAGTTAGCCGTATCAATTTTAAATAATTTAGCTAAGCATAATGTGTATCAAACCCCAATAGTTGATTAGATTACACACAATTTTTATTTTGGCTGAGAACCAGGAGTGTTCTACACCAGTTCATACTAAAAGGGTAGAGAATCGAATGCTAAACTACTGCTCCAGTCATTAATTTTGAGTAAATTAAGAAAATTTGTTCAGTCAATGAATATAACATATCTTTTCTAAAACACTCTAATCATCTTCTTTAATTCTCTCTCCTCTCTCTTACTTGATTATTGTTGAAAGGGTATAAAGAGGGATAATTTAAAAAAATTGATAAATATTGAAAATATGTCTTACATTAAAACCAATATTACCCCTCAATTAGATCTTGCAGGATTTGAGGGAGGAGTATTAGCTTATGATACAAAACCCTCCCAATAATTAATTAAGCTAATCCATACATTTTATTTTAAAACATGTTTAATATTTACTCAATAATAGGGTATTAGGACACTAGTGGCAATACATGTTTAATATTTACTCACAAGCCAAATCTATGCGCTCATTACTTGATGGTTTGGGTATTGCAACCGTCAAATATATTACCAAACATTTGACTGTTATTACTATCAAGCAAAAACCTTAGGCCTAAAATTATGTGTTCTAACTTGTAGGTTGAAAACTATCAAATATGACTAAATAACAAAATATGCAGTAGTGAAAGTTCAAGACTGTGAAAACTCCAAAACTTTTTCTACCAATAGAAACCTCTCTATTCTCTCCCTTGAACAAAGTAAGTGATTCCGCATCCGACATTTTCAATTGAGATTCGAGCCGTCTAAGCATATATCCCTCTTTGATGGCCAACTTGTGAGGGGCATATAAGTTAAAATTTCAGACTCAAAATGAAAGTGCATGAGTTAGAACTCAAAAAAGAAATTTGTTTCGTGAAATTTTAAAACATATCTACTTTGGTAGCAGTCTTTATTTTAACTGTCATAAACTTGCAAAATAATATCATTCTCACTTGATGATCATTTAGGTATGCTTCAACAACAAAACATCTTCGTTATTTAGGTATGCTTCAATCAATGGTCGATCTAGAATTTTATCGTAAGAATTCGATTGATTGGTTCAATTATTTTAATTAGAAATCAGTTGATGAATTTTTATCTGACCAGTTAAACTAGTAACATATATACATTTTTTTTAATTTTAATTCATAATTCTAAACTACAATTTATATTTATCTATATGAAATTAGAATGAGAAAAGAAAGAAAATAATTAAATAGATTGAAAATATGGATGTATGTATGTATTTTCTTAGAATTACAAATTATGAAATAAGTATATAAAAATTGGTACAAAGAATCCAAACCTAACCCCAATCATAGTCCTTAGCCTAATCACAACCTTGTCATTGCTCCCCCATGCCCTAAGCCCACCACTACCTCGTCCCCACACCTAGCTCTGCCTCTCTCCCCTTTAAAATTTTCGATTTTCTAGCTGCATCTCTTGTTTTCTCTCTTTCATTCACTCCTTTTTAGGTGTTACGTTCCTAGTTTGCCCTATTTTTTTATGGTTGAATTATTTAGCACTCTAAACTTGTAATACATTATAAGTTTTTTAATTTTGAGTTTATAAATTTAATTTTATTAATAATAAATACTTTAATTTGATCAATATCTTTCATGTTAATTTTATTTAATTTTGAAATCTGTAAAATTACTAACATTTATATATGATGAAAAATAATTGTGATGGAATTAATTGTTGTTATGTTGTATGCACTTTTACAAAAAAACATAATATGTGGTTGCTTATTTTTAAAAATATTATGATGTTTGAGAAGCGCTATATTTTCCAATATCATAAAAACAAGCCATGACTTTTATTAAAATTTTGAAAGTGTCATAATTTATTTTTTTTTGTTTAAATTTTTTAATAACCTCCTATGGCGCTTCCTTCAAAAGGGCTACAGGAAGTCATGCATACACTATACTTCCTATAGCCCTTCCTAAGGAACCTTCATAAGAGGTTTTTTTTAAAAAAAAAAATTTGCATAATTATATTATTTTTCTAGTGAAACCCTCTATATTTACCGTCTAAATCCACAGCAATTTATAAATACAATCCACAGCAAAATGGAATAACTCAAAACAAAAAAATAATTCATAAAATATAGTAAATATATTTAATTACAATAATTGTAATGTGCAACTAATTTTAAGTGAATAAACAAGACAAGAAATGCAAGAAACAACCTACATACATAAATATTAGTTAATTATTTGACCATATATTCACACCATGCCTCAATGATTTCATCCACTTGTTGGTTAGTCAACTTGGCAAAATGTTGATCTTCATAATATTACATAAATAATCATGCACACAACGAATTAAAATCACTAAAAATCAATTAACTTAGACACTTGACAATTAAATTTAATACATACGGATTTAAGCTTTTGTATATAAAAAAAAACTTACAAGTTAGGAAATTTCTATAGGAGGCTGAGACAAGAAGGAAAAAAAACACATAGGAGGCAAAGCTTTGTACTGCAACAGAAGCTTTTACTTGTTGTGGTCAAAGAGAAGAGGGAGTGGGGACAATAAATAAGGAAATGTGGTAAAATAATAGTGTGGGGACCAAAAGGAAACAAGATGGTGGACTAATAATGTTATGGGAAATGAAAAACTGGAGGGCACGTAAAAAAACGATAATGACAAGCTTGTGAAATTTTTTAAAGTACCTTATATGGTGCTATACAAGGCATATGGATTCCCTTGATATTTTTAAAACAAAGAGAAGCTTTGGCGCTTGCTCTTTCCCTTTATTTTTTTAAGAAAATTAAGAAAAAAAAAGGCAAATAGGGAAGTTTTAGCCTTAGTAGTGCAAACGTCATTGCTTCCCTTGATTTTTTTTTTTTTTTTAAACAAAGAGAAGCTTTGTCACTAGATGATTCCACCTCTCATTCTTTACATATAAAGTTTTTTTCATTTATGATTTTAGATGAAAATAGAAAAAATTTATTTAAAAAATATTCTGTAGCTACTAAAAATAAAAATTCATATCTATATTTAAGAAATTACTTTCTATAACTCTTTTCCATGAATACGCTGCAAGATGTAATATCTGATATAGCGCTTTGCCACCAAAAGTGCTACATAAAATCAATTAATTATTCTAAAAGGGTTACTTTCTATGGTACTTTTCCACCCGAGCGCTACAAAAAGTAAAACTTGCTGTAGCGATTTGTTGAAAATCATTACAATAGGTAATATTTTAAAAAATTAAATTATATATTGTACCGCTGCGACTTATTTTAATAGTGGGATGATAATTAACTTTTTAAAAACACTACAAATAAGACATTTTGTAGTAGTGAAAATGTGGAAGAATTAGTTTTGGTAGATATTGCCTTTTTTACTCTATATTATTTTCTTTTATATTTAAGTATTTATAATTATTATTATTATTAAGAATGATTATTTTTATATTTTAAATGTGTGTTATTTAAAATTATATTAGAGTTAATATACAAATCTACCCATGATGAATTTACCAATATACATCTAGCATTATAAACTTTACCAATTTTTTTATAAATAATAAGTAACTTAATTAATTTTATCAATAACTATAGATTAGTTATCTAACGTAGATTTACGACCGGTGGAAATGGTGAAAATAACTCATGTCATTGCTACCGCTATAAGTCACCATGGAGAGTACTCTCATAAGATTTTGTTTAATCTTTGAATCGTACTTCACTTTTCAGATCTTCACAATCTTCATAACAGTGACTATGTTGGCACTTGGCAAGACATATAATTAGAATAATGCACAAGGAAATTAAAATAATTGTGAATATCATATATTCATAAAAATGATAATTAAGAATATAGTAGTACATGAAGAAATAAGATCGAAACCCATAATAAAGAGATTTTAAGAGTTGTTGTCGATTGTAGTTACTTAATTTTCCCACCATTGTTAACATGTGTTTAAAAGGAGGTTCTACCAACAATAACAATAAAACCTTATTCTATTAGATTAGGTCGGCTCTATAGATTGTACGATGTCATAGTGCTCCATCGAATATCAAATATTTGAATAGATTATTAATCAAAAGATTACATTCTATAATTTTATTGAGTGTTCGCTACAGTTTTCCTCGACATCTTTTTAAAGGATTATATACTACTTGATCAACCCTTCTCACTGACACACTCAATGACCTTCTTTGAACATGTCTAAATCATATCAAATAATTTTCTACCATTTCATCTTTTATAGATGCCACTTCAACTTGTTCACGTATATGATCACTATGAATTTTATTTTTCCTTATATGACCACACATCCATATAATTATTTTATCTTTTCTTGTACAAGGAGATTCCAATAAGATTTTTTTTTTACGTTTGAAATATTTCCAATGAAAAAAGAAAAAATTCAAATAATAAAGGTTCATTATATTTTTAAAAAGCTTAAATATATTTTATATAAATGTTTCTTAATTATAGTTACAAATTTGTCTTCTAACAAGATGTCATAAATATGTTAGATGATATTTATCTCATCTTATTAGTACTTGTTAAAAAAGCTAAATCATTTCAAATTTGGGGAAAACTTGGTGCTAGTTAATCATTTCAGAAACTACAGAATGCCCACGGGTTAAGTGAGAAATTGACACTATTCTTGCAGGGCTAAGTTCTTATCCGTAAACAGTACATACTAGAACGACAAACTAGTAAATGAGAGCCACAAAATAATGTATTGCTCAAAATATATATCTACCAAATTCTCCACGTACGTAAGGTTTCTATGTAAACATGGAAATTAAAATAGAAAAAACTTGTATGTTTAGACAAAGAAATGGTAAGTGTGTATTTGAACACGAATGACATGAAATTTTGTACTGTTAGAGCAAACTGGTTCAGAACCAAAAAAACTCTGAAAACTAATTAAGATTTTTCAGGTACTGATCCCATGACAACGTGCTTGGGGTCCTAATATCCAGGACACACACACTCTCTCTCTCTGTTTTCTTGTTAATCTTTAATGAGATGCTTTCTTTTTAATGAGGTGTGCATGTATGTATATTTGCCGCCCGCATGAAGTGTGACAAATACAATGAAGTGAGCCCAACAAGGGCATAGTTGGAAACTACCCATCAAGAGCAGATTAGCTGAATTACAATGAACTGAATTTTATTAAAGCATGCATCAATAAACCCTATTTTGCAAATGAAATAGTTCAATTTATTGGCCAGCTTTTAAAATTCTTGTAAAACTTTGTTGAAGGGCATACGTTAAAATGGTATAAGGCTACAAGCGAGATTGATCTACGATCTTTTACATACAGATAAACTTTCATATAACTAAGCTATAAGGTTATTAGTAAAATGAAGATATTTATGTAATGAAGTTAAATCATAGAAAAATTATTTTCTTGCTATGGTTTTTATTTGGGTAAAGGTCACTTAAATACCCACCAAATGATGAAAACCCAAATCAGCATCCCAAAATCACAAAATTCAAGATGAGAGTACAAAAGGCATTTATTTCAACGATGTAATCATTGCCAATTCTTCAATGATTTCAGCGATATGTAGCCATTGCCAACTTTTCGATGATTTCTTTCATTTCAGCTTGGACCACACTAACAACTCATCCTTTGATTAGTCTTTGGACAACGCGTACAAAAGTTGAGAAATTAAATGTTAATAAAGGCGAATAAAAAAGAGGAGAATATCATTTAGGTCTTAAATAAAAAAAATAATATATTGACAAAACATATAACTTGTAAATGATGGCTCTATACTTTTAATTTAGTCGTTGTAATGGTGTTAAAGTTGTAGCTAAAGAAACTTAATCTAGGTATTTAGATATGCTTCAACAACAAAACATCTTCATTATTTAGGTATGCTTCAATTAATGGTCGATCTAGAATTTTGTTGTACGAATCAGATCGATTTGTTCGATCATTTTAATTAGAAATCAGTTGATGAATTTTTATCTGACCAGTTAAACTGGTAACATATATACATTTGTTTTTTTTATTTTAATTCATAATTCTAAATTACAATTTATATTTATCTATATGAAATTAGAATGAGAAAAGAAAGAAAATAATTAAATAGATTGAAAATATGGATGCATGTATGTATTTTTTTAAAATTAAAAATTATGAAATAAGTATATAAAAATTACTACAAAGAATCCAAACCTAACCCCAATCATAGTACTTAGCCTCATCACAACCTTATCCTTGCTCCCCCATGCCCTAAGCCCACCACTACCTCGTCCCCACACCTAGTCCTGCCTCTCTCCCCTTTAAAATTTTCGATTTTCTAGCTTCATCTCTTGTTTTCTCTCTTTCATTCACTCCTTTTTAGGTGTTACGTTCCTAGTTTGCCTTATTTTTTTATGGTTGAATTATTTAGCACTCTAAACTTGTATTATATTATAAGTCTTTTAATTTTTTGAGCTTACAAATTTAATTTCATTAGTAATAAATATTTTAATTTGATCAATATCTTTCATGTTAATTTTATTTAATTTTAAAATCTGTAAAAAAAGAAGAGAATATCATTTAAGTCCTAAATAAAAAAAATAGTATATTGATAAGACCCATAACATGTAAATGATGACTCATTCACTTATTAACGATAACTCTTCACTTATTTTTCTAATATTAAAAAAACGTGTGTGACTCCCCATGCATGTATTATTTTTCTGTGTACGGAAAAAAATGTCTAACATTTTGGTAGTTTAGCCGTGTATTCATTTAAAACGTTTATACTTGCATTGCATATGCATATTATTTAAAATGAAAATAAGGATTCGATGAATCCACTTTTGTCCAAAATAAGTTTGATATTTAATTTGATGCAGTTTTAACTCTCATCCCGCATATTAATATCTTAATATTTAATTATATGTTTTAGATTGGGTTGATACTTCATTAATCTATGAGACATGAAAGACATAATCACTACTACATAAAGCAGTTTTAACGTTCTTATTTTAGGCATTTTAATGTCATTTTATTATGAGACGCTTATTCAAAGGTCGTAGTAAGAAAAGACTTTAGACGTCCCTAACTCCTTAGGGACGCCTAAAGTCTTTAGGCGTCCCTAAGGAGTTAGGGAAGCCTAAAGTCTCCCACAGGTAGAGATTAAAGGGACTTTATGCGTCCCTAATGAATTTAAGGACGCCTAAAGTCCCATAATTTCTTCACGTGGGAAACTTTAGGCGTCCCCATTATTTTAAAAGGGACATCTAAAGTATCTTTAGATATCTCTATTTTTTATGGACGTAAAAACTAATTTTTTTTTTAAAAATGACACTACTACAAAAGAAGTTTTTAGTGACGCACATTTAACGACGTTTCTTAAAAAAACGCTGTAGGTAACTGTTTTATTTTTTTTGTAAAAAAAGAAATAATAACTTACATCGTTTTGTATTATAAGCGTCGTAAGTTAGAGTTGAGATGCTATGGCTCTTCCTGAAAAAACATCATACAAGGCATTTTTTTTGCCTTTTTTTTCTTTTTTTATATCAAGTAAATCAGCTATGACGTTTTAAAGGAAAAACGTCATAAATGGTGTAATAATTTAAAATTATTTTCAACGTTTAGATATATAACCCCCCAACAACTTTATTTCTAATGCTAATAAATATTTTAAAAATAAATTAACAAAAGTATCTGAAAAAAACATACCTAGATAAAATTTCACGTTGGATTCCCAAAATACAAGTTGGCCTTAGCAAATAAATAATTGTTCCACACACACACACACACACACACACACACACACACACACACACACACACACACACACACACACACACACACACACACACCCCTTAATGTATTATATAAAAAAAAAGGCCTTAGCAAATAAATAATTGCTACACACACACAAACCTTAATGTATTATATTAAAAAAAAAAGCCTTTGGCATAAGGCTGCCAAAAATAAAAATGAATCATTCCTTTTGAAATTATTAAACAACTAGCTTCACGTGAAGTTAGTTCAAATCTCGTGCAATGCACAGGTTAGAGTTTTATATGATTATAGTAAATTATACATTTGTGGTTAATGTTTGACAATATTATCTATATCAAATAGAATCAAGTTCCGACAACCTTTTTAATCATTAATTGAAAGCACACTGAGAAACATGGGTTCTTAGGTGGTTAAACCATATTTTCATTGTATATAATTAAAAGCCTAATATACTATATCTCCTGAAAATTTTGACATGGGTTAGTTTATTGTATCTGCATTAGTTTATAATTGTAAAACATTTATAATGTTAATATATTTTGTGTATGAACTTTATATTATTAATATATGAAAACTCAAAAAATTTAGATCAGATTCATTGTTAAATTAAAGGCATATAAATACACCCGAGCATATAGCAAAAAAATATCTTACACATATATTTAAGCAGTATAGCTTAACGGCAACAAAATTAAATAACCTTGATATTGTAACTATGAAACAGTGTAATTAAAATATAAAATTGTTCAGTGCATGCCTCCCAAAAAGACAATCAATCCGGTTACGTTAATGTTTAAAAATCAAAGGAATATTTGGCATATATTGTTTAAAACTAATAGTGAATATGAGATAAAGAGAAAAAATATATAAAGAGGACAATAAGAATAACTGAGTAACACAAGTTACAACCTATACATTATAACTTGTAAAACCAGGTAAGTAGACATAAATTGCCATTATCAGAAAGCAAGAAATTGATTTAAAAACCTATAGAAGAAGTCAACACACCATGATAAGATTAATACAGGACAGCAAAAAAAGGTACAAAAAAAAGTCCAACTTCAATATTCACATAATAGCCTAAAGCAAACGGACAGTCCAAATTCATCGAACAGCAAGATATCACCTACACACATTACTCCGCAAGTACTCTGGAAGCCTATTTGAAAGCGCCTACTGGAAAACACAAAAAAGGAAACAGCCACAATAAATAAGGAAGGCATTATTCTGACAATGCAAAATGAATTCCCTCATAAAGCCATATAAGCTCCACATCCACCCTACACTTAACCCAATAATCTGGAGTAATACGATCTTTTGGATCCATAGTTATATACATATGTTATTCTTACCAACGGAACCTCTCCTCGAACAATCAAAACCCCGATAGTAATGAACTCTAGGGAAGATGAGATAAGGACGCTCACTGGCAATAATTCTACGACAACGTCAGGAGCAAATGAATACAAGCAAATAAACTTGAACTTTGCTGTGACGCTGGTAATGTTTATTGCATGAATACTATATATGAGCGACTATCTATGAGCATTCATAGGCAATGCCCCTGAGTGTGCTAAGACCTAGCTTCTCACAAGCATCTGTAAAAGTGGCATAATCTGTGAATCCTAGAGGAACGGATTGCTTGAAAATAAATGCTGGATGAAAAGCTATATTGGCTTCTTGCAACTAAAAAGTGAATAATCTGAAAGATTGTATCATTAGTTATGTAATCATCGTTTCTTTAAAAATAGAAGTTGGCCTAGATTTATTCAAAGAAAACAAAAGGTTTGGTTAGATTTTGCAGCACAACTTAAAGATCTTTCAGGAAAAAATATAACTTCATAAAATTAGGGAACACTTGTATTTTCATTTTGAATTCGAATGGTAGTCACCGTCATGAACATGTTATAGTGAAAAATTTAAACCTTGGTTTTCCTTTAATTTTTAGGAAAAACATGAACACGTAATCTCTTTATTGACAATGAAACACCAATAATTATCTGCAATTCTGGGAGGTAGCAACTCCTCTATACTTCTTGCCAGTGGATTCATCAGCAAAGCATATTTCATGAATGGGTTAATTACTTGAGAGCAAAGAACAAGAATGAACGATAATCCCCAAAAACTGTCAAAGGAAAATACCTATTAAAGCTCAAAGATTTCAGACTCACTGTAGTCCACAATGCAACTTTTGAGACAAGGGCATGTGGTGGCATATTCAGCGTTATCTGAGACAAGGTGGCTTTACCAAACATGAGATATCCCATGACTGCAACACCTCCATATATTAAACACATAGAACAAAGTTGAACAAATAAAAACATCAATGAGTTAATAAGTGGCCTATAAACAACATTAATAACAAAGGCCCAAGAATGTTCTGTACCATATAATTAATGCTGTCGTAAATTTGGTTTTGTCAGCCATAGACAAGTAAATATTTGGAAAAACTGAATGTCCTCAGTAGCAAAACCCATAGATACCAATAGCAAATGGTATGCCACTCCAATTCACAGCTTGACCTGTGTGATGGAACCCAACATTGGTTGTTGCCCCAACAAAAAACACACAAATGACAATAAGAATTGTTGCAACAACCGATCCAGCTGCAAAATTATTCAGAAAGCTCTGGTGAGTGCATGCTGAATTAGGAGCATTTGATAAAAAAGAATAAGTGTCTCAGAATTTGCAAAACCTGAAAGATAGGAGATCACACGGAGGTCCCTTAACCAAATAGTAGGGAGGACAATAAGTACAGTCAAAATTCCAAATTAGAAAAGTATGTAGAACACATGCCATGCCATTTCTTTGATTGCAGTAATATTGGAAAATCTTAATTTTGGAAATACTTTATACATGATGTTTTAATTCCTCGCGCAGCATACTTGAAATATCTTGCACGATTCCTCATGCAAAATCAAAGGCTTATAATGCTTGTTTCAAGTGATAAATAATATCACAACAAACTAAAGCAATCTGCAATCTGTTCTGCATCAAGAAGCAAGAAAGCAAGACTGAATGGGAAAGATGATTTTGGAGAATTAAAATAACTATCTATATTTATATGTCATGGGATCAAAACTGTGAACAATGTTAAGCTTTGTTTTTCATATTGTAATGTGCACATTAAGCTTTCTGAACCGTGAGAATCTTTGAAAGAAAGTTTTCATAGTAATGACGCCTTCGTTCTATATTTCATGCATTCAGTTTTTATTGTTAAAAATTTTCATACGCATTCCATGGACCTAGTTACTACGAAAACTTTCTTTCAAAATGGCTTTTACATTGTGAGGATGAGATTTTATTAACCATGGAATCAGTTGCCAACCCAAAATATGAATAAAAACAAAGACATGCAGGAAAAGTAAGAATAGAGACAATAAAATGATAAAGTTGCACCAAGAGAAACATAGACTTACTTGGCAAACTTCTTCAATGAAGGGATGATTTTAAGAGAAGGAGCCATGAGGCAAGGCTGAATAACAATTAGGCAAAAGCGAAATAACACACACAAAAAGTTCGCAACAGGGAAGTAGCCACTCTCTCTACTATATAGAGTTGCTTCCACTTCCACATCCCCCACTCATATCATAGGCAACACAGAAACTGCTACGTACTCTGGAAACCACCTCCAAGTCCCAAAAAAAAAATTAAAATAAAGATAAAAACTGACAAAGAAATGGCATACAGACTGAAAGATAAAAACTGCCCCCGCGGTGGACTGAGAGTGTAACCGTGTAGACAAAAAGATAAAAACTGCCCCTTAAACGTGGTGGAATGAGAGCATAACAGTAACATACATGCAGATAGAAAACATTCCAGAAAGAGCATTCTAAATTAGAAAACATGACAGCAAGGGTGTTTGTAGTTTTTGTGATAATGCACATGGCACCCTCATGTAAACTCTTCTTGTGGCGCTGCACAAAACCACTATGCATAGTAGCATGAATTCGATCACCCCTAGACATGAACAAAACTAAGTAACTATCAACAATGAGGAAAAAAGGCAGCAAAGGAAGCAGGAAACAGAAGTTACCCAACGCATAAAAAATCTACCAAAACAGATAAAAAGGAGAGCAAAGAGAAATACAGACTCTTGCCTCAAAGTCCTGCAAAACAAGCTCAATAGAAGCCACATCTCCCCTGCTATATCGGCCATGAATTTTCCATAAACGAATAATACGAACATAGAGCTTCCAGCCTTCATGAATGGTGTTAACGTCCTTAACATGATCATATACAGAAGTCATGAAATAGAACTACTACCTTCCAAACACTTTAAACAAAAGAATCGAAATCAAAAGGTATTTATAGAGGATCGAAAGTAACAACTAACCCATACACGTCGCCAAAACTTCTGGAAGCAGATGAACTCGAGATACCTTAAGCCACTAAACCCACGATCAGAAGATGGGCCACGACAACGAACGTGGCAACTTTGTAATTGTCAGTGATCTGCGAAGATGAATATCTGGCGACGAGGAACCAATTTCTGTGGACATGAGAGAGGGTGATATATAGTGAATGTGCCAACATGCCAGAGAGGAATTAATTTCAGAGGAGGAGAGATTTGGTAAAATGCTGACGTGACATGAACTAATTTTTATTCTAAACTGAATTTTATAGAATATGAAGAAATTAATTAATGATATTTCTTTTGACAAATAAAAATAAATTTATTAATGATATGATGATATAAATAGTGGTAGAGTGCACATTTTTGCTTTACTAATTAAATTTATAAAATTTAATATGTCTGATAATGTTTTGTCAATATTTAAAACTTTAATAACAAACTTTTTTTTTTATTAATGATAGAGTTAATAGTAACAATTTTTGTTATTATTATTGTTTAAATTTTACTATGACCTAATTTGGTTGACAACTTAACTAAAACTTGGCTAATCAATACAATCTCATTGTATGTCTTTGTTGTTGAGATTTTGAGAAGCCCTAATTTGAACTTGAGGTTTACATTGTACTTGCACGTAATGGTTTGGAGGTTGCAAAGTAAGGAAGACTCTTAAAGGATTTCTGTGCATGAATCTATATACTGTAGAATTATTTCATGAGAATACCAAACTTAGGTTACAATAAAAAAGTTCCCCTCGATATGTATATTTGTGTGGTTACGTTGATCCACCAAAGTCAGGAGTTCTACACTACTACATAAAACACTTTTAACGTCCCTTTTTTAGCCCTTTTAACGTCTAAAAATAGAGGGACGCCTATACCAGGGATATAAAAAAATCCGGATACGGCGTCCTTTAAAAAAGAGATGTCTAAAGTTTTTTTTTAAAAAAAAACAAAACTTTAGACATCCCTTTTTTAAAAATGGACGTCTAAAGTTTTTTTTTTAAAAAAAAAATCGCTTATATTTTTCACTGCCTAACAATTATAACATACAGAAACAAGATCGAACAGTTTTTCATAAAACAAAATGTCCTTACAGATTAATATTGGTGAAGGATGATAAATCAAAATGAATCTACAATGAAGATAAATCTAAATCTTAACACAACAAAATACATATACAATAATCATAGTTCAAAACTTAGCCTATAAAAAGAAAAAGTAATTATCCATATATTTTAGCCACAGTAGGAGAGGGAGGATGGAGGCCAACGACGGGAGAGGGAGAGAGGAGGAACCAACAACATCAAAGATCGAGGAAGAACAATGGCGACGAGCTTCAACAATGGAGAGGAAGAGAGGAAAACGATAGATGATGGTGGTGGAGATAGAGGAGGACGACTTTCAAAAAAAGAGCAACGATAATGAAAGGGAGTAAGAGAGAGAGAGAGCTATGGTGGAAAATGAGCTTCAAGAGAGTGGTGGAAGATTCAGCTTCGAGAGAAAATGAGAGTTTTGAAATTTGCATCGAGAAAGCTAGCTTACGGAGGTAGAGATAACCTTAAAAAGAGTTATGTCAGTATTAATTTGACTGATTTACGTTACCTTTAGACGTCCCTTTTTGAATTTGGGACGTTTAAAGTAAAAAAAATTGACTTTAGACGTCCCTTATTCAAAAAAAGACGTCTAAAGTCTAAAAAAAAATTAAAAAAAAATTAATTTTTTCTACTTTAGGCGTCCCTTTTTGAAAAGGGACGTCTAAAGTCTAAAAAAAATTAATTTTTTTTACTTTAGGCATCCCTTTTAAAAAAGGGACGTTTAAAGTTAGACTTTAGACGTCCCTTTTTCCCTTTTTCAAAAAGAGACGTCTAAAGTCTAAAAAAAGATTAAAAAAATTAATTTTGTTTACTTTTTTTTAGACTTTAGGCGTCCGTTTTTAAAACAGGACGTTTAAAGTTACTTAATTTTTACCCACAATTAAAAAAATGCCACCGTCTTTATTTTTTACTTCTCTTTTTTAAATAGGGACGTCTTTTAGGGACGTAAAATCTACATTTTATAATAGTGCTATTTTCTTTTTTATAGTAAAGTATCATGATCTGTGAGGTGTTAGTATAGAGGGATATAGGATTAGATTGCGGTAAATCAAGTTAAATTCAATATCTAATATTTAAATGTTGCCCCTAATCCATATGCAAAAAAAACAAAACAAAATCTGACATTCACTCGAGCACAAACATAGGTCTAGTAACATTGTTTCACATGATATGGCTGATCTTAAATATAAGTAACAATTTTTATTTATCTAAGAATCTAATGTACTTTTTTTAATTTTACCCCTAATTAATTACATGTTTCTTTCATCTTTTTTTCAACTCATGATCTCCCATATCTTTTCTCATTCATTCTTCCTTCAAGTCATGTTGTTCATAAATGAGGGACTAATTGAAAAAAATGCATTTTTAAGTATTTATTGTTTTAAATAATTTTAACCAACATTTTAATTTGTGTGATTTTAGGAGTTCTTATTAATAAAAAAGGACATGAGGGGTATAAATCAGCTTCAAGTCTGCTTAATGTTACTTTAAAGCTATAAGGAAATGGACTTGATCCACCCTTGGTGGATTAGGCCCAAACCCATTGGCCTTGGGGTCAAAATGCAATACATAATTTCATTGGGTATTTGTTTAGAATATTATGGGTATAATTTGGTAATATTTACCAAATATTTGAAACAACGAGAAGGAACAATTTTTCCCCAGCGTTTTGGTGGGAACAATTAAGGAGTACAGGAGTGTGTGGTTTTATGCTCTCTCTCTAGAACAACATGATACGTTTTTCTGAAAAACTCCCAAAATACTTTTCCTTCTCTATTCCTTTTGTGCGTTTGCTGTGTGATATAGCCGGATTCCGCTATAATCCAGTTTGTATAGATATCTCAAGAGTACGGAACTACGTTTCAAGTACGCCTGAAAACCTACAAAAGCATTAGAAGTTAGAAGATGGATAGTGATGACTAAGCCCAAAGTAAGGAAATTGTCAATTGATTAGTATTTGTGGTGGTTAAAGCTGTGAAAAAGGGATAGCCTTAGCACTTGTGTTTTTTCATGGGATATTTAGAAATTGAAATAAGGTTATGTTTCTTGGAGGGAAGAAAAAGGAAACAAAAGGTTTTTTCCTCTAAAAAAAAAAAGCATGGTGAAATTTCCATTAGCACCCAAGGGTCCCTCCTAACTTTACAATTTGGTTTGATTTTCAGTTTAGGATTTGATAACTTATGACTTTTTTTTGCAGTCCTTTTTTATCCGTTTGTTTATTAAGCCTTTTCCAATGCTTTTTTTTTTTTTGGAGTGATTTTCAATGCATAAATTTACTTATACCAATTCCTCATCTTTTTCCCCCTTAATGACTTATCAATTTATCACTCTAAATGGATGGATTCTATAAGCATCTAGTCAGGGGTTCAATCTCTAGCGGTGTGTATGGAGAGGGTATCGTGACAAGCCCTAAAGCCTTTTTAGAAAGTCTATACTGTTAAGGGATTAGTTACTGTTACCGACGGTAAATCCCTTAGGATCCTTGATAGTTTACACATATACACATAATAGACAATAATAAATTATCTTAGTTACAATTTCTCAATGCCACAACGTAATATAAGTATTTTTTGTCAAAATAAGTAAATATAAATTTCGTATCTTACATTAGTTGATGATATCATGATATAAATAATTGGTATAATTATTTTTATTTTAAAAAAATATTTTGTTTCGATCCTCATTTTAAAACTAGCTTAAAAATTCTCACTTGAAGATTCTTATATCCATACATCACGGTTATTATATAAAAATTGTCATGTATTATAAAAGTTCATAGTTCTTATTTATAAATCGTTATTTATGTATTAAATACAAAACGATTGTCTACATAAGATCGTTATTTATTTTTATTAAAAGTCACGGTTCTTGCATACACTACTACATATTTGTCTATATATAATGGTTTTTGTGTGTGGATATTTAACGGTTTTCAACTGTTAAATATTTAAGCGTCAAATATGTGTATATAATGGTTTTTAACCTTTAAATATTGGGCACTATATTTTATGGTTTTTCAGACACGACCTTTATGTATAGGGGATTATATTTAACAGTTGTTAGACTATGATATAGCAACATATATTTAACAATGTTTTAGAAAAAATCGTGATATATTTGGTACAATACTTAATGGTTAAATGATGAAAGGGAAAGCATTTGTCACTAGAGGAAAGGCTTTATTTGATGGTTATTTGTAAAAAAAACCATTATATATTTGAATCTATGACAATTATTGGTGAATAACCGTTAAGTATGTATTACAAATTTGAGGGCTCACTTCCAACCAGCCCCTGCAAAATAACCCACAGAAACAATGTATATATGCTAAATACCCAAACAGATCTAGTTTTTCCTGGATGTATCCTCATGCATGCACGCACGCGCGCATGCACGCACACACATACAAAATAACTAACTCCGGCCAACAAGTGTCAATAGATTAAAAAAAAATCATCGAATTCTATATATACAATAATTATGAATACATCAAAGTTAAGGTAAGGAAATATACATATGATCAAGTGTCCCTTTTTCTTTTCCTAGTCTTACTAATTTTAATGCTCTTTTTAGTTATAATTGTTTAATTTGCAAAGCAACTTTACCCTCTTTGATATCCAAATTCCTTCATTGTGATCATGCCTAATGTATAAAGCAATGTCCTCATTGAATTGTGTTTCAAGTAATGATCCTTAGAAATGATCATCCTCACTAAATTGACCTCCTACGCCCTCATTTATTTTGTTTAATAATAAAACAATAGACTATTCTTTATTAGTAGAATCAGGAATATAGAACATTTGCTTAGCTTGAGAAGCCAAAATGAAATGCTTTTCTTTATACCCTTGTTCAAATTATATTGTATAAACTCTAACTCATCCACTTTCAAAGTATTATTATTGTCAACCCATTTGCATATGAAAACTCATGAAATCCTACTAATTCAACTCCTAAATATGCTTAACCACACCAAATTATGATATATTGACATAGATAGGATTCTTATATTTTACACTTGATACATGCATAGTGTTAGCAATAACAAATACCCCACTATTTTGTATTTTTCTTCGGGCATCTTGCTCTTTAATGTAGAAGGTGTATCCATTAATAATGTAACTTGAGAAAGAAAGCACATGTCTATTCGACCATGTGCCAAGAACATTACTTTCTCCAGAACTGAATTAGGATCAACATTATAATTGTCATCCACATGCTGCTTTAATCATATTGTGAATTGTTTATTATGTTCCTTGGCATACCAACTTTGTACTTTGTTGGGGTTTCCCCTCCTAAGTTCATCCATATGAATACCTACATACTCGTTAATCTCTTCGGAGTTGTGAAGTACATATAGATGTGCTTGCTCCTAGTGTTAGTTTGAGATATCGATAACTTTCTTTCTCATTAACCCTTATCCAGATGTCCTTTCTTTATGCCGAGACACATGAAGGCTAATATCACATACATCTTTCAAGTAATCGGTATAGAATTCAACTGCCTCTTCACAAATGTATCGTTTAACAATACAACCCTATGTCCGGCTTTGATTTTTCACATACCCTTTCACGTCCTTAATCTTGTGCTCGACTAAGTACATCAATCTCATATAAACTGGGCCACACATTTTAACCTCTCTAACCAAGTGAACAATTAGGTACATTATTATGTCAAAGAAAGATGGAAGGAAAAACATCTCCACCTCACATAAAGTAGTCAAGATTCGGGTTGTAGTCTCGATAATTTCTTAAGGTCAATCACCCTACTACATAGTGACTTGAAGAAGAAACAAAGCTTCATGATGGTAGCTCGTAACTTATCGGGTAAAATACCCGTATTGATATTGGAATAAAGTTTTCCATCAACACATGGAAATCGTGTGATTTCAAACCCTTCAGTTTCAAGTCCTTAATTGACGCAAGGTTGCTAATGTTTGACGAGTAACCCTTTGGCACTTTCACGAAAGCAATAAGCTCACAAAAACTTAATTTTTCCTTGTTTAGATAGTGCGAAAGCCACTGGGCAAAGGAATGTATGAGATCGTCTCTCCTCCTATGCCAATTCATTTCTTATTCACATCTCAACCATGTCTAGTCTTGCATTTATACTATCATTCGACTTCCCAAGAGTATGGAGTAACGTTCCAACAAGACTCACACGCACATTTTTCTCCAATATGGATGATCGAAGAGAATAGACCTTTTCTTCCACTTGTTTGTCCCAACATGTTCCCCAAATATCTTCCCAAATTTACAATCTGTGTGTTTCATTTTTCCAAGAACCTCCTCACCAGTCAAAGGTTCAGGTGCCATCCTTTCATTTAATTCCCCTTTGAAGTATTTTCTCATACAGTTATACAGACCATCAGCGGTGTCCTATATAGAAATTCTTCATACAATACTTCAACTTGATCGACTGTGTACCCTCTTCGCAAATCAGGCATCCAAGTTGGCCTTTAATACTATACCCTGAAAAATTATCATACACAAGAAAGTCATTAATTATGCCAAACAACATGGCCTTCATATTGAATGTTTCTTTTTGATGAGCATCATATACAACCTCCGCTTTGTCTCATAACTTCTTCAAATCTTCAATTAGGAGCACAAGGTATACATCTATGTCATTCCCTGATTACCTTGGCCCTGAGATTAGAATTGATAACATGTTGTACTTCTGTTTCATTAAGAGCCATAGAGGGAGGTTATATATAAACAATATAATCGGCCATATACTGTAGGTACTGCACTACATCCCAAATGAGTTCATCCCATCAATAGCTAATGCTAGGATGATGTTTCTTGTTTCTTCAACATATTTGGGATACTCAAAGTCAAACTTACTCCATTTCATAGAGTTTGCAGGATGCCGAAGCATGCCATCTTAAATCCTTTCATCCGTATACCACCTTAAATTTTTTGTATCAATTGCATTGCTCTACAAGCGTCTAAATCTAGGTATAATTGGAAAATACTATAACGTATTCTTTAGACTCTTCCCATTCGCTTAGTAGTGTAATGCAGAATACATAGGACACTCAGTTAACGATTCATATTCTTTTCTAAACAAAATATAATCAATGGGACAAGCATGTATCTTTTCATAACTTAAGCAAATGGTGTGCAACACTTGTTTTACATTATAAGTCTTAGTTGGCATATCATTTCCCGGTGGTAGCATTCTTCTCAAAAGTGCAAGCAATTCTGTAAGCTTGAGTCACTCATCCCATATTTTGCTTTCTAGTTATACCAATTCAATACTTAAATAATAATGTCAACTCAGTACAATTTTCATACAAAGTCTTTTCTGCATTGCTCTTCATCCTCTCAAAATTTTCTGGACATTCACTGAATTCCGCTTCAATTACATCGGCTATAACTTCAAGACGATCGACCTCAAATGTACTTATGTCGCACATAGGTGATTCACACCTTTCCAAATTTGGTCGAATAGCACTGCTGCCCACATCCTTCTCCCAATGTGTTTGTCCAACATATATAAGTCTAACTAATTCCATACATCACTAAGTACGACTTACAATTGTCTAGATCAACACGTTTCACAATGTCACACTTGACTCAAGGTCAAATAATGAAATCATGCTCGTCAACATTATTACGAATCTCAAACTTTATGAAACCCCATCCCATCCCAATAGTCCTTCAATAGACGATTGGCAGACATCCATTCTTTATTTGTAATCTCCATCTAGAGTATATATAAAAAATAATCTTTGCATACTCTAAATCCAATTCAATACTAACAAATAACAACTTTAGTAATAACAAACACTTAAAATTACTCAAAAACAATCTTTATATACTCTTTACCCAAATATATACTAATAAATAACAACTTTAGTAACACTGAACACTTAAAAATCACTCAAAAAGCAATTTTTACCTACTTTTTACCTAAATCAATACTAACAAATAACAATTCTAGTAATCAGAAACACTTAAAATTGGTGGCAAAACTCTATATACATATAAAATCACTCAAACAAACAATCTTTACATACTCTTTACTTAATTCAATATCCAAAAAATAAGCTAAAAAACTACTAACAGAAACTAAACTAAACTCACCTTTATTAAGAAGAGAAGAGCTTAAACACCGAACCCACGAACCCAATAAGAAGAAACCAACCCAGATGTCACTTGTAGGAGTACCTACGAACCCAAAAAAACTTCAAAACCCACCAAACCCATATATAGAGCTTATAATATAGGCCAGCCCGCAGGTTACGGGCTGGCCCGCACTAGCCTGCATTTTCATAGGCTGGGAAATCACCAACCTAACTCGCATGTACAGGTACAATTTTTTTTAACAAAATTGAAAATGAGAATGAGATAAATTGTTAACAAAAAAAATGTTCCATGCCCATTGCCCACTCACACTATGTCATATCCAAGCTCAAGGGTCTAAGTCCAAAGTCCAAAAAAAAAAGTTCCAGGACTACTCACATGTCATGTCCAAGCCTAAGTGTCCAAGTCTAACAAGCCAAAGTCCAAAGTCGAAAAGGCAAGTAGGCAACCATGTCATAAAAAAAAATTTGCGGGCTAGGCCGTATCATCAACCTGTGGGTTGCATGGTACGAGCCTGTGTAGCCCGTATTTTTTTGGGCCTAAAAAGCCCCAACCCTAACCGTGTCAAAGCCAATGGGTTGCGGGTTAAGCCCGTAAGTCAGACCTGTTTTACTGGCTCTACCCATAAACCCACGACCCACGAACGATGAATGATGAATGACAGATATGGCTGGGGAGAAGGGAGGAAAAACACCATATGAATGATGGAGGAGAGTGAAATGGTGGTGGAGGAGTTGGAATGGAGTCGTCATAGGTGTATGAGTGAGCTCTCTGTAACTTTGTAAGTTTCAAATATCATATGAGAATGGGTCTTTGGAGGGGATTTTAAAAGAGTATACTTAACGGTTGTTATTAAACAATAGTTAAATATTATATATATATATATATATATATATATATATATATATATATATATATATATATATATATATATATATATATAATGGTTCCTATTAAAAAACTATCAAATATATTGTTGGAATTGGTAGGCATAGCGGAAAATTAAAATTAAAATTTTTTTTAATCTCTACTGTGGATCTGTCAACGGCGTTTAAATTAAGTAGTATAAAACGTACATTTCTTATGTGTTCAGTCTTTCTTTCAATCTTAAGGAGCTAACAACTCAGATAAGTTCCCTTTACCGGTATCCACAGGAATAGGAATCCAATACGGACAGCATGCTAGCCCCACCAATGTCCCTTTAGAGTTTCCTTTTTTCTCACGACTCTTTATCTATTTTTCCCTCATCTGTAGAAAACCCTAGCTCTCCCTTAAAATAACTAGTCACAGTTTCCTATTTTATCATGGATATTGGATTTTTAAAATTAATCTTAATTAATTTCAAAATTCATATCATATTAATTAAGACTTAATTGTTTTGATAAGCAAATTAAATAAATATGGTTTAATTAAATATGTCCAACAATTTTAATTTAACCTTTTTATTTAATCTGAATAAAGAGTCAATGGGAATAGATTTAATTTATCTTTATAAATTAAATCCAAGATATTATATCTTTATCATGTTAGTTATTAAATTTAATTTATTAGATAAAACTAAATTAAAAACTAACATAATATAATAATATTATCATACACACACACACACACATAAATATTTATCAAGTAAATATTCATACAACATGTTTTGTGTGTGTGTGTGTGTGTAAAATTCATCCACTATAGATTAACCATTACATTCATTGAATCTAAATACATCTTAGATTCAATGAATTTAGAAATTATAGCTCGTGTTAGTCTATTTTTGTATGCGACCTTGTAAGCCCATATGAAGTTGGCAGTTGGCCAATGACTAGACTAACCCACAAGTCATAAGCGGCCTCTAGTAAGACATTATGACTACCCAATTTATATGAGGATCGATAAGTCGATACAACATGTTATACAACCATATCACGTCCATTTTGCCACATGATATTTCGGTCAAGGATGAGACATGAAGAATGTTATCCTCCTATTGATGACCATTACTTTCTCGATCCCTGAGTAGTCTAATTATAGAAATGGGAACTCCTTTCTATCATAGTATGACCATACATTTCTCAGACTCACTCATTGAAGGTCCCAGTAATATCTCTCTACTAATGTGAGACAAATTCCATCTTGACCATTCACATTCATTTGCATGAAAAGTACCAAGCCCAGACATAGCATTTATCATCACCCAGTCAAAAGTGAATTTTGACTAAGTCAAAGCTGAGCGACTCTTATGTAGGAATCCATGATGATCTTAGGTTAAAGGACATAGTGACGTGATTATACATGAGACAAGCTTATGATTTGATCCATGCAGCTTTCTCATAACGAGTATCGGTCCAGCACTTTATACTCTTACAAGTGCCTAGGACTTTGATTCATATATCCATACCTTTTAAAAGTTATACTGGTCTTATTTCATATTTGCTCCCGCATAGATGACTGTCTAGGGACATTTAGAACAATCATTATGATTTATCCAAGGATATAGTTATCACAGTGAATATACAAATAATATGATAACAACATGGAGAAATTCATTGAATAACAATGTTCAAAGTACAATGATTGGCCTCTAGGGCACAATTTCCAACATATACATCACTTATATTTGACTATTTTTCACAAACAACCGTCAAATAAAAGATACTATTTTTTTTTCTAAAAAAACAAACTAATATATAACAGTTAGACTATAAAATCGTTAAATATATTCTCATATACTTAACGGTTGATTTAAAAATATCGTTATATAAGTGATTACCGAATCTCCGCCCTTACATATGTAACAGTTTCATTAAAACTGTTAAGTTGAAGCATCATATATAGACAAATATGTAGTAATAATAAAAATCATTATGTATGCTACTGAATAAATAATGGTTAAAAAATGAGACCATTATGTATTTAAAGGACTCTTTCTCATAAACAACAATTATCAATGAAATGATAAAATTTGATTAACCAGTGATAATTGAAAACTATTTCTTTAAAAAAAACACATTGAGGTTCAGGACATAAAATCTGCCCATAAACCCACTAAAGAGAATCCATCACTCTATACACAAATAACAAACATGAGAAAATATAGCCTAAGTTTTACTATACTGAACCCCGCTAGAAAGGGTCTGCATAAAACAATTTCCAACAAGAGATATAATTGTAATCCACCAAACTATTAGAGTATACAAAATAAGGCCTCGGGCCCAACAATGATTAAACGCAGTCCAAAACAATAAAGTATTTCAAAAACATAAAGGCCCTAAAATGACAATATATAAATTAATACAACACCAATATCAAAAGATGCCTATAATGCTCTCAACACCTACGCCTCTGGCAAAATTAGAGGCCTTGCCTAAAAAATATTAAATCAACAATGGGGTGAGAAGTAAGTCAGAGAAGTAAGTTTAACTATCATAATAATAATATTTTCAATAGTAGAGCATAATATATATTATTAAGCAAAAACAGTCACTCAACCTATTCACCATACTCCACTTTATCTCCTCTCGACTTGTGTTTAGCCTATCGGTGTTAAGTCAACTTGGCCACAGGATACTTAGCCACTTCAGGTCCAACTGACCCCCCCTCCCATACCACTTGTATCAGGTCGAGGTAAGGAGATGTTCGCCCACACCAACTCAGCTCAAATCCGAGCCAAGAATAAGAGGGAGTTGAGGGGCCCAATAATTCTGTAACTGTCTAGGGGGTCTCATTATCCAATCTCTTGGGCATGATCCCTCTTAATGAAGCCTTGGATACCCAATTGGCCACCAAGTTAGCTTCACAAGGAATCCATTCAAAATTAAGATTCCTTCCTAAATTCCTTAAAATAAGGATATTTTCCAAAATAATCTCACATCTCCAATTAGGAGGACTCATGTTTTCATTCAAACATTTAATCAACACCTGGTTATCTGATTACAAAATACATCTTCCAGCTGATTATCAATTTCATATTGTACTGCTTCATGCAAGGCGATGCATTCCCCCAAAAGTGCAAAGTTTTTTGCCCCAAAAGTGCAAAGTCATTCCTGTTCTCATATATGTATTGGATTCTCCCCTTCCACAATTGCCACAAAATCATGGTGAGTAAGGCCTTTTGCCACTCATTTAATTGCAAATAAAAAAAATAGTGCATCAGCTAAAGTTTAATAACATAAACATTATCTCTTTCAAAATTAAATGAGAAAGGACTACCAAACCATGTTCTTTGTGCCCACAGACATAGGAAAAACAGGTGCAATTCAGATTCTGTTTTGTTCTTTCAAATTACGCATAAATCAATAGCACTAACCCTCCTCTTCTGCAAATTTTCAAAAGTAGGGAGAGCTTTGGACAGCAACCTCCATAGGAAAAATTTAACCTTATTGGGTATTTTAAGTTTCCATACTTCTTTCCATATATTTTGTGGATTATTTGCAGAAGAGCTGGGCATGTTTCAACTTGCTTCCGATACAATGATTTTAGCAGCCTTATAACCTTCTTTCACTACATACTTCCCTCTCTTACCCCCTATCCATATCCATGTGTCATTCCTATTGTTCATTGCACTCACCACATTTAGAATAGCTCTTTTTTCAAAATCTACAATCCACCCTTCTATTAACATGAGATCCTATCCATGTGGCCTTTTAAGCTCAGACACTATTATCTTGGAAAAAGATTCATGAGGACAATGAGATATGAGTTTCTTTCCTGAATTTCAGGTATTTAGGGGTCGCCCCATATCCTTATATTCCTCCCATTCCCTATGCTTGCTATAACATTGCCTTCTAACATTCTACGTCCTTCAATGATACTAGACCATATCCAAAAAGCTCTTCCTCTTAATTTGGCTTCCATGAAGCCAGTTTTCAGGAAGTACCTAGCTTTCAAAATTCCAACCCACAATTGCCTGGGTAACATTGATGAGGAAACCAATGAAAATGCGATACATTTAATTGACAAATGATAATAATATGTGTCCTAATCTTAAGAGAACAAAATATATAGAATGGGCCCATAGGAAGACCAAAATTGCTGACCGTGAAAAGTTACTTAGATTATTTTTTAAAACTCGAGTTTAGTCTTGTATAGTGTATACTAAGGTAAATTACTCGGGCCAAAAAAACTAAAGGTAAATTAGCATGAGAAAGTAGAGGTTAATAAGAAAAGAGAAAATAAGGCTGGGGGGGGGGGGGAGTTGGCTATACATATAGTCTTACTCTTGTCACAAATTGCTGACTATACTGTATTAGCTAGTTCAAGATTGAAAAAATAAAAAAATAAAAACCAATGCAACTTATCCTACAATATCTCCTTTTTGTATCACTTCACTCATAAATCGTAGCTCTATCTCTGTAGCACGGTTGAAAAGATGCCAAGTTGAATGATAAAAAGCATCGTAATAGTCCTCCCAACAACTTGAATCTTGAAAAGTTTGGTGATAACCATAAAAAAATTGTTTTGAATCTGAACTCATTTGTAAATGAATGAGCGGTTAGAATATAACCCATAGTGTATGAAACAAAATTTCTTAACGCCGGCTTGTTTGGATCATGAATAGAGTCCATAGAAGAATCTACAGGCTCTTTACATTTCTTAACTTGATTTCTGCATAACACAACAATGTTATTCAATAGATTAGCTTTCCAATTTTCTTTTAAGAGGTCATTGTATAACTTCACATTACAATCTCGCATGAAAAACATCGTTGGCTTTAAGGCTTGTCGCATTATTCCATGTTCCTTATTGTGTGATAAGAAAACAATCAAAAGTTTTCAAAACTTAACATTTAGTTGCGGAAGGAGTAAGATCATATACTTCTATGTCTTTAATCCACTTAAAATCTTTTTTCATCAGTATTGCAAGACTAAGAGGCAACATAACTTTCTCTTCCAATTGGCCAATACCATAATTTACAATTTGCATCTTTGACTCTAATCCTAAAACCTTAACTAAAAATTTAGAAAACGGTGGATTTTGTAGCCTGTCTCAAAAACTAAGTTAAAATTCAAAGCTCTCCAAATTGGCATGAAGAATGTGTAGATGCAACCTGGCATGAAGAACATAGTTGGCTTATCATTCAATTTTCAAAGCAAGACTAAGCTGCCATTAGAAACGCTCAGTTGGATGTATTATTACTTATACAAATATTAAACATATATACATTAGTGAACTGAAATAACAGAGGAAGTTGGTAGAATTTATTTTTATTATGTATAACACAGGGAGATAAACACCAGACATTATGAAAAACTTAAAATCGTATATAAATCAAATCTTGACAGTCACATTAACACAACGTCAACATAAAAACGAAGTCACAGCATATGAATCAATCTAAATCTAAATATCTAATCAGACCTAGGGTAGAAAAGTAAGGTTATTAAAGTTATGAGTTTAAGTAAATTTGTGAGAGTGATGTAAGCTGGTATTATAAACTTGAATCGTAAACTCATAAGAGTTTACTTTTATCTATATAGTGTATAACTAAATAATTAAAATATAAAAATAACAACAGTTTGATTTAAATATATTTTAAATCTAAATAATAAAAGTAAATGCATCAACATTCATATTTTATGATACTTTAAAAATAAATTTATATAAAATTCATATATAAAGTCATTGAATATGATTAAATCAAAAAATTTAACACTAGTTTAAGAATGAGTTAACACAATTTTATAAGTTCAAAATGTAAAAATGATAAATTCAGTGTATAAACTCACAAGTTTATGATTTTACAACTAGCACAAATTTATCTCACACCGGTGGAAAAATGGTTTTTTAGACCGGGTAAAAATAAATTTTTAGACCGGTTTTAGATGAGGTCTTGATACAGTCGGTCTAAAAAGTGTGATACTTTTTAGACCGGTTATGTAACCGGTCTAAAAAGTGTGACTTTTTGACTTTTTAGACCGGTTATTTAAATAACCGGTCTAAAAAGTGTCTTAATTTTTTTATTGGAGTCCATTAATTATGTTTTTATGCTTAACTTTTTAGACCGATTATTTAAATAACCGGTCTAAAAAACACTTTTAAGACCGGTTATGTGGATAACCGGTCTAAAAAGTGTCTTAAATTTTTTTTTAGTCCATTAATTATGTTTTTATGCTTAGTCTGTACATATCCTAAAAGTATGCTTCCAAGGTCATACTTATAGTTACTAATCACGAATATATATTGGTGGAGTCATACCTGAAGAACACAATAAGCACAATTCAGAAATATTGCAACACCCAGTGCAAATACATAATGAGCTGTGAATGGCTCAACAATATGAAATAATATTAGGAAATAAGTTAGAAAATAAAGTAATTAGAACGCAAGTTGGAAGATAATTTTTGTTTAAGAAATTTTATCGGAGAATAAATATTTAGAAACAAGGCAAATGACAAAAAAAAACACTAACCTCAGCCCCTAATGAAGAATCCAATTTGTAAACTTTCTCAGATGTCGCAATCGTAAACCTGAAACAAATATGAGTATAAATTTTTGTAATAGAAATCGATCTGAAATATATGACAATATCTACTCTGAAGTATGTATAAAACTAATTAAGTAGAGCGCTTATCTTAAACCAATCGGAGGGAAGAAAAGCTGAGCTTTACGATGATGGATTCCACCGTACCTCTGCGTTGACGGCGAAGATGGTCAAGGATGGAAGAGCGATGTGGGAAAGAGGAGCTGTTATGGCACGAGGGAGGAGTTTATAAGAAACTTGATGAGTATCAGATTTTAAAGTTGAAATTAGGTGCGAGATAAAGCCGCGAAGATTTTAAATTTTAGGGCGGACTTTTAAGACCGGTTATTTGACAAAACTGGTCTTAAAAGTGTTCACCTTTAGACCAGTTATAACTAATAACCGATCTTAAAAATTAAAAAAAAAAATTTAATTTCACATCTTTTAGACCGGTTATCATCAACAACCGGTCTAAAAAGTTAGACCGGTTATTAGTGACAACCAGTCTAAAAAGTCTTAAAATTTTTTAATTTTTAATTAATTTTATATTTTTAGACCGGTTTTTTGGATAACCGGTCTAAATAATATCTTTTAGACCGGTTATTTTAAGAACCGGTCTAAAAAATTCTTTATAATTACGAAACTGCCACCGGTCATATTTTTTAGACTTTATCCGCAATAACCGGTCTAAATAATACGGTTTAAAAAGACTATTTTACACTAATGCCAATTTTATAAATAAAAACGTAAAAATGGTAAACATAGAAAATTTACTCAATGAGTCAGATTGGTTCTTCCTGTGTATCTTCTTTCTTAGTAGCTCTATCTCCTTCAATTATTCTTCACTAACTCTACCAATTTCTCTTTACTCGATCCTATTTAAATATGGGATTGGTTACGGGCCTCTGGTATATAGGGAATGAATCCGAAATCATATCGGGATTTTAGGATAGCAAGGAAATCTTGTGATTAATCCCTCCAAGGATTTTATTTGATTTAGACTATAAAAGCATTTCTCACACTAAAATATATTTTTACACGGTTTTAAAATCAAGAATTACATTTAAAGTATTATTAATAAATATTTATTTTATTTTTTTAATATTCTAACTCTACTATTTCAAAAGAAAGAATAGTTGATGATTTTGTTTGATTTGGATTTAAAAGGGTTTGAAAAACAATCATATGTGATTTAAAAAATATTTTTTCTAAATACTATAAAATTATGAAAATTTGCTCGTACTTATATTTTATCAAAAAAGAAAAAATCTGCCATGTATTAGGCTAACCAAATTTGATTCAAGATATTTTATGTGATTCTATTGGAAAAAAGTATTTGTTATAAAGCTGACGCAATTCCATATTTTTGGAGATGCGGCTTGTTTAAATTTGAGATATCTTATATGATTTTATAATTATGAAATGTAAATCAATTTATAATATTTATATTTTTTAGGTTATTTATCATAACTAATTATATTGTCGAATATATCCAACATTTCCAACCATACTTGCCATACAGAAAGTAGCACGAGTGTTATCTTATTTCCCTCTGGAGAGCCTTAATAACTCGTTTAGTTGAGCGGTCGTAAATCGGGCTTATTATATAAGTCCAATTTATGTACATCGAGATAAATTTCCTCTACATATTTACCTCTTAGATCATAAAAACTACTTCGTATTTCATAAATCACGATTTATAAGCACTTATAGAACTTCCATAAACTAATCCAAACAAACTATAAATAGGCCCTGTTAAAGACACTTGGGGTAACCCAATTAATGCCATACAGAAAGTAGCACAAGTGTTATCTTATTTTCCTCTGGAGAGCCTTAAATAGGCCTTGTTAAAGACACTTGGGGTAACCCAATTAATGCGCTAAATAGACACTTGTAAACAGTTCGCTATTTCCACTTGTCCGCGTGTCCACCAACAAATTTGCCACACGTCATCCTTTCTTACTATAGATTTGCAATTACCCCCTTCTTTAGTTTAACCAGATAACTAGCGCCGTTTAAAATATTAGTTAAGAATAATAAATATGTTAAAAATATAGTCTTTTTTGACTAATATACTCTTATTTATGATGATATAAGAAATAAGAAAAAGACTAAGTTAAGAACAGCGCGATTTAAAATATTAATTAAAAAGAATAAATATGTAAAAGTTATATTCCTTTTTAACTAATATGTATTCTTATTTATGATGACATAGCAAATAAGAAAAAGAATAAGGACATTATTGTAGTAAGGAGGAGGATTGTAGAAGAAATAAAATAAGAAAATAAATATGATAGAAGTAATAATAGGTTGTTGGGAAAGTAAAAAATAAAATATTTCTTATAAAAAGAAATGAGTACCGTTAAAAAATAAATCCGTTCAGTTAAAGTCCCTTGAGGAAGAAACAAGTCGCTTTCAAGACACACGAGCCAGCGCCCACAAGGAACCACACTAACCAGTAATAGTGGACTTGCTTGTGTAGAATCGAAGCTTTTCTTAATTTAAAGGTTTTGGACTTGACCAGAACAAATCAATAAAGCCAAGTTTCCTGATCTCAGTTTTTTCTTCTAATATTCACAAGCCTAGCTAAAATCATACACAAAATATTACAGTTCTTATTAATACTGGAGAAGAGAAACTGAAGGACCACATTAATTTTGGGATAGAATGAAATATCCTTGTGTTCATGTTGTTTCTTCAAATTCTGAAATCCCACCAAATTTATCGCGTGGTGATCATGACAATAATCCTATTATCGATCATGCATCTTATTAGTATTTTTCTAACTATTAAATCAGATGTATAATCAAGTAATACCATGATCATTTCACTCGATCTAATTCATTCTTGTTACATAAGTTATTCTTAAATGGATTTGTGTTAGAAAGAAAAAAGGTTAAAAAAAAAGTTATCATCAGGGTAAAGCGAGGCCAAATATTTGTGTCATGTGTTAGTGTGTTTCTTTTATTTTAGGTACAATACAAGTGACAACATACAAGATTGAACCTATTTCTTGGTGCCTTGAAGCCAAGCCAAGCATAGTCTTAGGTCCAGTTTAGTATGGGGAAAATTTGAGGAGGGAAATGAACTTGGTAAAGAAAAGGAAAGGGAAGATTGTGAGGGGTGATGGAAAATGGGTCGAAGGAAGATGAGTTGTTTGGTATGAAAAAAATTGAAGGTTGGAACTTAGGAAAAAAAAAGAGAAATACCAATTTTACCCCCAAAATAAATTAATAATTATCTATTAATGAAATTTATATTTCAATTCATACATTAAATAATTAGTATTACAATAATTTAAAAATTAAATTAAAGAAATAAAATATAAATTATACTTTAAATAAAAAAATATTTTCTTTAATAATGAAATTGAATTTTTTTTCTATAGAATGACTCAAATTTATTAAAAATCAAATTTATTGATGAAATTCGAATTTGTTAAGTAAATTCGAATAGGATAAGCAAATTTTGTTTAACCCTGTTTACAAGTTGTAAAACAGAATAAGCTTTTGTCGTCAATTATCTTGCTATCACAGTCGTAACACCTTCGTTTCTCTTCATTCTTCCTCCTTGCAGCGATGTGTGATGTTCTCAAATTTAGTTTTAATCTTTTAAAATCAAGAGATTATTCATTTAAATTTGTTTCATACAAAAAAAAAATTTGGTTGGTTTAGCGTGAGAGAAGAAGGAAAAACATAGTAGAATACAGAAAAAAATAAAATGCACAAGAAATACATAATGAGAAATTTTTAGGATTTTCACTTTTTAATTTAAATTTTTCAGAGGCATATTTATTTTTCAGATCTTTCTTCCTATGAAGAAACTTGAGTTCCCACCAATTTTGATGGGATTTCATCTTCCCACCTTTAAAGAAATATTGGTGAGCCCAGGAACTTGACTTCCCAGGAAGATTGAGCCAAAATTGTGTTCCAAATAAGAGAACTCGCTTATATTCCCTTCATTTCCCACCTCTTCCACGTACCAAACATGCCCTTACTAGTTTATTATAAAGCTGGAAAATGGGCTGGTCCGACGTTTAAACCCTTTTAACATGAGAGCCGGACTTGAAAATTCACCCCTGAAATTGCAATCGAGCCTAAAAGGATCGACCCTAATGGGCCGACAGCCTGAAAGGGTCAACCCTGTAGGGTCGAGGGTTAGCCCGTTTAGACCCTTTTATTTTTATTTTTTTAACTTATTATATAACACTAGAATTTTTATATTATTAATGATGTTGTAAATATTTAATTCTTATTATCTTTTTTAAAAAATTGAATTTTATAAAATGGTTTGATTTGTTTGGTTTTCCACAATGGTTTATTCATTTAAAATTTTTAAAAAATAGGCTAATTTAAACATTAGATAATGATTTTAACTAGAAATTTAAGCATTTTAATAACAATGTATCTCAATTGAAGCAAAATAATAACTAATTGTAAAAATTGAAAGCGAATTTTATTCGTATTAAAATGAATATTGCAATATGCAAAATTTAAATGACCATGTAGTATAAATACAAGTCCCTCCGAAAAAAAAGAGTTTAGTTTTATTCAAAGTATTATGTTGCAGCTTCACTTATCACCTAGGATAAATTCTTAGTTGTAGATACCTATAAAGATTATTTTTTCATAAAAAATTATAAGTCTATTGCTATGTGGCTACTAATAATTGTTTTCATATGTGATAGTGTATATAAGCATGTATGTGTAAAATGTTAACATTTTCATTCATATTATCTTGTATTTTAACTTTATTTCTTTGTTATTTAACTTTGGGAGAATGCCAAAAAAATACCATTTAAACTTCAAAATCCCGTTAACAAGTTCGGTAATGGGATTAACAAGAATGATAATGCAATTAACAAATCATTTTATTGTTAAATCACCTATTTAGGATTTTGAAGTTTAAATGGTATTTTTTTGGAATTCTCCCTTTAACTTTCATAATATTTATGTTTTAAATTAGGAATTTATTGTTTTAACTTTATTTTTAAAAAAAGATAAAAAAAATAGTATTTTTTAGTTAAATAAGCATAAAGCCCATGGGCCCGGGTTCTATCCCAATAGTATAAGAGCCGGGCTTCATAATTGAGGGGATTTAAAAAATTCAGATCTAAATAGGCCAACCTATTTAAACCCAATCTCATGAAAGCCTGGGCCTTATTCCTAGAAGCCACTTGAGTTGTGTGCTAGTACTTAAATTATAGCGTCTTTGAATGAGAAACGTGATCTAGTGTTAATTCAATAAGACTTAAATTTTGATTTGAAAATACAAAACTGAATTTTATAGAATATAAAATTAATTAATTTAGGAAAAATTACATTCAAATCCTAAATAAAATAAAAAAATGATCCCTTCAAATTTCAAAATTACCAAAAAGTCTATGAACTTGTGAATGACGTGCTTAGTCTTGTCAATAACGTGCATTTGGAGTGGTCAATGAGACTTTTTGATAATTTTAAAATCTAAAGGGACTATTTTTTTCATTTTTTTCTTATGTTTGAGACCTGAATGTAATTTTTCCATTAATTTATTATATTTTTTGACAAATAAAAATAAATTTAATAATGATATGATGATATAAATAATGGTAGAGTGTACATTTTTGCTTTACTAAATTTATATAATATTTTTTGCTCATGAATTCATACAATATTTTGGTTTTTGTTCAATAACACACTAAGAACAACAATTAAATTTAATACATTTGAAAATGTTTTGTCAATATGACATAATTATTGTTTGTGTCCTATAACACTAATAACAATAATTATGGTGGAAGTATATTTTTTTATTTAGAATAATAAATATGACATAATGTTATAAAATTAACAGAATTTAAGTGATAAATTTTAAAATAATAATAATAATAATAATAATAATAATAATTTATTTTATAAAAATTTAAATGATAATTCGGTATTTTTATTTTTTAATCAACATTAATATTAATATTTTACACAAAAAAAACTAATATTTGATAAAAACTTATTAAGTTTATTCTTGCAGCACCTATTCTACACTAACCGACACAGCCGACACAGTTTGCCTTGTTACGTGCACTTGGCGTCATGCAATGCTAAATAGATGACACGTGTAACATGGCTATCGCCGCTTGTCCACCTGGAACCATATATGTTTGCCATGTGTCATTCTCTGCCACTTCCCTTACTATACGCCACTATATGCTATTTATACAACTCTACAACGTAGTCACTACCCTCAACACGAACTTGCTCTGTAATCGACTTCGCCTGCCTAATAATATCCATCGGAGACTTCTGAAACAAGTTTTGCTGAAGAAGATGAGCCAGGAGCAGCCAAGGCGTCCACAAGGAGACTCAAGTAATTTCCAAGATCCCATCAAATACGGCGACGTTTTCAATGTCACCGGCGACCTCGCCCAGAAGCCTGTCGCGCCACAGGACGCCGCCATGATGCAGAGCGCTGAAACCCGGGTGACCGGCTGGACACAGCCTGGAGGTGTTGCCGCCACCATGCAATCCGCTTCTAGGATAAATGAACAAGCTGGCCTTGTTGGTCACCGTGACGTCAGCGACGTCACCGGTGACCGTGGTGTCACTGTCATGGAGACTCAAGTTGCCGGACGACGCATAGTCACCGAAGCAGTCGGTGGTCAGGTTCGTTAATTATATCCCATCATCATCTCCATCTCCTTGATCTTATATCTCGTTGGATGTCAATATATATATATATATATGATGCTTCTTTTCCTTTGATGTTTTTCCAAGGTTGTGGGACAGTATGTTCAACCGACCTCGAATCAGCCGGCTCAGGCGGGGGCGGGGGCTGCGGCAGGAGGCGGAGGAGACACAGCAAAGTTAACCATAGGGGAAGCTTTAGAAGCCACGGCCCATACAGTGGGTGATAAGCCGGTAGAGCAGAGTGATGCTGCGGCTATACAAGCGGCGGAGATGAGGGCGACCGGAAGGAATGAGATAACACCGGGTGGGCTGGCGGCAATGGCGCAGTCGGCCGCGGCTTACAACGCGGGGTGTGACAGGGAAGAGGACAAGATCAAGATGAGTGACATTATGTCAGGTGCAACGGCAAGGTTGCCGGCCGACAAGCCGGCGACATGGCAAGATGCTGAAGGAGTGGTGGGTGCAGAGATGAGGAACAATCCTAATGTGACTACCACTCCGGGAGGTGTGGCGGCTTCTGTGGCCGCGGCTGCCAGACTCAACGAGAATACTAACAACAACAACAACCAGTAATTGTGCGAAGTGGTTATGTAGACTGATTAAGGATGTTTTTTTTTTTGCTTTGCTTTTCTCCCACTTTTTTTTTTTTTTTTGGACAGTTCACGCAAAGTTAATCATGTTATCAAGGTTTAGGGAAGTGGACTTGCGTCTGCACGTTTGAAGATTACAAGATCAATATAAAAGAGTGAACTTTTTATGCAGGATCGGGTGTTTTTTATAAATAACTTTCTCTTGTTTTTTAGATGGTTCATAATATAAATAATTTTTTTTTATATTTTAAAATTTAAACTATATTTTTTTTATCCCTATTAAATATATATATGCTTATGTTAATTATCTCTCTCAATCACCACTATTCTTTTTCAGTTAATTATTTATTACTTATTGACTCATTCCCTCTCATATTTTATATTCCTATTCTTTCATATCATTTACTCATTATCTCTCCTATACTTTTTTCATAAATAGGAACATATTTAAAAAATATATATAATATTTTTAACATATTTATTATTTTTAACTAATCTTAATCGCCGATTCAATTTAAACGATGAAGAACATAAATTATTTATAGAAAAGGCTGTAGAGAGTATGTGTACCATGAATTCAAATATTTATACTATATCTGTTTTCCCCAACATATTTATACTATATCAAATACAAATGTTTTTATAGCTGTATTTATCATTTAAATAGTTTCTTTTCTTTTCTTTTTCTTTTGCTTTCATGTTAACCAGCGATGTTGCTTTGCTATATTTTCAAAATTTAATATATTGAGAAAAATGTAGACAAGAAGAAGAGACTTTTTTTTTCCTTTGACACGTTATCAATATCAATTATAACCCTAGTAATGGTAATTCAGCTGAAAGAAACTTTTCAAAATTAAAATGACTTAAAAGTCTTATTTAAAATGGATTACTACTATGTCATAAGAAATAATATTAAAATTTTTAAATTTATCTTTGTTTATGCACATCCATCGTTCATATACAAGAAGAATACAGTAAATGAGTTAAAATATGATCAGATCGGAACAAGCTCTCATTCTAGTATCCCAACGGATTTGTTAAGGGATGACTCTATCTATAGTATTACAATAAATACTTGAGATATTATATTAGAAGAAAAAGATATATAAATACCATCTGAATTAGAAAAATTCAAAAAATTATGTTAAAACTTAAAAAGAACGCATAGATCATAAAAGAGAAATTTAAAATTTTGAAATGTTATCATTTTACTAAAATATCCTTAAAAAAAAGGAAAGAGCCAACGCTTTTTTTTAAAAAAAAATGAAAGTATTTTGATAAAAAGACAACATTTCAAAATTCCAAATTCTTCCATTATAACCTATGTATCATTTCTAACTTTTAACAGATTTTTTGGGTTTTCATTCAGATGGTATTATTTAGGGCATGTTTGGTATGATGGAATTGGGGGGTATGGAATTGGAATTGGATATCAATTCCATGCTTAAGTTTGTTTGGTATGATGGAA
The DNA here is from genome assembly GCA_037074505.1 of Albizia julibrissin. Taxonomy (NCBI): domain Eukaryota; kingdom Viridiplantae; phylum Streptophyta; class Magnoliopsida; order Fabales; family Fabaceae; genus Albizia; species Albizia julibrissin. The sequence continues at coordinate 23,642,991 of CM073489.1, forward strand.
TTGGAAATTTTTGCAATTCCATGTGGAAGCCAAATCTCTCCAATTCCATCAAATTGGCTTCCACCTAAAAAGCAAAGATTTGCAATTCCATGTACCTAAATCTAGGTCAGGGTACTGGGTTAAGAGTTAGTAGGTCAGATCGGAGTTAAACCGAAGCTAAACCAGGGCCAAACCGGTGAGAAATTAAATATTTTAGGCTTATTAATATGAATTTTTTTTAAAAAAAAATAAAAATATTTTTTTATTAAAAAAAACCGAACTGGAGCAATCAAAGTACTAAGTCAAAGGTTAGTGGGTCAGATTGGAGCTAAATCAGGGCTAAACCGGTGAGAAATTGAATATTTTAGTCTTATTAATATGAATTTTTTTTTCAAAAAATAAAAATAATTTTTTATTAAAAAAATCTGTCCGGTCCGGATTTAGTAACAATGGTTTTATCTCATTCCACTTTCTTAGATTAGCATATTGGTAATTTTACATTTTAAATATAAATATTAAATAAAAATAATATTTGAATTCCATGTACATACCAAACACACTTTTAAACCACATTTCCATTTCCATATCCATATCCATTTCCATTTCCATATCCATATCCATATCCATCAAAACCAATTCCAGTATACCAAACGGGCCATTACTAGAATTTTTCGTTATATTCAAGCTGCCAATGTTCCGAGGCCGAAGTTTCTTTCATTTTTTTTTTTTTTTATCGGCTTCTTTCACCTTATTGACATCAAAGTCCCTTTTCCCTTATTGACATGTTCAAATTCGACGCTGATGACTTAAACCAATTTAAATTGAAGTTAATAGATTATTTACATTAACTCTTCACTACTACAGCAGAAGCTTTCTTTGTTTTGGAGGGCTTTTTAACGTCATTTTTAGGGGATATGATGTACTCATCTAATTCTTAATATAAGATATATTTACATAATTTAATTAAATTAAAAAAGTTAGTTGAGTTAGTTAATATAATATATATTTTCTAAAACACCCTAACTATCTTCTTTAATTCCCTCATTCCCTCTCTTCCTTGATTTTTGTTGAGAGAGCATCAATAGATTGACAAATATAAAAATTATGTTTTATATTTAAGATTAAGATTAACTCCCTAAATATATCTTATATTAATAACAGGAGGGAGTATAATAAACATACTTATCTACGTTCTCCATCTGTTTACTGAAAAAGATAAACGTGAAAAGTAAGCCTTTCCTAGATCATATGGACCAGAAACATATTTGGTGGGGAAAATATTTGGCATATTCCAACTGAGATCAAACCCAAGTAGGGAACTCTTGCGCCTACATTAAATTATTCTCCTAGATCATATGGACCAGAAAAATTATTCACATTCCTATTATATATATATATTCTTTTGACAAAATGGGATTGTTAATTGGTTATCCCCAAGTTAGGGGAAGTAAGGTGTTGAGTGGGTGCTTCCCAAACTTGTCCACAAATGTAATTATAATTCACAGTTTCACATAATTAAGTAGCCATGTTAGTCTGTGCTTAAAAACATCTGGTTTGAATGATCTGCTAATCACAGTGTTTATTATTGAAAACAGAGAAATACAAAGAGTGGATAAAAAGAAAAGAAGTGAACTATATACATATGTCACTCCTTCTCCATCTCAATCCCAGAACATGCAAGTGGAGTCAGAATAGTTTGCAATAGCCAAACCATTGACGATAAATATTTTCCAACAAAGATGAACAAGATGTACCAGCACGCATTAGTCCTAGGGGAAGGGACTTTAGTTGCCTAAGAACAACTCTCAAGTTCGAGTCCGTATGAATATAGAAAACACATTTGGAAGAACTGCCCCTAATTAGATACGACAATGTTCGAATCTGAACAAGCCAGACAGTCATATAGAAAAAAGATGAACAAATAGTAAGGACACTGAATCACCTTGTGAAATTCCACCAGAAGTTAAGGGACATACAGCTGAAGCAGTGAACCATATTGAAACTTGGTGACAGTTTACAAGGCCAAAATTCAACATAACAAAATCCTCCATTGTTGGGAGCCCACGGTTGCTTATTGCTTGAAATCCCAGTCCGTAAGGTAGAAAGCTTCCATGGAAACATGAATAAGTTAGCACCTCATTTTAGGGTAATGACTCGTAACACAGAAGATTAGAAGGTGCTTGAATTGAAGCCTTGCATCCCCTCACGACAATGAAATTATGCACATTCATATGCGTATAACCACCGCCATAACACATTATGCCAATTAATTTAGTCTTCAACATAATACAAAGCCAAGTGGGTCATCATCAGACAAAACAACAAGTGCCAATCAAATTTCTATGAAGCATCAATACACCTCCAGTCCTTAAAATAAGACATATTTAGGGAGTTGATTTTGGTCCTAAATATAAGACATAGTTTTCATGTTTGTTAATATTTTCCTAATTTACCCTATTTATTGATGCTCCCTCAAAAATAATTAAGAAGAAGAAGGAAGGAGAGGATTAGGGAAGATTAGTAGGGTGTTCTAAACAATAAATGTTATATTAACTAATTTAACTAACTTCCTTAATTTAATCAAATTAGGTAAATATGTATTATCAAGGACCGAAAGAATACCTCAAAAATTGAGCCTTTTGTATTGGAATGTGTCAAAAAATTGAGCATTTTCCTGTAACCAATTACCTGAGCAACCGACTTATCCAGCCTCACTTGGTAGAGATCCACTTAAAGGGCTGTGGTGTCCCAGCGAGAGTTTTCTCCATACCTTCGGAGGTACACAACAATATTTCAAATTACACGTTGACTCTAAAATCTGTGCCAATGTCAATATGTCTTGGGCGATTGAACAGCCTTCTTAGGCTTTCTCTGCTTAATCTTCACTTTCACATTAATGCCATTATCAATGATAGACTGAAGAACAATGTGAAGCTTTCCCTCCAGCCTCTCTCCTTTCCTTGGTGTATAGATCACATCATGAATATCATCAGCTAATGCTCTTTGAGCCAGTAATGCCCCCACAGCAGCACAAGTGTTTCTGTTCTTACTGGAAGAGAAATCAAACTTCATATCCTTTGAAATAGAATGAGCCACAGCAACAACCTTGCTAGTTACTCTATGAACAACACAAGCACGAACAGAGGCTTTTGATATGAATATATCCAAGCAAAATGGCTCATGATATGGACCTGTAAGCTGGTTAAAAGTAAGAGTCCTCTGCCTCTTGTTCTCCACAGAAGTAACATTAGCTTCACGAAGCTGAGGCATATTATTAATAACACTTTTATTGCTTTTGACTTCTTGAACTCTGGAAGTTTTACGACTTTGGCTAGCTTTCTTTTCCTTCTTAGAATTTTCCTTTCTATCATCTCCTTTCTTTGGAGATTTCCTCCTGTGAAACTCTAGTTTATATTCTTCAAACTCTTTAGAACTCTTATCAAGTTTGTAAAACAGATTCCCACGAATTCTCATATTATCAATGTCTTCAAAATCAACTTCATCCTCAAAATTAGAGGAATTAAAATCAATGAGTTCATTAGTTTCTTCCTTACCTGTAGAACTTGCTTCTGGTGTACTCAATTCCTTCTCTTGCCAAGCTTGTGATAGTCCTGATGAGACCCGCCAGGCATCGTGATCTACAAGCTCAATATTATAACCATTTGAAGGAAATTTACCATCAGAGAACAATGGAGAGAGATTATGAAGGCTACTGGAAAAATCAGAAACTGGTATGGAATCAGTTATAGCTTCATCCTCCTTATTGGGAATTTTCTGGTAGGCCTCAGAGCAAAAACTGAGTTTCCTCAATAGGTTTGGATTATACCGTGAAACAAAGGCAATTCCTTTTCTCGCGAGCATCGACCCAGTCGTAATCAGAACTTTTATGGGGAATTCAAAATGAGAAGTATGGGAATAAGGACTCACAGTGGCGAATCAACAAACAATTGGAGTGCAGTGGTAGAGAGAAAGTGAGAGACTGCGATTCTGTAGCTTTTTTTTGCTTCTTGATTTAAGAATTAAGTATGAGAGGAAGAAGAAAGGGAAGATTTTGCAGAAGGTATGGTCACTGAATTGCTGAGTTTGTGAGTAGAGATGACAACTCGCCCTCTTCGTCGCCACCAAACTTGGTAGGCTCCTCTTCTTTCGCCTCTTTGTTTTTTATGCTTTTAACGTTATGTGACTGCGGGCTTATCTGTAGCTTGATTGGGCTCATGTTCTCCATACCCAATATCAACTTCCTCTTCTCCTTAATACTCTCCGATCTTAATATAATACAGAATTGATTTTTTAAAAAAATATTAAAAAAATTATTTTATTATATCATATATCATATATTTTTAGATTATATATTAATTTATAAGTTATGTAAAATAGTTTAAAAAATAAAAAATATATATATTTTTAAATAATTTAATTAACTATTTTAATATCTCTAAAAAAGTCACCTATATCTTATATTTAGGACCGAGAGTACTTCATTTGAGTGCTAAATATAAGATCCAATTTATTTTTTTGGGAAATTAAAGAAGTTAATTAAATTACTTCAATATATTTATATTTATTATTTTTTTCTCTAAACTAATTTGTTTGACTTATAAACTGATATATAATTTAAGGCTAAAGAATATTTTTGGTCTTTTAAATTTGTATCAAGTATCAATTTAATCCCTTATGTTTAAAAAGTACACTTTTAGTCCTTTAATTTTAACGTCATTAATATTATTAATAGAAAATGCTGAGTCAGCAAATTTTAATTATGATGATGCAATTAAACACTAACAAAGCAAAATTTTAATACAATACTTTACATTTTAAAAATTAAAATAAACCAGGTAAAAAAACCAAGAAAAAACCTTCGACAATTCCTTCTCCAAACCCATTTGTGGACGCTACGGCTGCCATTCATTTAAGCCAGTTTGGAAATTATTTCATGAGCTAAATAAGCTCATTTAAACCTAAAAGCTCTTTTACTTTACTAAAGAGGTATTTGGAAAGTCATTAGTTAACAATGGACTTTCAATAAATAAAAAAAAGAGCTTTTTTCCTTAAGCTCATTTTTTTTAGCTTTTTAGCTTCTAACAATGGGTTTTAAGCATATAAGCCACTGCTAGTTTCTTATTGAACTTTTTTTATTTTAAAAATTTTTATTTACTTTTTTTAATATCAATTATAACAATATATATATAGTATTTAACAATATTCATACCCTTTTCAGTTATTTCTCATCTAAACGGGCTTTTCAAACGCTAATCCAAACAAGTTTAAGATTAAAAAAAGTCACTTCTCCCACCGCTAATCCAAACATAAATCACATTTACAATATGATTTTTTTTCAATTTGGCTTCTGCAAAAGTCACATTAAAAAAAACACTTTTCCATTACGTTCCCAAACAGACACTTAATTTCTGTGAAATCATTGACAGATGCTAACTGATTTTCAAGAATTATGGATGCCCTTGAAATCATATTTCCAAGTTTTTTATGCCTTGATCTGTTAATGATCATAATTCCCTAATCACAAACTTGTTAAGCGTGTCATCTAGATTCCTTGTTTTGTAATACCTTTTTTCTTGATGTGTATTCAACAAGTGTACTTGTTGATTGGATTACTGAAAATTTTCTGGAAATTGGGTTACTTGTGAATTTGGCAGTTTGGTCCGTTTTTATTGGGATCTTTCTATTCTAGCAAGTTTTGATGAGTTCAGGTGAGATGAATACCAGACTTGATGATCCTGATTTTGAAATTCATTTTGAATGGATAAGGGGAGGAATTGCAGAAGGGGATGATCAAGAAATGTGTTTTTTGTCTTTTCTTCACCTGATTTATTTTAATTTTCAAAATATAAAAATATTACATTAACATATGCTTTGCCAGCATTTAATTTTTATTTTCGTGATATTTAAGATTTTCTCACTTAGCATTTTCCATTAATAATACTAACAATGTTAGAATTAAATGACTGAATGTGCACTTTTAAAATATAAGAGAGTAAATCGATACTTAATGTAAACTTAAATGACCAAAAGTATATTTTAGCAATAATTTAATCATATATAATATATGATATAAGTAAGTAACTTATTTAGTTTTCTTAATATCTTAAAAAAAAGTTAATGAGGTCTTATATTTAGGATTTGAGAGTAGTATAAGAGATTTTTCACTCTTTTGAAAAGATAAGGAAATTAAATAAACTATTTTAAAGTATTTATATTTATTATTTTTTTCTAAATTAATTCTCTGATTTATAAAATGATCTTAACTCACAAACTGATATATAATCTAATGATATATAACATATGTTATGATTAAGTAATTAATTTAGTTTTCTTAATATCTCTAAAAATATTCAATTAGAGTTTATATTAAGAATCGGACAGAGTACAACACCAGTAATAATTTTTATTTAAACAGATTTATTAGTAACTGAAGTGTCAGTAATTTCACAACATGGAAGATCTGAATTCCCGACCAGAGAAGTAGTGTCGGGGTTTACTATATGCTGTTAAGTGCAAAAGGGGCAAAAAATTTAATGAAAGCTAAATCAGCCTTGGAACAGTGTCACTCAGGTTAATCCAAGTCATATTTTGGTTGGTTTAAATAAAAATCGAATGATTCAGGCAGTTGATTCATTGATTTTCATGTAAATTCAGCAAATTTGATTTGTGGTTTCTACATTGAATAATACATAATAATTTGTCATAGTATGATAAAACTACATTCGAAATTATGCACTAAGCTGCTAACTTTTTTCCCCCTCATTACTAAAATACTCATTATACTTTCTACTCACATTTAAGAAAATATTAAGAAAGACGTTTGGTGTTGATTTGCCAGGTTGATTTTGATGCTAGCCTGCAATGTTTTAAAAGCCAGATCAGACGTCGAGCCAAAAAGGTAAGCGGGTCATGGTTCAACCGATTGAAACAGTCGAACCGTTTGGTCGGACCGGTGATGTAATAATTATATATATATATATATATTACAATTAATCTTTAGTCTAATTTCATAGGAAATTAATAAAGTCACAAAATACCATTTAAAGAAGAACATTAAGTCAATCATCAACCTAACAAAATATACTAACAATAATGATTTTATGACTTGTCAAATATTGATGGCTCTTGATTGATTTAAGCATAAGTCTCTTGAAATGCATTTAGATCATACCACTCGATCCTATTTATAAGTCCTTTTTTTCCAAAAAAATTGGTTCTATTTATAAGTTCAGTTTCAGTGTAATAAATGAGATTATGACAATTTTACCCCTATTTATTATAAAAATGAATAAATAATTTAAAGATAGATAAAGAAAAAAGAGTTAAAAAGTACTCATTCATAAATGAAGGCATAGTTGTAAATTTACCCCATAATCATTAAGTTAACTATATCTCCTTGGTATGTGAGATTTAGTTAAAATGGACTTATAAATAGGATTAGAGTGGTAAATGTTATCATCTTCTTGAGGAAATGATCCAAAATTAAGACATTCAACTCTAATTTTAGTGCTTTAAATTTCATCCTTAGCTTGAGGATGAACCTCATTGGCTTTTTTTTCAAAAACATCTTTATAAAATTGTTTGTAATAAACCAAATTATTAAAATTAGTAATATATAATATAAATAAAATAAAGTAATATGTCTAAAATTTATATGTCATTTTTTTAATTTTTTTTGCAGCATCAAATTTGTTTAAAAAAATGTGCAGCAAAAAAACAAATTCTTATTTTTTATTGGACCGGACGGTTTTTGAAAAACCGGTCCGGTTTCCGGCTCAAAAACAGTTAAATAACGGTCCAAAACGACTCCTTTAAAAAAACGGTCCAACGTATAAATCCGGTCTGCCTCAGTGACCGGCTGATAGTTCAACTATTCCGACCATCCAGTCTGGTCCGGTTCTTTAAATAGTGCTAGCCTGTGAAAGGGATAATGAATCTTCATATCTTCACGTGAAAGAGAGAGAAAGGAAGGATTATGAGGAAAATGCACTTTCTTGCCAATTAAATTAATTAAAAATTATGATTTTAGCAAATAACATATTAATAATTGATATTTCCCCGCACTATTTTGTATCCACAAATAATTACTACTTATTTCTCTAATTATACTAATTATCATTCTTATGTTGGGATCTCTTTATGTACGAGGACTCAATTATTGTTTTCTTTATTTAAACATTATATTTGAATATTTTTTAAGGCTATTAAATTTGGACCATCCATTTTAACGACCAATGTATCAGGTTAAGGGTTAGTGAGTCAAACCGAAGCTAACTAAGGGCCAAACCGGTAAGAAAGTGAAGATTTGAAAATCAATAATATAAAATTCTCATAATGGCAAATTTCACAAATCCAATTATTGCGAAATCCATAGACAAAAATTTATATACTCATATATTAATTGAATCTTGTTTGTCATGCTTTTTTTCTTTTTAAGTTTTTCTTTTAGATGCCCCCTCCTTAAAAGAGCTTAGATCATTATTGAGTGTTAGATGAGAGTGTTGATTTTAATTTTAACCCCGACATGCGGATGCTGTTAATGCCTAGTTCGTATCGCGGGCCATCCCTATAATCGATTGTTGCAACCTTGGATTGGGTGCTAAATGTATTAACCTTAGGCATTTTGGCTCTTTTGAGAGTTCAGATAGAATATAGCTCTGGCCTACATCAGTTTTAGGCGATAAAAGTGTAATATCTTATTTAATAAAGCAAAGTCTGACATAGTTAATATACAAACTTGATAATTCTATTTTGTATGGTTAAATATGATTATGTGATGAGGTTTTGGTTGAAATGGAAATCAAAGTGAAAGACAATAATAATGAGTTACCCAACTAGGTGGAGTTACTAATAACAGATTGATGATTAAGACGTCTAAATTAGAAAATGAAAAATATAGGCTGAGTGATTAATGCTTGAAATGAAAAATTCATTGAATTGGGTTTCAAGTAGTGCATTGTATTAACTAAAGGCGTAAATACATTGGTTAAAGACAGAATGATATTAAATAAATGAGTAATGCTATTAACTAATTGCATAATGGTTTTGAGTAAATAAAAACTGACAACTTCAATAAAACATTTGACAACATTAATAATGATAAAAATAAAAAATAACTAATTAGACTTTTATTCTCTTTTGTAGAAATTTTTATTATAATAATTCAAATTTTAAAATTATAAAATAAATCAACTAATCACATTATTTCTTTTAAAATTGATTTATACATTTACTCATTTAATCAATACCTTAATATCTTTAGTCAATATCATTACTTATTTAATTAATATGATTACCATTTGATTAATACTTTAAAACCTTTTAATTAACACATTTACGTGCGGCATCCGACAACCACAACCAAAGCTCAAGGGTAGGCAGCTAGCCACATTGGTGCCCTGTCGAGGTGCCCCTTCCCTCTTTTTTAATTTAAAAAATTGAATAACATTATGATAAAACAACTAACACTTTAAAATCAAATCTCAATTTCATCCTTACCACCTCTTTCATCTCAGCCAATAACTGATGTCTTTTTATTATTATTAGTAGTTTGGTAATTTGAGAATTCTTTTTCGGAGTAAATTTGAGATTGTTCAGTTCACTTTTGGAGACTCCTTTCAGCCAATGATCTAAGCTTCCACACAACTTTTATTCCGAAACACACAAGAAACACTGTTTTAATGGCCTTAGGGCCTAGTGATGTAAAAGTTCATCGGCAAAAGAGATTGTAGGATTAAACCCGCTAGTGACTTTATAAACTATTTTTCGTAAATCGAGATAAAACTCCTCTAACATATTTATCTCTTAAATTGTAAAGTTATTCTCCAAAAACTAATATAAACACACACTAGTGTCTGTCACTTTAAATTTAAATTTAAAAAAGAGAGAGAGAGAGAGATAAGAGGAGGCCATCAGACTCAGAATCAGCATAAAGAAACCAAAGCTACCTCATCATCACTCAAATAAAATTGCACGTATTGACATTGGCTGTATCCTAATATATCATAGAAACTGACTTGAAAGTTACATGAAGCTATTACCATCATTTTCACTAAAAATGCAACAATTTAGGATAAGATTTCATCCAAAACAATCCACATCCCATTAAGTAAACTGTTATAACCAGAATTTTCATCCAGAAACTACCTGGATGATGCTTTATCCCTCAAGCTCTCTATTACCACCCTCTTCCTAGTGTCAAAATCAATTCTTTCAAGATCAAAAGCAGTCCCCAGATAGCCATACAAGATCCTCCTCTTCTCTCCTTTCTCGTATTTCACTAAATTCGGATTGTTTTCATCATCCTTACCTAATACCGAGGGCTGCACACGGGCCCACACCATGCGTCCATGATTCTCCCTCTCGAAGTGCTCAGCAAGCCGAATGGCTTCATGAACACCGGATTGGTCACCAGCAAATTTAATCAATGATATGCCCAAATGACCATCTCTTCCGTATAATGACTTTGACTTGCCACCCCCAATTCCGAGTTCTGGAAACCATGAGCATAAAATGGCAAAAATACATCGTCAAGATAAATTCACTATAGTCACATATTCAAGTGGACGTCTCCTAAATGCTAAAATCTTAAGAGTCTCATCAAACATAGAAGCGGTGGCCATGAAATGCTGCCTCTTTAGTGATAGAAACTAACAATTTTATATCTTCGAGGAAACGCCACGCCCAAAATAAATGCTGTTGTCAAGTAAAACTAGATGGACGGGGGATGAGCAGAGGTAGAAAACAAAGGGCATGATAGTAAGGAATGCAGCAACACAAGGGGGATGCTCAGGTAGGAGATCAATTCAATCTAACGTACCCATATTTGTATTCAACAGTAGAGGCTTTATCTAGTTTGACACAAGAGATCATTGTCTTACAATATCTATTGTCACCAATAGAACTTGCAGGGGTTATGCAAAATTAGTTAACACTTAAACAAACTATTTGAAAAAGTAGAGTAACCAGCTCAGGCACTTAATCAGTCAATAAGATCAGCTGATGGTAAGAAAGGTTAAAGAAATACCAAGCACAATCACGTGGCAGCTAAGAAAGCAAGAAGCAATCAGTAAAACATGGCAAAAGCCCCTAAAAGCGAAACGGGTGCAAATTCACGAATATCTAAATTGTGATTGCAAAACCAAATAAAACTGCCTATCTATCAAAACTTGGCTCCAGCATCTGAACTTCCCCTTTAACACTAAGACAAGAGGAGCTATATTAAATAGATAACAAGAGGCAGATGAGCAACAAAATTGATTGAGAGTCCGTCATCTCTAAATGGATGGACATTGCAAAAGTTTTTTAAAATTTTATTTTCGTTTCTCTCTTTTTTTTTTTTTGGGGGGGGGGGGGTTGTACTACATCCTGAAACGATTCAATGAAAATGAAGGTTCAACCAACATTAAAAAATGCAACCCATTGACATGTTCAGATGCACATGAAAGCATAGGCATCCGTCCGCCCCTATAAAGTGACGATCCCACATGAATACCCCATTAACCTTCTATATCACTCAATGTGAAACTAAGAATCTCAAACTAGTTTAATCTGCATCAATTGGTCCATCTTGAAGAACCAACATTCAGGAAGCTAACCTCTATGACACCTCAATCGATTTTCTTGCTGACCAAAACCCTGCGAAGGAAGCCCTTTATAGGGATGTCACAATTAAACTCCAAAGTGTGTGTTTGCTATCACTTTTGAAACCATGGTTTTAAAAGTGAAGTTGCCAAACACCAAATCAAAACTAAAAATAGCTTTTAGCCCTCAAAACCATGGTTTGGGATAAGCGACCCAAACACTCTCAAAAAACCATGGTTTGGGGGTTCAAAACCAGGGTTTTCTAGAAGCTATTTTTTTTAACCTTTTCAAAAGCTATTTTCCAAGATCTATTCTCTAAAAATTCCACTTTTTCTACAAAAACTATTCTTCAAAAGCTAATCCAAACACACAATACCAATTGTAGAATACTCAACTGGAAGTACTAAACCCCCTTAAATATATCATAGTGAACATCCTATTCTGCTCAATTCTGGAACTTAAGCACCTATACTATATTTGTCTAGTCAGCTATACAACCTAATAGGTCAATGATAGCAAGACATATGCACAAGCAAGTAACATATATGTTTGTGTGCTGTCTTTTGATTTTTTTTTTTTTTTTGGTTGGGAAGGTGGGGGGGGGGGTGTTGCAGCTTTAACACTTGATGAGTAAGACAAAGCTGAAAAATCTTCATTATTAACATATTTCATCCAAACAATGGATTGGATAGTTTCTAGGTAAGAACCATCGCAATGACTGACATAATCTAGTCACCCAAGTTACTAACTCGACCAAAATAATTAAAGAACTAAATGCGTTTGAATCTAAATAAGCTAATAGCAGCGTGAGAATCAACATGGCAACCACATCCCAACACTGCAGATGTAATACCACCAATTAAAAACCCAAGCATGTGTTGACTACAGAGCATATAAATTAATGAAGGAAAAACAACCAAAAAATCTACTCAAGTTGAATTCATACTTGTAAAATTTTTAAAAGTTCAATGCAACCAAAACGTAATCAGTAATAATGCATTGTCAAAACTAAATTGCACACAAGGTTAAAGGTCATTTGCATTAAAACCCAAATAGTTCTAATCATTTATGAGAGCACATAATTGGGTGATAAAGGGATGATGCTAACGTTTTCCACTTACTGCGACTGGACAAGCGACAGCCACAACAAACCGTGGAAAAATGATCTGAATAAAACATAATTTCTAGAAGTTCTACTTTCCGGCTCTTGATTACATAAACTACACCCATACACAAATTATATCTCATAACATAATCTTCAAGGGAAACATAACGTTTTGCTAAATTGACTAATTTGACCCCACTTAAATTTGGGGACTTTTCCCCCTATTTTCTCTTACACTAACACCAATTAAATTAAAGTTGCTTTTCACTCTAAAACCTCAAGATAGATATTCTTACACCATACACCTAAATTAGAAGGGCATGACAATTTGAGGCTTCACTAGAAAGGGGAAAGAAGTTTTATAAAAGCAATCAACAACTTCAAGAAACCTGCTTTAAGTTATTGCTTCCACAATCTTTCAACCCCATCATGTGCTGTAACTGACAACAGAGACCTAGTGCAACTAATGATTAACTACATGTTATTCTGCTACAAGAAGGGTAATGTGATGTATAATTGTAATTGAAATCCCTAATCCCTAAATTGTAATCCCTAATTCTGTGTTAGGTAAGTTGGTTAAGGGAAGAGCAATGTAGTGAGAGTGGCATTAGCTATTTTAAGAGTAGCACTAGCCAAACACACCCTAATTGTGTCCCTTAGCTGATTAGGATAGGATTAGTGATTATAATAATTGTTAGACGGTTCTGCCCTGACCCTTATAACAGAACCGTCCCTCCCCTTATTCCCTTTGTATCTCTTAAGCTCTCTATATAAGAGCTAGACCTCTCTCATTGATCCCTAGTTGTTGATTGTTCATGAATAAGAGAATATTCAGCAACGCTTGTCTCTCTCTCTCTCCCCCTCTTTCTCTTGTCTCTCTCTCTACTCTTCTGTCTAAGCTCTCTTCTCTCTTCTACTCTTCCTTTCAATACAATTCTGTTCAGAAGTTACATAATTGCATCATAATGCAAGATCAATCAAATTACAAAATGACAGTACTTTGACAAGAATACAAGGGGTGATCCAGAAGCAAGACCAGATCATGCGTCTACTTTGAAAATAAGAATGATGTAATTCTACCCAAAAGGAAGGAAATGATAGCAATCAAATCCAGAACTCTTGGGAAAATCAATGCTGTTATGGGCAGTTATCTCTAAAAAATGATCAGGACTTAGAGCCCATGATTAACTATCTATGACAACTACTCCCAACTAAACAAAAAGGTATACACCAACAGAAATTTGGCATAACCTTTACAGGACAAAATCAGGTATTTGTACAAAAGAAGAGTCACCAACAACTCAATAACTACTAATCAATGGGGCAGAAAAGGTAAATTTTAGAAGGCTGCAACTCTCAACCATCATACTAAAGGCAGTATGGTATCTTGTGTCTCCAAATTGTTGTAAGAATGCTTCGTGTCACGAGAAACTACTTTAAAATCAAAATGACTTCCATCTTCTTATCGATAGAAAAAGACACGTCATAAAAGTATTCTACTAGATTTCAGCCTAAACCACACATTAGGAACAAGTAAAATATTGCAACCAAACAATTTTATAGAATTGCACAAATGACAGGCATTGCCTGTAAAGACAGCTGTCAAGTATGAACTTAGTAAGCATGCTACTGATTTGCTTTAACTTAGTTTGACCTATAAGGCATTGCGATAGAAGATAATAAGTAATCGAGGGGCACTTTATACCTCTAACTTTATTATCCATTGTTTTGTTTCCCAAGCCCTCCATGCGACCATCTCTTCCCTTTCCAGTAATTGTATTATGGATTATCACCAAAGGAGGCCACAAGATCAGATCATCCCGATTTGCTGCTGCTTCATCAGCAGGTAGGAACTGATACGCCTTTGAGTTATCAGGTGGCTTAGAGTAGTTCCAACCCATTAGAACACACAAGGCTTTGTGTAAGCCCAAATGATCAACAAGCAAATCAGCATTATCTGAGTTGTAGGTGTGCATAATGAGAGCATGCATATCTGGAAAATCTTTAGAAGACCTGAAAGTTGGAATATCAAGGGTATTGAATATTACATTTCAGGTTGACATCCAGAACTAGCATGACAGTCTAGATTCTAATAATAATAGTAGTAAAGGTATGGAACACATACATTAACTTTGATACACAAACACCCGAGAAGTATTTTAATCTACACAAGGACCACCTACATTCTAAGTCACATCCCATACTTTGAGCAGCATAGGCAAGGCATGGCATGTCATGGCATAGCAATACAAATACTAACAGAGAAAGCACACAGAAATCTCCAATATAAAATAAATCTCTCCAAAGAGAGACAAGAGTGAATCTAAATGGAACCTTATGTTTGCATCACAGAACTCAGCAAGTTGCTGGGTTGAGACATTGCATGCAAATAAACATGAGTGCACACAAAACATTATGCCAAGAAACAGCCTGTGAAATTTTCTAAAGGATCATAACAATGCATGATCTTATGCTAAGGAAGCTGAATTATTTGTGCCAAATCAGCAACAATAGCTGGCTGCTGGGTAATATAGTCTATCAAGCAACAGCCTCTTAAAAAGGCATCATCAATGATGTTAAAAAGCTTCAAAGATCGTCCAACTTAACAAACACAAGTTGCAAAGAAGAATCTCGGTAATCTTTTCCTAAGCTCATCCCTAAACCACCCCAACTATGTCATATTTTGAACTCAATAACCTTCCGCAGAAGTAAATTCTATTTCCTGCAAAGCACCTTACCATTGAGCAAGACAAAGACACGAGTATAAGGAGGGAAAGATGGGAAATGAATCAGAAGCCCATAATGAATACAGCTGTAACGGATCAAACATATCAAGTCAAGCCAAATTCTGTTTGACACCGTGTTTTATTTTTTTGGGTCTTGTTAGTGGGTGAAGGTTAGGAAAAAACAAATGGCAGCACCTCCGTCATAAATTAATCATACCAGCAACAAAGTTAACAAAAACACAGGGAACCTATACTATGGTGTTTTAATGTCTAACCAAATGTTCATCCAAAATGGATAAACTTTGCCCCCCAAAAAAATCAGCACCAGACAAGAGCTAATGAAGATATACGAATATCAAACTCATAAACAAACATCCACCGTTCATAATGTAAAAGGATGATCAAAGGTGACCAAGTAAAACATGCCTTCTAACCAGTACAAAAGGCAAATCACTAGCTGATTTGTAACCCTTGTCCTAAATGACCATGACCCTGAAGTCTTTTACCACAGGCATCAAATTGACACAGCTGTAGCACCTAATGAATAAATAATCAAATCAATAGAACTACCCACCCTATCCAACCTAAACAAATGACTAGAGATGTTATACATATAACAGGAAAGAAAATACATTGTACAAAGGTTATAATTAATAGCAAGACAGAATTTATCATAACTACAACCAATTTATAGGATATGGTAACTTCACAATCAGAAAATGAAGCAGACACGTTGCCCAGTTGATGACACAAAGCTCTGCCCTTATTAGAAGATACAACAGCTTCAAAGCTTCAGAAGAACTCCATAAACATGGATATTCATTAACCAACAACCATCCATCAACGAAAGAGAAATTTCAAATCTCTGGAAAATGTTATGTTACATATAAATCTCCAAGGGATAAGCCCGAAATGCATCACAAGAATGGAGATCAAATGACCTCAGATGACTCTAGTGAGCATGTGACAGTACCACTTCCAAGTTGTTCTAATGTAAAGATTATAACAACCACATTAAATATGGCAGCTAAGTAAGTACACCAGAAAATAGTGTATAATGGAGCATTCGAACAGAAACCCCCCATGATTCACAGGAAGGGGGGAAAACTAACATCAACATATAGAAAATCATTCTACCTAGTTTCATGATAAACCTAAATAAAATTAAAAGCACAATAATAAAATTTGCCAGAAAAATAATCATGATTTTCCTATAAACTTCAGTTGATCTAAATCTATCATAAATATCTCAAGCACTTTCTTAGTCCCCTTTGCTCCAGTTGAGCATCAAAATCATACGAATGAGGACCATTAGGTACTGCTACGAAGCTACAGCTACATCATATAGATCAATAGAAGCAAATTCATCTTGGAGAGAACAGAAAGGTCGAAACTTTGGCCAACGAACTACATGCATCATCTAATTATTTGGGATACGAGATGAGTAGGAGGAGTATGGAGCCTGAACATAAACCTAAAAATCAATACAGATGGCAATTGAGTTGCCACACAAGATTTCGTCAACGTAAGCAACAAAAGCACAGCTTTTAAGTGATACAAACACCAAGCACACAAATTTACAAACAAACAAAAATATCCAACACATATCAAACCTGCCGCAAGCAACGCACTGTATCCGCCCGTTCTTTCCGTCCTCTAAGTAATTCCTCTTCTGTGCAGCATTTTCATTTACTAACTTAACAAAGTGAAGAAACGCTTTCTTTAGTGCACCCTGATCAACCTCCAAATGTTTAAGGACAACGTTATCACCAGTGCCACCAGGTTGCCTAAAACCTACGTTGTCATAAGCCCCACCAACCCTCATATATTTGGAAGCCCTCAATTCAGACTCTCGTCCAGGATCCATCAAATCATGCTTGAACGGTCCACTCGTCCCCATAGAAAACTCACCCCTTGGTGGAAACCCGTTTGGATTAACATTAGCATCGTGCAAAAGTTGCTTTCTTTGTCGAGCAAGGTCATCCCTCTCCACCTCATCACCACTAAACTTCCTCTTTGCTGAACCTTCAACAGGTCCATTACCACGCCCATCAAGACCAATCGGATCCCAGTAATCTTGGTGCCTCCCACCACGCCCTTCATCTTGATCAAGATGAGATGGTACAGGAGGGAATCGGGTTCCGAATCGACCCGGATCGAACCCAGGACCTAATGGGGGCGGGAATAATCTTCCAGGTGGATCAAGAGGATAATCAGGAGGGAGAGCAAAGTAGGATCTAACACTACCGTCGGCAAGAACAATAGAACGGCGCTCGAGCATGTGGAAGCCGTAAGCCGGTGGAGGCGGAGGCCCCAAGCTAGAAAGATCAGGGAAGGGAAACGGAGCTCCGGGAGAGGTCAGTCGGACGGAGGACCCCACTGATTGATGGGTTGAATTTTCGTTAGGGTGGTGTTTAGCATGAGCCGGACTTGGAGTCGGCTTGGTTTTTGGGGATGGGGCGGCGGCGGAGGGTTTGGGATTCTTAGATTCGCCGGATTTAGGATCGGACGGCGAAGACTTCTTGTTGGCGTTGCCGGTGGATTCCCAACGGGATTTGCGGTGAGAGGATGAGGCCGATGACTGCTGCGGTGGCGGCGGCTTCGGGAGCGAGGACTTGTTCTGAGGGTTACCTCCGGCCATCCTCTAGGAGGGGCGCAAGCACTTGTTAACGATTCTGCGGCGTCTCTGTACGAACTACAGAGGGATAATCTTGTGCATGATGCGCAGTACAGTACCTCTCTAATTAAAGAAATAAAAAAAACCCGGTTAAATAATCTTTTACCATTAAATTTCTCCTCATTTTGTTTTAATCCATCAATTTTCAAATCGGAATTTTGATCTGTAAATGGATAAAATAGTTCTGAGTATTATTAGATTTATGGGATTAATATTTTAAATAAAATAAAATTTGAGGGTGTAAGATATATGATTTAAAACATGAGAGATCAAAATCAAAATAAGAATATATTTGAGGGACCAAAAATTATATTAATCCATAAATATAATTTTTTAAAATAAACAATTTTAGAGAAATCTCATATAAAAAACCTACAAAATATAAAAGAACAAGAGGTGTTTTCAATCCCTATATAGCCTTTCCAATATTATAAGAAATGTGAGTTTGTAGCAATCTCACTTTATTAGTACTCTTAGGCCCTATTTGGTACAGGGCATTAGATTTTGATGGATTGAGATTAGAATTGGTATTGGGGTTGGGACTGAGGGTTTAAAATTATATTTGGTATGCGGTAATATTTAGATGGAATACTTGAATTGATTTTATTTTATAATCCTCTATAAATTATGAAAAAGCTAAAATATCCTTATTATTAAAAAAATAACCAAAAAAATCTTGAGATTTAGGTTAAAATCAAGGTTATTAAACCCGGACTGGTCATTGAACCAGTCGGGGTACTGGATCAAAGGTTAGTAGGTCAGATCGGAGTCAAACCTGGGATCAAATCGATGAGAAAATGAAGATTTTAGGCTTATTAATATGAAATTATAAAAAAACTTATAAAAAATTGATTTTTATTAAAAAAAAGCGGGGTTAGTGTCCCAAACCAGACCCGTTTCCCGGCCGGTTCGCTGGTTTTCGGGCCGCATCGGCCGGTCTGAGTTTAATAACAGTTGTTAAATTTAATAGAGGGCATTTATGTCCAAAAAATATTATAAACAGAGATATTTTTGTCTCTGATATTTGCAGTCACTGGATTGAAAATGCAATACCAGACGGGAGGTGGCCTTACAGCAATCCCACTTTCGTGGTACTCACAATCACTGGGTATCCATAGTCCCTTATACCAAACAATATATTCTAGCCTAATCCCTGGTCCAATCCAAATCCCTGCCCCCAGTACTTTGTACCAAACGGGGCCTCAGGCTCTGTTTAGTACGAAGTACTGATGGGTAGGGACTGGGATATGATGATGAATGAGAGATAGAGAATCAAAGAAACTTTTTTTTATCTCAAAATGAGTATTTGAAGAGGGTGCTAAATCGTTTTGGTATGAATGAGAGAACGAAGCCGGTTAGCACTTCACTTGCCCCGTATTTTAAGCTCAGTGCTGATATGTCGCCAAAGGATGAAGATGAATGAGAGTACATGCCAAGGGTACCATATGCAAATGTCGTTGGTAGCTTGATGTATGCAATGGTTTGTACAAGACCTGACATTTCACAAGCTGTTGGAGTTGTGAGTAGGCATATGCATGATCCAGGAAAGGAGCATTAGCAAGGTGTGAAATGGATTCTACGGTATATTTGTAATACTATAGATGTTGGATTGGTTTTTGAACATGAAGGTGATCAATCTTTAGTTGGGTATTGTGACTCAGATTTTGCAGGTGATTTGGACAAGCAAAGGTCAACTACTGGTTATGTGTTTACTTTTGTAAGAGCACCAGTTAGTTGGAAGTCAACTTTGCAGTCAACAGTTGCTTTGTCTACCATAGAGGCAGAGTACATGACAATTACAGAGGCTGTAAAGGAGGCAATTTGGTTTCAAGGATTGCTTGGAGAACTTGGTGTTGGTCAAGAAAGCATCATAGTTTATTGTGACGTCAGAGTGATATTCAATTAGCAAAGAACCAAGTTCACCATGCAAGGATGAAGCACATTGATGTTCGATATCACTTCATACGAGAAATTTTGGAAGAAGGTGGAGTCATGATACAGAAGATACGAACAAGTGAAAATCCTACTGATATGCTGACAAAGGTAGTGACTTCTGTCAAATTTCAACATTGTTTGGATTTGATCAACATTGTTGAACATTGATTATTAAATTGTCAGCATAAATTTGTAATTAGGAGAAATTAGGAATGTGAGAATTTTTTCCAAGGTGAAGATTTGTTGAAAGTGGGAAATAGACTCACATCGTAGAACTGGTGAGGGAGGGGGCAGACATTTTAGTATAACTAGGAGGCTCCCCTCCCTCTTTCAAATTACCCCTCAACTTACCTTCTTCTTTCTATAAAGCATTTTATATCTCCTCCTCTCTTGTAGTATTTCACTTGTAAATTGTTTAGAGTGAAATTAGATTACGATATTTTCCTTATTGTTATCTTATTTATTATTTATTAGCTGTTATTAGATATAGTAATTGTGATTTATTATATTATTAAATTATTTCTAAAAACTCTATTTTCTAGTATTGTGATTTTTAAGTATAATTGGTTACGATCTATATATGTCGCTTCCGCAACAATCACATCCTCCTTAATGTTTACCTCCCCTCATAACGCAGCCAACTTCATTGTAATCACATCCTCCTGAACCATACGTCCAAGCATCGTTACAATAGTTGCGAACTTCCATTTTTTGCCTATTTGGTTACTATACTCTGGTGATGAACTAACATTTGGTTCAGAAGAGGTGTATTCAACCTTAATCATTGATTTCCACCCCTCATTCAGCCACCAGCCCTCTTCCTCCTCCGAATCCTCTGTATCACCAATCCCACGGCCTGTACATACGTGCTTATATGATGCAAACAAAGAAGGAAGAATAATATGAATTCATTGAATCTAAAACACATATACAAGTTTTTATATATATTAGTCATTCCCCTATTCTACGGAAACATGTTTCCTTATTACATGGAAACATATCCCTTATTCTATGGGATTCTAACACTCCCCCTCAAGTTGTAGCACATATATTGATCATGTCCAACTTGTTACAAAGATATTCAACCCGTGTCCCATTTAAGGCTTTTATCAGAAGATCTATCAGCTGATCGTTTGATTTTATGTGCCCTGTAGATATAACATTTTCTTTGATCTTGTCACGAATAAAATGACAGTCGATTTCAATATGCTTTGTACACTCATGGAACACAGAATTCGATGCTATTTGTAATGCTGCTTTATTGTCACACCATAGCTTTGCATGCAATGTCGTGGCAACGCCAACTTCCTTTATGAGTTGAAATACCCACACAATCTCTTGTACTGATTGTGACATAGCTCTGTATTCTGCTTCTGAACTTGATTTTGACACAACACCTTGCTTTTTACTCCTCCATTGTATCAAATTTCCACCAACAAACATACAGTAACCTGTAGTGGACCGCCTTATTGCCTTAGATCCTACAAAATCCGCATCACAAAAACACTCAACTTTAGTATGCCCATAATATGTATAGAGAATGCCACGACCTGGGGAATTTTTCAAATAATATAAGATATGTTCTAAGGCTTCCCATTGTGCCACTTTTGGAGATGCCATAAATTGACTAATTACGCTGACCGAGAATGTTATATCAGGACGAGTTACTGTCAGATAGTTCAGTTTTCCAATGAGTCTTCTATATCTCTCAAGAAATGCAAACGGCTTCGGCTTCTCTGGATCAATATTATTCTTCAAGTCATCAGGTAGCTTATTAAACATGCTTTCATTAAGATCCAGGAATGGATTCGATATCATGGGAACGCTACTTGGTGTAGCTCCAAGCTTTCCAGTCTCCTTTAGGAGATCAAGAACATATTTCTGTTGAGTTAAAAGGATGCCCTTCTTGCTTCTCAAAACCTCAATACCGAGAAAGTACTTTAATGGTCCTAAGTCTTTTATCTGAAAGTGAGAGTTAAGAAATACTTTAAGTTCTGAGATTCCAGAAGTGTTACTCCCAGTAATCACAATATCATCAACATACACTACTAAAATAATCATGCCTGCGTTGGACTGCTGATAGAACACAGAATGATCACTCTTACATTGGCTCAATTCGAACTTCTGAACCACATTACAAAATCTATCAAACCAGGCACGCAGACTCTGTTTCAGACCATAAATGACTTTCTGAGATAGCACACTTTCCCATACTCCCCCTGAGCAACAAAACCAGGAGGTTGCTTCATATAAACTTCCTCAAGGAGATCACCATTCAAAAATACATTCTTAACATCCAACTGATGTAAATCCCAATTATAGGTGGAAGCTAGAGATACAAGAAGACGAACAGAAGTGAGCTTAGTGTTACGGGTGTAGGATGGTGTATTTAGAAGTGCAAGTGTACACTATCGTAATCAAGTAATATAGAAGTGAGTAGAGTATCGTTCCCACGAGGATTGATCACTAAGTACCAAAATTGGTAATTTTAATTCTATTTAGTCGGTTGATTAGTTGTGATTGAGATTACAAGATAGAAATGATGAAATATGAATACAAGTGATATAAAGACAAATATGAGAAAAAGCCCTAGGGATTAGATTTCACTTAATAAATTCCGGATTGAATCACTTATCTATTCTAGTCCAATTTATTCCATATGATTGATAGTCGAGTTTCCCTATTTTAATTACTAGCCTCTTCCAAGGTCAAGTAATTCTATAATTAATTGATAACCCAATATATTCCTATATGAATTTAATCAATCAATCATGCATTAAGATTTATGGAACTCAATTAAGACTACACAACTCATATGAATATATTCCTATTTCATATACAAATTATGGTTTTAATTATAGGATCCACACACATGTATCTCTTTCCGGTCTCAACATGCATATTAAAATCATCCAAAAGGTGGCCAATCAATTGTAAGCATTAAGAACAACAATTAAAACTCAATCATGAAGGAAAAATTAAAACTAGATTTAATAAGTTAAGATTCAATCCGTCATTAGTAAGCTACGTATCACCCTAGGAAAAGGAAAATTTAGCTCATGATGAAATTAAAAACAAAACCAAAATATATTACAAACATCATAAATATTGCATAAAAATTAATTACAAAAACATAAAAATACAACTACAAGATGCATGAAAATGGAAAATCTAGCCTACCATATAGGAGGTAAAACCATCCATGTAGGTGGCAACCTATACCATCTATAAAGGAGGACTACCTAGGCCTTCCATATAGGAGGTAAAACCATCTATGTAGGAGGCATGCAAGAAGTAAAAAAAATGCAAGAAATAAATTCTAAAAATAACAACTCTCTCTCTAAAATAGAAACTCTCTCTCTCTCTTCCTTCCTCTCCATTTTAGGGTGCAAAGAAGCTCTATTTATAGGCTTCATTTTCGGACTGCTACAGTGATTTGCTACCGTGAATCGTGAACAGAACCCGCATGAACAGTGCACAGTGAATAGTAACTTTCCCTTAAATGCCTTCTTTAATTCTTTTTAATCCGGTACTATCCATGGCTGCAAGAAAATCATTATTTATTTATTAATTACACCCAAATTGATTATATTCAGCTCAAATATAATCCACAAAATCATCATATAAGGGAAAATGAATATGCAAATATTTTACTTATCACTTAGCAACTGGGGAGAAAGTCTCAGAGTAATCTATACCATAGGTTTGAGCATAACCTTTTGCAACAAGCCGAGCTTTCAACCGTTCTAAGGAACCATCAGCCTTAGTCTTAACTACAAACATCCATTTACACCCAATTGCCTTCTTCCCAGAAGGTAGATCAATAAGAGTCCAAGTATCAGCCTTGTTAAGGGCCATCATTTCTTCTTCCATCACAGCACGCCAACCAGGGTGGGCTAAGGCTTGGTGTAGAGTGGTAGGGGTGGAGATGGACTCAAGGGTGGCTACAAGGGAAGCAGAAGCAGGGGACAAGTGCTGGTAGGACACAAAGGAGGAGATAAGATAGGTACACTCAGCATATCTTTTGGGAGGACAATAAGGACGGGTATCTTTCCGAAGGGCAATAGGTAGGTTATCAGATGGATTAGCAGCAGAATCAGGGACAATTGGATCAGGAGTTTCAGGGTCTGGGGAAGTAGGAGCAGGTACATGAACAGAATCAGTTGGCGAAGCAGTCATTGGCAAGGGAAGGGCATTGGTAACATCAAGACCATTGATGATATCAAGTTCTGGAACAACAACCTATACTAGTGAGACTGGACACAATAACTAGAACATCCTCAGGCCCATCAATGACAGAGGGAGACTCAGATAATACCAAAGACTTAAAGAAAAGAGACGACTCATGAAAGGTTACATCAGTGGACACAAGATAACGACGAAGATCAGGAGAGTAACACTGATAACCTTTTTGAATTCGAGAATAACCTAGAAAGACACACTTCAATGACTTTGGATCGAGTTTACTTACACTTGGACGGACATCCCGAACAAAACAAACACAACGAAAAATTTTGGGATCAATAGGAAACAACTTAGTTGTGGGAAACAAAACAGAATATGGAGCATCCCCACCAAGGACAACCGAAGGCATGCGATTGATAAGGAAACAAGCAGTAGACACGGCATCAACCCAAAAAGATTTAGGAACACAAGAATGAAACATGAGAGCTCGGGCAGTTTCTAAGAGATGGCGGTTCTTTCTTTCAGCAACATCATTTTGAGCAGGTGTATCAACACAGGAGGATTGGTGAAGAATGCCATGACTGTGCATATAATCGGTGAATGGGGCGGAAAAATATTCTTTCACATTATCACTTCGAAGAATTTTCACATGAGTATTAAACTGAGTTTGAATTTTAGCACAAAAATTACGAAAATGTGTAAACAATT
Organism: Albizia julibrissin; assembly: GCA_037074505.1. Taxonomy (NCBI): domain Eukaryota; kingdom Viridiplantae; phylum Streptophyta; class Magnoliopsida; order Fabales; family Fabaceae; genus Albizia; species Albizia julibrissin. The sequence goes on from CM073489.1 coordinate 23,667,889, forward strand.
CAGAACGTTTTTTCATTAAGTAAAGCCAAGTGGTTTGGGAAAAATCATCAACAAAAGTGACAAAATATCGAAAACCAGTTTGAGACAAAACTGAACAAGGACCCCAGACATCAGAATGAACTAACTCAAATGGGGATGCAGCTCGTTTATGGACTCAAGGTGCTAAATGAACACGATGGTGTTTGGCAAACTGACATGACTCACAATCTAAAGTAGACACAGAAGAAAACTGAGTATATAACATTTTTAGAGACGAAAGTGGCATATGACTTAGAAGATAATGGACTTCAAAGAGAGATGACCCACCAGAACAAGCAATTGGACGCGGCACATGATCATCAAGGACGTAATGCCCACAAGATTTATAGCCCCTACCAATAATCTGCTTCGTTGAAAGATCCTGGATTAAACAGTGGTCAGGAAATAGTGTGATAAAGCAGTTCAAATGACGAGTCAGTTTACTAGGAGACAGAAGATTAAATGTAAGATCAGGAACATTAAGAACAAAAGATAATGAAATGGATGTAGTTGGTTTAGCAATGCCTGATCCAAGAACACGGACCGGGGAACCATTGGCGACGAGTATGGAGGATGGGTTGGCATAGGGGGCATACGATGAAAATAAACGATGGTTACCTATCATGTGGTCGGTAGCACCAGAATCAATGACCCACTTCATAGAAGTAATAGCAAGACTAGAGGACCAAGTACCTGTAGCTAGGCCCCCTATAGATGATGAACTAGAATTGAAATTATCAAATATTTGAGCAATATGAGCAAGATTACGCTGCTGATCATGTTGTTGTTTGTCCTATAATTTACGAAAATTTTTCTTAATATGACCAGGCTCCTTACAATAATTGTAGCTGAAACTGCTAGAATACATATTTGGAGTACTAATGCCTTGTTTAGACCCATAATTCTTGTTATTAAAGGAACCATGCCTAGCTAAAGCACTTGGATTGTGATCAACAGACGGGCGAATTAAATTAGCAGCATGAAGAACCCGTGATAACACATCTTCAAGAGATGGGAGTTCCTGACTAGACAAAATTTGAGAGCGAATAGTCTTATAAGAAGAGTTAAGAGCTTCAAGAAAATTGATGATATCAGAGTTCTTCGATTCAGCCATGGAAAAAATAATGTGTTACGATTAAGAGTGATGAAATAATACCGATAAACAGTGCCAAACAGTACTATGAACAGTACCAAAACAGTATATGAACAGTACCTTGGAAAAGAAACAGCCGCCGGAAAACAGAGGTAAACACAGTGTGATGAACAGTGTCCAAAATAGTGCTTATGAACAGTTCCCAAACAGTACTATGAACTGTACCAAAATAGTGCTATGAATAGTAACAAACAGTAACTGTGAATATTTTCGAAAACCAAAGAAATTCGTCGGAATAGTACCAAACAGTAGTATGAACAGTACCGATGAATAGTCAAAACAATACCACACCAAAAACTGGAAATTTTTCTTTCAGAAAGTCAAACAGTATCGAATGAATAGTCAAATAGTACCGAAACAGTGCAGAACAGTATCGCCTCGCCGGAAAACTGGGTAACGTCGCCGGAAACAGAAACTGGAGGTAGTCACCGGAAAACGGAAACTGGAATGAACAGTCACCGGAAAACTGAAGAACCTTGTCGGAATCTGCAGATGAACAGTACTAGATAGTGCCGATGAACAGCGCCAGAAAACTCAAAATACTTGCCGCAATCTAGAAAATTCTCTCCGGAATCTGGAATTTTCTTGCCGGAATCTGGAAATTCTTTACTATAAAATTCAAAGACTCGCCGGAGTCTAAAAAATTTTCAAAGAACCTTAAAGCTTTGATACCATGAAAACAAAGAAGGAAGAATAAGCTGAATTCCTTGAATCTAAAACACATATACAAGTTTATATATATATAAGTCATTCCCCTATTCTATGGAAACATGTTTCCTTATTACATGGAAACATATCCCTTATTCTATGGGATTCTAACATATGACAATTTGGCAACCTCTGGTTTTGCTTTTGTACCTTCCACACCATTGAGCCTGAAATGATTCCTCAGCAACCTCCTGACCACCAACTCCTTCCTTGGGATCCTCCCCAAAACCCACTGTCATCCACTCTTCAATACAGGGGATCACTGGATGACCAGATATCACCACGTTCTGACCTTTTCGGACCTTCTTTTGACTCTGTAGCATCTGCGTCGCCTCCTCCGGTGTCAGATTGGTTGGCCTAGGGCCACCAAATCCTCCACCAGGTTTCACTCTCGAACTCACCAGGGCTCACATCGGTGCTCTCATATCTCGACAATATCCGTTTCAATTCTAACTATAAGGTTAGGTTACTTGTATGTAAATATATGTAGTTTTTATAATCTCCAATGTTTACTAAGTGATTATGATTTATATTTATAATTTAATATATATTTTCAAATTCAATAAAATTTGATTCATAATTTAAAGTCTATTTTTAAATTCAATTTAGTTTATTATCTTATCTTTAAACCCCAATACTAATCATAAAAAAATGAGAATTAAATGAAAATAATATCCCAATAAATTCGAGTAACTTAGAAACGGAATGCATAATTTTAGTTTACAATTATTATTAAAGAGCTCAAACTTTCTATAGTAAAAGAAAATTGTTTATACTATGGAGTAATTTGTAATGGTTTTTCAAAAAAGAACATTACTTTAACGGGTCTTAATTGAATGAGTGTAAATGTTTGGATTAATTCTATGATGTGATTAACCAACTCATTTTTAGTTAAACAGGTTATTAAGCGTGTATTACAAAATTTCATATATATATATATATATATATATATATATATAAAATACGTGTGACATCCTAAAAAAATATGAAATAAATAGTTAAATATTATATATATATATATATATATATATATATATATATAAAGTAAAGTCCTACCAACAATTAGATAAGGGGGTTGTCCCCTTATCTTTAAATAAAATAAAAAAATTTGGTGTCATTAGGCGCCAATTGATTGAGGAGGGGTATTATAAATACCCCCTCCCCCTTAACACTTCCGTTATGAAGTGTTGAGGTAAAACGAAAGAAAGTGAGGTTCTGTTATGAGTATTTTTGGTTTTTTGGGATCATTGAGGTACTCGAACTCTTTTCTAATTACAAAATTTCTCGTATGAAAAATGTTCTAAATAATTTTATTTTTCCTACGATAGTAATTTTATGCTAGTTAGAGAATATTTTTGGGATATGATTTTAGGCAAGTTTTGAGTTTTGTCAATATAAGATTGTAGAAATGTAGAGAATAATTCATAGTTAATTTTAACCAGTTTAGATTTATCACTTAGTTGTCATGTGATTTTATAATTAATTTATTTTATAAATAGGATATAAATTAATCTCTATATGGCGTTTTTACCGATAAAAATTAGTTTAAATATTTTATTTAGATTATTGGATGTATTATTGAGGTTTTAATCGGTTTATTTTTATTAGATTTGAGCTATGTAAAAAATATAAATTAGGACTTAATATTTGAATTAGAATTTGATATGATTTTAATTATATGGATATTTGAGGAGTTGTTTAATAATTGGATTATACCCATATAAATTATGAGAAGGAGATTTAATTATTCAGAAAGTTGATATGAGGGATTTTGTAATTATAGGTATATTAAAGGTTATTTAAAGATTTTTAGGAATCATTTGTGACCAAGGATTTTTATTGAGTAATTTGGGTTTATGAGGAATGATCTATGATTAAGGATTTTTAAGAAAATTGGAATAATTGAGGATAATAGTTGTAGAGAAAATTTGGTTGTAGGCGTTAAATTATGTAAATTAATTATTTTATTGTTACTTGTGGTTAATTGGTATCTACATTGATAATGTAGAGTTTTCTTGTGATAGGTGATTTGCACGGGTTTTACTATCCAAATTAAGGTTAAGCTTGGAATCGAGGTAAGCAGGGTTAATTTATTTTATATGCTTGCTTTGGACTATAAGGTGTTTTATAAACCTTACTTTTATCTATATTATTTATATGTGTTTCGTAAGATTTTGTTTATGTCTGAATATGAATTTACTTTAGTGAAGCAGTGTATTTTCTAATTTCTAATATGTGTGTGTGTGTGTGAAAATTGTTATTAAATTGTTACTGTTGTGATGGATATGTGGTTTGGGATGAAATGTTGTAAAAGAATTGAATAAGAAATTATGACCTTGTTGATGTTTTGAAAAGTTATATTAATTTATTATTTTATATTACGGGATATGTTGGGTTGTGTGGAAGAGATATGGTGAAATGTGTGCCCATCGGCTCTCTCAATTCTGGCTCGGATTTTGGAGCTGAGTGTTTGGACGGACACCTCCCTGTTACAGTATATTGGTGATGGCATGGGAGGGGGCAGTATTCTTGAAGTGACTAGCTAACATTTGGCCGGGTATACTAGTACTGATAGGCTGTACCAGTCCATAAGAGATAATGAAGAGCAGGATGGATAAGTGGGGATGATTTTATCCATTGATTATATTATGTTAAGTTTTGAATTATGAGATTATTATTATTATTATTATTATTATTATTATTATTATTATTATGCTAGTTAAACCTGCTTCTCTGACTTACAATCTTTTCCTGCATATTTTGTAAATTGATTTTGGTTACTGAGACTTTATGCCTCACCCCGTCATTATAAATAATTTTTCAGGCTAGACCTCTAATCTGGCTAGAGGCCAAGGGAAGCAACCAGAGGCATAGACATTGTGAACTTTGTAGTCCTCTTTTGGTATTGGTTTTGTGTTAATTTCTATATTGCCATTATAGGGCCCACATGTTTTTAAAATGCCACATTTACTGTTTGGATATCTGTGTTAGAAATCATTTTGTGACCCATGGGTTAACTGTGATGTGATATCAGAATAATAAATTTATCTGCAGTGAGTTTGTGGGCCAGTTTGTGCCCTAAACTCCGATATGTTGTGAAAGGGTTTGTGGACGAGTTTGTGTCCTAAAATCTGATAAGTATTGGAAAAAAAATTTATTGATTTTGTAAAGCTGTAGTGGATGATCGCTGTTTGTGAGACAGGGTCATTTCAATATGTATATTTTTTTTGATTAGTTGGAAAATAAACTAATATCTATTATAAGTCCCTAGTCTCCTCGGTCTGCAGACAAGTTGCTACAGTATTCGGATTCAAAATTAGGAGGCCCGGAACGTCATTTAGAGTTGTTTTAGCCAGATGGTCTGCCTTTGTATTGTTCTCCCATTGTATATAGTCTATGGGTGCCGACCATTGGCGATTCAACATCTCCACAACTTCCAGTGCTAGATTCTGATCCTCATGTAGTTCTGGGATTCCATTACGGATTAGCTTGATCAACTCTTGAGAGTCTGTTACTACTCAGACTAACCGATGTCCTCAATCTCACGCTCTTTTAAGTCCAAGGAAGACACCCCAAAGCTCTGATATTAGTGCATCTCCAGAATCTAATCGGCATATAAACCCTTCCAAGATAGATCCAGTCGGGTTCAATATAACACCTCCACACGCAGCTTTAGTATTATATCAGGAGTAGGCTCCATCCACCTTAACTAAGACAGATTGCAAAGCATCATCAAGTCCCTCGTCAAATCCCATACATGGGATACATGTTGTGTTAACGGACATAAACTTCTTTTTTGTATCACCCATACAACCCAGAATAGCTTTAGCCCTAGCATATAGTTGTCCAATGTCTGTTTGTTTCCCCATATGTACTCGTTCATTTCGTGCTTGCCAAATCAGCTAGCAAATAATTGAGAACAAATTCTTCCATGACTTTCTCCGTCCGTGATCTATATCTCTTGTTAAACTGAAACCATTCTGTGATGTTACTCGAGAAAAACTCTTGGTGCTTATAAGCTTGTATTAAGCTTCCCCACCAAGATTTAATCTCTCTGCAATCCCTTAGAACGTGGAGCTCGTCTTCCACTTCACTTCGACATCTGTCACATATGCCATAATCATGAAGGTTCATGACATGCTTTAAATTATTGGTGATGAGCCTATCTTGTAGCATTAACCAAGCAAAGATTTTACATCTTTGTGAAATTTTTAATTTCTATAGACTGCTCCATAGGCCAGTATGATCAGAAGAGAGGGACCTATATGCAGACCGGACAGTAAAGTTCCCATGTTTTTCCTATTTCCATCTTGCCACATTTGTTCCATCAATTAACCGAGTGAGTTGGACCCGTTCTAGAACCTTACCCCAAGAATTCTTGATGCCGCTCCATGTGTTTGAGCCTGCTCTTCTTGGGTTTATATTAGGGATTAGATCATTGCCACACCCATATTTCCCTCTTATGACTTTAACCCACAAGGAATCTCTATTTGTTTCAAGTCCCCAGCCAAGTTTCATCATGAAAGCTCGGTTTTGTTGCTTGATGTGCCTCATGCCTAACCCTCCATGTTGTTTCTGTGCACACACCTTGTCCCAAGATACTAGATGCATTCTTCTTCTTTCTTCATATAAGCCCCAGAGAAAGTTTTGGGATTGTCTCTCAATGGTGTCACATACTGGAATTGGTATATTCACTGTTTGCATGGTATAGCTAGGTATGGCTGCTATAACAGATTTGATAAGGGTGTCCCTCCCTGCAAACGAATTCCTTGAGATTTGTCAACTGTTGAGTCGATTCTTCACTTTATCAATTAAGAATTGATAGGTTCCTGTGGTCACTCTCTCATGGTGTAGCGGAACGCCAAGATACTTTCCAAGGTTAGCTGTGCTTTGAAATCCGAGGGCATCATGCATCTGGGTTACCCTTGTGTGATTCACGTTACTTGAGAAGAAGACCCTTGTTTTAGATGAATTAACCTTCTACCTCGAAACATTACAGAATCGGTTAAGGCATCCCTTAACTGTATCCACTTGGTCCATACTAGCCTCTGCAAAAAGCAATAGATAATCAGCAAAAAATAAGTGTGTGATAGGAGGGCCATCCTTACCTAGTCGAATTGGCTTCCAGTGATTCCCAATAACCGCTTCTTGTATGATGTGAGCTAGCCTATCAATGCATATCACAAATAAATATGGTGATATAGGGTCTCCCTGTCGCAGACCCCTCGAGGGGGAAAATGTGTTTGCTTTGTGTCCTTCCCAAAGAATCTGCATGGTAGGTGAAGAAATGCACATCTTGATCACATCCTGAAGGTGTTGGGGAAATTGAAGCTCGTCAAGACACGACATGAGAAAGTCACATCTCATACGGTCATAAGCCTTCTCTAAGTTTATTTTAATTGCCATGAAACCTTTCTTCCCCTTTATATTCCTCATGGAATGAATCACTTCTTGAGCCACGACAATATTGTTTGAACTAGTCCTTCCCGGAACAAAGCTGCACTGGTTTGGTGATATAACCTGCGGGAGGAAACATTTAATCCTATTAGATATGATTTTAGCAATAGTTTTATAAACAACATTACATAAGCTAATAGGACGAAAAATCTCGAATAGTTTCAGGATACTCCCTTTTAGGTATAAGTACGATAAAAGTCTGATTGATATCCCAAATTGTTCCTGGCTCCTCAAAAGCTTTTTTAACCAGATTAGTTATTGATAGGGCTAGAGTTTCCCATTGGCTTTGGAAAAACAATACGTTCAATACGTTCAACCCATCCGGTCCCGGAGATTTAAGAGCACCCATGCTAAATATTACAGATTTAATCTCTTCATTAGTGATCATACTATTCAATCTTATCATGGCCTCTTGTTCAACTGTTGGATATGAGACAATACTCCTTATAACGCCATTTCCACTACTTTCTTCATTGAATAAATTAATAAAGAAATCAGTGGCTAGACTTTTAATTTCCTCAACGTTATCCGTCCATTCCCCTGTCTCTTTCATAATGGCCTCTATTCTGTTTCTTTTTCTTCTACTGTTCGCTCGTGCATGGTAGTATTTTGTATTCTTGTCCCCCATAGCATACCATTTACATTTTTCTTTCTGAGTCCAAAGTAGATCCTCCGGGATTAGGACTTGTTCTAGCTCCAACCAAAGTTGATTCTGGAGCCGTCTCATATCAGAAGGAAGATCCCAATTACTGTTTGACTTAGTGATACCTTCAAGACGGTATATGATTTTCCTTTTTTTATGTCCAAGATGCCCAAACACATTAAAACACCAGTTCCGAACATCTCTAGTAAACTTTCCTACATCCTCATCCCAAAGGGCAGTAACATCCCAAGTATCCTTCACCAGACGAGCAAAGTCCTCATGTAGCACCCACGATGCTACAATACAAAATGGTCGTTCACTTCGTTCTTGTTGAGAGTTTATTGTTGAAGAAAGCAAAATTGGCCGGTGATCCGACTTGAACCAAGGAAGATGTTTAACACATGCGTCACGATAAGTCTCCATATATTTACTATTTACCAGAACCCGGTCAATCCTGCTTTCACACCCCTCCATGTGCCATGTATATAGAGGGCCACTGCATCCCATATCATAAAGCTCCAAGTTTTCCAACCAGCGACCAAAATCTTTATCCACTGGAGTAGGAAATGCAGCACTTGATCGTCTTTCATGATGAAATAAGGTTGCATTAAAATCTCCTCCAATTATCCACAGCCACCTATTCTCTGGACAAAGATTATTCAAAGCATTCCATAATAGTCGCCTGCAATTAGGATTAGTACTAGCATAGACAGATGTCACAAAATTTTTTGGCACCCTTTTGTACTAGCACATGAATAAATTGGTCATATTTTTCAATGGTGGTAATATTGAATTCGGAGTCTTTCCAGGCAACCCATATGCCACCCCGATGGCCATTCGCTTCAACCGCTACATAATTTTCAAAACCCATTTTCCTGCAACGATCATGATCTTGAAGAAGGTTAGCTTTAGTTTCAAGTAATACTAACAAATCAAACAAATACATTTTCCATAATTCTTTGATGAGCCCAGGCATTGCTTTAGAACCCGTTCCTCGACAATTCCAAAAAAGACAATTCATGGAGCACCATTGCTAGGGGATGCTTCGCTTATAGGTCCCCATATATTGTTATCCAGAGAGCATATTGAACAATTGTTTCCTCCTTCCATTATCATATTTTCCTTAGTCTGTTGGTGAGTAACCTCGTCATAATTAATCTCATCCATATTACTTGGTTCCTGGTCATTAAACTCACCTCTAGCTTGGAACTGGCCTATTTGAGCAGAATTGTTAATTGAATCCTTCAAGAGCTCATCTACACCTTCCGAGTTGAGTGCTTGAAATAGTTTTGCGGATTGTAGGAAGTGTCACAGGCCTCAGAATAGCCAGGCCCATTCCACACTGGTCTAGCATCAAAAGCACCATCCTCCTTCATGTTAGAGCCGCCACTCATACTTGACAGATTGCTTGTTACTTGGACCCACCTTGGCTTTATAATAGGATCATTTCCTAGTATCTTGGAGGAGCTTATCTTGGCCGAGATATGTTTATATTTTTTTTATCATTTTCTTCGTTGACTTACGGATACTACTCTAAAGCTTAATCTCCTTCTACTTGTCCACAATTGTCTCCCTTCGTTCTTCACACGAAGACCTCTCCTTAGTTTTCGTCTTTAATTTACCTTCCCCATTCAAGTTCCCCGATCCACTTTTTGTAGGATTTCCATTTTTATAGCGCCGGTGCCATTGCACCAGATTCCAAGCACCTAGGCCTTCCTTCTCCGGTGGATTTCCGGCACCTCTCGTATCCTTCTCTTCCACAATGTCATATGATCTTTTTTTATGGTTCTCCTGTGCCGAACCTATGGGAGTTACCGTGCCTTTGTCCGATGTTACGCTTTTTCCTGGGCTTATCGTAGAAAGAAGCGGGCTCTGGCCTAACTTAGAAATGTCGTTTTTCTCCATAGCTGCACATGAATTCACCTTTTCAGGACAGGCCTCTTTGTGGTGCCCATATTTTCCACACTTAAAACATATGAGGTGAAGGCCTTCATACTCTACGCAGCACCAGCGACCAAAGATTTTAATGGCCGACTTCAATTTCTTCTTAAGGTCAATCTCCACACAAATGCGAGCATATCTTCCTCTTTCACTTGTATGAGTCACACGGTCGATCTTTAGAGATTTACCAACGAGGGACCCGGTACGCTTAAGACTTTCTAAATTGAAGAACTCAAGAGGGATTAAGGGAATTCGAATCCATACTGCAGTATTCCTTTGGACATTCGCGCTCCAAGGATCGAAGTTTGGCCTCCATCGTTGCACTACAAGACATCTATCCGCAATCATCTATGGTCCTTCTTGGTATACCTTATTCATGTCGGATTCATCTTCGAAAGACACCACAAAGAAGCCATTGTCTATATCTCTTATGGTAAAACTCTTATTAGTCTTCCAGATTCTTGCTAACGAAGTCCTCATTTGCCCATATAGGGATTGTTTTCCCTAATAATTTGATGATAAGAGACTTCCTCCATGGTGCACACAAAGTTCGTATTCCTCCTGAGATACCTTCAGAGTCGGACAATCTTCATCATCTTGATCCTCCTCCTCACTCCTTGCACCCAAGTCTTTGTGAAAGAAACTTTTCAAACCTGCGATATATTCTATCCAAGCGTCGTCAAATACCCTGCTTCCCCTATTATCCTTTGACATCTGCACAGAATCTTTGCCGAGTAATTTCTCCTTGAAAGACAGTTTCTCCTGGTCTCCAGTATCCCCTTCTTACTCACTAAGATCATCATTGAGATTTCCTCTACGCACCTTCTTACGTACCCTGCTCAGTCGCTCACCTTTCTCTATTTCTCTCCCCTCACTCTCTGTCGTAGTATTCATCAGAACCATTCCTTCCTAATTAGAAAAATTCAAAAACTCCTATAGCAGCGTCTGGGCGAAACTAGGCAGTGACAGAGACTTTAGTGACTATGAAAATACCAATGTCGATGTGTAATAGTTACCGGCAAGGCAATTAAAATACAGATACTGCAAGAGATGCGATAACCACTGCGACGACAAGGCTTCAAGCTGAGATCAGATCCAAGCTGATCTTGAAGCAACGACACTCTGGAATCCAGAATTTTCGGCGAAGAGAATTGCAGATCGACGGCGTTGAGATTTTACTCCAGCAACTACCAGATCAGTCGCGAAAGCTGTGAACCACCACTGTAATAATGAGAATGAAATTGTAGATCTAGGTACTGTTCCAGCGAGGGCAACGGATCTGCAAAACCAGAACCATTCCCTCGAGACCTCCGTTGCAACCAGACAGCGATATTACAATGGATACAGATCTCCGTCGCACCCTCAGGCAGCCTCCGTTTCCAAGCGGTGGCCGGAGAAGACGCTCTAAGACCGTTGCAGGAGGCAACGGTCAGAATTCGCTAGAGTTTCTCTCTCCTCTTCAGCGATGATCTATAATATATGTATATATATGTGAAGTTGATGATTGATGCCCTATATTATGGGCCACAAAGAGTACATTGTTTCTTCATTAGTTTTATCAACTTCCACAATATAGCCCAAGACATGAAACAACAAAGCAGAAACATGAGCAAAGGACAAATATAGACCAAAAAACAAAAGGAAACAACAGAAGAAGAAAGCAGCAGATATCTTCGGTACAAATAAGGATTGCAGCCAACAAAAGACAGCCACCATGCACTTCCAAAGGCGCAGATGGAACCAGAGAGATCGAGGAGGAGCAAGCAAGCGCGTGTTGTAGCACGTCTCCCAGAAAATATGGATCACTCAAGTGAACCAACGAGGTTCGAAGCTTCCCGTGAGAAGAGAAGGATGGCAAATGGACAGGTCCAGCTGCCACGAACAGAGGAAATGAACATCTCTGGCACCAAACAAAATGAAAGAAGAGAATGACAGCCAAAGTTTGACTTGTTTTTTTTTAAAAAAAAAAAAACTTCCACAATATTTATTATAAACAACAACAACAATAAAATAAACATACCCGCCGAACCAAGGAATTATGTTTTTGGCTTTCCAACATTTCGGGGTCATCTTTCTCGTTAAAATAAAAAAGTTGAATTATTGCTTCTTTTATGCCTAAAAATTGCCTTGTACCTTCCTAATTGAGATCAGCTTAATTCACTACCCACTAGTTCTTTCTGGTTGCTTACATAATCAAAAGAAAATAAGATTTATTCATCTCCAAAAAAAGAAAATCTTCTCATGTATCGGTCAATCATAAAGATTCTAATCTCGCTAGTCTATATAAGTTACATTTATTCAAGTAGGGTGGGTTCTGAATACAAGTTACACTTTTTTTTTTTGGCATGAAATTTTAAATACACGTATATAAATATGACTTACACTTTTTAGTTTTTATATTTAAGTTACATATATTCAGAGCCCGTTTAGTTAAATTTTATATAATTCTAATGCAATAAACTGATTATAACGTTTGATTGAGTTTATATAATGTAAAGAGGATTGTATTTTGTAATCTTAATTACATTATTCAATATAATCAAAATTACAATATTAAGACTGATGAATAGAGATGCATGTATCCTGTAATTAAGTGAAAAACACATTATTGCCATTATAATTTTTTAAATTAACCAAAAGTGCCCTCATAAAAACGTTAAATATGAAATAATTACCTTAACTAAATATTAGAAAATTAATTAATAATATTAAAATTTAAGAAATATCCCCCCATTAAAAAAATTAAAAATATATTCCACCATTAAAACATATTAAAATATCCTTCTAAATAATACTTTTACCATTAAATATTAAAAAAATATTATGAATCTAATGTCTAGAATGCATAAAAAGGAAAATAGAATAAGAAATTATAATGAACTCAACGCATACATTATACATATATGTGCAGTCTGAGGCAATTTTATCTCTTAGTTATATTATTCTCATATTTTTATATTTGATGTAATCCAACAAAATATTTTTATATATATGCATTATCTTTCCTTAATGATCAACTAAACAAATTCATATAATTATCATCACATTACATTCGATTCCGTGAACCAAACACGTCATCACAGTAGGGTTGGTTGTAAATACAAGTGAAACTACTCTTTCCATCTTTACCTTGTTAAATACATGCTAGTATATGAACTTCAATTATTCTCTAACACTTACTCCCTCCATAAGTAAAGGCATGTTTTTATTTTTTTAAAAAAAGAAAATCCATCTCTTAAAACATTTATTTTACAAATCATCATTCTCACATTTCTCTCTTTCTCCTCTTTCCAACGTGAATTAAATGAAAATAAAATTGTAATACAGTCATTAATAACAATTAGAGGACTTATATTTAATACCAAAAAATCATTTTGCAATGAAATTATAACAAGGACCAAAGCATATATAGGGACCAGGGGGAGTAGCTTCCAAGGATTCATGTGGAGGACTTGTGTAAATTTACGTATGATAAGTACATTCACACAAACCGAAACAAAACACCCGACAGCCTCACATACTTGCATTATAAACACGATTAAAGAGCCAGATCGAGACTTCAAATCACTAATCTAAACAGGCAATTTGTCCAATCAAGAAGGATAGAGGCACTAGGGATAGTAGACGTAGTTCTCAGTTTGGAAATGGTGCAAAGGCAAAGAACTGATATACAAGGAAATTCTTCCTCCCCAAAAACTTCACACAAAGTATCAATAACTGTAGTTATTGAGTATGCAAAATGATCTGGAAGTAATGATAATAGATAGTAGTCAGAGGTAGTAGTTAACAGAGCAAGGTATACATGGACTTTAGTAGGACTTGCTCTTTGGTGAAGAATTGGAATAGTGTATTTTCATCATAATATTGCTGAAAGACACTGTTGATTAGCTATCCTGTTTCAACCAAAATAATATTGTGTACTATATTAATGCAGGACAAAACATGAAGTTCAAGGAATTTATAGAATTGAGCCAAAAAAATTGAAGAAAAATGAGAATTTGCATCATAAAGGAAACAAAAATAATCATGATCTTCCAGATTTCAAGATAATGATGTTAAAGCATAGAAAAATATTTCCTCTCAACACCAAAAGCTAAAAACACAAAACAGACATCCTGTAAATCTAGTGAACCAACAAAATCTTCCATGTTGACTGAAAGAGAAAAACTTTTGGGATGCGAAAAAGAACTTGGAGAATACATTTAACGCTTCTTAGAGACACCAACAGTCTTCCCCCTGCGTCCTGTGGTCTTGGTGTGCTGTCCACGAACCCGAAGACCCCAGTAGTGTCGCAGACCACGGTGGTTTCTGCATCATCAACCAATTGTATTACATTGAATTATGCAAAGTAAGAATGATCAACACTACTTGGATATGGCAAGAGAATCATAAATAAGCATACACTAAGATTATCTCCATACTACACATAATAACTGATCATAAAAAATAAGCAAGACTAAACCATGTGTTGCACCCCTCTCTTGACCATCAAAGACAACTCATTTTATGTAACATCAATAAGTAATAAACTCACACAACTACCCACATGGACTCAACCAAAAAACTAACGACAACTTAAAACGAATGGTATTTGAGGAGAACAATTAGCTAACAAGTTCAAGGTCAGAAGAACAACCTTATTTTCTTCAAACGCTCAAGATCATCCCTGAGTTTCATGTCCAATGCGTTGGAAACAACCTGAGAGTATTTTCCATCCTTGTAATCCTTCTTCCTGTTGAGAAACCAGTCAGGAATCTTGAATTGGCGTGGATTTGCCACAATTGTCATTAGCTGATCAAGTTCAGCAGCTGACAGTTCACCTGCCCTACAGTCAATCATATGAAACCAAATCCAATTAGATAAAGTAACAGTTTCCAAATGATATAAACAAAGAAGTATGCAGTCCAAATAAAACAAAACACAGAAACTGAAGCAACACTTGCTTGTGATGCTGATGGGGACAAAGTTTTGATACAAATAAAAGATGCATTATCCTTTCATAACTTATTTTTAGTTTTCAAGAAGAAATTCACTGCGAAGATGTCCAAAGTGAATGAAATCACTAAAAATACCTAGTTCAAATCATAATTATGCCTATGGAATGAAATCACTAAAAATACCTAGTTCAAATCATAATTATGCCTATGGTAAAACAATGATACCAAACATCTGGACAGCTTTTACTTCGTACAAGAATGTCAAGCAATTTGTTTAAGAAAAAATTCACACAATTTTCTCAATCTAAAACCTTCAGATATCAAGAGCACTCATCAATAGACGCATTTGGACCATTAATGATCACGCACAATAAAGTGTACTCATCAATTTTGTTCGTTCCAAACCGAAGTAACCTTCTTTTAGACAAAATCAAAACTAACAATATTCAGATATCCAACAACCATAAAAGAGGGATATAAAAGAAACCTTTTGTTCATATCAACGTCGGCTTTCTTGCAGACGATATTGGCGAAGCGACGACCAATACCTTTGATGGAAGTAAGGGCGAACATGATCTTCTCCTTACCATCTACATTAGTGTTAAGAACACGAAGAATGTGCTGAAAATCCTCGTTCGCTACAAGAGACTGCAGCAGCAATAACAACAACAAAGAAAATCATCATATTAACATCCAACAAACCAGAGATAATTCTACCAGAAGCCATTATTGAATAGGCAAGTGAATCTGAATGAGTTGCTCACCATGGCTAATGATTTCTCACTCTTCGGCGCTCTGTCTCTCTCTAGAGGCGGGAAGCAAGGGTATGAGAAAGCAGAAACAGAGTACGGTTTTATTGAAGGGGAAGCTCTTATATTTGAACTACTGAAACCCTAGAGACGTGTGACGTGTCTTGTATTGGGCAACAAAAAAATATTAAAACAAGTATTGGGTAATCTTTGGCAAATACAAGAATATGGTGAGGTATTTGGTAAATGTAATTTTTGGCCCTTTTCTTTAATGTTCTTTTTTTTTTTCGCCAACAAAGAACCAGATTATATTGATGTCAAACGAAAGTTACAACACAAATTAAACTAAGAACACAAATTAAACTTCAAACATACAAAAGTTAGAACTAGCAACATAAGCCAAATAAAGGTCTTCAATGTAATGATAACATAGATCTTGATCAAAAGAAACGTTCGCAACACAAAAGACCAAGAAATCCTACAATTATGACATAGGTCGTGATACCCAACGCAAAAGGAAAGACCATCCAGTAAAGCTTTAGCAATCCATACAGTTACCAAATTTGCTTCCATGGGAACCCATTTATAAGAATGGTTCCTGATAAAATTCCTTGAGATAAGATAATTCTCAAGAAGGGCAACAATCATAAAAATAGCAAACAAAACACAATCATAGTGACAATAAATGAGAAAATCACAACTCTAGCCCATTAATGAACAATGTCGTCTTACCCACTGAACAAACACATGTTGAAGCCAAATATGAACAATGTTGATTTGTACACTTAACATGCACATGTCTACCCAATTGAGAACAATGTGTATGATCTCACTGAAAAACTCAAGTAGATAATTCTATCATCTAATAATCATACATAACAATTCAAAGCAACAAAACCAGCCATACTACCATTCTCAAAGTACATTTCCAAATCAACTAGTATCGTAAGAGCTTTGAATCTCGAGAAACCCATTAAACATAGGAACTATGGATCGTAGAAGAAAAGAATGAACAATGGAAAACCTAATAAATCTTATAGCACTTCCAAGTTGGTTACATATGTGTTTGGGGTTGATCTGCTTGAAATTTTGACAAGAGGAAATGTTCAAAGATAAGTGAAGATTGGGTTGGATCTGGTTTGATGGATTAATCTTTGATTTCCTTACATAAGCTAAAAATCCCCAAAACCCACCCCATCAGTTTACTTGGAAATGGCTTCAGTTCAACTGAGCTTTCCTCATATTCTATAGCCTGAGACGTTTTTCCCTTTAAGCTCCCTAGATCCTCTGCTATCGATTGAGCCCGAAATCGACCCCTTAGTACCGCTAGCGAAGGCCTCCACAACGCCTCGAACACCATCAATGACCCTGGAGGCGCCCAACGAAGATCACTATCCAAGGTCGTCTCCCAGATATGAGAGCTACAAGCATTCACGCATCAACCCTCACCTTCTCCTTTCTTGCCTTCGCCTACTGTCGCCCTAGCATCGAGAGCAATAGACAGATACGAAGTAGGGAAAATGCCAGAAAGCTCCACCAGACAGGGAGAAACGACCACCCACCACGCCGAAACAATCATCTTGACGAAGCAAGAATAAACCCTACGGCAAGGAAGAAAACCCCAGTTCGGGGAAACTTTTTATTTAATGTTCTATTGTTATATTAGACTGGGACATATATGAATAAATAAGATAGTTTCTAAACTTTGTAAGAGAAAAAATGAAATGAAAAGGTGATTATGCAATTTGTGTTCTTCTAGGAGTGTGTTTGAATTAGCTTTTAGAGAATAACTTCTAAAGAAAAAGTGATAAAATGATAGTGCTTGGATATTGTGATCAGAATCACTTTTTTTATGGTCAAATTACTAAAAAGAACATTAACTTTTGTGATAATTACATATAAATTATAGGATTATATTTTATGTATTATTTAATATTAAATTTCATAATAAATATAAAAAATAAAATAAATTTGTCTACAAAATTAAAATTATAACATTAGTTAATTTATGTATATATGTATGTATGTATGAATTGTATAATCAAAAATAATTTATAAATAGTAAGTATCTAAAATAATATCTTTTATATTGAAATACATAATTTATTATATAGTTAAATGTTTGCTGCCTAAAAAATGGAACCTTAAATAGATAAGACTAATGCTTTTGTAATAAAATTGACAAAATTTAACTAAGGTCTTTATACCCATATAGGTGTTTTTTATAAATTGTATCCTTATCCGATTAGAAACAATCTACTACAAAACACCAAACAAAAGTTCATGGTAAAGATACAATTACATTTCACTGATTGTCTGTAATATCCTTATTTTTATTTATAGGATATAACTATAATTTGAAGACAATTATTTATTAAAAAAATTAATTTAGTACATAATTTTTGGAGATAAAAAGAAAAGAGGGATCTTATTAAAATATGTTACAAAAATAATTATTTTAAAAAAATATTATTATTTAAAATAATAATAATACTTTTTTTTAAAAAAAAGGGAGTGGCACCTTTCGGTGCCACTACCCTTAAATAAATAAAAAATTATTAAAAATTTAAAAAGTCACACCACGGAAGGGGTTATATAAACCCCCACCCCTTTCTTCACTTCGTCATTGAGACGAAGTAATATTTTTGGAGGAGATGAGTCGTAAAGTCCCAGTTTTTACAGTTTTAGAGATTAGTAATGTACTCAAAACCACTTCTAATCACAAAATTTCATTCATGAAAAATGTTCTAAATAATTTTATCTTTCTTATGATAGTAATTTCGTGTTAACTAGATAATATTTTAGGATTATAATTTTGGGCAAGTTTGAGTTTTATCAATATATAACTATAAAAATGTAGAGAATGATTAATAGTTAATTTTAATCAATTTATTGTTGTTATTTAGTTGATATAAGATTTTATAATAAATTTTCTATACAATCAGCCTATAAATAATTCTATATTGGACTTTTAAACCTATTAAATTTGGGTTAAATGATTTATTTGAATTTTTTGGGGTATTCTTGAAGTTTTAACCAGCTTAGATTTTTTTTAAGATGAAGATTTATAATTTAGTTATTTTATGTTCTAAACTTAAAATTGAGGATTTTATGTAAGAGAATGAAATTAATAATAATCAATGACTTGAATAGGTTATTTGAGTTAAGAAAAATATTTAAATTAATAATTTGGATTTTATTGTGAAATTGGAATTTTTGGCAGTAATTAATTCAAAGCTTTAAAATTATAGAATTAATTTAAGTAAATTAAATTTTCTAATATCTCAAAGAGTTATTAATGTATAATAAATTGATTATTGTAGATTGATTTTGAGCGTATATTTGAGCTCTTGGATTAGGAGCTTGTGATTATAATTTGCTTTGACGAAAGGTAACCATTTTTCACTTGTTATGTGTATTGGTATGTGTTTGTGAGTATTTTATAAAATGATTATGAGATTGAAAATTTTATGTTGATATTTATTAATTATTTCAATGAGTAAAGATTTATTGTGATTGAGAAAATTATCATAATATTTAGGAGTATTTTGATATAAACTTCTCTTGGGGAACCTTGTGATTTGAATTGTAATATATATTAATACACACACACACATAATGTGGATTGAGATATTATGTCGTATATATGTAAATGTTTTGAATATCCTCATATGAGTGTGGAAATCTTGGAAAATTCCTATTGAGCTATTTATTGATATATATTGGGATGATCAATTTGGGTTGGGATGGAGAAAATTATTTTACCACGTGGTATAGCCTTCATTTGTGCTCAATGGTTATCTTTCTGTTGTCCCACCAGTTCAATGAGGGACTGCCCTACCAATTCAATGAGGGGCTACGACACATCATTAGTTCAATGAGAGGAAAGACCTATAATCCGGGCACATACTTTGTGGATTTTAACTAGAGAGCTTTTTGAGTGGCTAGTGACATTGATAGTAACTTAGCCCATGGGTCTAGTCGGCGAAAATAAGGCGGTTCGATTAGATTAATGAGAGGCACTTAGGGATTGTGATATGAGATTTGATATATAGTAATTGTGATATATAATTCCTAATATGAGATTTGTGTATAAAACTGTGATATTGAATTTTTGTCAATTATATCTCTAATATTTTATTATATAAACTGTTCTACTTGGCACCTCATGAACACATGTTAGCATGTGTAATGAGTTGGATAGCTGGTTACTGAGGCTTTTGTCTCACCCCATCGATTTAATATTTTTCAGGTGATAGGTCATGTGTTGGGACGTCGGGAGGAGCTCATAAGGTATAAATATATCTTTATATATATGTATAACCTCTTGTGATTTATTATGTGTTGAATTTATGTATATTGCCACTCATAGGGCACACATTCTGTAAACTCTGATTTGTCTGCATACTTTTAATTATCATACTATGATTTGGATATTTATATAGAGTTGGATGACTTTAGTTTTGAAATGGAAATTTTGTACAATCATGGTATAATATTTAATAGATTATGAAATTTTAACTCTACTATGATTAATATTTGAAAGTATAGTTACTATTATGAAATTAAGGAAATGATTTTACATTGTCAATAATAGAGTACGTCAAAATAGGAATACAATTACATTTCACTGATTGTCAATAATAGAGTATATCAAAATAGGAAAATAATACATGACTAATTCTCTTATGTATAATAAATGATTTGATCTCTTATGGAATTGCGAAGAGAAGCAATGTCAGATGAAGATGCAATTGATGAAGGCATTGTTGAAGATTTTAGAGCATCATTGTCATTTTCATCACACAAAATACCCTCTCATTCATGGTGTTGGAAGTCAGGATCAGAAATAGATGTTTTTCTAATGAAATTGTGCATAGCCATCATCGCACAAACAATTTTTACCTGTGTTGGAAAGCTATAGCTACGCATTCTCTGTAAGATTTCAAACTTGTTCTTCCAAACCCCTAATGTTCTTTCTATTGCGCACCTAAGACTTGAATGCAAGTAATTGCATGTCTCATTGTTATTTTCAAGCCTAGATGACCTCTGAAACTTAGGGAGATGATAACACTTACATCTTTATGGACCAAGGTATCCAGTTAGGGTTGGATAGCCAACATCCACTAAATAATATTTATCTGCACGAAATAATAGGCTTAGTGTCAATACATGTCTTTATAGTTAACAATAATTAAATTGTAGGAATTATAAGCATACCTTTAGGTGGATGAGGAAAATTCATTGACAGAGTTGTCAGGGCATGATCAAATATGCTAGCATCATGTGCAGTACATTCCTATCCAACTAGTACAAAGGTAAAATCCCTTCCTTAACACTGTAAAATCATATTATTATAACTCAATTCTCCACAAGTCTACCATAGTAGAAAAGATTACAGCTCATCTTTTAAAAAATTAACCATGGTAGAAAAAGAGTTCAACTAACCGTTTGAAAATTCTACCATGGTTTATAAAATTTACCATGGAAAATAAAACCATTTTTCCTTGCTGAATAGTATCTCATCATATATTAAAATATCATTATCAGATCAAATTGTGGATCCACAAGTTTAGAACACATCATAAGCCATACAGGCCTTCTAACATCATCAGAAGCAATTAAAAATATATAGTTAATATATCAAGTTCTCAGAAATAGATCAGAATATGCAAGATGAGCCCTAATGTGGCATTATACAATAATCCTACATATATTAAAAGATGGAAGTACTACTTTTATCAGAAGTAGTTTAAGCTTCCAAAGTCTTACCTAATGGACTTGCACGACAACTATTTCCTGAAAAATGTTAAATCAACGGGGTGAGACAAAAGCCTTAGTAACCAATAATCCATCTCATCGGGCATACAAGTATGTGCCCGTGAGGTGTCAAGTGGGACGGTTATAAAAGTATAACATTATTAAAATATCACTTGTCCATACGAATAATTTCATAATAATTCACAATATCATATTCTCATTCTCATATTTACCATACAAGTGTACAAGAGTCAATACACAATAATTTATTTTATTTCTTCCCTTATTTCCTCTCCACCTTATTTCCTCTGACTGAACCCATGGGCTAGTACTCACCCATAAGACTGGTAGCTAACTCAACAAGCTCATCGATCAAGTGATATGGATCGGTCAAAATCCACAGAGCACAAGACCGGACCATATGTTCCCCCTCTAAATACATTAGTGGGGTGTCACAGTCCTACGGAATACAAATGGGCCAAAGGACTAACCAGTTACACCTGGACGTCCACCACCTTATTTCCTCTTTTGTACAAGAATTCACCCATTTATTTCTTCTTTGAGTAACCTCCCATTAATTCCACATCCACCATCCACTCTCTTATCCATATTATGTGATTATGACATGTCATTATCATTTCATAATTATAAAAAAGGATCTTTCCAATCTCATAAATAAATACCAACTCATATAATATAATATTGCTAGTCACTTTCTCAATGAAAATAAGTCCCACAAGACAATTTCATTAACAACATATTTTCCAAAACCACATCACATATCAGCAGCTAAATTTATAAATCTGCATAATTAAAATCACTCACAAACATCATACAAGCATGCACAACAAGAGGAAAGTCGTTACCTCTCGCCAAAGCTATTTATTACCATACTGCTCCTAATCCAAGAACTCAAATAAACG
The DNA here is from genome assembly GCA_037074505.1 of Albizia julibrissin. Classification (NCBI taxonomy): domain Eukaryota; kingdom Viridiplantae; phylum Streptophyta; class Magnoliopsida; order Fabales; family Fabaceae; genus Albizia; species Albizia julibrissin. The sequence goes on from CM073489.1 coordinate 23,690,178, forward strand.
TCAAAATCAATCTACCATAATCAATTTACTACCTATTAATAACTCTCCAAAATTCCACATAATCAAAATTATAACTTATATACAAATTTTTTATAATAATATATAATATATTATAAAAAGTGAAAAATAACAGTTTGGGGTTTAAATTTTAGAAATGACCGTTCAGTCCTTCAAATATAAAAAATAACAGTTTAGTCCTTCAAAGTTCATAAATGACAGTTTAGTCCTTCGAATTTCATAAATGACAGTTTAATCCTTCAAATTTCAAAATTAAACCAATTAAAATTTCAATAATACCTTCATTAATTCAAATAAAGCTTTTAACCCACATTTAATCGGTTAAAAAGTCTTATATAGAATTATTTATAGACTAATTATATAGAAAATTCGTTATAAAATCTAATACCAACTAAATAAGAAAATAAACCGATTAAAATTAACTATTAATTATTCTCTACATTTTTATAGCCTTATACTAACAAAACTCAAGCTTGTCCAAAATGCTAATCTTAAAATATTTTTCTAATCAGTACAATATTATCCTTATTAGAAAGAGAAAAATACATGGAATAATTTTCATGAAAGAAATTTGCTGAAAAAAAGTTATTTTAGCTATTTAAATAATCTTATAAAATAAATAACTTACCTCATAAAACCTTAAATAAACTTCTTATTCTCTTCCTCATTCTCTCACTTTTCTCTCTCACAAAACCACACAAGAGACCGCACCTCTTGTGCGGTTTTAAAGGAAATGAAGGGGGACGATTACTCCCCCTTCATATATATATATATATATATATATATATATATATATATGCAACACGAGTTGATGCATATATAATATAATATAATATAATATAATATAATAATAATAATTTAATTAATTAATTATTTTTATTTTTTTTAGATATTACATAAAACACATGTCTTAATAATAAACCATCATCACATTTTACGATGCAAATCCTTTTCTTTCAATTTATTTTATTTTCTTCCTTGTTTTGACTTCATGAAACTTGTGTGCCATTAATTGCTCCAATAATATTTTTTTAAAATGTCAAAGGCATATCTTTAAATAAATGTTCTCAAATTTAGAATTTGTGTTTGATGTTGGACATTGCAAGACTACAACATCCCTTTGAGACAGATGAGTCAAGCCAAGCTTACAACCACCAGCAAGTTCTCCGAACCGACGAGTTTTGAAATGGGGAAGAGGAGAGAGAGATTTGAGTTGTTGAATGCATTTAAAAGTAAGGCGAGACACTCACCCGCACCAACACCCCCATCCACCTTCTCCAATCTCTGACAAAACAGCGAGCCACCAGCTTCTATTGATCGGACGAAGATAAGCCGACACTTTTGAGAGAGAAACGGGGAGCATAGCCACCACCAGCCACCGCCACTGTTTATCGCCAGCCATTGAAAGTTTTGAAATCGGGGAAATCGGGGAAGAACCAGAGAGTTCCAAGCACAGAGTTTTGAAATGAGGGAATCAGTAAGCGAAAATAGTAAAGGAGAAAATGGAAAGAGAAAATGGTTAAGAGTGTTCAAGCATAGAGGAATCAAGCATGCCTGGAAAGAGATATGATAGTGAAAGAGGAAAGAGAAAAATCAGATGGGGAAATTATTATGGCATCATTATGGTCCAGCAACCAGAAAAGGGAAAAAATTTAGCTTCTCTAAAACTATTGTTTTAAATAAAAAATTGTTTTTGGACATTTATAGAATGTTTAGGTAAAATTTTTTAAAACCTAGGTTTTGGTTCTAAAAACACTTTTGTTTTTTTACTCAAACACACACTAGATAGGAAAATATTATAGTAATTATTACTTTTAATTTCTTGATGTGCTATAACTATTCTAATTCATATAATACTCTTGGTATATTTTATTATTTTAAATTTTATGTATTTTTTAGCAATGAAAGATCTAATATTTTAGCTAAAATATTCTTCAGGAGAAATGCAATCTTATTTTGTTGCTGATGAACCCATACATATTTATAATCACTTGCTATTAAATCAATTTATATATGTTCTTGATATAATTTCTTTTATTTGTGTGTATTTATTATCTTGGGAATATATTATTTGTCTTGTACATTGTTGAGGTGGTTTTATAATTTCATTTATTTGTCTTATAATTAAGCATGCTTGACTTGTAAATTCCTACATATGTCTTATAAATAATCATATGTGACATGTAAAGTAAATATCAAATTGCCTTTTCTCCCACAAATTTTAATTTTAGTTTAGTTATAGGGGTGCAATGGAGTTTTAGAAAGTTTTGGAGGTTGTTTGATATTAAAGGGCTATAGAGGAGGTGGATTGAAATTTTCCCTATTTAAAGGTTTTTTTTCTTTTTTAAAATATGTCCTTAATTCAAATCATTTTTTGAGAAATTAAATAATTAGGACTTATTGGAAAAAAAATCTTTTCTACTTTTCATATTTCAAATGGACTCCTAAAACAATATCATGAGAAGGGTTTTAACTATTCTGAACTAATCTCATATTTTTATTATATTTGCAACAACTAGTTGATGAAAAATGATGAGATTCATCCTACAAAAATTGTTACATTCCTAAAAAAAACAGCAAGAACGCATTGAAAGTTTGAAACAGAGTTAAATATCTATTTTGATATCTCTTGGGGACAATTGATATAGAGTTATCAAATATTTGATTTAAAATTGATGTGTATCATACTACTCATTTCCTCAATATAAAACCTAATTAACTAATTTGATTAAAAGAAAATTAGTTAAGTTATTTAATATGATATTTTTTTAAAACACTCTAACTAACTTTCTTAATTATTTCTCTCCATCTCCTATTTAGTTATTATTAAAAGAACATCAATAAACTAATTTAAAAAAAATTGATAAATATATAAAATAGTCTTCCTATATATCATGAGGCTTGACAAAACAAACTTTAGTCATCAAATCATGAGGTAGCCGAGTGAAAAGTATTTTTCCTAATAAAGTTTTAACAAGTCACACTATAGTTATGGACATCTAAAAGGGAGAATATAAATTTTGCAAAATTTATATGGATTTCTATAACTCCCTATCCTTGGCATTCATCATTTTATGTTTTAAAACCCATAACATCCCTAATATTTATGTCCTATGCTACATAACCTCCCAATAAACGGTTTGAAAGAAGTTTTCTCATGGTTAATGAGGTATAACCTTCAAAAGTTCCATACTGTATCATTATTTAGATGAAGTCTTTAATATTTGGAGTTACACAAATAGATGATATATTCCCTACCATCTTTGTTAGTCGGCCAATCGCTTTTGAGTGTTTTTTCATACAATAATTTGATCTACCCAGTATCTAGCACTTTTTCTAAATTTTATTACCAGGGATTAATTAACTAATTCAAATCAAAGCTTTGCGATCAAAATACCTCTTTTCAAGAGTCTCTTTTATCAAGATGGGATTCAAACTCAGTCTACCCACTTTATGATTTGATAGGTCCACCACTAAATCAAATATCCTTGCTTCACTCAGTCATTTTAATGCAACATATCATAGAATCTACCGTTCAAGAGCCCAAGAGTGACGCCATCAAAAAAACTCACATGAAATGATAATACAGCTATAATATTATTTGAGACCTTCAATTGTCGTTTTTACATTGAACATTTACCCTAGGGCCAAAAATAGAGACGACAAAAAATAACTATTACCTTAATTACAGGAGAGAAAAAATGAACAAAAATAAAAACCTCATCAGTGCAGAAAATTAACCCTTCATATAAGAAGACGCCTAGATATCATATATGCAAGAAGAAAAAAAAGTTATTTTATTTACTGAACTATGCACTGGCTAGCCAATGAGGTCCCTTTCGAAAAGCCCATGAAACCTGCCATCCATTTTGATGATAGCTGAAAATGCCTGAGAGTTAGATGAAAACCACCTGTGCAACCCAAAAAATTGGAGACCAAATTTCTGAATTCAGAAATAAGGCAAGGCTGAATAGGTCACAACCAGCTAGAAGGTGGAGGAATTAAACTATATATATACCCAAAATTTCCAGCTTTCATATCTTCTGACCATCAAAATGTAGGCAAGCCACTTAAAAACACATGCCAGCAACCAAAACACAAACTGATCCAAGGATCATCTGCAACTGCTGATGCCATATGAATTCAGGGACAAATCACCCCGACAAAAATCAGAGATGATCACGACCATCATGACGCTCCCAAAAGGACCATATACATTAATCTTATGTCAAAAGCGTTATTGTATCTCTGTGGCAGAAGAAACAAGGATAAGAAGACCGTTAAACCAACTTAATTTAGAACCTTAAAATTTTTCATACTCATCCATGATGCAAGGGACGAGCAAATATTTCCCTTGAGACCTATAGAGTTCATTCCAATTATCCAGACCAAGGCATGAATGAAGCATAGCTGCCTTGAAAATTGAATGCATAAAAGGTATTGTAGCTTCAAAAGACACATTGTGAATATAGTAGTGTGAGCAGTAGTGAAGTAAAACACAGTGGCAGCATTAGACTCGGCTATTCTTACTCCGAATCAGTCTCAGAACTATCACTGGGTTCATTCATGCCACTTCCATAAAATTGCATTCCTTTTGAAGCAACTTCAGTGTCAATATATGTGTTTCTTTCCCCTTCATACTCAGTTTCATTCTTTTCTTCATGGTTTAGTTCAGAATCAGACACATCTGTATTTTCAATGTTATTGTTGGTAACATCGTCCTCTTGGGACAAACTCCCGAAAGGAACATCTTCCTGTTCCTCTTGAAAATCATTCATGTCAACCTCCCTAACAGTGGTAGCAGTATTATCCATCATTTGAGAATCCAACATCAGGTTCATCTCAAACTCAGATGAATCACCATTTATAGCAGTAGGGAAACGACCTTCCCAGTCAGAAACAGGTTCAACCAAGTTTTTTGTAGAATTAGGATCAGAAGTAGCAGCTCTCTGAACCAAAGTACAATTTTCCGGGCCATCTGGAGCATTGGATGGATGTATATATTGAGTGTCATTCAGAGAATTTCCTTGACAATCAGTAGACATATGCAGATTATCTTTCAATGATGGAGAAGCCCCCACTTTATTTTCCATCTCCAACACATCATGACTGGTACTAGAGGGAGAAGAACATCTATCTGAAGCTGAGTCAGATAGCCTATCCTCAGAACATGATTTGGAACATACAATCTTGTCAGACAAAACTTGATTGATTTGATCCAAAGAAGCATCACTACATTCATCTTTTATCTCATTAAGAGGATCTGAACCAGCATCATCGCTTCCATTAATAACTAGATGAGATGAGGAATTAGCCAATGACCTATTAGCCAATTTTGGCTTAGTAGAAACTTTGTCTCCATGGTCCATTTTATCAGCACCTAGTGGGATAGAAATAAAACTTGTCAACAAGCAACATAACATGCTGCAATTTTTTTTTTTTTTAAAAGATAAAATATAAAATGACAATACCTGTGGAAGTTGTGTTCTCTTCAAAGTCCCCTTGCTCCACCAGCAACTTCTGCAGCATATCAATACCAGGGAAGACCAGCATATTCAAAGACCTCATTTCGTGCCTGAGTGATTCTTCAAGAGGTATAAAGCCAAAGATTGCTGTCCATGTTTGTGTGAGTTCAGCAATTGCTGGAATAACCATTTTCTCAACCTTCATAAAGCAGAGGGCCTAAAATAAAGAGGAAAAGAAAGATGCAAATCATTGTTAAGAATGTACGCAAAAAGAAAATGCCAGCTCAAATGCAAAGATATAGAAGAATCATAGCTCTTAAAGCATACCGATTCAATGGCAGAAAAAAGCCGACGGCACATCCCCTGGCGCCTGTACATACGGCGAGTTCCAATAAATGGCATCTCCACCAACTTAGTCCCATGGAACCTTAAAACAGTAAAGCACACAGCCTAAAGGTAAGCATATTCCCATTTATTCACAGAAAAGGAAAGACATTAATATTCATGTAATAGCAAAGCCACCTAACAGGAGAGCATTGTTTATGCAGGAAACCACATAAGCAGGATTTAACAATAGAAAGAAGTGAAAACATGTAATTATTGTTGTGGCACACCAGCAGATATAAAAAACACTGAATATAATAAGTATCATATCAGATGGCTAACTGGTCTGTCATCATTACTCCGCCAAAAAGCATTGTGTAACAGTGACCATTTCAATTTAATCATAAAAATTTTACAATAAACTTCTGATAGATAAAATTGTTTCACGATGATATTATAATACATGAATTCTTTCTTTCATGCAAACAACATAAAAATCCAATAAAATAAGAAACCAGACCATGGCCTTTTTTCCTAGCTAAATGAGTAAAACTGAAAAAGAAGTGTGGGGCAGAGTACCTGATAGATGCTGCAGAAATTATTTCATCGCCCCTCTCTAGAATAGCTGTGTAAAAGCCACTATAATTCAACCTACTGAAGTTTGATCTGAAAAAGAAGAGTAAAGGAATCAGCAAAATCATGAAACATTGTAAAGGGACAGTTGGTATGTTCATATAGCAATTAAAGTATTTTACTAAAAAAGATGAAAAACTCGATTATATGCCAATAAATATACACGAGATCACCACGTAGAAGTGGGATAAGTTCTATCACACAATTTTCTTCAAGTCAGACATTTCTTTGCAAAAAAATCCAGCTAACCAGGGGTTTCAACATCAGGTGGTGACAGACTATGCCTATTAAAACGGTAACTTTGTTTTTGAGAGGAAAGTTTACACTTCAATATTTGAACCTATTGACTCATGCAGCACATTAGCACAATAAAAGAAATTTCATGGCGGACAATGCCATAACCAATTTAAAAACTTGGTAACTTAAAAAAAAAGAAATACAGTTTGCAAAATCATGTCTGTGAAATAACAAACCCGTTCTCCTCCAACTTAACAGAACTATCAATTTCAAAGAATTAGGCATATGATATTAAAAGGTCAAACAGTAGCAAGCCGTATTTATCAAATTGAAACTTTAGGGGATGCTAAAATTTGTAACATTAAATCAGAGCCAAGAGGTAATTCATTATTATTGAAAAAAGAGTTATCTCAACGCATAAAAACTATACTGCTCATAAATAAAGTTCTCTGCTAGTGCTTACCCACTATTATATAGAACATTATGAATTAAATTGATGCCACTCCTCTGGTCAATAATGGGTAAAAAGCATTCATCCATCACAGTCAGTGCAACAGCTAGCTTAGAGTTGCATTCCACCCTTTGAAAAATTCCTCTACCAGCTGCCTCTGAATCTTCATCTTCTCTACGAATAACAGACCATGAAAAGCCTGCTTCTAGCTCATGCTTAGTACCTAGGTACTTCTTCAAGTGCTCAAAAAGCTGTAGAAAATAAAAATATAAGCATATTTCAACATCGTGCTTTGTGCTACATTGCTACTTCCGCCTTTCTCCTTCACAAGTCAGATTTGGTGTAACACAATAATGAAGAAGTACGCAGAACAGAAAAATCAGCAACCATCTATATCAGAGTTATACAGAATGTAAATATGCGCGAGGTACCTCTTTGCACTCTTTTCCACAAAAATGAAAGCCTGACATATCTGAGTTGATAGAAATAGCATCCATATCCTTAGTGCAAGATTCATGGTCTAAGCAAAACAGTAATATATTAAACTAGGCATGTACGAGCAAGTTGATTGAGCTTCAATTCTAAACAAGACAAAGTAAGTACATTTTTTCTCACACAAGTTGCAAGTGACAAGAGCATATACAGCATCATCTCCTTTTTTAACAGTCCTACTGGCCATTCCACAAAATTTGCAGGTGCATTTTGGACAATGCCACTCACCAGGAGGAAGCATCTGCAACAAAATAATTGTTAGCACATAGCATTCAACAAGTCAACACTGTTATCAATGGCAAAATAGTTTAGTTTTCTTATATATGTTTCCTAGTTACTGGTACATTAATCTAACAAGAAAACTAATTCAACAAGCAATATAGATAAATGACCGATAAAACATTTCATGTAGATACAAAAGAAGCTACAGGCTCCAGCTCCACAAGCAATATGTCATATTGTCATGTATCTATCCACCAAGATACAGTCACAAGCACAAATCTAGTTTCAGTATGCATTAAGACAATCCTTTCATTCAATGTGCAAGAAAACCAAATAGCTAGCATTGACAAGTTCAGTCTTAGAGCACCAAATCTCAGCACATTGACGAGGACTCAGCTCAAGCAATATAATATGAAAGTAACATTTCATCCTTTCCAAAAAAAAAGGAAGCGGCCAAACAATCATCAACAGGGGAAGCGAATATTTTAATGGGCTAAAGTGCTACAAGAAACAAGGAACAACCAAATTATGAGCCATACCAAATATCAATGATATGCATAAAATATGAAGACATACCTGTATATTCAAGCAGCTCTGATGAAATGTTGATGGACAACCATCACAACAGATTAAATCCCCTCCATCTCCACATGTACCGCAAGTGTCATCATGTGGATCATTGCCATCAACATCAACAGAATGAAAATTAATTTTCTCTGAATTCTCCTGTCTCAACCATGCATCTATTTGGCACTGTAGAAGTGATACTCCTGAATCCAAATATATGTTTTGAAATGGCTGGCGCAATTTACTACCTGCATGAATCTCAAACTTGGAAACTGTAAGGATTTTACTGCAACATCCACAATGAATGCCGTCTCTTGTGATCCATCCCTCCAGCATCACTCGTTTTCGTTTGCGGTACTGAACCTTTTGGCTCAACTGAACTGTCCCAGAGTCAATCAACCAGGAAAGCACTGTTCTTTTGCCTGTATATGGAACAAAGCCATCAGATTCCGAATTCACTCCCTTATTGGAACTACGGATTAACAAAGTACATCTTCTATGTTTTGTACTTTTCCTCCCATGTGGATGATGAGGATCACATCCAGACAATGAATTTTCAGTTCCATCTCGTATGTGATGGGTTGATTTCTGGGATTTAAAGCTAATGCTGGCAACATTTTCAATCAGCTTATTTTTCATTGAATTACTACCCTTCTTTATAAAAGAGCTTAATTTCTCTTCATTGCTATCACTATCCATGCTATTCATATCATGGCTGAAATCGGCAGATCTTTTAAGGTCAGGTTCCATTTCACTATCACTCTCACTACCATCTCTTTGCTGCTTCTTCAATTCTTTTTCCATCTTCTTCCGAGTTCTCCTTGTTAATTGACTCAGCAGATCATCTGAGATCCGGGCAAAGGAAGAACCATCACCCACGGGCTTGGCCTCAATATCATCACCATTCAATTGCTTTTGAAGAGCATCATATGCTTTAATTATTGACCAGTAGGCGGTACCCCCTGGATTGATGTAAACTGCATCTAGATAGTCTCTGTTCCTTCGAGGCCGATAATCTATAGTCCAACCAGAACTCAGCAGCATCTCCCTTATTTTTTCTCGCAGTTTCTGTTTTTCTGTACCACTCCCACGCTTTACTTTTCCTTCTTTTCCGTCTTTAATTATTGTAGGTGGAAGCTTCTCACGTGGAGTCTTTTCATCCTCAGAACCTACCCTCTTCACAGACTTGAAGGGTTTAGTATTTTCTAGTCCTTGATTCAGTGGTGTGTCACAGTCCTCAGAGTCCCAATCACGTCCCTTGCTGTCCTTAATTGACAAAGATTTTCTTGATGCTATCTGTTTTTTCCCCGGCCTAACAACTAGACCTGGCTTCTCAACGAGTTTAGTTTCTGAGTATGATGAAGAATGGACTGGAATATTCCGCTTTGTAGGGGCCTCAGTCTGCAAATTCTGTCTGTTTTCTATAGGTTTGTGGTGATTATAGTACTCTGATGGGCCACCCACCTTATTCCTATTAACCAGAACCTTTAAAACACCATTTTTCCCCTGAACCCTGATAAACTTATCTTTCGGCAAGGGTAGACTTAGGCAAGCATCATCCCTATTCACATTGAACCTGCTGGGGTCAACAGTATCTCCCAGAAACAATCCACTATGCTTGCCATAATAGGAGTTGTTTCTATCATCAAGAGTGTGTCTGCTAGACACTTTGTCAAATTTACTCTCAAAGCCACTTCTTGTGGCATGCATTTGTCCCATAAACCTTCGTCCCCCAAAACCTACTCCGTCATTGTCATAAAAATACCTCCTCTTCATATTTTCCACATCCATACCGCCATGTTCATCAAAATCAAAGACTTCCATTTTAGTCTTCTTTCTTTTTCTCTGCTCGAAACCATTCTTCTCAATCATAGCATCCTCATTACGCCTGATTTGCGTCATTCTATCCCTCTTTCTACCAATTTCATTGCCTTCAACTATACCTCGCTCTGAAGCAGTGAAACCATTACAGGCTCGAAGAGTGTCAGGACCAAGTCTTCTACTTGGAGGCATCAGCGAGTCATCATCACTTGATTCTGAATCACTCAGAGCCATACTAGGCCTTTTCCTAACCTGTGACTCATACAACTTGCGAGAGTTGCTTGAAGAACGATATTCACCACCCAACCCATCTTTCTTTCTAACAATTAAACAGCCCGAAGAGTTCCTGCTCTTCACCACAACCCCCGAAGAACAAGCTGATCTCATGTCCGGTTCCATCTACATGAAAAACCAAAACCCCCTTAAATCTTGTAAACCTCCCGCATATATATACCCTTAAACATCAACCGAAAAGAACCAAACACAAAACCCTAAATCACCGGCTCCAGAAATTCCTCAGCACACACTAAATAGATCTAAGGCAAAACAATCCAAATGCCGCAAAGCCTTCCCCTAGCAAGAAACCACCGACGTGACCAAAACGGCAAAACAGAAGAATTTTCAAAGAGTCTTACCTCAGAGCCCACGTGAAAATTCACCGAATTCCCTCTCCCGAACAAAAATTCTTTCTCCAAGACGCAATTCCCCGACGAAACCTAAACTGATCGGAGAGCGACGCCAATCAGAGAGAGAAAGAAAGGGAGGGAGATTTCTGGGTTTGGAATTGCAGAGCAATTAATAAATACCCAACCATTACTGTCTCTCTCTCTCTCTCTCTATATATATATATATATATATATTTCTCTCAAAGTTATTTCCCTTTTTTCTCCCTTTTCCAGTTTACGTTTCCGTTTCCATGTCCAACTCCAAGTTGTGTATTTTCCAGAATACGTACAATATATTGTCGCTCGCTTTTTCCCTCCAAATCCTGGGTTTAGCGCCCCCAGGGAGTATTTGGACGGCAATGATTTCGCCACGTCATGAAAGTGCGACGTCGGGCATTTTCGGGTGATGTGGCAGAATCTGACGGTTCAAGACTACACCATAGGCTGTTTATACAGTTTGACCTTACTGTTTATTCAGTTTGAAGATTTCGGAAATACGAGGAACGGCTTGCACACGCGAGGTTGACGCCCGTGATGCGTCGTTCAAGGGTTTGAGCGAAAAGTTATGGGCTTTGAGATCTGTCGTAGGTTCTTTTCTTTGGGCCTTTTTCTGTTTTGGTAAAATTAAGGTTTCTGGGTTTGTCGATTGCAGTAACGGTGTTTGCTTAGATTGGGTTGTTCCGTTCCAACCCAATGCGAGTTCGAAATATGATACTATTAACTCCCTTCTCTGAACCGAAGAAGTCATATAGATACTAGAGCATGTTTTGTTTAATCTCATTGCATGCATATAATAGTAATTATGATTCCATTATAAAGAGAAGAATGTTTGGTTGCCCTTTAGCATGGTAATAGGATTTACCATGGTAATGATGATTACTAAAAAATTGGTAATCCTCATTCATACTTCTCTCCCTTTGAATCTTCATTACCATACCAATGAATGGTTAAAAAAGTCTAATTTATCATTTAATATCACTTCTCTTTATTTTACTTATATCTTTTCACTTAGCCACGTCACGCCACTACCTCCTCCTACTCCTCCACCCATGTCACCTCCACTTGCTGCCGCCACCAATACCTCCTCCTTCGCCACCCCCGTTGCCTCCACCACTTCCTCCTCCACCATTGCCGCCCTTCTGCCGTCGTCGCTCGCTCGCTACTACCTCATCTTCCTCCACAGCCACCGCCACCCGTCGTTGCTGACACTACCTCCTCCTCTTCCACTGCATCCCCCGTCACCCCCACCATTACTGCCGCCACTACCTCCTCCTACTCCATCCCCCTCCCCCACTACTACCTTCTCCCTTCGCCGCCACCTCCACCACCATTGCCATTGCCACCATGACCTCCTCCTTCTTGGTTAAACCTCATTACCACTATGTCCACCTCCACCTTCGCCACCCCTATCATTGCCACCACTACCTCCTCCTCTACTATTGTTGCTATCACCACCTTCCACCACCGTTGCCACAACACCGTTACCATCCTTCACCACTACAACCATCGCCATCTGACAATCTTCGACGAGATAGCGTGACAGTTATGATGGGGTAGCGTAATGGCTCTTAACTATTTTTTTTACAAAGATTATAGTATGGGTTAAATAGATTTTGTATGATATATTAATTTTAAATAATTGTTAAAATAACAACTTATTGTACCTTGCTTAAAAATCAAATCAAACACTAACCCTGTAATTAATATTGCATTGCATTACCATTACATCGCACTGCACTACACTGCACTGTAAGATATAATGTGATCGAACCAAACAGGCCTTAAAGAGTTAGAACTATATTAAATGATAAATATTTGAGTAAAATACATCAACTCAATTTTATTAAACAATAAGTGAGAGGTTTCCCTTCTATTTTGAAAACCTATAAGGAGTTTTGATATTTAACTTTCATCCACTAAAGCATCAGTTAACTGTTAAATCATAGCATTGACCCATTATTTTAATAAAAATGCTACTCTATAAATCATAAATTACAAATAATGTGATGGCTACTCAAATTTAGTAAAAATTATTATATAGATCATTAATAAATATTAATATTAAAAGATAAATTAGATTTGGTATAATGAGGGTAAATTAGTAAACAAATAATGTTTTTTTATAATTTTTCTGGAAAAAAGATAAATTACAAATAATATAATCATACTTTAAATTCATTAAAATAGGACTAAAGGATAAAAATGCTCCAGAAGTTTTCACTGAGTAGCATTAGGTGTTTTAAAGTTTTTGAGAGAATAATTTTATCCCAAAAATTTAAAAAACAGAGAACAGACCTTAACATTCAATCTTTAGTTGAGCAAACTATATTGAGCTAACATATCTATATTGCATTCACCTCACCTTTTTTCCTCATCAGATTTGTTTCCATAGTAGAGGCATAATCTTCTTTATGTCAAAAAGTTACTGTATAGATTAATAATGGGGTCCTCGATTCATTGTTCTAAATAAGAAATGGCCTGAGAAGAATGATCAATAAGCTGTTTTGTTGAGACGGCAAGTGAGCTCACCCTCATTAAAAAAAAAAAAAAAGTTCGAATCTTAGAAAGAATAAGTTACAATTCAGAACTCATCACTTTTGATAATCCTTCAAGTAAGCTTTGCTAACAAAGCATATCATTCAAAACCATCACATTTTTCTTCCTTAATTTCCTTCGTCTCTCCTATTTTGACTATTGTTAAAAGAATATTAGTAAGACTAATTTAAAAATAAATTAATATGTAAAATAGATTTTATATATCAACACATGTATACATTATTTTGTCATCAGTAATACTTAAAGTTGGAAGGAAAATATCATTAAAAAAAATTAAAGTTAGGAGGAAAAAAACATACAACAACAACAAAACCTTATCTCACTAAAAAGAGTCGGCTAAATGAATCTTCTTCGCAACAAACTTCAGTTTTCTGCATTGACATTAAATACCTTAATTACAGAGAAAATACGAACGAAATCAAAACCTCATAAAATGTCACATTGACACCGTCTTACATGATTTCCGTACAATAATAATACATAGTACCCGTACTAGTTCCTAGTTAAAAATGGTATGGGCCACAAAACTGAGCAGAAGCTGTGGTCTGTGGAATTAAACTAACTATAAATATGTATATAAAAAAAAAACTAACTATAAATAGTCATTTCTCTTGCTCTTTTGTTTCCTGCCTTTTGCCAATTATCCATCAAAATGCAACCAAGAACTTGAACAATTACGTATGACAGCCGTGTAATCAATCTTCTGCCTAAAGCATTATTGAATCTTCCTGGCAGAAGAAACAAGGACAAGAAAATCAACTTGATTTAGGGTCCTTGGAAAAATTCATACTTTATCCATATGATGCAAGGGACCGATCAATATTTCCCTTAAAAATAATTGCGGGGTTTTTATTCATACCATCCAGACCACATCATGAAGCATCATAACCTCAAAGCCTTGAAAAATTAATTCCGTACAAGGCATTGCCAGTTTTGAAGTAAAGAAGGCTTTGTGAGGAGTGTAGTGTGAGAAGTTGAGAAGTAAGCACATTGGGTAATAGACACAGCAATTATCTTACTCTTGATCAGTCTCAGAACAATCATTGGATGCATTGATGCCATTTTCATCAGAAGGCTTATTTTTTGAAGCAACTTCTGTGCCTACGTGTACGTGTAAGTTTCTTTCTTGGCACACAGTTTCACTATTCAAACCTGAACTGATTTGCAAGGAACTCTCATCAGCATGACTGAGAATAGAATCAGAGCTCCGTGTGGCAATATTTTCTTCAGATAACCCACCTGAAGGAACAACCTTATGAACCTCTTGAGTATTATTCATGCCAACCTCTCCAGGCGACACAATATTATCCACCGCCGGGTTCATCTCATTCTCAGATGAATCACCATTTACAGCAGTGGGCAAGTGACTTTTCTGATCAGAAACAGGCTCAACCAGGTCTCCTGTCAAATTAGGATCAGAGGGAGCAGTTTCTGGAACCAAAGTACTATTTTCAGGGCAATCCGGAGCATTTGCCCGATGTACATCAATGGAAGTATCATTCAGAGAAATGACCTGACTTTTGCCAGATGCATTCAAATTATCTTCCACAGGATTTTCCATCTCCAGTGCAACATGGTTTGTACTAGAGGGAGAAGAACATTTATCTGCAGCTGAGTCATATAGCCTATCCTCGGAATTAGATTTGGAGCACACGGTCCTGTCAGATAAAACCTGATCTTTCATCTCTTGAGAAGCATCGATACATTCATCATTTATCTCATTGACAGGATTTGAATCAGCGTTATCACTTCCATCAGGGTCTTGTTGATTTGAGGAATCATCTGACCTATCCGCCAATTTTGGCTTGATACTAACTTCATCTCCATTTTCCATTTTCTCAACACCTATCATAATAAAATCATAAAACTTATGCAAGGGGAAAACTAATTTGCAGAAAGTTCAATAAAATAATACGAAACAGAAGACCAAAACCTGGGGCAGTTGTTACCTTTCTCTACTAGCACCTTCTGTAGCATATTTATCCCAGGGAACACCAGAATATTCAAAAACCTCAGTTCTTGCTTCAGTGATTCCTCAAGATGTGTGAAGCCAAAATTCGTTGTCCATGTTTGCATGAGCTCAGCGATTGCTGGAATAATCATTATCTCAACCTTCATAGAGCGGAGGGCCTTCCAAGAGGGGAAAAGAAAAATGCATGTCAAAACTGTGAAAGATAAGTGCAACAAAGAAAATACCTACCAGAGGTTTATGCAGACAACTAATGCAAAGAAAATCACAGAACCATAACTCTCAAAGTATACCGATTCAATTGCAGAAAAAAGCCGGCGGCACATGCCCTGACGCCTATATATATGGCGAGTTCCAATAAATGGCATCTCCACTAGTCTAGTCCCATGGAACCTAAAAACAAAAATTACAGACTACAAATAAGTACATTCCCTTTGTTCACAGAAAAGAAAAGCATAAATATTAATGCAATTCACAAGATGCAACCTCATAGGGGCACCTTGATTACTCAAGAAAATAATAATAACGTATAGATGAAAAAGCGTGTCAGTACTGAGTCCTGCCAGCAAAATGAATGCCGTTCCATATCAAAGTTACAAGTATGATATTAGACAGCTAAATAGCCTGTAATCATAATCAATAGCTTGCTTAAAAGTACTTCAAAACGCTGACCATTTTTATTTAAAAGTATTTTGTTTACAGGGTTCAACTAGCATAGGAGATGATATTTAGACAAGAAATGCCAGAAACAGGCGGTGCAAGTTTAGCTTCATGGCTCAGGGATGAGGGACACTGCATGACAAAGTTGGACTTAATGCATGGAAAGTTGCTGGAAATTGTTGGCAGGAGGTAGAATATCAGTGTGTTTCATACCTGGTGCAAAGCAAATCACTACGCTTATAGCTTAGCAAAGTCTAGTCAAAGTTTATCTAATTCTTTAGGCATCTACTTTTGGCCCAGTATTCCGACAAGGGTTAGATCAATGTATATAGAGGACATAATGGAAACTCATGTTCCTTTGGGAGTGTAATTGCTTTGTGCATAGCGGGTCTTAGGCCCCCTTTTACTACACATGGGGAAAAGGGACTTTTAAATAAACTACTGATAGATATGTCTCTGAAACCGAGGATCATTTTACAGAACATAAATGCATTCTTACATCCCAACAAAACACAAATCCAAGAAAAAAAGGGAACAAAATCACGGCCTGCATTTTCTATTCAACTAAATAATAAAGCTAAGTCATCCTCCTTCAAGAAAGGTGAAGAAATATAGCAAAAACATGGCTAGTGGCAGCCCACATATCATACGCCTTTTCATTTGAAGAATCAATTACTACCACGCATTTCTTAGCGATACAGTGAAGAATGAGGAGCCTTCCCAATTATGAAGTTTCCTTCCTTTCTAGTTGTGGAGAATAGAAAGTTTAATGTTAAAATAATTAATATTACTAGGGTTGATTATTTAGTATTTATTAGGATTAGATATGGATATTATATTTTAGGAATATATCTTAAGATATTATGATTTGATTTGATCTAATTAGATTTGATTAGATTAGTTTATTGGGTTAGGGTTAGTATATTAGTTTATCTATATAAAGGCCTCTTTTTATTCTCTTTTATTCTTAAGGATCAATAATATTCAGAGTATTTTCTTGTGCTTAAATGTGATCCTTCAATCTTAACATAGTATCAGAGCCTTAAGGTTCCTTCTTTTACCCCTAGTGGTTTCGTTCTCGTATCTCATGGTTTCAGATTTGGGTTTGTGAGTTTGGCCTTCTTTTGGTTGCATTCTTTTGTTTGGTCCCTAGTGAGACCATTGGTGTTCGTCCCTGGTGAGACGTTTGGAGTATTTTTTGTTCCTAGGTGAGACCGTTCATTGTTGCTTTGGTCCCTTGTGAGACCGTTTGTTGATGCTTTGGTCCCTTGTGAGACCATTGGTTGTTGTCTTGGTACCTTGTGAGACTTGTTGTTCAGCTTCTGGTGAAGCCATTGGATTATTACTTTTGGATATCCTTGGTGTGACATTTGGTTGAACTATTCTTAGATGTGCCCGAACTTGCTTGTCGATTCAAAATCTCAAGAAGAAGCAAATTATTAGTGATTAGTTGCTGCTCACATTCAAGCTATTTTCAGGTTGAAGGGGAGTGTTGATAATAGAAAGTTTAATATTAAAATAATTAATATTATTGAGGTTGATTATTTAGTATTTATTAGGATTAGATATGTATATTATATTTTAAGAATATATCTTAAGATGTTATGATTTGATTTAATCTAATTAGATTTGATTAAATTAGTTTCTTGGATTAGGGTTAGTCTATTAGTTTGCCTATATAAAGGCCTCTTTGTATTCTCTTTTATTCTTAAGGATCAATAATATTTAGAGTATTTTCCTGTGGTTCAATGTGATCCTTCAATCTCAACAACACTAGTATAGTAGTACTCTCCAAGCCAGTCTAATCAACAAATGTCAGAAACATATATGGAATCAATTGACTTTTAATCCTTCCTAATCTCCAAGGTTTAAATTTTGCCACTCTGCCCCAGAAAAAGGTTTTCTGAATGAGTTAGAAAGGCTTCTATGAAGATTTCAGGAAGAAGGAAAATGGAAAAGAGGCCTGAAACAGAGTACCTGATAGATGCTGCAGAAATTATTTCATCACCCCTCTCCAAAATAGCAGTGTAAAAACCATTATAGTTCAACCTACTGAAGTTTGACCTGAGAAAGAAAAGGAAAGAAATCAGCAACACCATGAAACATTTTAAAGGGAGAAAACAAGCCATGTTCTCATGGCAATTAATGGTACAAAGGTTCCAGATAACCATTGCAATTAGAAAAATTATTCAATAAATCATTTCCTCAGTGCTTCCAGTCACACTCAGTCACCAATAAGAGTCTGGAGTGAAAGGGAGTAAGTCATACATAAACTACCAACTTCTATTTCATCTTACCAAAAGAATGATTCTAATACTGAATTAGCATAACTACCCAAATATAAAGGCAAGTAGTAAATGTCAAATAAAATTTACGAAAGTAGAAAGTAGAAAGCCTTGAAGTATGTACAAGAAATATATGATATCCCCTTGTGGAAGCTTATAAGGGGTTAGTGTCATCATACAATTCTTGAAGACAGATTAAATATTTTTGCAAACCTAATGACTGGTAATCCAGCTAACCAGGTCTTAAATCAGACATCTTTTAGTAGTATGGAAAGGATAATACGCTCCACAGGTTAAATGTGTGTTTTCTGTGGAAAAACTACAATGTAAAGAACCTAAATCAGACATGATCTAATGTTTGTTCAGAGGCAAGAAAATGATTATGCACTTAAATATTTGACTCCGTTGTTCTATAAAGAACATTAGCACAATACAGAAATTCATGGAAGAAGCTGCTGCAAGCAATTTAAAAATTGAGTAACTTGACCACACTTAAGTAAAATCACGTTTATGAACTGCAAAATTCATTTTCTTCCAACTTGAAATAAACAGAATGGTCAACTTCAGAAAATTAAGCAAATGATGTCAGAAGGTAAACGGTTAAACACAGTATTTATCAAATAGCAAATTTAGAGATGTTAAAAATATATCATTAAATCAGAGCTAAGTAAATTGAATTATATATCGCTCGTCCATGATTTTTTCCACAAGTTCTTACCCAGTATTATATAAAACATTATGAATTAAATTGATCCCACTCCTCCGGTCAACAACAGGTAAAAAACATTCATCCATGATAGTCAGTGCAATTGCTAGCTTGGAGTTGCATTCCACCCTTTGAAAAATTCCCCTATTAGCTGCCTCTGAGTCATTGTCAGTTCTATGAGTAAGAGACCATGAAAATCCTGCCTCTAGCTCATGCTTGGTACCTAGGTACTTCTTCAAATGCTCAAAAAGCTGTCAAAGCATAAAAGGTATATTTCAAGATCATGCTCGTGTGCAATGCTTATTTCTCTTTTCCTTTTTCCTTCATTAGTCAAATTTCTAGTAACACAATGCATATACTAAACCGTACTCTGTCTCATAAGCAAATTCATAGCATGATTCAAAAAAAATAAAAGAAAAGAAAATCTCCCACTCACAAACATTTTTTGAATACTTAGATCAACTCAATGTATATCAATTAGCAAAAGCATCCTCGACCACTTGTTTACCAAGGTATACTTAGATTTGCATTAAATAGGAAAAAATATTGGGTATTCTGGTTAGAAGAACAATTGTTTAATAAATCTAACGTGCTTATTGAATCCCTTTTGCTTCTTGACCCTGTCATTTATCAACAAATAAGGAAAGGGGAGCTTGGAAACAATATGCTTCAGGGTTCTACACCTGTAAGCCCTATTCCATTTCCTTAATACTCCAACTAGACAAGTCTTCCTTCTCGATCAACTCATCTGGAAATCCAAAGCTCATTGAAGATAATTAAAGTTTCAGACAAGAATGTGATAATTAAAGCTTCAGACAAGAATGTTTAGTTGAAGATTTAATCCCAAAGTTGACATCATATTAAACAAATAAAAGTTAAATTTGAGAGCGTAAGCATTCCCAAAATACATATAAAGGTCCAGTAGTATAGATCACATTGGACCCCATGACTCAACCCATGTGAAAGAAAACCATTATTACAACTCTAGCATCGTCTACACGCTCTCTCTCTCTCTCTCTCTCTCACACACACACACAAAGTAACTATAAACTGTTGAGAGCCAAAATGTAAAATATAAGAGGTACCTGTTTGCACTCTTTCCCACAAAAAGAAAAGCCCAGTATATTGGAGTTAATAGAAAGGGCATCCATCTCCTCAGCACAAGATTCATGGTCTAGGAAAACAGTAAAAATATATTAAAATAGGCATATATGAGCAAATTGAAAGAGCTTCAAATTTATACAGGACAAAGTAAGTACATTTTTTCTCACATAAGTTGCAAGTGAGTAGTGCATATCCAGCAGCACCTCCTTTTTTAAAAGTCCCACTGGCTATTCCACAAAATTTGCAGGTGCAATTTGGACAATGCCATTCACCAGGAGGAAGCATCTACAGCAAATTGATCATCAGGCAAAATAATATTCTATAATAAAACCACTGTCTATAACAAAATAGTGAATTTTTCTTATCATGGTTAGAAAACAGGTACATTAATTCAGTGAGAAAATTCATTCAACCAACCATGTAAATATCAAAGAAGCTATAGAGCTCCACATGCAAGATATCATGCATCTATTCATCATGATAGTTACTGGGAACAAAAACCTATATAAATAAAATGGGAAAAAACAAAAAGATGTCACGTGGCTAATAAAACATCTAGACAAACCTGAATACACAAGCAGCTCTGGTGAAATGTTGATGGACAACCATCACAACAGATTAAGGCCCCACCATCTCCACATATACCGCAAGTGTCATCATTTGGATCATCACCATCAATATCCACAGAATGATAACTCATTTTATGAGAATTCTCTTGTCTATTCCATGCATCTATTTGACACTGTAGAAGAGAAACTCCCGAATCCAAATATATGTTTTGAAATGGCTGGCGCAATTTGCTACCTGCATGAATCTCAAACTTGGCAATAGTGAGGATTTTACTGCAGCAGCGACAATGAATGCCATCATTTGCAATCCATCCCTCCAGCATTACTCGTTTTCGTCTCCGATACTGAACCTGTTGGCTCAATGCCACTGTCCCAGAGTCAATCAACCAGGAAAGCACTGTTCTTTTGCCAGTGTACGGAACAAATCCACCAGATTCTGAATTCAATCCCTTGCTAGAAGTCCGAACAAACAAAGTACATCTTCCAAGTTTTCTACTTTTCCTCCCATGTGACTGATGAGGATCACATTCAGACAATGAATTGTCAGTTTCATCATGGATGCGAAGGGTAGATTTCTGGGATTTTAAGCTAGCACTGGCAACAACATTTTCCGTCATCTTAGTTTTCATTGACTTACTTCCCTGCTTTATAAAAGAGCTTAATTTCTCTTCATCACCATCACTATCCATGCTATTCATATCATGCTTGCCACTGGAATATCTTTTATGGATGGGTTCTTTTTCACTATCACTCTCACTCTCACTACCATAAATTTTCTTCTTCTTCAATTCTTTCTCCATCTTTTTCTGAGTTTTCCTCGTCAATTGACTCAACACCTCATCTGAGATGTGAGCAAAGGAAGAACTGCCACCCATGGGCTTGGCCTCATCATCATCATTCAATTGCTTTTGCAGAGCATCATAGGCTTTGATGATAGACCAATAGGCCGTACCCCCTGGATTAATGTAAACTGCATCCAGATAGTCTCTATTCCTTCGAGGCCGATAATCTATAGTCCATCCTGCACTCAGTAACATCTCCCTTAATTTTTCTCGCAGCTTCTGTTTTGCGGTGCCACTACCCCGCCTCACTTTTCCTTCTTTCATGATTTTAGTTGGGACTTTCTGCCGCAAAGGAGTCTGTTCATCCTCAGAACCCGCCCTCTTCAAAGACTTGCGAGATTTAGTAGTTTCTAACTCCTGATTCGATGATGAGTCACTGTCCTCTGTATCCCAAACACGACCCTTATTGTCCTTAGTTGAAAATGAGTTTTTTGATACTATCCGTCTTTTCTCTTGTCTAACAGCTAAACCCGGCTTGTGAATAAGTTTTGTTTTTGAGTACGATGAAGGATGGGCCAAGGTGTTCTTCTTGGCAGTGGCCTCAGTCCTCAAACTCTGTCTTCTTTCCATAGGTTTGCGATGACCATAGTGCTCTGATGGGCTAGCCTTCTTCTTATTAACCATCACCTTTAGAACACCATTTTTCCCCTGAACCCTGATGGATTCATCTGATTTAAACTTATTTTTCAGCAAAGACAGAGGTACCCCATTTGTTTTTAACCTGCTTTGACTAATATTATCTCCTAGATCCAAGTCCCTAGCCCTGCCATAATAAGAATTCTTTCTACTATAAACAATGTGACTACTTGACCCTGTTTCAAATTCCCTCTCAATGCCACTAGAAGCTTCATGCATCGGTTCCCTAAACCTTCTTCCTCCAAAACTAACTCCATTATCATCATGAGACTTCCTCCTTTGAGTCATTTGCGCATCGAAACCATCATATTCATCAAAATCAAACACGTCCAGCTTATTCCTCTTTGTTTCCCTCTGCTCCAAACCATTTTTATCAAACACAGAATCCTCATCACGTCTGATTTGCTCCGTTCTATCCCTCTTTCTACCAGTTTCACTCCTTTCTCCTATACCCCGCTCAAAAGCAGTCAACCCATTACAGACACGAATAGTCTCAGAACCAAGCCTTCTCACTGTAGGCATCGGCAACTCGTCACTTGATTCTGAATCAATCTTAGCCACACTGGACCTTTTCCTAACTTTTGATTCATACAGCTTCCGCGAACTGTTCGAAGAAGTAAATCCACCACCCAATCCATCTCCTTTCTTTTTAACAATTAAACAGCCTGAGGAGTTTCTATTATTCACTAAAACCCCGGAATGGCCAGCTGATCTCACGCCCGGTTCCATCTACATCAAAAATCACAACCAAAACACCCCCTTAAATCGCGCAAACCTCCCCCACAAAATCCATCCACTAGAATTCACCAAGCAAACCAAACAAGAAACCTAAATCACCGTTTGCAGAAATCCCACAGAACACACTACAAGATCTGAGGCAAAACAATCCGAATGCGACAAAGCCTACCCCTTGAAAGAGGCCAACACGCCAAAGCAAGAATTTTCGAGGAACCTTACCTCGCTCCGTGAAATTCACCTAATCCCTCGGGTAATTCTTGCTCCGAGCTCCGCAATTCCCTGACACAAACAAAACTGATCGGGGTGCCACGCGAATCAGAGAGGGAGAGAGGAAGAAGAAGCAGAGATTTTTCGGCTCGTAATAGCAGTGCTGCTTTATAAGTAACCATATCATTATGCTCTCTCCCCCTCTCTGAAATTATTTTCCCATTTTTTTCTTCCCCGTTCTCATCCAACTCCAAGTGCCTTTTTTTTTTCTTTTTCAGAAAACGCTCAACTGGGATTATTTTTTCCGATAGATCTCCTCACTTTCCCTCCAAATCCTCGATTTACAACGCCAAGTGGGATCGATTCAACGATTGTGATGTCGCCACGTCATGAATACTGGCCCACGAATGATGACGTGGCTTTATTGAACGGTTAAGGATCAGATTGGTGGTTGTTTGTACAGTTTGCGCGTACTGGTTTTCGATGACTTTCTTTCTGGATTTAGATGAATTTGGGAAAACCGAGGAATGATTTGTCCGAGTGGGTTTGTGCGCGTGAAAGTTTGGGAGAAGGAAACCATATAGGATCTGATCTGGCCAGCCAGGTTGGGCATGGCCACATGGGTTTGGATAAAACTTGATTCCAGGTCCCATTTCTAAGAGCCTGTCCAACTCTTTTTTAACTACATACAAAGATAGGTAACATACAATTGAAGAAAAATTGTATCAACTCAAGATAGGTTGCATATGATCCTCAAACAATTTTTGAATACTTGTAGAGAATAAATTTTGTATTAGTAGATTTTACAGCAATTTTTTCTTTTCCTTTTTATATTGTTGCAGGGAGAATGATAATTAACATTTAAAGGTATGATATTGAAAAAATAAATAAACGATTTTAAAATAATAGAAAGAGATGACAAAGAATTAACTAAGATAATAGGAATGAGAATGATTTCTCTTCTATTCTTTTTCATACTTGAATTTGGAATAGTTGATCGCTTGAATACTAGGCAATATGACTGAAAAAACGTTTAACAAATTAATTTTGAAATAAACATAATTACCGAGGACATGAATTTCAGAAGATGAATCTCAAAAATTCATGAATTTAATATTATCTTTTTAGCCATCAAATAATGTGCTTTATTAAAATCTTACTAAAAAACTCGAAAAAATTGGTAAGAGAAAAAACTGTAAATCAATTTTTAAAGGATGAAGATGCAAATTTAGCAACAAACTATTTTTCTATGAGCATTCAATATAATTAACTATTTTTTGGTGTAAAAGTAGACATAATCAATTTTTTTAGTAGCATATATAGCAATGTCGTTAACCCTAGTTAAACTTTCATTACTTTTTTTTACTGTAGGTCTTACTAGTCTTCTCATTCTCTATTATTTTAATATAATTTTAGAAGGACAAATGTGCAAATTTTGCAATAAATTATTTTGCTATGAGCACTCAACACAATTACCTTTTGTTTGGTCTAAAAGTAGACAAACATTTTTTGTCTTACAAATGTTCATATTTATCTTGTAAATTCCCTTATTTGTTTTATGAATAATCATATTTTTCTTGTAAAAGGATTTGAAAGAATCTAGAGAGTCAAAAAAATTTCGTCATTCACATATTTGTCTTATAAATGTTCTTATTTGTCTTGTAAAAATTTTTTTGACTCCTTGAATTATTTTAAATCCATTTGTTGTTCTTGTTAATACCTTTATTTGTTTTGTAAATGCTCTTATGAAAAAAAATAAAGTAAGGGTATTATTGTCTTTTCACTGACAAAACTTAATTTTATTTTGATCTAAGGGGGTGTAGTGAAATTTCATAAACTTTTGGGGGTTGATGGATATAAAATTGCTTCCATGGGGTCTAAATGATATTTTTCCATAAAAAAGGCACGTATTTCTTAAAATATATTAAAATAATAGAGAGTGAGAAGATATTTGAGATTCACAGTACAAAAAGTAAAGGAAGTTAACTAGGATTAACGAAGTTGCTATATATGCTACCAAAAAAATTGATTATATCTATTTTTGCACCCCAAAATAGTTAATTGTGTTGAGTGTCCATAGAAAAATAATTGGGAAAATTCTATTAAAAGACAGTTGAATTATCTAAATTTTAAATTGAGTCACTAAACTTAACAAATTATTAATCATGTCATATGGAGCAAGGAGGGATTTAAAAATTGGGTTAAATTACACTCATGCCCCTTGGTCTGTAATCTGTTTACTTTCATAATTTAATCCATTTTATAAATAAATTATTTTGAGTCATCAATTAATCATCCTCTGTGTATTCAATAGAGAAAAAAAAAAAGAAATCGTCATCAGCCCATGATTTCTTCAACATGATTATTTAAGAAAATATAAATAGAGGACAATGAATAATTAATCACCATGAACATAGTTCCAGAAGTCGATGGATCATGCACTACCCCATTCGCCTTCATGAACTAGTTGCAGAAATCTCTGGTGGAGTTTGATCCTATTATATACAAATTTTTTCAACGTTATGCTGAGGACATGATGGACATTTTAATAATCTTTTTCACACATAATATACTGCCACTCTCATCATGTTTTCATTTAATAATAATTAGCTTCGTTAGCTTGTTGATGCTTTAATGACATTTTCACCCTAATAAAACTGTGAATCTAATTTCAATTCAACACTTGATCGAAGATTCTAAATAAAGAATTTGGTGAAGGTCAAGAAGGCTTTTGGTTTCTTTTATACGTATAGTGACATGGATTTTTCAGACAGTGAGGTTGAAGAAGTCTTGTGCGGATACTTTTTTCCCCTCAATTTTTTTTATTGAATACATATAAGATAATTAATTGATGACTCAAAATAATTTATTTATAAAAAGGATTAAATTATGAAATGTAGAAAGATTAGGGACTAAGGGGCATGAGTGTAATTTGACTGAATTTCTAAATCATTCTTTGTTCCACATGACCTGATTAATAATTTACTAAGTTCAGTGACCCAATTTAGAATTTAGGTAATTTAAGTGACTTTTAATAAGATTTTCCCAAAATAATTCATTGCTAAATTTGCACATAAACTCATTTTTAAAATACTTAGTCAACATTACCTTGTTAAGAAAATTTCTTGAAAAAACTTACGGCCAGTTTAGTACACATAATTGATTTTGATGGAAATAGATATGAAAATAGAAATGAGTTTAAAAGTGTATTTGGTATGTCTTGGAAAGTGATACCTAATTTTTTATATAAAAGACCAAAATGCCCATATAATTAAAAAAATTTCTTTAAAAAAAACCATCAACGTTCGTCTTTTGTAAAACTTCCAATCAACCAAACAGACCGACAATTCACACCATTTCTCTGGCAATCAAAACCATGAAATAAAGCATGAGAAATCAAAACTTAGGAGAAACAAAAATCGTAAACAACATGAGAAGTACAAATCACGAAAGTCAAATCACAGTGAAGCTAAAATGATCTGTAAAATGAAAGAAGAAGGTTTGGTTGACAAAGTTGCAGATCTAGAGAAGTTGAAGCTTGCTGCTGGTGGGAAGTTGTAGTTTTGGAGAAGTCAAAGGCAAAGAAGATGAAGAAACTGGATAAGTCAAAGGCGGAGATGAATCAAAGATTTGGACCATAAAGTTGAAGAGTCGTTGATCTTGCCATCGATGATGGTGACAAGTATAACAACCTAATTTTTATATTACGATTTAATTATAATTAAGGTAGAAGTATTTATGATAAATGAATTTATCATGTAATTATTAGAATAAAAATGATTTATTTAAAATATAATTTATGATAGTAAAAGAAATTAGAGGAATGAAAATATAGAAATAATAATAATAATAATAATAATTTTTTATTATTGTTATTTTTAATAATAATAAAAAAGAAAAGATTAATATATATATATATATATATATATATATATATATATATATATATATATAAAATAGAAGGGAGTCTTAAATTCAAAAGTGCATGTGTGATTGTGTGCATGTGGGGGAGGGGATTTATTAAAGGGAAAATTGCTCATAAATCCCTATCTAAAAGTTTATTTGTCAAATGGACCTGAGACCATATAAAGATGTAAGGTTTTTGAATGTGAATAATTGTGATAATAAAAAGACAAAATCACCGTTAAAGAAAACATTCCCTTCATGTAATATCTCCCCAAGAACAAAACATTCATTATAAAACAATTCTCCTCCACTATTGATGATTTCATCAGAGAACCCTCAATAAGGTTTAGCTTGAAGAGTCATAGAAGCAAATCATCATATATCTTCAAACACAACATAATGCAATCCATAAATAATCAGTCTCAATAATATTAAACCTATATAACCTATGAAACTAAAAAAAATTATTTTCACCAATCTATTAAAGACCGACAAAAGCCACTGTCAAGCTAAAGGCCTTATTCTTTAGATATTTAAGAAGATATACAAAATAAGACACATCAAGCAAGAAGTCATCTTGTTTCCGCCATAAAGACAATGATGATAAATGGGGAGAAGACGAAGAAGGTTGAAGAGGATCTAGATCTGAAAAGGTGGAGGTGCATGTGCCAACAAGGAGCCTGATCTCAAGGTGGAGGTGGAGAAGATGAAAGAGGCAAAGGTCACTAAGTGAAGTACATAGAGGTGATCGTTGATGGTGGTAGCGCTACCGCCGATGATTAGGGAGGTTGATAGTGCTCGTGCGTTGTTGTGGGTCATAAAAGTAGAAGGACTACAAGCTTGAAGATGTGGAGGGGCAAAAATGAATTGTGGGTCAATGAATTAAAAATCTTGAACCTTTTATGGAAGATGAATTGCACATAAGGGAAAATGGATTGCACAAAGAAAAGATGTATTGCATATAAGGAAAGATAGATTACACAAAGGAAGATGGAATGCATATAGGAAAGATCGTTTGCATATAAAATAAGATGGTTTGCACAAAATGTAATTGCACACCAGAGACTAATTTTGCACATATAGAAAATAGATTGCACATAAGAAAAGATAGTTTACATTTATGAAGATGGATTGCATATATAAAAGGAAGAGTGTTTGCACATAAGGAAGGATTTTTTGTATTAAAGGAAGATTGTTTGCACATAACGTAATTTGCAAATCAGACTAATTTTACAACACATGGAAGATGGATTACACATAAAAAAGATGAGTTGCAAGTAAAGGAAGATAGATTGAACACAAATAAGAGATATATTGCATAAAGGGAATGTTTTCATTAAGGGTAATTTTGTCTTTTTTCTATTACAATTATTTACACTCAAGGGCCCTACACTTATACAAGATTCTAGGTCCCAGTTAACAAATAAATTTTTAAATATGAATTTATCGACAATTTTCCCTTTATTAAAAAAAAGAAAATTCTATTAAGGGGCACGTGGCCCCTTAAAGATGTCACATGGGAAGGGTTATTAATACCACATCCCCTCAATCATTGTTCATTGTGAACATTAAAGAATTAGAGGGCGCTGAAGTCTTCCTCCTCCCCTCTTTGCAATGTCTGCAAATATTTCAAGTTTAGGACAAACTTTAAAGATAAATAAGGTACTCAAAAATCATTTATAATCATAAAACTCTCTTCATAAAAACTGTTCTAAATAATTTTTCCTTTGTTATGATGGTATCTTTCTGTTGATTAGAGAATATTTTGGAGGTAAGGTTTTAGGCAATTTTTGAGTTTTGTTAATATATGACTATAGAAATGTAGAGGATGATTAATAGTTAATTTTAATCGGTTTAGTTTTGTCATTTAATAGTTGTGAGTGTTTAAAATTATTTTTCTATTTAAAAATTTTAAGATTTATTTCATATATAATACTCTTACTGATTAAATTTGGGTTGAATGATTTATTTGGATTATTGGAGGTATTTTAAAGTTTTAATTGATGTAGATTGTTGATTAAAGTGAAGATTTATAATATAGCAACTTTATTTCCTAAAATTTAAATTGGGATTTTCATGTAATGGAGTGAAATTGATGATAATCAATGACTCAAATGAATTTTTTTGGTTAAGAAAAATATTTGAATTAATGTTAAAATAAATAAATGGGATTTTAGTGTGAAATTAAAATTTTTGGGTAATTAATTCAAAAATTTGAATTTATATAATTGAGTTAATTAAGTTAATTGTTCTAATAACTCAATGAGTTGTTAATATGTAATAAATTGATTGTTATAGGTTAATTATGACTTGTGATTGAGCTATTGGATTATGAGTATTGTGGTAATACTTTTCTTTAGGCATGAGGTAACTGTTTTCCTCTTGTTGTGCATACTTGTATGATGTTTGTGAGTGATTTTTAACTATATAGAACTATAAATTTTCTATTGGTTTATGATATAGAATATGAAACTATGTTGTTAATGAAATTGTCTTATGGGATTTATTTTCATTGAGAAATGACTTGTAATATGATATTATATGAATTGGTGTTGATTTATAAGATTGGAAAGATTCTCTTGATAATTTGTGAATTGATAATGGCATGTGATAACTCATTGTGATTATATCTCTTGAATATTAATATGAGAGGGGATTGTAGATACTGATTTGATGGGGGTTATTCATAGAAGAAATAAGAGGGTGAATTCTTATATATAAAAAAAAGGAAATAAGGTGGCAGGTTTACAAGTGTACACTGGTTAGTCATTTAGCCTTATTGTGTGTAATAGCGCCTTAACACCATACTAATACATTAGAAGGGGAACCCATGGTCCGGACTTGTGCTCTATGGATTTTGTCCAGTCCATATCACTTAATCGGTGAGCTTATTGAGTTGAACTACCAGTCACATGGATAAGTACTAGCCTATAGGTTCAATCAAAGGAAATAAGGTAAGGAGAAAATAAGGGAGGATAGAGAATAAATTATTGTGTATTAATTTTTGTGCACTTATGTGACAAATATGAGAATGAGGTTATGCTATTATAAATTGATATACATGTAACCATGTGACATTTTTTATAATATTATGAATTTATAACTGTCTCACTTGGCACCTCATGAGTATTTACTCGTATGCTCGATGAGATGGATTGTTGGTTGCTGAGGCTTTTGTATCACTATGTTGATTTAACATTTTTTTTCCGGTGATAATTCTCGTGCTGGTCCATCAGGGAATACTCTAGAAGCTTAAGCTACTTCAACTAATAATAGTGCTTCATTTTTTTGGTTTTTGCTGGATTATTATATATTGTCATGTTATAGCTCATCCTACATACTCTGAATTATTTTGAAATTTGATGCATGAACTATATACTTTTGATTTTTAATTACTAGATAACTTTTGATGATGTCAGGTGGCCTAGAGACCTTAATATGGTGTTTTAAAACTTATGGATTCACATCTTGGTTTGACTTGGATATTTTGTTATATGATGAAGTATTATTTAGTTTATAAGCTGGGCTTAATGGTGAATGTTTGTTCTGGGCTTCGTGAAGTCTAAAGCCCAACTGTGTGCATGCTCATGTTTTGATGAATGATTTGATCAAACCCTTAGCTAATTAATGGAAGTTGGAGATGCATTTTGCCAACAATTAGCCACCAGAGAAGCTCAACGAAGGTAGGGTATGGGTTACACTAAAGGTAAGATGTGGGCCATAACAGAGGTGCGATGTGGGTCTCATTAATAGTGGTGTGAAAGGCATAGGGACGATGTCATATCCCAAATATATGTATGTGTGTGTGGTGTGTGTGTGTGTCTAATAAAAATATTATGAATAGAAGTGGGCTGACTCAGTCTGATTCTCTTTGCCATTTTGAAGCAGAGAAGTAAGAGGTTTATTAGGTTTTATTCTAGGAGCTCCCTAAGATTCTTAATCATCAGTAAGCCTCCCTAACCCTCATTTCTCATTCTTCCTTAATTATGAGGTTCTAAGAGATCTAGACTAGAGTTTGAGAATCCTAATTTGGGGATTTTCTATTGAACTTAATTTTTAAAATCTACAACTTAAATTAATTATACATAAATGTTAGACTAGATTAGTCTAACACTCCATTGAGAAAAATTCTCAGTTCTAACCTACCTTCCTATTACTGGTGTTACTCGTGAGATTTCTAAGTAACTCTATAGTGAGTGAAAGGATGGAGTTTTAATTTAGATATTTATTCATGTCACTTTGTAGTTGATCTTTGTCAAACAAGAGGAATTTTTATTTGGCTATTATTGGGAAAAGTTTCAGGTAACGTGGTCCTATTCATCTTATATATCAGTGTCGCTCGTGAGAGTTTTTAAAAAAACTAAACAAGCCTAGTATAAGTAGAATTTTATGAACCTTATTGTTTTAAGGCCAAACCTAGCCTTGTGGGACTTGTCTACATAAACCCTTAGGGTTGGATAAAATTGTTTGATGAGAACGTAAAGAAAACCTTAGGTATAGATGCTATATTTTGGAAAAAGAAAACCCTAGGTTTAGATCCTATATTTTGGAAGGTTGTAACTATGGCACTCTCTTTGGTGAATGACATACTTGCCAAGGCGAGTTGGGTTAAAACTCTCCCCAATGAGTAACTTACTCACTACAACAAGTGGGGTAATTCTCGCCTTAGTGAGAAACATACTTGCTGAGGCAAGTGGCCCTGAGAGTATGAGTAATGATTCTTTGTTATGATGTCTTTAATATACCATATGATTATTTATATATATTGAAATATGTGAGCATGTGATATTAGGTATGATTTAATGGAATGAATGATATATGTATCTGATATATGACGAACTTATGGAATCGATCGAGATAAATGAGCATGAGAATTGTAAATGACCCCTTGAAATATATATGATGATACTTACAAAGATAGAATTGGGATATGCGATATAAAACCTAAATACCCATGGCATGATGCTAGATTTATTATTGTGCACCACTAGCTATCATTAAATTACATGGTAGTATTTTCTGATACAACACTCCAGTGGCTTCTCGGTAGTATTCCCGTGGGCACTAAACCTACTAAAGGAACCCATGGTCCCTTGTGTGCTTTATAGTACTTTGGCCAGTGTACATCACACTTGTAGAGAGCTAGTAACATCTACTAATAACATGGACTAAGATTTAGCCTATAGGTTCAATTAGAGAAAATAAGAAAGATATAAGGATGGTTAGGGGTTAATAAGAGAGAAAGAACAAATGGTTGCATTATGATGTTTATGATGTAACATGTTATGATATAAATGAATTATTATCTCAGGAATATAAATTGATATTATATGCTCTTACTTATTTTATTTGATTATTGTACTTATTTTGTTAGTCCCACCTAGTACCTACGGGTGGTGCCAAAAAGGTAGGTGAGTAGTTATCATGTTACTGAGATAGTGGTTACATCCCGTTACCCTCACATTTTTTTAGGTGAGAGCTTAAAGGGAGGTGCTGTTGGGAAGGCACATATGCTTAAGGCTATTAGATGAACATCCTGTGGTTCATGATTATTTATTTTACAACCACTTAAGAACACTTTCTAATTTATGTTGCATCATGCGTATTTTTTTGGATATTTATTGAGCTTCTTTAGTTGAAGGCCAGAGGCTTAGGACTCGTTCATGAACTTTTGAGTTGTTATTTGAGATTTTGTAGTAGATGGCCAGAGGCTTAGATGGTTATTTGTTTTTAGACCTGGGTTTTGAGTATTTAATTATGACTATTGGATAGACCTCTATTATGAGTATTATTCTTGGCATTTATATGGGCCTGAGGCCAGAGCGGAGCTCCTTAATTGTGATAGTTGTACAAGATGTGTGCCTAATTCATCTGCTGAATATGTTTGTACAAACCCTTTTAACCTTGATAGTCGTGCGAGGATGAGTCAGTCTTTTTTATCCAAGTTATTTAATTAAAAAGTTTTGAAAATTTATCTAATTTATGGTGTAGGAATTATAGTGTTACAAACAATAAGGGTTGGGTAACGAGAAGCATGGAAAAGGAGATAGGAAAAATTGAATAATGGGTTATGGAAATGCAAATCTTAGCCTTTTTTATAAAGGTCATTTCCATCAATTTTGATGGAAATGGCTTCTACATGGAAGCCAATTCTATAGTCTCCAAGCTATACTAAACATGTCAAGATGATAGAATTCAATTCCAATTCCAATTCCATTTTCAAGGGAAAGAGAAGATAATATACTAAACAACACATTATTGGGAAAGAGAAGTCATCATTCTGATTTCTATTATCTCTATTATTTTGTCTCTTTCTATTACTTTTTGTCTTTCTATTAAGGGAAAATGGCAATATGCTCCTAAGAAACATAAAAAATATTAAAAAAGTCTCAATATATGATTCATTATCTTAAAGCTCTTAAGAAGCTACAATGATATAGATTTGAATTGTGAAATTATCTATTTGCCTCCATTGTCAATATGACACAAAAACTTGTCAATGGCAATATTATGATTTGTCAATATGGCACATAAACTTGTCAACGATAAAACTATGAGTTGTCAATATGGTACATGCACTTCTCAACAATAATATTATAACTTGTCAATATAGCACATACATTTGTTAACATATAAACTTGTCAATAGTAACACTATGACTTGTTAATAAGGGTAAATAAGTAAGTTCATAATTAGAATCTATATCATTGAGGTCCCTTAGGAGTTTTTAGATAGTGAATTATATACTGGGACTTTTTTTTATAGTTTTTCTGTTCCTCTGGACCATACTGCGATTTTTTCTTCTATTAATGTTTTTCTTAATTTACAATATTTTGACAACAATAAAGAAATTAATATCACATGTATCCATTAATTTCCCGGCCTTTAGCAATAGTATCTTTAAGTTTCATACAAATCTCTAAAAGTTTTCAAGTTGTAAATCATATTCATCCATTAATTGGATTCACAAAGCACATCTTTATTAAAGGATATAAATATTATCTTTTTTGAAGTACCCACACATACTCAATATAAAACAACTGAGAGGGACTAGCAATATAATCCTAAGTACATACTTCATTGGCATTTGACCTCCATTAAAGGTAATTTAGATTTTTAATATTTCACTTAAAGTAGAGTTGCTAGAAAATGCTAGTCCATGGGAGGATAAACACTTTAGTCCTTAGTTACAAGAATAAAAGGGAAATCTAAAATTCTGCTAGCCTAGAGGGATAAAGCTTATGAGCCACATAATGAAATTATGGGAGAAGGCGATTGAACATAGATTGAGATTGGAGACTTGCGTTTTGAAGAACCAATTTGGATTTATGCTATGAAGATCCACAGCAGAATCAATTTATTTGTTGTATCCACTGAAAAAAAAATCGGACCGGACTGGCTGGTTTAACCGGTCCGGCTGGTGATCCGGTCCGGTTGATGAAATAAACCGGTGAATCGGTCAAAACCAGTGGTTCGACTGGTCCACATGGTTTGTCTTTTGTTTTTTTAAAAAATATATATATATTTTTATTCCTCTAACTACTATTTTACATTATTTTTGAGGAAAAAATGAAAGTTTGAAGACCAAGATGAAGATAAAAGTAGGTAAAGAAAGAACAAATCTAAAAAAAATATTTTGAGAGGATATAATAATTAATTAATTATAAGAAATAATATTTCATTACATAAATATATACACCATAACTAATACTAATAGATTTTAAGCATTTTTTGTCTAAAGATCTTTATTTTTATCTATGGAAATTTAAAAATATATTATTATATATATTGCCACTAATAAATTATAATATTTTAATATGACTGGTTCGACCCCGGTTGAACCATTGACCCTTGAACCAGTGTTGTGACCAGTTCATTACCTGATCCGGTTTTTTGTTCCTTGGTTGTATCAGAGCAAAGAAAGGGACTTGCATATAGTTTTCATTGACTTTGGAGAAAGCTTATGACTGTGTGCCAAGAGATGTACTTTAAAAGCTTTATAAAAGAAGGATGTGCATGTCTCATATTGAGGTCACACAAGATATGTATGAGGGGGTAACAACTAGTGTGAGAATGTCTAGAGGTGAGACAAATGACTTTTCTAAAAGTATTGGACTACATCAAGGATCAATCTTAAGCCCTTAATTGTTTAGCCTGGTCTTAGGTGTTCTAACTGAGCCTATACTCGAAGAAATCTCTAAGTGCATGCTTTTTACTGATAATATCGTTCTTGTGGCTAAGTCAAGAGAATAAATTAATTCTAAACTTGAGTTATGGAGAATAACCTTAGAGTCAAAGGGTTTCCTATTAAGTAGGAGTAAGAAAGAATATATACATTGCACTTTTAATAAGAGGAGTATAAGAAGTGATTTCAGGTCAAAATGAGAGGTCATGTTCCATAAGTGACAAATTTTAGATATTTGGATCAACTTTATAAAAAGATAGTGAAATTGATGGAGATGTTAATCATAGAATTCGAGTTAGGTAGTTTAAATAGAGAAACGCTACCAAAGTTATTTGTGATAAAAAAAAGTACTTGATAAAGTAAAAGAGAAATTTTATTATACTGCTATTCAACTAGTAATACTTTATGATAGTGAATGATTGCTTTAAAGGGTCTACTTGGGCATAAAGTGTGGTAGTTGAGATGAAGGGTTGGAGTGGCACCTATCGAAGAAAATCACACTCCTGCCCCCGTGATATATCTCTCTCTCTCTGCCATTGGGATGACTTGGTATTCCTTTTCGTTGGGCTTACCCTCTCTGTTGCCGTTTTGCTTTCACTTTCGATAAA
The DNA here is from genome assembly GCA_037074505.1 of Albizia julibrissin. Lineage (NCBI taxonomy): Eukaryota > Viridiplantae > Streptophyta > Magnoliopsida > Fabales > Fabaceae > Albizia > Albizia julibrissin. The sequence continues at coordinate 23,726,044 of CM073489.1, forward strand.
ATCATTGCTTTTCATAAACCCTCGATAGATATTTTGCTCTTGCGTTTTGCTAGTGTTCTATTTTGTTGTCTTTAATTGTATGGAAGTTTTAATCGTTGGTCTTTCATTATCTTTCACAAATCGTCGATACTCCTTTTCCTTCTTTGTCGAAATCCTTATTGAAAGTTCAGTTTTTTTCCTTATATCCTATAATGGAAATCTACACAAGACCATATATTGATGTCTTTAGAAGTGTTCAATATGTGATATATGTGGTGGTGTGGGTAGGCCAGTATATTCATGCTTGCTTCAAATTCAATATAGCTCATGAATATATGGTCTAGATGTAATACATTAAATTTCAAGCGAGTAGTGATAATTCAGGCCAATCAATACCACCACACATATCATAAACCTGCAATGAGCACTGAAAAGATGCCAGCATTATTTCTGATGAACACAGTTGGAGGTTGCAGATACATGTAAGCCCTTCTTGTATGTTCTTTGTGTGATAAATAAAAGTTTACATTTTATTTTCATTACAATGGACATACAAGGTTTGCATTGCAGATTGAACCTTATGAAATATGTAGTGGTATTGATTGGGGCATATGCCTTAATTGCTTGATTGTGATTAATTTAGACTTGCCAATACCACCACATTTTTACAAGGTTTAACCTGCGATAGAAATCAACATAAGGCGTGCATTAGCATAGAGCCTGGATGAGCACCAATCAGACGATATATTGATGAGTAAGGAAAAAACTATATTTCCATTACAATGGATTTGTATTTAATTTGCTTATTACAAATTTATTCTTTTTAATTATAGAAATAAGTATAAAGAACGTCAAATTGAGTGGTTTTTTTGTTGCTATCGCTTATGTTTTTGTACACATATGAAGAGTATTAAATAATCTAATCTAATATGTAACTTATTGTAATTAAAACAAAATATTGAATGAACACAATTTGAGGTTGCAGATACATGCAAGTCGTTCCTGTAGGACTTGAAAAATGAAAAAAAGCCTTCTTTCTATAAGTATAAATATGATATTTCTTTTGTACTTGTTGCCTTCTTATATGTTATTTACATGATACATGAAAGTTTATATTTTTTCTATTGGTTGTATATTCTTTGTAGTTGTTATAGTTAGTGGATGCAAACTTTTGTCCATATAATCCATTATGGTTGGGATTGTGAAACTCGTGATTATGACAATGATGTAATTTCTTGCATCATTCTCATAATGGCAAGTCTCACAAATCCAATTATTGTGAATTCCCTGGAAAAATTTTTGCTTACACTTATGTTAATTGAATTTTGTTTGCTATGCCTTTATTTTTTAAAGTTTTTTTTGTTTGAATGCCCCCTCCTTGAAATGGTTTAGATCATTTTTTAGTGTTGGGTGGGAGTATCGATTTAATTTAAATCCCGACATATGGGAGCTATAGATGCGTGGTTTGTATCGTAGGCCATCCTTAGAGATGAATGCAACCACCCTTGTATTAGGTGCTAAGTTATTAATGTTATGCATTTTGGTTCTTTTGAGATTTCAGATAGAATATGACTCTGGCCAACTTCAATTTTAGGTGATAAAGGCAGAGTAACTTATTTAATGAAGCTGAGTTTAACGTGGTTGATATACAAATTTAAGAATTCTATTCGTATGGTTGAATTTGGTCGTGTGATGAGGTCTTAGTTGATATGGAAATTAAAGTGAATGCCAATAATAAGGAGCTACCCAACTAGGTGGAATTACTAGTGACGGGTTGATGATTAAGACGTCTAAATTAGACATTGAAAAATGTAGGATGGGTTATCAACATTTGAAAGGAAAAATTCATTTAATTAGATTACCACCCAGTCTAACAATTTTATCCTTTTCAATAATGATCATCTAGCCAATGTGTTTCATCTTCTAATTTAGAGTTATTAATCATCACCTCGTCATTAGTATTTCCATATAGTGGTTACTTCCTTATTATTAGCCTTCAGTTTGGTTTCCTTCTCAACTAAGATCTCCCCACGAGATCATATTCATACATATAAAATCTTGTTCTCATACTTATATTTACTCTATTATACTCAAGTTTATTAAATAAGAATATTCTCTTTTATCACCTGAAATTAGAGTAGAGCATAGCCATGTTTCATATTAGAGGTTCAGAAAGATTAAAATGCATAAGTATGGTAACTTAATAACTAATCAATGAGTAGCTGCATTGAACTGTTGGGATGCTCACAATATGAATCATGCATCAACAGTATACATGTAACACTCGCTTCCTAGACCCCTTTACAATGCACTGCGGAAGCATTACTGGCTTAGGAAAGCATTAGTTAAGCCCCCAAACCTGGACTTTTTCTCTAATTCATGGGGTCACTATTCATTTGGTAAAGTTGTATTTACCATATTGCTTACTTTTATTCACGGGGTTACTAACTTCACTCCATTTATTTTTATCAAAGTTTTTAATGTGCTTATTAATTACTCTACTTATTCAACTAATGGGCTCATACTGTGCGATTACCCATTCCTAATTTAATTATCTCGCTTATTGATTTCAATTCATCCGTCATGCAAGTTATATAATTAATCTTCCTTAACCAGTAATATTACATAACGAATTAATGCATATTATTCTTCAATTCTTCACTGCAACTTTTTCCGGCACATCATTCTGCATTCCTCTTCTATGCTCACTTGTCTATATGGTTGGTTAAGGGAGGGTGAGATTCAAGAGAATCTTAATAGCAAACAGTATCACTATGCATGCAAGATATATGCTTAATGCATGACATGCTTGCCTTACTTAAATTCATGTTCACATAATGACATATTTGCATGCTCAATGTTTCATACATTATACTCATGGCCATAGCAAAGATAAAAACAAAGCTTCAATCATTCATACATGCTTCCATAATTAAGTAAAGAAATCACATACATCAATACACAAGCATACATATCAAATACATGCAAGTAGGGTATGTTTACTACCTTTTGCTTTATATCCTCCTTTTGTTTCTTTTCTTCCAACCATTGAAGTTACTTGCAGAACCTTCTATTCTTTTTCTTTGTCATCTCATGACCCTAGATACATAACCACATCATTAGAACTATGACAAATGAATGTTAAATGTGGCTACATTAGCCTTTGAGACATGTCTCTACACTTTGGACCCATACTTGTCACAATTTACTTTAAATACCATAAGTTCGTGGGTCCACTTAATCTGCCAGATTTGTCACCTCATTTTTAAAAATCATAACTTAATCTAGAAAAATTCAAATGAGATGATTAAAAGTCTTATATGACCCTATTTAAGTCCTCTTTACAAGAAAAATATGTCCCACTGCCATATTTATACAACAAAGTCCATAAATCCTCAATCAACCAATCTGTTTTAGAATTTGTTACATATTTAGTGCTTAACTTTAACAAATCATAACTTATAATCTACTAACCCAAATGACACATTTATATATCAAATTAAATGTTAGGACATTTAATTTCATTCTAGAAAGTTTTATGGTCATTGGATAACATTTGACTACTCAAAAACACGTTACAATCATATTGTTTCCAGAAAATGAAATCTCGCAGCATTACTCTTTTAACATAAATCTTTGAGTTTTCAATCCAACCCTTTTAAAATCATATTCACAATCTATTCCCATACAATTTCATGTGTAGAATCCATTTATAACCTCAAAAAAACCAAATCCATCTTCTTTCTATAGGTTCTAGATCTAATTGAAAATCAGGGCAGCATAAGGACTTGTCAAAAACCTTAAGATATTCGGTTCAAATCAGAGCTTATACGTACCTCTACTCAATTCCATACCTGGTTCTTGATTTTGGCAGCACCTCCACCTTGTAGATGAAACCAAACACCTTTGATTAAGAATCCGAAACTGTAAAAATGTTACTGTCACCTAGAGGAACACTATTCGTGAAGGCTCCATTAGCAAGCAATGTCGATTCGAGCTCTAATTATGGCAAGAACTCTTTCTCTTTCCTTAAGAACACTCCAATTCTCTCCTCTTTCATTTGCTCTTGTTTTTTTCTTCATTTTTCATTGCCTTGGACGAAAATATAGGGAAGAGAGAGAGAGAGTTGTGTTGTATTATGATAACATGTGTCACACATGAGCTAATATATCCTAAGGTACCCAAACAGAAGACCGGTAGATTTCCTTGACTAATGTACTAGGTGGCGGTACACCATTTGGTGCCAACACAAAAGCTACTTTATGTGTGGATGGTCTAGATTGTGCCACATGTCCTTGACCTACCCGGTCCACTTCTTTTTACCGATTCCTGATTGACTTTATTGTCAGGGAAGTGGGGTCCGATGAATTCCTCTGACCCCCTATGCAGTACTCGAGAAAGTCAATCATGTATCTAGACTGAGGACTGGTAGATTTCACTGACTATTATGCTAGGTGGCACCTTATGAGAATGCCAACACAAAAGTCACCTTATGAATCTCATGATGAAGTGACATATGTCATCTCCTTATTGCACCAACATAAAAGTTGTCTCATCATTACTTACTTTATTAAAGCTACTTTAATAAAGCTACTTTATTGGTGTTTACTCAGGATCCTACTCGGATTTTACTAGGGACTATGCCACGTGTGCTAACTTAGGGGATTGCCGAGTACGTATGTCGGTGTGTCTACATATGGGAACCATATGACTTATATCTCTTCTTCCTTTTAAAAAACGCAGGGTATATGTACCTATCCTAAATATTCCATGTGCACACCTCTACCGACGTATTTTATCCATCTAATCGACACATTGAGACCTCATATAATTCAGAGACTTGTTATCTACCTTGAGGAGCCGAATCATACATTCTAGGGCCCCACATGGCCTACAAATATTTGTGTTTGTCATTTAAAATGGCGCCAAGTGGTCTTCTGCTCCCTAAGGGTGCCACATGTATTAAAAATGACTAACATCCAAGAGGGGGTGAATTGGGTATATGATAAGAAATTAAGGTCTTTTAAAATCTTTTGCATCTTATTAAATCAATAAGGATATAAAAATCATAAGTAATTATCTAAATCATATATGCTAGAAATATAAGAGCTTAGGGAAGAGAATATGCAAACTGTGATTTATCCTGGTTCAGTCCAATCCACGATGACCTACGTCCAGTCCCTAGGCTCGTCCTGAGATTTCAATCCATTATGTCCTTGTTCAATCGAGTACAAGGAAAGCCTTTACAACCCACAAGTTTAGTCAGACACTTGTGGAGACTACTACAGAGTTACTTCCCCTTACACAATGTAAGGTTCACTTCTCCTTATGGTAAGTCTTACGAGCAGAGAAATTGTAATGTCCTAAATTTTGATCATTAAGTTTCATATAGCTATTATGGTATTTCATGACAAAAGAACTTGTAAGGTAGCAAAGCAAAGTCAATAAGGTCACACATGACAAAATAGTTGGTGAATTTCCTGTTGAGATAGTTGGATTGTGTGATACTTTTAAATTAGTAAATGACCTCTAAAAATTCTGTAATTTTCCAGAATGAAAGTAGACATGATAAGATTTAATTTTATAGGTCATATGGAATTTTTGGAGTTGTATACAAGGATCAATGAATTTTTGAATTTTTCCCAGAGAATTTGACATTTTTCTGGAGCAAACTTCAAAAATAAAAATTATGGGAATGGTGAGCTTCAAATTGGCTACATATTATATTTTTTCCTAAACATAGACATACTAAGGATAACATATCCTTTAGAACTATCCCAATTAGATATCTATACAATTAGATATGAATTTTCAACGTTTGGTGATAATTCTGCCAATTTTTGCAAATGTTGCGAAAATTAAATAAGTTGCAAGGGTAAAATGGTCATTTGGACCCACATAAAAATAATCTGGATTATTTTATACATATATTATAGAAAATGGAGGACTAATGGAAATTTTTGAATAATTATACAATTAATTATGTAATTATTACAATATATACATATTGACTAATGAGAAAATGCCAACCAAGTGCCTCTAGATTTCTCCACAAGTCTCTCCCTTGTCTATAAGCTAGCCAAGTCGGCCAAGAGGGATGGAAAGGAAGGAAAGAAGAGTGGTAGGAGGAAAAATAAGAAGGAGAAGAGGAAGAGAAGCTCTGAGCTTAGATATAAGGTAGGTATGCCGAAATCTCTACACAATCTTGTATTATAGTACTAAGAATCCCTTCCTAACCTCCCTATCCTCTTGAAATAGCCATTCAACAAGCAAAGCTCCAAGGAAGAAGAGGAATATTTCAGTCAAGTGGAAAGGAAGAAGAAGAAGTGAGGTAAGTACTCAAACTCTAGGATTCTTACCGGTAACTGAGTTATAATTGTATTCTGGCTCGATTCTGGATTGTTTTTTTGTGCTTTTGTAAATTTGGGACGTCCATTTTCTAAGGGGAGATGCTGCCCAAATTTATATTGATTATGTTAAAGTGGTGGTTTCATGAACAAACCAATGGAAACAAGTGTAATATGGTGGATTAAGGGCTAAAACCAAAGGAAAACCCAATTTCCCTAAAATTTGTGTAAGTTTCGGCTAAAACCAAAACTAGGGAAAGGAGCTAGAATTTTATGATTCTAATGGTTCCATGATGTTTAGGAGGAAAAATTATGTAGGGTTCATGTTGAATACGAAGTGTGAAAATCCCCGGATGGTGAAATGACTAATTTGCCCCTAAAACCCTAAGTTAGGCTATTAAGGACAAAATTATAATTTGACCTGGAATTGATCTGATCTGAGGTCAAATATGAGATTTACATATGAAAATATGTGACATGGATTAATTTGTAATTTTTAGAAAAGTACAAAATACCGGGGCCAGACTGAGTCCCCAGGGGCATTTTGGTAAATTTTGTGATTTTGAAGGAAATGTTGAAGTTATAAGTTTCAAAGAGAAAGAGGCTTAAATAGTAGTTTAATGACAATTATTTTGATTAATTTTAGGATTTGATATCTGTTTGGTGGGACCCACAAGGACATATATATTAGGGAAGGAAAGGCACTCAGGTATTAACTCTATCTCTCATATTCTATGTAAATGTTAATATGCATTATTTTGCCATGATCTGCTCAATGTATTACTTGTGGTATTGATACTCTCTAGGTGTGGATAATGAGTTAAACCACCCAATGGAACCTTTGGGGTACCATGTGGTCAGGAGGACCCAGTTGAGTGGCTTAATATGTACGGACAGGTATTGGCCTGCTCCAATATATGATATGTACGAACAAGTATAGGCCTGCTCCAAGTTGTTATGTGATCACATTACATATGTGAATTCCTTGTTGAATTCCTATGTACGAGATATGATATTGCAGATCAGGAACGTATGATCATTTTTATCCGGAAAAAATCATCATTTGGTTCCTAAGCATTGTTAGATAGGCTTAGGCATTTTGATTGTTGCATCATGATAAATGCTACATTGCATGTTTACTATTTACATTTTATATGATTGATATTCTGTTACTACTGAGATACGTATGAATCTCACCCTTTCCAAAATTTCAAAATTTGCTCAGCAAGTAGAAACGGCTCAGTGGGTAAAGTAATGAATGTCGGCAACTAAAGGTCCGATGAAGATCAAGGAACGTTTAGTTAGTTATCTATTAGCTGTGCTCTGTAACTAGGATTAGTATTGTAAATTGTACATACCCTGTGGGATCTATTTGTAACGTAATTATGAATTTTATATCAGTGTATTGTATTATTTCTGTATGCCTATTAAACTACGCGATAATACTTTGATAAATGTCAAAATAATGAGGGGTTTGATATTTTTGGTATCAGAGTAAGCGATTATGGCAATGATAAAATAGTATACTGTTAGCCGTCTAGCTTAACCGCAAGCGCACAGATCATCACAAGTAGTATAATAATATCGTTCCCACGAGGACTAAGGCAAAAATGAGTTAATTATCACATTTATGTTCTTAATTAGATTGAGTGAAAGTAATTTAAAAGAAATTTTATATTTAAGAATTAATTGATTAAAAGAGAATTTATTCAAGAACTTCAAGACGAGAGGAACCTAAGATTACTTACCCCTATTGTACTTCATAAGACTAACTTAACTCTTAAATTGATAATGAAAACATATGATTGTCAGAGGTTCAAATTAATTGATAAAGCTTTCTCAAGTCAAAACCAATTTTATTTTTGCAATTAACATGTGCAATCTCTTGTCTTAGTTAATGAAAATATTCATTAAGCTCTAACATCAATTAGACAATGCTAGGCTAATAGATATATCTCTATTCTATTAACAAACCATCCATTTAATCCCTAAACTTCAAGTCTAACACGATTTTACCTAAGTTCTACATTTAAATTAGCTTTCTCAAGCATCACTCAATTGAACCCAACAATCAAAGTGGTGGCCAATCACCCAGAAGCATTAAGCACAAGATAAAATCAACACATAAATTTCATTAATCAATAAAAGATAGAAATAAAAGTCTTAATCCATCTAATAGTTCAAAGTAATCCTAGAATATGAAATTTAGCTCTCTAATTTGGTTCATGACCAAAGCTAGGTAAAGGAGAAAAAAAGAAAATGAAAGAACCGAAATTAAAGCTCCAAGTCTCTTTGAATCTTCAAGCTTCAGCTCTCTAATTACTCAATCTTCTCTCTCTAGCCCTCAGCTCTGATGCTCTCCTTGCTCTCTGTATTCAAATGATTCTCCTTTCTCGTTCGCCTTCGATCTCCGTCTGTGTTCTTCTAATCGCTTTCGCTGCTTCCTTTAAATAGATAAGACTTAGAAGCTTTTCCTTTTTTTTTGTGGTCCCCACGTATACCTTACAGTATCTCATATATTGTAATCTCTTTGATTTATTCATTGTCTTCTTGCTACGTTTTGATCTCGTGGGGTCCACTTTCAATATCAATTGCCTTTGATATATTTGCCACGTCTGCCATATCTTTTCCTTCAATATATATATATATATATATATATATATATATATATATATATATATATATTGATGATTAGATTCAGCTCCTTTTACTATTTTATTTTTCTTCAAATAATATCTCCTGTACAATAAAATATGATATGAATAGATTTTCCATCTAAATCTCTTATTATCTTATATTTAATTTAAAAGAGAAAAAATATATAAAATATAATTAAATAGGTATAAAATATTCATAAATTTAATTAAATATATTTCAAAATCTATACCTATTTAATTATAAAATATATAATTATCATATACTGATATGATCTTGATTACGTTATAATGAGAAAGATGAATGGAATAAGGTGACAAAAGAATAGGTTACCATTATCGACAAATTTTCTCGAAGGACCAGAGGATGCCTAGAGGGCAGTCAAGACGACTATAACTAATCAAAAATAGTGCAAGGAAGCTGTGGGCCCCAACCCAGACCATGTTCGACAGCCAAGTTATTTTTAGATTATGCGAAGTGACCATTATCTATTGGAATAAAGCCATATTCAAACAAGTTACCAGCCTCAGAGCTGAACCTGTACAAATAGAATGGGATTTGTAGTTAAATTAGAAATTGAGAAGATGCATCAAGATTATGCTCATGTGGACTCTTCGTGTTTACGATTCCCTGAACCCTCAGTATACTCAGTACGTGCAAGGAATCGGCCCATTGCACTTGAAGTAAAGATTATACGTTATAGAATTTTCAGATGAAAAATAAACCCAAACGATACGAAGGTTCTTCTTTGGCGCTATATTCTGGGTATAGAGAAAGAGTGACCTTATAAAATGGGATTCATATGATAACTTTATGGAGTTAGTAGAGCATATGACCAAGTACATAGCATATTATATGTACCAGTATTGATAAATAATTTAAACATAATATTGGACACCCGAAGATGGTTGACCCGTCTAATCAGGACAAGGGCAGTCCAGAGGTACAGATGCTTTGAAGTGGTTAAAGACGGTACACACATTTTTACACCGGTATATGAAAGTTAAGTGTGCTTAGCCCAGGGAAATGGAAGGATGGGTGACCCCCTGGGACGTTGTTTAAATGTTAAGTCATGAGATGCAAAGGAGTATAAACATGTTGTGCGATCACTTTTAGGCAATGTATTACCCAAAAACCATTCCCAAACTATTGTAAAGGACCGCTATATGTTAATATTAAAGTAAATGTGTGTCTAAACCTTATGAAAAGACAAAAATGCCCTTGTGAACATGCGGAAATTACCTCTTCCCTACTTTCATCTACGAAGACATAGAGATAGTACGACAAAGAGATATAGATGCAAGGTAAGGGCAAGGAACTAGACTTGACCCAACACAGCAAATAATAGGCAAGTTAACGGAGTAGTGTATAATGGAAAGATAATTTGAGTAATGGACTGTAAGGAATGCAGAATAATAATAATAATAATAATAATAATAATAATAATAATAATATAATAATAATAATAATAATAATAATAAGATGAGGATAGGGAAAGAGGAAGTAAACTTAGTAGACAAGGAAATGAGCGTATATAACCCGTGAGCCCTGACCAGCAAACTTTGTCTAGGCTTTTGCTTGAACCTGTTGATGAGAATAAGAATCGGCGGACATGTCAGACACAGTTTTGCCAACAATAATCTCTTACTTCCAATAGAAGTTTGATCCTCAGAAAATAGAGGAATATGACTTTGTATAAACAAAATTTCTAGAATTCTATCATAGAATGATTGGTAATGTATAAACAAGAGAATGGTAGTAACACATTAAAAGGGTACAGATTGATAAATGTTGTATTGCATGTTTACTATTTACATTTTATATGATTGATATTCTATTACTACTGAGATTCGTATGAATCTCACCCTTTCCAAAATTTCAAAATTTGCTCAGCAAGTAGAAACGGCTCAGTAGGTAAAGTAATGAATATCGGCAACTAAAGGTCCGGTGAAGATTAAGGAACGTTTAGTTAGTTATCTATTAGCTGTGCTCTGCAACTAGGATTAATATTGTAAATTGTACATACCATGTAGGATCTTTTTGTAACGTAATTATAAATTTTATATCAGTATATTATATTATTTCTATTTGCCCATTGAACTACACGATAATACTCTGATAAATGTCAAAATAACGAGGGGTTTGACAGCAATCCCGAAGACATTTCTCTCCCGTTTACCCGTGCAAGTCTTATGAGTAGCAACATTCTCTCCTGCTTACACCACTTTAAGTTTTACAAGCAGTAACATTCTCTACTACTTGTACCTTGTAAATCTTATGAGCAGAAAGTTTTACCAGTGATTCTCTCTTCAGCTCCCCTATAAGGAAATCAATCCTCTCAAGGTCTCTCTACCTTGAGATCAACTAAGAAATATGATTGTAAGTGTTTACAAACTCTCTTACAGAGTGGGTATGATAATTACTAAAGTACAAATAATCTCACTCTCAAAGATACATGATACAGAAACATAGAAGAGCGAAGAGTGGTTAGACTGAAGAGGATGATTCACAATATAAGCATTTTTTCGTTGTTGTGTTCTCATCACTTAGTCTCTTCTTTGAATGCTTCCATATATATATATATATATATATATATATAGTTGAGTTGTGGTAGAAGACCGTTGTAAGCATTCGTTTGTTAGAGTCTCATTACTTCGTTTAACCGTTGAGCACTTTTTGAAAAACTAGCCATTACGTTGGTAGACGCTCCACTTCTATGAAACAACTTTTTATCTCTTCCTATGAATTCTTTTGTTAATTTGGAGAAACACTTTAAGCACTAATAAAATGAAGCATTATTCATGAATACATTGGATTAATAATCAGAGACTAAATTTTTGCATTCTGGGATCCTTACTTTGAGTGACGATGTTCGCCAGAGTGACTCTCTCATCCGAATGTTTAATATCATGTTTCGCACTTGAAATACATGTTAGTTGACGTTTAGATATAATAACAAGTGAAACCATAATGAATAAACATTTAACCATATTTAGATTGAGCTCTGTAATTCTGTAACTTGTTCTTCCACTGCCAAACTCGAGTTCATGCCCAGGACTCAAATTCTCATCCAAAACTCAAGTTCTCAAAGTTATCAACACTTTTCGAGGTTGTCTCTGCCAAGAACTCGCGAGAGTTCATTTTCAAACTCGAGTGCAAAAGTGTCCAGAACTCAAGTTCTACCTGTAAACTTGAGTTCTCTATGTACTTTAACTTTTCAGGATAAGTCTTTGGTTGAAACTTACGGAAGTTCATTTCTGGACTCGAGTTTTTCATTTCCAGAACTCGAGTTTTGCTGCTAAACTCAAGATCTCCAGTCGTTACCTGCTTTTGAGTGTTCTTCCAGACAAAACTTGTGGAAGTATAAATCCAGACTCAAGTTACTTTATGACCATAACTCGAGTTTTAACACCAAACTCGAGTTTTCTAGGAACTTCATTCTGACCATATCTCTGGATGAAAACTTGCGGAAGTTAAAATCTACACTCGAGTTCATTTCTCACCAGAACTCGAGTTTTACTTTCAGACTCAAGTTCTCCAAGTGTTGCAGGATTCTGAGCAGGTCTCTGGAGGTATATTGATCAAATCATCCGAGTTCACAGTGAAGTCACTGGAAGTGATTAAAATTCACTCGGGGTGCATTGACGCTTTACTGGAAGTGATTTGTCAAACTCAACATATCACTCGAGTGAAACTTGAACCAGAACTCAAGTTCTGTCCCAAAACTCGAGTTCATATGACAACATCAGTTTTTGACTCACCTTATGTGAACAACTTGCAAGAGTTAAGAATCAAACTCAAGTTTCCTTCAGTCCAACACTCAAGTTTTGTCCCAATAATCGAGTTCTCTAGTCAAAGCAATATTCTGGCTAAGTTTATGAATTAAACTCGCAGGAGTTAACTTGCCAACTCAAATTCTCTGCCTTGTCTTCATTACTCCAAAACTCTCAATGCAAACCTTCCAGGACTCGAGTTCACTTCAGCCCAGAACTCAAGTACATCAGCTTGAGATCACTTCCTGCAATGTACACAACTCGAGTGTTAGACAAAACTCGCAAGAGTTATACTGGAATATACATACCAAACTTGAGTTCTTCATCAATCAGAACTTGAGTTTCCTTCCAAAACTCGAGTGCATCAGTTATCTTCCAGAACATGAAGTTGTGAGATTGTGAAATGAATTTAACAACTCAATGTTCTTGGCTATCTTCAATCTTCTTCTTTGATAAGTATATTATGCAAACTTTTTGCTCTTAATATTTGACATCTATATTTGACATCATCAAAACTAATCATATCTAACAACATATACTTAAGTACATGCGTCGTTTATTTCTCCGACTAACTACAACCTCTGAGCCCTCATATCATCGGGAGAACCATTCTCTTCCTGGAAAGCTAATCATACAGTCCCCGAGAGTCTTTCTATCTCTTGACATTCTTAGGACTCTTCCCAAACTGGATTTAATAGTCTGCATAATATAGGATTATCCTCAAGTTCCTAGGCCTTAGATTCAGGATATTACAATGTAGAAGCTGAAACATCCAAACCCAATAACTAAATACGTATTTGTAATATGGTCAATTAACAAAAACCTAACTTTACAAGGTCAAATTAATTTTCCAAAATATTTTAATATATACATATATAAATATATAATTGACAAGTATATAAAAAAATAACCAATGTTACCTCTATTCTAAGCCTATTTTTACCAATATTTGAATGCTTCCAGTTTACTAACACTAAATAATTTAACTTCAAAACTCTTCCTCTTTCTTTCTTCCCGCTCATGCTCTTACTCTCGCTCTCGCTCATGCTCTCCCTCTCACTGATACGCATCTTGTGCGTTTAAATAGAGAGGGAGAGGTGAGATTGGGGTGCAATAATGCACCCCCCTTTAAATTAAACGGTGTGCTGCTGCCCCTTATATTATATTAATATATATAATATATAATATATAATATAATATTATTATTATAATATATAATATAATATTATTATAATAATATATTATTATATATTATATATATGTTATAAAGATAGGGAGAGAGAGAGAGTTGGGCATAAATTATTGTGGGCTCCAAATTATTTTATTATATAAATTTTGATTTATATAGATAAAAATGCTTTTAGGTCTTTTCTAAACCTCAGATTACTTAATAAATCATTTCTTAAGAACATTTAATTACTATTTAAAAAATTTTAGGATGTTATAGAAGCGGGGCCTAAAATTGTATCCACTAAATCCAATACTCAAAAAATCATCTAATTCTTTTGGAGGTAGGGAAAATGCAAGTAAAAAAGAAGAAGAAGTAAACCTTAAAAAAAAATAAATGCTGAAATTAAGATTCAATAATTATATAATAATACAAAGCTTAGAATCATGGTTCTTAGTTATAATTACATTTTATGTCAATTGCATTTTTTTAGGGCTGTATGTAGAATTTATATTACATAATATAAATTTTAGATATAATCATATTTAACAGAGCTTCCGTTAAACAAAATAATGTACATTTTTTTTTTAAAAAACCTACTTTTTAGATCGAGTATGAAATTACCTAGTCTGAAGAGCAGGCATTTTCTATTATAAATTGAAATTTTTTAACATTGGCCTGAAAAAGTAACTTTTAAGATCGGTTGTAAGTCCGGTATTAATAAGGACAGACTTTCTAAACCAGTCGATACAAGATCGAACATAAACCCAGTTTAAAAAGTCAATTTCAATCAGTCATAAAGCCCTTTTTTCTAGTAGTGTCATTTTGGATACGCAAAAAGAAGGCTAGTGAATACGCTAATAAGGAGGGTGAATCAAATTGTTTGGAGTCCAATAAAAAGAAGGCAAAGGAATAACGAAGAGAACACTAAATGAAGTTATTGAGTGAGATCTCGTAATGAACAATTTATCTCGAGATTTGGTTTTTGACTGAATTCGATGGCTTTGGTTGATCCATATATTTGATCTTATCTAATAGGGTAATGCTATGTTGTTATTTTTATACTAGAGTCTTGAGTGTGCTAGCTCTTAGACACGTAGGATATTGAGTGTGTTTACTTTGAGTAATTTGTATAAATTTAGCCAAAACATATAATATTCACATATTGTTATTAAAGAGTCTTTAGCTCTTCCTTATCACTCATGGATCGAATTAATCTAATCAATATATATACATAATTCTTAACATGTAAATACCAATTAGATGTTTGAATGATACTCCTTTTTTTTTGAATGATGCTCATAGTATGGTGTGTTTTATGGATCTAAGACCTTGTGTTTATTTGGAATAGTGATTGGAGCATTTAAAAACAGTTTTTCAATCGTGATTTACAATATATGAGGTAGATATATAAGAGGAGTTTTGTCTCAATTTATGTAAAAAACACTTATAAACTTTTCAAAAACTTATTCAAACAAGCTGTTGTCATTTATGTGGAATCCAATTATTCAAATAACAAATATGATATGACTCATATATACTATATTAAATTCATGGTAAAAACTATAATAAAATGAAGTTGCCCTATTTAAGTTTGATATTTCTTAAATTTAAATTAATTAATTAATTTTATATTAAATACCGTATAATTATCACAAAATAATTACCCCATCAATTTTAAAGGCAGCCATATTTATAATTATAGTAGCTTTTCTAAAAACTACTTTTATTCAAGTTGAGACAACATTTTTTTATACACTTACTTCATAGTAAAATCACTTTCAAAAAATTAATTCAAACATTTGATGGTTTAGAAAATCATTTTTATATCCATTTAGGTGATGCATGAGACAATGAGTAAGTAGTGTGCAGGTTAAAAAACAAAAACAGAAAGTAAGTAGTGATTATTCATAAACATGTATTGTCTACATTAGATTTATAACAATTTTTCTATTAAGTTTATCCTTTAAGATGATTGTGTTTGAAATGTTACTAGGCAGTAAATATATACACCTAATTGTTTCGTGATATTATGAAAATCAATTTATTCATATGGAACCAACTCAGTGTGGGCATTTGGCATGGTGTGAGATCTTTGTGTCTCCTTATTCGGGATCGATCCTAACCCGCACTCAGTGAGGTGTTACTAAAAAAAAAATTTATTCATATGGATTCAACCCTAGTACTCTCCAATTTTAAATGTAAGATATAGTTTGAATGTAAACTTTGGATATAAATATAAGACTTTTTTTTACATTTTATCTTTCATATTTATTATTTTTTTAAAAACTAATTTATTTGATTTATAAATACGATATATAATCTACTATAATGTTGCATATACGTACTTTAAAGATATCATCTGATAGTTGTCAACACTGTGGGAGACATGTTTACTTATTTCATGTATTCTCTCTAGTCCTTATTTTAAAGCACAAACTAATAATTCTCTCAAATTAATAAAAATGGTTAAAGTCATTAAATTTAAGTAATTTTCAATATTACTCCTACTAATTGTACTAAACTCTAATATCATACTAATTATTACTTTCGTCCACTATCCTTATTAATTATGGGCATACATGAAAAAAAAATATTTAATGCTCTTTAGAAATAAGAAAATACCTTATAAAAAGGACCAAATACACTTGTTAATTGATGCATTATAATAAGGACCAGAGGGAATATATGAGTTGTAATTTCATATTTATTTTTATTTTTTTTTGATATAAATTTTACGAGTAGATTAAAATTTTTGAAATAAAAAATGTTTATTTTATTTCTCATGAACGCATAAATTCTTGGTTAAAAAAATGCATAAAGTAATTCAAACTACCCCAAGCGGAATGCAATTATACTCTGATCATTCTTTCTTAAGCCTCATGCACGAATAGGGGTGAGAACGAGTCAGACCAGGCTTGCGCTAGCCTGTTAAGGCACTGGATGACCTGAGCCTGGCATGTAACAAGCCTTTTTTTTCGGCATGAGCCTGGCCTGGCCTATGGCCTGTTAAAGAGGCCTGTAATTAAAAAAAAAAAAAACAGGCCATAGGCTTCACAACATGCCTACTTCAAATAGGCCGAAAACATGCCCAATTACATAAATTAATGATCCAAATATATAAATTAATGATCAATTTAAGATGAGATTTGGTAATGAAAATTATGAAACTTAGAGTTAAGATGTGAGGTATGTGAGAATTTTTTTAAAATACTTTATAGGCTCAAACTGACCTAACAAACCTGTCAGTAAACCTCAACCTGACATTTTTTTTAAAACATACCTCAAATCAGGCTTGAACCTTAACTTTTAACCTGATCACTGTTTCCAACCCTAGGCACTAGGGGTGGGCGTGGGTAGGGCTGGGCAGGGTGAGGCCCTTGCCCGATCGATGAATGGGCGGCATTTTACAGCCCGATGCCCAGCCCAGCCCGGTAAAAGCCCTAACCATTTTGGGCTGGGCAAGGGCGAGTTGGGTAGGGCGGGCTTCGCCCTACCCAACATTTAGTTTCACAAAAGAAGAAAAATCACAAGCTAGGGCAAAAGCTGCAACTTGGAAGTGTCGAGCTGGTTCACGATTGAGGAGATGAGAACTGATCTTCGTAGTTAGGGCAAAAGGCAAGTCACAAATATGAGAGACAAAGTGAGTGAGAACTAAGAAATATAAGTACAAAACTGAGAAACAGAAATGCCGAAATGGGTTAATCATTAATGTCTTGCCTTTTTTTACCAAAAAAAATTAATGTCTTGCCTAGTTGCCTTATATCGTGGCGTGCATTGAGTAAATGTTGTGCTATGGCTAATAAAATATATATGACACATTGTTAAAAAAAACACTATGACACATATATGAATATATAATTATATGTTGGTGATATATATATATCGGGTAGGGCTAAATGGGCAAGGCGGCATACCCTGCCTGATGCCCGGCCCTGCCTGAAAAAATGCCCAGCTCGATTGTACCCATTTTTTTTTAACTACTTTTTTTAGACTGTGCAGGGCCATTTTTCTCTGGGCTCGGGTGGGCGCATTGGGCACCTGGGCCTTATGCCCACCCCTACTGGGCACGAACGAAGTGTTGCGCGATTTTGGTACAACACTCCTCAGCCTCCTTCTTTCATTTCCTGAACTTTCTCGCATTCTTCATTCTGAGACGGATTTCTCCGGCAACGACCATGGAAGAGACCGGCAAACCTACAATTCTCGTCACAAACGACGATGGAATCCACGCGCCTGGTTTGAGAGCTTTGGTTCAGGTTCTCGTCGCCACTAATCGTTACAATGTTCAAGTTGCTGCTCCTGATAGGTGCCTATTTTTCCCGTAATCAACATTTTTTATCGTTTGTTTAATCGCTTTGGATATGATCATCTCATGTTTTCGTCTAATTTCTCGGCCATTGGTCAAGTTCTAGGCGTAAAACGAAATGTATTCTTGAATGTGGATATATATGCTGATACACACACATAGTTACTTTGCAACAGCTATACTTCGCATGTCCATCATCGAGAAGTACTAGCGAGACTGATTTACCGTATCGATTTAAAATGGCTTGCTTTTTCCATGTATAACAATGACTTTGTACAACTTGTAGCTTGGGAAGTTAATTAGCGGTTCTCTTTTCTGTTTTAATTTGACCTTTTCAGTGAGAAGTCAGCTGCAAGTCATTGTATTACCTGGCTTCACCCCGTTACTGCCAAGCAAATAAACATCCATGGAGCCACAGCCTTTGCAATTTCTGGTTTGTTTCTGTTTCCCATTAACCGAAGTTAAAATATTATTATACACACTCATATAAACTTGCGTACTTAAACAACAGCTTTTTTCTATGCTCATTTTATAGCATGTTTGGAAACTCTGTTTGCAATGGGCTTATTTTATAAGCCTGATTTACGTAAATCGAGATAAATCTTCTCCACATATTTACCTCGTAGACCGTAAAAGTAACCTCGTAAACCGTAAAAGTTACTTCATATTCCGTGAATCACGATTTATAAGCACTTATGGAGCTTCCATAAGCTAATCCTCGTAGATTATTTTTGTTGTTGAGCCTCTTCCGCTAGGTGATTTTGCCCATGGAATGGGAAATTGTGAATTGCATATAATCTACCTAGCCTGAAATTGAATATTTTGAATGCGAAATATACTTCTTGTCGATTTCTAGATAACGGTGATGTCATCTATATGGTTAAGATACTTATTTCTAATGACAACATTATATGTATTTTGTCCCCGAATTCTACAGAATGTAACTGTTCAGTTAGAAGGTATCTTACATTAAATTTGTTCCATTTTAATGGTAATGGAATTTGAAAACCTATCTGCAATCTGGTCCTACTGCAAATTGAAGGCGATCTTCTTTTATCGTTTCTTATCTATCAGTTTCAAGTGCAAATCCATATGGAATGATCAAGATCTTTAGATTTTCTAAATTGCTCTTTAAATTCTTGTACAATTAAAATGCTTTTCAGTTGACACAAACACACACATGCTCATTATTTAAAAATAATAATAATAATATTTTCCCTCCCTTTTATTTGACGGCAGACCTATATATTTTTCAGTCTCTCAACGTCAAACTTATTTTCTTTTAGGGACTCCAGCTGATTGTACTTCTCTGGGAATTTCCAAAGAACTCTTCCCTACAGTAGCTGATCTGGTACAGTTGAGGATTAATATTTTATTTTTGAATTTAGAAAGTATGCATTCCTAGCATGGACTCTTTTCCTAATGCCATACTGGTAGTTTTTCTATAGTTCTGTTATGAGAACACTTCAGCATATAGTGTTTTAATATAGTTGTTAAAAACCTGAAAAGGAGCTCATAAAGCTTTTGATAATGCTGGGGTTACTTACCTCATTTAATCCAAAATTGTTTTGCTATATTCTTATTTTGTCAGGATTTTTTCTCCTCTTTTTCCTGAGAAGATCCTCTGCATATGAGACCTATTTGACCAAGTCTATCCTCATAAATAACCCATCCTGTTGGTCACTAATGTCTTTTCTATCTATAAGTACAGGTAGTTAGTGGCATAAACATGGGTAGCAACTGCGGTTATCACATGTATGTAGCTTTCCCCCCTTGTTTGGATTCTTTTAATCGTATCTTTATGAAGAAAACATAATTACATTGAGACTGGGAAGAAGGGAGCAGCACTTGAAGCGCTATTTCCTCTCTAAAGTAAACAAAATAAAGTTAGGTACCATGATGTGGATTTATATCAATTTTATTTTTTTTAGTTCAATCAGAAAACTATTCTTTTTTTCATATGAAGTATTAAATTGGAAGTTACTGCTTAAAATCCATTATGTGGTCATTTTTGAAAGCTTTCAAGCAAAGGAGGTGATAGAAATTTTAGAAAGACATAAAATTGAAGTATAACGAATATTATGCTTATGACATATCTTGAAGTGAGCAAGGAGATGATCGCATTTGCAATCCATGAAATTTAAGGCGCACACAATTGCAATTGGAACTATAATATTTTCTCCCCACTATTGTTGCTTCAGTAGTTATTACTTATTTCTCCATCTTGCCATTTTGTGCTCATCGGCTTATTGCTGTGCTGATTAGAATTTTCATTTATGCAGTGTTTACTCAGGCACAGTAGCTGGAGCTCGAGAGGCTTTTTTCAATGATATATACCTTCCATTTCCATCTCATATGATTGTTATAATGTTACAATTGTTGCTACATCACTGGAATTATTTCTGCAACTGTTGAGTTAATTTTTTAAACATCTTTTCTCAATGATATAGCTGATGAGAATTATAAGCTACGCCAATCATTTTTCAGTTTCTTTATTTTCCTATTTAACCATTTTAGGGTTCCTATACGTCCAGGGTTAAAGGAAAGAGTGACCCACATGACTTCACCCTTTCTGCTCAGGAGTGCTTACCTATCATAAGTGCTATATTGGTTGAGATAAAGAATCAAAGATATGTTCGAAGTTGCTTTTTAAATGTAGACGTGCCAACAAATGTTGCTACTCATAAGGTACATTGTGATGATTGTTGCATTTCTTTGTTGAGGATGCAAAAATTTGTTAACATGATATACGCTACTATGTGCTTGCATGTCCCCATTTCGGCAAGATACAGAGCAAAGGATGACAACATTTATTTCAAAAAAACTGAAGAACTTGGGCACTGTTCTGGCAAATAATAAAGCTTGCGAATTATATATTATTGGAAAATTTTAATTCAGTAACTACTGTAGCTTCTGAATTTTGACTACTTTTGCTGATATCTGATCGCTTTTGCATGTGTTTATGCTTCTCTATCCTATAGAATTCCTCATCAGAAAATCGTATTAAGTTTTCACTTACAACTTGGATAATGTCTTATTAGATTTAACATGTTGTCAGCAGCCTCATTAAGTAATATTAATGTAAATTTTGTAGAATTGATATATAGTTTGGGGTAACTTGACATTCCTATTTTCCATTATTTCTTTTTTGAAATTCTAGCTTTCATGTGAATGGGAATTGTTTTGAGAGCAATTTCATCTTATTATCAGTCATGCTTTGTGGCACATACTGTCTGGAATATTAGTAAAATGGTTTAGCTTAGAATGTGAAGTCAAAAGAGTAGGATCTAGTGTCTGATCTCATAAATAATTAATATGCCTTTTGTTTTTAATGGATATATTTCGATGATGTTTTTTCCCTTCCTTAAGGAATTCTCATGATTTTGTTTTTGTTTGCCTTAGCATTATTGTATCCTCCATATTAAAGTTAAAAGTTATATACAATAGCATAGTGGAGTTCAGGGGATTGATATTCCTGACTTTGCCACAAGAATTTGTTGTTTTTCCATCCAATCTAATATCAATTATTCTTCTTGGCTGTCTTTTGTGCATCATAAAAAGGGCTACAAGCTGACTAAGCAGGGCAGAAGTTGCATCAAGATGGGATGGAAGCAAGTCACCTCTGAGACACAAGGACAAAAAATGACCTCTGTAATGACCATGGACACAGATAACAGCACCTACAGAGATGTACTCATCATCAGTCTCACCTGGACATCTTATATTCAAGAGAGAAGTAGGTCCATTGCTTTATTCTATCTTCTTTTTAATTTATAAGTCTCAGAAGTCTCATACACGTTGTATATAACATAGCCTGTATTTCTACATTTTCATGGATATAAGTGAAACTCCATTGTTATAACTGCTTTACAGTTGATATTGTACGTGATGGCTTGAGTGTGCCATGTTTGATTTAACTCAAATCCACTTAGGAAGTAGATTTGAAGTCGTATAAATGCAGAATGATCCCACTTATCATTTTCCCTCCTTTGCTCTCAGCCTCTCACTGATATGTTGTAGAACTCTGTTTAACTTTTGTAGGTAACAGGTGCCCAGTATGATGCCGACGATAATGATTACAAATTTTTGCAAGAAGGATATGTGAGTATTCTCTTGCATCAAACAAATTCTTGAATACAGAACTATGGCTAACATAGTTTGTCCTTTTTTTTAGATTACTGTTACTCCTCTGACTGCTCTAGCTAACGTGGAGGGAGATTGTCATGCCTATTTTGAAGATATTTTACTAAAGGTCTCTGAGCACTCCTCTCCGGCAGTAATATAAATTGTAAGAGTCATCTTGTACATGTGATTTATATGATAGTCTCTTAATGACCCTAAATCCAAGGACAAACCAGCCTATCCACATACAGTTTGGTCTTCAAGGCTTGTCTAAAAAAGGAGATATGACTATATACTGATTCATACACATTCTTCATTTTTCACGCACCTGCACGCATATTCACACAGATGCACTCACTAACACTCATAGTAACACTAATACACACAAGTACACACAAGAATCTCTCCTTTTAAGAGCTTCAATTTGGTGATTAAATAGGAGGCTAAAAATATTTATATGATCACGCCAAGCAAATTTAAACAATAGGCATGCAAATTGCGCATCTGAAGGTGTTCTTATTGCAATTAAAATTTCATAAAATATTTATTCATCACATTAGCACCATAAGATCAACTACTACTTTTCCTCCTCCTCACCCTTGTCTGTGAATGTGATCTGAATTCTTTCCTCTTGCAGATTACTCTTGTTGGGTGATTAGGAGCTCAATCTGGAGCTAACAAAAATTATTTAGATCCTGAGCAGTCTGGTAGTTTCAATATGCATATCACTGCCCCAGTATTTTCAAGCTAGGAGCAAATATTTCCTCACAGCCTGATTATAGAGAAAGCCTATTTTCTCTATAATAAAGACCTACTATTTGTCACAAAAGCCATACTATTCATTTTTACACCTAGTTGATTGCCATTCTTGTTAATTATTTTCATCTACATAATTGTACAATTTCCTACATGAATGAACAAGTAACCGCGATTTTCTGTTAGACGTCACACATTTTCAGATAATTCTGATGAGAAATTCATGTTGACTCTTTTTTTTTACACAAGGCCAAGGAAGAATTGGTAGTGCTATTAATGTTGCCTCTTTATTTAGGTGAAATTCTTAGTTTGGTGCAATGTCGTGTTATACAACAAGATGAAGAGGTGGATGGAAATGTCAATCACAGAATTTAAGCCGGATGGTATAAATGGAGTAAAGCTACGGGAGTTATTTGTGATCGTAAAGTACCTAATAAGGTAAAAGGAAAATTCTACCGTACTGCTATAAGATCAGCAATGCTATATGGTAGTGAATGTTGGGCTTTAAAGGGATATCATGAACATAAAATGGGGGTAGTTGAGATGAGGATGTTAAGATGAATGTGTGGCCATATAAGAAAGGACAAGATTCGTAATACTCATATACGCGATCGTGTTGGAGTAGCCCCTATTGAAGAAAAAATGGTAGAAAATCGTTTGAGATGGTTTGGACATGTTCAGCGAAGGCCATTGAGTGCTCCGGTGAGAAGGGTTGATCAAGGAGTATGGAGTCCTGTCAAACGAGGTCGAGGAAGACCGAAATGAACGCTCAATGAGGTCATTAAGATAGACCTTTTAATTAATAATATATCGAAATCTATGGTCTTTGATAGAGCACAATGGCGTCGTGTGATCCATGTAACCGACCCCACCTAGTGGGATAAATGCTTTGTTATTGTTGTTGTTGGTGGTGGTGGTGCAATGTCGTGTTAATTAGGAGGTGCCATTAGCACCATGTGATCACTGACCACGGGATTGATACATTTTTAATTCAGCCCAAGCAAAATTTCTCAATATTCACATGGGTTTTTTCTTTTCCACGCTGATTTCCATTCTTGTTATTTATTTATACGAATTTTAAGATATGTGCTTATTTGAATCTCCACAAATCATGGGGGGAAGTTAAAGATTTTTTATGCAAAACTATATCTTTTTATTTTTTTTATTTTTACCCACATTATGCAAAACTATATCATTGCATCAGTATTTGGAGCTTTTATATTCCTTACAAAAATTTGTTAATTAAAGATGATGCTTTATTAATGTCTTTGATTATTCTGCTGTCATCTGAATCGACCATGTTGGGATTATTTTCGTTAAAAAAAATTATATTGAGAAGGTAAGCTTGTTTCCACTATAGCTGCTGCCTCTGTTCATACACCCAGGTGATTATACTTTTATGAGGTAAGGATGTTGATCTTAATCTCAACATTACTAGAATTACCAACAAATATTTAGTGCTTATTTCTGATTGTGGATGAGTTTGAAAAGTGGTTACACCAACTCTTGCTTAAGTCATACTGGTAGTTAGATTACATGCCTTCTCCCCAGTCAGACAAAGGCCAAAGATGTGAGGAGGTATGCTGTGTAAATCATTGTCGTTTTGCAAAACCTTTCAAGTAAGGAGGAAACAAAAATTCTTTTAAATTTGACAAAATGAGGAGGAAATTTGTCGGTTGTACTATCCCCATTCTGAAGTAGCTTTCACATGTCAACTTCAACTAGGAAAGAAAAGGAACAAACTACCATCTCAACTGCTTAAATTAGACATCTTAACAATAAAAGGAAAAACTGGAGGTCGAAAAACATTTGATTGGTTCATCTTTAATAGACATACTTCTCATAATACTCCACTGTATTGTATTTTACCAGTGTAGTTTTGTAGAATGAAAACTTCTATTAGAAGCTGAATTACTAAAGTAGAAAGAGAAAATATAGGTTTTTAAATATGCACTTGGAGCTTTATTGAGCACAAAAATTGCAAGGAGGATAATCACTCTCTATTGGTGCTACAAAAGTTAAAAAGAAGAAAGGAGAAGGAAAGAAAATAAAAGAAAAGAAAATACTGTATGGGTTTTGGACTTTAAATATTAAATACTTTTTATGTACATTACGTGTGTTCTTCTGTACTCTGCCATTGCATAGACAGTCTTCATTTTTTGGATGGCAAAGAAGGTGGATGTGATTCCACTAGTATTGACCAGAGAACGTGGACGTCTTCATAGGGGCAAGATTTGACATCTTCATATAGAATGTAGATCCCTCTCCCTGAAATGATGATGCAAAAAATTTGAGTTATCAGAATGCAGATTGTCCTCTTGCTAGTATTGATAATGAATGATAGAAACTATAAATATGAAAAACAGAGTATGATGAACATGTTTCTCAGAACACAAAACAGAATGCAGAAAGAAGAAAAAGACAGGTTAGAATTCCATCATTTGACTGATTTCTTGGAAATATGAAATCTCATTGATACAATTCTCTAACGAAGGATTGCAGATGAAAGATACTGATTCTCTCAAGCACTTCTGGATCAGAAGGAACACACACAATAGAAAACATTTGAGAATGCAGGTATGATGAACTGTATAGTAGAATTAACTTACTCTTCCTTTGAGTTGAATGCAATCTGAGCCACATTTTCTTGAGGGGAGAGAGGAGGGATTGCAGCCACCCCATTTGATGAATTGGGTGTGGCTCATGCAGGTGAAGAACAAATTTGGAGCTAAATAATAAGAAGAGAGTGCGTGTGTGTGTGTGAGAGAGAGGGAGAAATAAAAGAGGGGAAATCCTAGGCTTTGCTTAGACAAGGGTGAAGATTTTTGCAATGTCACTGTTCATATTATTTTAGGGACATATTTTCACATTTCCTTGCAGACCAATCATGAAACTCACGTTTGGTGTTGGTACAATGTCCCTTTCTACCGTGTACTAGAAGAAGCCATTCCACCAATCAGCTATGCACCTCACTCTCTTTCACCACAAAAAGGTGAGATTCTCAAGTAATAAATATGCACTTGTTAATTATTAAATGCCAGATATAATTTTTTATAATGGGGTTCACTTCAAAGTTCTAACATATTATTTATATTTGCTTTGGACTCTTTCTATTGATTTATGTTCTATAGAAAAAGGCTATTCAATCAAACTTCTTTGTCCTATGTGTGTATATTATATATTCACTTTAAAGAACTTGGTGGGGAAAAAATGGAAGTTATAATACTTAAATTTTCTCTAATTGGGTTAATCTTGATTTTGGAAAGGAAACTCTTTTCCTTTTTTTTTTTTTGCGCTTTTTCTTTTTCTTTTCAAGCTGAGATGCTTATGGATGAAGATTGAGCATTATATGTTTCCATCATCATGGGGCATATAGACATTAGTGGTAAAAGGCAAACAAGCCCAAGGTTTCCTTTTTTGACACTTGGTCTTGCTCCTCTTGCATTTCAAGCAAGTACAATCCCACTTTTTTACCTTTTAGGATTATCACACAAGCTTTGTTTCTCATTTGTCCACCTGTTCCACTAGGGTGCCTTACAAGAGTAAATATTTCTCCTTTGTCTTGTTGACTCAGATTTGACGTGGCATCACATGATAACCAAAATTTATTTTAAAGGAAAAAGAACACAAGAAGCTTGTTTCAACACATGGTATATTAATTTAAGAGTTTTTATGCTTAGTTTGTGTTGATACATCAATTTGGTTTTCAATACAGTAATGTTGGTGTTTATTACTCATCTGATTCCTCCATTCCTCAATGTTGAAGTTAGTAGAAGGGTTAGTTTTTGTTCTAAATATAAGATTTAAATCTATTTTATCTCTTAAATTTATAATTGTTTTCCAAAACTTTCCTATTGATTAGATATATTAAGAGTATTTTTCATTAAAAGAATAGTATTCAGTGCAAATAGTTAGAATGTATATTACCAATACACATTTTTTAAAATAAGCAACTTAACTATTTTTTTTAATTTCTGAACATTAATTTTTAAACTTATATATTTAGAACCAAAAAGAGTAATAACTAGGTGATTCAAATTGGTGTTTAGTAAAATAAAATTTACTATTTACTAATTTACTGATATAAAGACGTTTGAGACCCAACAACCAGTTGACGTAGAACAAAATATATATGAACTGCTAAATTGACCACGTGTAAGTTTGTTACGATATGTTGAGTATACATTCCAATAAAAATAATTTACTTGGACTATTAAAATATAGAAACAACGAATCACATGTGAAAAAAGTGGGGGGGGGGGGGTTTATATAATCATTTTGGTATAAATTATTTATAATTTTTATATGGCTATATTTTTTTAATAAGGAAGGCGGGCTATGGGTAACTGGTGGGTGCGCTGGCTTTCTGCCCCTAGGTCCAAGGTTCGAGCTATGGAAACAGCCTCTTAGCAATATATCAGGGTAAGACTGCCTACATATAGGGTCTCCTTCCTCTGAGTCTGCATTGTGGGAGTCGTTTGGTATTGGGGTCCGCCTTTATAATTTATTAATAAGATCTATGGGAAGGTTGTCTCTTATTTTTGGGTTTGATTTAGATGCAGGTATATTAATAATTAGGGGAAAAAATAATGGGAGAATTGCTAAAAAAAACCTTGCAAGCAAATTAATTGCCCATTGCTACCATTACACACAGTGGGTGGTATGTTGCACACGGGCGGATGATATGTTGCATACAAGGGATGGTGTTTGCACTTTCGTAGGGATACTTTTTGCATATATGGATGCTGATTGCACATGATGGATGCTTGCTTGCACATTGGTACCATTTAGCAATTAATTTGCTTAAATGGTATTTTTTAACCATTTTCCCAAAAATAATTGAGAGGAATTATCTTAAAATAAAATATCTTAAACAGCTATTATTTTTGGGCTTTAGCCTCGTTAGGCAAATTGTACATATGCGTACAGTTCCTTGTTATTATCAATATCAATATCAAAATCAATATATCAATAAATTATTAATATCAACCAAAATAAAACTTAATTAAATGAAGAGTCATATTGTTTAAAGCCATGATAGTGAAATTATTTGGGAGAATTCCAAAAACATACCATTTAAACTTCAAAATTCTAAATAGGTGATTTAATAATAAAATGATTTGTTAATTGCATTACCATTCTTGTTAATCCCATTACCGAACTTGTTAACGGGATTTTGAAGTTTAAATGATATTTTTTTTGGAATTCTCCCAAATTATTTTGAGTTTTATACAAATATACCAAAGTTATTCTAATTATATAAAAAAATCAAAATAATTTCCACTATATATTACACTATTGTCAAATTTATTATAGTATGATTTATAATGCTTATGGATATTTGAACATTGGAATGGTTTATTTTGATGTAGATTTTTAAAATAAAACTTAAAATATTTATAAAATGAATAGGGAAAAAGACATAAAGAGAACTTTAAAATTGTAAAATTCTAAATAAGGCATTTCTTAAAAAAATAAGTTATAAATTCCTTATCAAATTATATTGTTCCCTTATAAACTCTTAATAATAAATCTGACTTAAAATTTTAAAGTTCTGTTTCTTTCCTTTTTCCCAAATGATTACGGAATTGCAAAGTTGTTATTAAAAAAATAAATTCAACGACATTTTTAAATCATAGCAAGTGTTCAATCATGTACGATTAGCACTTAAAGATGGTGTCTTTATCTTGAAATGTACCAACTACCAAAAGCATTAGTTTTATCTGTATCAATAAGGATTAGCTATTTGTCATTGTAGTGTGTCAAAACATTAAGATGAAGCCAATCCAAGAATGACTAGTATAGTAGATGTGATATCCCATCCTGGAATATGGATATAGCATGTCTTCAATTGCGGTTATGGTACTCACTTTTTTTCATTTAACAAAATAAAATTTAAATATAAATTCCAATATAAAAAATCATGGGTAAATACCTAGTTAATAAATTTCATGCGTTACATGAAGTTTGAGAAATAATCACACCTTTTCTTTTTTTTTAAAAAAAAAAGGCGGCAAAGCCCATTACTCTAATATTAGTATCATACGTGGGTACGCAACCCTACAAGATCATTGTACAACAATCTTCTACCTATATGGAGGTCGCTCTGTAAAAAAAAATGTACCACCTCTTGCTGTTCAAAGCTAAAATTTGCTAGGCAATCCACATAGCAATTGCCTTCTCCGCACACTTGCTGTATTTTAATTAGATGTGGAAATAAGTCAAATGACCTAACCTAATTAAGGTCTGATCAAGCCTGACTCGTTTGTGAGAAAGAATAGACCGATGCATATTTCGCTTAACTGAGAAGCTTATTAAGCCTATCAGGCTAGTCTGAACCTGTTATTTTTTGTAAGCTAGAAAAAATATTTATAATATTAAGAAGATATAATATTATTTAATAATTAATAGTTAATTCATCGGCTTATTTTGGGCTTGTTTAAAGGTAGCCTATTTGAAGGCCTAAGCTTATTTTTAGACGAAAGCCTATATTTGGTTTGTTAGCCTGTCTAAAGTTTTTTTAAAAATGCAAGTTTTTTAACAGGCTTTAGGTCAAGTCAGGATGACGTCGACAAATTAGAACTTACAAGACATGTTTGACTTATTAAGAATGAAGCTTGATTTTACTATTTCCACTCTAATTCTAACCCATTCAAACAAAAACAAGCTATCTTTCACTATTTTTTACAAGTTTGAATTCAAAAGTGCACCTTCACTTACTTTTTCCAACATACTTACAATAGAAGTGGAATCACATTCCACTACTAACCATTGCACATTAAGACTACTTGCTAACTGCAATCTAACAATTACTCCTCATAATTCAGCCTTAATAGCTGAACAAATACCCAACTTCCTTGAGAATACTTCAATCCACCTTTCATCGCTTCCCCTAAATAAACCACCACATCCTGCCAATCCAGGATTATTCTTCACATTCCTTTATCATCTAATTTTCCATTTACCATCAATATTTACTTCACATACCTTTCAATTACTACCATAGGACTACCAGGTATTCTAAATTCCTCCTCAAACAAGTATCAATTCAGCCATTGCAACAAATACCAGCATGCTACTCCAAATATTGCAACCCACTTCTGTTTTTTTGTCCCTCAAATTCCAAACAAATCAGTCTCTATCCTGCAATTGATAGAAATATGATTCCTCATTTTGTTTCCCTAATGCCCTCCACACCTCCTTCGTAAACCCACAATCCCTCAGTACATGCATATTAAAGTTTCTACAATATCCCCACATCTAAAACACCTATGTGATCCACCCATTAACCGACCTCTCAATTCTGCACTTAAAAGTCTATTATGTGCTTCCCCCTTTTTTTTTCACAATCCAGAGTATCCCTAACTCATTTTAGACCTGGGCCTAATCTCTATCGAACTAGGAGCATTAAGGTAAAAGCCCTAATAATAATTGTGTTTTCCGATATTTGAACTTGTATTCTCCTCTTTATAAGGATGAGACTGCTTACCATCTCAACCAACACTTCAACAGTTTATTGATAGTCTATTATGTGCTACTATCCGCATGAAAACTTGAATTCTCCTAGTCTATTAACCCTTCCTTCTTGCTCATTTTTTAATTTGCATTACATCTCTGCAACTACATGCTCACACTGCAGAGCTCCTCCCCACTTTGTTTCATCATTTCCAAGGCAATCCTTTGGTGGAGGCACAGTCATTATGTATTTAATATCCTCTTCCAAGACCAAACCCTTTAATCTTTGACAATTCCATTCACCATTCCCAGTCATCATTTCCTTCACTGAACAGGTCAGTTCTTCTTTCCCTAAGTACAACTTCACAATTATTACACAATCTCCTACCACCCTCCAGCCAAGCATCCCTCCAAAACTTCACCTTCTCACCATTCCCCACTTCTAGTTATTTTTCACCAGTCTCTCTAAATTCCTCCACAACTCTAAATATGCTTTCTTTCTGACACATTCCCTTTCCAGGTTCTTTCCCCCTTCATACTTCCCCACCAAAACATGTGAAACTAACAGATTATTAGGATATTTTAAAAAATACATGTCATATTAACTAATTTCTTTAATCTAATCAAATTAGTTAAACATATCTTATATTAAGAACGGGAGGGAGTACATTCCAACCAACTCTATGTAGCAAAGCATCATTCATTACACCAAGGTCTTTTCACCTGTCTCCTTTGATGAGCATAGAGGATCCAAACTAATTGCATGAATCTTTCTCCTTCCATCTTCACTGTTCTTTATAAAGTCTCTTTTGAATCTTTTCCATATGCTACCTCACACCTATTGGAATATGCAGATGTTGCATATGAAATACTGTCATCTGATTTGTCACTGCTTGCAAGTGTGAATCTCCCTGCTAGAGATAGTTTCTGTTTTTTCCACCCACAAAAGCTTGTTCTGCATCTTATCAATCAAATATTGAAATTTTCCCCTGGAACCCCTTCCTTCTGCTATGTTAGCTCCTAAGTACCTTAATCACACTATTTATTATTTATAATAGTGTAACTTGTTACAGTTTTTATGCTATACATGTAGATGAAGTTTGAAAATGAATTGTAGTGTGCTTGATTTGTTTATAAACTTACAACTCATCTTCATCTTAGTTTGTTATTAATGGAAATATTCTTCTTTGCATAAGTTATACTACCTCATACTATTTGATATTATTGGTCGAAACAAGTATCATCATGTTTAAGAGTAGTTCTTATAATATTTCCATGGATTATTTTTTTTCCTTTCCTTTCCCAACGATTAGGATCATGTTTTTGTCATTGGATTAAAAGTTTGGGCTCATGATAAAGGTGAAATTTTGTTCTTATTTTTTTATGGGCCCAGACCCGTCAACGCTAGGCCTACAATTAATGGGCCCAAGTGGCTTTGGTTGTTCATGAACCAAGCCCAATAAACGCGCCTCAAGCAGCAGTTGCCCCTATTCACTTCGCCCAGAGCCCCAAACTCCTCTCAAGTTCGAAAACATATAGTCACTGTTTCATTTTTAAAAAAAATAAAATATAAGTAAAACACTCTAGTAAGGTATTCATTCTCCCCAAAATAAACATAAGGTGATAAGGTGGCTCACCTCCTATAAGAAGAAGGATACAAACGAACACACTCTTCATATTAGAAATTGATGTTAGCAAAGACGTTATACTTAATTTTAGTATTTTACACACGAACACACTCTTCATATTTTTTCATGCTTTGCATTAAACCTTATGATATTCCATTTAGATTTTAGTCCTATATATTTTAGGTCTTATACTCTATCATTTGTAAAGAGAACTTATAAACCCACCAGCTTGTCGGCTAGCCTGCAACTACTCACAAGTCAGGCAAGACAGGTTGGTGCAGCCTGCATCTTAGTGGGTTGACATTTAGTTAGCCCGAGCCGTCACTTTTAGGTGGACTGGGCCTACAGGGTAAGCCCATTTTACCAGTTCTAGTCTTAAGTTCAAGTTTCAGATGAGACACTTATATTAAAAAGGATAATCATGAATTCCAAACCATATACCAGATAATATTATAAAACCTTTCTTATTCTAATTCTAAATTTTATGTGCTCATGAATTTATTATATTATAAATATGGTTTTAAATGGTTGTAACATGTATTCATGATTCAAGTCATTAAAACTTTCAAGGTAAAAAACAAGCCATTAAAACTTTAAACCTCCAAAACACAGGCATTTCAAAAACGTAAATACTCTTTTTAATAATTAAGAAGCTAGTCGAACAAAATGCCATTATTATTTTATATATTGAATTTATGTAAAATTTATAATATAATTATTTTATAAAATTTAAGAATATTTTCAAAAATTCTTTGGGCACCATCATTAAAACTATTAATAAATAAATATTACAATACAAACATTTATTTTCTTTTCATCAAAAGCATGTGTGAAAAAATTAAAATATTAATAAAATTTGTGTTTATGAGGAGGACACATGATGTAAGTAAAGCAAGGTAGGGAGATTATGGTTTATGGGAAAACACATCGCACTTTGAATTCAAAAGGCAATGATTTAATTATCATCATGTGGTCTGTTATAGTGATGATCGATCTGTTATAGTTGGAATTTGAAAAAAGAGAAGATGTTGTTTCAAATTTTGAAATCATAAAATGATCTAACCTTTTTCAAACAAACTGCAAAGGTTAGGTGATGAGTGAAACAATTCTTGGTATATATCACTTTAATTCTTATTATATAAAGTTTACTGAATTATTGGTAGAAGAAATTGTTGGTCATAAATATAAGTCTATTTAAAAGTTATTAATGATTATTTTTAATTTTATTTTTATTTAATTATCATTGGAAAGAGAAAAAGAGAATAGTGGAGAGATATTCACATTTAAAATTTTTTTTATTTGGGTAAATATAACTTTTGGTTGCTGAAGTTTGACATAATTTTGGTTTTAGTCTTTCAAGTTTGAAATCGATAGTTTTGATCCTTTAAGTTTACTTCATTTATCATAGTTAGTCCCTCAAGTTTGAAATCGGTGGTTTTGGTCCCTCAAATTTACTTAACTATTGGTCCTTTAAGTTTATATTAATATATCAAGTTCTTTTTAAACTTAAGAAACCAACAGTTATAAATAGAGTAAATTTAAGGGATCAAAACCACCGATTTCAAACTTGAGGGACTAACTGTGATAAACGGAGTAAACTTGAGAGATCAAAATCACTGATTTCAAATTTGAGGGATCAAAATCAAAATCAGGTCAAACTTCATGAACCAAAATTTATGTTAAGCCTTTTTTATTTTGAAAATTTGAAAAATCCAAATTTAATAAGAGCCTATTGCATAAAATGTGGATATCTTATACATCATATTAATCCTTAATAATGAATAGAAAATATTTATAATTAGTCTTTCTAATCTTAATTATAAGAGCTAGTAAAGGAATATTGTGTGTTTTTGCCATAAATGTAAATCTTTAATATGCTTTATCTCTCTAATTTATAATTCTTCCCTAAACTTTCTTATTTTGACACATATTTAGGAAGTTTTCTATTAAGTGAGCACCATCTAATGCAAATGATCAAAATGGGTAGTTTTAGGAAATCAACAAACATTTTTTTATAAATAATTGATTTTCTTCATATCTTAAAAATGATTATCTAACTCATACATATAGTATCGAAAGAAATAACCAATTATATTATTCACTAATCATAAATATCATGGTCACTTAATTAAATTGTATATCATGCACGGAAAAAGCAAGTGTATGTGATTATACCCCAATCACAGCTTCTTTTTCAAAGTTTAATAGGTGGTAGCTCAACTAAGCCAACCAAACCCTCCAAATATTCATTTTCAATACAAAATAGTCAGAGCTTTAAGTATAATTTATTTTTAGAATTCAGTATTTTTTTGGTTTATTCATCCTTAACTTTTTTTAAACAAATGATAGAAAAAGGAAGAATCTGTCCCATTTTTTAATGAGGACAAATGAATCAAATTAATTAATTAAGTCAAACTAAAGTCCAAATTTGTGATTATTCATAAATTCAACTAATAAAGTATCAAACTTTAGCTTTGGGAAGATTAAATTAATAACCTAGCTAACAGATATCGCTTTCACTTTGGATAATGTACTTAATTTTATTTGGTAAAAGAATTACAATAAATCCCTGTCTCCAAAATGAACGGAGAATCTATATATTATAAATTATGTAGATGTTTTTTATGTCTGAAATATATTATATATAAAGACATAAAAATTCACCCAATTGAGTGTGTCTAGCATATTTTTTTCAAAGTAGCACGATCACTATAACTGACTCCATTAAGTTCATCACCATAGAATTCAACAGTTACACCTACTTATTTAACACTATATTTCGATTCCGCTCTTCGAAAAGGAACATTGGCTATAACAATTTCATAAAGAATAATAAAGTTACAAATTATAATTTGTAACTGTTGTAAATATTATATGATGTGGATGTCCATAAACTATCCAATTCTTGGCCTTTCATATATCATTCATTCCATTACCTCTCACTCTTAAAATTTCATGTGTTCAATGCTATAAATCAATAACTTTCCTAATGAATGGTTTGTGAGAGTTTCTTATGATTAATATCATTATGTTCATCTTTATTTCTTTGTAACCATATGTATAGAATTCAATAGTTGGAGGCCTATAAATAGATGTCATATATAATGTATTGGTACTAATAATAAAGTGAATGAAAGCTCTTCCATATTTCTCCTCCAACTTTCTCTCAATATTCTCTATCTCTCTTATATCAATCTCTTATACTTTTTCTTATTTTCATAATAGTAAGGGAATAAAAACTCCTTTCAATTAACATAAATTTGACGTGTCACCCAATGTTGAGCTACACATAACATATAACATGAATTCATACATGTGAATGTAAATGGTGATGTAAATATTATCAATTCAATGTTATGTATGGCTCAATAAAACACTCATAAATGTGATCTTAAATTCATCAGAAGGCTTATATATATATATATATAAGCTTAAAGATAATATATAAATTTAGAGATGCAATATGCCTTTACATTAGGAATCAGTTTTGCACTTTAAAAATGCATAGTTTAGTACTTCTTGAGTTTGCGAGAAGTCACTCTCCTGAGCTCCATAACTCCAGTTATCAAAACAATAATTTTTTTTTTCCAAAAAAAATGTTCATTAAAAGTTGATTTGTAAATTTTGACACATTTTTGTGAGATATATTTTTCTTGTATTACAAATTTTTTTTGTCTATTTAATTATAATAAGATAATGGTGTATTTTATAAGACTACTGTCTGTTGTGCAATCGAGTAGGTAATATCTAATAAAATTCATATAGTCGAGGCAGATGTCGCATAAGAATATATAACGCTTAAACGTAACGGTTAATTATACACACTGTCATATATTGTGAGATAGAATTCATGAAAATACAAACATAATGATTGTAGCTAACAACCGTCATTTATTTAGTGAAAAAAATGATAGTTTTTAAGAAACAACCGTTATGTAACATTTACAAAACAATTCATCTTTCAAACACTTATATTAGTAAAGATAAAACATAAAAGTCTTTAAAAACAATCGCTATCTAATCTTTCATAACCCTTTGTAACATTCAGCCCTTTAATGTCATAACTCATATCATATATTATGACGGTTGTTTACATGTGTCTATTAATTATTATCATAACAATGGGTAGATCATGATCTTACCAAACCTCAATACATAACGAGTGTTATAATATAACCGTTATAATATGTCTGGAATAAAAAATGGTTTGAAACAATAATGTATCTACACCAAGTTTTTATAGCACTCGCATATATGACGGTTTGAAATCATGATATATGGCAGTTAATAACCGTCATATATCGTAATTTTTGTAGTAATGAAAATTGTCTCATGTATTATGTATTGAATACTAAAAAAATTTATTCTTAACCGTTGTACATTGAATATTAAAAGCATAATTCAAAATTTGAATAAAACTCATGTAAAAAATATTTAAGTTTGTACTAATTAATAGTTAAGAAACTTAATTTCATGATACTTCCAGCAAGCTTCGTTAGAATTAAACTTAGTGCTGCGTAAATGAGGTGTGGGATATGTAAATGGTATATATTGCGCAGTTGTTGCGTGCCAAAAAATAGTCACATGTATCATACATTGAATATTAGAAAATTTATTCTTGGCCGTTGTCCATTTAATATTAAAAAATTTATTATTAGCGGTTGTACATTGAATATTAGAAAATTTTGAAGGAAAAAACAGTTGTTGTGTCCAAAAAATAGTCTCTAGTATCATACATCTAATTTTAGAAAATTTATTCTTAACTATTGTACATTGAATATTGGAAAATTTATTCTTAATGGCTAAAAATTATAATTCAAAATTTGAATAAAACTCAAACTTACGAATAACATATTTAAGTTTGAATTTGCTAATGGTTAAGAAATTTAATTTCAAAATGCTTCCTAAAAACTTTAGAAGAATTGAACTTGGTGTTTCACAGTTGTTGTGTGCCAGAAAAAAGTCTCATGTATCATACATTGAATGTTAGAAAATTTATTCATAATTGTTGTACATTGAATATTGGAAAATTTATTCTTAATGGCTAAAAATTATAATTCAAAATTTGAATAAAACTCAAACTTACGAATAACATATTTAAGTTTGAATTTGCTAATGGTTAAGAAATTTAATTTCAAAATGCTTCCTAAAAACTTTAGAAGAATTGAACTTGGTGTTTCACAGTTGTTGTGTGCCAGAAAAAAGTCTCATGTATCATACATTGAATGTTAGAAAATTTATTCATAATTGTTGTACATTGAATATTAAAAAAATTATTCTTAAGGGCTAAAAAAACATAATTCAAAACTTGAATAAAATTCACATTTACCAATAAAATATTTAAGTTTGAATTAACTATTGGTTAAGAAACTTAATTTCAAAATACTCCCTAAAAACTTTAGAAGAATTGAACTTGGTGATGTACAGTTGTTGTTTCTAGAAAATAGTCTCCTGTATCATGTATCTAATTTTATAAAGTTTATTCTTAGCCACTGTGCATTGAATATTAGAAAATTTATTCTTAATGGCTAAAAAATATAATTCAAAATTTGAATAAAACTCACATTTACGAATAACATATTTAAGTTTGAATTTACTAATGGTTAAGAAACTTAATTTCATAATACTTCCTAAAATCTATCATACATTGAATGTTAGAAAATTTATTTGTGACCATTGTACATTGAATATTAGATAATTTATTCTTAAGGGCTAAAAAACACAATTCAAAATTTGACTAAAACTCACATTTTCCAATAAAATATTTAAGTTTGAATTAACTAATGGTTAAGAAACTTAATTTTAAAATACTTCCTAAAAACTTCAAAAGAATTGAACTTGGTGTTGCACAAATGAGACGTGGGATCCCCAAATAGTATATTTGCACTCTTATTGTGTGTCAAAAAAACAGTCTTCTATATTTTGAATTGAATATTAAAAAATTTATTTTGACCATTTTACATTGAATATTAGAAAATGTATTCTTAACAGCTAGAACTGCAAGATTCAAAATTTGAATAAAACTCACACTTACCCAAAAAAAAATTTAAATTTAAATTAATGGTGAAGAAACTTAATTTCAGAATAGCTCATGAAGACTACATAGGAAGTAAGTCATTTTGAAGGGCCATTTTAGAATTCAATTCAGATATTTTCATATGGTCCTTAATTATATGTGTCTCTTCATATATTTTTTTTCTCTTTCGCATGCCCTTTTTCTGTTTGTTTGGCAGCAGGGTAACATGGTTCTTGGCACTGAAAAGGAGAGCATCCATACTACATGGCTCTTAAAAGATTCAAAATTTATACGAATAAAAGCACACAACTCACAATTACAGTACATATATGTAGAAAATATTAGGGAGGATTGCACTTTTTTTACCAAAAAGGACAATAATAATACATTTAGGATCTCACAATTATAAAAATGCTAATAAATTAATTACAGAAACAACGAATACAAGTTACATGAATATAATGCTGAAAGAATGAATATTAAAAGGTGCTTAATTAAAAAAAATCCCAACTTTTGAGTTTTTTAATTGAGGCAAGTGGTATATATATATGTGATAATAGAGAATTTTTTCAATTAATTTTTTTAAATGCTAGTCAAAGACTAAGATCCTTATTAAATTTTCAATAAAAAAAGTATCACAATATAATGTTTTTTTAGTTTGCACAATATTGTATAATATAAACCTCAAATTCCAAATCTAATTCTATTTACTTTTGATGTTCATGTGCCCATATCACTGGATCGCTTTTACCGTATATTCACTTTTCAGTTTCGTACTCACATAATTCAACAATGTCACATCCCTTGTTGTTGTTCCTTTTGGGCACAATGAGGAATGTATATCTCAATTACAAGATTCTATACTTTTTTTTCTTTTGAATTTTTAGTTTCAAGGCCATTATTTATTTTCAAGCAGAGAACATCATTAATCTTTTTTATATAACTAGATACGAGAAATATTTGATATTACTTAATCATAAAAACCTGATATTTAAGCGAAAAGAAATGGTGACTATTTGGACTTTGTAGCATATCATTATCATTTAATAGGAGGGAGAATATCATTTATTTAGTTAATAAGAATAAAAAGCAATGAACTAAGAAAAATTATATGTATAAATTTGCAATTAAATTAAACTATTAAAAGACAAGAAACTAATTGGTGTAATAGTTTTTTTCTCCTATGAGCAATTGATGTCGAATGTAGATTGAATTAGGATTTAGGAGGGAAACAAGGTACATGTTCCGTTACAACAGAAGAGCAGGTATTATTGTGGTGACACGTAAGCCATTGACCATCAAAAGCGCTGTGAAGTCGTTGAGCTCTTCAAATATTCTTTAAAGGTGGGGTTTGATATGTTGAAATTGATTTTGATAAAATGAAAATAAATTTAAATATGGATATGGATATGAGGTTTAAAAGTATATTTAATATGTCATAAAAATGAGACTTAATTTTTATATTAAAAGACCATAATACCCTTGTAATTATTTTTTTTAAACAGTTCAGCCTTCCTCTCTTATATATGTAACTTCTGGCTACCACCCATACCTTCGGTAACCATGAGCAAAGCATAAAAAATCATAACTATAGAACAACAAAAATCACAGACAATATGAGAAGTATAAATCACAAAAGTCAAATAACATAAAACTTGAATGGGTCTACAAAATCAAAGAAAATATGAGGGATTGACAAAGTTGTAGATCTGAGAAATTCGAAGCTTGTCTGCAGTGGGAAGTTGCAAATCTGGAAAATCAAAGGCAAAGAGAGTGGAGAAAATGTAAGGAGGAGGTTGGGGGCGACATCGATCTTGTGGAGAAAATGTAAGGAGGATGTTGGGGGCGACGTCGATCTTGTGGAGAAAATGAAGGTCAGCCATGGTTTGTCAATGAAGGTTGAGGGAAAAGAGGAAGAAGACAAAGTCAAAAGAAGGTCATCGACGGTTACGATGGATGGGGGAAAAGGTCGCCGGCAATTGGGGTGGGTGGGGAATAAGGTCACAGCGGTGGGTTGGGAGGCAAAATGAGATGGTTGTTGAGGTTGAAAGTGAAAAGACAGTGTATGAAAATAAGGAGATGGAATTACAAAACTGAGCATTTTTTACAAAACTAAGCATTTTTTATGGAAGCCATTTGATATAATTGACATTAATTGGCTTCCACATGGAAATCATTTTTTTTTCTAATTTCATCATACCAAATATGCTCAAAGCATAGAATTGACCTCCATTTTCATTTCCATGGGTTCAATTCCATTGTATCAAACTCACGTTAAGCCAAAAATGTAAATTACTTTTAATTCCATTACTAAAACTAAGAAAAATGATTAACTCATTAAATATATTTTAAATTAGGGGGAATTCACTTTTACCTTTAATAATAATGTTTTGAATGAGAGAGGACAAAACATGAGAAACACATTTAAACATTAATTATAGTAACAAACTTAGTAAATAAGTATTAATTACTTTTCAAATGATTTATGTTATGAACTAAGAAATCCCTCTAGAAGGTAACTTATAGTGTGGATTGGAGTGAATATAGAGAGTATAATGAATGCTTGGGATAAAATTGGTGCTTTTATGAATTACATTTTATACTTGTCATTTTAATTCATTTTTTTTCAATAAATTACATGCCTGATTTATCTTTTTTTTCCCCCCACTTATTACCTCTCACCTCTTTTCCCAATTCCCACCTATTCTTTTCCATTCTCACCACTCTATAAATAAAAGTACATAGAAAAAAAATTAATTTCTTAATAATTTTTTTTGTCTTTAACCAAATTTTTTATATACATGATTCAACTAATTGTAACTTATATATAGAACTGAAAGGAGTAATTTGTAGAGACTAATTAAAAATTCGGTTAATGAAATTATTTGTAACAAACGTATATTAATTTTCTTCAAATACCCTATTTAATTATTTACATTTTTTTTTCTATATAACTATCTGCATTCAAACTAGCAAGGGAGAGAGGAAATAATAATAGGGAAAATTATTTTAAAATACCTTATTGAAGATTTATCAATATCTTATTACAACAAATTTGTGGTACTGTTCATAGATCCGTTTTTTAGGATCGGCTCCTCTCTTAAATCACTGTAGCTAGAGCTGAGTTTGCTCATTTGGCAGTTTCGGCTTATTCTTGGGCTCAGT
This sequence comes from Albizia julibrissin, assembly GCA_037074505.1. Lineage (NCBI taxonomy): Eukaryota > Viridiplantae > Streptophyta > Magnoliopsida > Fabales > Fabaceae > Albizia > Albizia julibrissin. The sequence goes on from CM073489.1 coordinate 23,767,417, forward strand.
GATTGCTAAAACGAAAAACAGTTTGGTGCATTTGGGGTCAGTGTGATTGAGTGTGGGGAGGTTATTGCCATCAAGAGGCTATATGACACACCCAGGATGCTTTTTTTTCACAAAGGATTAAATACCTCTAGACAAATCAATTTTCCTACAGTATGAATATCTAAGAAAAAAATAAATAAATAAGTCTGGAAAAAAAGAAAAAATAAATAAGTGGCATGTAGTTTTGGTGTTTAAAAGAAGAGTAGGTACGAGCATGTCAACGTTGCCTACAATATTGCATGGTGTGAAGCTTTTTTTCAAGGTGAGGGGTATGGTGCTATGTTCTGACAAGTGTGAAGCAGACGAATACTCCACGTTATCAGGGATTTTGTGTGTCTCTTGCATTAATATATTTTACAAACATTACAAAGAGGGAGGTTAGTTGGATTGACCCGATTTGTAGGGATTTATTTACAGTGGTCAGCTTGAGATGTCTTTTCATTTGTTTATATTAGATTTCCAAATTCCAAATCCTCTTCCTGCTGTGTTTGTTTGTATCCCCGAGTAGAGTGATTGGACTTAGGTCCTCTTACAAGTTGGGTGCATGGAGTGCTATATCTAGCCCTCTCGATCTCTTGATTTCCACACTTGAAGCTTCACCCTTAGTTGTTACTATATACTACCAAGTTAATCACAATCAAGTTCGTCCATGGCTGCCATAAAAATTTTAGCAATCAAGTCACTCAATGATAGTATTGATAGGTGGAAGATCATTTCCCGGGTACTTCGTAGGTGGAATGTGTACCAGAAAGATGCACCGAATGAGGTGTTCTGTATAGTAATGGTTCTAGTAGATGAAGAATTATATGTTGCATGACAAGTCTTGCATATTTTTACATTGGTGATTTAGTTAATTAGTTAAAAGTTAGTAGTTAATAATCAATGATTAAGCTATGTTTTATATTATAAGGGACCAAAATTCAGGTGTCTGTTAAGAACAAAGCTTTGTTCGATAAGTACAAAGAGGCTCCAGTGGAAGGGAGGGCATACTTGGTCAACAGACATACGTGAATGAAATGGATGCTCCTATTCTAGAGTATTCATATTCATTTATGCCAATTTCTCAAATAATGCAATTGACTGAGAAAGAGCCAATTGAGAACCTGATTGGTATACAAGTTTTTTTTTTGCATGATAGGAAGTCTTTTTAGGGGTATATATGTTGTTGTTTTGATTATGTACTTTTTTCCCAAATGTCATCGATTGGCTCGCTGGAGAAATTTCGTTTGAATGGTGAAATCAAGAATAGGCTACGGTTGACCCTGGCTGATGAACAATTTGTTTTCCTCACCACATTTCATAATTTCTATTACTATTTTTAAGTGGTTTTTTATCTGATATATATATATAACAATGTTGAATGTGATAACAGGGAGAATACTGTGAACTATGTTCTATATGATGATTGTGCTCTGAACATGTGCTTAACTGACCTGACTAAACTGGAGCCTCAAGTTGTGATGGTTATACAACTTGGACGTGTTGGGTTTGATGAAGATGATATCAAGAGTTCCAAATATTGCTTAAGTATTAGAATGAGGGGGAGTATTAGCATAATGATTTTCTAATATCTTAGGATTTTTTTGTAGGGACTGCTGAAATCTGTAGTTCTTTTTATGATACTCAGATATCATTTAATGGGAGGTGTCCAGAGGTGAAGCATTTCATAGATAGGTATAATTTTACTGTGTATTATGTGTTATTAAATTGGAGTTATTAGGAATGTTGTAAGTATGATATTGTGACATTATTTGTAGTGCCAAGAGTTTGCCATTACCTATCATAAGCACGATTAATTAGACTGTTCTAAGGCAGACAACAAACTAGTCCGCATCAAGTATGTTGCGTGCTTTCCCAAGGGTATGAATTTCTGAGATCCATAGCCATAAAATGGTAATAACTGTTGAAAGTTGACATGTTAGTTGGTTTATTTCCTTTATGTTCTTTATGATAACTTTATGTATGCTTTTTTTTAAATGTGTGATAGGATGATTATTTCCTTATTTACTGTGTGGTGATCATGGGTGGTTTTATGAGGGATGTTCCAAGTGTGGGGGCAAGCCTAAGTTTGTGAATGGGAGGATAAGTTGCACTACTTGCAAGAAGGCACCTCATTCAATTGAACCAAAGTAAGAGTATTGGATATTTGTTATATGTTTAGAAGTGAGGTGTGTAACGTGGTGATATATGGTGAGATTAAAAGTGTATAATTTTTCATTTCAGGCTTAAGGTTCATTACTTAGATTCAGATAGTTCAGGCAAGGCCTCAGTTGTTTTCTTTGACAAGTTTGCATGTGAGTTGGTCCAAAGCACTGTAGCACAGTTGAAGGTAACACTTGATAAGGTAGTATATGTTCATTACTCCTTATTGACTTATGATTAGCGTGGCACTTTTTAAAGGGTTACATACTTATTACTATAACTGATTGGTTTCAAGCAGGAGGGTCGTGGATATGACTTTCTAGATGAGCTGGACAAGCTGATTGGAAAGAGAATTTTGCTTAAATTGAAGCTGAACAAGTACAATCTAGATTTTCCTAATTCTAGCATAAGTGTGGCTGCTTATACTGAATGTACAGACCTTATGGATGAGTTCAATGAGGCAATAGGGAAGGTATTGTTGTGACCTTTTTTTTTGTATTTCATGTTGTGGGTAACTGGAATTAAAAGGTTCAAATTTTTTAGCATTGTCGTGTTTGCACCCAGCCTGAGGAAGTAATTCATATCGTGCCTAATGAGGAGCCTAATTGTGTGTGGTGGAAGTTGAAAATACTAGAGTCCCAATTATGAATGATCTAAAGGTAGATGATTCAGTTGGAAAGGTGATTCAGGAACCTGGAATAGACAAGATGCCTATTTCTCAATTTGTTACTACTAAGTACAAAGGGAAAAGAAAGGGTGGGTAGAGGAAGGTTGATGTGGTGGCACAGGAAGCTGGATCATCTGTTGGTGGAGTTGCTGCAAAGCCTCCTCTGAAGCATCTGAAGGTTGTTAAGTAGGAGAAGATTTAGGGATGGTTGGTCCCTTTGTTTTTTTGTGCCCTGTGTAATCCACTATAATGTAGTATGTGTTGGTGGATAAATATTGTCATGCGGAGCTATTTTGGATGTTAGTGGCAATGAAGATAAATTCCATTACAGTTGATGTTGGTATGTTCTAGGATATTATGTTGTGGTTTAAGTGTGTGTGTCAATCTTATTTCTATCTTTTGAATTATTGTGGCAATGATGGTAGATCTATTACCTGTTAGGTATGCATATGCTGCTATGTTGTGTGATCATGAAAATGATATGCAGAATTTAAGAGTATATGTGGTTGTGTTCAATTTACTTTCATTTCATTGTTTTATAAAGGAGGAAATTCTAATATTCTATATTGGCTAAGGTAAATACAGTAAAATCCTAAATATAATAAACTTCTATTCAATTACTGTAAACATATTGTTTCAAAACAATGAAATGCTATGTATTAAGTAGACAAGCCTCTTGAGAAAACTCATAGTGAGGGAGAGGTGAAGCTATTTTGAGATCCTATTTTTATTCTTGTATGATTAAAAATATATATCAAACACATTTTTTTCAATCAAATATATTAAATTATATAGATTTGAGAGATTGTATAAGTCATTTAAATATAATTTTATATTTTTTCTATAAACATTTAAAAAATTTACTTGAACTTTTAAAAGTATGAGATATCAATGTTGAAAAATGCAATCAGTCGACTGTAATAAAGTACCTTTTCAAATATATAAGCAAGAGGCATGATTGGGTTGTTACTTCAATATATGATAGGAATGAGGATGGCGATTCCCAGCAACACACTGATGAAATACAACAATATTATAATTTTAGGTATATATCTGCATGTGAAGCAGCATGAAGAATTTTTGGATTTGAGATTCATCATAGATATCCTTCTTAAAGAGGTTGAGTTTTCATCTTCCTAATCAGCATACAGTTATTTATGCACAAAATGAAAATGTTGTTGAACTGTTGGAGAAGCTAAGAGTATATGAGTCTATATTTATTGCGTGGATGAAAATGAATGATGAAGATGATTTTGCAAAAACGCTCCTTTATTCTGAGTTTCCAAGTTATTATGTCGATCAGCGTGGTAAACGTAGTTGGAAGAAAAGAGAAAAAGAGTATGTAGTTGGTAGAATTACTCATGCATAACCTTCATCTGGAGAACTTTATTTTCTTCAGATTCTGCTAGCACGAGTGGAGGTCTGTGTTCGTTTGAGGACATTAGGATCGTTGATGGAGTTGTTTATTATACTTTTAGGGATGCATGCCTTACACGTGGATTGCTTGATGATGACAAGGAATATATAAATGCTATTAAAGAAGCTTCGCTATAGGCATCTGGATCTTCATTGAGGAAAATGTTTGTTAGTATGCTTTTGTGTTGTTGCTTGAATTAGCCTGAAAGGGTTTAAGAAGAGACATCAACTATATATTATATGAAGATTTATTGTATATACCGCGCAATGACCCTTTATCAAAGCGTGAGTTTTTATAAAGTTATATAATTAGAACATGATTTCATCATATTAGTTAAGGATATAGTGCTTTCATTTTGATATGTTTAGATAAATGATTATTTTTTGTTTTTTTTATACAGGTGTATAGATTTCAGGATATGATAAAGAGCAAGCTGTATTGCAAGAGATTGAAGCATTATTGTAGCAAAATGGGAAGAGTCTTAGTGACTTCGCTCCACTTCATGTTCCTGCAAATAGTCCCATGATTGATGTTGCGAATCGGCTTATATTACAGGAATTAAGTTGTGATCGTGTGGGCTTAGAGGGGGAGGCAAATAATCTATTGAAGTTATTATATCCAAATCAAAAAGGTATTTTTAAGGCTATCATGTCTTCGTTGAACTTAGAGACTTGAGCTTTCTTCTTTGTATATGGTTACGGGGGTACTAGGAAGACTTTTTTGTGGAATGCATTAGCATCAAAGCTTCATGCAAAAGGGCATATTGTGCTCACGGTTGCTTCAAGTGGGATTGCTGCAACCTTATTACCTTTAGACAGAACAACACATTTAAGGTTTGTCATTCCTATTCAGATTAATGAAGATTATGTTTGTAGCATTAAGCAAAATTCTCTACTGGCCAATTTAATCAAAGAAACAAAGTTAATCATATGGGATGAAGCTCCAATGGTCCAGCGTTATTGCATTAAAGCATTTGATAGGTCATTGAAAGATGTTATGCACTGTAGTTATCCATTTGGGGGCAAGTGTATTGTCATAGGAGGTGATTTTTGCCAAATATACTTCCAGTTATCCCTAAAGGTAGTCATGCAAACATTGGAAATGCATGTATAAATTCATCATACCTTTAGGATTATTGTAAGGTTTATCAACTAAAGGAAAATATGCGGCTGTCTTCATCTTTATCTGACAATAACCGTGAGGAGTTGGCAAAGTTTTCCTAATGGCTTTTTAGATGTTGGTGATGTTATTTTGGGCCAACCACATAATGGTATAGCAGAGATTGAGATCCTATCTGAACTATTAATAGCTGAATATAGGGACGCAATGACTGCTATTGTGGCAGCAACATATCCTAAATTGTTCGAGAGTTTGTCAAATGCAAGTTAATTCAATAAAAGGGAAATTTTTGCTCCAACAATTGAGACGGTTAATCAGGTAAATGAGTATATGTGCTCCCTTTTAGATGGTGAATCAGTGGATTATTTTAGCTATAATACTATATGTAAATCAGTGGAGAACAATGATTGCATTGATGATTTGCATACAACGGAGTTGTTGAATACAATCAACTGTTCAGGGTTACCCTTACACAAGCTTACATTGAAAGTTGATGCACCTATAATGCTTCTAAGGAATATAGATCAAGCTTCTGGGTTATGTAATGGCACGCGACTACGTATCACACAACTTGGGAAGAATGTCATTGAGGCTATAACATTGAATGGGTCAAAGCCTAATCAGAGGGTGTTAATTCATCGTATGGACATGAATCCCTCTGATAGTAGCTTGCCTTTTCGCATGAAAAGAAGGCAATTTCCAATCACCCTATCATTTGCAATGACGATCAACAAACGTCAGGGCAATCATTACATCATGTGCGGTTGTATCTATCAAAGCCGGTGTTTACTCACAATCAACTATATGTTGCTTTATCAAGGGTAAAAAGCATGGAAGGACTAAAGATTATACTGCATGATAGTGGTTGTAGTCAAAGGGTGACAACTACAAATGTTGTCTACAGGGAGGTTTTCCGGAACTTGCAGGCATTAGGCTAATTTTAAGGGGTTGAGTCAAGAAGCAAGTTTATTTAGGTGATACTATTTTGGCCTAGAAATGGTTTGATATTTGTTTTTGGACTCTGCAATTTTTTTAAAAAATAGTTGTAGTTGACATTATTTTGTATTTCTTTACAGGGCAAAAGTTAAGGTCACAATGAGCATAGTGGAGTCTCTTTTGTGTGCAAGGATGGTGCAATTTTATTTTATTTTTTTGGATGATATGAGAATGATTTAAAGAGATGGAAGTGTTTTTGTTGTTTGAATAGTATGTTCGAAGCAATAAACAGGGTGAATTCATCAGTTTTAGATTTGAAGTTGTTGTTGTGAGCCTTTTGTGCATATGTGGGAGATGGATTTCTACATTCTGTTGGATATTATGATCTTTGCTGGACATTTGTCATGTGTGTTATAGTAGCTAAAGTAGGTCTAATATTTGTGTCCATAACGACAACTATTGTTAATTAACGAGGCATGCTATTATATATAGCATGGTATCTTGATTACAAACAATGCAATCTTTATTTTTTTTATGAATCATGTCTATATGCATATTATTGTAACCAATGTCTAGAAAATCTTTTTTTACAGATGCTACATAACTTGCAGGATGTGAGTGGCTTTTGTAGTAGTGAATATTATCCATTATATGTTCACCCTTTTAGTAGTTTATTAGGTGCAAGTGTGTGTGTAGGTATTAAGTAATGATTTGGAAGATACTGTAAAGTTGGAGGCCATTGGTTTTATGGGCTATGGTGGTTATTATGTAGTTCATTTTATTTGAAGTTAATTGCACCATGGTCTTCAACTTTCCCTTTTGTGAGGAGATGTGAATCCCCTTGATTTGCCTTGAAACTATCGAAATGCTGATTTTCTAACAATATGTAAAGTTAAGAAAAAGTGGGGTAAGTAGTGCTCATTGTCATGTCAATCACTACTAACCTTTTTTATATTTTGGTTGGTGCCACACACTTTTTAAACATGCATTATGATAATATGTATGTATCTATTGTTTTTCATTTTTATTTGATGGTAAGTACAGTTGTGAATTTCTTAAGCTTGAATTTTTCCAGGTATATTATCATTTAAGTACATTCATCCGGCGCAAGGCGCGGGGAAGTGAATGCTTGTTTATCAAATGAGATCTTCGAGTGCAAATAATTTTCTTATGTACAAAAGATCTTCCCTTGTATTCAAAAAATCTTTCATATGTTCAATATATATTCTCTATATATATGCAAACAATTTTCCCTTACGTGTAAAAAATCTTCCCTAAATCTTATTTAGCTAATAAATTTTTAATGAGGTTTTTATTAACAATTCTCTCATAATAATAAGCCATTTATTTTTATAATATAAAAAAAAAGGCGGTTCTTTTTATATTTGAAAATCTCTCTCCCTTGGCCTTGCATGCGCACTACAACGGCGTTCTCAGCCGTCGATCTTCTCCCCCTCTATTTATACCTCCTCCCTGCTCTCCTCTCTTCTTCCACCCCTCTCTCTCACAAAAGCTGGTTTTCAAAACAAGCTTCTATTAATATTTCTGTGAATAATAATGGGGAAGAAAGATCAGAATGACCATAAATACCGTACTATTTCCAGAGTTGAAGCTGTTCTTCAGCTCCTCACAAAACAATCCCCACTCTCTCTCAAACAGGTCTCTCTCTCCCTCTCTCCCCCCTCTCCCTTAATCCACACTTGTATTTCTTCTTCCAAATGCTTCACTTTTACTTTATATGCTTTTCTTTGTTTTGATTCATTTTTTGCAGCAGAAGTTCTGTAACCATGCCTGTGTTGAACGCTTTCTCAAAGCAAACAAAGATCATGTCAAGAAATCTGCCAAGCAACTCAGAGCTTGCCTCTCTTGGAGACACACTATAGGCATCGGTATATACATATACATACATATGTGTGTGTGTGTTCTTCTCTCATCATATTCCCTCTCTCTGCAAAAGCTTCATTTCTGTCATCATTCTCAAATCTCTGCAAAAATCTTGCTTGTTAAACTAAACACACTACACACTTAACACACGGTTATGTATAAATATTTCTGATTAATCTCCATAACTAAAGCTGATGAAAGATCATAACTTTATTATTATTATTATTTTGTTTTGGGAGAAACAGAGAATCTGATGGCGGACGAGTTCGCGGAGGAAATCGGCGACGGCTTAGCATATGTGGCTGGTAACGACCATGAATCCAGACCTGTAATGGTAATTTCACGACCCTCCTCCTGTTTTAATTTTGTCTCCTCCCTCTCTCTCTCTCTTAATTCCCTGTAAAACTGAAAGTAGTTGGGTGATTTTGAAATTGAAATTGAAAATTATTGGCTTCATCCACAGATTTTCCGGGTGAAACAGGACTACCATAAGTTACATTCTCAGAAACTGTAAGTTTCAATAATTCATACTTTCCCGCTTGCCAAACACAAAAAAGAAAAAAAAAATCACACTATTCAAGAAACCAAACAAGCTTATTTTCTGGTATATCTTTGAAACTTTCCAGGTTCATTCGTTTTTTGGTGTTCACATTGGAGGTGGCCATTTCAACAATGACCAGAAATGTGAACCAATTTGTGATACTGTTCGATGCAAGTAAGTATCTTTTTTATAACATCTGACTTTTGGGGACATTATTGAGATATATATATATATATCAAACAGAGAAGCAGTTTCTGAGGGAACCTCAGAGATTGTCCGGTGTGCCCTTCCGTTGTCACAGTCTAGTCTGGGATAGATACCCTAGTTTGGCAGGGGTATTATTGGGAATTGGAGTATTATTGTCATTTTGAGTTTTCACATTTCACATTCTGCTCAGAACTTGGTCCATACATTAATTTTCACGTCTTTTTTTTTTTGAAAATAATTATGGCATTTGATTTGATTCTCATCCGCCAACACTAGATGCTCCTTTTTAGCTTTTCAGTTTTCACAGTACCATCAGCCACATCATTATTTTTCTGTGCAGTTCTGTTTCCTCTGTTGATATTCTTGTTAAAATTCTGATTCCCATTCTATCACTATTCACACTTTCACACACACAATCCACATATATATATATATATATATTACTTTATCTTATCCTTGATATAAAAATTTATGATTTTTTTTAAAGAGATTAATGAAACTAAATATGTTATTATTAAATTATATCATATATTATTAAATTATATATCATTTATAAGTCAGACAAATTAATTTAAAAATAATAATAAATATATATATTTTAAAGTAACTAATTTAATCTTAAATTTTCTCAAAAAATTCAATTAATTCTTATATTAAGAACTAATGATACCCTAAAATATCTGGGTGTGTGTATTTGTGTCTGTTTTTATAAGTTGTAGCAACAAGAGTTTTGGTCACATATATGATTTGTTTTAGAAGAAATTCTTAAGTGCCTGTTAGGGCTACCGGTAGAAACTGCTTTTATGACTTAATTTATGAAATACGAGGTAAGTATGTGAAAGGATTTTTGTCTCAATTTACGTAAATATATTTTTTCAACACTAACCAAACCGACAGTAATCTATAGTATAAGTTACATTCTGCATTATATTAATTAAGAATGAATAATTAGTTAATAATTAATTAGTGTTTGGATGCAGGTATGTACAGGTCAGCATCAGCCTTTATGAATGTATTAGTGGGAGCACTGAAAATTGTGGCAGAGAATTATCCAGGGCGGCTACACAAGGCCTTTGTCATAGACCCCCCTTCATTGTTCACTTGTTTGTGGAAGGTACTATAAATAAATTCGAAATCCCCAAACACTGCCTACTTTTTTGTTCTCTACCAAGTCAACATTCTCTAATTTTGTTACAAATTTTATAATTCATATTATCATATCTGATTTTTTTAATACATTAGCTTTAAATTCTGAGAAAAAAAAAATCTTATTTTAGTGCTCATGTGCATGCTTTGTCACTTTTTTGACCATCAACAAAAGGACCACTTTCCCACTATTTGACTTCTTATCATAGCTACTTGGTCAAATCCCCACACAATCCTACCCCAAGTACATAAAAAATCTTTTCTTTATTATCATTTTTTAAGAAAAATGACATTATATTTTTTTGCCTTCTTAAAAATGACATTATATATTTATTAGGATTATGGACTAAATTATAAAATGGTCAAAACTATCTAAGTTGTAATGAATTAAAGTTTATGGACTAAATTATAATCAAATCAAAATTAGAAATTGAGTTACACCGAATTAAAATATAGAGACTAAATTACAAATAAATTTAAATTATAAGAGCTAAAAGATTAATTTATCCATTTGATTTAATTTAAATAAGATTACAAGAAGATCAAGCCCAGTAACCTCCCACATGTAGAGGCCTTTTATTGGCCATTCCTTTATTTCAAGGGAAAAAAGAAGTTTTATTGGCCATTGACTTTTGTTTCTTATTTTGATTCATCTTCATATCATACCATTTATCATAAAACTTGTTTTATCTTATAATTTCATATTAAATTCATGATTATGTAAATACCTACTCCATTCCATTGGATCTTTTTTATAAAGAATATTCTCTCATATAGGAGTTATCTTGAATATAAAGAATAAATACTATGTGAACAAAATTTTAAACTGAGCTTTTCATTTTTATCCTCATTATGTGTGTGTGTAACTCATTGTCTTTCTATAATAAATTTCCTCACTATGTACTATTGTTAAATAAGGGTATAATTAGAAGAAAAAAAAGGTATACCATTTTAGTCCTATTTATAAGCTTTAATTACCTAATTTTTTCATATTGAGGAGAGTTAGTTAATTCAATAATTATAGGCTAATTTTTTAATTTTTTCTTATTTATGAATAAGTATTTTTCACATCTTTATTCTCTCTTTACTTTTTATTACAATTAATAGGGGAAAAATTGTGATACTCATTTATTATTATAAAAGTGAACTTATAATAAAAACAAAAATAATATAAATTTCATATTTATTTATTCTAACTAAATTAATTGTTCAGAGGAAAGGGTGTATTAATTAATGATTAATTTTATATATTGTGAGTGCAGGGAGTTAGGCCATTTATTGAGCTTTCAACGGTAACGATGATGGTATCATCATGGGACTTTGAAGAAACACCTGACATAAACGACTTCGTATCATGTCCCCGAGCCTCATCTATGCGTTTTAGCCCGTCCGTCACAAATTCAACGGCCAGTATTGGTTCATGCTCATCTTCACGATTTGCCTTCACCGTGTCCCACAACTCGCTAAAGCCTTGGTACCTTAGCCTAACTGACACATCAGCTTCCAAGGTGGGACCCATAAGCCCCTGTCCCAGACCCATGGGCCCCGCACTTATCTCCCCACTCAGCGCTCGATCCTATTCGTTCGCATCACCAATTGCTCGTGGTGGAGATATCAACGGTGGAGGGTTGATGAGACGAAACGCAGGGTCGTCTACTCCGATGTCGCAAAGTGTCGCAGATAGAGAGGCTACTACAAAGAGGGCCCACTCCTTCTTCCAATCACCGGCCGTTTTGTTCCGTAGGGATAATAATGGGCATGTGAGTGAAAACGGCAATAAGAGTAGAGAAGCATTCTTGCCGTTTTTGAAGTTTTATAGAAGGCCGTACAATGAGATGATATATAGGTCAAAGATGAGGCCTCCACATGGTCGACTCGTCTCTATTGTCTCTCCACAATTAAGACGATGTCATGTTTCAGTGTCTCAGCGTTTTTGAATACCAAAAAAAAAAAAAAAGTAAAATTTTAAATTTCCATTTTATCATCATAGGCTACAGTGTTAAGGTGAAATTTTATGAATAAAATTTTTTCTGAGGAGTATTTGGCACAAATAAATTTTGAAAGGGGTAAAAATATCAATAAATAATTTAAAATGATGTAAATTTATCAAGGCCGTTTAATTTCATCAAATGTCTGATTAATTTAATAGATGTTTGATGAAATTTAACGGCTTTGGGGAATATGCACAATTTTATATTGTTTATTAATATCTTTATTTCTTCTAAAACTTATTTATACTAGACGCTTTTAGAAGAAAAAAAATATTAGTAAAATTGTATCGTAACTCTGAATGTAACTCTTTGGTATTATAGTATTACTAAATAATTTTTTTGTGTTTCAAGCAAACTGAAAATTTTTCTGTTCATAATTTTGTGCACAATGTGACTTGGGAGATGCGTATTCTTTTGTCCATGGACTTCAATTTCTTCTTTTGATGATATTCCACTGTAGTTCTCTACTTCTCATCTTCATCTTTGGCTTCCATCATCTTCCATTTTGTCACAAGGACTAAGAGCAAAGCATAAGATTTATATATAACTTCAAATTTTAAATTTGATGGCTTGATTTTTATTTTTTTGGGTGAAAAAAATTAAGACGGGTTAGATTTTAGAAGAACCCACTAAAATCAGTACATGTCTCACGACTTAAAAAGCTTTACAAACATATTCACAAATCACTCATTGACAATGAGATTTAAATGCACGTCTTTATAAACTAATTCAACCTTTTATTAGTTTATGTCGTAATTCCAATCTTCAATTGTTGCTAGTCTTCAGTTTCAGAGTTTATTATTGGTTTTTGAGTTGTAACATATCAACATTGGTCTTTGTGGTGGTTCAACTGTGGATTCTATAGTATGTCATTCCATTGAAAATAGAGTGATACAAATGAATAAAAGGATAATATTATTATAAGTTTTTATTCTTTATATTTTTATACAACTTATTTGATATTTAGTGTTATTTTATTTAGTGAAATTCCACTTATAATTGTTTTGTTCAAAGCAACGGAGACTTGAGAGAAACAAGAAACCAAGAAAGCCTCTAATTAGGGTATAGAATTAGGAACATAGGGCTATTGATCGTTGAATCAAACTTTTTTTAAAATAAATATATATATATATATCTCAATTTTGAGTTTTCTCTATCACCATCACCATATTGGTACGTCCTTCTTCTTCCTCCTCCTCTCCATCCTCTCCATTTCCACTTTTCATTCATGCAATAATAGATTCTGTAATAACTATGTTATTTTGACATTGAACCGAAAAAATTACTGATTTAGAGGGTTTCATTTCATCATTTAGGTTTCATAGACATGAGTTTGTAATAATTCAGACTTTCTGAATTATATGTCACAAAATATTACCATTTACAAACTTGAATACCTTTTTCCGATTCACCATATGATCCATTCATCTAATAGGATAGACTTATCGTCATCGTTGTAGTGACCGTTGTCATCATTTAGCTTCCTTTCTTTTATTACCCGTAATTTGGTCCCTCTCTCCATTTTCATGTTAAAAAAATTTGATCTTTTGATCAGGCAATTACCATGAAAGGCATTTTTAATTCTCAACAGTACAAGAAAGGTTTGAATCAATGGCAAGGTGATAAATTATGGTTTGATTTGAGATTCTTAAGCACTCAGACAAGTCAACAAAAACCTGCAACAGAGAGAACTCATTTTGGTGACTTGAAGGATGAAGATAGGATTTTTACAAATCTATATGGTTTGCATGATCCATTTCTCAAAGGTGCCATGAAAAGGCGAGATTGGTATCGGACTAAAGATTTGATTGGTACTCAAAGGAACAGATTGGATTGTGGATGAAATCAAGAAATCCAGCCTCCGTGGCCGTGGCGGCGCTGGCTTCCCCTCCGGCCTCAAATGGTCATTCATGCCAAAAGTAAAAGCAGATGGTCGCCCCTCATATCTTGTTGTTAATGCTGATGAGAAAAAACCAGGTATTAGAATTCTGATCCACAGGGATATATTATTAGTATCTTTTTCCAGTCAAAATGACTTAAAATCAATTTGATAGGACATTTCTTAACATTATATACCTTCAATATATTCTAATATTCCCCCTACTATTTTTCTTTTCATCTTTCACTCACTTCCTTCATATTTTTTCTTTGTTTGGGCGTGTACTGTTTTTTTTTTTTTTTCTCCAGTCTTAGAGGTACACAATCTTCTTCTTGGTTTTTTTTGTTGAATGCCTTATATCGAATGGCTGTTAATACTATATTATAATTTTCATGTAGATAGGTATATATTGGGTGTGTCTTTTTATCAAAATGACATTTTTGCCTCTTAACATTATTATACCTTCAATCATTTCTCTAATTAACTGAGGTAAGACTCTTATATTCTAATACCTGGAACTTGCAGAGACAGAGAAATCATGAGACATGACCCACATAAACTCTTAGAAGGCTGTTTAATTGGTGGAGTAGGAATGAGAGCTAATGCTGCTTACATTTACATCAGAGGAGCATATGTAAATGAAAGAAAATCATTGGAAAAAGCAAGGCAAGAGGCTTATAAAGCTGGATTATTAGGCAAAAATGCTTGTGGATCAGGATATGATTTTGATGTTCATATTCATTTTGGTGCTGGTGCTTATATTTGTGGTGAAGAAACATCTCTCTTAGAATCTCTTGAAGGCAAACAAGGAAAACCCAGATTGAAACCACCATTCCCTGCAAATGGCTGTCCCACAACTGTTACTAACGTCGAAACCGATCTTAAGGCGTGGACCGGACTGGTTCGCCGGATTCTGTAGGAAGAACAATGCAGGGACAAAATTGTTTTGTGTATCTGGGCATGTGAACAAGCCTTGTACGTACTGTTGAAGAAGAAATGAGAATTGTACACCGTGTAGGGAAGGAACAGGCTGGTTGTGGATGATGATGCAGAGAATGAAAGCCGGCGAGGCGAAGCTTGAAGAAATCGATATGCTTTAAGAGGTTACTAAGCAAATTGAGGGGCATACAATTTGTGCTTTGGGTGATGTAGCTGCATGGCCAGTGCAGGGTCTTATTAGACATTTTAGGTATGAGTTAGAGAAGAGGATTAGAGAGCATGCTGAGAAGGAGTTACAGCAAGCAAATGCTTCTTAATTAAAGACTTTTTTTTTTAAAAAAAAAAGAAGGTTGTTTCTTGGACCTTAATTTCATGTTATGTAAGGTTTAGGTGTTGAAAACAACTGAGAATTGTGAATAGAGGGAAATACAGGAAAAAAATTTAATATTTGAGCTAGATAACTAATTTTAGGATATTAAGGAAATTAGTTAACTTAGTTAATTTTAGCAAATGTATGTTGGTTTTTCAAGAATACCCTTTTTAATCATATGCATTGTCACTGCCCCTCATTATCTGCAATCGATAGAGATATTTTAAATTTGAGAGACGACGTGGATTGAAATCTTATATTTAGAATTAAAGTAAACCACATGTCTAACTCTTATATATATATATATATATTGATATACCCTCTAACTCTTATAGTTATATTTAGGATCTAATGCGTAATTACTTTGGATTCGTGTCAAAATCTACTGTCTCTATAGGTAAAAATGTTTGATCATATGATATCTAACTCATTTACTTTTGCCTTACACACACTCGCGCGCCCGCACGCACACACTCTCCGGTTCATGATATAAAACATATTTGGAGAGTTGATTTTGATCTTAAATATAGTACATTTTTATATTAGGGGAATTATATTTAGGTTCCACCCAAGAAAAAAAAATGAAAAATTAGTCTCATGGAATTGTCAATCGCGTTCTTTGACTTGTGAATTCACGTCTTTGGAATTGTCAATAGAGCAATTTTTTCATTTTTTCTCTTAGGCAGGACCTGAATGTAATTCTCCCTTTTATATTTATCAATCTTTTTTTTTAATTTATTCCTCCCTTAACAATAATCAAGGAGAGGTAAAGAGAGAATTAAGGAAGATGATTAAGGTGTTTTAGAAAATACTTGTTATATTAACTAACTTCTTTAATCTAATCAAATTAGATAAAAATATCTTATATTGAGAATTAGAGGGAGTATTTATATAAAATGTGGTTTGTCACAAATTTGTCATATTTTGTGCAGGGCAAAATTGAATTGATGAATGGAGAGAGTAGAAATAGAGCCTCTGTTTTCAGAAAGACGGGGGACTTGATGGGTTCTTCTATTGAATTTTTAATCTGCAACAGCTTTATACCAGTGAAACCAAAAGGGTTAACTTGAACCTATTTAACACCTTTTTTTGGTTTTGTTGCAATTTATCAATGATAATATCTGCTTTGTCCAAGTATTTCTGTCTAATGTTTAATTATGCTTGTTTAATCAATGATAAGAGATTAAGTCAACTATATGGCCATGGTTTTGTAAAAGTCTTGTCAATGTTTCTAACATAGAATGTTATGTTTTTCTTTTGTGCTCCTCTATGATCATCAAAATCTATACATGAGGTATGACATTTTCTAATTGATTTCTTTTTTAAAAAAACAAAATTACTTTTGGTAAAGAACTAATTAAAAGTGTTTGGTTTTTCATTGCTTTACCAAAACCATATTTCAACCAAATCAATGCTAAAAAACTATTCTCAAAATTCTTATTATTCTAATATCACACATTCATTTACAATTTTGTTTTTCAGCTAATCATGACCAGCTAGCTTGTTATCAAGTCACCGAAGAAAATTAAATAAATTAAAAAAAATGATAGTCAGATCTCAAACTTTATTTAATAACAGCCAGATTCCAAAAATCTTGCTAAAAGATAAATTGCAAATATAGATTCAAATAGTTGCGAATATAGGAATCTCAGACACAAATAATTAGAGTAACCTATGATTCCCAAGTTCACAACTGTCAACTGTCACAACCAACAGTCCGATATTTGCAACTCATCTTTCAACAAAAACTTTAGAGACTTGACTATCATTAATTTAATTTTTCCAGACCTAAGTATTGCTTCAAAATTTCATCATCATTCAATAGCTGTCGGCGGAGGTGTTACGTCTGTACATCAACCAATTTGAGAACACAGTAATTGATGTCTAAAGTTAGGCTCATCAAAGTGTTCATCTCAGAGTAACTTTCAATTTGTTCTCCGCCAGTTCTCTAACCTTCCACTGCATTCAAAGGTTTTTTTTTTTTGTTAAAAAAAAAAAAGAAATCAGACTAAGTATGATAAAAAGTTAAAAGCTGGTTATAAATAAGACCAAAACTTCTGATAAAACAACAATAACCTGGAGGTCGTTGATTTCTTCGTCGGTAAGAGAACGTTCCATAGACCTATATGCAATCCTATAGCAGTGGCTGGTCATTCCTTTCTTGTTGGTGAAATTGTCTATTAACTTCACCTGGTATTTCAAGATCATCAATAGGCAGGGGGGAAAAAGAAGATAATTATACTATATTTTAAGAACAAATTTCATTTCAAATAAATATCAAGTTGGGTCAGTTGGTGCCTCAACAAGCTCATGACCTGTCAAGAGAACCCATAAGATATGCATATTAGGTTGGGTTTCACAGGTCAACCTGCCTCAATAGACATCCATAATCTAAAACAGATTAATTCAGCCTACAAATATTATTCCCATACAAATCAAAACAGGTTATAACTAAATTTGTTCTTAGAAACGACAATGGAGCTGATAAACTCATGTCATGTGAGTTCTCAAAAACTAGGTTTGGGAATGTAGCTTAATAGCACAACCTATAAATTATAAGGTCCTTATAGTTTCCTTAATTAACAGATTAGGGTTGGGTATTAATCCTTATAGTAGTTGATGACGTCAGTCTCACTTGACATCTATATCAGTCCTAATTAGCAGATTAGGAGCATAGAGACCAATATCTATAATTGATAATATAATCCGAAATGCACTTTATCAATGCGAGAATAAAATGAAAACAGAAGTGGAGATCAGGATAAATATGAAAGCCAGAAAATTTCGCTTGCAAAAGTATTCAAAAGGCCTACCTCCTCTACAAGATCTCCTGCTACACTTCTGACAACTTCACAAAGATTGTTTTCAGTGAACGAATCACTGATCCAGAAACTCATGTCCTTGTAACAAGGAGGATACTGTCAAAGATAAACAGAAGAGAACATCATCTCAAGTTCTAAGAATTTTATGCAGTGAAGTGACGCAACTAGTATGGATTTCTCATTACTGTTAAGAACTGGAGTGATGGGGCCCCTAACTAATGGGCCATCAACACTGAGGCCCCTTTAGTCCTTTAATACAAGACCTATTTACCTAATTTTAGATTAAGAAAGTTAGTTAAGTTAGTTAATATGACAAATCTTTTCTAAAACGTCCCAGTAATCTTTCTTAATTCCCCCATTCCCTCTCCTCTTTGATTATTGTTGAAAGAGTATCAATATAGGAAAATTAGGAAAAAATTGACAAATATGAAAAATGTCTTATATTAAAGGCTGGAGGGAGCAATTTGTAAGTGGCAAGGGCAAGGAATACGAGTGTGGTTTGGGAGAGAGAGATAGCCCCTCAAAAGGTAGTATGGTTAGTGTTTTCAGCTATTTCCTTTTTAGTTCTCAGGTTGACCAACGCTCTTCCAGATTATTAACCTTAATATCATTTTGAAGGTAAGTTCCATCACAATTACAATTAGATAGGCAGATATCATAGCACCTCAAGCTCCCCAGAGTAAAATCTGGTGGTACAATTGCTTTAGCTAAATGTTGCCTACTTAGACAAAGAGATTCACATATATAGGACATGGATCATTTGAAAGCTTGCACTCATGAAATCATATACTTTGAAGTTCAGATAACTGTGTCTTTCAGAATTAATACTGACCAGACATTTAACGTACGAAACATTAGAGCATCCAACATATACATACTTAACCACATAACTACAAGTCAAAATAACAGCACATGAAATGAAAAACAGCTATATAAGGACAATCAAGCACATACAGACACATGCCTCATGCAGAAGTTACCTTTGAAAATGGCTTAAACTTGACTCCTAACTGGCCGTTGGAGAACTGTATGAAAAAGACAATATAGAATGAGTAGAGAAATATGAGGAAGAAAACAAGATAGGATGTGGGAAATGTAGTCAGAACCTAGAGGAACCTCTTATTTATAGTAAGAGCCTAGGCCAACATATTAAGGCTAATTAATAGACAGAATAAATACAAAACCAAATCTCCCTAATTATGTACAATCATCCCTAACAACAGCAAATTAATAATCAATCATGATAATCAACATGGAGCACTAAAAGAAGCAAGTGCAACATAATAGAGATGGTAAGGAGTGTGTTAGACTTATATTATCTAATTAAACACAACAAAGATACTCTATTTTATGACCTTCCTCATGATAAAGATTATAAACTAAATGCCCCAAGCTTTTTATAAAGCATGCAAGGCTTGGAATTGAAGTGACTCCGATAAAACCAAATTGAAGAGGAAAACAAACTTAATTATTTTGTATAATGTATAACCTGCTATTTATTTCCTTTTTTGTGATATTTTAGGGTTTGAGATTGCCAGCTTCTGTGGCATCACTTTATATATCTGTATTCATTTGGCTTGATACATAATATACAAAGAAAAAAAGACAAAAATTCTCAATTCTCAAGATGAATACATCATTGACATCAAATGTAACATCTAGGAAAATGGAAAAAGGCCAATTAAACAATGTTGTTCAGCGTATACCTGGGAGGTAAATCGCTCATCAGATGACCAAAACAGACGAATATCTGGTATGTCAAATAGAACCATAGCTAACCTCTCCAATCCTAGGCCAAAAGCCCAAGCAACATTATTTGGTTGACCATTTCTTTTTAGAATTTCTTGCTCTGTCGCCCCGCAGCCTAAAACTTCTAACCACTTTTCCTGGAAATAAAATGCCAAACATCAGTTAACTCTGCACAAACATGGAAGCAAACGTTCAGCATTTTCTGTCAATTGTTTTCTTCTACTTCTTGTTTCCTGTGCCTGTTTTGCTTATCTTATAAATATGCAAAGGCCTGAACGAGGTTTCATTATTCTAAATGTTAAGTGTAGGTATCTTCCTGTCCATATCAATGCCATTCCTAAGTTTATTGGAGATGCTCATTAATAAGATAGGCAATAAATGAGGCTCAGAGCCTAAGGCAACATTAATCATTCTTCTTTTACATCTTTTTGAACTTTTTTACAATTTTGACCAATCTATTAATTCATATCAATATTACTCAACATTTTTCAAGGGAATGAAAGTAGACATAATACAAGTGTTAAAGATTGTGCTGCCAGTAAACCTATATTTTTTCTACTTATTAATTTCCTGTTATTTACAGTTGTTATCTTCCATCGTTTTAGGATAGTTAGTTAGCTTCAGGATTTCTTTTGACCATCTATACTGTTACAAATAGATCTGACTCGAATTCAAAATCAGATTCTTCCCCTATATGTGCTTTCTGGATTTGATTGAATAACACAGCACAAAGGAACACAATAATAAACCATACCTTCTAGAAATCCTCTAAGTTTTTTTCTTTTTATTTCTACATTTTTTGCAGCATAATTTTTAATCTTTCCATGATCCACTCTTCTTTCTATTAATAAATTCATTTTTACACCCAAAAAATATATTACTCTACTAGCTAATAAAAATAAAGAATATTAACATCTAATCACCATATGGTTTCCCAATGAAACATAAATAAACTTAGTACGTCTTACAAGGCTAAGAAAATAACTTACATTAAAATATATCTCAAGTTCGAATGATGGATTAGTAAATGGGAAATAAGTATCCACCCAACGCATTTCCACTGCACCTGCAATTAATAAATATGAGACTGTGAAGCAGTGTAGGAGAAAAATTTCTGATTCTCATTGTTTGATTCAAATGTAAAAAGATAGGCTATATATATATATATAAATAAATTAGCAGCATTCAAATGTAAAACGCTAATAAAAACTATACACTAAGCACCTAGCACTAATCCTATCTAAAGGAATATTTACAATAAATGATGAATATTGCCGCAAGCTGTACATGAGAAAGTATCATAAATTAGCAATTTGCAAGAAAATCATGACTTCAGAAGAATAACATAACTAGATCTAGATGTCTTGTTATTTATCCTTTTTTTTTCTTTTTAACTTTTTCAAGGAACAATTAAGCATTTTATTTTCTAGTTTAAATATTATCTTTTTCTTCAAGAATTTTGCAGTAGCAAGATGAATTTCATTTCAAAATTACTTTTGGTTGATATATACCATTTCATTTGCTCGGTAATATTGCCTGAATTTGAAGTAAACCAAAAAAAAAAGTTAGACATATACTTGTGACAATAAGGTAAAAGGAAAGTTCTATCGCACTGCTATTAGACTAGCAATGCTATATGGTAGTAAATGTTGGGCTTTAAAGGGACAACATGAACATAAAATGAGGGTAGCTGAGATGAGGATGTTGAGATGGATTTGTGGTCATGCAAGAAAAGACAAGATTCATAATACTCATATACGCAAACGAGTTGGAATGACCTCTATAGAAGAAAAAATGGTAGAAAATTGTTTGAGATGGTTTGGACATGTTCAGTGAAGACCATTGAGTGCTCCGGTGAGAAGGGTGAATCAAGCAGTATTGAGTCCTGTTAAATGAGGTCGAGGAAAGCCAAAACGAACGTTCAATGAGGTCATAGAGATAGACCTTTTAATTAATAATATATCAAAATCTACGGTTTTTGACATAACACAATGGCGTCGTACGATCCATGTAGCCGACCCTACCTAGTGGGATAAAGGCTTTGTTGTTGTTGTTGTATACTTAAGACAATAGCTTATATACACCCAAGGAATTTCCACTGTACTTGCAACTAACACTAAATATAACCATATACAACTGGAAGCAGCATAGGGGATAGCATTATAAATTACTCCCTCCAGTCTTCAATATAAGAAAGAGCTGACTGTTTTGGAGATATTAAAGAAACTAATTAAATTACTTTAAAATATTTATATTTGTCATTTTTTCTCCAAACTATTTTATCTAACTTATAAATTGATATATAATCTAAAGATACACAACACATAATATGATTAAGTAACTTATTTAGCTTCCTTAATCTCTCCAAAAAAAGTAAACTCTATCTTCTATTTAGGACGGGAAGGAGTAGCAATATGCAAGTAAATCATAACTTTAGAGGATTGACATGACTAGAATTACATGCCTTTGAAGGAACAATTTAGCATTTTACTTTCCATACTGAAAGGTGACAACCACAATTACACATGCAACTACACACATAACAAATGTATAAAAGTGCATAAAATAAAAATTCAGTTTCCAACAAGTCCATAATGGTTCTTTCATATTCTTTAACTAAATTATCATACAAATTCACATTGATAGTGCAATTGCAGAAACTTATTATGTAATATGCACAGTAGGTTATTTGCATTTAGGGAATACCAAATAAATGGCGCGCTAACCCCTCAAGGCATTTCTTTAAGTCTGCTGCAGCATAGGAAGTGGCATCCATTCCTGATGGTCCCCATTCATCTGGAACAAATACTCGGAAGCCTTCCATCTACACAATCAGACACAACTAAGAAATTTAGCATTGATAATCATTAGAAAAATCTAATTCCTGGCTAAGGTAACATACCTGATGGAAGACAGGGTAATGAGTTGAATCTATTGAATCTCTTCGATACACATCTCCTGTAACAAGGAAATGGGTGTATCCTCTTCTCAATAACTCTGCCTGATGAGCACTTGTATGGCATCTCAGAACAGTCTGAGGGTCTATATAGTATGTATCATTATAACTCCTACTCACATGGTCCTCAGGAACCAAGACATCATCAAAATTCTGAAATAACAGGATAATCATCAGCAAAATATACTACCATGAAGTTCAAACCACCTGAAGCAAGCCATAGAACAACATATTCTCCTTTTGCTACTCTCAATGTAGTACCAAGCATTCTTAGATTGCAAAAGCTGGAGATTGTAGTATGAAGGCAGTACAAACTGACAGTAAAAGATTAACATTAATGACATGACAAACAAAGCTTCATTATTAAATTTGTTTCTCTTGAATCAGCATAGGGAGCTTTGGCAAGAATAAGAATGCTTATATTTTATAGTCGAGTAAAACACTTGCAGTAACTAGTGTTGGTAAGGGAAAACTCTCATTTTTAATGACGAGTAATGGTTTCCCCAATTTGTGGAAATTTTTTTTTTTTTTTTTTTTTGCAATTTCTTTCAAGTAAAGGAATATATGAAATCAACTTATCAAAAGGCAATACACGCTCAATCAGCTTTCATGCAGACCCATCAATTAAATCCCAAAGAATAAGAACTATTTCCCTCAATTGACGGCATTATATGTTCAAATAATAGGATCAACTATATAGAAATCATTTGGAGGAAAAAACATTAACTAAATAATTTCAAAAGGACTGATGGGAGCAACTTTCAAAAACTTTCATGTTTATTTTCTGTGCCCAATAAGGCTTGAAACATAAAAGGGCATTGGACTTACTTTCTCCAAGCCAGAGGTATAGTTGAAAAATATTGTTGACATTTCCAGAAGTGGGATCTATTACTCATTAGTTTTATCATCTAACATCTAGTAGTGACAAATAAGTAACTCCATGGACAGCACAAAAGAAATTAAGGCTTTGTTTGATTCTATTCTCTGTTTTTTTGTTACAAAAACAGTATAAAACTATTTTTAGAAACAAGTTTTGAAAATTAAAAAAAAACAAAAAAATCCATTGGGATAGTTGTTTTAAAAAATCTGTTTTTGAAGTGAAATGGCGGTGGCTGTTGCCAGTGATGACGTGGCGGTGGCCGTCTCCGGTAGTGTGGCATCGATAATGGATAGGTGGTGGCCTTAAAAAATAAAAAATAGAAAAACAAAAACAAGAAAACAACTAAAAACTGTTTTTTATTTTTTATTTTTAAAACCGAATTTTTGTTTTTCTGTTTTTAAAAACAACTTCTTGAAAACAGTTTTTCAAACAAGTTTTTTTTGTGTTTTTGCTTTAAAAAAACTGTTTTTAAAAACAAAATCAAACAAGCCGTAAGACTGTTTTAAGGAACAAGGATGGCACCACATCCATGAATAGCAAAAGCTAGTAACAGCAAAACATCATATAGGAGTCAAGTGAAACTAAGTCTTCAACGTCATTTAATGTACCTCCTTCACTGAAACAATCGGACAAAGATCATCAAACTTATTGAACTTGTTTGCATAATTGGAATCAAAGTAATCATATATGGCATTCTTTAGTATCCCAAGTGGATGTTGATCTCTCCTGTGAAGTTGCAACCCAAGTTTTGAAAATATCGTGTCTGGCACATTGTTTGTAGGATCATCCCTCACCACATCTAAGAAACCATAATGAATCAGTTATAAGAAGAACATTATGAATTAAAACAATTAACAATAGAATACAAACAAGAGACAAGCACATGTATGGTAGGAATGATACTGAAAAAGCATCCACACAATCCCAAAACATCTTTCTCACTTGTATCAGTTGATAAATATTTCCTCCCAAAAGGCCACAGGAGACTAAACATCACTAAAATGGCTTCAACATCATTTCAAGTTTCAGACGTAAAGGAAAGAAGCAAATTGGTAACGCCACATAACATTCTGTAATGGATTTTTTTCGCAACACTTGCTTTTCTTTAGAAGCAAATAGAATGTTTAACATACGAAGATGAAGATAACTAATTAGAAAAAACAAACCTTCTCTAGAAATCTTGACACCACCAAGCTCCAACACTGAGACAACTGGCCGCCTCCATTTCTTTCGTGAAAGATTGTCAGTAGAAACAGAGCTAGCCATCGATGAGAAAGGTAAGCAAAATGTGAAGCTTCTTAGAGTACCACTTCTACGAAGCAGTGAAGCCCCAGAGAAAAGTGTGGCTTGTACAGAAGAGAGAGCCACTGCCATCCAAATGAGTATAAACTTTTACAGGGGCTAAGTATAGCTCACTGAATAAGAACCGGCGGCAAGATTCACAGGGAATTCGATTCACTTGATTAGTTCATATCACTTCTGTCAAACATTTGATGCGGGTCAAGTTAACATTCTGATCACTTGGACATGAATACTCATTTTATAATTTTATAATTTATAAATAAATATAAAATACACACACAGGCATTCACACCCATTTCCAAACCACAAAATAGGATCTGACTGACATGAAGTACAAGTTAAATCTCCGTCCCTAAGCACAGTAAATTAAACAGGGCATCAATTTTTTAACCAGCAGCCAACTCAATCTGCTCCACCATTTAAATGAACGAAAATGGTAATTAAAAACACTTAAATGGAGAACTAATTGAGTGTAGTAATGGAAGAAGGAATTGCTAAGTCGCATAATGTTGAAAGAAAAAAGGAGAGCGAGGGAGAGAGCTGCAGTCTTAAGGCTTACCTGGCGCCGATGCAGCTGGTAGGCGGCAGCGCAGATTGATTCTTGGAGACGGTGACGGAGACGATGGCCAGAAATCGGCAAATGGCAGAGACGAAATGCCGAATCGTGGACGGGACTCGGGAGGCCGCCGAATGGGAAAGCTCAAAGGAAACTAGGGCTGGAGTAGGGCAGAAACTCTGGAAATTGAGAATATATGTTGCTTCAAGGTAGCGGATCCTCTCCTTCTCCCTTCTGTCCGCTCCCGTCCTTTTCTCTCGAGATGTATTGTTTTAGCAGTGCAAAATATATGTTAGCGGATCCTCTCCTTTTCCCTTCTGTCCGCTCCCGTCCTTTTCTCTCGAGATGTATTGTTTTAGTAGTGTAAAATATATAAGCTTCTATTTAAAAAAAAAATATTCACCGTTTTAAAGTATTTTTTTAATATTAATTAATTTTCTAAAATATTTTTTCAAAATCTTAAAAAATTAGTTTAGAATACTAGATAATACTGAAAAAATATTTTAGAGAATTTATTAGTACTGAAAAAATACTTTAGGATGGTGAATATTGTTTTTTTTTAAAAAAAAATTAAGAGCTTATATATTTTACACCAAAACAGTGCAATTTAAGAGAAAAAGGCAGAGTGGACCAGAAGGAAAAAAAAGAGAAGCCGCTCCCTTGTTTCAATGCTTCTCAACGTCGTCATTTCCACCATAGGTCAAACTTTTTTTTATCCTGAATGCTACAATATATATATATATAATCGGGTAGGACCAAGTTCACTGGTCCAGTATCTTAGCCCGATACCCAGACTCCGGGTCAGACCTGGTCTCGTCTAAACTGATCATCCTCCCCCCCGGGGTTGGACTGGGTCGGGTTTTTGGGTTTTTTTGTACAGTTCTAGATAATATGATCTAAATAAATAGAGGGGTATTTTGTCCCCCAAAAAAAAGATAAACTGAGGGGAATTTTTATTTTCTATTTTTTATTTTTTTAATTTGTTTATGGGTATACCCTCCATATAGAATCCTATACTTTTTACTACAGCCCATTTCTTCTTCTTTTTTTCTCCAATTTAATAGTTGGTAAAATAAATTGTAAGTCTCTTATTTTTTTTATAGATTAGATTTTACGACTGTATGCTCCATATTTCTTTTTAAATAAACTATATTATGAAATAAAGAAAAGCTAGGGAGTGAGGAAATAAAAGAAAATAGTAGGACAAGAAAAATTAGGAGTATGATATTGATATGTAACCTTTCAATCTTATATGGATTTAATCATGAGAAGTTTTTCTGTTGGGAAAAATTTATATATAACAGTTATTACCTCATAGGGGATGAAATCACGTACACGCGTTAGCAATTAAAGTTTGCAACTAAAGTTCACGGTTATTAGAATTTATAAGTGTTTTTTACGTAAATCAAGATAAAACTCATCTCATATACTTATCTTATATACTGTAAATCACGATTGTAGAATTATTTTTAAGATATGTTGTTGCTTCGACTCCTATGAATGCATCATTAGATTCTGAATTTGCGCAAACAATAAGCTATAGGCTTCACCACCACTTCTATTCTTCCTCGTATCAATTAAGTTCTTAGCATCTTGCTCAAGAATGATCTCTTTGAATCCTCATCAGAGGAGATTACAAAGCATATGGTATGAGGTGTTTGGATTAATGTTTTAAAAGTATTTTTATTGGGATAATGGTTTTGTCTTCACTTATTTTTGGTTATTGCTGTTGTTGTAAAAAAAAATCAAAAAACATGTCTACCAAAATCTTGGAATCAGATTCCAGAATCACCTTGGTAAACCCAATACAAGTTTAAAAGCCACGATGCAAGCACCTCTATGATATCTAATCACCCCTCACATCCTCCTTTGTTTCTTCCGCTCACAAGGACAGTCCATAAATATATACGTTTCATCCTCGACACCCGAATTACAGCATAAACACGTGGCTGAAGCTTGAGATTATTTGTTTCTCCGTTCTTTGGTAGGAAGTCTGTTATTAAATGTTTTCTCCGATTTTTATAAAACACCAATTAACAAGTGTTTTTAATCTTTTTTATAAGGTACTTACTTATTTTTAAAAAATATTAAATATTTTTTCTGTGCATACCCATATTTAATAAAGATAGTGGAAGAAAAATATTTTACTAGAGTTTAGTATAATTAGTAAGAGTAGTATTAAAAATTACTTCAATTTTAAGATAAATATAATGACTTTAACTATTTTTATTAATTTATGAAAATTATTAATTTATGCCTTATATATAAAAGGAGTCGTACCTATAAGAATACTCTAATTCTTTCAACTCCTTTCCATTTTCATATAGCTTTATAAACTGAGCTATATAGATTCTCCAGAGAGAGTAAATTGGGTTAGAATAAAGATTCTCCCAATAGGGAGTAAATATAAGCCGAAGTTTTGAGAGTTGTGGGCTGAGGGTTATAGAGAAGGTTTGAAACTTCTGTTTTCCTTGCATCATAAATTCAAAGTATCTAGCTACCTTCATTGTTTTTAATTATTGATCGTTCTTGTGAAAAGTAAATTACTAAATTTAAGCCTTTTGCACTTTGCAGAGCTTAATCGCTTTGCTGAATGTGATTTCTAAGTTATTGGGTTGTTCTAAGCAAGAGGACATTCTTACATTGGGATGCTAGCCCAATAAAAAATATTCTCTTTATTCCTAAATATAGATACTAAACAAGTGGTGTTTTAGCTATAAATATAATATCTTAATTAATTTTGTCTCCTCGGTTTACAATTTCCCCCTAAAATATCTTATTGATTACATATATTAAGAAGATTTTTATTAAGGGGTATTTTCTAATGCACATGATTAAATATATTTTAGGAAAATCAACATATATTTATTACCAATAATTAATTTTACTGATTTTTTAATATCCATAAATTAGTTATCTAGATGATAAGGATAGAATGTAGTAAGATAGTGTTGTTCCCCTCTCATATCCATGGTTTCATTTTTCTTTTTCTTTTTCTTTTTTTTTTAGTTACAAACTACAAAGGCAAACTCTAACGGCCTGAGTTACAAGTGGAATCAAATCCATGACATCTCACTTATTGAAGAGCATCCATACCACTGGGTTAAATGGCTTTTCCTTTTTTTTTTTTTAATGTTGCTAAACACATGTATCCTCCTTTTGAAAACAATCCTGTTCAAAGTACTGTCAGACATTGAATATGAGTATTTCTTCGAACAAGGATTCAAACATTAGTTTACCGTATTGTGAGAGATTAATACCTTCCACTAAACTCAACTCCAGTCGGTCGCTACAAGGCTTTTGATTATGGTTTCATTGTTGCACCAACACTCTCACATCTTGCATCATTTGATCCACACTTAATGGATTACCCAACAAACTCACAAACTTAGCAAGAGACATGCCAATACTTTGGATCCACACTTAATGGCCTTTTTCTGTATGATTTTTTGAAGGTCCATAGTTCATGATTTTTTTTGCCAAAGGGTAACTATATTATTTACATTTCAAAAGTTTACTGGCCAAAATCAATAACATCAGACATCAAAATCCCAAAAAAGGCAAGAACATAGCACATTACAGCAGAACCCATTCTCAAGTTTCACACCCTCCATAGTAATCTTTGCTACTCTACAATTACCCACATTTTCTAGTAGGTTGAATATAATATAATTCAACTTGGAAAAACGTCATGTAGAGATCTTTTATCTTCATAAAAAAATTTATTTTTATTTTCTAATTTTATAAAGTGCCTTTACAATAGGGTTGAAAAATCAGGCCAGCCTGTTTAAGCTCGAGCCCGTCAGGGGATGGGTTTATGATTTAGAGTCTCTAGAAGAAGTCAGGCCTAAAAGGGCTTGCCCTGTTGCCCTACAGGACCAGCCCCTTTTAGGCCCGTTTAATATTTTTTTTAAATAACTAAATAAGGCCATAAGGGTAACTGGGCAAGGCAGTGTGCAGACTTGATAACCTAACCCTCAAACAGTCAAACACTCCACTCAGATCTCACACATCAATAATGTTTGTGTTTTGTTTTGATTTGGACTTAAGTCTTAGTGTTTGTATTTTGTTAAACATCGATAATGTTTAATGTTTTAACTTAGTTTTGATAATATTTATGTGTAAAATTAGATCTTTTAATTTAGTCTTCGAACATATAGTAATATAAAAGGTGTTAAACGGGCCCAAGCCTGCAGGCTTCAACTAAGCAGGCTGGGCCCAACAATTCTGTACTTTTTCAAGCTTCTCTTCTTTGATTTTCTTTTGTTGTCTATCTATATTCTTAGTTGGCAGACTCCAAGTTTAAATTTGTCCTTGAACATTTGTTGTATTCATGCTTCGGTGCTTGATTTTCCTGTTTCATGAAGTCTACTTGGATTGGACTTATGTCTTAGTGTTTGTATTTTGTTAAATATGGATAATATTTGATATTTTAACTTAGTTTTGATTATATTTATATTTTAAATTAGGTATGTTAGTCTTCAGGCGAATAAGAAGAAGAAAAAATTTTAAACGAGCTTGAAGTCCGCAAGTCAGCCCTCAAGCTTCACCTAAACTGGTTGGGCCGCCATTTTTCAGTGGTTTTTTGGATTCGGGCCTAAACAAGCCAGCTCGTTTTCCTAGTACTACTTTTCAATCTTTTAACACTAACGTTGTTAACAAAATATGCTAATATTAAAGTTTTAAATGATGGAAAAACACTATCAAATATTGACATGTTAAGTTTCATTTTGAAAATAACAATAATTATTACACACAAAAAATAATTATTTGAGACTAACAATGTTAGGGTTGGAAGACTGAAAATAATTTTTAAAATTAAGGGGATCAAACTAAAACTTTGTATATAATTAAAAAAAATGAAAAAAAAAACACTTTTCTCAATCAAATTTAGCTCATATAGAGTTTTAAGGGAAGATATTAATTTGTACCTTCTTTTGTTGTTCTCCCTCTTGTGCCCTCTTTGGATCTGTTGATGCATGAGGAATCATTGGCCTGATTTTGCTTCAACTTTTACTTTCGCGGTACAGATAGACTTTATCTTTGTCAAGTATTTCAGAAATCTCAATTCCTAAATTTTTATTTAAATCAATATGGAAAAAATTTACTATATCTCAAAATATATTAGTTCAGTCAACTTTATCTCTTGGATTTATCTTTTTTTTTTATTTAGTATACCTAACTCATATATTAATATAACTATTATATATGCTATTTTAGGAAAATCAAATCATATTTGATATAATTAACTAATTTATATAACTTTCTTAATCTATAGCTTTAAAGAGTATTAGATTATTAATTATCATATATGTTATTATTTCATATTTTTAATATAAGATTCACTTATAATTCAATTTCTTTGTTAAAATGACTCATCTATTAATAACTAAAGAAAGTATTGAATATATAAAGTATGAGACAAGGCATGATGAAGTGAAATGGATAAGAAGAGTATTGGGACCATAATGCAAGAAGCACACACCAAGGCAGGGAAAGCATCATGTCTTCCCCCCTAACTCCCCAACCAAAGATGATTTCTAGTACTTCTTTTTGTTGGCCTAAGCATCATGTCCAACATCTATGTCACTTTCAGCCTTATCCTCTCTTACTTTTATTCTTTATTTATATAATTATTAATACAGGTATGTATGTAAAGTATAAGGAACAAAAAACCGGACCGGTCAATGAACCGGTCATGGCATAAATTTAAGGGTCAATAGTTCAATCGGGGTTGGACTGGTGGTCGGACCAGTCATATTAAAATATTATAATTTATTAGTGGTAATATATATATTAATATATTTTTAAACTTCTATAGATAAAAATGAAGATTTTTAGGAAAAAAATGCTTAAAATTTATTAGTATTAGTTATGGTGCCTGTACTTATGTAATGATATCTTATTTTCTATAATTAATTAATTATTATATCCCCAAAATCTTTTTTTTTTAGATTTGTTCTTTTTTTACTTACTTTTCTTTTCATTTTGGTCTTCAAACTTTCATTTTTCCCTAAAAAATAGCGCGAGATAGTAGTTAGAGGAATAAAAAATGTATTTTTTAAAAAAAAATGGGGGACCGGTTCGACCGCCGGTTCTAACCGGTTCACCAGTTTTTTACCTCAACCGGACTGGACCACCGACCGGCAAATCCGGTCCGATTTTTTACACAGTGGTGAAGTAAGATATGCAATATCCATGAAATCTAAATTGTGTGGGCTTTTTTAATACATGTTTTATGCCTTTTTTTTATTTAACTATTTGACAAACTTAAAGAGTGACTGTGCAATAGCATGCGGTGGGCCCTAATAATTTTTATTCCTAGGTGAAAATACCTTTCAAGAACTGAAAAATTAGTCCACAATTTTCCTTTAGGGAACACTTGTTAAAAATAATAAAAGAAATATTTTTTCTAAAAAATAACTTCTAAGTATGATAAACCATAAGTTTTTTTATTTTAATCTTTTGATGCATAGGAAATAAAAGAAAATCATTTTTTGTCTATATATAAAATAAATTTTTTATTTTTATTTCTCATAATCTTAATGAGTGCTGTCATACGTGCGGATTTTTACATTCTTTTGATTAATAAATATAAAACTTATTTTTTAGTTTTTTTTAACAAATGTAATAACCTGTTCTTAAAATGCGTAACAATATCAAAAACATATTATAATAAACATTTAACAAGAAAAAAGAGAGAAGTGTTATAAAATAAAGGTAAATGTGAGATGAGAAAGGAAGAATGAGTATAAAGTAAGAAAAAGTAATTCTCATTGTATGAAATAGATAACATAGGACATATATTTATAGGAACAATTCTCTAATGTACAATTGATGTAATTCCATAATCATGGGAATTAATGGGAGAGAATAGAAAACAATAGGAGAATATGAAATAATGGTAGTTATGTTATAACACTCCCTCTTGGATGTTCCGGAAAAGAATGTCTACATTGATCTCTCTCTCTATTTTCTCTCTATTGAATGCCTCTATCATTGGATCAAGTTTCAGTTTTTGGGATTTAATGCTATATAAAAATATTAATATAACATTAAATTTCAACCATTGAAACTTGATCCAATGGTGGAGACATTCAATGGAGATGAAATAGAGAGAGAAATCAATAGAGACGTTTTTTTTGTAGACATCCACAACTAAACATGTACCTCATTAAAAAATTTCAACTAAGAAAAACTTAGTGGGACAAAAACTTGGTAGAATAAAAGGAGTACACTGTTTATTGATATACTTGCATTATTATTTGTAAACTTTTGGTTTATAATAACATGAGTTTCTTTAGGAAACAATATATTTGCTTTTCCATAGCCTTCAATCAGATTTATACTTTTAGATATGTTCTGAACAATGGCTTCACACATTACCAAAGAAGAAAAATATTTATCATTTCTAAATATGGTGTGGGCTGCTGCACTATCAATAAAACATAAGTCTATAAGATTGATGTTAATAAGACTCATTTTTATTTTAAAGAAACATGAAAATAAAGAAACATATAATTAAAAAGGAAAATACAAATGATAGTAGCAGCTTTAAACACACTAAAGCATAGCAATTAAAATAAACAAATATAATTTATGTTGAGAAATTAGTAACATACAAATAGGAAGTATCCATGCCACCATACTCAGAATTATTAGCCTTATTAATATTATTTATTTTAATCTTTCCTCTCTTCGGGTCGGAATTTGAACCGCCACGATTATGACCACGACTGTAGCCACGCTTACATCCACGTCCACAATCACAATTAGATTCATTCATCACTACATTCACTTCTGGGAATGTCGTCGAGTCTATTGGATGGGATTCATGATTTTTCAACAAAAGCTTATTGTTTTATTTGGTCACATGGAGGCTGTTAGTATAAGCATTTCACCTAAAGGGGGTGAATTGGGTGAAGACAAAAAAATTAGCCTAAATTGACAATTAACAGAATTTAAATCAGAGTTGAGAGTTAGAAAGATATCACCTAAGTATACACAAAAGATTATATTTGTTCGGTCTCAACCTCTTTGACCTACGTCTAGTCCTCAAAGCGTCTCTTAAATTTTCACTATAGCTTTCAAGATTCAGTGAGTTTTTGGCACCTCAGTATACTGCAAGTTTCTTCACCGGACACTCACTCCCCTTTACACAATGTAATTCAATACCTAACTCAAGGCTCTACAATTTTAAGTTATCTCAATACAGTATATTGAGTTTTTGATAAAGCTCTCTCATAAAGTAGATATATGATCACTGAAGTATATGGTACAAAGAGAATAATAATGAACGAAGACAGAGCAATAAAAGCAAAATTGAATGTTTCGCAGTTCGGTTGTTGCTATGCTTTGAATGCTTTTGTATTTATAGTTGGAATGTAATAAATTATTGTTATGAGCATTCCATTTGTACGTTAGAGTACCGTTGCTGCCTCTAAACATTGTTTGTGTGTAGAAAAATAACCGTTAGAGCAAAGAGAATGTCTTGATTGAAATTCCGCTCGCATTTAATGCTTCTGACACAAAGTTACTTTTTCTTCTCTTCGCATAATTCCTTCATTGTTCACCTGGAAAATACTTTACATATTAATGTAGTGAAATATTATAATAAAGAGAAGTAAAAGTATTAAATTATATAATTAATCAATGATTTTAAAAATTATGAGATAATGCTCTGTATTTTTGGAATCTATCACTTGAGTGATCTTCTCTTAGAAGATTCATAACATCACATATCATTGAATGAATCGCTCAAGTGTTGTGTTACTGATCCACAAATGGCATCACTCGAATGATTTAAAATAGATCACTTGATGTATCACTCGAGTGCTCTGCTAGTGATCTCAAAAATAAGATCACTTGAGTGATTTTTATATTTAGAAAATTTTTCATAGTAAGATAACTTTTAGGATCGCTACAGTGCTGTACTAATGATGCTCTTTGACACATCACTTGAGTGGTCACTCGAGTGATGTTTTTCAAAAGCTTTCAGAGTAGCATCACTGGAACAGATCACTTGAGTGATATACTAGTGATGAGTTTTTAAACTATCAGTCGAGTGGTCGCTCAAGTGATCTTAGAGCATCACTCGAGTAGTCATTCAAGTGATTTCCTTTTATAAAATATTTCTATTGTTCTAAACTCAGTTTTTCAATTATGGTGATATGTATTTTAAATAGTTTCTCTTTGAAAAGAATACTTATCATAAACTTCACCATAAGGGTCAAAAACAGATTTTATGCTTTGATCACTTCAAATAACAAACCATATCACTCGAGTGATCACTCGAATGATATAACTGATTGTCTCAAAAAGTTATCTCGTACTTGTTCAAAACATTTTGTTTATTATCAAAACCTTTTGTAATGTTTTTCTAAACTTTGTTATCATCAAAATGTGGGATCTAACAGAGGCACAAAATTAATTCAACATATTTTTTAAACTTTGTTTACGGTATTGCTAAAGCAGGAGCAATTTGGATGCATTCATTTATAATGAGCCTTTGTAAGGATAACCATCTTCTGGTGGTCATACATTTCCTTAAAATTGTTACAAAGAATAAATGGGCATTTTATGGTCATATATTTAGTTTTGAGACCTTCATACTAATGGTGGCGCAAAAAATCATGGATCAAGCAAGATAAATAATTTTTTCTGATAATGACAAGAGCCACAAATTCAAATTTCACAAGATATAACATAGTTCAGACTAATGCAATAAAAGGAAAATTTTAAAATATGAAATGTAAAAACACAATATAATAATAACAGAAAATTCGTAAATATAATAAATAATTCATAAAGTAAAATTTTACAACAAAATTAAAGTTTTATGGCTTCGGGCCATTTAGTATGCATGGCTTTAGGTCAACTAGTCTCAAGGTGAGAAATTAAAATTATATAACTTATGGTCATTTAATCTAAAACAATTGAAATTAAAGCTTCAAGACATTTAATCTAAAAATCAAAATTATGAGTCTTGGCTTTTTAATAAGATAAAAAATAGAAATTATATAGCTTATGGCTATATAATATCAAAATAGGAAATAAAAATTATATGGCTTCTAGCCTTTTATCTTCAAAATAGGTAAAATTATATGGTTTATGGCCTTTTATCTTTAAGATAAATAAAATTATATGGCTTATGGCTCTTTATCTTCATGATAAATAAAATTATATAGCGTCTGACCTTTTTTCTTCAGGATAAATAAAATTATATGGCTTATGACCTTTTATCTTTAGGATAAATAAAATTTGTATATGGCTTTCAGCCATAAAATAAGGTAGAAGATAAAAAGGTAAATGGTTTTTGGCCATAGAATACGATATAAAATGAAAAAGTATATAACTTCTGGCCATATAACAAGGAATCAAATGAATATGGTTTCTGGTCGTATTATAAGATAGAAAAAGGTATATGGCTTCTAGCCATATAATATCAAAATAGGAATCAAAATAATATGGCTTCTGGTCATAATATATAAAAATAAGAAATCAAAGTGATATGATTTTTAGTCATATAATCTCAAAATAAGAATAAAAGGAATATGGCTTCTGGCCATGTAATAGGAGATTAAAACAATATGACTTCTGGTCATATAATTTCAGAATAGAAAAATAGAATGATATGACTTCTGGCCATATAATTTTAAAATATAAAATTAGAGTCATATGACTTTTGGTCATATAATTTAAATTAGAATAAAAATTAAAACAATATAACTTCTAATAATATAATTTTAAAATAGAAAATTAAAGTGATATGATTTTTGGCTATATAATTTCGGAATATAAAATTAGAGGTGTATGGCTTTTGGCCATACTAAAGTAACAATATTAATAATATAGAATTAAAAATAAGATAGAAAAATAATAACAATCTCTAATATAAACCATGAAACATGATGTTTAAAACAATCAGTAAAAGGGTCTCCTTAATTTCATATAAGGACTTAGATTATCCCAGACAGATCAAATAAAATAAGGTAAAAAAAGATAGAGGAAATTGTTAAAATAACTAGAGAGGAGTATACCTTTGCTAGAGATTTCGTATTGATAACGTATTATAAAATAAAAGTAAAGATGATAAGAGAAAGGAAGAATGAGTAGAAAGTAAAAAAGAGTAATTCTCATTTATTATTTAGTGTTGCAGGAAATATATAACATATGTTTTTTATTTATAGGTACAACTTTCTAATCAACAGATGGTGTGATTCGATAATCATAGAAAATATTGAGAGAGAAAGAAATAATGGGAGAAAAAGAAATAATGGGAGATATGACATCAACAAATATTATACTCATAGCAAGAAGATTCTAAATCCTTTTCAATTTCTTCCCATAATTTATTGTACTCGCATCATATTATTATTTTTTGAATAATTAATAAAGTCGAATTATACATTAGCTTTGTTGGAAAAATTTTTGTACACATAACCTTTGAATTTTGAGTCATATATAAATACTTTATTAAATTTTAAAAATTTAAAATAAAGTCTCCTAAATGTTGAAACTAATAGCTCAAATAATTCTTATGCTATTAATTTGTCCTTATTTCACTAAATTCAATAAAATACGATGCGAAATTTATTTACATGCGTGTAATTTAATGTTTAGTGAGTCATTCACGTATATCAAAGTATATTGTGTTGCAAAAATAAATTTTAAGGAGAAACTCCTCCCTTCCTATTCATGAGTCATTTCCAGTATGTTTCACATAGGAAAAAAAAATTTAAACTTCATTCATTTTCTATTTATAATTCACTTCCAATATATTCCATACATAGTAGAGGAGAATATGGTCAATAATATTTTACATTTTGTTAATAAAAAAAGTACTCCTTCGATTCTTAATATAAGATAATTTAGAGAGTTGATCTCCATCCTAATTATAAGATATAGTTTTTATATTTGTTAATGTTTTTATAATTTACCCCTATTAATACTCCATTAACCATAATCAAAGAAGAGAGAGAAGGAAGGAATTACGAGAGATGACTAGATTATTTTAGAAAATACATATCATATTAACTAACTTTACTAATATAATCACATTAGATAAATATATCTTATATTAAGGATGAAAGAGTAAATAATTGATCACAAGAGCATCTGCTCAAATTTAAAAATTTAGGAGATTCTTTTATAAAATTTTAGACGCTAAGTGGTCATTCACTTATGAATAACAAATTAGAGGATATTTATATAATTTAGCTAAGAACAACAATAACAGGTCTATCACTAAATGGTGGGATTGACCACGTAGATTACACTACGAGCCCGTTTGGTTCAACCACATTGCATGCATGCAATGATAATCATGATTGCATTACCATGAGAAGAGTGTTTGGTAGTTCTTTAGCATGGTAATAGGGTTTACCATGGTAATGATGATTACCAAAAAATTGGTAATCCTCATTCATACCTCCCCCCCTATGAATCCTCATTACCATCCCATTGCATAGTTAGAAAAGTCTAATTTACCCTTTAGTTTTACTTCTCTTTATTTTACTTATATATTTTCACTTAGCCACATCGCCACAACTGCTACCGCCGCCTCCTCCTCCACCACCGCTACCACCTCCTCCTTCACCATCGTCGCCACCTCCTCCTCCTCTGCCGTTGCCGCCACCTGCCGCCACCTTCTCCTCCTCCTCTTCCGTTGCCGCCACACTGCCACCGCCGCCACCTCCTCCTCCTCTGCCGTTGCCGCCACCTGCCGCCGCCGCCACCTCCTCCTTCACCACTGCCGCCACCACCTCCTCCTCTGCCGTTGCCACCACCACCTCCTCCTCCACCACCGCCACTACCTCCTCCTCCTCCTCTACCGCTGCTGCCACCCGACACCTCCGCTACTACCTCCTCCTCCTCTGCCGCTGCAACCACCGTCGCCACCTCCTTCTCCTCCTCTACCGCTGCTGCCACCCGGCACCTCCGCTACTACCTCCTCCTCCTCTGCCGCTGCAACCACCGCCACCACCTCCTTCTCCTCTGCCGCTGTCGCCGCTAGGCCCCGCCGCTACTACCTCCTCCTCCTCCCTCGCCGACACTTGCCGCTGCCACTACCTCCTCCTTCTCCGCCGCCACCCGCCACTACCTCCTCCTCCTTCGCCACTGCCACTACCTGCCACCACCACTACCTCCTCCTCTGCCGTCGCCGCCGCCACCTGCCACCACCACTACCTCCTCCTCTGCCACCGCCGCCGTACTACCTCCTCCTCCTCCGTCGCTGTAGCCACCCACCACCTGGCACCGCCACCACTACCTCCTCCTCTGCCACCACCTGACTCTTAACTTTCTTTTTATAAAGATTATAGTAAGGGTAAAATAGACTTTGTGTAATATATTAATTTTAAATAATTTTTAAAATAATAATTCATTGCACCTTACTTAAAAATCAAACCAAACACTAGCCCTGTAATCAATATTGCATTGCATTACCATTGCATCGCATTACACTGCACTGCAGGGTGTAATGAGATCGAACCAAACGGGCCCTATGTTATTTTACCATATCAACAACAAAGTTTTAGAACCTTATGCATAGCCAAATAATGTGAAATAATTTTCTGTCATTATTTTTTCAATAGATATCATGCTCACTCTTTTGTATATATTCATTGCAAGTCTTAATGCCTAAAATTCACAACCATATAGTATTTTCGATCCTACATGACAATTTAATAAAACTTCTTTTTAAGATTATTAAATAATTTGCAGTCACAAATAACTTATGTAGTCTTTCTGTATTTAAACCACATATATAGCTTGTATTTTATGAGTAATATCTTTATCAAATTTACCACCATCATTTGATATAATTAATTTAAAATATCTAAAAATTGTCACTTTATAGTATGATTTAATCTCTTATTTTAACCTCCAAATCACATTTAACTTGTCTCTTATCAAATTTATTGGACACATACACTGTCTTACTTCTATTCAAACAAAAATCCTTCAATTTTAAAGCCCTTATTCATAACTCAAATTTGAAGTTAATTTGTTCAATTGATTTCACATTGAGAACTTAATCATTCGAAAAAAAGAGCATGCACTTGATGATTTCTTGTATATACTAAGTTACAGCATCTAAAACAATGTTAGAAATATAAGGGTTTAATGACGATATTTGTCTCACATCCGGACATTTTTATGCTACTTGTTACCCCTCATACATACCTATTTAGCTTTAATACATGGAACATGAACACCTTTTTTTTCAAGGGTTTTTAGGTAACTTAATACGCAATTACAATTTTTTTTAAAGGCAATAAAAATCATATCTAAATCCTTTCTTTTACTCAGATAGTTTTTCCTTAACTCCTTTAATAGATATATTATTTATGCTGTGACCCTCCATGACATAAGTCGAAATTATAAATACTTCTCAACCATGTGCTCAATTACTCTTTGCAGCACTTTCATCACATGGCATATAATTTTTAGGGAAAATATCGGACAAATACATTTAAAATAGGAGGAAAAACATATTAGGGACTTTAATATCATAAATCTCAAGTTAGACCTGTAGGAAGAATCTGGGATTTGAAAATGTTTCCAAATGACCAATATGCTCCTTACAATATTTGGGGAGCTTAAGTTGTTAATATATATATTGAAGTTGTTAATTACGATTCTTAGATTGTTATTCTCTATACCTAAGTGGTCAGTGACGCCTTACATATGTGGCTTCAAAATATTACTTATAAGGTTGTTGGTATTTGGGGAGCTCAAATTGTTAATATATTTACTGAAGTTGTTAATTGAGATGCATAATCAATTTAAGTATAGAGAATAACAACTTAAGAATCATAATTAATAACTTCAATATATATATTAACAACTTGAGCTCCCTAAATATTGTAAGGAGCATATTGGTCTTTTGGAAACATTTTCAAATCCCATATTCCTCCTATAGGTGACATCTTAAGCTTCTCAAATGCTGTCAGTGGCATATTGGTCTTTTAGAAACATTTTCTAATCCTAGATTATTCCCACGGATTTGACTTGGGATTTATGATATTAGATTTGTTTTTTCCCCAAGAGGTGTTTTTCTAAAATTTTATCCCCTATAACTTGCACAATTTTAAATAACACCTTTTATTTTAGTAAACAAATAAGCATGGAAGAATGATTTTTTACAAAAAAAAAAATATTTTATTTTTTTTATAGTTTTTGTCCGGAAAACGTCATGCTATCGTCAATATTGCATCAACGGAAAAATCATCTAATGACCTCCACATGTGGGCCACAGGGGACCCAGAAAGAGCATGGCAAGAAAGAACTTCGCAATGCAACAGTGCAACACCCACAGTAATCACAACCAATTTAAGTTGCCAAATTGTACATTATAAATTGATCATTTTTTTCAATATTACAAGGACCTTATAGAAAAAAGCAGTGTTACTTATATTACTGAAATGGAGCATAAAAGGTTCTTAGTGGAACAATTTCCCACCTACTTAAGCTTTTCTATTTTTTTGTCATT
Organism: Albizia julibrissin; assembly: GCA_037074505.1. Classification (NCBI taxonomy): domain Eukaryota; kingdom Viridiplantae; phylum Streptophyta; class Magnoliopsida; order Fabales; family Fabaceae; genus Albizia; species Albizia julibrissin. The sequence continues at coordinate 23,808,455 of CM073489.1, forward strand.
CACTCAACAAAAAAATTGATATATATATATATATATGGTGTCTATGGAAGGTTGAACACATAATTCCTTAAATCAATGCTTTAAAAAAAGTATTTTATCAGTTGAATCAAACGACTCCAATCATCTCTTTAAATTTTTATGATTATTATAGTTAAAGCTTAAAATTAACACAATGAATTGATTTGGTAAATTAGTATGATTTAGTTTCTTGATCAGTTCAAAATTTTGAAAGAATTAAAATTTAATCAAACTAAATTAGCTCAGTCCATTGAACTCAATAGCCTGCTATAATTTCTTTCAAGGCACCATTTAGAGTCAGTATCCTTTATGGCCTTCTAACTCATACCATATGGATGTCAACATTTGCCACAAGTAGGCCTCCCAAAATTTCAAATTCTATTACTAAGCTACAAAGTTGGTCAATGTCCAAATCCATTCGACTTTGATCTAAAGAAGAGATCACTTTGATACCCATAAGAAATATATGAAAAAAGGGTATGTTTATTGTGCTTTCATGTTTATAAAAGCAAGCTTCAGTGGATCATAAGTTAAGTGTCTTATCTTTGGATCGTGGGTGAGCCCGGCCTCTTTCCTAAAAATTTGTTTCCACAAAAAAAAAAAAAGAAATATATGAAAAAAGAATTAAAGGAATAGTAGTAAGGAAGAAACAAAGAGGATGATACATACTTACCAAAAAAAACAAAAAACAAATAAAGGATGATACATGGATTGAAAATATGTTCAATTAGTCTAAATGATAAATAAACAACTCATACTCTATAAAAATTTGGTTCAAATTTCGTTGCCTTTTTTTTAAGCATATCCTGAGTTTGCTTGGAATAGCGGTTGAAAATTTCATAAGTGCTTATGAATTGTAATTCATGGAATACGAAGTAACTTTTACGGTCTACGAGGTAGCTTTTACGGTCTACGAGGTGCTTTCACGGTCTATGAGATAAATATGTGGAAGAGATTTATCTTGATTTACGTAAATCAGGCTTATATAATAAACCCGATTCAAATAAATAATAACAAACAAGCACCTAGCTCACACCCAAACACAACACACACTTCCCCTAAACCACACGGGGATTGATCCCCCAATTATCTCATTCAAGTCAAAGCTCACTGGCGATCGAATTTCATTATCAACATCAACACACGGATTTGCAACCACCACGTGGCCCCACTCCCAGCGGCCAATGTCACTTCTCCTTGTTTTGAGGATCGTCTTCCATTTTTTTTTATATCTTTTTTTATTTTTTTCTTAATCTGAATTGTTGTATTAAGATCTCAATAGTTTAAATTTTTTTATTATAAAAATATAATAATAATAATAATATTTTTATAATATATTAAATATGGATCGTTGAGATCTTAATCCAACGGTCCAGATTAAGAAAATGATCTTAATAATATTTTTATAATAAAGAAAAAATTTGAACTATTGAGATCTTAATCTAACGGTTCAGATTGAGAAAAGGACTTGTATCAATGAAAGACTTGAAGATAAATGGTCTTAAATCACACTATTGCCATGTGTTGATGAAAAACTTCATTGCGGTAGCATTACAAGGTATTTTACTTGATAAGGTGCGAGCTATGATTATGAAGCTATGTTTATTCTTCAAGTCATTGTGCGGTGGAATGATTAACCCCAAGAAATCATTGAGATTACAAACTATGTTGTGTGAGTAGAGATGTTTTTCCCTCTAACTTTCTTTGACATAATGGTACACGTAATTGTTCACTCAATTAGAGGGGTAGAAATGTGTGGCCTAATCTATAGGAGATGGATGTACCCAGTTGAGCTCCAAATGAAGGACCTGAAATGGTATGTGAAAAACAAAAGTCAGCTAGAAGGTTGCATTGCTAGATAATACATTTGTGAAGAGGCAGCTGAATTGTGTACCGATTACTTAAAAAACGCATGTGACATTGGCCTTCAAGTATCTCAACATGAAGGAAGGACATTTGGACAAGGGGGTTGATGGAAAAGAAAGTCATCTTTATCTCAAACTAACAATGAGAGAAATCATACTTATATGTACTTTCACATTTTAATCGTGTGATTTAAGACTCTTCATCTTCAAACACACGATTTATATATATATATATATATATATATATACATACATATATATATATATATCACAACCATTGTATATAAAGTATATATTTGTTATATATAATATTAAAAACTAATCATAAATTAAAGGACAATTTGAAATGATTTTTATATATTTATTATAATCTTTTTAATATAAATTAATTTCAAATTAAATAAATCTTAAATCTTGAATTAATTTTCTTATAAACATATTTTTAGCCAGTTTTGAATTTGAATTTTATTTTTAATTAAAAATAATTAATACATATATAAAATTAATTTTCTTATAAACATATTTTTAGCCAGTTTGAATTTGAATTTTATTTTTAATTAACAATAATTAATAATATATATATATATATATATATATATATATATATATATATATATATATATATCCAACATAGATGTGTGCGTTACATTATATATTTACTTTTTTATTTTATATATCTTATATTATTAAAAAATATATAGTATATCATAATTTTTATAATAATCATGGGGAAAAAAATAAAAAATAGAAAAATACCTAAAAACTGTTTTGGTTTTTAGTTTTAAAAACAAATTTTTATTTTCTTAAAAAAACTTATTGAAAATAGTTTTCTAAACAAGTTTTATAATTTTTTATTTTTAAAAACATACACAATTTTTAAAAACAAAATCAAACATGTCCGTAACATTCTTTAAAATTATTTTTGTTCAATCCAATCATAACCTTAGATGTTTCGTGTCATGCTCACTGGTAATTTTTTTTTGGAAATATTAAAATTGAATAATCATGCTATCTAAATTTTAAAAAATAAAAAAGAGTTCAAAGAAACAAATCAAATCGAGAATGAAAATGATACGTCAAAGATAATGCATGAGTCTTGTGCATACTCATATTTTATACATTCACTGGATGATTTGCTCCCGAGACTTCAGTATTTACAACTATCTTAATTATCCTTTTTTTATTTAATTAAGGGTTTCCCCCTCAAGGCTTAGAGGACAAAGGGTTCTCACCTCTTTCAACAAGTGCATTTCCCAAAATTCGAACTTGTATTTTCCTCTTTATAGGAGTGTGGTTAGAGCCGGGAATGCGGGTCAACCCGAGGGTTGTGGGCTGGTCTACACCAACCCGCGGCCCACACTATCAGCCTACACTTTTACGGGCTGGCAAAATGCCAACATTAACCTGCAGTATGTGGGTTGCAGGCCAGCATTTTTTTAAAACAATAATTTCCTATTTTTTAAAGACAACCGAAAGTACAAGACATATATATATGAGTTATTAAATTTACCTTCATAGCATCAATCATTCCTCTTATAAAAATTTTGAAATATAATCCACAATTCAAGAGATAAAGTTATCACATTTGTCAAAGTTTATAAACAAAAAACATAAAATTATCCCCAAGCAACCAAGATATAATAATAATTTTGTTTAAAGAAGAATGGAAGAGACTAAGATTTTTTCTCTTTGGATTGGGAGGTATTAAGATTGGAGTGGACAAATTATAGATTTTGTGAAATTATTATATGCAAAAAAAAAAAAAATTACAGGCTAACCCGCAGGCCATGCGGTACAGGCCTGTGCGGCCTGCATTTTTGTGGGTTGGAAAAATCCTAACCCTAACCTTGCCCAAACTCACAAGTCTGTAGGTTGAGCCCGCGAGTTGAGCCCATATTACCAGCTCTAGGTTAGGTCCCTTACTATCTCAACCAACAACTTGTTAATAACTATCTTAATTGACATTTGCAACTCATCTTTCTACAAACTTTGTTTGAGATGCAACTGTTATCAAATTGAATTTTTTAAACCTAACAACCATTTCCCATTCAAAATTTTACTTTAGGGATAATAATTTTTTTCACGATTTAGTCTAATAACGTGTGTAAATAGAAGTATGAGAGTGAAGGAGATATACAAGTATGGTTGTCACCACATTTCAATTCTAATTTTTAAAACATTAAATTGATAAATAATACTCCATCCGGTCTTTTTTATAAGATCCTTTTAACCGAATTATGTGAGTTAAGAAATCGGTTAAAATTAATTAAAAGTAATAAATATATAAGAAATAAACTATTTTTTCCCCAAATATGACCTATTTAAGGGCAAGTAGGGGTCAGTACATAATACTCCTATCAGGTGGGATATAGAAAGAGATAGATGTACTAAATCTCACCTCGCAAGTAAGAGAAAATTAGTGGTAAGAAAATGGATAACATAAAATATATGGGAAAAAGATAAAAAGAGGGAATATAATTAATTAAGGGTAAAATAAATAAAAATGAATTTAATATTGAGCCTCAAATGAAATCTTATAAAAAGACCAAACCAAATTACAAATTGAAATCTTATAAAAAAAAAAACCGAAGATGGTACATACCCTTTTTTCTTACTCAAACCTTGTTCAATGCAAAACTTTTTCCCATGTTAATTCATTTGTCCTTGCGTGACTATCAATTCATAATTAAATCTGAATATATATATATATATATATATATATATATATATATATATATATATATATATATATTCTTCTATCCTAAATATAAGAATTAGTGGAGGAATATATTTTATCATAAATGTATGAACTTAATCTACTTTATTTTTTAAATTTATAATTAAACTCTTCATCATTAATTATATATATTAAGAAGATTTTCTATTATGAGAATAGTATTCTAAGCAAATGGTTAAAATGAATACTTTACAAAAATCAACATAACAAATATTGTCCCCCTAGGTGAGGTCATGGTCTCCACAATGTCGTTGTTCTAGCTAACTAACTAAATTAATTTTTTTAATATCAGCAAATCAATCATGAGACTCATATGTTTAGGGTTGGAATATGTATATACATTGAAGATATTATCCTACCTTTAATCCTTAATATAACTTATAGATAAGAAATTTGCATATATTAATAAAACTAATTTAATTATTTATTTATAATAAATGTGTCGGTTTTCTTAAAATACTTTCTTAAATCATATCCATTAGAACTACCCTTGACAAAAACTCCCCTTCATATATGCAAACATACTGAAATAGTTTGATGAACAAGTTACCAGTTTGAGAAAACGGTAGAAAAACACGTTCATACAAGTCGAGACAAAACTCATATCATAAATTTAACTCGTATACCGTAAATCATATTAGAAAAACAATTTATACCGCTGATTTAAACAAACACTTAAAAAATAAAATAAATTGAGATATTATATTTAGTATAGAAATAAATCCATTACCTAACTCCAATATTAAAGACAAGAGGAGTGCATATTATTGTCGTGTAGTAGTGTGTATGGAAGGTGATAGTGATGATGAGGGATAATGGGGAAGCACGCGCAGCCATGGTGAGAAGCCTTTTTAGGGCAGCAAATAGAATATATATGATTATCTTCCCTGCACGCTTCCCTTTTCTCTCCCCAAAAACCAGTGAATCCATGAATCACACAAAAACAACCAAACATTAATATTTTATATATAAATAAATAAATAAAAGAATCAGAAGAAGCAGCAGCCTCAATCTTCGGTATTTGTCACTCCCACCATCATTATTATCTTCTTTTACTATCCATTTCGCTGTATTCCCATTATTACTTTTCACCACCTTCTTCTTCTTCATCATTCTTTTTCTCTCCTCACATGCCTGTGACACCTGTTACTCATTCATTGCATTACATTTTTCTTTACCATTTAAAATTAAACTTTTACTGGCTAGAAAGGTTGTGAGACAATGGCTTTAAGTGAAACAAATATTACTCAAGGTTAACTTATGGTGGAGTAAATCATTTATATATTCACACACACACACACATTGTACGTGTATGAAATCTACATGCCTGCTCTTGTTTTTTCGGGGGAGGCCGTTAGAAATGTCAAAAAGAGTTATCTATATTCTATGCAACTTAAAAACACTAAAACACATGCTTTGAAAATAGTGAATTAGGAAGAAAAATGGAGTGTGATTCTCTGTTTATAAGCCACCAACCACATTTATAAAGTAAATAATAAAACTGATTCACATGAATATAGCACAACCTTTAAGTATATGGATTACTCCGTTTAACATAAAAACCCTTAAAAACCATTTATTAGAAAGGTTATGGAGCGCACCATGCCAAAAGTCAAGATTTGGCACAGGTTGTGGAAATCCCAAGTCATATAATATTTACAACAAAATATGAGAGATTTAATGCTTGTATGGAGCTACTTTTCATAAGTATGTTTTTATAAGTATGTTCATACAAGTCAAAATAATTTTTCTCAATCACCTCTTGAATCACTATTTAAAAACTCTTGCACTTCATTAAAAACAAGGCCTTAACCAATAGAAAAAGTACTCATCAATACCATTTTATATATGGCAAAATATATAGTATTTGTTTGGGAAAAATATAAAAGAACATGGAAATGAAATTATGATGATGGCTGTTGCAGCATGCATGAGCAATAATTTCAAAAAATGGGGACAAAAACACCAGATCATCAAGATCAACCTCACAAATCGCAACAAGAGCTTCTTTTGTTTATTTGTATTCTGCTTTACGAAAACCCAGGAAGATTTGCTTGAGCACCCCCACTTTGGGCAAGATTTTCCCACAGCTAATTCTATTCCCAACTCAAAACCCATCATTGTCCCTTTCGATTTCTCTCTTCCTTCTTCTTATATATTCTCCACTCACTCCCTTCTCTTCTCCACACTTCCCCACCTCTCTCTCTTTCTAACTTTCAACTTCCTTCAAGCTTCTTCTGTGTTTCTCAAGGAAAGAAGAATGGGTGACATAGCTTTCCCCAATGGGATTACTGCTAATGGCAATGGAGTCAATGGCAAAAACCACTCTCTTAATGGTTACAGAAAGAGCTGTTGGTATGAAGAAGAGATTGAAGAGAACTTAAGATGGTGTTTCGCTCTCAAAAGGTAATCTATTTTCTTCTTCATCTAAAATAACTCAAATGGGTATTACTTTACACTGTAGTTACTCACAAGTTTACATTTTTGCTACTTTATTAAGATTAGAATCCAAATCAGTCTCATCCCATTATATACATCTAGTTTCTTCTTTATTTACTGTTATTATTGATGATGATTTGGAAGAAGCAGGGCAAGAACTGGTCATGGGGTTTGAGAGACAAAACTTGAATAACTATTTAAATAACTAAAGTACCTTTTTTTTTTTTTTTTTGCGGCTAATGGGTCCAAGTATTCTTGGCTGTATACCACAGACAGAGATTTGGGACATTTCAAGTTCTGCATAGGAAAAAGTAATGTTATCCGTAAAAGTCCAAAGCTCTTTTTGCCTTGTGGCCATGAAAAAGGCAGACAACATATATTATGAAATGAAAATCAGGCTTGCACTTTTTGTTACAAGGTTTATCACTTCCTTCCAACTGTTTGATTAAAAAATATATATATACTTTAACGCATCTTTTTTGTGGCTGCAGTATATTGCATACAGGAGCTAGCCAGTACCAAGACATTGCCCTGCTGGACACTAAACCCTTCGGAAAGGTCCAAATCTACAATATAATATTTTAAATTGGATCTTTACTAGTAATATAGTTAGCATTCAGAAAGATAACAATATAAAAGAATATGATTATGTAGAGTTTTTTTCTCTCTCTGCACTTATTATAATTTTTCTTGAGGTTTATCTTTTTGAAGGGGTACCAAATCCAGTTATAAAACAGGGGATAATGTAGAAAGTTAACTATGAGTTATATGAAAAAAATACAAGTTTTTTTTTTTTTTAATGTAATATGGTCTGAAACGTTTGTGTGATCTATCCTACAGGCATTGGTGATTGATGGGAAGCTTCAGAGTGCAGAGATAGATGAATTCATTTACCATGAATGTCTAGTTCATCCTGCTCTTCTTCATCATCCCAAGAAGTACTTTTCTCTTCTCTCTTTTGGTGATAAAATCTTGAAGGGTTCTAATTAAATTTGAATTTTTTATTAATATGTTTCTTTTATATACTTTAGTCCAAAGAATGTTTTTATCATGGGAGGAGGAGAAGGGTCAACTGCAAGGGAATTACTCAGGCACATGACCATTGACAAAGTTGTGATGTGTGATATAGATGAGGTATACTTCATATACTAAGTTTTGTTTTTTATTGTAACTTTTTTTTAACAACACGAAGTTGGTCTAGTGGTATAAGGCCTGCTAGATCCCTTTGAGTTTCAAGTTTAAGTCCCAAAGAGACACTTGTGTTGGGAGGGGCAATTACGAACTCTGAAACTAGAGTAGTTGGTTGCTCGAATACCTCGTAGTATGATCCAAAAAAAGCACCAGATACAAAAAAAGCACCAGATACAGATTGATAGTATAAAAAAAAAAGCAACTTTTTTTCTTGGATAATTTTTATGAACTTATTTTATAAAGAGATTTTATTAAACTGGTTCTTAACCCATATGTTGCTCATTACTGGAGCAGGAAGTAGTGGAGTTCTGCAAATCACACCTACATGTAAACAAGGAAGCATTTCGTGATCCAAGACTTGAAATCATCATCAATGATGCCAGGTCTAATAAACAAACAATCTGTATCCTCATGGCTGCGGGATGATTAACAATCATAATAGCTTATAATATACTCAACAATGAGCAATTCATGATTTATATTGCAGGGCTGAGCTAGAAGCTTCAAAAGAGAGCTATGATGTGATAATAGGTGATTTGGCAGATCCAATAGAAGGTGGTCCTTGTTATAAACTTTACACCAAGTCCTTCTATGAGTTCACCGTCAAGCCTAAGATGAAGCAGGGTGGTATATTTGTGACTCAGGTACGTGGGTGTGTGAGAAACCTGTGTGAAATTCTAGCACTTGGAAAAAAAAAGTTCTTGGTGAAAGGGAAATTATTAAAAAAAACTTATTTCTCCTTTATTCTTATGCAGGCGGGACCAGCTGGGATATTCAGTCATACTGAAGTTTTCTCCTGCATCTACAACACTTTGAGGCAAGTTTTCAAGTGTAAGTAATCCTCAAAGTCTAGGGAATATAACTCTATTTTCTCTTTAACTTCTTACTCCTATATTAACCTTCTCTGTTTCTCTTGAAGATGTTGTGCCTTACTCTGCTCATATCCCTTCTTATGCTGATATCTGGGGATGGGTCATGGTAATATATCCAACCATTAAGCTTACCAGCTTCTCATTTCATATTTTATATATGTATTTAGAAAAAAGCCCCAAAAACAAATGATGGAGTTCTTCAAATTTTGGAAAGATATTTAAGGTTTAGAGTACTTTTAAACATAATCTACAGACTATTTAGGGTTCAAAATTATGGAAAATTGGGGGTATTTCAGAACTTGGCAGATTCATTTTATGCAGATTTATATACTTAACTACTGACAATATTTCTTTGTTTTTTTGGACCATGCCAGGCTTCAGACTCTCCAATAAACCTAAGTCCTGAAGATCTAGACCTCAGAATGAAACAGAGGATAAAGGGAGAAAACAGATATCTTGATGGAAAGACATTTTCCTCTGCCTCCACTCTGAGCAAAACTGTGCGCAACTCGTAAGTGAAAATGCCATGTATCTTAGAACATGGGTGTGTGTTTGGATTTGAATCCTTAAGCATTTAGCAAGCAAATACACGATTTGCATTCAGATAACAAGAAAATAAGAAATGAGTAGAAAGAAAAGAATTGAACTCATTAAAATGACACATTAAGATCTCATCATGTTATTGGGTTGATTCCATCAAATGTTCAATTTTCAGCTGACTTTAAAATGACTGTTTGACAGGCTAGACAGTGAGACTCATGTATACACAGAGGGGTCTGAAAGGTTCATCTATGGGCACGGCAAGCATAACCAAGCTTGAGAAGAAACACTGAAAGAAGTAAAAGCAAAGACACATAGAATGCTAGTTGGAAAAAAAAAGGCCTTTTAAGAGTTTTTGTCTTATCATTATAATGTATTCCTTTTGCTTCTCTCTTTTGCTCTCTGGTGTGTACTTAACCTGAAAAAGGTGTAATGTTTTTAATGGATAACAAGCTGGGTCCTACTTTGTTTCCTTGAAATATGCTCACTGTATCTATCAATTTTCTGAATATGAAAAAAAGCTACCTACCGAGGGAAAAGGGCTTATGGTTTGCTACTAATTAAAGCTTTTTTCTTTCTTTCACTTTTCTTATAATCCTTTATGCATTTCTTGTCTTGTATGGTGCCTTTAAAACCTTATAAAGCCCTCATTACGTTGTATTTTTTAGTTCTTTCAATGTGTCCAAAACAAGGTTAAAGCAAATCATCATCATTTTTACTATCTCTGTTTCTCATTTCATTCTCTTCGGTTCCTTCCTCTCCTTTCTCCTCTTAACTCCCAAACATGCATTGGGCAGAGAAATATGAAATAATGGGAGAAAAGGGTTATTCTAATTTATGTCGTTTACATGAATTTAAAGATAGCAATTATTAACTTAAGATATGCTTAACGGTAAAACAGATTTCATTTCCCCCTTCTCTACATTCTCCTAGATCCAAACATATTTTGAAACAAAATTCTTACTGTTAGCAAGAAGTAAGCTACGAATGACTAATGAGATAGAATCCTTACGCATGTAGAATAACTTTTGGATAATAAAAAACATATCGTTTCCGCTTTCCTCCGCCGGAGAGAGCACCGTATTCGGCCCCCGAAGTCCTTTGCGCCTACCCTAGAGAACACAGTCTCGTCGCGCCCATGAACTGGGGGTAGCTCGGATTTTTCAAAATTGCCAACTAGGATTGGGTTTGCCACGTCTGCGGGGTTTAACGTCATTATGGGACTGAACATTATTTTCAAGGGTTAATGTGCAAAAATAGTAATGAACTATTTTACAAAGTGCACCAAACACAACTAACTATTTTATGGTATAAAAGTAGACATTATGAATTTTTAAGGTGCAAAAGTAGATATTATGAATTTTTTTGGGAGCAAAAATAGTAATTTTTGCACTCCAAAATAGATAACGAATTTTTTATTTTTGCTCCAAAAAAAAATTCATAATGTCTAGTTTTGCACCATAAAATAGTTAGTTGTGTTGGGTGCACTTTGGAAAATAGTTCTTTGTTAAATCTGCACCTTAACCCTATTTTCAAATAAGGAGTTGCATTTAAAATTAAAAAAATTAATATATATATATATATATATATATATATATATATATATATATATATATTGAACTACATCAGGGATCAACCTTGGGTTCTTATTTGTTCAATCTAGTGATAGATGTGCTAATTGAGCCTATAAAAGAGGAGATCCCTAAATGCATGCTTTTTGCAGATGATATAGTTTTGTTGGCTGAATTCAGGGAAGAAATTAACTCTAAACTTGTGATATAGAGATAGACTTTGGAATTGAGGGGTTCGTCTTAGTAGGAGCAAAATTAAATATATGCATTGCAAGTTTGATAAGAGACAAGGCCAAAGAGAAGTGGAAGTTAAATTGGGAGGGCAAGTCATACCACAAGTGACAAAATTTAGATATTTGAGATCAATTACACAACAAGATGGTGAAATTGATGGAGATGTCAATAATAGAATTCAAGCTGGATGGTATAAATGGAGAAAAGCTGCTGGAGTTATTTGTGATCGTAAAGTACCTAATAAAGTAAAAGGAAAGTTCTATTGTACTACTATAAGACCAACAATGTTATATGGTAGTGAATGTTAGGTTTTAAAGGGATAACATGAACATAAAATAGGGGTAAGTGAGATGAGGATGTTGAGATGGATGTGTGGTTATACAAGAAAAGACAAAATTCGTAATATTCATATATACGGACAAGTTGGAGCGGCCCCTATTGAAGCAAAAATGGTAAAAAATCGTTTGAGGTGGTTTGGACATGTTCAATGAAGGCTATTGAGTGCTCCGGTGAGAAGGGTTGATCAAGCAGTATGGAGCCCTGTTAAACGAGGTCGAAGAAGGCCGAAATGAATACTCAATGAGGTCATAGAGAAATACATTTTAATTAATAATAGGGCAAATGGGCAAAAATGCCCATATGCTTTTCAGAAAAGGGCACCCAGCACGAAATTCTTTTACTGGGAGCATAAATACCCATCAACATTTAAAAAGAGAGCTAAAATGTCTATCCATCTGCCACATCATCATTTTTTTGGGAAAAATAACCATTTTGCCCTACAATTTTGTGAAATTTTACAATTTTACCCTTAGCAATTGTGTGACACTTTTAAATTAGTAAATGACCTCCAAAAATTCTGAAATTTTTTAGAATAAAAGTAGACATGATAAACTTTAATTTGATAGGTCAAATGGAATTTTATTTGGTTAAAATGACCATTTTTCCCTTACAATTTTTCGCAATACTTGAAAAATTGGCTGATTTGTTACCAAACTTTAAAAATTCATATCTAATTGTATAGATATCTAATTGGGGTGGTTTCAAAGCCTATGTGACCCTTATTAAGTATAGTTTTATGGAAAAATATAAATTTTAGCTAATAGGAACCTCAAAATTCTCAGAATTTTTATTTTTAAAGTCTGCTCCAGAAAAAATGTTAAATTCGTTGGGCATTCAAAAATTCATTTCTCCTTGTTAAATTCGCTGGGCACAAGTTGAAGTTATTGTCAATGTGATTTCCTGTTGAGGCAGTTAGATTGTGTGACACTTTTAAATTAGTAAATGACCTCAAAAAAACCGAAATTTTTTTAGAATAAAAGTAAACATGATAAGCTTTAATTTAATAGGTCATATGGAATTTTCGGAGTTGTATAGAAGGAGAAATGAATTTTTGAATTTTCCCAGTGAATTTAACATTTTTCTGGAGCAGACTTCAAAAATAAAAATTCTGGGAATTTTGAGGTTCCTATTGGCTAAAATTTATATTTTCCTATAAAATTATACTTAATAAGGGTCACATAGGCTTTGGAACCACCCCAATTGAATATATATATAATTAGATATGAATTTTTAAAGTTTGATGACAAATCTGCCAATTTTTCAAGTATTGCGAAAATTGTAAGTACAAAATGGTCATTTTGACCAAATAAAATTCCATTTGACCTATCAAATTAAAGCTTATCATGTCTACTTTTATTCTAAAAAATTTCAGAATTTTTGGAGGTCATTTACTAATTTAAGTGTCACACACAGGGTTATTAAACCTGGTCCGGCCCAGAAACCGGCGACCCGGGCAGAAAACCGGTCCGGTCCGGGTAGTGAACCGGTTTTTTTTAAATCAATTTTTATTTATAATTTCATATTAATAAGCCTAAAATCTTCATTTTCTCACCGGTTTGGTCTCGGGTTAGCTCCGGTTTGACTCCAGTCTGACCCACTGACCCTTAACCCAGTCCCCCGACCGGTTTCGGTTTAATAACCTACTCACACAATTGCTAAGGGTAAAATTATAAAATTTCACAAAATTGTAGGGAAAAATGGTTATTTTCCCCAAAAAAAATGATGATGTGGCAGATGGATATGCATTTTAGCTCTCTTTTTAAATGTTGATGGACATTTATGCTCTCAGTAAAAGCATTTGGTGCTGGGTGCCATTTTCTGAAAAGCATATGGGCATTTTTGCTCCTTTGCCCTTAATAATATATCAAAATCTATGGTTTTTGACAGAGCACAATGACGCCGTGTGATCTATGTAGCCGACCCCACCTAGTAGGATAAAAACTTTGTTGTTTTTGTATTTTAAATTTAAAAAAAAAATCAAACCCTGAAGTGCAGGGACCAATTTCAAAAGTTGATGCAAGTGTAGGGACTAAAGATTTAATTTTTATTTAGCCTTTTTTCATTTTTATAAGTTGTGAATAATATTGTCCTGAGAAGGATATCCCTTGCACAACGTCTCCTTTTCCTTACTATCCCAAAGAAGTTCTAATTATAGCAGCAACAACAACAATAAAAAAGAGAAAACAAAGTTCTAAAGCATAATTATATATATTTTTAGTTTATATTATAAGTCACTCTAACTACTTTATTAGAACCACGAAAAGTTGGTAAACTCATTAACTTTGTTTGAAAATAAAATATTTTTCTCACTTTACCTATATTTAAAGACATAAAAAACACTGGATTAGACTTTAAATATTTTCCTAATAAATTATATGGGTAATATTTAGAAAAAGTTCATTAATGAACCATTGATGACCTATTTGGTACAAGAGATTTGAAGTGGAGGTGATGAGAAATAAAATTTTTATGAGTTGAATTAAAAAAAATAAAAAAAAATGAGGTTATAAAATTTTAACAAAAGAAAAATGTATATTAAAAGAGTTAAAAAAGTTAATTAACAAATTTTAACCCAGCTTCTTTAATTTTTTTTAAATCCAACTCAAAAAAGAATTTTCCCTCCTTTCGCCATACCAAATAGCCCGAAGGGATTTATATAATGAATCAATATTTTTTTTTTAAAAAAACTCAATATTTGAGACTAAGAGAGTACAATTAATTTTTTGAGTGCCAAAATTTTTTAATAAAAAAAAAAAAAATTATGCTAGTGACCCAACCATAGACCACGGATTGGCCTTTTTGTCATGGCCTCAATAAGTAGCTTCTTCATGTTGAGAAAGAGGATTTAAGAGTAGCAAAAAAATTTCTTGTCTGGGGTAGGTAGAGAGGTTATTATTTAACGTCTGTTTTAATTAGCGGTAAAAATTATTCTTTTAACATGATTTACGGTATAAGAGGTAAATATGTTATAAGAGTTTTTTCTCGATTTACGTGAACATACTTTTCGAACGCTAATTCAAACATGCCCTTAAGGGGGTTGCAAATGCCATCCCGGTTTATCTTATGTCATGTTTTCAATTTCCTAAAAATATTTTGAAAAGAATGGAGAGTATTATATCTTGTTTTTGATGGAATGGAGATGAAACCAATAGGAAAATTCACTAGGTTTCAAATAAGGGTTAAGGTTCATTTTTACTTTGAAAGTTTTTAAAAAAGAGCAATGTTACGTCGAAAGTTTGTTTTAGAGAAATGTTGCATCATTCATTAGCAATGGTTAATTTTGATCTTTAATTTGACTGATATTGCACATTCATCACATGCACCTAATCATCCTGCTACTTCATAAGCCAGATCACTTCCTCTCTCCCTTCTCCAAACCATCAGCTCCCTCTTGTTCCTTCTTCTTCAGCTTGCCTCAACAACCTAGAGATCACACCATATTTCTTTAAAAAAATCAAAGAATAATTGAAAACCATAAATCGAAGGAAGGTGATGGAACCAACAAAAAGATTAGAATTTTGAAGATTAAACCCAACCAATATTGACTGAATAACAATGGTTTCAGAGTCAACCTCACACATCACAAATTGAAGATGTTGAATCAACAAATTGGATCTAAAATTTATAACTACAAGTTCATAAAAAATTCCCAGTTACCAGAAAAATCTAAAAATAAAAATGAATCCCAAAAGAAAGAGGAGGGAGAAGTCATACAAGAGGATTGGAGAAGGTAGTTGACTAAGGTAGATCTTCGACGATGAATCTTTGGCACACAAGACATCAGAGCAGAAGGTTATCATTGGAGGTGGATGTTTGATCGAGAAGTCCAACTCTCATCATCTACAGTGTGGTTGTCAGAATGAAGAACCATAAAAGATAAGGTTGGTGGCAGATGGGAGAAAAGTTAGATCTACACCTCAAGAGTGGTTAGAAGAAACAACCATTAAGAGAGGAAGAAGAAACCTCCATTGAGAAAGATCCATAAAGGAGATGTGATTTTTCACCTCTTTTCCTTCCTCTTCACGATTCCCTTAACCCACCCATAACCACTGTCGCTAGTTCTCATGGGTGGGTACATGGAGGATGGTGATCGGTGATGGCAATATAAGGGATTGAGATTGGATTTTTAAAGAGTTTAAAGAGGGGTTTATAAAATGGGAAACATGAAATTAAGGGTTAGTAGCTACAATTCCTATAAAGAGTGGGGTTCTTCATGCTAATCCATTTGATGGATGCCAAAGAAAGGGGAGGGAAAGGGTCCAAGATGGAGAGAAGATGGGAGGCAAAAGAATTTTTAGAAGTTGAGTTGGGTGACGAGGTGTTGATGAAATAACATTTTAAATGCCATGTGGGAGTCTCACGTGTAATATCCAAATAAAAAATAAAAAAAAATTAATTAAATTATTATTATAATATTATATTATATTTTATATATATTATATTATATATGCATGCTCGTGTTGCATGCATATATATATAAACACACACACACACACACACATATATATGAAGGGGGAGCAATCGTCCCCCTTCATTTTCTTATAAAATCGTACAAGAAGTGCGGTCTCTTATGCGGTTTTGTGAGAGAGAAAGAGGGAGAAAACGAGAAGAGAACAAGGAGCTTATTTAAGGTTTTCTGAGGTAAGTTATTTATCTTATAAGATTATTTAAATAGCTAAAATAACTTCTTTTCAGCAAATTTCTTTCATGAAAATTATTCCATGTATTTTTCTCTTTCTAATAAGGATAATATTGTACTAATTAGAGAAATATTTTAAGATAAACATTTTGGACAAGCTTGAGTTTTATTAGTATAAGGCTATAAAAATGTAGAGAATATTTAATAGTTAATTTTAATCGGTTTATTTTTCTTATTTAGTTGGTATAAGATTTTATAACAAATTTTCTATATAATTAGTCTATAAATAATTATATATAAGACTTTTTAACTGATTAAATGTGGGTTAAAATCTTTATTTGAATTAATGAAGGTATTACTAAAATTTTCATTGGTTTAGTTTTGAAATTTGAAGGACTAAACTGTCATTTATGAAAATCAGAGGACTAAAATGTCATTTATGAAATTGGAGGATTAAACTATCATTTTTGATATTTGAAGGACTGAACGGTCATTTCTAAAATTTAAACCCAAACTGTTATTTTCAGTTTTTATAATATATTATATATTATTATTAAAATTTGTATATAAGTTATAATTTTGATTATGTGGAATTTTGGAGAGTTATTAATAGGTAGTAAATTGATTATGGTAGATTGATTTTGACGTTTATTTGAGCTCTTGGATTAGGAGCAGTATGGTAATAAATAGCTTTGGTGAGAGGTAACGACTTTCCTCTTGTTGTGCATGCTTGTATGATGTTTGTGAGTGATTTTAATTATGCAGATTTATAAATTTGGCTGCTGATATGTGATGTGGTTTTGGAAAATATATTGTTAATGAAATTATCTTGTGGGACTTACTTTCATTGAGAAAATGACTAGCAATATTATATTACATGAGTTGGTATTTATTTATGAGATTGGAAAGATCCTTTTCGATAGTTATGAAATGATAATAACATGTCATAATCACATAATATGGATATGAGAGGGGATGATTGATGTGGAATTAATGGGAGGTTACTCAAAGAGAAAATAAGGGGGTGAATTCTTGTACAAAAGAGGAAATAAGGTGGTAGACGTCCAGGTGTACACTGATTAGTCATTTAGCCCATTTGTATTCCGTAGGGCTATAACACCCCACTAATGTATTTAGAGGGGGAACCCATGGTTTGGTTCTATGCTCTGTGGATTTTGGCCGATCCATATCACTTGATTGATGAGCTTGTTGAGTTAGCTACCAGTTATATGGGTGAGTACTAGCCAATGGGTTCAGTCAGAGGAAATAAGGTGGAGAGGAAATAAGGGAGGAAAGAAAATAAATTATTGTGTATTGACTCTTGTACACTTATATGGTAAATATGAGAATAAGAATATGATATTGTGAATTATTATGAAATTATTCGTATGGACAAGTGATATTTTAATAATGTTATACTTTTATAATTGTCCCACTTGGAACCTTACGGACACATACTTGTATGCCCGATGAGATGGATTGCTGGTTACTGAGGCTTTTGTCTCACCCCGTTGATTTAACATTTTTCAGGAAATAGTTGTCGTACGAGTCCATCAGGGAAGACTTCGGAAGCTTAAACTACTTCTGAGAAAAGTAGTACTTCAATCTTTTAATATATGTAGGATTATTGTATAATGCCACATTAGGGCTCATCTTGCATACTCTGATCTATTTTTGAGAACTTGATATATTAACTATATATTTTTAATTGCTTCTGATGATGTTAGAATGCATGTATGGCTTATGATGTATTCTAAACTTGTGGATCCACAATTTGATCTGATAATGATATTTTAATATTTGATGAGATACTATTCATCAAAGAAAAATAGTTTTATTTTCCATAGTAAATTTTATAAACCATGGTAGAGTTTTCAAACGGTTAGTTGAACTCTTTTTCTACCATGGTTATTTTTTTTAAAAGAAGAGCTGTAATCTTTTCTACCATGGTAAACTTTTGGAGAATTGAGTTATAATAATAGGATTTTACAGTGTTAAGAAAAGAATTTTACATCATGTGTCTTTAGCAGTCAAAATTAACTAATGCTGACGGTTGGGACAACATTATTCCATTTTTGATACTTTCAGGGCAATATTACAAAAAAAAAAACTTTTGAGGCAACATTGCTCTTTTTGAAGAACTTTGCAGGCAAAAATGGACCTTAACCCTTTCAAATAATAAATTGAAGATGGATAAGGAGGATAAGGTATGGAATTTAAAGATTTTAAAGCTTTCAATCTTGCTTTATTAGAAAAGTTAAGGTGGCAAATTATTCAATATCTTAATTAACTATGGGAAAGACTTCTTAAACCTAGATACTTTATTTTTCTTGAAGCAAAGAAAGGAAGATCTCCTTTTTGGTTGTGGTCTAGTGTGTTGGTGGGTGTGGAAGTACCTTTAGATTGGTTGGATCCAGGGAAGGAAATTAATATCTCCTTGTTCCCATGAATCTTTTGAAAATTTGAAAGTGGCTGATATTAAGTTAAAAGGTTGTTGGAATCTATTTTTCTATTGAGGGGTGGATCACTGAAGAAGAAAAAGAGACAATTTGCAATACTATAGTGGTTGTAAGAGGCAAGAGTGACAAATGGATCTAGACATGTGGAAAAAGAAGTCCCTATGAGGTTAAAGATGAGAATAAGATTGCTAAATAATCCAAAATTCTTAGGTGTTTTGATAACTTCCCTTCATCATCCAATCATTCTAATAGGAGTTTTTGGAAGGCAAGCATTAAGACAAGTCTAGTGTCAGTACAAGAAATCACAAGTGGCAAATCTATTAGGAGACACGATTAAAATAAATTCTGATTATGCTTTTAATTCAATCAAAGGTGAAGTTGTTGTCTCATTCATTGTAAGAGATTCTAATGGTTGGATTTTGAATGGTAGCTCTAGAATTATTCAAATGGATTCTGTTATGTTTGCAGAAGAAACAACTCTTCTTGATGTTGTGTATTTTGCCTCTAACAACCAATTGGAAGATGTTCTTTTTGAGTTTGACAACCAAGTATTTATTAAATATGTTAATAAAAAAAAGAACTTCTCCTTATAGGAGGTGTGAAGTTCTCTTTGAGAATATAATTGTCTAAAAGTAAACTTGGTAGCAGATTGGATTACAAAGACATTATGAGAGGGGTCTTGCCCATATGATTGGGTAGAATGACATACAAAGTATGGATGTGGATCTACGTTAAAGAAAGATTAGATCTATTTTCTTTGTTTTTTTTTACTTTTAGTTGTTTGATTTGTAGTGTTTTTCATTTATGAACTTTGTCTCTTGGGTGTTTTCTATCTTCTAGACTATGTAATATTTTACGAGTAATGAATCATGTTGGCATAAAAGATAGACTAACAACTTGAAATTAAAAATGGGAGTGAATAAACCTCTCCCACTTATTAAAGAGTTTTTATGCCACAAATCTACCAAAAAAAAAAACAAGAAGAAGAAGAAGAAAAAGAAATAATGAGAGGATTCAAATCCACTATATATGCCTACCAAAACTGAAATGCACAACTAAACACAACTTCCCAATTCATTCATATGTGATTAACAACCAACAAAGGCTTCATCTCCAATAAAGGAAATTCAAACTTCAATGAATATAACCAAGCTTCATAGGTTAGATAATGAGACTTATGTATACACAGAGGCTCTAAAAGGTTCATCTATGGGCACAACAAGCATAGCCAAGCTTGAGAAGAAACACTTAAAGAAGTAAAGCAAAGACATATAGAATGCTAGTTGGGGGAAAAAGGCCTTTTAAGAGTTTTTGTCTTATCATTATAATGTATTCCTTTTGCTTCTCTCATTTGTTATCTAGTGTGTACTTAACTTGAGAAGTTATAATGTTGTTAATGGATAGCAAGATGGGTCCTACTTTGTTTCCTTGAAATATTCTCACTCTTTCAATCAATATATTGTGAATATGGACAAAAAAGCTACCTAGCGAGGGAAAAAAGGCTTATGGTATGCTACTAATTAAAATTTTTTTCACTTTTCTTGTAATCCTTTATGCATTTCTTATCTTGTATGGTGCCTTTGAAACCTTGTAAAGCCCTCATTCTGTTGTATTTTTTAGTTCTTTCAATGTGTACAAACTAAAGTTAAAGCAAATTATCATCATTTTTACTATCTCTCTTATTTCAATCTCTTTGGTTCCTTCCTCTCTGTTTTCTCATATGAACTCCTAAACATACCTTGAATTGAGAAATTATTCTTTTTTTTTAGTTACAATGGCAAGCCAAAGCTTGAAAAGTATACAATAGGATGATCTCTTAGGTACATGGTTTAACATCAAAATGGATGAAGTAAACTAAAACAAGTAGTGTTTATCCTCAAGAAGCATTTCTAAGCAACCATTTGTCACCTCCAGAATTAGGATTGTCTCAAAAGTACCTGATGACTTCCTTGGCAAGAAAATCTACCCACCTAATTATATCTAAAAAATTATATCCTTAATTACACTTGGAAAAGCATAGCTACCTTATCAATAGAATCATGCTCATCCATAAAAGGATGTTTCCCTAAACATCCTTGCACAACCTTATGGGTTCTTTGCTTTTTAAGGACACTCTTCTCTCTGATGTACAAATCTCCAACAAGAGAAGCATATTGAACTTTGAATGCACATCTATTTATTACCAACTTAAGTTCAAGTTGCTTCTGCAAATTTGACTCCACACACAATCTAGCATATTTTCCTCTTTCAACCTTAGAAATTTTTTAGCTGAAATCTTGTAGTGTATTCATATCTATTTTGAGAGTTCACCCAATTCTATCTCCTAATTGTGATGTAAAGTGGCTATTGTAGCAATGTAAGTGAATATATGAAATATGGATCTATGCGGCTACTCTTCCTAAAGGGTTTTCATAAGGATCAAAATAGGGAGTCCATCGTTGAATAATGAGACAATGTTGTCTGACTACCCAAAGGCCTTCTCACAGAACCTTCTTGTACTGTGTCTTCCATAGTTATTTGTCTTGAAATCTAACTACACAGTAGTTATTTGGAAAATCGATAAGTTCAAAACTTGAAAATCCCTATAATTTAATGACATAATCTTGTAACCAGTAGGTTCCTTTATTTAATCATCCATAATGGCTGGTAGTGGTTATTGTAAAATATATTTAAGTATGTTATGTAACTATAATATTATAGGCTTGTATTTGATAATTATAATGTAACAGGCTTTGTATTTCCGGCCCACCGCCTCATTGGGTTGAGTCCAAATAGGATAGTTAGTATTGTTCTTATATAAGCCTCTTAATGTTTTTCTGTGATGATGTAAATGTATTATTTAGTTTAATTTCTGACCTTCAGTTTAATATGGTACTAGAGCAAGAGGCTATTAGGGAATGTAGCTGTTTCTTAGTACATCACCGATTAAAGATAGACGATTAAAGGCTAACAAGATTCTTTAAAATCAACCGTGGCACGTGGCTGTTTCTAATCACATCAATTATTGAAGGCAGAAGATCAAGGGTAGAAAATAAAGCCTCTGTGAAGATTCTTGATTTCTCAATTATTCATCGACCTAACTCGAATCTACCTAATTCAAATAATTGAGTTTTAAAACCCTTTTCTCCCAATTTCCTTCGATCAACCACTATGGGAAAGACTACAACTCTGATTCGTGATATCTTTCGTAGCTGTCTTTCAATGATCGAGTTCCGCCGTTGAAAGCTCGGACACTTATGACCTTGCGAGCGGCATATTGCCCTTGAAGGAGGATCACAACCTTGTTAGACTTCATAAACTTTACTACTATTGTCGATTCTCTAAACTCTGAGTTCTCCTCCGCATTGCAGATCGAGTTGTCCTCGCCTTCTTTCGTAGACATCTCAAAGACCGAAATTAAGAAAGAGACTATTGTAGATCTCTCTAGAACAAGGTCTGTTTGCCCCTCCTTTCCCAAGTTGTCATCTTACTTGGTCTATCTGATCTGCCCATAGTATTACAATGTTTGACTACTTTTGCAAATAGAGTTTTTGAGTTGTTCTTCTGATGACATTTTTTTTCTTGGGATTTCTTAAGTTTCTCATGACTAAACAGAATGCGCAAGCTCATTGGTCTTCAACTTGATCAATAGTTTGACTGATAGCCAAGACTCTCAGGTTGGATTCTTGCTTGGCAATTTTCTTTTAGTTTTTGTTTGTTCTTTGGTGTTACTGTGATTTCCTGTCGATTGAGGTTCTTCTTGGTTCGTTGGCGAACACCACCAAAGTGCACAGGTTTTCTACTCTCCAATATTACCTTGCTGCTGCTCTATTTTTTTCTTTGTTCTTATCTCTTTCCCTTTAAGAATCATGTCGGGGGAACTGAAAAAAAGACCTTAGATTTTCAATACCCGTTATTTCTTCATCCGATTGACACCTAAGCTATCACTTTGGTTTCTCAAACTTTAACAGGAACTCAAAATTATGTAGTCTGGAGTAGGGCTATATGATTGGCTCTCCTCGGTAAGAATAAGCTTGGTTTCGTTAAAGGCACTTGCCTCCAAGACAGTCAAGAGAATTCCCACAAAGATCAATAAGACCGCTTATTAATTCTATAGATAAGGACATAGCCAGTAGGTTAGTATTATCTCTTAATGCCCACTCTGTTTGGAAGAACCTCAAGGAACGTTTTGACATTGTTGACGGGGCACGAATTTTCTCACTATATCGCTCTATAAACTCGCTTACTCAAGGAACCATGAGTGTATCTGCTTACTATACTTGACTCAAAGAACTCTGGGATGAGCATACAAGCTGGGTTCCCATTCCTGGCTGTCAATGTGATTCATCTAAAGAATATGCAAAAAAAATGCAGGAGCAGTGACTCTTCCAGTTCCTAATGGGACTAAATAAAGTCTTTTACTAAGTTAGAAGTCATATTTTACTCATGAACCCTCTACCCTCTCCCAACCAAGCATGCTCCATGATTACACAAGAGGAAACTCAGAGACAACTCTCTTATATGCCTCACACCACTCCTAACGATAGCTCAGTAATGACATCTACCACTATTAGAGGAGGGCGTGGATGAGGCAGGGGGAGAGGAAGAGGAAGAGCATAGTCTCAAGATGTGTGCCGCCATTGTCATAAAAGAGGACATTAAAAGAACTCATGCTATCAACTTATTGGTTTCTCCCCGGACACTTTCAATTTCAAAACAAGAAAGGGGGTGAGGAATTAGTTCATCTAGCTATCAATGATTCACAAAACAAGGCCGCTGGGAAGGATCAGGATACTGACCAATAAGCTCTTTTTACCCACGAGCAATACAAAAAGATCTTAGAAATGCTTAAAAGGGATTCTGACCCACATGAAGCTGCTGTAAGTGTTTAAGTGACAACTCCAGGTGTGACATTCTAAAAAAAAAACTGTAATTAATAAAATAATAATTTATTAAAATAGTAATATAATATAATAATATTATATTATATAATATAATAATATATATATAAAAGTGTGGTAGGCGCATTCGGCGCCTACCACAAACAAAGGGGGTATGTCCCCTTTGTTTAAAAAAAAATGAATGATTGATGAAGGATGATGATTGAAACGAGATTGAAACGAGAGCAGAGGTGAGGGGGTATTATAAATACCCCCTCTCATAAACACTTCACGTAAGTGAAGTGTTTTGTGGAGAGAGAAGAGAGTGAGGTTCTGATTGGGGTATTTTCGGTTCTTCGGAGATTAATAAGGTATACAAACTCTCTTCTAATCATAAAGCTTCTTTTATAAAATATGTTCTAAATAATTTTCTCTTTCATATGATAGTAATTTTATGCTAGTTAGAGAATATTTTGGGGATATGATTTTAGGCAAGTTTTGAGTTTTATCAATATAAGACTGTAGAAATGTAGAGAATAATTAATAGTTTATTTTAATCGGTTTAGATTTATTATTTAGTGGTCATGTGATTTTATAATTAATTTGTTTTATAAATAGGGTTTAAATTAATCCCTATAGGGCGTTTTTACCGATAAAAATTAGTTTAAATATTTTATTTGGATTATTGGAGGTATTATTGAGGTTTTAATCGGTTTATTTTTGTTAGATCTGAGTTATGTGAAAAATATAAATTAGGACTTAATATTTGAATTATAATTCGATATGATTTTAATTATGAGGATATTTGAGGAATTGTTTAATAATTATATTATATCCATATAAATTATGAAAGAGATTTAATTATTTAGAAAGTTGATATTGGAGATTTTTTTTAATTATAGGTATATTAAAGGTTATTTAAGGATTTTTTAAGGAAATTGGAATAAATGAGGATAATAGTTGTAGAGAAAATTTGGGTTGTAGGAATTAAATTATGTAATTAATTATTTTATTGTTATTTTTGGTTAATTGGTATCTACATTAATAATGTAGATTTTTCTTGTGATCGGTGATTGCACGGGTTTTACTATTCAAATTAAGATTAAGCTTGGAATCGAGGTAACTGGGGTTAATTTATTTTATATGCTTGTTTTGGACTGTAAGGTATTTTATAAACCTTACTTTTATCTATATTACTTGTATGTGCTTTGCAATATTATATTTATGTTTGAATATGAATTTATTTCAGTGAAGCAGCGTATTTTCTAATTTACATATATAAGTGGAAATTATTATTAAATTGTTACTGTTATGGTGGATATGTTGTTTGAGATGGAATGTTGTATAAGAATTTAGAATTCTCGTAATTGTTTTCGAAAGCTGTATTAATTTATTATTTTTATATTACGGGATATGTTGGGTTGTGTGGAAGAGATATGGTGAATTGTGTGCCCATCGGCTCTCTCAATCCTGGCCCGGATTTTGGAGCTGAGTGTTTGGGCGGACACCTCCCTGTTACGGTATATCGGTGGTAGCATGGGAGGGGGCAATATTCTTGATGTGACTAGCTAACCTTTGGCCGGGTATACTAGCACTGATAGGCTGTACCAGTCCAGAGGAGATAAGGAGGAGCATGATGGATGAGTGGGGATGGTTTTATTTATTGATTATATCATGTTAAATGTTAAATTATGAGAATATTATTATTATTATTATTATGTCAGTTAAATCTGCTTCTCTGACTTACAATCTTTTCCTGCATATTTTATAAATTTACTTTGGTTACTGAGACTTTATGTCTCACCCCGTCATTATAAATAATTTTTCAGGCGATACCTCTAATCTGGATAGAGGCCAAGGGAAGCAACCAGAGGCATAGACCTTGAGAATCTTGTAGGCCTCTTTTGGTATTGGTGTTGTTTTAATTTCTATATTGCCATTATAGGACCCCACATGTTTTTAAAATGCCACATTTACTATTTGGATAATTGTGTTGGAAATCTTTTTGTGACCCATGGGTTAATTGTGATGTGATATCAGAATAATAAATTTATCTGCAGTGAGCTTGTGGGCGAGTTTGTGCCCTAAACTCCGATATGTTGTGGAAGAGTTTGTGGGCGAGTTTGTGTACTAAACTCTGATATGTATTGGATTGAACTTTGATATGTAAAAAAAAAATTATCACTGATTTTGTATAAATGTGGATAATTGTTGTTTGTGAGAAAGGGTCGTTACACCAGGTATGTATTATAATCTTAATACTTAATGGATATTATATTCAAGGGTTAGTTGTCACATAGTAAATAATTTAGGGTGCTTAGATAACTGGAAACCATACTTAGGTCCTCTGAAATGGGTTTGAGTTCTAAGTAGAAAATGAATTAGGATAATACATATTAGACATGTTATGATCACCAAACATATTGCCTTAACAAACGTGCTTTATGCTAAAGAATTTTGTTATAACCTTATCTCAATTGCTAGGCTCACCTTAGATAGTGAATGTGCTGTCTCTTTCCTGCCTAACTTTTGTGTATTGTAAGACATGCCCAATGGGACAATCAAAAGGATTAGTAGACTTTCTAAAGATCTATATTTGCTCAAGAAACAATGTATTACAAATTGTTGCAATTTAGCAATAGACATGAACATGTACAGAATGTGAATGATTCTCTTTGGCATGCTAGGCTAGGACATGCTCCCATAGAAATAAAGAGATACTTGCTTGATGTAAAGCTTTCTGATCCTATTAAGAGAAATAATAAATGTGAAATATGCATTCAAAGCAAGCATTCTCATTTACCATTCTCTTCCAGTAGTTCTGAATATAAATCCTATTTTGACTTGTTGCTTGCTGATGTATAGGGCCTATATAAGACACCCACACATAAGGGACATAAGTATTTTTTTAACTATTGTTGATGAATTTTCTAAAGCAACTTTGGTTTTCCTTATGCATGTTAAGTCTGAAGCTCCTAAGTTTGTAAACATTTTCATTCATTATACCATGACTCAATTTTCTGCTAAAATTAAAACCGTGAGGACTGATAACAAGGGATAATTTGTTAATAGAGAGATAGGAGAGTTCTTTAATGAGCTAGGAATAGTTCATCAAAAGTCTTATCCTTTCACTCTACAACAAAGAGGGGTTATTGAAAGGAAACATAGACATTTATTCAATGTCGATAGGAGTATTATGAACAATGCTAACTTGCCAATTAAATTTTGGGGGGAAGGAATTAGAATTGCTGCTTATTTGATAAATAGACTCCTTAAAAAAATCTATCATACATGGCACCTTTTCAAATGTTGTATGGGAGACTGTCATCCTTAAATCATCTTAAAGTATTTGGATGTCTTGCTTTTGCCCTGAATTTAAATCTAGAAGACAAATTTCAAAACAAGGCAGAAGCATGTGTTTTTCTTGGCTATCCCAACACTCAAAAGGGGTATCTCCTCTACAACATTAAAAGTAAGACACTTATAGTTTCTAGGCATGTAACTTTCATGGAGAATAGATTTCCTTTTAGTGACTGTGATAATTCTGCTCAAGGGGGACTCAGTAACCGAAGCATTAAAGATGATTACTTTGAAGTTATTTATGATTTTCCGTCTTCTTCTACTCCCTTGACCAGAATTAATCACAATCAGCACAATAACTTAGACTCTAATGATGAACAACAATATGATTTAGAGGAGGAGGACATTAATTTTGACTTACAGCAGCCTCCCCTTAGGACAACTAGAAATAGGCGGGTTCTAGCTTGGACCAAGGATTTTGAATGCCAATACTTGCCTACATCTAATACACAAAATCCAGAACCTATGAGTGACGTATTAAATGATAATGATGTGAATCTGTTGCATTCTATTTCCTTTAATGATTTATCTTCATCATACAAATGTTTTCTTTCATGCATTAATAAGGAGGTTGAACCTGACAACTACTTTTAAGCTTATAAGGACCCAAGGTGGGTTGAGGCTATAGGAAAGGAAATCAAATCCTTGGAGTCAAACAAGACTTGTAAGATAGTAAATATGCCAAAAGGAAAGAAATCCTTGTCCTGCTCTCTGTGTAACTGGCCTTGGCAAGTTGACAAACTTGCTGTGGCAAATCATCCCTGCTTGTTCTCTGTGTAACTATCCATGGCAAGTTGACAGACTTGCCGTAGCAAGTTGTGAAAAAGTACAGCTGTGCGTTTTGATTTCAGAAGCAGAAAAATACTACTTAACCTAGAAGAAGGCACCGAAAAACACATTCTCTTGACTGGGAAACAGTGGAGCATGCAAGGGAAAGCTTGGGAAAGGAGAACTTTGAAGATTTGGAGCCTTGGGTTGGAATTTTAAGGAAGATTGAGGCAACAATCTTAGATTTTTATCATTCTTCTTCCTTTTTTTTTCATTTGCTGATATAGGTTATATTGTTGAGTTGAAATTTTGGCATGTAAAGACCATGAGTAGCTATACACTTTCATTTAGGATTACTTTTACCTATTGTATGGATTTAAACTACTAGATTATCTTGCTTTTGTTGGCTAATGAGTATATATGATGATTTTTCTTTATACTTAATGCTATCTTGTGCTTGATCACCACATGAATAGAGTAGTTCAATTGGAAGATGCTTGAGAGAGCTATTTTGATTGTAGAACTTAAGAAAAATCATGTTAGACTTAAAGTTTATGGATTAAATGGATGGTTTGTTGTTAGAATAGAGATATATCTATAACCTAGCATAGTCTATTGAAGGATTGCTTTAGAAAGATGATTTTCATTAATTATAAATAAGAGATTGAATATTTTTAATGAAGATTAAAAATCAATCTTGACTTGAGAGAGCTTGGTTGATGCTTTAAAACATTTGACTGGCATATAAACTCATTTAACCAACATAAGTGGATAATTGCTTAGTTTTATGAAATACAATGTGGAAGAAGTAATCATAAGCTTATAACCTCTTGAAGTCAAACCCAATTTCCTAACTTTCATTATTTGTTTTGCTGTTTTCACCAAAAAATTCTTTATTCATCTTGATCAAATTCAAATGATTTCATTCAACTTAATTAAGAATATAGTTGCATTAGTTAGCTCACTTTTGTCATAGTTCTCGTGGGAATGATCTTTACTTATTACTCTATTACTTGACGTGATTTGTTCACTTGCAGTAGCGAACAACAATAGAACGAGAAATTAACCCAATCATTAATAAGAAGAGGTTTTCAACAAATTAAGCATGATTATACTTTATTTTATAAACAAGTTGAATCTTGTTTGATTTTCATTCTTGCTTATGTTGATGATCTTATGATCATTGGTAGTAGTGTAGAAGGAATTAGTAATGCAAAAATGTTTTTACATCAAGAATTTAAAATTAAAGACCTGGGAACGTTAAAATATTTTCTTGGATTGGAAGTTGTAAGATCCAAGCATGGTATTCTTCTTAACCAAAGGAATTATGCTACTGAGCTTATAGACCAGACTGAGTTAAATGAGTTTGAAAGTGTGCTAAGCCCCATGGAACAAAACCTTGAGCTTTTAGCTGAAGAAACTGACAAAGACCACTTCATTGAAGATAGAGGGGTCTATAGACGACTCATTAGTAAGCTTCTATATCTCACTTTGACTAGGCTTGACATATCTTTTAGTGTGCAGGTGTTAAGTCAGTTTATGCAAGAACCAAAGGAGTCACATATGAAGGCTGCACTTCGATTAGTAAAATATTTGAAGGACAACCCAGGTAGAGGGGTATTTCTTTCAAATGAAAAATCTTCCATTCTAGAATGCTATTATGTTTCTGACCATGCAGGTTGTGTGGACACTAAGCGCTCCGTAACAGGTTTTCTTATTAAATTTGGAGGATCACTTATTTGTTGGAAGTCGAAAAGGCAAAGTGTAGTGTCCATCTCTTTTACCAAAGCAGAATATAGAGCACTTAGGATGGCAACAACAAAACTTATGTGGATTGTTGGGTTGATGAAGGAGCTGCACATGAGTAAAGTTGAACTAGTAAAGGTATTTTGTGATAGCCGTTCAGCAATCCATAGAGCAACCAATCCTGTTTTTCATGAACGGACCGAACAAATCGAAATGGATTGTCACTTTGTTAGAGAGAAGCTGCTATCAGGGATGATTTAGTTTGAGCATGAACAGTCAGAGGAACAATATGCTGATGTTCTAACCAAAGCACTAGGAAGTGCACAACATCAATATATCCTCAGCAAGCTAGGCACTTATGAATATAAGGTGCTCAACTTAAGGGGGAGTGTAAAATATATTTGAGTATGTTATGTAACTGTAATATTAGAGACTTGTATTTGATGATTATAATATAACAAGGCTTGTATTTCTAGCCTATCGCCTCATTGGGCTGAGCCCAAATAGGAGGATAGTTAGTATTGTTCTTATATAAACCTCTTGATGTGTTTCTGTAATAATGTGAATGTGTTATTTAGTTTAATTTTGGACCTTCAGTTTAATAGTTCTTCCATCTTTTTCTCGAAACAAATCAAAGAGAGAGAAAATGTTCTTTTATTCACCTTTGGGTTATTCTAATTTATATCTTTAATATAGCAATTTTCACTAAAAATATGTTTGAAATGGGAAAAAAATAGAAAAATTATTGAAGGTAAAATAAATTTCTCCTCTCCCTTCTCTACATTCTCCAAAAATCCAAACATATTTGATAATATATACAAATTATGGTAATGATCCAGCCACAAACCATGGATTAGCCTCTGTCATGGGCCCATTAGGTAGCTTCATTCAACGATGAAGGTGCCAACTTGAAAGGTTATAATAAACCCACCACTTCCTTATTATTAATAAAGGCGAGCAAAACTAAACTGTAACCGATCACCGAATCGAACTGAACGCATTTTTTGTTTTTCGATTTAGTTATTTCAGTTAGGCTTTTATTTTTATTAAATTTCAAAGTTTTGTTTTTAGTTCGGCTAGGAGAATAAATATCGGTTTTTAACCGAAAAACCAAAATGTATATATATATTTTTTATATAACTATAATATATGAAACTAAAGCCTAAAATTTGATTAAAAATAAAAACTAGAGCCCAAACCATATTTATTAAGGCAGACTAACCACTTGAGGTTACAAAGGAGAATAAAATTGAGACCTCCCATTTATCAAAAAACTTTCATAGCATTGAAATATAAAATTATTGACATAATTTGGAAGAATATATGATAACATGTTTCTCTTATTTGCTGACGAATATATGATAACTATGGATCATTAGGCTTTTCTACCTATATTACACGAGGCCTTGTGTGCGGATATAGAATTGGCATACCACGTGGCACTAACAACATTACCCAACATAACAACTCGCAATGTGTTCATGTCTTTCCAATTAAACTTGTTTGGTTGTGCGTTTAAACTGTTTATAAGTGTTTATGTATATAAGTTGAGAAAATACTCCTCTCATATATTTATTTCGTATACTGTAAATTATGATTGAAAAATTATTTTTAAAGATTCAAATCGTTATTCCAAACGAGCTGAATATGAGCAATGTTATAATTATAATCACAATTAGCATGCATAATTAAATATAAGGAAACTGAGTCAAATGACATAACATGTCATGAAAGGAATTAAATAATATCCAATGAAAATTTATAAACATAATGCATTATTAAGTGATTATATTTAATTTAATTAAAATATTTTACCTCAACTTACCTGTCTTACCACAACTCTTTTGTCAAGAAGGGCTTGCAACCACACACTAAACTTATGTAGATTATCTCCTCATCTTTTTCCTCATTTTTTTCTCCTCATCCCATCTCTATCTTTAAATTAAAAGTTGAACGGATAAGATTTAATATCTTATAAAATTATATTATAACATTACATAAAAATATTAAAAAATTAAATTTTGATAGGAGCAATTCACAAATGTATACTATTTGAAAATAACAAAAAAATAGGAAGATTCTTTTTTACATAAGGGAAAATTGTTCACACATATATAAGGAAGATATATTGAACACATGGAAGATTTTTTGAACATAAGAGAATATCTTTTGCACACGGGAAGATTGTTTACACTCCAAGGTCCCATTTGACAAATAAGTTTCTAATGAAGTATTTTTAAACAATTTTTTAAAAAATATAATGATTTTATAAAATATTTTTTCAATCAAATGGCGAAGATGAGATTGGAAGATTTGAAATGGAAAAAGAAATGATGAGTGGACTCAAATCCTCTATAAACTTGTTAAAATTGAAATTCATACTTTGAGATGAGTGGATTCAAATTCCCTATAAACTTATTTTTTTAAAAACAAAACAATGATAAGTGGATTCAAATCCACTATAAAGTTATTAAAATTGAAATTCAGTCACTAAAGTCATCATCCCCAAAAAAATTCAAAGAACTAAACCACAATTCAAATTATGATTTTGTCCCACTTTTCCACATCACAAGAAAATAAACCAATAACGTTAAACATTCCACAAAGATTCACAACGAAATTACCTTGAAATGACAGCCCCCCACAACGTAAGGTTTTTACCTCCAAACAAACCCAGTGACCAACACCAACCCACACATCAATAAAGATCCCAAATCAATACTTACATAAGCCCAAAATCAAGAGAAAAAAGTTCCCAATAAAAATAAAAGGTAAATCACAATTTCTCAAATCCCCAAAGAGTTCAAACTCGACTTAGAAATCTATCCTTAATCCTGCCATTTGATACAAGTAATGTTGTTTAATTGATTAAATGAACTAGTTATTTTATTTTATTTTTTTGATAGCAAATGAACTAGTTATTTTATATCTTTTGAAACTTTATAGCTATTCTTATATAATATTTTCTATAATATAAACAAATTGTTTTATTGGCCAGTGGTGATATACTTTTTGGACTTTAGGTTATTAATGGATGGTAGGATTAAATCTCACGTTTATTATCCTACCTTCAGAAGTTCTCCAGTCGCCTTTATCAAAACTTTGATCGCCGGCCAGCAATGACTAATGACTAATCAAATTATTACTCTTTTTCATATTTTTAGTACTCCTATTTAACACTTTTAATAATCAATTTTTTAATTTTTTTTAAAGTCACCCTAAATTTCTTTTATACTCATCTTTCATGTTTTCAACCCTAATATTTAATTATTTTTAGTACTAAAATTATGGGAGATAAATACTTTCACTCAATAGGCTTTTTGGGTAAACAAGGAAGTTAAAATTGTTGTTGAAATGTATTTTAAGGATAATATTGAGCCGCAAAATATTTTAAAATACTAGAAGCACTTGAAAAAATATTTTAAAATAGTTACAAAATACTTTATGATAATGAATACATTTGAAAAAAAATACTCAATATACTGAATTAATTATAATTAATGCATTTATAGTCATTATCCTACCTATCAATTTTAAAATCTTTTGGCCCAGATATGAATGCGGAAGAATGGATGGAGTTTATGAAAGAAAAGGCCGACCAGTGACAAGATGCTTTCCCCACGGTTCCAGCATCATTAGATACTGTCATTTTTTGTGGCCAGTATAAGATATTGTCATTTGTCATGGAATTAGTACTCTATTATTCAATATAAAATATATTTAAAATGTGAATCTTAATTTTAAATATAAGATAAAATTTTTACATTTATTAATATTTTTCTAATTTACATATAATAATACTCCTTCAACAACAATAAAAAAAAAGAATGAAAGAATTGAAGAAGATGACTAAAACATTATAGAAAATACATGTCATATTTAATAATTTAACTAATTTTTTTAATATAATTAAATTTAATAAATATATCTTATATTAAATAGTAGAGAAAGTACGACTTATTTATTATTTAATGGAGCACTGCTTGTTTCAACCTTCACAAGAATCATTGTTCTATTACTGCATCCTATCCATTTTGTAAAATGTTTCTAGCTAAAATTTCAGCTCACTCCCATGGATAGAATTTTATTTCAGTCAAGCATCAGAACATTGTACTCTCTTTGGTCAAAATAAAATTAAATGTTATGGGTGAAAAGATAACGATGTCCTAAATCTTTTTGTATTGATTTTTTATTTTTGGAGTTTTTTTTTATTGTCATGATGTATTGATTTTTGGTCAAAGATAACTTGATATATTGTTGGAGGTTTGCATTTAAGATATTAGTCACCGCACTTTTTTACATGGTGTAAGAATTTTGAGTGTAATAGAATTCGATTGACTTGTTGAAATACTCATATAAAATCGGAGTATTGATGCGGATCTTGATCATATTATACAACAAGTACAAAAAAAAAAGCATAAGAGAATATATTTCAAAGAAGAGAATAGACATATAATTTTGTATATCATGTTACGTAATCAACCCTTATACAATAACATATACAGAAGACATATTGTAACAGTTTAATGATACAAGTTAGAATGATTTGAGAATATCACAATCATTGACCCAAATTTTATTATTATTTATATTTTAACTTCAATACAATTGGACTTGAGTCCTAATTCATCAAGGATAGACTGTATATATTCTAACATGTAGAGATTATTCATCAAGGCTAAAAATCAAAATTATGTGGCCTAGTTTTAAGGAAAAAAGACCCAAAAAAAAAACCTGTGCACTTATAGTCATTATCCTATCTATCAATTTCAGGGAGCATAGCTAAATAATTTTAAAATCTTTCGGCCAATATACGAATGCGAAAAATTGGATGGAGTTTATGAAAAAACAAGGCCGACCACTGACAAGATGCTGTCCACACGGTTCCAACATCATTAGATATTGCCATTTGTTTGGGGCCAGTATAGATATTGCGATTTGTTACCGAATTAGTACTTTATGTTATTTTTAATATAAAAATATATTCAAATAGGATTTTTAATTTTAAATATAAAATAAAATTTTTATTTTTTTTAATTTACACTTATTGATACTCCCTTAGCAACAATAAAAAAAATAAATAAAAAGAATTGAGGAAGATGATTAAAATATTTTAAAAAATATATGCCATATTAATTAATCCAATTAACTATTTTAATCTAATCAAATTAAATAAATATTTCTTATATTAAAAAATTAAGAGATTACAGCTTATTTATTTTTTAATGGAATACTATTTGTTTCAACCAAGAATCATTGTTCAATTACTGTATCCTATCCATTTTGTAAAACGTTTCTAGCGAAAATTTTAGCCAGCCCCCATAGATGAAATTTTATTTCAGTTAACCCTCACAAAAATTTGAAACTTCACTTCACTTCACTTCTTTGGATTAAAATGAAATTAAGTTTTGTGGGTGAAAAGACAATGATATCCCAACTCTTTTTGTTTTGTGAATTGCCTTATTTATCTTGTAAATGTCATTATTTGTATTGTGAATTTCTTTATTTGTCTTGTAAATAACCAAAATATTTTTAACTCGATGGGTTTTTCAAGTCCCTTTATTTATTTTGTAAATGCCCTTATTTGTCTTATAAATTTTTTTATTTGTCTTGTAAATGAACAACATGTTATTGTTAGCTCTCTGGTTTCTTTTGAATCCCTTTATTTATATTGTAAATGCCCTTATTTATCTTGTAAAATGCTCTTTTGAAAAAACTAAAGGAAGGGTATCATTATCTTTTCACTTACAAAACTTAATTTTAGTCAACCTCAAGGAGGTGCAGTAAAATTTTAGATTTTTTTGGGTTGACTGAAATAAAGTCCTATATGTGGGGGCTAATAGAAATTCTCCCATGTTTCTAGCTAATTTAAAAGTGTAAATAAAAACGGGAAAATTTCAGTCAACCCCATTACAACCATTTCAATTCAGTTAACCCCTAAAGAATTCTGAAACTTCACTAGTCCCTCATGGACCAAAATAAAATTATGTTTTGTGCTTTTTTTTTTTTATAAAAAAGTTCAATCGTCACTGGAACTTCGACGACTGGTCACCAACAGCCACCTGGCCTTAGCGGCCTCCAGTGGTGAGCCATCGAAGCTCTAGTGCCGTTCGGCTAATCGGATATTAATTTGTGTTATTCATAGACTTATTCCATTTATTCATAAAAGAGTTGCATGCTTGCAAATGATATTTGTTCAATTTGTTTTATTCATATGTTTATTCCATTTGCTCATGAGGAATTGGACACTTGCAAATGGTAGCTATCCATGGAGTTGAACAATTCTAATTTACAAGTGTTCAACTCATTATGAACAAATGGGATAAATAAAGAAACAACACAAACTAAGTGGTTAACAAAAATATATAGGATTATAAACTAGTCTCATTTTTAAGTATTCAACACCTGATAAACAAGTGGAATAAACATATGAATAACACAAATTAATTGGTCAATAAGAAAATATAGGATCATGAACAAGTACCATTTGAAAATATTTATAAATCATCACGAACAAGTGAAATAAATATATGAACAAGTCTCATATATGTTTTCTTGTTAACTAATTAATTTGTGTTATTTATATATCTATTCTACTTGTTTATGAGTAGCTAAATACTTACAAATAAGACTTGTTATAATTCTATGTTTTCTTGTTTACCAATTGATGAACAAGTCTCATTTCTAAATGTCTAACTCTTCATGAATAAGTGGAATAAATATATAAACAACACAAATTTAACAAATCTCATTTGTAAGTGTAGAACTCTTCATGAACAAGTGAAATAAGCATATGAATAACACAAATTAATTTTTAGCTGGCCAGATGGCATAGAAGCTTTGATGGCCGGCCGCTGGAGGCTGCTTCGACCAAGCGGCTACTCATGACATATTTCCAGAGCTTTGTGATGATTGAATTTTTTTTTAAATAAATAAATAAATCAAGGGCATCAATGTCATTTCTTTGACAAAAATTAATTTAATTTTGGTCTATGGGGTATAGTAAAGTTTTAAAATTCTTTAGGGTTAACTGAAATAAAGTTGCTATAATAGGGTTAATTGAATTTTTCCTTAAAAACATTTAGAAGATTAAATTTGTCATAAAATTAAAGTAACTTCTAATATTACCCTTATTAATCACATTAAACTCCAACATCATAGCATTATTTTTCAACTTTTACTCTGTCTCACTACCCTTATTAAATATAGGCAT
Source organism: Albizia julibrissin (assembly GCA_037074505.1). Classification (NCBI taxonomy): domain Eukaryota; kingdom Viridiplantae; phylum Streptophyta; class Magnoliopsida; order Fabales; family Fabaceae; genus Albizia; species Albizia julibrissin. The sequence continues at coordinate 23,845,305 of CM073489.1, forward strand.
GTCTACATATTTGAAAAATAATTTAATATTCTTTAAAACTAATCATAATGTTTTATAAAAAGGATTACTAATACTTTATAGAAGACATCTTATAAAATAAACAAGAGTAAGTATTTTTATTTGCCAAGAAAATGTAAAAAAATGAATCTTTTACTCTTTCAAGTTTTAACTCATTTATGATTCAATCTTTTAATTGTATTTATTAGTCATTACGACTCATTCCTTAAATTTTTAACTCACTTAGAACAAACAAAATCCTAGATTTTTTTTTTCTTTTAATAAATTAATCACCCAATCATCCTATGTGGCAAAAGAGGTTGCTGACACTACTAAAAATTACTGTTGTGTCTTCCAAGTAAGCTCCACGTGGCTAGGAATGGGACCTTGCTCTCTTTAGCTAAGTAATTCTTACTCAGACCCTCTCCCTTTTCTCTTTGTTTGGTACCGAGGGTCAGAGGCTATTTATAAAGATCTCATGGTATTGTTATCTCTATTCTCTAATGGAAAATCTATTTAATTAATTTGGATATATTAAGAAAATTAATTATATTAGTTATTTGTTAAAATATGAATTATTTTTCCTATAATACCCTCTTAAATCATTTGGACTGAAACTATCCATTGAAGTGAACTCCCTTAACATGGGCAATTAATAGGAATAATTTGAAAAAAATGATAAATATGGAAGATAAAGTGGATTAAATTCATATATTTAAGACTAAATCCAACCTCCAATTAATTCTTTAATACTAGTAATACTACTTTACAATGTATACATTGATGGAGTTTTTGTTTTTGCCATGATGTATTGATTTTTGGTCAAAGATAACTTGATATATTGATGGAGGTTTGCATTTAAGATTATGGCAAGTTAGTCATCGTGCTTTTTTACATGGTGTAAGAATTTTGAGCGTACTTGAAATTTGATTGACTAGTTGATATACCTAAACAAAATCGAAGCACCGATATAGATCTCGATCACATTACACAACAAGTACATCAAAAAGGAAAGCATAAGAGAATAAGTTTCAAAGGAAGAGAATAAACATATAGTTTTGTATATCATGTCACACAACCATAAACCCTTATGTGATCACATAGATATAGGGTTCCATGTGCCTCTTCCTCAATAGATATACCTTTTACTCATTAGAGGACATATTGTATCAGTTTAATGATACAAGTAGGAATGATTAGAGAATATCACAATCATTTACCTAAACTTTTTTATTATTTATATTTTAACCTTAATGCAATTAGGTTTCAACCCTAATCCATCAAGAATAGACTAGGTATATTTCAACATATGGAGATTATTCATCAAGGCTAAAAATAAAAATTATGTGGCTTAGTTTTAAGGGAAAAAGACCATAAAAAAAACTTATAAAACCCCAAAAGGTCTGATAAGAAATGAAAAGGACTTAAAGGTAATTGGGAGGAATATGAGTTTTTGAAGTTTGAATATGTTTACCAAAATGTCCATCATATTTTTTTAATAAAAAAGGCAAGAACCCTCGTTACCCTCGGGCACTGGTGCCTCGACGGCTGGCAGGCCGATAAGGTGGGGTTGGCGGGCGGAGTTCCAGTGCCGATGCCGGAACTCTGGTAACAACTTAAATAATGTGATTAACTATTTTGATATAGGGATTGACAACTTGAGCTTCCCAAATTATTAATTGTTATTCTCAAGTTGCTAATTGCTATACTTAAATTGTCATTACCTATACTCAAGTTGTCAACGACGTCAAAATGGGATAGTTGTTAATTGTCATACTCAAGTTGTCATTGCCTATACTCAAGTTGTCAATGACGCTTGCTAAGGGTATTAATAACTTGAGTATTAGCAATGACAACTTCATAATAGCATTAGCAAAACTCAAACAAAAACCTAACCACAAACAAAAATCAAATTCTGACGGTGACTGCAATCGACGAAGAAGATGATAAGAGAGCAGGCGACGATGTTGTGGTGGTGAATAAGAGAATGAGACGACATTGTAAGAAAAAAGAATAGTAGAGATGGAGAGAAGAAAAAGCGGAGACGGAGGGAAGGAAGTGGAAGGAGACGAGAGCATAGCACCACCATCAACTTAGCGTCTTCCACCATCCTTACTCCCTCCATCGAATCACCACCAGACTCCAAAGCTTTAGTTTTGAAGAAGAGGTCGACACTTTCACCTTTCTCAATGATCTTGTTACCCTAGTAGCTTCTTCTCAAAAAAAAAACAAAACCCAAATTGATGATCTGGTGCTATTCATTGAAAGAGAGTGGTAGTAGATTTAATCGGGGCTAAGAATCCTTCCCTCTTTGATGAGACGGCCAAGCTTGATCATGAGAACCCATTGTTCCGCCTCTCTTCAACAAGCGCCTCTGCAGTGGCCTCCACAATCCTAAGAAAAGGAAGAAGACGAGTAACTTGGTAGCGGGGGTGAAGGTGGCGAGATTTGAGGAAGTAGGAGAAGGGGATAGACAACAAGAAGAGGAAGGGAGGGAGAGAGACAATGGGAAGAGGGAGAAAGAGGAGTGGGAGAAGGAGAGAAAAGAAAATGGTGAAGTTTTTATAAAGGGTATTTTGGTAAAAACTCTCAATCTTCAAAAATCTATATTTCTCTCAAATCACATCTTTGTCCTTTGCATTTTAATTATCAGACCTTTTGAGGTTTTGCAGGTTTAAATAGTACTTTGTTATTCTTTTTCTCTAGTTTTAAATTTATCTGTGAGGATCTGTTTGGTTCAACGGAAGAGAGGGGAGGGGAAATATTTTAACTTGGACAAATTTACCCTTATAATTATAATTTTATAATTATAATATTTATAAGTTTAAAAGATTATATTTATAATTATATTTGTATTCATAAATATTATAATATTTAAATATATTTATTAATGTTTTATAAAATATTATAATAATAATAAATATTATTATAAAATTGTTTAAATGATCAAAATATATTAAATATGCTTTTAATATAGGGAGAATTGCTAAAAACTATATTGCAAGCAAATTAATTGCTAATTGCTACCATTGCATATGATGGGTGATAAGTTGCATACGGGTGGATATTTTACACACGAGGGATGATGTTTGCACATTCGCAGGGATGAATTTTGCACATGTGGTTGATGCTTGCACATAAGGGGTGCTTGTTTGCACCCGTGGTACCAATTAGCAAATAATTTCCTTGTAAGGTATTTTTGAGTCATTTTCCCTTTAATATATAATTTGTAACATAGGCAAAATGGTCAAGACTTGACATAATGTTGCCCCTCCGCTCCAAATCCCCTCGATTTGGGGGGTTTAACGGGGAAAAAATTTCCCTCACCTCCCTCAAACATTTCCAATGCCAATCAAGAGGAGGGGAACAAAATCCCTCCCCTCCCCTCTCATCTCCTCAAATAAAACAGACTCTAAAGGTATGTTTGGTTTGAAGGAGGGGAGGGAAGGGGAGTGCTTTTTATATTATCTTGTTTGGATTGATGAGAGGGGAGGGGGGAATGATCTTAATGTTACCTTGTTTGGTTTAGGAGGGGAAATATTTTGATATAGACAATTTTACCCTTTTATTTAATTTTTTAAAATTATATACAATATTTAATAAAATATTTTATAAATATAAAGTTATAATTTAATAATTATAAAAATTAAATAAATATAAATATAATTATACCTTTGTTTTTCACTCCAAAGAAATAATTACAATATCAGAGAGATACATCAAGAAAATGGAGATTTTTTTCAATAAAAAAAAATAACCCCACAAATTTTCTTGTTTGAATCATCAGACCCACCATTTGGATATTTCTCAGCAGAAAATTACTGTGTACTACAGGATCACAACTTTTGAACAGGGACGATATAGTTACAGTACGTAGTGGGTCTACAGATCAACGAGCTCGGTGCAGAGGAGTGCGTAGAAGGAGAGAGTAAAAGAGACGGGATACTTTAGGGATATAAAAAAAATATAAGTAAAATAAACAAATGAAACTAAAATATTACCCCTTTCTTCTAAATTCTCCTAATTTAGAGGAGAGGGTTAGGGGGAGAAGGGAGAGAAAATCTTAAAAAAATTTCGTTCCTCTCTTACAAAATTTATTATACCAGTTAAAGGAAGAGGAGGGCTCACCCTTCAAACCAAACATAAGCAAATGGCTATTTTAACTTGATAAAAGGTTGAAAAGACGCTTTTGATGATTAGAGGCTGATGCACACGTTCATTGAACCTGGACTGATTTCCGTAGCATCTGGTGTTGGCGTTTTTGCTATCATCGCTGAAACCAAAATACTTGGCTTCATTCTCAATTTTACCCTGAAAAAATGGCATATTATATACACACACATATAAATACACACACACACTCATCATTCATTCAGTTTCATAAGTCACTTTCAACATTTTTTACCTTAATAAACAAAAAAACTTTAAACCTCATTCATTTTACTTTAAAATTTAACAATTTTTTTAATTTTATCCCTATTTAATATTATCTTCAGACCCAAATATAAGAGAAAGTACAGGATTAGATTTAATGTTGAACATAAGACTCAAATCCATTTTATCACCTAAATTTATAATTTTTTATAGTATTCTTATTAATTGCACACATTAAAGAATTTTTATCTAAAGGTAGTCATGATGAAATATCGTATTTTAGAAAAATCAATATATATTTATTACAAATAACTAATATAAGTGACTTCCTTATTATATGCATATTAATCAATTAACTCTTATATTAAAGATAAGATGTAGTAGACCGTAAGAGCACAAAGTCAACATAATAATAAATAAATGATCAAAATTATACATTCATATAAAAAAAATTAAAAAAGAATCTAAATTAAATCCATCTGAAATACTAAATTTATATTAAGGCTCATACTTTCAACAAATTCCTAATCATTTCAAGAGAAAGTAATTAGAGATTTTTGAATCATGAAACTTTACCTCAATACCCTTCAATATTTACTGCCCCTTTCCTCTTTCCCCAACCAGGAATCCTTCTTCCTCTCATTCTTCTCACTATCTCTCCAACTATCCAACACCCTACCATTTCAAAGAATAAAAATCCGAGTTTCAATGTCCTTCCACCACATACCACACCACCTGAAAAAACCGTGGAAGAGAAAAACTCAGCCTAGAACCAAATATACTCTAATTCCTAGCAACAAAATTTCCAGATATGGTCTAGAAGTATCATCTGTATTGGTTTCATTTTGGAGATAGATCATGTTATACATCCTCTACTCCTCCAACTTTGTCCTCTGTCAGAATGAGCATCAAAATTGTTCTTCCCGTTTAGATGCCGACTCCACAGATCATCTTCATCTTCATCTTCATCTAACTAACACATTCTCAACTACCATTCTCTACTGAGAATAAGAGGGGCCTAAAGAAGAAATAAAAAGATAAGAATCTTAAAGTTAGATCACGGCCACCACCCTCTGTCTTCTAAAAGGTGTGGCACTAAACTTAGACACATTGTTTTTGGGATACCAGCTTCATCCAAATTGTTAGAGATCATACAAGGCAACATTTCATTGTAATAAGAGTGCATATTTGCTTTTCACGAAAAAAAAAAGGTGCAAATTTAATAGGTTTAGGCCGTCTTTTGGTAGCATTGTAAGAGGGGTGATGTTGAGCCTCTTGCTCGGATTTTTATTCTTTCTGATGATAGGAGGTAATCGATGATTACAGAGGGAGTTGTGAAAAAGGATGGGGATAAAGTGGGATTCAAGGGCATTGGGGTAAATTTGTAAGATTCATAAATATCTAATTAGTTATCTTGGCCTCATTAAGAATTTGATGAAAGTGCAAGCTTGAATATGGATTCAAGTATTTCATAGGGATTTAATTAGGGTTCTCCCAAAAATTAATAATGTGACTTATAAATTAAAAAAAATACATTCTGTCTATCTTATAAATAGGAATAAATGAGTGTGTGTGAATGATGACTCCCTATTTTTAGATTAATCTGAAGATATATTTTAATATATTTGGGAGTCATCTAGATTAAATTAAAGAGATTTGAGTGAGATTTTAATAAGATATCGATTTAGAGGGATTGCATTATAAATATCAAAGTTTAGGATAAAAATAATGATTTTGATATTAAAGATAAAAACAATGATATTAATAATAAAAATAATAATTTAAAATAAAAAGCAAAAGATATTTCAGTTGTTATTATTATTATCATCATCATTATCATTATTTATTATTATCATTATCTATTTTTTTTATCTTTTTATTTGATTTTATTTTGCTAGAGGGATATTGTATGAGGATCTAGGAATCTAACCTCTATATAAGGAGAACACACGTTCAGGGACAAATAGAAGGAGAGACATTCGGGTTTTGTCATCATCTTTGCAAGAGGACGAGAGGACTATAGAGGCGACTAATTTGAAGACCATAAGTGTCATTGTGCATTGGATCAGAGGACGTTGTGAAGAATTGGAGGCAATTGAAACCAAAGAATTGAAGCTTAGAAGAGATTTGAGGCTCAATCTTTTGGTTTTATTAATTTCTTCTTTTTCCTTTCAGTTAACTATATTTTAATATGGATTATTATTGCTTTGATTTGGTTTTGGTTATGACTATGAGTAGTTAAATTTCGGATTCTATGATTGCTTTGAACTATTAGATGGATTAAGACTTTTTTTATTTATTTCTTTTATTGATTAATGAAATTTATGTGTTGATTTTATCTTGTGCTTAATGCTCTGGGTGATTGGCCACCACTTAGATTATTGAGTTCAATTGAGTGATGCTTGAGAAAACTAATTTAATTGTAGAACTTAGTAAAATCATGTTAGACTTGGAATTTAGGGGGTTAAATTGATGGTTTATTAATAGAAAAAAGATATATCTATTAGCCTAGCATTGTCTAATTGAGGTTAGAACTTAATAAGTGTTTTCTTTAACTGAGATGAGATTGTACATGTTAATCGATAATATAAAATTAGTTTTAATTTGATAAAGCTTTATCAATTAATTTTGAACCTATCATAAGCGCATGCTTTCATTATCAATTTAAGATTTAAGATTTAGTTTTATGTAGTACAATAGGGATAATTAATCCTAGGTTCCTTTCGTCTTTAAGTTCTTGAATAAATTCTTTTTAATAAATTAATTCTTAAATATAGAATCTCTTTCAAATTATTCTCACTCAATCTAATTAAGCACATAAGTGTGATAATTAACTCGTTTTTGCCTTAGTCCTCGTGGGAACGGTATTATTATACTACTTATGACAACCCGTACACTTGCGGTTAAATTAGACGGCTAACAGTGGATTATATGGATTATATGTATATGTATATATGTATCACCGTATTGTATGATAATACTAACACTAAAAAGAATTTAATATCATACTTTCCAATGCTAAATAAAGATTCGCTGGGAGCCAATTAATCAAAGCTAGAGGTGAAACATATCTCAATTATGTATTGTATTTAGTGCCTATTTAAGTTAGCAGTGGATGCTGATTTTCCAATATAATTTACAATATACGAGATAAATATGTGAAAAAAAAGTTTTTTTTTACTTAAGTAAACGTGCTTTTTAAACACTAACTCAAACATGCACTTAAAGAAATTAAGAAAATACTCCTCCTTCCCTTCCTTTCTGCAATAGACAATTTGTGGATATGATATGTTCTCTTTTATAAGGGATTGTTTCAAAAAAAAAATTTGTTAATTTTTGGTTTTACCTTTATTTAATTACTCACATTATTGTATATAATTTCCACAAATTCTCTCATCATCCCACATTCTCTCTTATTCACATAAATGATAGTGGTTTTGAAAAAAAAAAGCTATATTTTTATGCCTATTTATTTTCTCAAATTAATTTTAATCAACTTTTTAAAATAATTTAAGACTTCCTTCTGATTTGAGAATTGGTCTGAGATTGATAAACCCTTAATCGAACTTGTCTTTGGTTATGAAGCCTTTATGGATATTGAGAAGAGAGTAATTGATCATGTTGAACTTAGGGGAGTATGAGATATGAGAAAACTGGGCAGATGGTTCTACCCACCAATCATTGCCAAAATTGTGTGTGCTTACCACCACGGGAGGAGAGTGGAGAGGATATATTTTATTGGAAACCATCTTCTGATGGTTGTTTTTCTGTTAACTCTGCTTATCACTTTCTTTTTACAGGTATCCATCATGCGGGGGAGCCATTGTGGAAGACTTTGTGGAAATGGACAGTTCCTAAGAAGATTAAGCCCTTCATGTGGCTAGTGGCACACGAACACGCTCATACGACACAATTAAGAGCTAAAAGGGGCATTGATGATTCAACCCACTGTCCATTTAGATGCAGCCAGGAGGAAGACTCGATGCATTTGCTAAAGTAGTATGTTAACGCCAAAGAACGATGGATATCTGTAGTGAAGCCAACCATGTGGGATACCTTTTCTACTTTACAGGGGAGGGACTGGATAAAATGAAACCTCAAACACGAAGCATGCATGGATTTCACCAAGAAGGTTCAATAGGCAACACTATATCAGTATATATGCTGGGATATATGGGTAATCAGGTACAAAAAACTATTCGGAGAAGATGTGGAGATTGAGTACAGAGATGCACATTCTAGTCTGTTCTAAGCAAGCTGGGATTTGGATCTTATCTCACACTGCCAATTTTACACACATTAGCCAGTGGCTTGCAGAGGAGATATAATCAGACGACCATGATTCATCAACCTTGAAGTAGATGGTTCAATCCTAAACTCCGGATTGAGTGGATGTGGTGGTGTTATTTGAGGAGATGATGGCGGATGGACTGGTGGCTACATGTGCAAGTTAACCACCGTTCCCCCAATTATTGCAGAAGTCATTGGCATCATCCAGGGATTCCAAATTTGCTGGAACAAAGGGTTCATGAATGTTATACTACTTACTAATTGCATTGAAGTATTAATTTTCTGACAAGAGGGTGTGACTCTACACATCCCTTTCATAATATTATTACCGTCGCAAGAATATGGTTATCTAAGAACTGACAAGTGTTGATGTGTCATATACCCAAGGATAGCAATATTCTTGCGGACTATTTAGCAAATTCAGCTCATAACATTGTAGGAAATTTTATTCTCCTTAATTATCCGCTACCTTCTAACTAGGAGGCGGTTGTTGATGAATGATGATGTTCTTGATTTGAAACTTTTGATTGTATTTTGAGATAATCAATAATGAACTACATTTTATATTAAAAAATAATAATTTGGTTGATGAAAATTTTTGTTATTTGGTTTCGAAATCCACTGTTCCACCGACATTAAAAAGTGTCCACTAAATTGGTATTGGTGTTGATTGGCGTACTATATTTCGTTTCACGTGCATCATTGTTCTAGTATTTTTATTATCAAAGTATCAAGCATTACCTCATTTCTTGACGGAACTGGATTAATATTATATGGAAACTGGATTGATATTACATTAGTGAGCTCAATTATTCTTTTAGAGAATTATATTTAGGTCTCGTTTAAAAGAAAAAAAAATGATCTTATTGATAACTCCAAGGACGTAAATTAACAAGTTTAAAGATGCGGTTATCAATTCTATGAAACTAATTTTTTATTTTTTCTTTTAAATAAGACTTGAATGTAATTCTCCTTATAATTTTTTTTTATATAAAAGTGATCTCAAGAGCTTGTTTGGAATAACGGTTGAAAAATTCATAAGTGCTTATGAATTGTAATTCACGGAATACGAAGTAACTTTTACGGTCTACGAGGTAGCTTTTACGGTCTACGATGTGCTTTTACGGTCTACGAGGTGCTTTCACGGTCTACGAGATAAATATGTGGAGGAGATTTATCTCGATTTACATGAATCGGACTTATATAATAAACTCGATTCAAGATCGCTCTACCAAACAAACACTAATTCTATTGAATATTTCGCATTTGCTTGGGACAGCGATTTAATATTTAATCCTGCGGTGCAAATTAGAAACCGTGTGATGTTGGAAATTGCGATGTTTATATATATTGGTGCTGGGGCAATTCAGCTTTTTGCATCAAAAGCCAAAACAAGATGAAGAGAGAAGTTGTTTATACTACGGAGAAAGAAGAAATTAAAATGGCGCATGATTGCATGAAGGATGAAAGAGGTTGGTCCCACACCGTTTTATTAATGTTTACACAATTCAAACAAAAAAAAAATTATAAATTTTTTATTTAAATTTAAATTTACAAAAACCAAATGAAATAAAATCTACTTTTATGTTTGGATTATCTTTTCTTTTTAAAGTTATTTTAGGATATTTGCGATAAACATATAAGAGTAGTTTTGTTTTATAAAATGTAAAATTATTTTTCTCCAATTTTTTTAAAGTTAGGGTTAATATTAAGAATACGAGATTACAAATGAGATTAAACTTATAACATCTTCTTTAATGAGAGTTTAGATATTGCTCATGTGGTTTTTAATATAAAACTTTATAGTTTAAATTAATTTTTGTATATAAATTAAACATGTAAAAATAATTTTGTATGTCATCATGATGCTTAAAAGGGTCCCACCATAAATAATAACATTGTGATAAAATTGAGTTAATCAATCAATAAATCAATTCATATATCTAAGGGCAGTGCTGTATTTTTGAACTAATATTCGGGTATAATTGGGAATGACTTGATGCCCGCCAAAGAGGAATCTGAACAAGTTAGTTAAGAATTGTTTTTATTATATATATATATGCGCGCGTGTGAGTGCGTGAGTGGGGCTGAATTCGAACAAGTTAGTTAAGAAAATTTTTATTAAAAAATGATACGTTTATCTCCGTTTTTAAGTTGACGAATATATTTTACAAAAAAATTGTTACTTTACTTAGCTTGAGAGTTGGGAACTTCTAATAGAGCATTGTTTAAAAGGCCAAAAGTATTGTCCACTAAGAGTAATATAAACATGTGCAGAAATTAGACGGTTTTAGTTTGTTTTGTTCTTAGAGAGAAGAATATTATAACAGACCAATTACAATATTTTTATAATTAAATTAAAAATAAACCAGACAAAAACAATGTATTCTCCTCTTCCACACTGCACCTGATTCTCCAAATTAAAGCACAGCTCCTCTCCTTGTGGTTCGCGAGCAGGAAATAAAACTCATATTTTATTGGGACAGTAGTGGTTTTGTTTCTACATTCAAAGGCATAACCTGCGGGAGGTTCAAGTATACGGCTCTGAAATCTCGAGCACTCTTCCTCTCTGGTCTCTGTGTTCTCTCTGTCTCATAGTTGCTTTGTATTTTTCGCTGTTATGTTTCACCCTGTGTCTGCAGGAAGAGTCTGTTTTCCGCTTCCAGTCAGCCGGTGGTTGCGGAATAGCTCTTAAGGTCAGCGTACGTGGACGTGACTCGGATTACAAATTTTGCAGGAGTTCGCCAACAATCTTAAGAGCTATCATGGCTTCAATTCCTCCTGTTGGTTATGCATCCGGTTCCCATACTAACAATGCTACTACTTCCAAAGCTAACAACACTAGTGCTGGTTCTATTCTGATGGCAGTGTCTATGCGTAAACAGTTTTCAGATATTTTGAAGATAGATCAGTTTGAAGGGAAGAACTTCAGACACTGGCAGGAACGTGTCTACACTATCCTTGACATGCATGGAGTTGTTGATGCACTTACACAATCTACACCATCCCCAGATGCTAGCCAAGCCTAGAAGGATGCTTGGGCCTATGCTAATAAGGTTTGCAGACATACTCTCATTACTACTTTATCTAACGATCTGTTCGATATATATCATGTTTACAAAGAAGCGAATGAGATATGGGGATCACTTATCCTCAAGTATACTGCTGAGGATGCTAGTAAGAAGAAGTTCGTGATAGGAAATTTTTACAAATGGGAGATGACAGATGATAAAGACATCAAGCTCTAGATCAACGAGTACCACAAGTCGAATGAAGAGCTTCGGGCTGAGAAAATTAATCTACCAGATGAGTTCGTGGCTGGTGTACTGATCAAAAAGCTGCCAGACTCATGGAATGACTACAAGCAACAACTGAAACACAAACAGAAACAACTTTCCTTGAATGATCTGATCACTCATATCATCATTGAAGATATCGACCGAAAAGCGATACAAGCTGCAAAGGGCAAAGAAATGGCTGCTAAAGTAAACTTAGTTGAGGAAAAGCCGCACAACAAGAGGTACGACTCTAAAAACAAAAAGAATAAAAATATGCCTTATTACAAGCCTAAGGATACTAACCCCAAGAAGAAGACAGGAAGTTGTTTTGTCTATGGAAAACCAGGCTATTATGCAGCGTAATGCAGGAAAAGGGCTTACGGAGATAACTCTCAAAATGGTGGAAATCCTCCCAAGCCAAATGTGAATTTGGTTAAAGGAGATGATAGCAGTGATGAAGAAATCATTGTTGTTGTGGTGTCACAAACCCTTCTTATCTCTGATGTGAAGAAATGAGTGGTAGACTCAGGAGCTACCAAGCACATCTGTGCAAAAAAAAAAGAGATGTTTACCTCCTTTGAAGAATGGGAAGATCACATTTATCTGGCTGACTCCCAAACTGCTAAGGTTCATGGAAAAGGGAGAGTGATGTTGAAGCTCACATCTAGAAAGACCTTGGCATTGAATGACGTGTTGTATGTACCTGAAGTCAGAGCTAACTTAGTTTATGTGGCACTGCTTGGGAAAGCTGGGGTTAGGGTCTGTTTTAAATCTAACAAGATTGTCATAATTAAGAACAATGTTCTTATTGGGAAGGGCTATTGTGATAAGGGATTGTTTGTTCTGAGTATTGTTGAAATGAATGAGAATGCATCTTCTTCTGCTTACTTGGTTGATTCTTATGATGTGTGGCATGCTAGATTAGGACATGTTAATAAGTCTTATATTAAGAGGCTACAAAATCTAGGGCTAATTTCTAAAACTAAAAATGATTTTCAAAGTAAATGCGAGGTTTGTGTAGAAACTAAATTAATCAAGAGGACACATTTTTCTACACAAAGAGAAACTAAGTTATTGTCCTTAATTCATACCGATTTAGGTGATTTAAAAAAAACTGAAACCAGAGGAGGTAATGGGTGTTATATCACCTTTATTGATGATTTTTCAAGATATTCTAAAGTATATTTATTGAGAAATAAAGATGAGTCTTTTGACAAGTTTTTTTTGTACAAAGCAGAAGTTGAAAACTAGTTAAATAGAAAGATTAAACGAGTTAGATCAGATAAAAGAGGAGAATATTTATTACTAAACGATTTTTGTGAAAAAGAAGGTATAATACATGAGGTAACTCCTCCTTATTCACCTGAGTTTAACGGTGTTGCAGAGAGGAAAAATAGAACTTTAAAAGAAATGATGAATGCCTTACTTGTAAGTTCTGCAACACCTAATAACTTGTGGGGTGAAGCTTTGTTATTTGCTTGTTTTCTATAAAATAGAATACCTCACAAGAAAACTAAGAAGACCCCTTATGAATTATGGAAAGGGTTTTTGTCTAATCTTCAATATTTGAAAGTGTGGGGGTGTCTTGCTAAAGTTTTACTACCTGATGTTAAAAAGAGGAAAATTGGTTCTAAAACTTCTGATTGCATGTTTATTGGATATGCTCAACAAAGTGCTGCTTATCGTTTTCTGGTTTGAAAAGCAATGTTTTAGATCATAACACAATCATTGAAACAAAAGATGCGGAGTTTTTTGAACATATATTTCCTTTGAAGGTTAAGTATATTCCTACAAGAGTTGAAAATTCTTCTTGTTATTCTGAATGAAGTTCAAATGAAGTGTTAGTTGAAGATTTAAGGAGAAGAAAAAGATAAAGAAAACATACATCTTTTGGGGATGATTTTTATACTTGGTACAAGATGAACCCAAAAATTTTTATGAAGCTATTTCTCCTTCGGATGAATCTTTTTGGAAAGAAGCAATAAAAGCTGAAATTGATTTTTTAAATCAAAATAAAACGTGGGTTTTGATAGACTTTCCTCCAGGAGAAAAACCTATTGGTTATAAATGGGTTTTTAGGAAAAAGTATTTTCTTGATGGAACTATTGATAAATACAAAGCTAGGTTGGTAGCCAAAGGGTATACTCAAAAAGAAAATGTCGATTATTTTGATACCTTCTCTCCTGTAATTGGGATTTCTTCTATTAGAATCCTAATTGCCTTAGCTTCTATTCACAAACTTTTCATTCATCAAATAGATGTTGAAACAGCTTTTTAAATGGTGATTTAGAAGAAGAGATTTATATGAAGCAACCTGAAGGCTGTTGTTCCTGGGAAAGAAAATAAAGTTTGTAAACTTGTTAAATCCTTGTATGGTTTGAAACAAGCACCTAAACAATGACATGAAAAAATGGATCAAGTTTTGTTAAGTGGCGGTTTCTCTACTGTTGAGGTAGAAAGATATGTTTATATAAAACTTGTAGATGATGATTGTGTGATTATTTGTTTGTATGTGGATGGCATGCTTATCTTTGGTACTAGCATGAGTGTTGTGCTTGAGACAAAATATTTTATGCCTTTTAATTTTGACATGAAAGATTTGGGTGAGGCTAAAATAATTTTGGGTGTAAAGATCATAAGGAATGATAATGGTATCATAATTTCACAAGAACATTACGTTGAGAAAATTCTAAGAAAGTTTGAGTTGTTTGATGAATCTCTTGTGAATACTCCTTATGATCCTAATGTGCAGTTAAAGAAAAATAGAAGAGATCTAATTGCTCAATCTAAATGTGCGCAGATAATTGGGAGTCTGTTGCATTTAATGAACTATACCAGGCCAGACATAGCATATGCTGTGTGTAGATTGAGCAGATATACTCATTGTCCAAGCAATGAGCACTAGCAAGCTCTAGTAAGGGTATTGAGATACTTGAGAGGTACTATGAATTATGGCATTTATTATAGTGGATTTTCCGCTGTATTAGAAGGATAAAATGATGCTAATTGGATCTCAGATTCAGAGGAGAGCAAATCCACTAGTGTCTATGTTTTCACTCTTGGTAGTGGTGACATAACGTAGAAGTCAGTCAAATAACTATCTTAACCAGTTCCTCAAGGGATTCTGAGTTTATTGCTATGGAGTTGACTGGTACTGAGGCTAAGTGGTTGAAAAACTTCTTGGCAGATATCCCACTGGGTGGAAAACCAACACCATCAGTACCTTTACATTGTGATAGCCAATCTGCGATAGCTATGGCTAAAAATAAAACATTTAATGGTAAAAGCAGACATATTCAATTGAGACATAATATAATAAGGAAGCTGCTAAAAGATGGTGTAATATAAATCAATTATGTAAGGTCAGAAGTGAACCTTGCGTATCCGTTTACAAAACCCCTGGGAAGGAAACAAATCTTTAATTCATCGAGGGGAATGGAACTTAAGCCGATACGAAATTAACAGTGATGGCAACCCAACCTCTGTGATTGGTGATCCCATGAAGGAGGTTCAATGGGTAAGAACAAGTCGTATGGTAGTTCTGCTAGCACTAAAGTAAATGGTTAGTCCCTTCTTATGATGCTGAGAATGTGCTAGAATGTATTTTGGTGAGGATGAGCAAAGCTCTTAATGATTTCATAATTCTACAGAATGGTGTGCTTATTACAAGTACATCTCATGAAATCACCTCTACGAATGTGGAGTAGGGACGCTCCTATGAGATCATGGAAAAATCTCTAGAGCATTTGTTATGCACCAGGCACACGCATGGCCGTTTAACGTGCAAAACCGCGTTAACAGCGAAATGTGGGGGTACAATCTGACTACTAATACCTCTAGTATTCGCTTAAGAGGAGTGAGTTCATAGTCCATAGGACCACTGACATCTCTGTGTGCTAAGTTTTATTAGTCTAGGTCTAGTTCATAGTCATAAGGACCATTAGATACAATGGTTATACCCGTATGTGCAACTAAGCTAAAGGCGTTCCTTTTAACACATGTGGGGGATTGTTGGAGTTTTTGACTTGTGTCTGGATGTGTCAAATGGAACAAGTCCCACATTTCTTAGGAAAGAGAGAACACAAGAGTATCTTGTGAAATTGGGCTAATAGATGGGCCAAGAGGAAGAGTGGGCTCGCGCGCACAACAATGGGCCACTAGGAGGCAAACACAGTTGAAATCCGACGATTTCCCCCTGCGCCTGAATTAAATACGGACTGGGCACTTTTTATTAAAGATTTTTTTTTTTGGAAAAATCTAAAATTTATTTTGTTAAAAATGGCTTACCGAAAAAATCTAGTTTTGAGGCATTTAAATTTTAAAACCGGAACGTTTCGGTTACAAGGGTCATAACCAAAGTTTATCTTCTTCAAACCGGCCATCATGACCAACGTTCATAACCTCCACATTTCAAAACCGTACAATAAAATATGTTTATGACATTTAAATGGCTAGAAACCTCTGATTAAATTGTAGTTATGGCCATTGAATTTTTTGTCCAACATTTCGGATGCATAGGGAGCCTATAAAAGGCACAGCCTACAGGAGGTTCAAGTATCCGGCTCTGAAATCTTGAGCACTCTTCCTCTTTGGCCTCTGTGTTCTCTCTGCCTCATAGTTGCTTTGTGTTTTCCGCTGTTCTATTTGACCCTGTGTCTGTAAGAAGAGTCCGTTTTATCCTGGGGAGTGCCGCTTCCAGTCAGCCGGTGATTGCGGAATAGCTCTTAAGGTCAGCGTCCGTGGACGTGATTCGGATTACAGATTTTGCAGGAGTTCGCCAACAATGGCGTATTGTGATTCATGTAGCCGACTCCACCTAGTGGGATAAAGGCTTTGTTGTTGTTGCTATATTTAAATTTAGAATCACCCCTATGAGAGATATTATTTCTCATAAAAAGGACCGGAAGGACGAAAGGGGAGTACATAATACTTTAAGAAGATCAAATCATGTTTGCCAAAATTAAGTTATTTATTTTACTTTTTAAATCTATTGAAATTAGTTAAATAATTGTTACTCCCTGTGGTCTTTAATATATGATTTATTTAAAGAGTTGATCTTGATTCAAAATATAAGACATATTTTTCATCTTTGTCAATATTTTTCTAATTTACTCTTATTGATACTTCCTCAACAATATTCATAGAGGAGAGGGAACGAGGGGATTGAAGAAGATGACTACTTGACTAGAATATTTTAGAAAATACATATCATATTAATTAATTTAAATAACTTTATTAATCTAATTAAATAAGGTAAATAGATGTTATTTTAAGGACTGGAGAGAATATATTAATGTAATAGGCAACAAAATTAGATCAAACACTGCTACAGAAATTGTGATATATGACAGTTATTATTGCACATAAATTACAATTCTGAACTGTTATATATGCTAGCGCTATATATACTCGACGCAGATAAAATGCGGTTCCAAATTGTTATTTATTCTGGATATATTATAACGGTTATAATATAACACTTGTTATATATTGAGTCTTGGTGAGGTCAAAATATGAGCATTGATGTGATAATAATTAATGAGTACACGTGAACAACCGTAATAATATATGGTAATGCTTGCATGATACATAATAGTCTCATTTTGATAGCATTTATTTTTTCGGTAACATATATAACGGTTTTTATATAAGAATTGTGACTTTTAATAAAAATAAATAACAGTCTCATGTAGACAACCGTTATGTATTTAATACATAAATAACAGTTTCTAAATAAGAACCTTGAACTTTTATAATATATGATGGTTTTTATATAATAATCGTGATGGCTTAATTGTTGGAGATACACTAGGTATAGGTAAACACTTACATTATGAGATATATAGGTTAGGAGTGCGAATGATTCTAGCCTTAAAGCCTAGAAAATCTTGATCCGTTCCAAATTACATGACTACTTGATGTGGGAAGTATCACTAGTGCAAAAAATGCATTTTAGACCGATACATTTAGACCGGTTATTGCGGATAAAGTCTAAAAGAAATGTGTGATGGAAATTATATCATTAAAATAAAATTTTAAGACCGGTTCCAGATAAAACCGGTCAAGAAAATTATTTAGATTGGTTTTATATAGAACCGGTCTAAAAATTAAAATAAATAAACAATTGTAAAAAATATTCTATTTTTAAGACCGGTTATTATGTCCTTTAAGACTAGTTTATAAATACCCGGTCTTAAAGATATGAACTTTAAGACCGGTTATTTGAATAACCGATCTTAAAATTATATTTAAGACCGGTTATTTATAAAATCAGTCTTAAATTTAATATCTTTAAGACCGGTTATTGAAATTTTAAGGCCGGTTATTTAAATAACCGGCCTTAAAATTTCGGTTAAAACAACTCCTTTCTTCATAACTCATCAGCCCGCGCTTTTATTCTAAAATTTTTGCTCTGTCTCCCCTAGTTTCCATCAGCTACTTTCGGCATTCAATCTATGTGTTTCTCCTTGTTTGTTGGCAGTGCTTCAGTCGTTGGAGCCCTAATTTCTTGCGAGAGGTATTTTTTCCCTTTACTCCCTTTTCTTTCGCGATTTCATAGCTTGTCTCATAACTCAGCCCGCGCTTTTGTTCTAAAATTTTAGTTATGTCTTCCCTTGTTTCCATCAGCTGCTTTCGGTGTTCAATCTCTGTGTTTCTCCTTGTTTGCTGGCAGTGCTTCAGTTCTTTTTCTTCCTTCTTTTTTTGACATCATGGTACATCTAATTGTTCATCTAGTGAGGGAGATAAAATTGTGTGGGCCTACCTATTTTCGATGGATGTACCCAATTGAAAGAACTATGAAAATCCTAAAATGATATGTGAAGAACCATAACCGATCTGAAGCATCTATTGTTCAGAAATATGTTGCTAAAGAAGCCATGGAATTTTGTCAACATTATTTGTCAAATGTAGGACATATCGGCCTTCCTAAACGCCATAATGAAGAAGGGGGTAGACGCGGGGCTACAGTCAAGAGCGTGGATCCTGATGAATTACAACAAGTCTACTTGTATATCTTGAATAATGTTGATATAGTTCAAGATTACATGAATGCTCATAAAGAAATTGTACGAAAAGCGAACAGTCGAATGACTGAACAAAGGTTAATTAGGGAGCATACCAGAACTTTTGCACATTGGTTCAAGCATAAGGTTGACGGAGAAGAATGTGTTTCTGATACAATTAAATGGCTAGCACGTGGTCCTGAGTTTGATGTCATAAGTTAGACTTCGTTTGAGATCAATGATTATACCTTTTACACAAGGTCCTTGGATGATAGGAGCACCGTCCAGAACAGTGGTGTTATGTTAGTGGCTGAATCTATGAAATTCTCTAGTTCAAAAGATAAGAACCCTACATTGGCAGCCATACCTTATTATGGGGTTATTGAAGAGATTTGGGTGGTTGACTATGTTAAGATTAAATTTCTCATTTTCAAATGTAAATGGGTTGATGTCAATAATGGTGTGAAGATCGATAAGTTAGGATTTACATTAGTAGATCTGAACAACATAAGTTTTGGAGATGAACCTTTTATTATGGAAGATCAGGCGAAACAAGTATTCTATATTACCGATCAGGCAAATAAAATGTGGTATGTAGCTCTCCAAGGAAAAAGGGTCATTGATATTGATGAGGAAAGTCGTTCAAATTATGATCTTCTTGAGACTCCTTCTTTTTCCAGGGGTTTTTCTGAATTAAACGAAGAAGATGAAGATGATAATGAACACGGCACAAGAAATGATTATCGTGAAGGGATATGGGAGGATATCTCTTTAAAAATCTACTTTAAAAGTTAGCTATCTATCTAAAGTAATTATTATTATAAGTTATATGTAAAAAATATATATAGTTGTTTTATAACTTACTAACTTAACAATTTGTCTTAACAGTACAATGACAAATTCGATGCGTCCTAGTGCAGAGGCTCAGGAGTCATCTAGTGCTCAGCACAGCGAGCCTGCGAGTGTTAATTAGAGGCAGAGTGAAGGTGAGCCGAGTAACCAGCCCATACGGAGGGGTAGGAGTACCGGCGAGAAGATACTGATTCAGTTTGATCAATATTGGAAACTGATCAGGCCTAATGCAAGCCGATATAGGAGTTTTGTCGGCCTCCTCACACGGAATAAGGCTAGCATATTGATAGAGGAGTGGAGGAATTTCGACAAAAAGTGAAGCAGCATATTTGGGACACTATTTAGGTATAAAGTTCTCTCTGCATGTAATGATTATCAAATTTGTCATAAATTTGTCACTAACTCCTTCGATGCATAGATAACAGCTTACCTACGACATTCTTCAGAGTGAAATCTTGTATAACAAGACTATGACATATTGTTGTGAGCACTGGAGGAAGTTTAAGACGAATCCGGCCAACAATTAAGTGCATATAAAGGTGCCAGCTGGTAAGCCACGTCCTACTCCATGCAACAAGTATTCATACATCAATGAAGCGACATGGCAAGAGTTTTTTAGGCTTCGAACTACTTCAGAGGCTTTGGTTAGTTAACTTATTTTATACTTTATTTACTTATCAATTGTGTTTACTGATTGTAACATTTTTCCCTGGTTCTTATTCGCAGGAAAGAAGGCAAAAAGCACAAGAGAGTAGTAGGGAGAATAATTGCCCTCACACAATATCTAGTGGGGGCTACGCAAAGTCCGAGAAAGACTTATTGGCGGCCAAACGGAGAAGATTGGAAGAAGCATCTCAATCCAATCCTTCTATTATGCTTTCTCCACCATCTCCGATACGACGCGAAGAATTGTGGTTGCATGCTCGCCGAAAGAGTAGTAGGTCTGATACGAGTGAACAGTCTCGTATAGTCGGTGAAAAAATTGTAAGTATCTTTTTTGTTATTAAGTATTTAGTAAACATGTTTATTTACTAATGTGTGTTATCCGTATATCTCACGGGAGGAACTTCAAAAAAAAGAAAACCGAGGGATCCTTTAAGTCAGAGCAGAGGAATGATATTCTCATGGTTGCTACTGGAAAATGTGAGCATCCAAGCCGTGTCAGAGGAGTTGGAGGAGGGGTGGGTATAAAGGATTACTTTGGAGCCCCCTCACACAATTTCTCCTCAAACATGGTGACGAGAGACGAATTGAAGCGTATGTTGGCTACTGCGAGGGTGGAAGAAAGGGCCGAGGCAGAAATATCATTTGATGTACTATTGGATGCTCGGTTGAGCAAGATGAAGGAGGAAGTATATGCCATGGTGAGCACAAGACAAGATATCAGTCCTGCCCAGGCACAATTGCTTGATCGTAATAAGCAAAGCACTAAATGGAGTTGTTGCAATATTGGATAGTCATTAGAGGGTCCCAGAAAGGACATTGCTGAGCCTTGTGACATAGTTTTTGAGGATCCTCTAAGATGGTTAGTTGCACAGGAGATTGTGCACAACCTGTGATCAACTGTTCACCACCAACAAATGACAGATGATCAAGTTAGGGTGTCAGTTGAGGGGGTTATCATCGCAGACACACTTGTCCCTATCCCTTCTGAGGAGTTCAAGATTATAAGCAATGTCCTGGGTACTTTCATATCATGACTGAAGAACCTTGTTTCTGTTCAAGTTATGGATTCCCCGATCAGAGCCCCAAGTCCAACTCCCTTCCCTCATGAAGTTTCATAGCCTCCACTGAATGTCATGCAGCAAGTGATTCTGATGGCATACGATACATCCTTCCTAACAAGAAGTTGGCCTACATATTCAGTTGTTAGGAAGTCAGGGGCGACATGCTATCTTGATAGGGAAGATTTAATGTCCCTGGACAATATCTTACAGTTGGGATTATCCAACTATTTTTAATGCAAGTATCTTCTTCAATTATGAGTACATATTTTAAAAATTACACTGTTTAACTTTGATTTGTATGCTTACATTATTGTAGGTACGTGAATCGTAGATTAGTCTCCTCTGGTATGAGCGATAAATTTGAATTCATGTGCCCTCATCAAGTCTAAGAGAAAGGGGCCACTTCTGCCATCAGACATATATACTTATCAGAGAGGCTCAGTGAAACAGAAACTGACTGTTTCTTGGTTCCTTATGTGCATGGGTAAGAAACAAATTTATATTCCAAAACACATATAATACTTTATATTTGCTTAACATTCATCTCTTTTTTTAAGGGATCATTGGAAATTGGTTCTTCTGTGTAAGGCTAGTTACACAGTCATCCTCTTATGCTCCCTCCACGTGAAACCGGGGAGTGACTTGGAGAAGACTGTGAACTCGTAAGTTTTCTTGCTTTATTACCATTTGTGTGCAAAGTTTGTGTACAAAATAAGTAATCTTTATGATTTTGATGATAGGGTTATGCGGACATTCCTACACGCTAAGTGTGGTAAGCATGTTCGTGACTTAAAAGACCCTACATGGATCATGCCAAAGGTTAGTACATATTTGTTTTCTTTAAGATGTGTTCCATAAGCTATGCTTTTATGCATGCTTTGATGATATCATGTTCTTTTTTAGAGCCGTAGGCAACCACCGGGGTCTAACTTATGTGGTCTTTATATTTTGAGGCAAATTTACAATATTATCAGCCTAGGCACGACTGATTTTACCGACGAGGTAATAAATGTATATTTCAAAAATTTTGTATTACTTTATTGTTTTTAAGTTAGTAATTTAATGTTTTGTTTGGCTTCAGTGTTACACATACAGATGTTTGATCTTGCTGATCTCTTTTCTGAAGAAGATATTGATTTCATCCGCAATTGTTATGCTGAATTCATCTATGAGCTTTTACAAGATTAGTAAGTTTTTTAATCTGATCCTATGTTATTCTAATAATACTTATGGTTTTCATATCTAACTTAGTTTATATCTCTGCTCAGGACAATTTCTGGGATATTGGTGATACTAGTTGGTTGTTGATACAGGCATGAGATCACTATTGTAAATTTTCTTCCATTTTTCTGTACAGCTTAGGAATTTTTTCCATATAATGAGAAATTTATCTTCTCCTACTTTTCCTTAGAAGCTTTGGGATTGAAAGTGCACACAATGTTGAGATTTTCCTTCTATCATTGTTAAATTATGGTTCATTGTGGTTTAAAATCCCTGATGATGATAAATTGTTGATATTGTACTGTTGTTGAGAATTGAATGAGTTGATCATGTGTTATCGGTAGTTATTGGAATTGAATGTGTTTATTTTGAATGATTTTTATTCATAATGTTCTTTCTGTTATTGTTGAGGGTGGAGGGACAAAGGGCCAAGTGTTGTTGCCTTGAAGAGACTAACATTTATAGTTTCATACCAATTAGGATAACTAAGGGCATATTTAACAGAACAGGGAAATGAGAACTAATAAGGATTTTAGGCTTGATGATTCTAAATTTGGAGCAAGTTTGTAGAGGATAATATGATGTCTTAGGCTGAATTAATTCTGAGAAATACCAAGTGTTTCTGGAAATAAAAATGTTGTTGTCATTTCTTCTGATTGTGAATATATATGCATGTGTTGTCTCTTGTGTATGTGGAAAGGGGATTGTTGTTGAATATGGTCTATTGGCCTGTGTAAGATTGAAATAAACAAGATATTAAAAAAATATATTTTTAAGACCGGTTATCAACATAATCGGTCTTAAAAGTATATTTAAGACCGGTTATGTCGAGAATCAATTTTAAAAGTATATTTAAGACCAGTTCTGATGAGAACCGGTTCCCAATTGATGTTTTTGAAGTAACTTCCGACAATACGAATACTTCCAAAAATGAAGTGTTATTTGCTTAGAAATCCATATCTGCTAAAGTTACTTCAAGAAAGATCAATAGGGTAGGAAACTTTAGTAAAAACAATGGGTTGACAACTTCTCGTAATAGAAGAAGAATCTTTTATTAGAGCAATAATGGGTTTTCCAAAAAACATAACTTCACAAAAATAATTTAATGTTATCTTGGATGCTTTATCTCGTTTCGGTACAACTGAATTAGTTTATTCATTACATCCGTATTGATTTTATGGAAATAACTTATACATACATACATACATACATACATACATACATACATATGTACATATATATATATATATATATATATATATATATATATATATATATATATATATATATATGGATACATCCAAAAAAAGGAGAGATTTTTGTTTATATACATATATCTAGAAGTTACTTCCAAGAGAACAATGGGGTAGGAACCGAGAATGAAAGCAATGGAGTGACAAATCCTATAATAGGAAAAAAAACTTCAATAAGAGCAATACTAGGTTTTTCTAAAAAAAAAATAACTTTATAAAAGCAATTTAACGTCACTTTGGATGCTTTATCATGCCGTGACTTCACAAAGACATCCCAATCAGCTAGGTTGAATACTACAAGTAACAGAAGAGGAATGTTCAAAGTGAATGTAGGAAGGATAATGCGAAATAGATGTGAAAAATCATAACTATTCCTAGCTAGGGCTTACAAACGAAAACACGAGTTAGGGCAAGTGAAAGCAACTCACGCAACAGTTGCTGAGACAAGGGTTAAGTGTATGCACTAGGCTAACTGTTGTTGAGAAGTCGAACAAAAACTTTTTATGGTGGAGTTTGATTGGAAACGACTCTTGATGGTCGAAAAAGGCAATAGGAGTCGTAGGGTTATGAAGTCGGTGGGTTTCATCTTTCAAACAGACCAAGTGTCAAGTGTATTATGTTTAGATATTTAAATAAAAGAGGAATAATAGATTTTTTTTGGGTTATTATACCTAAAACTTTACATCACAGTTCATTCGTTAGAACTGTTAAGTATCATTTTACATTTATCACAGTTCTTTGTTAATAACTGTGAGTATTTTTTTAAAAAAATTGGGCTAATAGTGCCGAGATAATTACATTTTTATATTTTATAAAAATAAAATAAAAAAATATCACCCTCTAGTAGATGATCTGAGGTCTGCTGCAAATATTGGAACTTTTATTTCCTTTAATTTGATGAATCAACAGTTTCGAAAGTTTGCAACATACCTCACACCATCACACTACTCGTCATTATAGGAGTAGATTGAATCATCTAGGGGTGTGTTAGGATCATAGTGACCAATCCCATACTCATCAAGAATGAATTGGCTTTGTTGTTCATACTCGACAAATATCCGGCTAGCCTCTTCACAGCATAGTCAATGCGTTCTACATGACACATCATTGGCTCTACTTAAGGGAGTAAAAGATATGGAGGTAGAGGCGAAGGAGGAAGAGGTGATGGAGGTTGTGAGGAGGAGTAGAAGTAGAAGAAGATTGTAGAGGAGGAAAAAGAGGTAGAAGAGGACAATGACGCCAGGGATGTTCTAGTAAGTCTACAGCATGTCATTTCATCTTGATGGAATAGAGGAGGACAATAATGAAATAGTATGAAAAACATAAGGAAATGGGGAGTTTAAATAAATTTGAAGTGACATATTCAAACCATCATTACACACGTTAGAATTTGAAGAGGAGCAAACATGCACAGTGATAGGTAATGATAGGTACTTGGTTCTCGTGCTTGATTTTTGAAGAATGAGAAGCATGCATAGAGTATTATCATTAGCGTGGAGAAGGGGAAATGTTTCAAACCATTATGGAATTTGTCATTTAATAAAGGTTTTTATGTAACAATAGTCATTCTTGTGAGACAAAATATGACGATTACTAATTACAACCATTATTAATTTGCATGGTTTCTAATAAGTGACGGGTTTTACTTAATAACTATTATGTACTTCACCTTTTTAAAAAAATTTGGTGGTTGATTATGCAACCACAATTTTACAAACAAAATAAAAAACAAAAAGACAAAGTATATAAATAAACTAAAAATAAAAATTTATAGAGATGTTTTAAGAATTTGATGCATTATCAAATTCTTCATTGCTAGTAACTTGTCCACGTTCTCATTCAAAGATCAAATGAGAGTGGTAAGTTCCTTTAAGAAATGGTTCATACATCCTTGCTTTCGTAAGTAAACCTAAACTAGGTCGTACGGACGAGCCTTTCAAGACTTGTTGGTAGACGGAGTTCACCTTTTGGTTTGTCTCTAGATAATAAAGTAGAAGTTCTTTTGCATTTGTCTATACTTTTAGACAAACAAAGTAAAAGCTTGCAGTTGGCTATGAGAAGTTGAAATGGAAGTGGATAAGTAGATCTCATTTTTCGGACGTTTATATAGAGATAGTTTCATAGATTATCAAGTTGTCGCATTACTTAGTTTGATAGATCATTATATTTTCACTAGTACAAAAAAAGCGTTTTAGACCGGCACATTTAGACCAATTATAGCGGATAAGGTCTAAAAGATATGACCGGTGATATTTTTGTAATTAAAAGTAACTTATAAGACCGGATATATTAATAAAAGGTCTAAAAAAATTATTTAGACCTTTCCAAAGAATCGGTCTAAAAAGGTAAAATAATATATATATATATATATATATATATATATATATATATATAGAGAGAGAGATCGGTTATAACTACAATAGGTCTAATATATTTTCTTAATTAAATGTAATTAAAAAAATAAAATGGTTATTACTTTTTAGACCAGTTATCCTTCATAACAGGTCTAAAAGATCAGGCTTTAAGATCGGTTATATAAGGAATCGGTCTAAAAAGCTGAGAAAAAAATATATTTAAAATCATTTCTTTTAAAACCGGTTGTGTCAAACAACCGATCTTAAATAGTGACTTTTAAGACTGATTATTTGACAATCGGTCTTAAAGATAATATTTTAAGACCAGTTATTTGAAATAACTAATCTTAAAAGTGCTCCCCTTTTTTTAGATGTGTCTTCTTGTGCTCATTTCCAACTCTGAAACTCTTTCTTCTTCTAAACCCCTCTTGACGTCTCCTCCTTCCCTTATCACTCCTCTATCCTTAATCATCGTCAGTACGGTGGATTGCATTCCCAGTCACTTCTCCGTTGTTAACCAAAGCCTTCGTTGCTCCCTCCCACACCACCGTTGCTTGCCGCCCTTCAGTTTCTTCCTCAAGCTCCTCCTTCCCACTCCCCTCCGTTATTAACCAACGTCGCTAGTGGACGCAATGGTATGGTGGACTTACATTCCAGGCCACATTACTTCTCTGTTATTAACCAATGCATTTGGTTTTTTTCCGTTGCTTCTCCATTCTTAACCAACGTATTTGGCTTTTTCCGTTGCTTCTCGGTTCTTCTAGACTCTAAGTAATTATGAGATACATTTGGCTTTTTCTGTTGCTTGCTCTAAGGCATTGTTTTGCCTTTTTGAATTATCTTGTGTGAGATATAATTGTTGCCTCCCTGTCTCCTCCCTCATTTGGCTTATGATTTAACATGTGAATATATGAATATGGATCAATATTATTCTGAATATCATTTAAATAGCTTGTTCTCTTCTCCTCTTCACTCTTTATGTTTCTATTTGTGTCTCTCTCATTTTCTGTTATTCTCTCCTTCTACATTTCTATTCTTCTTCCCATACCATAACATATATAGTTTTGACTTAGTCTGTATTTTGTATAGATAATTCTGTTGATTTTGTGATATGATTTCTTTGTGATAATGGGGTATGAGTCAAATTCAGTTGATTACATATTACTGACTAAAAACCCAAGAGGGTTGGCTTGTCTTGAACATTGTTATCCTTTAAAAGAGGATATGCATTTGATTTATAGCTCATTTTTCTTTGACCTAAACAAATATGTCGAATATGATATTTCCACAGAACATGTGTTTATACTTATGTGAGAGTTTTTCCAATCTGAAATCTATCTAACCATATGTCTGAGTGTGTCAGGACATGTGTTTATACTTGTATGAGAGTTTGTGCAAAGAAAATGAGGTTTAGGCCCCATGATGTGTATGTTAAGAGTAGTGCCAAGAGTGTCAAATATTTTAGATTTCATTACTTAATTTAACTTTAATCTACTGATAATGAAAAGCCAATTATACATATGGTATATATAGGATACATTATAATATACAATTTGTGCTTGTGTGAGAGTTTGTCGAATCTGAAATCTGAAACCGCAACTGAGTATTTTTTGGCTCTATATGTGCATGTGTAAGAAACAAATTTATATTTCATAACATATATAATGCTTTATATTTGCTTAATATTCATCTCTTTTTTTCAGTGATCATTGGTAATTGGTTCTTTTATGCAAGAATATTACATTGTCATCCTCTTATGCTCCCTCTACTTCAAACCAGGGAATGAATTAAAGAAGACCATAAAATCGTAAGTTTTATTGCTTTATTACCTTTTGTGTGCAAAGTTTATGAAATTTGTACAAAATAAGTAATCTTTGTGATTTTGATGATAAGGCTATGCATACATTCTTACACACTGCTTATGGTAAGCATGTTCATGACTTAAAAGACTCTACATAGATCATCCCAAAGGTTAGAACATATTTGTTTTCTTTAAGAATGTGTTCTATAAGCTATGCTTTTATACTTGTTTTAATGATGTCATGTTCTTTTTCAAAGCCGTAGGCAACCACCGGGGTCCAACTTATGTGGTTTGTACGTTTTAAGGCAAATTTACAATATTATCACCCTAGGCATGACTGATTTTACTAAATAGGTAAATGTATATTTCAAAAATTTTGTATTACTTTATTTTTTTAAAGTTAGCAAGTTAATGTTTTGCCTGGCTTTGGTGTTACAGATGTTTGATCTTGCTGATCACTTTACTGAAGAAGATATTGATTTCATCCGCAACTGTTATGCTGAATTCATCTATGAGCTTTTAGAAATTGATTAGGCAACCTATTCATATTCCCACTTGAGCTTGTTGGAAAATTTGTGCCCAAAAAATTTCAAGCTTTAGAATCTAGGATTGTCGTTGAAAGATGGCTTGCTGGATAAAGTTAGGTTGTAAGAAGAATAAATTAAAAAAAATGAAACTTTTTAGACCGGTTGTAGCTACAACCGTCTAAGAATTCACACTTTTTTGATCGGTTGTAGCTACAGCTTGTCTAAAAAGTGTGACTTTTTAGTAACCGGTCTAAAAAGTAACATACTTTTTAGACCAGCTGTAGCTACAACCAGTCTAAAAAGTCACACTTTTTACACCGGTTGCTTAACCGGTCTAAAAAGTAACAACTTTTTAGAGCAACCGGTCCAAAAAGTAACAAACTTTTTGGACCGGCTATATCAAAACCTAATCTAGAATCAGTCTAAAAAGTCATTTTTAACTAGTCTAAAAAGTCATTTTTCCACTGGTGATATGTTTTTTTTTTAGAATATATTTAAAACGTAAAAAATAAAAAATGAAAAAAAAAAGAACAATGGTGAGTAGCCTGATGAACTGATGAGATCATCAAGCTACCCGTTACCAAAGAAGTGGGCAGGCTCATTGTTAGGATCATGACCAATCAAGCTACCCGTTACCCGCAATATTGCCTCCAGTTGAGGAAGCATGGGATGTAGAGGTGGTGGAGGCGGAGGATGAGGTAGAGGTGGATGTTGGGGAGGAAAAGCAAGAGTTGGAGGTTAGGGAGGAGGAGAAGGAGGAGGTGGAGGATGATGCCGAGAGTTTTTTGACAAGTCTTCTGCACTACATTTCATCTTGGTAATTGAGAGGACAAAGAGGAGGATGATGAAAAAAACGTAGGAAAAATAAATGAAAATTGGGAGTTTAAATAGACATATAGAAGAGACATGAAAAAACCATCATTGCATACATTGGAAGTTGAACAGGATGTAATGAAAGGGTATTTGATTCTCCTGACGATCATCAGATAATGAGGAGGTATCCAGAGTCAACATGGGAAGAGGAAATGTCTTGGAAGCTTTGATTAACGTTTATTAAGTTAGAACTATTAAATCTGTTGGTGTTATTTGATTACTTTGCGGTTTTTAATTAATAACCGTAAATTATTAAGTTTTTTTTGTTAACATATTTTTTTATACCTAAAAATGGTGGTATTAAGTCATTACCACCACTGTCGTCTTCCTCATTATGATGAAGGAAGGAGATGAAGGGTCTGACTATAAGTCATTTTTAACATCATTATGATGAAGTATGAGATTAAATTTCCTATTTAGCTTGTTGGCATATGCTGTGAGAAACCTTGTGCGGCGGTCAATGCTTGTCAACATCTGTATTAGAGCCTCCATTTCGAGAGGAGGCAGGGGAAGAGGAGGAGGTGGTGGTGATGGTGATGGTGGTTGTTGAAGAGGGGGTAGCGACGGCAGAGAAACTCTCTGGTATCTTAACATAATGAAGAAGAGAAGAAGGATGACATTAAAGAAAAATTGTAAGAATCACAAGGAATATGTAAGTTTAAATAGATCTCTAACGGATGTTACGAAAGGTTATGACTTTATGAAGGTTCAACGATGTTGTGAAGCATTATGAAAGTGTTAAATGATAGTTATTTTCGAAGACCCTTATGTTTTGTCTTCGCTAATATAAGAGGTTGGTAGACAAATCGTTTGTAAGTGTTATATGATGGTTACTGTAAAGGAGCAGTCATTTTTATTACTAAATAAATAATGGTCATTAACTATAATTATTATTTTTGTGTTTTCACGAATTTCATTTCGTATTACATAACAATATGCATAATTAACCGTTACTTTTAAATATTATATATTCTTGACTTCCACCTCGATATGCATGATATTTATTTGATATAATCGTTATTTATTAAATATTGTTTATGCTCGAATATATATTAGTGAAAAGCTCCTACATCTTGATGACAAATCATATAAACTCTTTATATTGAAGGTCTTATTATTGGCATGTGCGTTAATTTATTTGAACACGTTGATTTATCATCTTTTTCATACTTACAAGTACCTTTTTTATTTATTTATCTTGCCAACCATACTGATAGCTTTACAAGTATTTTGTTTTTGAGGATGTTTGGAATAGTAATTAGAATTTTTAAAAGTGTTTTTTAATCATGATTTATGGTATATGAGATAGCTTTTACGGTCTATAAAGTAAATATATGGAGGAGTTTTATCGCGATTGATGTGAATCGGACATATACATTAGTATAAGTCAAACCAAACATCCTCTTTATGGGCCCCACATCTACATGGAAAACGATGTGAACATTGACTCAGCACAGCCCCCTATCCAATCCACGTTAGACACGTTCTTTCTCTGAGCTATTCTTTCATTCCCCGTCCCCTCTATATATATTCCTATGCTCTGCCCAAATTTCCACCGTCAAACTCAAAGCCAGTTTTCTCTATAGCTCACCGCATTATTAGTCGTTACGACGTCTTTTTGTTCTTCCCTCTACCTTCGTCTTCTTCCTCCTCGGTATCTTCGCCACGCCACATTTCAGCCATGGATTCTTACAGCAAATCTGTTCGCAACTCTGCTTCTCCTTTTGACTGCATCCTCTTCGGTGAGTTTTGCTCTCTGGTTTTCTTTAATCCTCTCTTTTAATTTTCCTTCAAATCTTTTCCCTGAGATCCGATCATCTCATTTTGCAACGGAACACAGATTTGGATGATACTCTGTACCCAACCAACACTGGAATAGGCCAATCGCTCAAGAAAAACATTGACGGTAACTAATTGACGTCCTTACAAGCTAGCTCCCCGCTAACTACTTAACCCTACAATCAGCAAAATCTCTCAGTTCATTAACTTTCTTTCTCGAGATCGTGTTTGATTTCTTCGACGATTTAAGAGATTATATGTACCAAATGCAGATTTTCTGGTAGAGAAATGTGGATTCCCTGAGAGCAAAGCGGAAAGTCTCCGAATCGAGTTGTTCAGGACCTACGGAAGCTCCCTTGCTGGCCTGCGAGTAATTTCCTCATCCGTTTAATCTGTCTCTGTAGGTTCGATTGATTCGATCGTTTTCTATAATTAATTCTGTGGATTCTGTTGTTGCAGGCATTAGGCTATGATATTAGTGCAGAAGATTATCACAGGTTAGAATCTTAATCCCGTTTTATAAGAAGTTTAAAACTAAGAAGCTTTAATTTGACGTCAATTTGAGCTCATCAGATCTTTTTTGCTTTCTTCTTAAACCAACAGTTTCGTGCACGGAAGGCTTCCTTACGACTCCATCAAACCAGATATTCATTTGCGCAACCTCCTTTGTAGCATTAAGCAAAGAAAAATTGTACGTTTGAACGTTTAAATTTCTTTCCATTCTTTTGGAGCGAACGACATTTCAAACTAAATTTAACTTTGAACTTCCCCCTATACCTGAGACCCACACATAAACCTTCGTTTGATCAAGTGAAAAATTTATGGGATAATTAATCTGAACTTCTTATAATTTTACTTAATTTTTTATTAGATCTTTGTAGTTTTTTATCTTTTTATTAAATTCTCATAATTTCATTTCTAATACTTTTTTACCGTTTTTATATCAGTTCTCTAAAACTACCTAGATTCGATTAAAAATTGTGTAAAATTATAGGGACGAGATAAAAAAATTTATATATATGGATCTGATAAAAAAAATCATAAGGACTTCGTTAAAAATTAATTGAATCTATAAAAACTTGTAGATTGATTATCTCATAATCTACATATATTTGTATTTAAAAAAAATATGTACTATATACTTAAAAAAAATCAATTCCTGTGTAAGTAAAACTACTATTAAGATGTTCTTAAAAATAAAATAACAATATTGGAACTTATGTGCAGATTTTCACAAATTCAGATATGATTCATGCGGTGAAGGCATTAGATCGACTTGGGATAAGTGACTGCTTTGAGCAGATCATATGTTTTGAGACTATGAACCCTAACCTTCCCAACTCAACTCGCCCGGATGAATACCCCGTCCTTTTGAAGCCATCACTGGATGCCTTTAAGATTGCTCTCGAAGTAGCTAACATTGATCCTCATCTTACGGTAAGCTCATCAATTTGTCATTTACAAAATCATATCTCAGTAGGAGATATTATAGGTAGGAGTTGAAAAATAAAACTTGTATAGGAAACTTATATAATCAAAAACCCTCATTTAATACCGTTAGTAATATATAAGGATTTGTATTCCGTGCTTATCGCAGTGATAATTCTCTTATTACTCATCAATGAGGATTATTTAAATTTAATTTAAACGATTTAAATTTAAGATTTTTAATTTTTAAATATTAAAATAAAAATTTATTTAAAATATAAAAATTAAATTAAACCTAAACCATCTAAAATAAATCATACAATGTAGATTGATGATGAGCACATTTATGCTTATCAAAATGATGAGCACAAAATGTGTGCCCTAATACATAATGGGTATTAGGTGGGCTTTGGCATGACATGAGTGTTTTCACTTAGCTCCCTCTCCACTTTCACTTCACTTATTATCTTTATTATTAGATCAACTTAATGATTGAAACTTAATATTTTGTAATAATAAATTATAATTTAAATATCAAAATACAGAAGAATAAATTGAAGCTGTTAAAATTAAACTCAAACAATTCATAAGTGCAGGGGATAAAATGTTAGAAAAATTATAAAGTATTTTCATAAAAGTTACAGAATGGAGCTGTGTAGATATAATCTTAACAACTTAAATTTATTTATAAGTATTTTTTTATTTAATATTAAAATAATATTACTGAAAAAAAATCAAATTTCAATCATTAAAAATTGATCCAATGGTATAGATAGTTAATAGAAAGCAAGTGGGGAGGGAACTAAGTGGAGAGAGCTACTCCTAATCAGATCCAAAAATACTTGATCATGAGTACTTAGGTGAACATATAAAAAAAATCTTTCATTTAACATGTGCAACCAATAAGAATAATTTAAGAAAAACTACAAATTTATGAAATAAAGTATATTGAAATTTTATATTTAATATCAAAATAAATTGTAACTATTTCTTACACTAGTTCGGAAATAATAAACATTAAATATGAAGTACTCCCTCTGATCTTTAACATAAGATATATTTTGAAAGTTGATTTTAATCCTAAATATAAAAAAAAATTATATTTGTTATTTTTTTTCTAATTTATCTTTATTGAAGATCTCTCAACAATAATTATGGGAGGAAAATGAAGAAATTAAAAAAAGTAACTAAGATATTTTAAAAAATACATGTCATATTAACTAATTTTATTATTTTTTTTAATATAATTAAATTAAATAAATATATTTTATATTAACAAACAGAGAATTAATAAAATTTTGAGTTATTCAGACGTCATGCCATGGGGAACATTGATAAGAACCCCGCCAAAGTGACGTTTTTTCTTTCCTTATTGGAAGTGGATATTTTGTGGCTTGCAGCTATTTCTAGATGATAATGTCCGCAACGTGGCAGCAGGAAAAGCAATGGGGCTCCACACAGTTCTGGTAAATTTCCCATATCATACATATTAATTAATTTTGATAATATTTAATTTGTTATTAATATGTACGAGTATTTGATTTGATAAATTTTTTTTTTTTTGCCTGAATTTGATTTGATAAAATGAAGGTTGGGAAGAGTGTAAAATGTGAAGGAGCAGATTATGCCTTAGAGAGTGTGAATAAAGTGACACAAGTGATTCCTGAAATATGGGTTGGCAGAAATAATGAGGCATCTGAGCATAAAAGGATCCAACGTTCCCCGAGCGAATTGGACACTCTTCTCACTACTACCCCAATTGGAGCATAGACCCAATGGTGTCCCATATATACATACATACATATATATATATATATTCCCCATTGCACTTTGACAAATCAGCAATGTACATAAATAATCAAAATAATTGTGCTCAGTGTAAAGGGAAAGCCCCACCCCAATTGTTTTTATCATCTCAAGTCATGCGGGTATTGTATAGGTTAACTTATGCCACGAAATGTGACATAAATAAATATGGGGAATTTACTTTGTACTAGTTTTCACATTTTGGAATTGTTCTGTTGTGGTTGTGGACAATCAAACTTTGTTAAAGTTAAATTAATATCTATCAGCAGTTTTTGATCCAAATTGCTATCTGTACTACTGGTGGCAAGAAAATTGCTATATGTACATAAACAAAAAGTAGAAAGATTAATTAATGAAATCATACAAAGAGGGTTTGAAATATTTCCTCACATAATTCCACACATACATGCATACATGGAGATAATAAAGTACATAAGTATAATTCATACAAAGAAAACGCAATATTCTTAAAAATCTCAAAAAGTATAACACACACGCAGATGGGGTTTATAATATTTCCTCATATGACCCCATATGTATAAATACAATGTTATAAAAATAAAGAAAATTAGATGGGAGATAAAAAAAGACAAAAGATAATTACAAAGATGAAAAAGATGAAGAGTAAAGAAAAACTCTAATTTATAAAGCATTTTCATGTACATTAAACTTTTTGTGTCAAGCTTCTAATTTAGGCCTCAAACCTTGTAAGAGTTACTATGTCATAAATATGAGAATTAATCTCCATTATGATATAATATGAAACCATTGGAGATTATGGCTACTAATCACAAAATGGAATCCTAAAGGTCTGTTTGGTTCGACGGAGGGGAGGGGTTTTAATATTTACCTTGTTTGGGTTGTTCAGAAGGAAGGGGTGGGGAAGAGTTTTAATATTATCTTGTTGGGGTTGATCAGAAGGAAGGGGAGGTAATGAATTTTAATATTACCTTGATTGGTTTAGGAGGGGAGAGTAGGAAAATAATTTTCACATTGACAACTTTACCCTTATCTTATAAATGATATTTTCCAAACTCTATTAAATGTATAATAAAGTTTAAATATAAATAAAATTTTTATATCCTAGCTTAACCAGAGGATATTGAAAAAATAAATTTTTTTATATCCTAATTAATTATTAGGTTGGGAGAAAGAGAGATGAGGGAGAGACAATTTGGGAATAACAAAAATAACTATGTATATAATGGTCTTCACATGGCAAAATATTACCCTTCTTCTCTAACGCTATGTTTGGCTCGATGAAGGGGAGGGGAGATGAGGGATTTTAATGGAGGGGAGGGTTTGAGAGAGATTTTGTTTTACCTTGTTTGGATTGACAAAAAGAGAAGGGAGGGGAAGGATTTTAATAGTATCATGTTTGGTATAGGAGGGAAGGGGAGAGAAAATATTTTTATATGGACAATTTTGCTCTTATTTCATTTAATTTGTAATTAATAACTTTCTAACATATTTAATAAAATATAATTATATAAGGAATTTAATACATAAAATTATAATTTTATAATTATAAAAATTAAATAAATATAATTATAAATGGAATTTACTATATAAAATTATAATTTTGTAATTAAATAATGAGAAGGGTATTGTGAGAATATTTTAAAATGGCATGAACATATTAGTCAATTTGAGTTCAAACATTAACTTTTCCCTCCAAATTCCCCCACTTTTGGAAGGGAGGGAGAGGAGGGGAGAGGAGGGAGAATTTTAGAAAATTTTTCATCCCCTCCTAAAATTTTTAGTTATCCAAATAAGGGGAGGGGAGTAAAATCCCTCATTTCCCTCCCCTCCCCTCCCCTCCCTTCCCCTCATACCAAACAGACCCTAAATCTCTTCAATTTTGGGGGGCTTTGGAGGAGAGAGAGGAGAAATTTTAAAAAAAATTCTCCTCCCCTCCTCCATTTTCTATACTACCAATCAAGGGGAGAGGAGTAAAATCACTCCCCTCCCCTCAAACAAATCAGACTCTAAAGGTGTGTTTGGTTTGAGGGAAGAAAAGAATATGTTACATTATTTAATTTGTCAAAGGGGAGAATGGAAGAGATCTTTAATATAAAATAAAGGGAGGGAAGGGAATTTATTTCAAAACTTCCCCTCCCCTCCCTTCCTCTCCCCTCCAACCAAACACACCCTAAGGAGTTGTTTGGTAAGAGGGATTTGGAGGGAAAGGGAGGGGAGGAAAAATTTTTATGACTTGGATTTTAAAAAATATAAGTGGGGTTGGAAGTTTTTAGTTAATTATTATTATTATTTTTATTTTATATCTTATCTTTATTAAATTAAGATTTTATAATCTTACTTCTCCAATTTTTTAAGAGTGAGGGGTTACAGACATTCACTCATACAATATTTGCAAATATCCCCCTTGAATGTCCATAACAAATATTGTGTATTATTAAAATCTTATTAGAAAAAACCCAATAGAACAAAAACTTAGTGAAGGAAAAAGAGTATACAATATATATTAAAGCCGCTTCGTTAAGAACCTTACTAGGAAAATCCAATGGGACAAAACCATAGTTAAGGAAAAGAATATAGCATGGTCTCTACTCCCTCTGATGATAATGTCGTATTTACTCCCCTTGATTACAATATCAGTTTTACTCCTCCTAATTATATCACTTCTAATGTATTTTCAAGCATATCTTTCTTTTAACTCCAAACTATAAATGATGTTATCATCAAATATTATGCTGAAATGTATTTTTCTAATATATCCCTCTAACATATCTTTTGGATATGATAAATTATTAATATACACACTTGTCTTGTGCATTGTGAAAAGAAAATAACAAAAGAAAAGTTATTCTGAAAATAACTGTGATATATCTTACATCCACATTTTAATTTTTTTTTTCAAATAAAATGATCTCACATAATAGTTTCATGGAATTATCACATCAAACCCCAATTTCATAATATCCATAATTTACCTATAGAAACTTAATTTCACCAACACAACGTAATAAATTCAATATTAGCATAAAATAAATATTCAGAAAATATATGGTTTTTCTATACCATTAAATTCAAAATACTTTTTCAATCAATTATATATACACTAAAATTATTTTAATCATGTAGCATTTTATATATTGAATGCTGTTTTTTAAACATGGTTTTTGTATTTTGAATTCTTCAAAGATTGTCATGTATATAATGCAGATTTTCTGGTGGACAAATGAGGATTCCCTGAGAGCAAAGCGTCACAGTCTCCGAATTGAGTTGTTTATTAGGACCTACGGAAGCTCCCTTGCTGGCTTGCCAGTAATTTCTTCATACGTTCTCTCTCTCTGAATCTCTTTTTCGGTGGTCGTGGCTGCAGTGATATAATAATTTCAACTATGCAAATTTAAAATTTTCGACTAATTGTTTTTTAATGAAAAAAATCATTTTTATAGCATTTAAAGTTAAAAATTATATTTATCTTACATTAATACAAGTTAATTTTTTTAAAATTCTAAAATATAAAAAATATATCAGGACCATCTAAATTAATTTGAGATAGTCCAGATTTTGGTGCTCATCACAATGAGCATTGGAATTGAATCCACACAGATTGGATTTGACTTCTTCTTTTTTTTCTTTTTTCACTTTCTCTCATCCTTTATCTCTTCATGACCATTGAATTAATATATAATGATCCACATTTAATATTTTATAAGAATATTATTATAATAGAAAAAATGATAGAAAAGAAATAGAGATCAAAGAAGGATAAAAAAGAAATATTAAATGTAGATCAGTTGATCTTGATCAAATAGTTATGAAGGGAGTAAAAAATGAAAGCAAAAAAAAAAAAAAGGAGAAGTCAAGTCCATCCATATTTAGTTCAGGCGCCCATAACAAGTGATGTGCACCTAATCTAAAAATTAAAAAGATTTATTTTTTATTTCCTAAAAAAATTATTTTAATGAATATAAAAATTAAAATAAAGATAATATTTTAATTCTTATTATCAAAAATAAATTTTATTTAAAAATCACCAATCGAATTTTAAATTTACACTTGGATGATACAGATCTCATTATAGTGATGAACACCGAAATTGAGTCACTTAGTACATAATCTCTCTCTTTAAGTATCTAGGTGTTTGTATAATAAATTCTGCTGATTCTGTTGTTGCAGGCATTAGGTTATGATATTAGTGCAGAAGGTTTCCACATGTTAGAACTTAGAACCTTAGTTCCATTTTATAAAAACAAATATGAATATATGAGAAGTTAAAAACTACTCCCTCTCTCGCGTTTATTATAAAGTAGTAACTAATAATTTTCATAAATTAATAAAAATAGTTAAATTTATTAAATTTATCTTAAAATTTAAATAATTTTCAATATTACTTCTACTAATTGCACTAAACTCTAATATCATATTAATTATTACTTTCAGCTATTACCTTTATTAATTATGGGCATATATAGAAAAAAAAGATTTAATATTTTTTAGAAACAAGCAAGTATCTTATAAAAAAGATCAAATACATTTATTAGTTGATATCTTATAATAAGAACAAGAGGGAGTAACTAATAATCTTTGACTTCAATTTGAGCAGATCATATCTTTTTTGCTTTCTTCTTAAACCAACAGTTGCATGCACGGAGGGCTTCCTTTCAAATCCATCAAACCAGATATGCAATTGCGCAACCTCCTTTGTAGCATCAAGCAAAGAAAAATTGTAAGTTTATAATTTTAAATTACTTAAATGCCTGTGTAATTGTAACTAAACCTGCTATATCTAATTTCTTAAAAAATAAAATAAAAATATTGGAGCTTATGTGCAGAAATTCACAAATTCAGATATGATTCATGCCGTTATATATATTAAGTTGAGACAATACTCCTCTGATATATTTATTTTATATATCATAAATTATGATAGAAAAATTATTTTTAAAAATTTTAATCATTATTTTAAATAAATACTAGATCAACTTGGGATAAGTGACTGCCTTGAGCAGATCATATATTTTGAGACTATGAACCCGAACTTTCCCAACTCAACCTGTTTGGATGAGTACCTGATCCTTTTAAAACAAGGTAATCTCAATGGATGCCATTTAGATTGACCTTCACGTAGCTAACATTGATCCTTGCCGTACGGTAAGCTTGCAAATTTTTATCATTTAAGAATGGCAAAATTAATCCATCAGTGTTTATAGTTTTGATATACATAGTTGTAACTCAGTTCTTAAATTTTGACTAAGTGTAACTTAATCTTTGTATTTTTTACTCTCTTGGAACTTTAGTCTCTAAGTTTTATGAAATATATTATTTTATTTTCTAAAATATAAGTCTAATATTTTAAATAGTTAAACTATAAAGTTGTATCTAGTTAAGATTTAAAGACTGAGTAATAATTAATGGTCAAAATTATAATAACTGAGTTACATTAAATAGAAAATTTATAGCTAACTTACAATCAAATCAAAACTTTATGAGTGAAAAGATTAATTTTTTTTTGGTATTAAACAGTAAACTCATGCTATTATGAGCATTAAGGGTGTAATTGGATAAGATGTGGCAAAAAAGACCTCTTTTTTGTTTGAGTTTTACAAACTTTAAATATTAAAATTAAAATCAAATTATAAAATAAAAATATTTAATATATTATTAAAAAATTTAAATATTAAAAAATAATTTAATTATATGTATTCAATAATTATATACATATAAATATATCTATATATAAAATTAAAAAAAATAAGGACAGAAAAATAAGCACATTTAAAATAAATAACTTTCTTTTGTGATAAAAAAATGAATAACTTTTGGTAGTGAAATTTAAAGGAAACGTAAAGATGAAGGGGACAGAAAATGAGGACAATTAACTTATGATACTGACAGCCATAAATGAATGACGACAAAAATACACTGTGTAAAAAATGGACCAGCCGGTCGGTGATCCGGTCCGA
This sequence comes from Albizia julibrissin, assembly GCA_037074505.1. Taxonomy (NCBI): domain Eukaryota; kingdom Viridiplantae; phylum Streptophyta; class Magnoliopsida; order Fabales; family Fabaceae; genus Albizia; species Albizia julibrissin. Next base: position 23,885,805 of record CM073489.1, read on the forward strand.
TTGGGGTAAAAAACCGGTAGACCGGTCAGAGTTGGTCAAAACCGGTGGTCGAACCGGTCACTTTTTTTTTAAAAAAAAAAATATATTGTTATTCCTTTAACTACTATCTTGCGCTATCTTTTAGGGAAAAATAAAAGTTTGAAGACCAAAATGAAGAGAAAAGTAAGTAAAGAAAGAACATTTTTTTTAAAAAAAAGAAGACTTTGGGGGATATAATAATTAATTAATTATAAAAAAAAAGATATTATTGCATAAATACAAGCACCATAACTAATACTAATAAATTTTAAACATTTTTTTTCTAAAAATCTTCATTTTTATCTATAGAAGTTTAAAAATATATTAATATATATATTATTATTAATAAATTATAATATTTTAATATGATCGGTTCGACCACCGGTTTGACCATGATTAAACCATTAACCTTTAAATATATATCGTGATCAGTTTATTACCCAGTCTAATTTTTTATTCCTTCTAAAAATGTAAGGCAAAAAGAAGGCATAAATGAATAAGGGCATAAAAAAAATTCGAACGGTGCAGACTTAACGTGGCGCCACAAGCAAAAAAAATTGTCTTCATTTGACTTAACGTGCACGAAAGGGATTTAATTACCCTAAAGTTTTAATGATAAATGATAAGTAAAGGGTTGTTATTTTTAGCAGCTATTGGTAGATGATAAGCGACGTTTTTGCTTTTGAAGTGACGTTTTTGCTTTTTGAAGCCCTTAGATTGTGAAATTGGAAGTTGATATTTTGCTATTTTCAGCTATTTCTAGATGATAATGTTCGCAACGTGGCAGCAGGAAAAGCAATAGGGCTCCACACAGTTCTGGTAATTAACTTCCCATCTCATACATATTACTAGTAATTATTAATTTGATTAAATTATATAAAAACCCTTTAAATTTTAAATCAGTTCCATATCATCCTTTAATATTTTAAAGTTTAAATTTAACATATTTGATATTTCATTTCTTAACCATTAACTATCTGTCATTAAGTGACCATTATTTTTTTAACAGAAATTGCCACGTCAGATTATGAGATGATACGTGGTATCCTACATGACATCTTATATAAATTACTAATTTCATAAAGCCCATTTAACTTTGAACAATTACAAATAACCCACTAAATTTTGATTTTTTACAAATAACCCCTTCATATTTCAAAATTTAAATTTTAACTTCCTTAAAATTTTGATTTATAATAAATAAACCCCATGTTGTTACTTTAATCATTTTTGTAAATTTATTAATTTTTTACTATTATTTGTCAATTAAAATAGTTTTCTTGTATGAAAAAACTAGAAGAATAATATTTAAAAATATAAAAATAAAAAGATCAACATTTATATAACATTTACTTATTTTCTTGTGCTAATTGAGTATTGATATATAAAAATATCATCATTTGTATTAAATATATTATTGGGATGATTGAATATTGATAGTTTAAATATTACATTTTTGTTAGAAGATAGTTCTTGCCCTCATTAATTTTTTTTATTAGTAATGCATGTTTTTTTTTTGTGAATCAGAGGTTCATAGTTTATTTTTTATTTTTATAAATATTATTCTTCTAGTTTTTACCATGCAAAAGAACTATTTTAATTAAAATGTTAGAAAGTAACGGTATGTGATTTAATATTATAAATCAAAATTTTAAGAGAATTAAATTTAAAATTTGAAATGTCAAGGGGTTGTTTGTAAAATTACTAATTTACATAGGATGCAACGTGTCACCTCATAACTTAACGTGACAATTTCCATTAAAAATATAATGGCCACTTAAAAGTATGGGATTAATGGTTAAAAAAATGAAAGGTTAAGGGGTTAAATTTAAATTTTAAAATATTAAGAGGTTATATGAAACTGATCTAAAGTTTAAGAGGTTTTGTATAATTTAGTCTATTAATTATTATCATATTAATTCACAGCATTTGTTATTAATATCTGTTTGAATTGATAAAATGAAGGTTGGCAAGAGTGTGAAATGTGAAGGAGCAGACTATGTAGTAGAGAGTGTGAATAAAGTAACACAAGTGGTTCATGAAAGGGTTAATATGAGTTTTGGTCTCTGTAATTTGTTCTGATTTTAGTTTTAGTTCTTTAAGTTTAAAAAAAGATTTGATATGTTACCTTAAATTTGAGGGACCAATAGTTATAAACAAAGTAAACTTAAGAGACAAAAACCAAAATCAAAAAAAATTTTAAAGACTAAAACTACTAATTTCAAATTTGAAGGAGTAAAATTAAAATGGTGTCAAATTTTATAAATAAAAAATTATATTAACTCTTCCTGAAATAAATATGGGTTGGCAGAAATGAGGGAATGGATCAGAGCATAAAAGGATCCGACGGTCAAAGAGCGAATTGGATAATCTTCTCACTACTACCCCAATTGGAGCCTAGGCCCAATTCGGCATTCCACGTCACCAAATCAAATGATCAAAAAAAGTGTACTCATACGGGTTGGGTTAGCAGGTCAATCTTATCTTTTATAACGTTTTAAATCAATATTTGAATTGATGATAAAAAATTTGTACATATTTAATACTTGACATTTTTCATACAATAATATCTCTAATAAAAAAATATTTGTGCTTAATAAAAAAATGTGCTGGCAGTGTAAATGAGTGTTTGAGAAACACTTAACCCGTAGTTTCAAAAGTCTTTTTTAACAAATCGAGGTAAAACATTTCTTACATGTTTCCTTCATAAATTATAAAAATTATTTTCTAAAAACTAATGAAAACATTCACTTAAATTCACTTAAATGGTTCATGGCTTTGGGAATAGAATTAAGGCAAAGAAAATGGGCCTAGTGTGTGATCCAGGCTGAATAATGATGGAAACAGTAGAACCCCAAATTTTGTATCAAGGAAAAAAAATGGGAAGCAGCCCAAATGCCCCCATCATCATACACTCGGCTTCCGTGGCAACCAGCAAAGTGTTTTCAAGGTTTAATAAAGAGATCATGTGAGGTAAAGGAGTAAAAAAAAAAAAAAAATTTAAAATTTTTAATCCCAATTCTCTAATTTTTAAATTCACATTATAAAAATATTTCCTTCCCTCTCCTCTAAATCCCTGATGCCAAACAACCCATTACTCTGTGTTTTGCCATTAACGGTGGTTCAGAAAATAACTTGTTAATTAGCCAGGGTTAAAATGATATTTTAATTTTTAACATGATTAGGAAATAAAATTAATTTCTTGCACTTGTTATTTTAAGAATTTAATTTATATTAATTTTTCATAGAGTACTTATTTGTATTTTTTGAAACTTTTTTTTTAGATTTTTTCAGTAACCTAATAATGAAATTAATGGAAGTTTAATAAAGAGGTTGCTCCATTAAACTTTAGGGGTCCTCAAATAAATTTAATTGTAAAACTGATCTTTAATCCTATAATTAGTGAATAATGTGGCTTCATGTGATTTTTCCCTCATGTTAATAGTTTTTTTAGATAATCAAAAGTTTAAGTGAATTAAGTCTTAAGAGCTTACAGTGTCAAGGCATGACTCTAGCTCAAAGAGTTCTTAATTAGTATATTTGTTATTCTACAATTGTCTAGTTTATTTATCTTAATTAATTAATTTCATCTAAAGTTTATTTATTTATTTATTTGTTAGCCACAAATATCCATTTATTGGAGGTAATCCTATTCAAAGCCAAGTTTATTCTTTTTTTTTTATTAGAATTAGGGTTTGTTGGTGTTATTGTTTTGGGCTTAGGTTGCTGTGTTGGGCTTTGACCTCTTAGGTGTCTTGGTTTAATTTGAATTAATCTTAATTATAGTTAAGATTTAGGTTTATTTTGTTACTGCTTATGGATTTGCAGATATGTTTAATATACTAATGAAGTATTTCCTTTTTGGCGAAGAAAGTGGCGTAAATGAAGATAAGATATCAGTACGGACGATTTTTTTTTTTTTTTAAAAAAAAAAAAAAAAGTCAAGCGGAAGGATTCAAACCTTCTATTTTACTGTCTAAAAAGAATCTCAAGTACTATAAAAACAAATCTCCATGATTTGTTCTTCAATCTTATTGTTGGCTAAGAAAGTTCTTCAATCTTCAATCTTCAATCTCACCCCTAATTAAAGTTCTTCTTTCAATACTATAATGGGGGAGAATCATACAAAATCATATCTCATCATTTATTTCTCAGCAACCTAATATTCAACAGCTATATCGATTTATTTGAAAGAATAAGAAGCCAACATTTCTAGATGGATATACTGTTAGGGATTCCTTTTCCAGTAAGTCCACCTTCTCTAGAAAAATCTGATGTGTTGGGGCAGAGCAAGGTATAAAGCACATTTACAGGTCCAATTCTGTTCTTGAATCTCTTGCCTTTGTTCATTTCCATTATTATTCTCTTCTCAATTTCTATCAGTCTCTATCCAAACTTTTCAAATGCAGCAAGAGGTTCAACATCTGAAGTCCAATGAGGAGAATCTCTTTGCCCAAGATAAACTTCATCAGTTGAGTGCCTAGACAGGATCTCTATTAGTGACACACCAATGAGGGTTTGAAACTGCGCTGTAACTGTTTGTAAAAATGCCAATTCAGGATCTGACTCTTGTCCTGCATACTTTTGAGTTCCTAGCTCGGGCATGAACCTACGACTGATCGTTGGACGGTTAGGGAGGTAACCTGTGACAAAGGATATTATTCTGTATCTGAGTAGTTGCGCGAATAGGATATTTTTTCAGATATTTGTTATTCAGTTAGTTGTATAGTTGGGATACCAATCCAAGTATGCAAGTACTTTCTATATTAAGTGCCTTTTATCATCATTAGTAACATGAAATCCTTTCAGTTTATTTTACTATGATGACTACCTAAGTAACACCTGCATACGGGTATTGCCTGAAATTCACGGCTGCATGGAAGACAGAAGCCCACCCGAATGATAATGGAGTATGACTGAATGAGCTCATCTCTAGTTTTCATCTCCGGCCACCTTGACTTGTCTTTCAAGTCACCATGACCCTTGTAGATGATTTCTTGCCACCAATATTGAAGCTCATGAACATTTTGAACCATGTCATCAGATGGGTAATAGAAGCAGCAATATTCTCTTACCCAGGTTTCAATTGCATCCCAAATTTCCTGTCCATCCACAGCATAAGGATAGTCCTCTATCACAAGTCTAAGTCCATTAGGATAGCTTGAATCCGGAACTGCCATTCCTCTAAAATAACATGCAGGAAATGAGTTACAATTTGTTTTTATGTATTCACATAAAACCAGTGAAATTCATTTTTCCTATTGAGTTTTCCTTCTCACCCAACTCTTGAGTAGATCAGCAGGTAGTGCCTGATCAGTGAAAACCCAATTTTTTTAAACATCTGATGACATTTCTATGGCAAATTTACCTGGGAATACTGTTCTTTCAAGTGTCCCTTCGGGGTTGATGAGGATTTGGTGAGTCAATGCGTTTATGAACATTGTGTCCTTGAAGTGGGGCTGCTAGAGTTTATATATTGGGTGAAGGACACACAACTGCCTCTATGTAGCTATTATGAATGGCTCTATTGCTGCATGACTGCATAACCTGCAAGTGAGTCCTAGCTTTTGGGTTTAATCATTTTAGACCAGAAGCACATACAAATTATATGCTCTTCTACCATTCATATATCCTTCGATCCTATATATAAGTAATAATTTGAGTTTGTCTAAAAATTTGATGCACTTTTTCCATTTTTAACCCTAATTAATTACATGCCTGTTTCATCTCTTTTTCCCACTTATTCTTTCTCATATCCTTTCCTACGATTCTCTCTCTTACGCATCTTCTTCATAAATGAGGGTATATTTCGAAAAAAATTTACATCTCCTACATATTTATTGTTTTTAAGTAATTTTAGCCAACATTTTGATTCACGTGATTTGAGTAGTTGATCCTTATATATAGGACCATGGGAGTACTATCGATCTATGTATCATACCAGTGACCAATAAGCTAATGGTATCCATAATCATTTACAGCTACATAAGCTTTGGCTAGTTGCAACACTGAACTTCCAACATCTTGTGCATATCAGTGACTAATAAGCTAATGGTATCCATAATCATTTACAGCTACATAAGCTTTGGCTAGTTGCCACACTGAACTTCCAACATCTTCTTGTGCATACTAGTGACTATTAAGCTGATGGTATCCAGAATCATTTACAGCTACCTAAGCTTTGGCTAGTTGCCACACTGAACTTCCAACATCTTCTTGTGCATAACAATGACTAATAAGCTGATGGTATCCATAATCATTTATAGCTACTTAAGCTTTGGCTAGTTGCCACACTGAACTTCCAACATCTTCTTGTGCTGGAGTAAAAACTTTGCTAGTAGCACCATGATGATACCCTTGAGAATGGGACAAACTTTGTTCAATGGCCAATGGCTTCAATGTACCATCATCTTGAAGAAACAACAAAGTCCTGATGGCATAGGTCTTGGTGTCAGGCTGTCAGTTTAGTTTATTTGGCTCAGGTATGTCATCAGTGTGTCATGATGATCCAATATAAATAGCTTCTTGTTTTCCATTGCCTATCACAAAAAAATATAAACATGTTAACTGTTTGATCTTAAACATTTGGCTTGATTTTTATGCATCTATGTTTAAGGAACAAGATGAAGCTTGATATTTGTGCCTCTTCTACTGTTAGCTCATCCAAATTACATTCTGTGTGTTCTGCTTTGATGGATCTATTTTGATTCCCAAAGACTTTAGGGTCAAGCTTGCTGATTGGTGGAAAAATCTACATATGCCATTAAGATTAAAATAATTTTTTAGGGAAACCAATTTGAAATGCACAAATACTTTCTTTCTTTTCTAACACAAAAATCCACAAATCATTAAATAAAACTATAATTTTATAATGGGTAAATATAACTTGTATTTGGTAGAGCGTTCTAGCCTCCCAATCACGCATTTCAAGAGCTAAAAGTAAGATTGACAACTTTTGACCCCTTTTTTTTTTTTGCGTTTGGCCGAGCTTTTTTATAATTGAACTTATTATGTGTTTGTTTGTTATCACTTATTTGAATCGGGCTTATTATATAAGCCCGATTCACGTAAATCGAAATAAATCTCCTCCACATATTTATCTCGTAGACCGTGAAAGCACCTCGTAGACCGTAAAAGTTACTTCGTATTCCGTGATTTACAATTCATAAGCACTTATGAAATTTTCAACCGCTATTCCAAACAAACTCATAGAATTAAGTGGCTTATTTTCATAAGCCACAAATCATGGCTTATCACTTTTTATTTTGGCTTTTTACATTAGCCCACCCCCTCTCCCCACAATCCACACCTACTCTTTCTGACTCCTGCCATACCCCCATCCCTCCCTCCCTCCCTCCCTCTCTCTTTTATTTCCGAAAATCTCTCTTTCTCTTTTTTATAGGGAAGCTGAGCAAAGCAAGTTGTAGTGTTTGTTTGTTATCACTTATTTGAATCGGGCTTATTATATAAGCCCGATTCACATAAATCGAGACAAATCTCATCCACATATTTATCTCGTAGACCGTAAAAGCACCTCGTAGACCGTAAAAGCTACCTCGTAGACCGTAAAAGTTACTTCGTATTCCGTGAATTACAATTCATAAGCACTTATGAAATTTTCAACCGCTATTCCAAACAAGCTCGTACATTGCAAAAACAAAAAAATGTTTTGATTTTAATTTTTCTTTTATAATTATCACAAAAGTAATTTATTCTACCGCGAATCCAAATAAATTCTATTTTTGTAAAAGTCACTTATACAATCACAATTTCAAATATAAATCACATTACACAATCTAACTTTTATCTAAAAGTAAGCTTGCAAAAGTCAAAGTGAAAAAAACCATTTTTACAATCATTGTTCCAAACACACACATTATCTTAGGTTAAAGTGTTAAAATAACCTTCTGTTTTTATCAAAAGTACAACAATAACCATAAACTATTTTTTAGAGCAAAAATAACTATAAACTTTCAAAATTGAGGCAAAACCTTTAAACCTAACTAACTTCCATATATTACAATATGAAAGTATTGAAATATCCCCCGCTTATTAAAAAAACTGTCTGTTGTGCAATATAGTGATTTTTCATATCACTTCCTCTAACAGTTGTTTTCACCTTCTCTCTCACATGAATTTTCTCCCCTGTGCACATGGTCCTCTGCTTAAACCTCTCGTCCCCCACTTCCTAGTGTTGATGATAAGGTAAACCCCTCATCCTCCAAGCCCTATTTTAGCTGAGCTTGTTTTTCAGTTTCATTTTAAATTATTACTATGAACCCGGTGTACTTTTTTTTCTTAGAATTTATACTATAGATTTTGAATTTTCTTGGTAATGGTACTAATAAGAAGAGTTTGGATTGTTCATGACAAAAGTATAATGATTATAACAAATATCTTTTATTTTTTCCCCATGTTTTTACTTTTCTAGTATGGATTGTTCATGACGATTTTTTGAAATTGTAGATGGTGGTGGTGGTGTGGTGATGAGGATGAAGAGTGGAGAATATGAGAGTGAGAGGAACAAAAAGTGAAAGCTACTATTAGAGGAAGGAAGAAAAAAAATCATCTTATTGCACAACAGCTAAGGTTTCTTTTATTAAGTTGGGGGGAGGTATTTTAGTACTTTCATATTGTGATAAAAGAAAGTTAGTTGGGTTTAATGGTTTCCCCCCAATTTTAAAAGCTAATGGTTACTTATACTTCAAAAATTAGTTTAGCGTTACTGTTGCACTTTTAATAAAAATTGAAGGATATTTTAGCCCCTTAACCCTATAATCTTTAATCGCTCAAATTTACCCTTATTTTGACTTTCGTCCCTTAAGTTTCAAACAAAGGTTTTGGTCTTTTAAGGGACAACATGATCCAAATTTTCATTTAATGATAAGGATCAATATTTTAAACGGAATGAATTTTGAGAGACTAAAACCTCTAGGATAAAACTTGAGAGACTAAAGTTAAAATAAGGACAAACTTAAGGGATCAATGATTGTATTAACAACTTGTAGGCATTGGATGACAACAGGATTGACCCCAGCAAGCATTTCTCTTGCAAATTTTTCATCTGTTTTCCATGCATTCTTGTCCTCTACAATTAATGTGTAGTCAAAATCATAATACTTAGTCCATCCAAATCCCAAATAAAAAATAGGAAAACTTCAGTGTGTACCTATGGTGACATCAGGCATTGGCAATTTGAGGAATTGCTCACCATCATTGCGAGCAAGTTCTCTAAATAGCTCCCAAGGGATAAGGTGTCTATTTTAGTCTGTGTAGGACCATTTGGTAGTTTAATGAACCCTGTTTAGATAGTATTAAGAACATCTTCAAAGGTTTCAAACTCAAGCTCATTAGTAGTTAAGTGACATGGAGAATTGATCTATGGAAGGAGTTGAAACAGTACTGGAAAATAGATTTCAAAGCATAGGCCACTTCTGGGATCTGCAACAACGACACATTCAGATTCCTGATTGAAACATCAGTTTCAGATTCCATAACCACTAGTTTTTCTGCCACCCTTTGGATTGCTTGAAACAATGATCAGATGCAAGTTAAAATCTACCAGTTTCATCAGTTGCAATCAGAGAAGCACAAACTTCAATTTTACATGTTCATAGACACTACAAGATGACAAATCTGAAGTATTGTGTTGTAGTATTATATGATCCATACGTTCAGAAGAAACAAGCATTCCTTACTTCTAGGATCTGCAACAATGACATAGTCAGATTCCTTATTGAAACACTAGTTCAGATTCCAGAAGCACTAGTTTTTCTGTCACCCTTTGAATCACTTGGAACAAAGGTTAAATGCAACATGACAGATTTAAAGTGTTGTGTATGGAACACAATGCACATGTTTTAGTGTTTACGAGTCATAGACTCAAATGGAGTAATCTAAGTTCTGACTAACCTTGTTTAGTTTTTCCTCGACCAGTTCTTCCTCTACGAGGATATGGATACTTCTCTGAACCACCAAGAACAGCACGTGCATATTCTGGTCCCTTTTCTGGGCCTACAAGATCATTGTAGTAGTTATATTCATAGACTCTATCCCACTCCTTAAGCTTCCCTTCTAGCTCTTCTTCCCTGAACTTTGCACAATGGCTCGGGTGTTTGACATGGAAGATAAGCCTGCATCAAATTATTTGGGTATCATCACTAAGGTTTCCAGTAAAGCTAAAAAGAATAATTATTTCTTTTGAGGAAGCAACAATAATAGGAGCAAAATTCCACAACTACGAAGTGTTAGATATTTTATTATTTTTTATATTTAAATAAAACATCACGAGTGTGGCCCGTTATTATTCACTGCTTTTGAGGGTTTCTTTACTTAGTGACGGCTCATAGCTATGCCCAGTCAAAAGAGTCCCTGGCACTCTTTTCTACTATCAGTGTTATCTGTTTACAGCTCATCTTATTTTAGATTGTGAGCTGTTCCAAATCAGAAGACTATGGTGAGAGGTATTTAATTAAGTTGAGAATCTTACATGTATAATTTAGTTGCTATTTTCATATGTTCTGTCTTACATGAAGTTTAATTATTATTCTGATCCTTCATTCACCCAAGAGAGAACAAAGAACAAGAAAAAGCTAAAACTACCTTATTTGCGAAGAACACACGTTTGCAGTTGTAGACTTGTAGCGATGAGCAGGGAAGACCCAGGAATTGCACACAAAATGTAAAGGACCATGACCTGGTACATCCTCTATGGTAAGTGTCTTGAGGTAGAACTGGCCATGGTGATGGTTCTTTATGATGAAGGCCCCTCGAACTCCCAAGATCTCGTTCCAATCAAAGGTTATAGAGAACTCTACGTCTACACAACTCAACACAACTCAACAATGAAGAAATGGTTGAAACCTGCTTCTCCAAATATGCCTCTTTTTCCATCTTCCCTCTCATCCCATTTTCTGCAAAAAAATCACAAAGTTCAGTTCTTTTGAAAGATAGAGAGATAGAAGAGGGTGTTTGGGGCCTGTAATGTGCCTCTATTTTCTTATGCCTCTGTTCTGCATTTTTGCGTGAATGTACAAAAATAACAAGGGTTAATGTGTAAATTTACTAATGAAGTTTTACTGAAGGAGCGTCTGGCATATTTATCTTTTATTGGATGCAAAAATACCCATGAACAATTAAAAATGGTGCAAATTTACCAAAACCGTTAAATTTAACCTAACGGCGTTAAATTATAAGAGAAGAAAACCCCTAACAGCGTTAGTTCAAATTTAACGGTTTTGATAAATTTGCACACTTTTTAATTGTTCATGGGTATTTTTGCACCCAACAAAAGATAAATGTGCCAGGTGCTCTTTTGGTAAAACTTCATTGGTAAATTCGCACCTTAACCCAAATAACAAAGTTGATTATCTTATGTGCAAACCCTAAAGTTTTTTTTATTATTAGATTTTACATAAAATTAGTGATATTTTAATATATTAATGATATAGTTTTATTTTTTTTTAATGATTTTTCAAACTGCATCATTTTATATTTATAACATATCAAATTATTATTCATGTCAGGAGAAGCAGTTGAAGCTGACGTACCTGAGTCTGGGTTGTGAGCACTAATGAGTTGCTGAGAGACACGCTTGCCGAAGAGCTCATAGATTCTGTTAACAATGAAGGATTTGAGGTCAGGCAAGTCCAGAAGGCTCTTCTTCGTTAGAACAACTCTCCCTTTCATCACTTCTCCTCCTCCTTCTCCTCCATCTTGGTTTGATGATTTGCTTTTCCTTGTTATTCACTTAGAGCACTAGCAGCTTCAAAATTCTCTGAAAAATGAACATAACTGATATGAAAATAGTTATAGGTAAGCAGAAAGTGTGATCTATATGTGCATCTCTGTGAACTGATTTTGTTCATACAGAAAAAAGAGAATGAGCAAGAGGCAGGAAGGTTTAGGTATGCAATGGTTGTTTGACCTTTATGATTTATCTCTTTATTAAATTAAAGAATATACTTAAAGGACCTGATTTCAACCCTTGTACTTTTACTTTCTTTCTGCAAAATTTTCTGAGTTGGAGTTTCCTTCTTTTTGTAGCCCTTGTGTTACTTGGAACTAAAAAAAGAGAATCATAGCAATGCTGTCATATTTTATATATGCATTTAATTATGAAGAAAAGGTGACAAACAAATATATATAACATGAGATCTACATTTTATTATGTATGTATAGGAGACTGGATTGTGTACATATTTCTTTTTTCCTCCCTCCTGACATAAAGTGGGTGTTCCTATTTATTTGGATAGAAAATGTTACAGGATGAAGTATATAAAAGAAAGTGGAGGGGCAGGTCAGTGGATTTCTCATTTTGTTTTTAAAATTTTATCGGATATCTCAAAGGGACCAAGACATTCGTCTTTTCTATGTATAGTTTCCTTAGATTTTTGTATTTTGATGAAGTAAGAAATAGGAATAGAGAGTCTTATTTTTAGTGCATCAAAAAACAGGGAGGCTTATTTTTCTTTGTTAATAATTAAATTACTCATCAATATGTGGGGAAAATTTCAGGAAAAAACAATGGAATATAGGAAAGGAAAAATTAGAGCTATGAAATTGTAAAATCTCATGTCAGTACGGTGGAAGAATCTGGGATTATGAAATCTAGCCGAAAAGACGTTCATGCCTTTCAACTCTCTCTCCCTCTCAGTTCGAAATAACAACATCGGCCTCTTTATTAATAATATTGTATTTTACATTAACAACTCCACTTTCTTCTTTTACAACTTTGTATCTCAAAAACTAACACATGTTCACAAATTTCAGAGGCCAATAACAACATTTGTTTCTATATTAACAACACCATATTTTATATTAATAACTTCATTTTCTTATTTCACAACTTCGTATCTCAAAAACCAACACATGACAGGGATAAATTTGAAATTCACAAGTTTCAGGGGCCGATAACAACACCGGTCTCTATATTAACAATATCATATTTTACATTAACAACTCAACTTTCTTCTTTCACAACCTTGTATTTCAAAAACCAACACATTCCCAAGGATAAGTTTGAAATTGATATACAAAGTTGTGAAAGAAGAAATTGGAGTTGATAATGTAAAATATGGTGTTGTTATTGGCCCTGAAACTTGTGAATTTCAAATTTATTCTTAGCATGTGTTAGTTGTTAAGATACGAAGTTGTGCAATAAGAAAATGAAGTTGTTAATGTAAAATATGGTGTTATTAATAAAGAGACGGATATTGTTATTGGCCTCTGAAACTTGTGAACATGTGTTGGATTTTAAGATATGAAGTTGTGAAAGAAGAAAGTAGAGTTGTTAATAAAGAAGCCAATGTTGTTATTCCGAGCTCTGAGAGAGGGAGATTTGAAGGGCAAAAGCGTATTTTCACCGATATTTCATAATCCTAGATTTCTCCACCGTATTGACACTGAACTGATATAGGATTTTGTAATTTCGAAGCTTTGATTTGTCTTTTCCTATATTCCACTGTATTTTTCTGGAATTTTGCCATATATGTATACTTAATTTTTGTTTTTAATGTTTATATTTTATAAATTATAAGCATTTTTTTAATCTTCAATTTTTTATTTTTTCCAGTAAATTTTTTTATTTTTAATTTATCTCTTATGATGGTAATCACAATATTGATGATGGTGGTAGCGGTATTAATAAAGTTAATTTTTATGTTTTAAATTTAGTCCCTGACATAGGGACAATAACCACCGGGAATTGGTGATAGCCATAATATTACAATTATAAAATATATAGCTCGTTTGGATTAGCTTATGGAAGTTTTATAAGTGTTTATAAATCGTGATTCACAGAATATGAAGTAACTTTTACGGTTTACGAGGTGCTTTTACGGTCTACGAGGTAAATATGTAGAGGAGATTTATCTCGATTTACGTAAATCGGGCTTATAAAATAAACCCGATTCTAAATAGAGTTTCCAAACATGATTATAGTGATATCAAATAGTGATGTATATTATATATTCTTTTCATTTTAAACTCTCTTGAAGAGAAAAGTGCCTAAATCCTCAGGCTGGAAAAAAATATATCCACACTTGTTTCGGATCTTTATTGATTTATTTGGGAATAGAAAGAACTTCCTTCTCATTTTTTATTCCTTCCTTGGCAAACAAGAAAAGTACTTTTTTTAATGAAACAGATAAGTAGCTGCTCAGAACCAATGTGTTTCATGCTTTTTTTTTTTTAATAACCCTTTCCTATGATTTTCTTTTAATACAGAACAACTTGGATTACCTACTATTCTACATACACCAACATAGAGTTAATTTAGCGGTATAAAATCATGCTAAATTTTTATAAGTCTTAGTAGAAAGGTTTTTGGCATTTTAAGGAGGGGATAATCTATTATTATATACACATACACATATACTAACATAGAATTAGTATACTGGTAGAAAGCCCTACTAGATCTTTTGAGGCCTTAGTAGAAGGGTTTTAACCTTTGAAAAAGGTAGATTATAATAATACAGAGTTGGTATAGTGGTGTAAAACCTTGTTAAATTCTTATAGGCCTTAGTAGAAGGGTTTTGACCTTTTAAGTAAGAGGTTTCTATTCGAGGCCCTGTCAAGTATTAAATGTAGGACCTCTCCTAGTGACAATTTAAACTTTGATTGGTTACATTGTGAGAGACTAACCATTTCTGTTAGATCCAACCTCATTGATTGAATAATTTTTTTTTTTTTGTACAACAATGTTTGGGTAAGTTGGATCCCAAGGGCTCACCAGAGTCAGGTATGCCTCCAGACTCAAAGAGCACTTGTAGAGATACTTACTGATCATTACTTACCAACAAGGCCCTCACACCTGTGCTGTGGGTAAATAAAATTTAAAGGGATAAAAAAAAGGGTCAATACAATCTTTAGTTCATCAAATTTGCCTTCATTTTAGTTTTGATATCTCAAGTTTCAAACCAAAAGTTTTAGTCTCTCAAGTTTCATTCTATTTAAAACATTAGTCCATGTAACTCAAGAAAAATATGGATCATTTTTCTCCTAAAGGGATCAAAACCAAAATGAGAGTAAACTTGAAAGACAAAAAATGATATTAACAAAAAAAAAAGGCCTTTACCAATAGGATCGGGTTTAGCGGAAGGGGTTAGTCTCTTACAACTTGGCTAATCAATATTCAAATCTCTGCTGAGAGAAGTGTCCACATTTAGTGACCGACAATATCTCAAATAGAATTACTTCTAATAAGAAGATTACTATGCTTAGGAGGGAAAAAAAATAATGGGTCTCTTAGAAGTTATTCAGTGGGCCCGGTATTGGAAAGCCTATAAGGTCTGGTAAAAACTGCTTAATAAATGTTGGGCGAAAAAACTTTGGATAAAATAAAGGGGAATTACAATAAAGTTCTTAAGAAGGAATTTAAGCACCAACAGTTTTATAATAATTGAAAGAATATGTAAAGACAAGTTTTAGTATATGAAATGATAAAAGGTTTACACTACTTATTTGTTATTAAGACTAACATAAAAATATCAGGTTTTTATCGCTTATATGTCATTGGGACCTCATAGTAATTCTTCTTAAAATAAATGACTTAGAGATAAAATGTGTCTTGGATAAGGTATATTTATAAATTATTAGAACTAATTTTACTAAACATATGAGCAAACGGTATAACTTGGAATTTTATTAGATAATACAAACATGCTTTTTAATAGCAGAAAATTTTAGATAAATTAGGTTTAGAGGCTCACCGGATCAAATTAAACATGACTTTGAACTCAAAATACTTATAGATTACTTATTAACAATATTTTTATATTGACAACAAGATTTGAATTTATGGACTTATAGGTGATGGACATACTTTTACCAATTAAGCAATTTTCTTAAAATGTCATTCTTTTGGATTGATGACAAATGTTTAAACTTTTTATTTCTTTTAGCTTAAATATAGTGTTTTCTTTTTTTTTTTTTTTAAACCATCCTTCAACTGAGAAAAATAACTCTCACAAACTTCATTTTTTTTATTTGATTAAGAGTTTATCTTTTTAAGGCTTAGAGCATAACAAGTTTTTGCCTTTTCTAACAAGTGTGTATTTTAATATTTAAATTTGTATTCTCTTTTTTATTATGTGAGACACTTTACTATTTCAACCAACAACTTAATGATTACACAATCATCATTTTCTTAAAGGGTTAAATTTATTATCTGACGTTCATGTAGTGCCACCCATAATTTCTCATGATTATATTTTAAGTTGTTTTATTGCTTATAGTTGACACTTGACAAGCTATACAAAGTGTTTGATAGGTCTTATATTTTATGGGAAAAAAAGTTTATATTTTATAAAGTCAGAGGACATTTTCGTCGTCCAACTATTCTCGCTGGGTTAATAGAATAGTTTACTGTATAAAATTCCTTTTTTGCATTAATAATGTGATTTTTATAATAATTTTACAAAAATTTATATTTATATTTATTAATAATGATTTTAACTAAAAATTAGAAAAATATTTGAAAGAAAAAACTGAGTTAAAATCGATCTAAAGGCAAAATATGAAAAAGAAAATTATTTTAGCTTTTTTTTTATCAATTACTTTTTTTTTTACTAATTATAAATCAGTCCTCGTTGTCGCGGCCGCCGCTATTATTTATGAGAAAGAAACGAACCAAAGTAATTCTAAAAGGGCAATTTGTTACCCGTGTGGGAACTCCGTCGCTGGAACAAAAGTGAGCCAACGACACAGGCTCCAAGAATTCGTTTGTTCTAATTTCTAGATCATCGACACAGGCTCCTAGAATTCGTTTGTTCTAATTTCTAGATCATTTGTTGGCGGTTGCCGAACTGTGAAGTCACACAACTTGACAATGAAGAAATGGTTAGAATCCACTTCTCCAAATATGCCTCTTTTCCCATCTTTCCTCTGATCCCGTTTTCTGCAAAAATAACAAAGTTCAGTTCTTTTGAAAGACACGGATGGAAGGGGTTTAGCCTCTCTCCAAATTTTCCTGTAATTTGCAGAGACTCGCGTGCTCAAGAGCTCATAGATTCTGTTAACAATGGAGAATTTGAGGTTAGGCAAGTCCAGAATGCTCTTCTTCATTGCTTTGATGATTCTAACTTTCCTTGTTCTTCACTCAGAGCAACAACAACTTCGAAAAGTTGAACAAGACTGATATGAAAAGAGTTAAAAGTATAGATTTGTTTTTTAAAAATCAGCAAAAAGTGTGATTTATATGTGCACACTAAACATGCATGAAGAGGATAGTTACAGCAGGAAGTGTGATCTATATGTGCTTCTCTGTGAACAGATTTGGTTCACAGGGAACAAAACGAGAATGAAGAAAGGCATGGAGGTGTTTAATAGTGTGTTTGGAATCCCTTAAAAAAGCACTTTTAGACCAAAACCAAGGTTTAAAAAGAAAAATTGCCAAACACATGACTTTTTTTCATAATGATCCCTTTTTTTATTCAAACCATGGTTTTCCTTCTGAAACCATGGTTTGCCCAAAAGCTTCTTTCTAAGAGATTATTACCCTCACAATGGTAATATTTCTCTCTCCTCAGCCTGTACAGCAGAGATTCCCTGTCCTCTTGTCGTCCATTTCCTCCTCCCGTGTTAACTTCAATTATCTTTTTCCCTCTTCCCTTTCCGTGCGTGTTTCCGTCGAGCTTCAGATTAGAAGCTGCTCGCTCGCTGCCACATTCCATCTTCGTCGTCTTCCTATAGCCAACCAGCACCGGATCAGAACCACTTCACCGGCAACTGAAGTGAGATATATGGGTCTTTCTATTTTCATTTTTTTGGTCTTGTTTTCCATTATTGAGGTGACCCAACCCTGGTGACGGGTACTTATTGCAGATCCGGCGACCTTCTCTGCCTCTGTCGGTCCCAGTGAGTAGATCTGAACCCCTGACTCTCATAGTCGACGGCAACCACTCTTTGACTCCGATAAGGCTCAACTTTACCACCGTAGCTTTCTCCCCTGGTTTGGCCTTTCCCTGCCGTGAAGTGGTGCTCATGCCTCACACTCGTCGCCGTCGGTAATAGCCAAGTGACCGTTGACCGCAGGTGCGTTTTACTTTGAAATTTGATTTATGATGAGTAAATTGATGGTTGGTGGTCTTCAAACTATATATGTGTGTGTGTGTAATTGTGTCCCATATCCTAAAATATCCTAAAATGTGAGAACGAAACATGTTGAATGGCTCTGTACAGATCCTATATCTTTTGAATGTTGTGTGTATGGCTTGTGCTCTGTTTCAGTTACATTACTAGTAGGCTTGTTTGGCAGATTTATGTCTAGTCGTGAGGTAGCTGAAATAAGAACCAAAGAATTGGTTCTTCTCTGAATTCGCCTGAAGGAGAAGGTTCTGTTTTTGTTTACAGAGTTATTCATCTTTCTTAAGTAAAGGCTTGACTTTTCCCCCCTCTTATTTTCAGTGAGATGGTTTGCTTTAGATTTATATATATAAGTTTATATGACATAGTGATAGATAGAACCTAGTGAATTTTCCTACTAAGATTCGGGATGTATATAAATAAGAATGGGAGTTCATATTGAACTTCTTGTTCTGGTATCTTTCTTCCATAATGTAATCCTGTGTTTGGTTGGATTAGGCAGTCTGCTTTTATGTTGATATCAGCAAAGATTTGACTGCAAGAATTTGAGTAATCCTTGAATGCTAGTTTTGGCTTGTGGTTGTTACATTACACTGTTTATTCATCTCTATGCTAAAGTTTTGTTTCAATATTTGAATGGCCTGACATGGGAAATTTATGAGAGGCGTTTGTAATAATCCAATGGAGATAACCATAGTGAATATATAATTGTTTTGAAATTAACTATGATTTTATCGGAGGCGTCTGATAAATAAGATTTAATTGGAGTATTATGAAACACCAAAAAAATCGTTATGAATTTCCCTTATTGGACTATCTTCCTGACTTTGTTTTTTGCCCGTGACTCCATGGCTATTTATTTTTTTATTTATTAGTTTGCCCATTGGACTTGTAATGATCCTATTTGTTGCACAGAGAGAATATTTTGAACAAAGATGGAAATTTTTTTTTGAGGTTTGTAATATAGAATGCCCATTTCACATGATGCATTTGAAACAAAAAATGTTGTTGGCACTAATGTATCACTTGTTAGTGAAAGAAAAACAATTTCCAAAGGAGAAAGGAGAAAGACACTTGTTAGCATTTTTGAGGTTTGTAGCTAGGATTATTTGAATAATACCAAGAAGAATTAACCCAGTTATTTTTCAGTTGTATGTAAGATCTTCTCAGTTTTTTTCTCTAATGATTTTAAACCCTCTTTCATTTTGCTTTGATCAAGATAACTCCCCTATCTCTTACTTGCCCTATTAAAATTCGTCAAATCTGTGTCATTAGTGAAAAAAATAACAACATGAGTAAGGATAAGGTGAAAGCGAGTTGGGATGCAAATAGCACAAAAATCTTCATCAATTTGTGCTTGGAACAAGTTCAAAAAGGTTTCCGCCGAAACACAAGCTTCAGTAAGGATGGGTGGAAAGCTATTTCGGATGGCTTCACTGTTAAGACAGGCAGGATATACGAGAGGGGTCAATTTAAAAATAAGTATGATGCCTTTAGGAAGGAGTGGCAACTATGGGATAGGTTGCTACGTGAGACGGGGGCGGGATGGGATATCATCAACAACACTATTATGGCTAATCCTGACTGGTGGGACAAAAAAATAGCGGTTAGTAACTTATTAATATGAGTGTAGTTCAATCTTTCATTCTGATGTGATGTTTTATAAGAAATGTTATAACTTCATTGCTCTATGTACAGGAAGTTCCAGGGTATGATAAATTTAGAGCTAGAGGTCTACAATACCAAGAAGAATTAACCTAGTTATTTTCTAGTGTTGCGGCCACGGGCACACAGAGTTGGGCACCTTCATCAATATCACTTCCTGTTGAGCCTATCCTAAATGAGGATATGGAAGAAGGTTCAGGAGATAGCGATGAAGTATCAGGGTCACCAACTGGGTTGAGCGGCGACTTGAACTTGTTCAGTTTCATTAGCAATAGTGGAGGTAGTGTGGGGAACAGTGGCAAAGGCAAGGGATCCTCAAGCGGTGATAGAGCAACCAGTTTATTGGGGGTGAGGAAGAGGGGTGTGTCAACAAAAAAGAAAGGGCCTAATTTTGTGAAAATAGCCGAGGCCTTAATCAAGATGGTTGAAGCAAATGACGCCGATGTTCAAGCTTCACGCACGGAGAGGATTGAAGCCCGGGATGAGAGGATGGCCACAGAAGCTCGAGCGTATGAGGTTTCAATAGCCGGAGTAATGAGTCATCTCAATCAGATACCAAAGATTGTGAACGATACTGACTTTTATGCCAGATGTGCCCACCTCCTAATGAGAGACCCACCTGCACGGGAAATGTATGTTGCAGTAAAGAATATAAAGGAGAACATTCTTTACTTTCTGAGGCGTGAGTGTTATGGAAATGAGTGAAAATCGTGTTTAACGATGGGGGTTGTTTCTTAATGTAACGTATGTAGCATGGATTTTTATATGTGTGGCTTTAATTACTCTAGACTTTTATATGTGTACATTGTTACATTAATGTGATGTCGGTGCATTTGAATTACTTTATAATTACATCTTTAATGACTTCATAATGACTGATGTGTATGTTCACAAGAAGAAACAAGTATGGACCAGACAATCACACTACTCGCTTAGCGTAGGAAGTGGTGGATGCGAACAGTCCGGAAAGTTGTAGCACTTGTAGGGGCATATGCTTGCCTTTATTTATGTAAACAACCGCGACACACAAGTGAGTTCACAGGAGCCGCATGGGTCCGTGATGTCTTACGCGGTAATTCTGACCGTTGTTATGATATGTTTAGAATGAAACTCCATGTATTTCATGAACTTTGTTGTGAATTGCAACGATATGGTCTGAGAGAGTTTCGAAATGTTGGTATTCATGAGATGGTTGTGATTTTCTTAAACATTGTTGGGTTTGCGTTGTCGAGTAAGCTTCAACAAGAAAGATTTCAGTGCTCTGGTGAGACTATTCATAGGGCAATGCATTATGTGTTAAATGCATGTTGCCGCCTTGCAATAGACAACATCAAACCCTTAGATGATAAATTTGAGAGCATTCATTCAAAGATACAACTCAGCAATATGTATTGGCCTTTTTTTAAAAATGTTATTGGAGTAATTGATGGCACACACATTCCATGCAAAGTCAAAGCAAGAGAGAAAATAAAATATATAAACAGAAAAGGATTTGCCTCGCAAAACGTGATGACGGTTTGTGACTGGGACATGTGTTTTACCTTTGTATTGGCTGGGTGGGAAGGTTCGGCACATGATGCTCGCTTATTTGATCATGCAGTGACAACATCGGCGATGCATTTTCCACATCCACCTACAGGTTTGATTGTAATTCATACAATCTTATTATTATTAACTTCAAATAATTGTATTCACATTAATCGTACCATTTGAACAGGTAAATACTATTTAGTGGATGCCGGTTACCCAACCCCGACTGGGTACCTTGGCCCATATAGAAGCGAGCGTTACCATCTCCTTGACTTTCAGAGGTCATCCAGGCTTGAAAATGCGAATGAGACCTTCAATTACTTGCATTCAAGTCTTCGGTGCACCATAGAAAGAACATTTGGTGTTTGGAAGAACAAGTTCACAATTTTAAAGGACATGCATAGCTACAAGTTCCTGACACAGGTTAAAATTGTTTGTGCCACGATGGCTATACACAATTTCATTAGAAGATCATCTATTTCTTACCCTGACTTCGAACACCATGACCGGGAGGATCTTGTGTGTGGTGACGATGACGATAATGATGATGCTGCACAATCATCAACAATACCTTCTTTAATTGCATCTTCCTCAGACATGACTTCTCTTCGTGATTCTATAAGAGATCAAATCTGGTATTACACGCAAGACCGTTAGTCATGTACTGCTTTCAGTATTTCAACGTACTTTATTACTTAGTGAACTATAACTTTATCTCTACTTCGATGTTTTGAATTATTGACAAACTATTAAATGTTAATGTATTTGTTTCATGATGAATTTGAGGTTTCTAGACATGCTGTTACGACCAATATATCACTTGTTAGTGAAAGAAATACAATGTCTAAAGGAGAAAGGCAAAAACAGATTGTATTAACTGCATTGAAAGAACGGCTCCTTATACTATTTTTATATGTTAACTATTGAATTATGAAATTTCAATGTACAATTTATTAATATATATATTTCTATGGATGTATGTACAATTAATTTTTTTTTTCACAATTTATAATTTTTTGGACAAACTTAAAAAGATTTTTTGGTATTTATTGTTCAATTTTATGTTAAATAATACCTAAAATATAATCTAATATTTTATATCTAATTATTATAAATTATTTTTTACAATTTATTATAATACATACATACATACATATATATTTATTATAAATTTTTTAGATAATTTTATGCCATTTTTTGTATTTATTATGAAATTTACTACTATATAATACATAAAATATAATATTATCATTTCTATGTAATTATCACAAAAGTTAATGTCCTTTTCAGTAATTTGACCATGGAAAAAAACTATTCTGATCATAATATCCAAACACTCTCATTTTATCAAAATCACTTTTTTCTCCACAGTCTATTCTCAAAAATCAATTTTTTCACTTTTTCTCCATAAGCTATTCTCAAAAGCTGATTCCAAACACACCTAGTATCAAATGGTGTTTTGATCTTTATGATTTATCTCTTTATTAAATTAAAGAATATACTTAAAGGACCTGATTCCAACACTTGTACTTCATCCCTACAAAATTTTCTCAGTTGGAGTTTCCTTCTTTTTGTAGCCCTTTTGTTACTTAGTGTAAACTAGAGAGAGAGCTTACATTTATATAAGTGTGTATAAGTATCTCATATTAAAAGGATTGACTATTACCTATTTATACATAAAGGAAGGGACATAAAAGTAAACACTAACATAAATTAAGAAGGAAATTAGGGAGGGAATTAAGGCACAATATTATCCTAAGACTCTCAACACTTAGAACTGAAAAAAGAGAATCGTGGAAATGTTGTCATATTTTATATATGCATTTATTTATGTAGAATAAGTGACACATAAATCTATAATTATATGAGACTAACAAGCTGGTTGAGAGTTGGGATGGTAAACGGTCTCATCCCATAAGGAGGAGAATACAAATTCAAATCCTGAAAAGCGTACTTATTAGAAGGGCTTTAATCTTAGCGCTCCCAATTTGACAGAGATTAGGCCTAAATTCAATAGGGGATACTCTGAATTCATAATACACACATGTATAAGTATTTTTTTTCCTCCTGACATAAAGTGGATGCTCCTATTTATTTGGATAGAAAATGTAAAAAAGATGAAGTACGTAAGAGGAAGTGGAAAGTTAGGTAGTGGAGTCATTCTCCCGTTTGTTCGTTTGTTTTTTTCAAATTTTATCGGATATCCCAAGGGGACGAAGACTTTCATCTCTCATGTATAGTTTCGTTTGATTTTGTATTCTTGGTAAAGTAATAAATAACAATAGAGAGGCTTATTTTTATTTGTTTATAATTAAATCACTCATCAATATATGCAGTTTCATTTAATTTTTATATTTTATAAATTATAAGAATTTTTTAATTTTTTAATTTTTTTCCAGTAATTTTTTTGTTTTTTTATTTATTTCTTATGATGGTAATCACAATATTGATGATGGTAGATGTATGAATAAAGTTTTTTCTTAATGTTTTAAATTGTTATATTTAGTCCCTAATATGGTAACAATAACAGTGTTGAATTAGTGATATCAAATAGTCACAAAAAAATAAAAAACAATATCATAGATAGGTGCAAACAATAACAAATTTATGAATGTTAAGTATATTATCTATTCTTTTTCATTTTAAATTCTCTTGAAGAAGAAAAGTGCCTAAATCCTAATGCTCTATGTTTTAAAGGCAAGGTCCTAGAAGGAATCTAACTCGCACGGTTGAATGATGGAATGAATGTAGAGAGATGGAAATAGGGAAAACATGAGAGTTTTATTGTCCGTTTTGCATATAGGTCCCTTTCTCCTGATCATACAGGCCCACCTGGCTCATGGAGAAATTTATGGAAATTAAAAATTCCACAAAAATGCAAAACCTTTGCCTGGTTAATGTTACATGGAAGGCTCATCACTAATAACTTAAAGCATGGTATGAACCTATACGCTAATGGCATATGTGACAGATGTTAAAGTGAAGTGAAAGATAAGCTTTCACGCTCTGAGGAATTATAGAGAGATTAAATCTTGGTGGAGAAGCTTAATCCCAGTCCATAAACACCAAGAGTTTTTCTCAGGTAATGCCACGTAATAGTTTCAGTTTAACATGATATATAGATCACAGACGGAGAAAGGATCTTGGAAGAATCTTTTCTCAATTATTTGCTAGCTGATTTGGTAAGAACGCAATGATCGAGTACATATGGGAAATCAAACAGACCTTGGGTAACTATATGCAAGGGCCAAAGCAATTTTGGGCTGTATGGGTGAAACACAACAGAAGCTTCAGTCTGTCAACATAATGGGTGCCTTATGTATGGGACACGACGAGGGACTTGATGATGCTTTGCATATTGTCCTAGTTCAAGGGGACAAAACCTACTCCCGATATAACACTAAAATTGCATGTGGAGGTGTTATTTTGGACCCGACTGGATCTATCTTGGAAGGATTTAGGTGCCGATTGGATTTTGGTGATGCACTAACATCAGAGCTTTATGGTGTCCTCATTGGATTTAAGAGAGCGTGGGATAGAGGACATCGGTTAGCCCTAGTAGTAATAGACTCTCAAGAGACAATCGAGCTAATCCGTAATGAAATTCTGGAACTACATGAAGATCGGACCCTTGTATTGGAAGTTGTCGAGATGCTGAATTGCCAATGGTCGGCATCTATAGGCTATATACAATGGGAGAACATGCAAAGGCAGACCAGCTGGCTAAAATGGTACTGAATGACGTCCCAGGTCTTCTAATCCTGGATCAGAATACTGTAGTAGCATGTTTGCAGACCGAGGGGATGAGTTATTTGTAGTAGATATTACTTTTTTCCCCATCTTATCAAAAATAAAAAAAATAAAGAAAGGTATGTGGTGTGTGCCAAAAAAAACAAAGGAAAAAGAAATACACACGCACACACGTGTTCGCATCTTCTTTTTTTTTTACCTTTTTTGGATAGAAAGAAAATTTCTTTCTAATTTTGATTCGTTCCTTGGCAAACATGAAAACTAGCTGCTCTCTCTCTCTCTTTTTAATAATTTGATGAAACAGAAAAGTAGTTGTTCTGAACGAATATGTTTCATGATTTTTCCATAATCTTTTGCCATGATTTTTGTAAGAATTTCGGGCATACCTAGAATCCAACTGATTCACTAAAGTACTTATACGAAATTGGAATACCAATACAGACCCCGATCATGTTATACAACAAATATACCAAATAGATAGAGAAGAGAGTATATATATGAGAGAACTTTTTTAGAGGGAGGATAACACTTTATTTGCGTTATTATTCATATTGTTTTCCCCCTATCCCACATCCTATATATAGCACAAGTATGATTATATAGAAATATATATAACTCTTAAACGTAAGGTTATATAAGAATAGACATAACTATTAAACTATAAAATAATATTTCTCTTTACGAACTCATGTCTCTCTATGATAGCTTCTATTGAATCGGACTTGAGCTTTAATCCATCAATGGTGTACTACAATATTCCAACAATTTTCTTTAATACAAAACAACTTGGATTATCTACTATCACAAGCACGCGCGCGCGCGCACGCACTCACAAAATTTAGGGTTAAGGGACAAAAATACACATGAACTTTTATCAAATATGCACCTAGCACTATGAACTTTCCTTGGATACAAAAATGCCCATAAACTTTTCCTAAATGTGCACCTAACACTATAAACTTTTCCTAGGTATAAAAATATCTATGAACTTACTTAAATAGGGGCAAAAATACTACTTCTTTTAATTTGGATAATGTTATGAGTGTAGGATGGTGTATTTAGAAGTGCAAGTGTACACTGTCGTAATCAAGTAATATAGAAGTGAGTAGAGTATCGTTCCCACGAGGATTGATCACTAAGTCCCAAAATTGGTAATTTTAATTCTATTTAGTCGGTTGATTAGTTGTGATTGAGATTACAAGATAGAAATGATGAAATATGAATACAAGTGATATAAAGACAAATATGAGAAAAAGCCCTAGGGATTAGATTTCACTTAATAAATTCCGGATTGAATCACTTATCTATTCTAGTCCAATTTATTCCACATGATTGACGGTCGAGTTTCCCTATTTTAATTACTAGCCTCTTCCAAGGTCAAGTAATTCTATAATTAATTGCTAACCCAATATATTCCTATATGAATTTAAGCAATCAATCATGCATTAAGATTTATGGAACTCAATTAAGACTACATAACCCATATGAATATATTCCTATTTCATATGCAAATTATGGTTTTAATTATAGGATCCACACACATGTATCTCCTTCCGGTCTCAACATGCATATTAAAATCATCCAAAAGGTGGCCAATCAATTGTAAGCATTAAGAGCAATAATTAAAACTCAATCATGAAGGAAAAATTAAAACTATATTTAATAAGTTAAGATTCAATCCGTCATTAGTAAGCTACGTCATCACCCTAGGAAAAGGAAAATTTAGCTCATGATAAAATTAAAAACAAAACCAAAATATATTCCAAACATCATAAATATTGCATAAAAATTAATTACAAAAACATAAAAATACTACTACAAGATGCATGAAAATGGAAAATCTAGCCTACCATATAGGAGGTAAAACCATCCATGTAGGTGGCAACCTATACCATCCATAAAGGAGGACTACCTAGGCCTTCCATATAGGAGGTAAAACCATCCATGTAGGAGGCATGCAAGAAGTAAAAAAATGCAAGAAATAAATTCTAAAAATAACAACTCTCTCTCTAAAATAGAAACTCTCTCTCTCTCGTCCTTCCTCCTCCATTTTAGGGTGCCAAGAAGCTCTATTTATAGGCTTCATTTTCGGACTGCTACAGTATTTTGCTACAGTGAACCGACCACCCACTTGCTACAGTGCACCGACTGCTACAGGAACCGCACTGCTACAGTGAACCGACCACACCGTCCGCTACAGTGCACAGTGAACAGTGAATAGTACGGCATGGATAGTAACTTTCCCTTAAATGCCTTCTTTAATTCTTTTTAATCCGGTACTATCCATGGCTGCAAGAAAATCATTATTTATTTATTAATTACACCCAAATTAATTACATTCAGCTCAAATATAGTCCACAAAATATCATATAAGTGAAAATGAATATGCAAATATTTTACTTATCAAATTCCCCCACACTTAGCTCTTGGACGTCCTCAGACGAGAAAGAGTAACTAATAAGTGCTTCCAACAAAATCAGAAGTGTCAAGTCATAAACAATGACACAATTAAAGAATAAAGAGATCATAGTATTCTTGAATCAAAAAAAGTATAAATTGGTAACTTCATTTGAAAATAAATGAACCGAATTCATAATTGTGGCTCATTCTCTCAATCTCTCAATCTCTCAAGTGTTTTAGGGTAAGTGTTTCGCTCAAATTCACCTGAAAAAATTACACTACCATAAGCTTGCCAAAAATCTCAATCTCCACTACCTAATTCACATGTATAATTCAAATCAAAAGGACTTATTAAAGGTTGTAATGTGGTTAAAGTAAAAGGAATGTAAAAAGTGATATGAATGATTATATTTACTAAGTAAATAGAGCAATTGAAAAATGGGTCATCTTATGAATAAACCTGGCCTATCTCATCCCAACAACCCATAATTTACATTTTTTTCTTTTTTTTTCTTTTTCCATTTTTTTTACAATTTCTGCACTTTTGTGGTTGATGATATATAGACCCCCACACTTGTCAAAAGCCCATTTCACAGAAATTTCAAATGCTCTGTTAATCTTTCGAATTAAGTAAAAGCACTTGATAAATTATTAAAACACATATTAATGGGTTGAGAATAAAGAAATAATCAATTAGGCTCAAAGGGGTTTATCAATGGTATAATTGCAAGGTTGGCTATTTGGCTCTGGCTAAACAAAATGAATGCCTTTATCATTTTTGAATGTGCATGTGACATGTAATTTCAACTAGATTTAAAGCAAGTTCTAGAGTGACAACTTAATAGGTGAATATCACACACAAGAAAGATAATCACTATTTATCATATAGGCTCAAAAGCTCACGGTTAGGGACTTTCAAATTCAGCTCATTCAATCTCAAAATTCATCACCAAATTCAACAATCAGTTATTCAATCATGCTATAAAATCTCTAAACTCAATTGATCCATGCTTCAAACTTATATACTTCTTAAAATCATTGAACAACATTTAAATAAAATATTTTTTTATAAGGTCGGACCTTTTTTTTTTTAAAAGATGAAATAACAAAAAAAAATACAACTAATAAGATGCGTCTCAAGAGTTAAGAATAACTCTTTACTCTGCCATCTATGCATACCCCATGCATCTAATGGTTTTACTAACTAACTATCTAATGGAGAAATTATGCTCTTTTTTTTATAATCCTCCCCCAACCTAAATCAGACATTGTCCTCAATATCTTCTAAAGATTAAAGAAATGTTTTTTTTGAACAACCTAAACACACAATAAATTAAACCAATATGCTAAGAGTAAAACCATAAGATAAAAGAAAGTTACAACCGGAGAGTGGTATCTGGCTCTTGCTTCTGACTGCTATCTAAAGATTGCCCACCTTTTTCTTTTACTAATAGATCTGGTTGAGGTTCATAGGTTTGCAGTTTATCTAGTAGTTGATCAGCAGTTGGTGCAGAAATGATGGATTGACGAGTCGCTTGGGGTATGAATCTTGTTTCCACAGCATGATCAAGAAAAGACAACAGGTTATCATAAAAACCATTAACATTTAACAATCCTAATGGTTTTTTATGAAAGTTCAGTTTAGCCCAATATGCAATGCTAGAGATCACATCCAACGTTTCAAAACCACCGGGTAGAGCGATAAAAGCATCAGCATTGTAAAACATACGTCCCATTCGTTCAGGCAGACTTGAAACCCCTAACTCTTGCCCTAAGGAGAAGATGTGATTTTCTAACTCCTTCACCCTTACGTTCAAACCTTTACTACCATTCATGGTTGCAGCAATAGCCACACTTCCCCTCAGTCCTTGAATACCTCCCCCGTAGACAAAATTGATCTTTCTTGTAGCTAATGCACGTCCCAGTTTATTGGCTGCAGGTATAAACTCTCTATCCTTTCCCAAGTCAGTTTCACCAAAAATGCATATAGATTTAAAACTGCATTTTAGAGTGATACCACTCCTCTCTTTTCCTCTCTCGGACATTTTATGTTTTTTACAAATGGAAGATTACATATTTATATTATAAAAACAACGACAACAAAATCATGCAAATCACACATTTTTAAAAAAAAATTGAAAAAAATTTCTGACATGAATGACCAGTGGGCCACTGTGCGAAGAAATTAAGTAAAGTGAGTAAAGAAAGTCAAAAGTTACTGAAAAAGATAAGACAAATTGACAAAAGCAAGATTATGTACAGTAGTTGTGATTGTGGCTCACATCTTCCTCTGGTTTTACGTCTAGTAACGGCTTAAACACTTTCTATGAATCGAGGATTTGCTTCCCATCCAGTTTTCTTATAAACTGGCAAACAGGGTCTTTTAACGTCAGATTCCCAAGACGGTAGCGCTCTTTTTCTTTGTTGAATATATCTAATAAATCAAGAAGAACATGATGAACATCACCACTAGGATGCGTCTCAAGAGTCTGAATGATATCATCCAATGACTCCTTACTCAGTCCATCCTTTATAAATTGGATTTTATCTTCTCGATTTATAGAAACTATACCTTTACTCCTACAGCGCTGATCATAATTCCACCTTGCACATTTAGGACAAACCTTCATTCTTTTAGCTCTTCTCTTTTTGGAGTAAGAGCTTCTTCCCATACCTGACATAGGTTTAATAAATGAATCATGAATCTCACCTATTAAACGTACCTTAGCTTCAATGATCCATCGGACATCCTCAGGAAGGCCCAAACGCTTGAATGTCTTCATTCTTTCAAGTCGACAACTATAGATCTTCCTAAGCACATCTTTGGAAAGAGTAGGGAACCTGTTCTTAAGCTTTACAATAATTTCCTCCATGATGAGACTAAAATTTAAAGATGCAGTTTTGTGTGCTTCAGTAAGTAAGAAAGAAAAATGAAATATTAAGGAAAAGAAGTTTTGGGTTGCCTCCCAAATAGCCGCCCTTCTTTAACGTCTTTAGCTAGACAAAGACCAAACCAATAATTATTTATTTATTATTATTATTATTATTATTATTATTATTATTTTAAAAAATTAGGACTTACCTGTTATTTCCTCCAAAGTGATGACAGTTTTCAAAGTGTTAAACGCACCGTCATTATACTCTTTCAGCCTTTGCTCATTTACTTTGAATTTTCGATCACCATCTTGAATCTCCACTGCTCCATATGGCCATGTTTGAACCACAGTAAAAGGTTCTGACCACCTTGATCTCAGCTTTCCTAGAAATAGCTTTAACCTTGAGTTGCATATCAGAACTTTTTATCCCGGCGTGAACTCTCTCCTCAAAATTCTTTTATCCTGCCACATTTTTGTCTTCTCCTTGTATAACTTTGCATTCTTATGAACTTGTTGTCTGGATTTTTCAAGCTCATTGAGTTGGAGAAGTCTCTTCTTACCAGCTGCCTTTAAGTCAGAATTTAAGGTTTTTATTGCCCAATATTCTTTGTGCACTTCAGGATTAGTTGATTTTGAAACATCTACTATTCCCATTGCGAGTGGTTGATTCATGCAGCTTTTGTTCACCACGTCTTTTGTGCATCTGGTTAATGTATCTACTCTGTAACAGGTGTCACCTTCATTTGGACATGACCAAGCCTTAAAAATGTTAAAAGATACTTGGTCATCTTGAGCTCGTAAAGTCAACTTTCCATGTTGCACATCTATTAAAGTTCTCCCAGTTGCTAAGAATGGCCTCCCAAGAATGATAGGAATTTCTTGATCTTCTTCCATGTCAAGTATGATGAAATCAGCTGGGAATATGAGTTTGTCCACCTTCACCAGAACATCTTCTAAGACACCCCTCGGATGTTTAATTGATCGATCAGCAAGAAGTAGTGAAACTGTGGTAGGCTTCACCTCTCCAAGACCAAGTTTTCTGTAGACAGATAAGGGCATGAGATTTACACTTGCTCCCAGGTCACAAAGTGCTCTTTCAAAGTTACATTGACCTATGGTGCAAGGTATGCAAAAGCTTCCTGGATCTTTCAGCTTTGGTGGTAGTTTCTTTCGCAGAATGGCGCTGCACTCCTCAGTAAGTGCAACTGTCTCAAATTCCTCCAGCTTACGCTTATTTGAGAGAATGTCCTTCATGAATTTTGCATAACTAGGCATTTAGGCAAGAGCGTCTGCAAAAGGGATGTTGATATGTAACTTTTTAAAAACCTCCAGAAACTTTTTAAACTGCTTGTCTAGCTTTGCCTTCATAAGTCTCTGAGGGTATGGAACTGGTGGTACATATGGAGGGTTATCTGGAAAGCTGATTCTTCCTGGTACCACATCATCTTCTTGAGGTTTTTGTGCTTCCTCCTTCTTTTCTTGTTCACTTTCTTTCTTTTCTCCGTCAGTCTTATGTAGAATTACAGGATCTTTCAATTCTTTCCCACTCCTTAATGCAATAGCCTTCACATGCTCTCTTGGGTTTTTCTCAGTGTCACTTGGAAGAGTACCTGGTTGTCTGGAATTCAGCATATTTGCAATTTGGCCCATTTGGATCTCCAAGTTCTTTATTGAGGCTTCCTGGCTTTTAAGTGTTGCATCAGTCCTAGCCATGAATTGAGATGTATTCATGGTTAGTTGAGCCAGTGCATCTTCTACATTCACTTTTTGCTGTGGTGGATTTGGCGGTTGAAGAGCTTATTGCTGGTAGTTCCCTTGGGGTTTGAACACATTTTGATTATTCCTCCAGCCAAAGTTTGGATGACTCTGCCAACCTGGATTATAAGTGTTTGAGAATGGGTCATTTATTTGATTTCCGATATAATGAGCTTGCTCCGAATGAGAAGATATGGATGACTGTCCATCTTGACTTTGTGTACTCATATGAGGTCCTCCATATCGGTCACAGGTTTCATGAGGAGTACTGATTGCATTTGCATGACTAGTCAATAAGCTCACTTGCTTGGATATAGATGCAACTTGAGAAGATAAAGTTGTAAGGATATCCAGCTCGTGCACTCCAAGTACCTTCTTTGAATTATGACGTTCAGAAGGCCATTGATATGCATTTGCCGCCATCTCCTCAAGTAAATTGTAGGCATCATCTAGATTTTTCCCCATTAAAGATCCTCCAGCTGCAGCATCTACAAGAATTCTGGTAGTATGCGTCATCCCATTGTAGAATGTTTGCAGTGTCCACCAATCTGGTAACCCATGATGAGGACATCTCCTTAGCAACTCCTTGTATCTTTCCCAGGCTTTATAAAGGCTTTCTAGTTCATGCTGGGAAAATGAGGTAATTTCATTCCTCAATTTTGCAGTTTTTCCTGATGGAAAGTATTTCGCCAAAAATTTCTGTGCCAAGGCATCCCATATAGTTATGCTTCCCACCGGTAGAGAATGTAACCAGCTCTTAGCCTTATCCCTGAGTGAGAAAGGGAAAAGTCTAAGTCTAATGGCATCATCAGTAACACCATTATGCTTGAATGTGTCACATATTTCAAGGAAGCTGGCTATATGTGTATTGGGATCTTCTGTTGATAAACCACCAAACTGATTGGCTTGCACCATCTGGATAGTTGCAGGCTTGATTTCAAAATTGTTGGCTGCTACTGGTGGTTTTCTGATTCCAGAAGTTGTCTCCATGACTGTTGGTGTTGCATAATCACGGAGTGTTTTGGTATCTGCTACTTCTCCTTCCGGATTTGCCATTGAATTAATTGAATTAGACTGCTTTTGAACTCTCTGATTTCTTCGACAAGTTCTCTCGATCTCAGAATCACAAGGTTGTAATTCAGTCTTCTTCGATCTGGTCATATACTAAGCAAAAACCTGAAAAGAAACAAAAGACACAAAAAAAAATGTAATATGAAGACCAAATTAGTATTAAAATTACTTGGTATTGATATTAATGACAATCCCCGGCAACGGCGCCAAAAACTTGTTACGAGTGTAGGATGGTGTATTTAGAAGTGCAAGTGTACACTGTCGTAATCAAGTAATATAGAAGTGAGTAGAGTATCGTTCCCACGAGGATTGATCACTAAGTACCAAAATTGGTAATTTTAATTCTATTTAGTCGGTTGATTAGTTGTGATTGAGATTACAAGATAGAAATGATGAAATATGAATACAAGTGATATAAAGACAAATATGAGAAAAAGCCCTAGGGATTAGATTTCACTTAATAAATTCCGGATTGAATCACTTATCTATTCTAGTCCAATTTATTCCACATGATTGACGGTCGAGTTTCCCTATTTTAATTACTAGCCTCTTCCAAGGTCAAGTAATTCTATAATTAATTGCTAACCCAATATATTCCTATATGAATTTAAGCAATCAATCATGCATTAAGATTTATGGAACTCAATTAAGACTACATAACCCATATGAATATATTCCTATTTCATATGCAAATTATGGTTTTAATTATAGGATCCACACACATGTATCTCCTTCCGGTCTCAACATGCATATTAAAATCATCCAAAAGGTGGCCAATCAATTGTAAGCATTAAGAGCAATAATTAAAACTCAATCATGAAGGAAAAATTAAAACTATATTTAATAAGTTAAGATTCAATCCGTCATTAGTAAGCTACGTCATCACCCTAGGAAAAGGAAAATTTAGCTCATGATAAAATTAAAAACAAAACCAAAATATATTCCAAACATCATAAATATTGCATAAAAATTAATTACAAAAACATAAAAATACTACTACAAGATGCATGAAAATGGAAAATCTAGCCTACCATATAGGAGGTAAAACCATCCATGTAGGTGGCAACCTATACCATCCATAAAGGAGGACTACCTAGGCCTTCCATATAGGAGGTAAAACCATCCATGTAGGAGGCATGCAAGAAGTAAAAAAATGCAAGAAATAAATTCTAAAAATAACAACTCTCTCTCTAAAATAGAAACTCTCTCTCTCTCGTCCTTCCTCCTCCATTTTAGGGTGCCAAGAAGCTCTATTTATAGGCTTCATTTTCGGACTGCTACAGTATTTTGCTACAGTGAACCGACCACCCACTTGCTACAGTGCACCGACTGCTACAGGAACCGCACTGCTACAGTGAACCGACCACACCGTCCGCTACAGTGCACAGTGAACAGTGAATAGTACGGCATGGATAGTAACTTTCCCTTAAATGCCTTCTTTAATTCTTTTTAATCCGGTACTATCCATGGCTGCAAGAAAATCATTATTTATTTATTAATTACACCCAAATTAATTACATTCAGCTCAAATATAATCCACAAAATCATCATATAAGTGAAAATGAACATGCAAATATTTTACTTATCAGATAACATTGTCTATTTAGTGAGTGTTTGGAAACTATCAAAACCGTGGTTTCAGAAACACTTTTCCATAAATCAAGATAACTCATCTCATATATTTACTTCGTAAATCATAAAAATTATTCTCCAAAGATTAATCCAAACGTACACTTAGATACATTTTGACTAAAAATGTTGATGTGGATGCACATGTGGCATCCTAATTGGAAAACTCAAAAATTACAACAATTATTTCTCCACTCTATGACTGTCGCCTTTCCCCCATTGACGCCACCATCATGATTGTTGTTCCATTGTGTCTGCTTTCTTCCACTAGCAATATAAATCAATCCCCTTTCATTATGCCTGATTTGAAGCATCCTCCTCCTCCACTATTGTCACCACCGTTCTATCCTCAAAGCCAAATCTATAAAGGCGAATGTGGTCAACGAGAAATTGCAAACTAGAAGCAATATAGAAAAATCAACCCCTAGAAAATTGAAAAGCACATGCAATAAAAGATTTATAAGGATTAGGAAAAAATATACTAAAGAAAGCCAACACCCCCTTGTAGCCTCATAGGTCTTAGACTTGCAACTTCTTTCTCTTCTTCTTCATCGAAGCTTGCGGCCATAGATGATGTCAAGATTCTCAAAACCAAGCTATGCACAATCAAAAGTGGTCCTATTGGGCACGCAACTGCCATTTACACTGCTCGTGCCGAGCTAAAGCCCTTCCTTTTCGAAGTTTGGACGACCAATGAAATTGCCCTCGGTGGTCAACTTACTATAACCACAAGAAATCTTCAGAGAAGAAATAGGCGGAGGAAGAAGGGACAATGATGGCCAAAGGTGGAGAATTCAGAGAATTTGGGAGAGGTAAAGAGAGACAAGAAAATTCACCAGAGAAATCTGTAAAAGCTAGTGGCAATGAGAAGTGCTGAAGAGATGATGGTGATGAGAGGAGGGAGGAAACTGAGTTTCTTTTCTTTCTTTCTTTTTTTAAACTAACCCTTTCAAAAAATAAAACGATAGGGGGAGAGCAAAATAATAGGGATTAAATTAATATGAGCTGGCACATTATGATTGGAGAATATGGGGATAGGATGATAGAAGAGGACATGCGGAGAGTTGTGTGGGGCCATTGAACCAAAAAGTAACCACCATTTGCCCCTATGTAAAAAAGTGTATATTAAAAAAGTGTATAAACATTTTTGCACCTAACAATAGTTTATGGTGCTGTGTGTACATTTGAGAAAAGTTCATGAACATTTTTACCGTTTAACACTATAATTTATGACTTGATATTTTGGTTTACTGTTATTTAAATTGATCTTTTTACTTAAAACTGCTTTTGTCTTGATTGTTAATTAAATGAATTCAGTTTCTGAAATTAAAAGATATAGCATGTGTTCCTTAATAGGTGTTGCTCCTAATAAAAGGGTTTTTACCTTTTAAATACGAGGGTTTGAGTTCTAAGTCTTTCTAAATTTTTTTGGCAAAAAAAAAAAGTCTTTCTAAATTTAGAAAATGTTCTTGGGTGAGCTACCTTCAATTGAGTCCGGCAATGATTAAATCTGATATAGTTAAATAACCATATAAATATAATAGCTTAGTTTGAAAAAGACAAACCTTGGTACAGATTCTATTTTTTTATTATTAATTTTAGGTTTCAAACCTACTATAAGAGGACCTAAGAGATTTGAGAGAAAATGTCTCAGCTAACCTCCCTCTCCACCACTTATGTTCAGATTTAACATCCTATAATTCAATTCTTTCTTCTTACATGAACCATTTTGTTGTTTGTTAATAAAATTGAATTTTTTTTATAAAAAAAATGTTTAGGTGAGTTGGGTCTATAGACTCACTAAAGCTAGACATGTCTTTGGGTTCAAATAGTGCTTGCAGAGATACTTACAAATCGTTCATCAACAAGGATCTCACATTGGTGAGATTCGAACTCACAATCTTATGGTTATAACTCAAACTCCTTACCAATTGAACCAACATTTGTTAGTTAATTTTATAAGTTTTGTTGGTAAATAAAATTTAAAGGCCTCATAGAAGTTATTCAGTGGGCCAGTATTAGAAGGCCCATTCGATATTGGCCTATCAGGCCCAGTTCAAACTGAATAACAAATATTGGGTGAAAAATTTCTGGATACTACACTCCTTGAGTTGGTGGTATAAGAACCTAAAGGGGAAATTACAATAGAGTTACAAAGATGGCATCTAAACTCCCAAAAGTCCTAAATTTACTAAACATACAATCTCACGTTCAAGTTAGTGCCACTGCCCACTGGGGCACATGGTCAACCATAATTTCATACTATTATGTCATAAGATGTTTTGCTGCTTATAGTTGACATACTATACAAAGTTTGATAGAGCTTATATTTTATGGATCAAAAAACATATATTTTATAAATTCGTTGAACTATTTTCACCTTGGTTAATAATATAGTTACATGTATAAAATGCCTTTTTTGCATTAATATTATTTTTTTGGCCATAAATATTATGGGTGACAATAAATTTTCTAGTGATTATGTGGTTTTTAAATAATTTTAGAAAAATTAATATTTATATTAATGATGATTTTAAACGAAAATTGGAAAAATATATGAAAGAACAAACTGAGTTAAAATCAATCTAAAGGCAAAATATGAAAAATAAATTATTTTATTTTTTCTTTTTACCCAAGAAAAGCTGTGAATCTGGATTATGATGCTAGATAATTATAAATCAAATATTATTATCATAATCATTTCTATGAATTTAGTCTTTTATTGTTGAAGAGGATACATTCATTGTCCTCTTTTTTATTATTTTCTCATCATTTCATTTTCACCCTTAGATTATGAAATAAATTGTTTAAATATAATATTTTATAAAATTATTATTACAATATTTTATAAATTAAAATTTATTTATAATTATGAATGATATGGATTAGATTTTAAGAGTTTAAATTTATTTATTTATGCTTATAGAAATAATTTTATAAAAAATTGAACCTAAACTATATATTGTTTCAATCTAACGGTGAGATCATGAAAAAAAATAAGAAATAAGATAATAAGATAATAATAATTTTAGAGGATATTAAATTTCAACTATTTATTTTATAACCCAAAAGTGGAGATGAGATGATGCTAAGAAAGCAAGAAAAAGAATAATGAAGGATCATCTTCCCATTTCTATTAAGGAGAATACCTATTAATAATTAATAACTCTAAAAAAGGAATTTGGTAGTGGCGTGAGAACTCCGTCGCTGAAACAAAATAGAACGAACGACAAAGGCTCCTCGCCCGATCTTCTCAAACTAAGCCCTGATTTTGTTATTTTATAGATCTGCAAATTGGGCGAAACCATTAGAAAAAATTGAACTTCGAAAACATTCGTCTTTAGTTTTAGAGAATTCATTTGTTCTGAATCATTTATTGGCTGTTGCCGAATTGTGAAGTCACAAGAGCCAGGAAAACAAAAGGGGATTCTTATTTAGTATGTGAGAGCGATGACGGGGTCGGGCAGTAACGCGGCTTCTTCTTCTTCGTCTTCTTCGGAAAGCACTGACATGTCGATCTCAGGCAAGTTATTTGATTTCAGTTCAATATAAACTATTCCTGTAATACTATTTTTCTCTAGATTTTGACGTTGACGAGTTCTCTTCGAAGTAATTACCTTCACATTTCCGTATGTGTATCCTTTTTATGGTTTTAATTGTGCTTTTTTGGGGGTAGAATTTTTATTTTAGAAATAGTGCGTTGGTGTCGGAAGTTTGGTATGAAATCTTAGGGTCCGAATTTCGGACCTTTGAAGAACGCGAGGGACCAGTATCTGGGTTGGGACTTATTACAGTATGTGTGGTTTTGCCAAATTGAAAATATTGTGGTCAAAATCAAATACGTCTAGCGTCTTATTTTTATGGTTTAAGTGGAATGGGTGTTCAACATCGGTCATTAGAGGGATTTTGTAATGTGATGGAGGACTACTCAGAGTGACATGCGCAAAAGAGTCAGTTGACTAGGATATCTTGAAAGGTTTTTATTTGATGTCTTGGCAACCTTAGAGCTTCTCGATACTTAGCTATCTGTTTTCCAAGGGAGTGTTGAATTTGAATTTGTTTGTGATTGTAAATCACTGATAGGTCCCTCAACAGACCTCTCTTCGCCACGTAAAGAACAGATTTAGACATAGAGATGAAAATTTAAGATAAAATTCATTATTTTAGATGCAGTACACTACACTGGTACAACGAACATTGCACAAAATCCGCTCTACTACAATTACGAATGACACTGTAAAGAAAGGAAAATGATTACTCTTTCAGATTCTAACACAAAGTATGATATTGATACGAGCAAAGATACAACTGGCACACAACGACACTACAATCTTAGCAGAACAGAAACTCTAGAACACAAGAACATAACTGGTTTTGCAATCATTCGAGAGGATTGAATCTCTCCTCTCCAATGTCTAAGCCTGACTTAAAGTTCTTCTTCCCCCTTTCATCCTTCCAAACTCCTCTCTATATACCCTGTTGTAGAGAAACTGTAGGAAGAGAGAAGAGAAGAGGTAGGAGACAGAGAGATATAAAGAAATAGAGAGAACAGATGTAATTATTCTGAACATAATCAACAAAAACAACACATTCTGAACCCCGAGTCCCTTATGTATATACAACCTAGGCTAATGGATATAACTAACTCCTAACTAACATGAATAATTCTTATATCTATTATTATTTACATAACAATACTCCCTCCCCCATTAGACCCTTGTCCTCAAAGGTTTGGAACCTTAAAGCTTGGAAACTGTAGTTGAAACTGAAGGGAACCCAAGTGGCCACTTCATCTGGTAGGCCTTTCCACTGTACTAAAACCTCTGTTATAATCCTCCCTTTGCTCCTTCCCACCCTTTTATTTAGAATAGTTTCAGGTTCTGAATGTGTAGGGGCCGCTGGCTATTCAATAGGTGATAGGTGGATGTCGTCGCTTAACTAAGGGATCTGGACAAAGTTTAAGCCGTGTCACATGGAAAACAGGGTGTATCCCTCTCCCAACTTTCTGAATGCTGCCCTTACTGTGTTCATCATGACTACCTAGCTTTACTCCCCAATTTTTCTGTTTCATCAGGTTCTTACCCATAGTATTTTCTTCTAGATCACTAGTTCCACCTTTCCTTCCTTTTTGCCGCTCTTTTATGTTCCTTCTGTGAGATGTAGCGGCAATAGGTGATGGAGTCTTCTTGTTACTCCACACTGAAGATCCACCTTGTCCTCAAGGTGATAGTTTGTAGAACCACGAATTGCATGTTTAGTTCCCTTCCCAGAATCTTGAGACTTTTATGAATACGAAATCAAATTCGTCTTTGCCAAAAATATTCGTCAAACCTGAACGTATGTGTGAAGTTGTCTGCTTCAATAATCATGCTATTCTTCACCAATGGAAATCAGACTAGAAAATAGCAGAAATATTCGTAATTAGACTAGTAATTAGCAAATTGTCCACTTTCTTGTTCTCTTACAAACTGCATCAAATGCTTTGTAAGGGAAAAAAAATCTAAAATAATTGCTATCATTAAAAAATTGAAATTTCCCCATGCCTTCTTGACTCTTCAAATTCCATTTATCAGTTCCTGCACAAATTGAATTGCATAAGATCAGGGGGGTTCCCTGCGGGCTTGTTCTCCATTGCTTTGACTTCTAATTGCTTCAATTGGTCTGAATTATCTTTAAGATGTATAACAGAAGTTACTTGCAAATTCTTGGCATTTAAATCAGTGATTGATCCATAGTTGGATGTTGGTTGGTATAGTCATCTTCTGTTATCCTGATGCACATCAAAAGCGAAAAACAATTTTGATGTATACAGTGAGTTAGCTTTGCTTTGCGGAATGAAGACTATTTATTAGACCAGAAGTTGCTTTGTCTTCCTTTCATGGTTATTGGAATCTTGGACTTCTTTGTCAAACTTGATATGGCCTTTTATGTTGGAATTTCGAACAAATCTGTCTGGTCAATACGATCAATTAGTTGTGACTCAATCTGCAATCATAATATTTGGAATTAATTATTGAAATTTCCTTGTTTTGCAGGGCTCCATGAGAAGCATCAACAGGAGCTAGAAATTTTGACACTAACCACACAACCCTTCAAAACATTAAAATTCTTCACATTAGCTGTTATTGAATTTATGAAGAAGACGATATTATATTTGTTGGCAAAAGGTGGGTGGCTTTTGCTTCTCAGTGCTTTCGTAGCAGCTTTTGGCATAGTGCTGATGACCATTGATGGCCCTTATGAAAAGGTATTATCTTACATTCTATTTGGTAACCTTCATAGTGGGTTTGGTTGGCAATTTCACTCTATACACACCTTTAGAAAGGTGAACATAGATTAAAATTCCTCTGAAACATGCAATGAATTATCATAAACAAATAAACGGCCAAAAAGTCTATGGATAGTAATATGTGGGATCATTGTATTTGTTAAATGTCAATGGTGATGACGATAAAATCTACACACACACACACACCCCATGTTTTCCTATTGACTACATTTATTATTTATCATTAATGTTTTGTGATGTTGTTTAAATACTTCAACTGCAATAACTTGTGATCTTGCAGCATATTGAGGAGCTTCTAAAATATTTCCAATTTGGATTGTGGTGGATAGCCCTTGGTGTTGCATCTTCCATTGGTCTTGGTAAGTAAAATATGCGTGCATGAAGACTATTTATCTGTGTACCTTAATGGGTTTTCTTGATTTTGTTATTCATGCTACACACGGTTTGTGATCTTCACTTGAAAGAGGCACTTGTATAAATTATGCGTCATCATGCTTTTAAGGATTTACCAATCCTTGTGCTAATATTTTGCTATTATGCAGCCACAATCATGTTTATTCTTTTATCTTCTGCTGCCTTTTTCTGTTTTGGTAAATAATATTCTAAAACATATTTTTTTTGGCTCAGGATCTGGTTTACACACTTTTGTCTTGTATCTGGGTCCTCACATAGCATTTTTCACAATTAAAGCGATGCAATGTAGCCGAGTTGATTTGAAAAGTGCTCCATATGATACAATACAATTGAAAAGAGGTCCTTCTTGGCTTCATAAAGACTGCTCTGAATTTGGCCCACCATTGTTCCAAACAGGACATGGTTCACGGGTTCCACTTAGCTGGATTCTCCC
The DNA here is from genome assembly GCA_037074505.1 of Albizia julibrissin. NCBI lineage: Eukaryota > Viridiplantae > Streptophyta > Magnoliopsida > Fabales > Fabaceae > Albizia > Albizia julibrissin. The sequence goes on from CM073489.1 coordinate 23,927,719, forward strand.
TCAAGTTCAGATGGAGGCCATTCTTTGGGGTGCTGGAACAGCTATAGGGGAACTTCCTCCTTACTTTATCTCAAGGGCAGGTATATATTAGATCAGAGAAAGCATTTTATTCATTACTTATCTCAAGTACACACACAGACTACATAATGTGAGAGAATATATAAGAAAAGAATAGTGCGTAGGAATAAACAAGAAGACAATAGTGGAGACATATTGAAGTGATAGTGGAGTAATTTAAGGAGTGTTTTAAGCCACTAGCCAAAAGTTCGTTGTCTTCCAACACTCCCCCTCAAGTTGGAGAGTATATGTCAATCATTCCCAGCTTGCACCGAAATCCTTCGAACTTAGTTCTACCAAGTGGTTTTGTCATTATATCTGCAATCTGATTTTCAGATTTGATATAGAATAGACTCATGATGCCTGCTTCAATTTTTTCTTTGATAAAGTGCCTATCTATCTCAACATGTTTTGTCCTATCATGGTAAACTGGGTTCTTAACCATTTCGATGCTAGCCTTATTGTCACACCAAACTTGTATTGGCCCCTCGTGTGGAATTCCCAACTCCTTAAGCAATCTGATGACCCAAATTCCTTCACAAACTCCATTATTGGCTGCTCTCAGTTCCGCTTCCGCACTACTTCTTGACACCACAGTCTGTTTCTTGCTTCTCCATGTAACCAGATTTCCCCACACATATGTGCAATACGCTGAGATGGATCTTTTAGTCTCTGGATCCCTTGCATGGTCTGCATCAGTGTAGATTTCGATATTTCTGGTGGTTCCTTTTCTGAAGAAGATTCCTCTTCCAGGATTAAATTTTAAATAACTAAGGATTCTATACACTGCAACCATATGTTCTTCCAGTGGTTGGTGCATGAATTGACTTACTATTCCAACCGCATAGCTAATGTCAGGGCGTGTGTGAGTTAAGTATATGAGCTTCCCTACAAGTCTTCTATATCGTTCTGAGTTGACTGAGTTGACTGGGACACCATTTGGTTTGATCTCTAGATGACAACCTTCTTCCATCGGTGTTCCTTCAGGTTGTGCACCTAACATTCATGTCTCATGTAACAGATCTAGTGTGTATTTCCGCTGAGATACATTGATGCCCTTTTTAGTTCTTGCCACTTCCATGCCTAGGAAATACCTCGTTTGTCCTAGATCTTTCACTCGGAACTCAGTTGACAAGTCATGTTTTAGCTGAGTAATGGATCCTTCATCATTTTCGGTTATAACTATGTCATCAACATATATTATCAAGATGGTGACTTTGTCATGAACACGTTTGATGAACAATGTATCATCTGCTTGTCCCTGAGTATACCCAAGTCCTTTCATTGTTTTGGTGAATCTCCCAAACCATGCCCTAGGTGACTGTTTAAGTCCATACAATGACTTGTTGAGTTTGCATACAAAGTTGGTAGGAGCAGAAATTCCATCCGGAATCTCCATGTATACTTCTTCCTCCAAATTTCCATTTAGAAACGCATTTTTCACGTCCAGTTGATGCAGTGACCAATCCAAATTGGCTACGATTGATAGTAGCACCTGGATGGTATTAAGCTTGGCCACTGGAGCAAATGTCTCCTGATAATCAATGCCATACGTCTGGGTATATCCTTTTGCAACAAGTCTCGTCTTGTATTTGTTGATACTACCATCAGGATTGAATTTTGGGGTGAAGATCCACCTATTTCCAACTGGTTTCTTTCCTTTGGGAAGAGTTGTGATATCCCACGTTTTATTTTCCTTGAGTGCCCTCAATTCCTCTTCTGCAGCTTGTTTCCAATTTGAATTAGCCATAGCTTGTTGAAATGTGTCAGGAACTTTTATCTGAGCACTGTTTACAACAAAGCTTTGCATTTTTGTAGACAAGTTATCGTATGAGACAAATTGTTGAATTGGATATTGAGTACAAGCACTTACCCCTTTTCGCAATGCAATAGGCCAACCTAATTCTTCAGGATTTAATCCCGGATTGGAGTCTTGGTTGTTCCTTTGAATGGGAGGGATAGTACTACCAGTGTTTGATTCATCTAGAACTTGCAGTCTGGACTCTTCTTCTCGTTGTGGTTCAGTATCTACCCTTGAATTGATTTCAACATTTGTTTCCAGTTCATTAGGTGTGGGTTCATGTTGAGTTGGAATATGTTCAGATTCATAATCAGGTTGGATAGGACTAGGTTGGCTAATGGGAGCAAGTGAGTCAATTGTGGTTATAAGGTTAGGTTGATGTTGTTGTGGTGATAATGATGGTGTATGTATCAAGTCTTTAGGTTCTTTCAGGATTAGCCATTTAATGTCAGTATACTCCCCCTGAATGGGTAATTTGGGATAATATGCTTCATCTTCCAAGAAGATAGTATCCCTAGAGATAATAAGTTTCTTGGAAGTAGGACAGTAGCATTTGTATCCTTTTTTAGTAGAGGAGTAGTCAAGAAATATACATTTGTCAGCTCGAGCGGCAAATTTGTTGCCATCATTTTTATGAACAAAGACAACACAACCAAACACCTTTAAAGGTAATGAATTGATTAGGGGACAATTTGGATATTGTTCAAGGAGTTTTTGGACGGGAGTGTCATAATTGAGAACTTTAGATGACATGCGGTTAATGAGATAAGCTGCAGTGAGTATAGCATCACCCCAGAAAATGGTAGGGACATTTCGTTCCATTAGTAAGGTTCGGGTTACTTCTAATAGGTGACGGTTTTTTTGTTCAGTCACTCCATTTTGTTGGGGGGTATAAGGGCAGGAAGTTTGGTGATGAATCCCTTGTTGATCAAGAAATTCTTTAAAGGTGTTGCTCATGTATTCCTTCCCATTATCACTTCGAAGTACCTTAATGGAAGCATTGAATTGGGTTCGCACAAAGGTATAGAAGTTTTGAAATACTTTGGCTACTTCGGATTTGTCTTTCATTAGATAAACCCATGTGATTCTAGTGTGGTCATCTATGAAAGTAACAAACCATCTAGCATTGGTGAGGGTTTTTATTCGCGCAGGACCCCAAATGCCACTATGGATTAGTGTAAATGGTGAGGAAGGTGTATAGGGTTGTTTGGGATATGAGGATCTGGTTTGCTTTGCAAATTGGCGAGTTTCACAGTGGAAAGGAGCGGATTTTGTATTGAAGAAACTTGGAAACACATGCTTCATATAATTAAAACTAGGGTGACCTGAGCGACAGTGCCATAAATGTATATCAGAGTTGGAACTAATCAGTGCCTTTCTTGGCTTCCTTTCATTTTTAGCCTTTAAGTTTGATCCTTTGAGGTAGAACAATCCATCCCATTCTCTAGAAGTCCCAATCGTCCTCCTCGATTTTAAATCCTGAAAAATACAAAGATTATCATCAAAAATCACTCGGCATATTCGACCTCTAGTTAACTTGCTCATAGATATCAGATTACAGGTGAGTGCAGATACAAATAGAACATTGTGTAATACCAAGTGATTAGATAAAGTGACTGTGCCAATTCCCTCAACTTTTGTGAATACTCCATTAGCTTCTTTTACTTTGAGTTGTTCATGACATAACTGAAGGTTATGGAATAAATTTTTGTTACCAGTCATGTGATCTGTAGCTCCTGAGTCGACAATCCAAGTATCTTCACTAGTCATCACAGCGTTGATGGCTATAACAGAATGACTTGATTGTATTAGATTCACACCATGAACAAAGTGTGACACATTCTACCTGTCAAGTATATGGTGAAGCATCTGTAATTCTTTCTGATTATAAAAGAATTCTGATGTCATCATTGTGTTGCTTGTAATGGAGAAATGTGAGGAGGATGAGTGTTGTTGGAGTGTCCTTGGTTTTGGTTGAGATTCTAGGGATAAGGATGAAAAATAGGAGAGAAAAATGAGAGTTTCAACTTCTGGAAGAACAGTTTATCGGAAACCGCCGTGAACAGTGCGCGTGTAACTCACGCGCCGATGGTGTGGTGGCGCGTGAAGTTCACGCGCTGACGAGAGTGGATGCGCGTGAAAGTACACGCGCTGTTCAGAATGCCGCGGCTCTTCTGGGACTGGTCGATCGGCGCCTTCCGACCATTTCTGGGTGGGCGATGTACTTCACCGCGCCACGGTTGCTGAGGAACGATCTTCAGCTCCTCCCTCTGGTTTCTCGCGTCTGTCGCAGATTGCCTCCATTTATCAGGTTCAGCACCGGTTGCTTCGGCCGTGACGCATGTCTACTAAGGTTCTGATACCATATTGGTTAGAGAAAGCATTTTATTCATTACTTATCTCAAGTACACACACAGACTACATAATGTGAGAGAATATATAAGAAAAGAAGAGTAGTGCGTAGGAATAAACAACAAGACAATAGTGGAGATATATTGTAGTGATAGTGGAGTAATTTTAGGAGTGTTTTAAGCCACTAGCCAAAAAGTTCATTGTCTTCCAACAGTATACATTGTTATCTTAATCATTCTCTTAGCTTAATGATCTAGTTATAATACTCTTCATAAAAAACAATATGCTTACAGTTGAAATAGTTGTATTCTCTGCTAGCTTGTATAGATCACTTCACTAGGATGATATGAAGCTCTTAAAATTGTGCTCTTTTGGATTTTCTAGGAAGAGGAGAACAGGGCAAGGCTTTGTAAGAATTGAAAAAATATTTGTATGAATTATTTTTAAGTGGGGTAAGGCATTTTTCATAACTAACATATATATATATAGCAATTCTTTATAAAATTTGTAATTTGAGATCGTCATAGGCCTATTACTATCAAGCTTATCTAAACTGAAGCTTAACCCAAGCTTCTGCTACTGTGTACTTTTTAGAACTTATGGTTATCTGACCTGTGAAATTATATAGTTCAAATAAATCTTATCTTTTGTAGCTTATGGAAATTTGTTTCAATCATGGGGTACGGAAATTTCTTTGTGATTGGACAAAGTTAATAGGGCAACTGCATTTTAATGTGTGAAAGCTTTTGAATATGACAATAATTATAAACAAGCCTATGTCTCCTCCAATTTATGGATAACAGATGTGGGATAGAATCCATTTTCGTCTCTTGCTTTCTTCAGATCAGTTCATATACCATTTGACTTTAATACCATACTATGGTCTTTCACATCTTTATCGAAGAAATTGTTTTTGTCATTTGCTTCACCAATTTATTTGATCATCTTTAGTTTTCTGCTTTTCCATTCTGATACAAATGCATTGTGTTGCCCTTTCTAGTCATTTGGTTCTTTGTCTTGAGAATTTGTTAGTGCCTGATTCTAGCAATCATATTTCTGTAGCACGCGAGTCTGGGAGGGTATTGGATCCCATGGAGGAGTTGGATACTGAAAATAAAGGGATTCTGGCTTCTCACTTGAATAAAATCAAGCGGTGGTTCTTTTCACAATCCCAACGTCTGAACTTCCTTTCCATTTTAGTGCTTGCTTCGGTTAGTATGGACATTGTGCTACATTACCAGTTCGACCTTTTGCTGCACAAGTTGTTATGTGTCGCTAACTTTCTTAATATTAGTTGCCTTTTATTTGTTTATTTTTTGATGACATTGGGACTCTGGACTGTTGCCTGCTTTCCACCATGTAACAGTTCATAATTTTATCAATTTTTTTTCAGACCAGAAATTTGAGTCTTCCTTGATGAACCGCTGAGACCTTATTGGGCAGTTTGCATATTTTATTCGAAGTTTGTTTTAGTTTTAATTGAGATATGGGAAATAATGGTGGTCATTTTATGCTTAAGTGGGATGTTCTTTGACTTTCCCTTAACATTTGTTAACTAGAAAGAGAATCATTAATCAAAATTTCAGTATCCAACTCTTCCTTGTTAATCAAATTAAGCCTGTTTAGTTTGCACTTTCATGGTACAGAGCAGTAAAATTGGTAAATGAGCATTGACCTAGCCCTCGTCCTAATGCATCAGGCTGCTAGAATGGATGATTTCTTAGTTCAGATTGTTGTATGATATTTATCAATTAAAAATTGAGATTGTAAAATTAAAAATGATGATGGCTTTGTTTCTAGGTGCATCTGATTTTGCAATAGCGCTTTATCAGCGTGTGAGCTGCGTTACAACCTTTTTTTCTAAATAAATTTCAGGTGCCAAATCCTCTGTTTGACCTTGCTGGCATTATGTGTGGACAATTTAGGGTTTCTTTTTGGAAATTCTTTCTCCCAACTTTGATTGGAAAGGCAATTATCAAAACTCATATACAGGTTTGTTTAAATTTTAATTTTTTATATACTACTCTGTATTAGGTATATTCCTTTGCTCTACTTAGAACAAAGTAAATGGTGCTCTGCCATATAGGGAATTCTAGCTGACTCTTGCATTAGTATTCAATCTAAAAAAACAGAATAATGAAATTTTACCTGTGTAACTGCTGTAAAGTGTAAATCTATATATTCCACTTTCTGGAGGTTCAAAAATTTTCATTTTTCTTTTATTGATATAAATGTTTCATAAGGCGAATGGTAAGATTCTGAAGGATGTGAGAGATTTTGACTGACTCAATATTTTATTCTTATTGTGCAGACAGTATTTATCATCTTAATATGCAATAATCAACTTCTTGATTGGATAGAGAATGAGTTCATCTGGGTTGTAAGCCATATTCCTGGTCTTGCTTCTATCTTGTCCGATGTGATTACAAAGCTCAAGGCACTCAGAGAAAAGTATATGAAGGCATCCCATAAAGTTTCCCCTCAAAAAATCCAGGTACCCATAGATCTGTTTGTTGGCTGGGTTGGGCCAAAATCCAATAAGCTTGTAGGCCCTGTTTGGTCTGCAAAATTGAAGGTTGTGGAAATGGAAATGGAATGGTAAATGAAATGAAATGGAAGGAATCATGTTTGGCATGAAATGACACTCCTCTAGTCCTTAATATAAGATATATTTGGGAAATTGATCTTGGTCCTAAATATAAGATAGTTTTTATATTTGTCAGTCTTTTCCTAATTTATCCTTGCTCCCTCAACAATAATTAAGGAGGAGAGGAAATGGAAGAATTAAGGAAGATGACTAGGGTGTTTTAGGAAATATATGTCATATTAACTAATTCAATTAACTTCTTTAATCTAATCAAATTAGGTAAATATGTTTCATATTAAAGACTAAAGGGAGTACATGAATGGCTATATAGAAAAGGATAAACACACAAATCTCCCTGACTTCAAAAAGAAAAGAAAATTATATTTAACTTTCTATTAGTGTAAATTCTCTGGAAACAGCCTCTTGGCAATAATATCAGGGTAAGGCTGTGTACATATAGGGTTTCTTTTCCCTGAGCTCGTATTGTGCGGGAGCCACTTGGCACTGGGGTCCGCCTTTTCTATTATTGTAAATTAATTCACAAAAAAAAAATTGAAGAGCAATTTTGGCAATTCATTTTTTATGCCCTTTTTCTATGCATATTACTGATGAAATGTATTAAATATGACAAATAAAACATGGGAAAGGATTTCTAAATTCAATTTCCAATGGACTACCAAACAGGGCCATAGGTGTTAGGCTAAGCTCATCATCAGAGGCCAGGGTTTTGTCTAAGCTGATTGGCCCAGCTTGTTTATTTGCCTAAAATATAAATAGACTCGTTATGTTGGAAAATGATATTCTGTCAGTGAATTTCTCAATTCTTGCAAATATAAATATCCCTTTCACAAGAGGCATTATTGTCAAAATAGTTTCATATTGCACACTTTGTTATGTTTTTTTTTAGCTTATCTCTGTTATATTCAGGGGGGAAAGTGGAATTTATCGTTCGCTTCGATCTGGAACACCGTTGTGTGGCTGATGCTTTTAAACTTCTTCATCAAGATAGTGAATTCAACTGCCCAGGGTTACCTTAAGAAACAGCAGGACCAAGAGCTACATGATTTTACTGGCCAATCTGCACCCACCAGTTCAGATGGGCAATAAAATGCTCTTCTTCCCTCTAAAATCCTCCTTTTCTTTCTTTCTTCTTTTAACTATTGTGTAAATCTCTATTTCTTCGTCTTCTTCTTTTATCATTTCCTGTTACTTGCAGGGGTATTGAGGCTTGATTTGCAGCTATCTAATCCTCAAGCTGTAATGAAAACCACATTAATCTGGCATTGGTTTCATCAGTCACTGCTACGATTTTACTATCCAGTCTTACTATTATTCTTTTGAAATGATAGAGACAAATTACTTAATTTACTTGATCTCAGTACTTTAGACATATAGCAGATTGTTCTCACTTGCTTATTTTTACTGACCTGAAAATTGTTTGGTAAGCACCACAGATTTGGGATTGTTGCAGATTTATATTTATGTTAGAACTATCTTTTGTTTTCCTGTGCGGAATTTCATCAAATTCATTAAAAGATACGGCTTTTATTGTGTTTAGTATAATTATTTGACGAGTGCTTCTATTATGAAAATGGTATATTTGACAAATAGTTGTAAATATTTTTTGGTCTTTTTCAAGCCCGATAAAGTAATGTATTGTTAAATTAATCAAAATGATATGTAGAAATTGGACATTGCAATTAATAGTTCTACCTATGCTCAAACTAATATAAAAATCAGCTAAAATATCATTGTGTCGGTCTAAATTAAAAATCAGTGAACTGATTTATATTTTCACTGGTTCAGTCAATACTTTTGGATTGGTTAATGGAATTGAATATTGGGTTTTTTTCACCTCCTACCAATCTTGAATTCAAAAAAGAAAAAGGAAAATGGAATGGTGTCACTTAACATTTGTGGTTTGATAACTCTATTTTGTTGAACTATATTTATGCATAATTTATATATAAATATTCTATTTATTTGTAGTTTAATGTCTTTTTATTTAAATATTACTCCTTTTAGGGTTACATATGAATATTTTTATATATTTTAATTAATAATTATGATTGGATTAACTTCAATATAATTACGGTTAGACTACTTACCATTTCGACAACTGATTTGGTTATTTTTCTCTCAAACTCACCAAACATAGCTTACAACTTCTGAAGGGATGATAGGTTAGTTGTCTACTCAGTCCAATGGAATGAAATGAATGAGGCAAACCATAAATAAACAAAGGTTCAGTTAGTAAGGGATTAACTCATGATTCATAATTTACTGGCAAAAAAAAAAAAAATCATAATTCACAAGTGTATGAGTTCAGATCTCACTATGAATGTGAGGATTTTGTAGATAAGCAACATATTGAATTATTTCATATAAGAAAAAATGAATGAGGCAGACTTAATATTGCTTTCTCTTAAATTAAGTAATAATCATATAGATAAAACGATGACAAGTGATATATGAATGGGGTATTTTCTTGGCAAAAAAAAAAAAAAAAAAGAAGGATGGGTACTTATTTCAGAACCTTGATCAATTTTCGTGAGTCGTCATCAAATAAGAAACTAAATAATTAGAGTCAAGAGATTTAAACTTGTCTCACTTCCTTTATAATGAAATTAATTAATTAATTAATCAAATTCATTTGGTTAATCATCATATCCTTCCAACAAATAAAATCAATGCCATCAACCCAATTCAAATTTAATGTTGTCCTTCAAATTATTTGTATTAAACTATTCTTGAATATGTAAAAGAAGGGATGAAAGGGGGAAAAAATACTCTGGATAACACTTTCCTTAGAACTTAATGTTCCTCTACTTATTTTAAACTTGAAAACTTTATTGAATTTCATTTAATATATAATGAAGACCCTCAAATTTATATAGTTTATGTTTCCAAAATTTCATTAGGAATGACAAATTTAGACAGAACATTATTCTAATTGCACTGCTTCCTTTAGCTGCAGGCTTAGTCCTACCAACTTAAGTGACATTATCAAGATTACCTCACACTATTGCTGCATTTCATACTTGAGCCACAGCCTTCAAAAGATACGTTCTCTCTTACCGAAACGTTCTCTCAACCGAATCCTGTGCTTTGAAGCCATCTCTCCTTACTTGCAATGGGTTCGTGATTGACAAGTGTCGAGATATAGTGGCTCCTAAAAGTACAGAAGCCACAACAGCGTAATTGACAAAGTGACTCAAATACCCGCAGTGCACATCAAGGAAAATAAGAAACACATGAGATTTACTAGCAATAAACAGTGCATCAATGCCATTTTTAAGAAGTTGAAAACCATAAAGACTTTGTGATAACAAAATCCAATAGTCTTAAGTTATTAACACTCACAATTAAGTGATTTCTTAATGCAGTTCTATGCAATTCACAAAATCACACCTGACACACTTACCCTTGCTTTGAAGATCTTCCTACTTTACACTTTTTATTATTAAAAGCACCCATTAAATATATTTGGTTGCCTTGGAAAAAAAAATGAATTTGGTTGATCTTTTACGTAAATAATCTTACATATCATTTTTTTGCAAATGAAAAACTTGAGTCTTGTATTTATAGGGAGAGAGTGTATTTAGATTGGTAACAAGTGTATTTATTGGAAGAAGAGGTGCTTAGATTAGTTACAAGTGTAAGGGTGAAATAATTTTACATGTGTTTGGCTTGGTGAAATAATGTTTCTATTGTAATTGTGACACATATATCAAATGGTGGCTTATTCTCAAAGAAAAGCTTCTCATGTTAATAGATCATGCATTATGTATTTACTCATGGTTATAATTTCCTTTTAGGATTCTTCCACTAAGCTTACTTATTGTTGGAAATGTTGTATTTCGTCCATCATTTTAAAATAAAATACTAAATATCTTCTTTGTTTTCAAGGGGTTTGAATTGTTTTGGTCTATTTCAATTGGCTTGAAAAAATGAAAAAAAATTATTATCAGAATAAGAATCAAAGGGGAAAAAATGAAAGTAAAGTTACAATATTCAATCATTTTCTCTTTCTCTTGAACAAAAAAAAAATTATAAATAAAATTGAGGGAAAGTTAAGTCATTTGCTTATAGCTACTTCAACTTAAACTCATGAATAATTCTAAAAACATGTTCAATTTATCAAGTTTTGGAATTAGTGTTTTCAGCGTTCCAATATTCTTGAGACCAACATTTAAAACTGTATAAATGATGTTCAAAATCAAAATTATTCAACTAAACTGCTTTCTTCTTTTTCTTTGTGGGGCTTTTATTTAGTCTAACGAGTATTCCTCTAGTCATATTTGTAAGGCAAATAAAATTAATTTTTATCTTTAATATAAGTCACTTTACTAAATTTATTACTTGAATATACAATTTAATTTTTAATTTAATATTTTATAGACTACTATTTTTTTTGAACTTGTTAATTATTAAATATGAGAAAAATAAAAAATTATTAAATTATAAGATAAAGTTAATAAAATTTAAGGTTTTTTTAAATTGCAGTAAAATATACACGATGGAAGTGGTTATGATTTGACATGGCTTCCGCAAAACTTTATAATCAACAAATAGGCCATAACATTGCTCATTAGTTTATTAAAAAAAATTATAAACTTAGAAGACCAAGGGGATGAGCTATTATATTTTAGTCAAAGTAAACAATTTATACCACTCCTATATTCACGACTGGTGAAGGAAGTATATAACTTATCCATAACTTAATAAGGGAAAAAATCGTAGCAACTTTTTCATGAGGATATTTTTAAAGGACAACAAAGATAGTCTCCTTTGATTTTTCCCTCTCGCCAACTCTGTCCAAGGTTTGATTTTTCTACTAATGTTTGTGTGTTTTTATTTTAATCCAGGTATAAGTATTCTTTCATTAGAGGTAGTTTGATGAAAATCATTGTTGGTATTAAATGAGGGCACTTATTTAAAAAAAAATTAATTTAAACTTTAGTTTGGACCCAATCCCTGTCCGTTTAATGTTTGTGCCTCCGATTTGTTTTACTGATGTGACTGCCCACCCTGTTTTGCCTTCAGTTTGTTCTCTATTTTCGCCCAAACTTGTTTTGGGTATTCCGCTCTGCTTATCTATTTATTCTGCAGATGAGTCCTTTTGGTTTAAATTTGCACAAACTAAAGCCTGTGCAATTCCAAAGTATTGAAGATTATATTGCCATATAATTAAGGATAATATCGTGATTGTGGCTTACTTGAGGAGTTCTTGTCTAAATGCTCATATTGTAGATGACACTAAATCTGATCTATTCTTGTAAGACACTGGTCTTGTGCTAAATGCTCATATTTATTATCAAAAGTTTTCACGTGCAAAAATGGAGTACTATTTGTGGCTGCATGGACTGTGAACTTCCACTAACATCCATCAACATTGCACTTACAATCATCATATTGGAACTTTCTTAAAAATTTGTATTTAAGTTTGTGCACAATGCTACATTTCTATAGTACTTGCCTATGAAAAATAAAAGAAAAAATTTGCCCACTTCTCATAATTAATTCACTCCACTTTGTTGAATTTAACTAGGTATTAGTGTAGGGACACTCTGAATCGCACAGGGCATAATACTGATATTCACAATGGAGAGAGATGCAAATTATGAGTGTACTTATGGTATCTCTATACAGCATTCACATTCAATTCAAAATTATTTATTCTACGCACTAATATGAAAGTATGTCAAACTTAAAAGGACGGCTCAGTATACAAAACTTACACTAGGTGGGGTTTAGGAAGGGATAGATATACGCAATCTTACTACTGCAAGTAGAGGGGTTGCTTCTAAGATTTGAATCTGTGACCTCCAGGTCACATGATAGTTACCTTATCGCTGTGCCAAGGCTCAGTCAAAGTCAAACTTATATAATATAATAACAAAGTTTCTTACCCCTGTGTTGATTTATCCTTATTGTTGTTCTGCTTTAATCTTCATAAAAATTTGTAGTACTTGACATGTCAAAAGACCCCAATCCCCTGAAATAAACCTCTAAGCTAGTTGAGCCAAAAAAGCATGATTGAGAAGTTTTGGGACAGACATAGTAAGTGTTAATCTGCGTGCCTGAAAAGGGGAAATTCTATCAATAAATTCTTGATAATTTAAAAATAAAAAACTTCTCTCTTCCAACTTTTACAAGAGTTCCTCAAGATTTCTCCAGCATTGAAGCAAACTTAGAATTGAATAGAACATGGAGATTTATTTTCTCTCTTTTTGGCATGTGAGCTATAAGTGCTGAAAAACCAAAAGGCTTCTATGAAAATTAAACATTTGCTCCAAAATAATGATGCAGTAGGCAGGTGTCAATAGGCTAATTATAAGCAAGAAACGGAGCTTTGCACTATCAAACTCAATCACTACCCCTGTGAACTCTGAAGTTTCTTTGCAAAATCAGGTTTTTTAGGTCTACATGAGCTTTTAGAGCTCTCAATGCTAAATGGGATAGTTCATATAAATATCCCGTGATAATCTTCTACCATGGTAATTGTACAGTCAAAATGAAGCATAAACCATTGAACATATCATCATTACAAACATACCTATACTTGCACATAGAACGGAGCAGAGCTCAGAGGGTAAAAAAGTGATGCAAACAAAAAGTAATTGATGTTTTATTGCACTTTAAAAGAAAATAACATGAGATAATACGAGTGAAGACCTAACTATTTGATGGTTCAGATAATTTAGCACAAGGCATGATGTGAGATTCACAGTGACATTTACCTGCAGGCCTAGGAATCATCCAATGGATACAATCAAATCCTCTGAATTGGGGTAACCAATTAACAATCCCATCATTGAAAGAATATATACCAAGGTTCTTCAAATTCTTCTTGAAACATATTTGGTTACCATGAAAATAGAAGGACGGAGGACAATCTTTAACATCAATCATCTCAGAGCATGAGCCATTCAGTAATACAATTTGATCTCCCAACGTATCCACTTTCACAAGCCGATTTCCATACACCTTATACATCTCAAACTCAATAGTCAAAAAATGAACTTTAACCTCCTTGCAATGGTGCATCACAAGAAAAAGATTATCCTCTCGAGAATCAACCACAAGATATGCCTGGAATGATCGACCCCACTTTGATGGAGCATTAATCAATTGAGATGAACCCGCAACAGCCAGAGGAAAAAGCTTCAGAGCATCTTCAATTTCTATACCACCCACAGGAATACGCTTCAAATCATGGTCAATTTCAAATATATCAACCTTGTTATAGTTATGTTTCATAGCATATAATTTCTTTTTGTAAAATGCCACATTAACATACTGTTCATCTGTTTCATGAGCTTCCCAAGCACTGCCTCCAATCTTGCATAATAATAACTTCCCATAGCTAGAAACAATTGCAGTCAAAACAGGTCTCATAAATGTGCAGAATAATACTGCAAAAGCTCTGACAAACATAGTAGGACCATGTATAAGCTTCATAAGGACATTAGAAGGTATAAGCTTCATATGGCCATCAGATGGTATAAGCTTCATGGCATCCAGAGGTGGGAGATCAAGATGAATATTGGAGAAGAGATTCACAAGCTGGATTAACTTTTCCTTGTGATATTGCAGGAATAACCATCCCTTGAAGGATCCAACAATATATGGATTGGAATGCTGGAATGATTTAGAATGCATCTGATAGCATGTTATCTGCTTTTGTATTCTTTTTCCACAGAAATTGGGGTCTTCAGTGAGACCAATGAGTGATAGAGTCTCACGTGCTTTAGGATTACGTCTTTCAAAGACCAAAGAGTGGCATGACTTGCAGACTCTAGCAAATCGAAGTTGATCTGAAATCGATAACCGATCACACAAGCGCTCAAGAATGTCTTTGGGGATATTGAAGATATCGCTAGGTATGAGGTCAAATGATTTCTCATCTATTCTCAATTCTTCCTGATTTGATTCTTCCATGCTGAGATAAAGACATTAGAAAATGAGATTCAGTTTAATAAAGACAGAATATGTTTGAGCAATTCCTAGCAGGTAGTAGTGAAAAACTAGAAATCTGCAACTTCTTTCAATTAACCAATAAACTCTTTAATACTCATAAACAGTATCATAATCATAATATATACATATACATATCTACATACATATATATAGATACTAAAGGCAATCATATACCTAAGGATTCATATATATTTGCATATTCGATTCAATCAATTCAAACGAATTCTTGTTTATAAAATATAACTCAAACAAAAGTATACAAAAGTTAACAAGTGAAGTAGAGAAGATCCAAATTCCTGTTGCTAAAATAACGTGAAGACTTATAACTGCACCCATAAAACAGACGAAAACCCCTTATAATAACCCAGAAAAATTAACCGCAATGTACATCCTAATCTGCTGCAAAAACCCATAGCAATCGAGCATTCAATGCATATTAAGAAAACCCAATATTGATTCCAATAAGCATCTCAGGTTGCATTTCAAGGTTTTAGTTTAACTGAGGTGAGGGAAGTGATTTTAATCATCACTTCAATAATTTCTTGTTCGATTCTTGGAGAGAGAGGTCTTGAACTTGTTATGATTAAAATGCCACTCTAATTACCAATTCAGAGAGCAGGGGACTCTAAAACCCTCAAAACAAACAGCAGTTGGTCTCATGCAGCGAAAATTTTGAGCAGTGTGAAAAAGAAAGATTGATTCGGTAGAAAATGAAAGAATCAAGAAAGAACTTACTTGAGAGAAGCGTGAAGGCGAAGGTGATATCTCTCAGTCTCAACTCTGAGAAGTTGCTCAAAATTTGACAGTTATGGTTAATTCCTTTGCAATTTCTCAGTCTCCGGCCTCCGATCTATTGCTCTTCTCCTCCTCCTTGATCGTTGCTGTCGCGTGGTAACGTCGATCTCTAAATTTGTGCATTCCTTTCTTGTGCTCACGCCGGTAGGCCTCTAATTATTGGACTTGATTACAGTTTTATTGAATTTTGATTTTTGTACTTTTAATTTTAAATTATTAATTTTAATCATTATAATTTATTAAAAACTTGACTTATATTATAGCATAAGAACCACCAGAAAAACTAAAAAAAGAAACACCATAAAAACTCACTAAAATTATTTCAAACAATCGTTAACTGAATTAAAACTAAATTTTTATAAAAATTTAGGATCAAAACCAATAATTGAAAATTACATGGATCAAAATAAAAATTTAATTTAATTATAAAGACTAATAATGATATCAAAACTAATTTTTTCTTTAAACATAAATCTTAAGGGAAGTTAATTATTTTTATTTTTCATATTTTAGTTTGCATATATCTGAAAAATTCAGTGATGCGTTTATATGTACTTATCAGTTATCTCCAAATGCAGTGTTTATATATATATATATATATATATATATATATAGATTTATATTTAAAAAAACGCTTAAATACCACTTGAATTTTAAAATCTTAAATTGGTTTTATTGACTGTAAAAATAGTAGGATTTATAAAAATAATATAGCAATTGACAACTTAGTTTTTTAAAAAAATCACTGATTTAACATTTTAAAGTTTAAGTAGTATTTATGTATATTTTTTTTCTTATGTTTATTATTATTTTTCATATTTTTTTAAAACATCCATAATTTCTGTAAATTTTTTATGGAAGATTTTGAAGGAAGACTGTTAATTTATCACACTATTCAGAAATTTGTTAATCTCAAAAGTTGACTTTTTTAGTTTTTTTTTATTTGGTCAAGGTTTTCAAACTCACAACAAATGCACTTTCTAAATTTTAACTTATATTTTTTTTCTTTATAATGAAACAATTGACCACCTTAACTAACATCTTGTTAGTCATCTCAAAAGTTGACTTTAAGAGAATGTGTGAAGATTGTTAAATAATGATAAGATTTAAATTATCTAATAATAAAATATTATTATTTTAAAAAAGATATTATTAAAACCCTTCAAAATGGTTGATTAAAATCATATTTTGATCTTTTACCTATATAACAAATAATATTAAATTTGGGAGAATGTCAAAAAAATATCATTTAAACTTCAAAATCCCGTTAACAAGTTCAGTAATGGGATTAATAAGAATGGTAATGCAATTAACAAATCATTTTATTGTTAAATCACCTATTTGAGATTTTGAAGTTTAAATCGTATTTTTTTGGAATTCTCCCATTAAATTTTTGGTGTTTATTTATAATTTAGAGACTTACTCGTATTAACTTTTTTACAAAGTAATTATTTACAGTTCTATGAAACCTTTTCTCTATTTTTTCCGTCAATCAATGATAAAATTAACAAATATTTAATAAATAAATCATATTATGCCACCGCCCACCCTTAACTTTTAGAATGGGTGTGGCAACTAGGGGTAAAATAGGTCAACAAGGGTCTACAATCTAACTTACATAAAACCTAACCTAACCTATTTAATAAATAGGTTTGGCTCAGACTCAAGCTTATTGCTAAACCTATTTAGATAAAATGGTCAGACCTATTTTTATAAGGCTTAGTCTATAAGCCTACAGGTTTTTCCTATTTAAATTTTTAATTTATACTATTATATAAACATATATAATTTCATCTAAATAATTTTATAAATTTATCAACAAGTTTTACATCCTATCGTCGTTCACACATACTCAACCCTTGCATTCACATTGATCATTCACACCTACCTCTCTCTTTCTATCGCTCAAGATGACAACGCTAACTCACTCCCTCTCTCTTGATTTAGGTTGTCAATTAAAACATAATAATTGCTATAAATAAAATAATAAGATATATGGGGTGATGAAATTAAAGAAAATATTGATACAAAATAATAAAAATACAAAGAAATATCATAGAAATTGAAAATCACCAAGCATTAAAATTTTTTTATAGTTATAACCAAATCCAAAAAGATCTTTGCTTTTCATATAATTTCTTGACAATAAATTAGTGAATTACCTTTTTATTTTAAGTTTGAATAGACCTCCTTAAATGAGAGAATCCAAATTCCTTGCTCATCTTCGAAGGCAAAAGAAAAAAAAGTTCCATGCTCATCTTATGAATGCTGATCCCTATATTAAGAGGTTTTTTTAAGAATTTTTTGTTCATTAATTTTTTTATTTGTTTGAGTTAAGCTGTATTTAACTGCATGAAATATTTTTTTAGTAACATTCGATATCTAAAATTAATTAATTTTTATTGCATCCAACACCGTAGAGTATTTTTTTTAAAAAAAATAATTAATGTTTACTGCATTCAACACCATGAAGTATTTTTTATTTAAAAAAAAAATTCCATGGTGTTGTGTGCACTAATAATTTGAGATACTGGGTATTACTGAAAAAATATTTTATAATATTGGATATTACTAGGAAAATATTTTAGGATACTAGATGGTACAAGAAAAATATTTCTGGATATTGGATATACTAAAAATTAATTAATTTAATGTATCGGCTTCCAAAAATATTTGAAGGTTCAACATACCATTTAATTTAAATAAAAAAAATAGCTTCCCTCATGGTAGGACAATTTATGAAAATTCTCTTTACTTCTTTTTTTTTAAGATTTTTTTTTTAATAAACAGAACCATGGTGAGACATTAATATCCAGTGGCGTCTAAAACATTTTGAGATTTACCAAAATGAAATTAAATTTTTGGGTGAAAAGATATATATGTCCTTAACTTCTAATGGTTGGATCCCTAACCTCCAGCAAGCGGCTGACCAACGTAGAATAATTTTGCTTCCCTCATATCTTGTAAATTCTATTAAAGGTCTTGTTAAAGTAAAACAGAAGGATAATTAGAATATTTTATTATATAAAATATCACAATAATAATTTAATAAAATATTAAATCTGAATAATCCATTTTTTAATCTAATGGTAAAGGTGATATTTTAGGAAGAAAATTTGCTAAAATTTGGTTTAGAAATTTTGCTCCCTTCCTGCCTCATTTTGGTTCCCTCTAAAATTGGGGATTTTGGAAGGAACCAAATTTATTGACTAATTTAGCCTCCTCATAATCATTTTGATTTTAAAATAAAACAACTCTTAGTCGTTCCCTCCAGACCTTTTCGTTCCTGAGCCAACTTTGCGGGTTCTGGTCGTTCACTCCAATACCATCCTAGGTCTGTGCTTGCTCACATTGCTGGTCTCTGTGTGTACCCTTGGCGTTCCATCGATTTTCATGTTGGTCTTATCTTTTTTTATTCTTGATTCTAGTTTTTAGTTTCCATTTGTTTCCTGAGAAAATGAAAATTCCATTCTCTTCTTGTTTAATATGCATAGCTACTTTATCGAAGACTTACTTCTGAAGTAATAGTGGGTATCATTGAGAATGCAGAAGCACCAGAGTACATATTCACTACTATCTAGTGGAATAAGGGATAATTATCTGTGTGGTATTTCTGGAAGCATCTTTTTTCTTGTTGCGCTACCAGCATCTTGTCTCTGTGGGGTGTGTGTGTGGGGTAACTTCATGAAAGAATCACTATAACTCTTTGAACAAATCAATTTTTAGCACATATCACGCACTACTACAAAAAAAAAGTTATAAGTGGCGTTTATTTTTATGAATATTATGGTACTTCTTGAAGCTGTGGAAGCACCACAGCTTAGTTTTATAATTATTATTATTTTTAAATAGCTTTGTGGGAGGCGCCATAAGAATTATGGGCAAGTTATGGCCTTTTCCTGATGAAACGCTATAGGTTATATACACACTTCCTATGAGAAAACGTTATAGTAAGTGATACTTCCTGTGACACTTTTCTAAAGAAGAGCCACATGAAGTTTTTTTTAAGAATAATTTTGTGTAATTTTTTCCTTTTTCCTTATGAACCCTGCATTTATAGTCCAAATCCATAGCAAAATTATGCTTGACCATTATTTTGGATGAGAAGAACTTCATCTTCATTATGGGGATCAATTTTCCTACAAGTTAAATAAACCAAACAAAACATCAGTGTACAGTGACAATCATGGCAATGAAAGTAAATTAATTCGAAATATATGAATACATGTAATAAAACATAAAAGTCAAAAATCAAGGCACTCATTATCATCTTTTCATCTTTCTTGTTTGATTTAAAAACTAAGTCCCCTCTTCATGATCATGTCTAATGTATAATGGTTTATCTTTATCTTCATCTTTATCTACACCAATATCTTATGACTACTACATCTCAAAGGAAAGATCATCCTCAGGACTATTCAAACATTCATTACTTTCAATATCAATTTGTTCTTGATGATTCTTGTTCGATGGAAGTACAATGGACCAATTCTTTTTAGCAGGATCCGGAATGAAAAACACTTGTTTAACTTGTGATGCTAAAATAAAAGGATCATCTTTATACATGCATCATTCATCTTACCATATCTTATCCATCGTGTATATAATTGATCAATTCCATGACATACTAAATGATGTAGCAAATCAAGTGGACTAATATGCTTTCTATAACAAGATAAGTAAAGACACAAAATTTTGTTAGGATAATTTGTATGCTCGCTTGCAAATCTAATAAATTTTTTCACCCTATCTATATATTCTCTTGAACACTGATCAAATGACATCTATTTTTGATCTATCTATACCTTAAACCTATTTTTAAAAGTGGTTAGTTGCTTATCTCTTGTAGTTACTAATTACTTTTATCTTCTGTTAGGATCATTTGTGTGGCGCTTAATCCAATACACTAGATGTGACACTTATAATAGCAAGTGTCACAACTTCTAATTTTTTTTTAAAAAATAATTATCTGTGGCACTTCTTTAAAGAAGTGCTATAAAAGGGGGCCACTAAATCCCTCTTTTATAGTAGTGATGTATGATGTTATCTGATGAAAGCTAAAGGGTATTTACATGAGAAATGAATTAAATGTGAAATTTTACTTTCCTGATATTTTATATTTATATCATTATTCTTAAGTTTCTTGCTACTAGCATGTCACATTGACAAGTTTTTGTCAATTTTTTAATTAGCATAATGTTAAACTTTTGCTAGTGGTTTATTTTTTGCTGATTGCTCATTTTGAATAATTTACAGTCTAGTTATTGATTAATTTCATAATGTTTCTATTTTTGGGTATGATTTGTAGACAGTCTATATCTTTTGTCTTTGAATTTTTCAATGTATATAAGCTCTCGAATAGAACTTTGCAATTTTCTATGTGATTTTTGTGCACTTTTGCTTATTTATTGATATGCTTTATGTCTGTGTGTTTTTGCTTATTTATTAATATGCTTTATGTTTTTTCACTTTGTTAGATAGACTACGAATTTAAATATTTTATAATGGTACGCCAGTGGCTTGAATTGCGCCAAAGAGTAAGAGGATTAATAGTGTGTACTGTTGCACAAGTATATGCCAGTGGGATCTGTCCTAAAAATACAAGTTACAATTTTAAGTGTCAAGAGGAGGGAACGTGATGAAACTGTACATGATATTGATAACCTTATTTCACGAGGTAAATTATTGCCTAAACATGATAATTCATCTGCTACTAATAGTACTTGCAACAAGAGGACAAAGAGTGTGCCTAGAGAGCAAGAAAATAATTTAAAGGAATTAACAAATGCAATATATGCACTGGCTGAGGCGCTTAATAGAGAAACTGATGCAATAGTGCAAGGAAATATTTTTCTACAAGAAACCTCGACCACCAAGATGCAAGTGTTACAATTGTCGGGTGAAGAACTTAGAAAAATACTTAAAAATGTGGATGTGATGTTGAAAGAATACTTGATATATATATTGCTTTCAATGTCCACCTTTAATACGGAAGTAAGTGATAATGAAGATGTTCTATAATTCTCGAGATGGTCCTTAGAGTATCTCTTATGATGACTATATTTTGGTAGAAGCTTAAAACTATGGCTTTTGAATATTACTGATAACTTTTGTATATTTTGTTACATGTTTAATATTTGGGATTTGAACATTTGTGATAACTTGTTGGTATGTATGACATTTGAATATTTGTGATGACTTGTTGGTTTGTAGACTTTTTTTTTTTTTTTGTAATGGGCAATATATTATCATGACCATAAAAAAATGAGAAATTATTGACTTGTGATGGGTTTGAGCATTATTGACATTTTGCATATTTTTTTATGCTCAAAATAAAATTTGTTAATTTTATTATAATGAGATTGCATAGGGATTTAATGAAACATGACTCTAGAACTGATGAACCAAATTCAAATAAAAAATTGAACAATTTTACTGGTACTACTAAAAAAATAATCAACCGAATGGCAAATCTAATCTTTTAGTGGTTCAGAGAAAACAATTTGCTAATTTAATCTTTTAAGATATGCTATTATATTAATGACTATCATAATATGATAATATCATTTTATTTTTATAGAAGCAACGAGACAATCATATTCAATGCATTTTTAGGATACTAAATGTGAGCATATTTTCTAATGAAGGCTTAAATCTTGATTTTCTTATTATGAGAGATTAGTTATCTATGCTAGATCTAACTCTTGTTAGTCATAATATCATTTTTAATACACATTATAATATTAAATTATACTATTCAAATCCTAAATATAAGACTAAGATAAATTTTTTTGGAGAAATTAAATAAGTTATTTAATTATATCATATGATGTGCATTATTAGATTATATATCAGTTTATAAGTTAAAAAATATAGTTTCAAGAAAAAACAATAAATCTAAATACTTTAAAGTAATTTAATTAACTTTTCTCAATATATTAAAAAAATGTCAATATAGAAATACAAAAATATAAACCAACATGTAAAGTGAAATAGTAAATTAGTCATTCCTCACCCCTTCATAAACCAAACAAAAGATATCTTCTACAACAAAATTAAAAAGGTGACATTCAAAACCCCTCCAGTGCCTCCCTCTCTCCAAAGTTCAAACCATGGCTTGCTGGTTCGAGATTTTAACTTCGCTTTGCAAGTCATGGGGATTCGCATGATCACTCAGGAAATGTTGACCTCAGAATCTCTAATAATGAGGTGTTTCAAAACACCTCACCTTTTAATAGTAAAAATATATTTTTGTGCCAAAAGTTAAAGTTGCTGCCATAAGTACTTCACCCCAAAACATACATTGGGTACCGTATTACCCATTTAGGAACGGTCATAATCATGTTTAGCCAATTCATACAAAGAACCAATATTATACTACATAAAGATTCAGGCAAAAAAACGTATGCAATGAAAAAATATTTGATTATGCGTTTTCTTGTCCTTCAAAGATTTGGGTATAAGAACATTCATTGTCACGGGTGGTGGACCTTTTTTATTTTTTTTTTACAAATAGTAATTATTGATATAAAGTTCTAATTTGATACTAGCTTATATCTATAATATAATACTCACTCTGTAAATCAATTTCTTCATTAAAGCAGATCTTATATTAAGAATCAGAGAAAATATAAATTTTGATATCAATTATATTAGAACAAACAACAACAAAGTCTTATTTTACTTGGTGGGGTTGACTACAATGATTACACAACACTATTGTATTCTATTAACAACTAAGTTTTTTTTGTACAAAAAAAAAAAACTAAATCTTTGGATAAAACCAAAATGTCTTACTAAATAACACTATAAATTGTGCTCTTTGGTCTTTCTCTACCCCTTTTCAAAGGATTTCATACTTCTTGATTAACCTTCCTCACATGTGCATCCAATAACTTTTTTTGAAGGTGTCCAAACCACTTCAAACAATTTTATAACATTTTATCTTCAATAGTTACTACTCTAACTCTTCTACGTATATATATTCATTATGAATAATATCATTTCTTATATACTCAGACATCCATCTCAACTTCTTCATCTTGATCACCCCCACTCTATGCTCACATTTTTCCTTTAAAGTCCAACATTTACCTACCATTATGAATCTTAACAAGCAGGATGCGATTCACATGTACATTGAGATGCAAATCTAGGAAATATCCAATGTAGACAATACATTTCCCTGAATGGCATTAACCATTTAATAGTTTCATCATTGAAGGAATAGATGCCAAAATCATGGTCAAATCCACCAGTAGTGAAACATATTTGGTTTCCCTGGAAAAAAATAGAAGGAAGGCAATCTTTAACATCAATTATCTCAGAACATGTGTCACTCAGTGACACAATTTGATCATCCAACGTATCCACTTTCACTAACTGTTTTCCATCTCTTGTCTTAAAGATCTCAAACTCAATGGCCATCAAAACAGAGCCAAACATCTTACGATATTGTAAGACAAGAAAAAGATTATTATCTTTAGAATCCACCACTAGGTAGGCCTGGAAGGGTGGTGGCAATGAATTCCTAATAACTTCCGAAGAATCTATAGCACCCACAAGAGAAAGCTCCAGATTGTCATCAATTTCAAATATGTTAACCTGGTTAAATTCCTTTCTCATAGCAAACATTTTCACCTTGAAAAATGTCAGGTTAACATACTTTTCTTCTCTTATGTGACCTTTCCACTTACTGCCTCCAATCTTGAACAAGCCTAAGTTTCCAAGGCCAGAAACAATTGCAATCATAGTGGGTCTCATAAATCTGCAAAATGATGCTCCAAAGGCTCTAATGTGCTTTATATTAGAAGGCACAAAATTCTTAACGGTGGACAAAGGTGGGAGATCATAATGAACATTGGAGAAGATATTTATAAGCTGGGTTAATTTGTATGATCCATAATGCACACATAACCATCCCTTGAAGGATCCAATAATATGTAGATCAGAATGCTTGAATGATTTTGCTCTTATCTGATAACATGTTACCTGGTTGTATATTCTTTCACAGGAAGTAGGGTCTTCAGTGAGACCAATAAGCCATGGTGTCTCACGTGCCTTAGGGTAAGGCCTTCTAATGGCCAAAGAGTACAGTGACTTGCAGCATCTAGCAAATTGAAGTTGATCTGTAAACGATAAATGATCAAATAAGAGCTCAAGGAATTCTATAGGTACATCAAATATGTCTTTGGGTATGAGGTCAAACGATCTCTTATCAATTCTCAACTCTTCTTGCTTTAATTCTTCCATCCTGAGTGAAAAAAAAAAAATCAGAAAATGAGATTCTTTTAACTGTGAATAAAAATTGTTTTGAGTGACTTTTATGAGCTGCAAGAAATGTGGAGAGAAATCATAAACACGAATCCCTGGTCTCTCTTCAATTAACTGAAAAAAACCAAGTAATTGAGAACGACGAAACCAAAGCTAATGGCTAGTTTATAAACTAAAACCATAAACAAAAATATGTAAAATATAATTCAAACAAAATCATCACAAAGTTACCAAGCAACTTCGACAGGGAAGATCCAAATTCCAGTTGCTAGAATAAATTGGAGACTTATTGCAGCACCCATTTTCACCGGATGGCATATCCCTTTATAATAAACCAGGAAAATCACCAGAAATGAATATCCAAATCTCCTGCAAAAAAAACCGTAGCAGTAGAGCATTCAAGATAGGGCAAGATTTCTTTTCCAAATGAATCTTATTGAGCATTTCAGATTGTATTCAGTTTTATATACGTAGGGATATCAAGAAGCAGTAACCTGATCTAACAAAGCGTGAAGATGATCCTTCAACTCTGAATTTTGCTCAAAGCTTGACTGTTATGGCTGATTCCTTCTCGATCTCTCCTCCAATACTCTCGTTCTCGCACTTTCCTCCTCCAATTTCTTCCTCTTCTTCCTCAATCGCAGTTTCGTCAAGTCGAAACCTATCTCCTTACGGCCGTCCAATTCTTGCTCTCGGAATCACTCTTATGTTGATTTTCTGGCCGAACATGAAGGTCTGATCGGGTACGCACGGCGCCGTTAATGCTGCAATTGAATTCCGAAATTCGTGCATTCCATTATCGTCACTTCGCGCACGAAATCAGAATCCCCAGTTTCTTGGGTTTTGGTATGTATTTTTCATTGGGAGAATCTCATTCAAGGCCCTCGACAAATGTACTTATAGCTCGAAAGACTCAGAATTCTGAAATGTCAATTTAGGTCGGTCTCCTCAGTGAGAAAATTTTTTAAAAAATACTATTTAAACTTTAAAATTTTAAATAGATAATTTAATAATAAAATATTTTATCAATTGCATTATCATTCTTATTAATCTAATTAACAACTTTGTTAATGAGATTTTGAAATTTAAAAGGTATTTTTTTAAAATTTTCCCTAAAATTTTCAGTGGGAAATTTCCCCAACTTTCCTATTAAATTTGGGTGGTTATTTTTTTGAAAAGAAAGGAATGATATTTTAATAGATGGAAATTAATTTTTTTTTATCTTTAGGACTAAATTATAAAATTGTTAAAATTATAAGAATCAAGTTGCAGTACCTCAAAATTCAGAGATTAAATTATATCAAGTTAAATTTATATGAATTAGAAGATTAATTTTCCCAATATTAAAATATCAATCATTTCCATTAAAATAATTTAGTAATTTATTGTATAGATATTATATGAAAAATAAAAATACTTTTACATTTGGTTATAATTTTAAAAAATGATTTACTTTTATAGCGATTTTCAATTTCTAAAATTTCTTAAAACTATTTCTTTACAAGAAAAAAAGTGATATATCAATGTTTTTTCTCATGTAAGCGCGCGCCGCCCGGCTCATCCACTTAAAAGCATCGACTCAAAATGATTTAAAATGCAATATTTTAAAAGATTCTGATTATTTAAAAAAATTGAAACAGATATAATAAAATTTCTTAAAAGTATTCTTTTATTCAAAAAAATTTTAAGCAAATGAGTAGATATTTTATACCTAAAATTATGGAACTGGAAATAATATTGAAGGTTATCTTGTGCGAAAATCAATAAATAAATCAAACATATAAATTAAGATAAACTATAATGAAACCTTTCGTCTTTTAGAATTTAAATATCATTATATTATTCTATCTAATAAATTTTATTTATTCTGATAAGATTTGAAATAGAAAAATTCTCATATAAAGCTATTTAAAATAAGAAAATTCTAAAACAGGTGGGTAAATTTAATAAGTCTTTAATTAAGACATTAACTCAATTTAGGATTTTAAAATGTAGGTAAAATGACTTTAATGACCTCTCATCTTTACTCTTTAGCTTGTGTATGTGTATCAACATTAATATTTAATAAAAAAATATAATTCATCTACATTTTAAATATATTTATTATCATCATAAGGAAAAATGTACTATGTTTTAAAATAAGAAGTTCATTTTATTAACATGAACAATTTTTTTCCTTAAAAAAATAGGAAAAAGGGAAAAACAAAACTTTGAAATTATAAAATTTTAAATCAAGAATTTTTCAAAAAATGAGTTGTGAATTGTTTATCAAGTTTTGTCATTCCCTTATCAACTCTTGATAATAAATCTAATTTAAAATTTTACAATTTTAAAGTTCTTTTCCTGTCTTTTTCCCAAAAAACTCTAATATATATCTCTATAAAAATATTTTTTTAATAAATATATTAAGTATAAATTTTACTGTATTTGTTTCATATCTACACTTTTTTCAAAAAGTTCTATATTTCAATATGTAAAGCATTTTATTAAATTTTAAGTGCATTTAATATCTTCTTGTTTAAAATACCCTTAAAAGTATATCAAATTTATATGTCAGGAAAATTAAAAATTATTTAATTGATATCAATGGTACTATGATGGCATGTGTTACAAATATTTTTCTGAAATTATTCTTGATGTTCATTTTAGAGCACAAAAAATTCTTTTGATTTAGAAAATCATATTTTATTTAGTTATATATCAATACTGTTATATAGAAAAATAAATTCATAGAACATTAAAACTCTTTTAGAAGGTGAAAGAAGAGAGGAGATTGCATTAAAGTCATTTTACCCAAATTTTAAAATCCTAAATTAGGTAAATGACCAAATTAAGGATTTGTCAAATTCACCAACTTTATTTAGAATTTTTCTATTTAAGGTAGCTTTATATGAAATTTTCCCTTTGAAATAAGTGAAAATTATATAGTTTTATTACTTTATCTTCTTAATTAGATAAGACATATATCATCTAAATAAACTATCATCTTAATTGTGATAAGGAGTATAACTCATCTTAATTAGGTTTCCCTCTATAAATAGAGAGATAAATGCCTAACAACATACACTAAACATTGTTTCCAAGTTGGAATTGTTCGACAAGATTTTACTTTGCACAGGTACGTAAGTTCTTTTACATTATTATAGAAGTCTTATAAATACTGTCTTTGTAAATATTTGAGTAATTGAATTCATTATAATTTTCTTTACCTGAGTTATAAACTTTATGTTTAAGGTACATGTAGCTTCTAAAAAAAATAATTTTCATTGGCGCAATTCTATCCTAGAACAATAAAAATAAACAATTTTATCATCAAACGGCTAAACCTAACCGACCTCTCTCTAATGCCGTTAAAAAAAATCCTTTCTCTCAAACCCTCCTCCGTGTCTTACTGTCAAGAAAATTCAGAAAGAGCTCCAATCCATCCCCTCATATCTTTTAGATTGGGTCGTTGTCATTTATTTTATTCTTTTAGCAACAAATTTTATATAAAATTATGGAATTTCTATTCTACTGAAATCTTAAGAGGTAGAACTTAATGGTGGTAGTAGTGGCTGTGGCTTCTCTGAATTTTCTCCGGCGGAAAAAGGGAGGTTGGATTTGATAAGGAAGGATGACTTTATTTTTTCCTTTTAGTAAGAGATAATGGGGGTGAGATTGCTCCATTTTTAAAATTTTAAGAGTAAAATTATACCATTGAATATTTTAGAACTATGGATGGTTGGATGCACTTTAATCTTAAATTTTATATTTTTATTTGTTGATAATGATGAGGTATTAGATGTACATAAACCCTAAACTTTATACTTTTTATTTATTGATGATTGCTTAATATATTATTTGTTAACTTAGGAATATGGAAGATTCAAAGCAATTAACTGAATTGAGAAGGGACAATAGACTCTTTGAGCTTATACCGAGAGATGTTGTTGACACCCTGTGTGATAACTTATCAATTAAAGATCAATTTCGATTTGCTAGAACTTGTAAATTCGCTCATTCTTCAGTTTATGAACGAGCAAACCCTATAACACTTAAAGACACTCCATGGCTGATTGGTCTCACTAACAACTCATCATCACTCTGCCAAACAACATACGACGACCAAGTCACATGTTATCAAATAGGAACAAGACCATTCAAATATTTTGAACCAAACATTCTTGGATACTCTAAAGGATGGTTTTATGTTCACTATTCTCGCAACAACTTCATCCAACTTGTGAATCTCTTCATCAATGTTCAAATTGAGCTCCCCCCTTTGTCCAACATGATTATACCTAAATTTAAATGCCGCTTTCTCTATGCTCAAGCTTTTGCATTATCACTATGTAAATCTATGATGCCTCTTATGATTGCAATTGTTGATCAATATGGGGATTTGGCTTTGTGCAACCCTAATGGAGGCAGTGCATGGAAAGCTCATGAACATCATCGCCGAGATGAAGGATATTATGTTAATGTAACATTTTACCATGAAAAGTTGTATGCTATGAGAAAGCTGGAATTTCACACCGTTGACATATTTAAAGTTGACTTTGATGATTTGAGGCTTTTCCCTATAAGAGTTATCGAATATGAAAATATCATTAATCTTTCATTATTGAACTCAACACTACAAGCATATCTAGTGGATGATTCTAAAGGAGATATGCTTATTGTGATGGAATATCAATGTATGTTTGGTAAGGTTTTTGAATTTGAGGTCTTTAAGGTGGTACATGATAGAGATGAGTTTGTGAGGATGAACGATTTGGGAGATCATATTATATTATTAGATGACTCGTATTCTGAGATTATTGATGTTAAAGATTGTTCCCCCTCTGATATTTTTAAAGGCAACCAAATATGTTTTAAGGGTGATTTTTATCATGATGTTGGTATCTATTCGTTCAAAGACAGAACTACTATTTGGAAATATCCAAATATGGGCCTGCGATGCCGGCAATTGATATTTCCCAAATTTATTACAACAGCTGAATGTGATTGTGGGTCACATTGATATTGCATCAAGGAGTCAAGTAAAGCAAGTCATCATATACAACACTCAACTTTCAAGTGGCGTACTTTAAAGAAGAATTTTGAATATCATATTTTCCTCAATTAAGTCACTTTTTTTTGGGTTTATTTGTGTAATTTTAATACTTTAAAGAATCTACTGCAAGTAGTTAGTCCATATTTGTTAATGAACTCTCTCTTTTTTCGTTTTAACTATAAGCGCATGCCAACTCTCTAAAGTTAAGGGAGGTTGGATTGTTCATTCATTATATTATTGTCAATTTATCATTGCTTGACTAGAAAGTAAGAAAAAAATTTCATAAAATTGTAAATAATTACTCTAAGAAATTAATACGAATGAGTCTGTAAAATTATAAATAAACACAGAGAGATTAATATTATTTTTTAGCTAATGTAAAACATTAAAATATCATTTTAATTAACGATCTTGATGGGCTGCGTGAACCACTTGGCATTGCATCGCTTAGTAATTAAATATATTATATTTTTTTTGTCTTTTCTAAAAATTGAAATAATTTATTATTTGATAACTTAATTCTTATTACTATTATTTAAAAATCTTCATGCTGTAATTTAAAATTCAACTCTTATACTACAACAACAACAACAAAATTCGACTCTTATGAATCTTCCTTCAAAATTTATAAGCCCTCTGTAAAAAAAATTACAGAATTTCTAGTTATTTTACATAAAAAATAATTTCTGAATATTTTCAAATAAAAATATGAAAAACAACAATAAAATATAAATCAATCTATATATAGAATAAATACTGAATTTGGTGATAAGTCCATATAAACACGGATTTTTTTTCCAGATATTTGAAAATAAAAATATGATAGATAAAAATAAATAAAGAATATAATAAATGGCTTTGTCGATTTGATTGTTAAAATTGTTTTGGTGACCAGGGGTCATAGCCTGTGATATTGGTCAACCAAGTCCAATTGAAATATCTAAATTCAAATTCAGGTATACACTTTTAACAAATTTTTAATTAGGTCATAGAATCTAAATAGGGATTTTTGAATGTTGTTAAAAAATCATAATACCTTAATTTTGGGAGCTAAAAAAATGATAGAAATATGAAATCTACAAATAAAAAAAAATATTAACTACAATTAAAAATAAAAAAATATATTAATATTAGTATTAATATAAAATCAATTGCCATTTTGTTAGCCTGAAAAAATCAATTGCAATTGAAACTATGATGAAAAATTATTATTTTTTTTTTCAATACAAAAGGGAATCCTTAAAGCAACTACCTCTTATCTATTTCCAATAGATGTTCAATATCAAGGGGGCTTGAAACCACTAGGTGAACAATTGCTTTTCTCTTTACACCATTTTACCTCATTTGTAGATCGATGATACACGGTTTTTAACTCTATCCACAACCTCCTTGAAAGTATCCTTAGCAACTCTCACATGATGAAGGGGTACTCCCAAAGTTCCTGCAGACAAAGCTTAAGAAAACTCCAATTAACACGATCTTAAGAAACTTTTTTCATATCTATTTTATTTGCCATAAAGCGCTTTTTGCCCGTCATATTCCACATCGAGTGAATAACCTCATGAGCTACTATTATATTCACATTGCTATGTCATTCAGGAACAAAGTTGCTCTGGTTCAAAGATATAATTTTTGAAAAGGCTTTAGTTGTCCCGCAACCACCTTTGTAATTATTTTGTAAATCATGTGTTACACAAGCTGATTGGTCAAATGTCACACATAGTTTCAGGCATATTCTTCTTTGGATCGGGACTATGAGCGTCCCATTTATAGTTTTAATGTCTTGCGGGTTAGCAAACAAGTGTTTAACATACTGAACAACAGAACCACTTACCGAAAATATTTTAGTGCTCTCCGACTACTCAAGCTCGTCATTCCACGTTTGTTTAACACATTTCACGTTTGTTTAACAAAATCATCGAAGTGAGCATGCAAAATTATTCTAGTGTAAATGATTATACAAGTAACTTCTATTTGGAATAGCGGTTGGAACTTCCAATCGTGCTTTTCAATCGTGATTTACTGTATATGAGTTAGCTTTTACGGTATACGAAGTAACTTTTATGAACTACGAGGTAAATATGTGGAGGAGTTTTATCTCGATTTACGTGAATCGGGCTTATACATAAGTATAAACCCAACCAAACATCCTCAAAACATCTAGATAATATATAGTTGATAACAACATCGACTATAAATATAAAATACAAAAAATTATTCTCTCTACATATGGTGTTTATTATTGATACTTTTCACACCTTCCTTTCTCATATTGTCGAAGCTATTTATTGTTTTTAGGAATAAAATTATTAATTATTAATCATAAGCCAATAGTATATTATTTCTTCCATTCTTCATTGAAAATCTTGTATGGATCGTTTAATTTCTCATTGATTGATATATTTACTTAGTGCATGTTGGAAAATCCCATTTAGTTTATTAATCAATTATAATTTCTAATTGCCTAGAATTCCCATATCTTAGTTGCATAGGAATTGGGGTTATTAGAAAACGCAAAATAAGATGTATTTGAAACTATTGTGGATGTATTTGGAATATCATCTCAAAGAGGATTATTCTTTGTTTTGCCGATTTTCCTTACACTATTAAATTATAACAAGCCTTTTTTTTTTCCAGTAAAAGAAATTATAACGAGCCAGCAAGCTTTTTGTTCCTATAAAAAAAAGAAGATGAATTGATCATAGCCTCAACGTGATTCATGAAATCATAAACTTAATCTTGACATTATCGTTTATAATTTATTTATTTTCTTGAATTTTTCAATTGCTTTTATGGGGAAAATACTAATTAAATGCAACTGAAATAATTAAAACCGAAATCAGGCATACACTCACCTTCAATTTTCTTTTTTTAACAATAGAGGGACTTTTTTGTCTTTCAACAATATTTAGAAATTCTTAATTAAGCCTTTTGACCTTATTAAGAGTTATTTAAAAGTGTAGGTCAAATTTAAATTTTAATATTTCATCTATATTTAGTTGGGATTTTCCCAAATTTAATTTTTTGTAAGGATCTAAGAATACAAGTGAAGTTCTTTGACTTTACCTAAAGCCAAGTGATAAGAGATAATTAGGATTTAATTGAATATCTAAAATATCCGTTAGGATTTGAATAAGGATATTCATCTAAGATTTATTGAGGTATTTATGTCTTTGTAATTATGTTTATTATCCTTACAATCTTTTAATATTGTAATTTGGAGGATTACTCCCAATTGGCTTATGGATGATAAGAACAATAATATAAAAAATTTAAAAGTCAATGGATTGAATCATCATGGGTGAGTCAAGAATTTAGAGATAGAATCGCATCAAGTGATAATTGAAGTATTGAGTTATAAATAAGTGAAATATTGAATGACCAAAAAATTATACATTGTTTCAAAATGTTAAATCTAACCATTAGAAGTTGATATAGTAGTTAGCGGAAAGGAAGATGAGTACTCTCCCACCACCATGAAGATACAATATCAAAATTTGACATCCAATAAATAAATAAATTAAGTTTCACACATCGTTAGTCTCATCTGATGATACAACTTTTTTTTTTATATATATATAGGGTGGCCTGTTCTTTTTTTATTCCACAAGGGGTCTGTTGAAAGTTTTAGAAGTAAAATAATTCCCTAATTGATTGTTTAGAAATTATATAAAAAGTAAATTTTTTGTGTATTTGGTTATAATTTAAACAATGATTTACTTTTATAGCGATTTTCAATTTTTACAATATTTTCTTATATTTTTTATTTTATCAATATTTTCTTTGATTTCATCACACATATATAATTATTTCGGTTTATTTAAAGTAGTTTCACATATTATCCAACTAGAAATAATATATAAAGTCATCTTATACAAAAATCAATGAATAAACTAAACATATAAAAATAAACTAGCTAGAACGAAACCTTTTAAAATGATTGGCCTTTTTGAATTTAAATATCATTATATTACCAGTTTTATTTTGTTCTGGTATGATTTGAATTAAGTGAAACTTATCCAATTTAATTACTTTATATTTTTAATTAGATAAGGCATATATAATCTAAATAAACCATCATCTTAGTTTTGATAAGGGATATAATTAAACCTTTCAAGAAGACCAATAATTTCAAAAGGTTTCTTTCTATATAGAGGGAGAGAAAGACAACTGCTTAACCACATACACTAAACATTGTTTTGAAGTTTGAATTACTCGAACAAGATTTTACTTCCCAACAGGTACGTGAGTTCTTTTACATTACTTTAAGAAGTCTTATGAATAAATTGTCCTTGTAAATATTGAGTTCATCATATAATATTTTGTTTGTGTTCATCATAAAATATTTTTTTTAGGGGTGCAATTAAGTTCTGCCTTAGAATATTAAAAAGGGGAAATTAGGGAGAAGGATCAAGAAAAAGAAGTATTTATTAATAAGGACCTTAAAATTTAAAAAGACTACAAATTAAATATAAATATTTACAAAATTAACCCTAACGATATTTTCTCAACCCCATCTCAACTATTTGATTGCTGGTTATCCATTGATGTTCGTCCTCAAAAGCATTATTAAATTGAATTGGTTTTTATTTGGATATTAAGATTAATATGATGTTGACACTTTATTTAAGAATATATCATTTAAAAATTTTACATTTTAGCATTTTTTATTTTTATAACATTCTTTTAGGTGCATCTCGTTTGTTTAAGCATTTTTTTAATATGAAAAATCACATATTTTTAAAAGAAATATATTATAAAAATTTTTTGCAACTTTAATTTTACCCTAAACCTAACCCGCCCTCGCCTTGGGTTATCTCTTATTGGGGAAAAAAAAAAAAATCCTTTCCTCCCCAACCCTCCCTATGTTTTCATGCCAAATAATATTCAAAGCCCCGATCCGTCTGAAGGCGTCAGCAGGAGATGGCGGCTAAAGCATCCGATACTATCATCCGTGTCCTCTTTGTTTATTTTTTTCCCTTTTGCTATCCCCTATAATATTATTTACTTAATTATTCTTCTAATTGGTTTAGCAACAAATTCTTTAGGGGTGCCTTTTATATAAAATTATGGAATTTCTATCATACTGGAATCTGAAGATGGCAGCGGTGGATCGAACTCTGAATTTTCTCTCCGGTAGAAAAGGGAGAGAGGGAAAGATGGCTTTCTTTTTCCTCTCAGGAAGAGATAACTATGCTAACTAAATATTTTAGAGTTATATGCACCTTAACCCTAAACTTTATACATTCATTTGTTGATGATTGATTAAGCAATTAGTTGAATTGAGAAGGGAAAATGGATTCTTTGAGCTTCTACCATAAGATTTTCTTGAAATCATGTGTGATAACTTATCAATTAAAAATCAATTTTGATTTGCTAGGGTTTGCAAGTCAACTCACTCTTTGGTTTATGAACAACCAAACCCTAAAGCACATATATAAGGACACCCTATGGTTGATTGGTTTCACTAACAACTCAACATCGCTCTGCGAATCAATATAAAACAATCAAGTCACATGTTATCAAATAGAAACAAGACCATTCAAACATTCTAAACTAAACATTCTTGGATACTCTAAAGGATGGTTATATGTTCATTATTTTCTCAGTGACTTAATCCAACTTGTGAATCTCTTCGCTGATGTTCAAGTTGATCTCTCATCTTTGTCTAGAATGGTTATACCAAAATCTAAATGTCGCTTTCTCTATGCTCAAGCTTTTGCCTTATCATTATGTAAATCTATGAGACCTATTATGATTGCAATTGTTGATCAATATGATGACATAACTTTATGCAAGATTAATGGGGCAGTACATGGAAAGCTCATGATGATGTTCATCGTCAAGAGGAAGGGGCGGGCTATGTTAACGTAACATTTTACAATGGAAAGTTATATGCTATAAAAAAGAAATTCTAAAGGGTTGACATATTTAAAGTTGGCAATGATGATTTGAGGCTTTTTCTTATGGGGGTTGTATAATATGTTGGGATTGAAAGGCACAACGGAAGAATTTAAAAAATTAATTGTAAAAGTATTTCCAATCCTAATTATAGATCTATCAACGACGTTTTAATCGAGTAGTAAGAATCGTACCCTTAGTTATTCGCCTTTTTGATCTCCAGGAGCAAAAACTTTAGATCAGCTCCCTCTACTGGTATTCACATGAATATGACCCAACACCAGCAGCGTGCTAGCGCCTCCAATGCCTCTCTAAGATTTTCTTGTGGCTCTTCTTCTGTTCTAGGGTTCTATAGCCCTGCATTTTTTATAATTGATGAGGGCTATATTGGATCTTCAAAATTAACCTTAATTAATTTTGAAATCCATATTATATTAAATAAATTTTAATTTAATTAAATCTTTCCAAAAGATTTAATTTAACCCATTTATTTAATCTGAATAAAGAGCCAACAAATTTAATCTATCAACATTAGTTATTTAATTTATCAACTAAATTAAATCTGAAACTAACAATACATAATAATATTATTATATATAATATTATTATTATTTTCTTTTGCGAATTTTATATCATATATATATATATATATATATATATATATATATATATATATAAAATTCATCCACCCTAGATTAAATATTGTATTCATTGAATCTTAGACACATCTTAGATTGAATAAATTTGGACACTATAACTCGTGTCGGGCTATTCTTGTGTGCGACTCTGTAGGCCCATACGAAGTTGGCAGTGGGACAATAAGTATACTAGCCTACAAGTCACAAGTGGTCTCTAGCAAGACATTGTGACTACCCAATTCATATGAGGATCGTTAACACGATGCAAGCTGTCAA
This sequence comes from Albizia julibrissin, assembly GCA_037074505.1. Taxonomy (NCBI): domain Eukaryota; kingdom Viridiplantae; phylum Streptophyta; class Magnoliopsida; order Fabales; family Fabaceae; genus Albizia; species Albizia julibrissin. Next base: position 23,964,417 of record CM073489.1, read on the forward strand.
ACAACCATGTCACGTCCCTTTTGTCACACGATATTTCATCCAAAGATAAGGCATGAATAGTGTCATTCTCATATTCCTGATCATTACTTTCTCGATTCCTGAGTAGTCTGACAATAGAAATTGAGACTCCTTTCCATCGTAGTATGCTCATACATTTCTCATACTCACTCATCGAGGGGCCCAGTAATATCTCTCTACTAATGTGAGGAACAAATTACATATTGGCCATTAATATTCCTTTACATGAAAGCCCAATCGTAGCATTTATCATCACCCGATTAGATGTGACTTTTGACTAGATCAAAGCTTAGTGACTCTCATGTAGGAATCCATGATGATCTCAGGTCAAAGGACATTGTGACGTGGTTATACATGAGATAATCTTATAACTTGATCCATATAGCTTTCTCATAGCGGGTCGGTCTAGCACCTTGTACTCTTACAAGTGCTTAAGACTTTGATTCGTATCTCCATATCTTATCAAAGTCACACTGGTCTTATTTCATCTTTGCTCCCTCATAGATGACCGACCAAGGATATTTAGGACAATATTTATGATTCATATAAGGATACAGTTATCATAATAAACATACAAATAATATGACAACAACATAGAGAAATTAATTTAAATAACAATGTACAAAGTACAATGATTGGCCTCTATGGCACAATTTCCAACAGAATATTCCCTTGTTATTAATCTTTCATTATTGAACTCACTAGGACAAGAATATCTAATGAAGGATACTAAAAGAGATTATATGTTTATTGTGATGGAATATCAACGTATGTTTGGTAAGGTTTTTGAATTTGAGATCTTTAAGGTGGTACATGATGGGGATGAGTTTGTAAGGATGGTTGATTTGGGAGATTAGATCATGTTACTAGATTACTCGTATTCTGAGATTATTGATGTTAAAGACTGTTCCACTTCTAATATTTTTAAAGGCAACTAAATATGTTTTAAGGGTAGTTTTTATTATGATGTTGGTATATATTCCCTTAAAGATGGAGCTACTATTTGAGAATATCCAAACAGGGGCATATAATGCCGATAATGGATACTTCCCAGATTTATTACTACAACTGGATGTGATTGTGAGTCACATTGATATGCACAAGGGGGGCTAGTGGCATACTACGAGGAAGAATTTTAAATATCATATTTGCCTCAATTCAATCATTTTATTGTTTTATGTAATTTTAGTATTTAATAGAGTCATTTTATATTTAGTACATTATTGATCATAAAGATTTGAATTTTTTTTTTGATGTTTTGAATTATTCAAACCTATTATCAGTAGTTAGCTCATATTTGTTATTGAACTTTTGTGCTTTAACCTCAAACCCACTCTGAAGTTAAGGGTGGCCAGTAGCATAATTTCAGTCATTAATTTGATAGTTGTCAATTTTATCATTGGTTTACGGAAAGTAAGAGAAAGGATTTCATGACAAAGTAAATGTATAATTTTAACAATAACTAGATTGTGCTCCTTGGTACAACGCACATAAAGTTTATGCATGTGTTGATCTTTTTCTGCTTTTTCACTTCAATTAAAATTGATGTCATTATAGGCAATCTTAATGTCATGACACTATTGCTTTGACTTAATCATCAACTGAAATTTAATTATATATACTTTTGTGAAAGACTTACATGGTGATTTTTTTTTTAAATATCATGTGCTCCCCATTTGTTGCTCCTTGACTTTATAAAATCGGAGTTATTACATCTTTATTACCCAAGCCTTCTCCTGCGTCATATTACCCAAGCGTTCTAAGTAGATTTCTTATTATAGGTAAACTTTAAAGGGAAAGAGAAATCTCGAACAAAAAAAAAAGGGGAAAGATAAATTTTCTTAGGTTTTGTTGCAAAACTATTAGATTATTATATTAAGAAATATTTATTTCATTTAAGATTTGGTCTCTCTATTGGGTTTTCTCCATGTTTGAGACTAATCTGGGCCAAAATGCTTCATGAGCTGGGTCTTACACATGCATTACTTAGGGATGTCCAAAAAGTCTGGTGGTCTGGGTAGACCGACCCGATCTGGTCTGAGGAAAAAAAATGGCCCGAGACACTTTGGACAGACCGGATCGGACTGGTTTGCTCGGGTCGGACCGGACATCGGGCCAAGAGTTTAGACCCCTCGGTCTAGTCCGGTTTGACTCGATTTTTTTTTATATATATCTTGTATGAATTTTTTAAATAGATTGTATTAAAGTAACTTCATTGTTATTGTTTTTTATTTTTGTTCAATATTGTTGGAGATTATTATGGATTTATGATTGAGTTTTAATATTTTGTGATGTATTTTTCTTGATTCCACTATCCCTACATCGAAGAAGAAAAAAAATTCAAACAGGTTCTGGACTTCCTGCACTGGTCCAGGCAGTCCACTAGACCGGTCTGGTCCATCCCGAGCTCAGGTTAGAGCTGGACCAGACCGGACCTCAGGCCGACTTGTCCAACCCAAGGCCCTATCAAGACCAGACCTCGGGTTGAGGCTAAACCCGGTCTGGTCCATGGACAACCCTAGCATTACTTAAATATATAACCATGCATTTACTGATTTACGTAATTAAGGGATAACAATTGAGCAAAAACACCACATTAATTTTTTTTGTACATATAATTTATTTGTTGACCATACATGAAAATGTGTGTCCCAACTAAACAAAGAGGCGCAGTAGTAAGTGGCTGACGCTCCCGAGGTGAGAATGGGAGTTCGATCCTTGGAAGCATACTTGTAGGTAATTTGTGGTACTCATCTTGACACAGAGTGCTATAGAATGCGCTCCACATCACCTTGACTTTAGATTAGTTGGTTGCTCAAGTTTACTTGGCCCAGATGAGAAGGCCAGAGATCAGAAAAAGCGCCGGATATCGGGGGGACTCTTTTTTTTAGGGGGGGGAAGCCCTAAATGCCCTCGTTTACCAAAAAAAAAAAAAACTAAACAAAGGAAGTCCTTTGATACAAAATGATGCATATATTATTGATTTTAACACATTCTGTTATGCTTAAGTATAACATATATCATTGTTGATTATAACAAATTTTGCTATTCTACTAAATCATAACGATGCACATCTTTCGTTGATTAAATTTTACTAATAAAGAAAATGGAACATTAGGTTAAACCCATTTATAATAAAGAAACTAAAAAGCTCTAAACTATTAATGCATTGTATTAATGCTTTCACATGAATAAGTATAGAACTCAATAAATTGTTTCAAAGTATAGCCTTCCCTAATTGTTGTATTATTGAGTTTAACCCTCACACCATCAATTCTTCTAGCAAATATTGTAAAAAACATAATAAAAAATATTCCTAGCAAATTATCAATATAATAACACTCACTAATTCCATTTACACTTTGATAATACATTTGTCTGTAGTGACTTTTAGAGCAAGATTCTTCTTGAAAGCATTCACATGAACTGAAATGTAAATTCTTGGGATGACTTAAATACCACCTTCCAATATAATATGCGCATTTTCACAAAAGGTTTTATTCCTCTTTGCACTATAACTCTTTCAGCTTTAATTCGTAATTGTGAAGATAAAATAGTGTTGATTTTATCCAAAAACTTAGTCCATATGGGAAGTGAATCTAGCAGTTGGAAATACATCAATATACATTATGCTTATAATAAAAAGCAAGCAACATGTCCCCTTCAAAAAAAAAAAAAAAAACAAGAAGAAGAAGAAGCAACCAGCTTGCAAAGCCTTTTACATTCACATGTTGTAGCATCTCTCTTTTCAATAGGTGGGATTTTTTCGAGGTGCATACTTCTTTTTTCAAATTTGGTACTTTTTAAGGATAAAAAAGATCACATAATAGTTTCTTGATTATTTGGAGGACATAAATTAAATGATGCTTTATCATATATACCAATAAAGTAATCAAAAAAGGAATCACCTTTCTTGCATGAAGCACAAGATGACAAGGAAAAAAAAAAGACATTAAGAGTGGCTTCCAATTTTGCTTCAGAGCTTTGGATGTTCGCAAATTGTTTTAATTAATTAATCAAGGTTAGATCAGTATGGTAAATTGCAAAATAGAAAGAGAAATTATAAATTCACAAAATGTTCAATAACACCAAAATAAAATAAAAAGACTCTGTAACTTAAATACAAAATAAATGTAATCAGAAAATTTGGCCTTTGGGGACAAGTCTGGCCTGAGCAAAAAGTTCCATTTGTATGTTCTAAATAGTCAAAAGTCAAATTAAAAATCAGTGTCTCCAAACATCTTCTGCCTTGGACTGTCTACTTCTCACCCCGAACAAAAACTAAAGCCCATGATTGAACAGACAACCCACAAAGTTATAACTGTACTTGAATGATATTTATAGCAATGTCTTGGCCTTTTTTTTTTTTTTGCCAACAGCAATGTCTTGGCTAGACCAAGGTTTTGGAGTGATTTAAATCAGTAATGATTTATCATATCAGGATCATTTTCAAGACCTTGCAGAATTCTTTTACAACCCCCTTTTCCATCATATATGGCTCGTTTGGATTAGCTTATGGAAGCTTCATAAGTGTTTATAAATCGTGATTTACGGAATACGAAGTAACTTTTACGATTTACGAGGTTATTTTTACGGTCTACGAGGTAAATATGTGGTGGAGATTTAAGTAAATCGGGTTTATAAAATAAGCCCGATTAAAAATAGAGTTTCCAAACATGCCTACAAAAGGAGAAGTACTACTGCTAAACCAAACTACACTTAGAATTGAAAAGAATCTCAAAAAAAAAAAAAAAGGTGATACTAAAGGTATTGCAATCAAACTATACAACCATTAATATATATTAGATTAAAAGAGTACAAATTTATGATGAACAATTTCACATGCTCTCTTAGTCTCTCTCATCAAAGCCCCTCTCAATAACTCTGACCCCCCCCCCCAAAAAAAATCCACCGACTTCATATGCTCTGACCTAAAGGTGTTACGGGTTGATGTGGAAAAATATTCAAGGTGGCGGTATCCCATTGGCGTACTAGACCCAAGGGACATAAGATAAGGAGTTAGACATAAGTTTTGTCCATTACGCTATAATATTTTCTTTGATTTCATCGCACGTGTCTTGTCTCTTTATTCAAAGTAGTTTAGCATACCTTTTTTTAGATTCTAATTATTTTAAAATTTTAACAAAAAAGTGATATATTTAATCAACATTCTTACATTCTTTCTCATGTAAGCGTGCATCCACTTAAAGCATCTACTCAGAACAATTTAAAATATAATTTTTTAAAGATTCTGATTATTTAATAAAATTGAAACAGATATACTGAAATTTCTTTAAAGTAATTTTCATATAAAAATTTTAAACAAATGGGCAGATATTTTATGCCTATAATTATCGAACTGGAAATAATATTTAAAGTTTGGCGAAAATCAATAAATAAAGTAAACATATAAATTAAGATAAGACTACATTATATAAAACTCCCCTGAACTTTGAGTCAATTGTATATAATCCTCTAACATTTTAAAGTTTAAATTTAACCCTCTGACCTTTCATTTCTTAACTAATAATCCCAGGTCATTAAGTGACCGTTATCTTTTTAATGGATACCACGTCAGATTATGAGATGACATGTAGCATCTTATATAGTATATTGTGTAAATTACTAAAACCCCCTTTTAGCTTTAAATAGTTACAGATAATCCCTTAAACTTTGATTATGTATAAATAACCCCTTGACATTTCAAAATTTTAATTTTAATTTCCTTAAAATTTTGATTTATAATAAATAAACCACATGTTGTTACTTTAATCATTTTTATAAATTTTTTATTTTTTACTATTATTTGTCAATTAAAATAGTTTTCTTGTATGAAAAAAACTAGAAAAATAATATTTAAAAAATATAAAAATAAAAATATCATCATTTGTATAACATTTACTTATTTTCTTGTGTTAATTGAGTATTGATAGTATAAAAGTGTCATCGTTTGTGTTAAATATATTCTTGGAATGATTGAGCATTGATAGTTTAAATATTACATTTTTGTTAGAGGATATAGCTCTTGCCTTCATTAATTTTTTTAATTATTAATGCATTTTTTTAATTAGAGGTTCAACGTTTATTTTGTATTTTTCTAACTATTATTCTTCTAGTTTTTTCCTTGCAAAAGAACTATTTTAATTAATAAATGATAGTAAAAATTTTAATAAATTTATTAAAATGATAGAAAGTAACGATATGTGATTTAATATTATAAATCAAAATTTTAAGAGAATTAAATTTAAATTTTGAAATGTTAGGGGGTTATTTGTAAATAATCAAAGTTCGGGGGGCTATCTGCAACTGTTCAAAGTTCATGGAGTTTTATGAAATTAATAATAATAATTTACACAGGATGCAACGTGTCATCTCATAAACTAATGTGGTAGTTTCTGTTAAAAAGATAATAATCACTTAACGGCAGGGGATTAATGGCTAAAAAAATGTAAGGTCAGAAGAGTTAAATTTAAACTTTGAAATATCAAGGGGTTATATCAACTGACCTAAAATTCAAGAAGATTTTATATAATTTACTCTTAAGATAAACTAGAATGAAACATATTAAAACCATTGGTCTTTCCCAATTTAAATATAACTGTATTGTTTTAGCCAACCAATTTTTATTTACTCTGATATGATTTGAACTAAGTGACAATTATCAGTTTTATTACTTTATCTTTTCAATTAGATAAGGCATATATCTTCGAAATATAAGAAATATAAACTAATAAAAAATACCAATAATTTTAAAAGGTTTCGCTCTACATATAAAGAGGCAACTGCCGAATGACATAATTAGGTTTATTTGGTTGGATTTATGTTTATGTATAAGCCTGATTTACGTAAATTGAAATAAAACTCCTCAACATATTTACTTCGTAGACCGTAAAAACTATATCGTATATCATAAATCACGATTGAAAAATACTTATAGAGGCTATCTAAACATACTAACAAAACATTGTTTTGACAGTACACTAAACATTGTTTTGAAGTTAGAATTAATAAAACAAGATTTTACTTCCAAACAGGTGTTTCAGTACTTTTACATTATTACACGAAGTCTTACGAATAAACTGTGCTTGTAATTATTTGAATTCATTATAAACTTTAGTAACATTTTGGAAGGTTATACCTGAATTTAAAATAAGCAATTTTACCCTTAGCCTAAGGTCTTGTTTGATACGAGGGATTTGAAAGGGAGAAAATTTTTATAACTTTAATTTTAAGAAATTAGAGAACTTTTGTAATTAATTTTTGAAATTGTAAAATCTCAAATCAGATTTGTTACTAAGAGTTGATAAGAGACAAATAAAACTTAATAAGCAATTCACAACTCATTTTCTGGAAATATCTAATTTAGAATTTTACAATTTCAAAATTTTTTTCTTTTTTTTTATATTCTTTTATGTTACATATTTTTTTTATTAAAATTTTATAATCCTACTTCTTTAATTTTTTATTTTTAAATTCAACTCATGAAATTTTTATTTTCCCACCCTTACCGTACCGAGCAGCTACAAATAGACCCCTAGGCCCTAACACTGTTATCTCTTATTTTTTTAAAAAAATGTTTTTCTCTCAAACCCTCTCTCCTTTCACACGACGGAGAAATTCTAGAGAGGCCCCAATCCATCATTATCGCCTTCAGATTGGAGTGCCGCATAATTCATCCATGTGGCGGCTGGGTGCAGGATTGGAGTTGGTAGCGGCGGACGGAGGGGCCGCTGTGTTAGGATAATGACGTGACGGTGAAGACAAACGGGGTCGGTGTAACACCCCAAATTTTAGGAACTAGAGGTTTAAGAATAAGCTTGAAACAAGTGGACTGCTAAGCTCTAGTTTATCAAGTGTTCCAGTAAAGAATAATTTTATTTCTTAAAATTAAAGGGAATTGAATGGAAAATTAGAGAGCATAGGAAGTGATAAAATAAGGCAATTAGAGGTCACACACAACACAATTATGTGGAAGCACAAATTATAACAAATGAGATTTGCTGCTAGTGGGTTTTTCTGTATGACAGTCATGTTGTATGACATTTTTCAATGGGAAAATGATATCCAAATATTATGAAACTTTCCAGAATGAAAGTAGACTTGTCAAGCTTTAATTTGATAGGTCATATAAGCCATTTGGAGTTGTACACAAAGAGATATGTATTTTTGAAGTTAACTCAGTGAAAATGGAAATTTTCAGTGGCAGCGTCCAAAAACAATAATTTTGAAAATGTTGAACTTCTAATTGGCTAAAGGCTATATCTTCCCTTAAAACTAGACTTAATAAGGGTCACATAGTCTTTAGAACTATTCCAATTGGATATCTATACAATTAGATATGAATTTTCAAAGTTTGATGAAAATTCTGCTAAGTTTTTCAGCTAATGCGAAAATGGAAAAAAAATGTAAAAGTAAAATGGTCATTTGACTAATAAAGCAAGTAGCCATTTATTTTTCCCTTTAATTGGGATGAATTATGGCTGAAGTAGGGAGCAAGAAAGGGAAATTAATTTGCTTGGTCCATATTTAATTCAAGAAGACAATTCTTGACCAATCACAAGAAAGCATGTGTTAAAACAAAAAGGCAATATGACTTCAATTAATTGCTTGAGAAGAGTAATAAAGCAATCAAATATTCTCTTTTTCTCCATCGCATTTCGGTCAAAGCAAGGGAAATTGGAAGAGGAATAATATATATGATTACTTGGCTAATATTGATTCAAGGAGAGGGGGGTGGAAACAAGAGCCAATCAAAGATAAGCACATGTACTAAAGTAAAAAACAAGAGGAAGGTATTATGATAACATTTCATTACCTATTCCTTCCTCTTCATTTACGATTAGCAGCAAACAAATAGAAAGAGAGGAGTTCAAGAAGCTTAAAGGCACAAAGAGAAGAGCTAGGGTTCAAGAAGTAAGAATCAAAGGTAAGAAAGAGAGGAGTTCAAGAAGCTTAAAGGCACAAAGAGAAGAGCTAGGGTTCAAGAAGCAAAAATCAAAGGTAAGATGTGTGATTTTAAGTGCTTATACTTTTAAATCACTTGGAAACCTCTCATAATCTCTTATCCTCCATGAAATCCATGTTTTTCAAGAAAAATTAAGAGAGAGGAGAGAGTAAACAGTGACGTTTTAGAGAGAGAAAGCCATGAAATCCAAGGTAAACTTAAGAACCTAGCTTCTTTTGTTGATTCTTGGTCGTTGTTATTGTTGTTTTGACATGGTTTGTGATTTTGGGAAGCTTAAAACCTAAGGGGTTATGCTACCCAATTTTCTAATAATCATGGGGGAAATGTGTTTAAGTGATTAAACAAGTGATTAGAGTTGGAAAGAAGGAGGTTTATGGATTGAAATCAAGAAAACACATTTTCTCTCACATTTAGTGATTTTCAGCTAGGGGAATTTTTGTCCTGTTTGGTTTGGAATTTCATCAATTTGATGGTTTCATTGATTTTAGAAGGGAAATTTGTGTATGGTTCATGTAGACTGCAAAGTGAGAAAAACCCTAGAATACGAAATGACCAAACTACCTTTAAAACCTTAAGTTAGGGGCTGTCAAGGGTAAATTTGTAATTTGGGCTGGAATTTGACTAATCTAAGGTAAAAAATGGGTTATACGCTCGAAATTGTGTAGGATTAACTTGTGTCATGATTTTTGGAATAGTACAGTTGGATCGGGTATAAAGGGGCTTAAACCGGGTCCCCAGGGGTATTTTCATAATTTTGTGGTTTTGAGTCAAGATAACCAATACAATGAGTTTAGAATGAGTTATGAATAAATAATAACTCATGTATCCTAAATTTTAAATTTTAGGATATACCGATAGCTCGAGCCGGATATGAAGCTGGACCGATTGACAGGTAAGGAAAGGGCGTTCTAGGTAGTAACACTTTCTTTCATGCACTATGTGATTATCTATGTGTGTTGAGTATGCCATTCTCTGTAACATGAGCCAAGTGTCTTGGACACACCAATTTGCCAAGTTGTGGTCAAGGACCCAACATGGGCGCCAAGTAGACCAAGATGCAAACTTGTCGTTTGGCCTTGGGCAAGTGTACACATAGTTTCGATCATCTTACATGACATGGCATATCATATCTATTTTTGAATTATATATATATGTTTGAAATTATGTTACTATTGAGATTCCCCCGAATCTCACCCTTTCCAGAAACCTGTAAAGTTTCCAGCAGTAGGCAGTGGCTAAAAGGGCAGAACGGTAATTTCCAGAAACTGGAGGTTTCGAGCCAGTACGGGAGGAAACGTTGTTTATATGAAGACCTTTCTATTTGTTTAAGGTCTGTAATTACTTTATACACCCCTATGGGGAATTCTATATGTAATCAAGTAATATTGTTTCAATATATCAGTATATTTATGTTATTTCTATGTGCCCATTAAACTACGCAATTGCTACTCTGAGAAATATTAATAATAAGACGGGGTCTTACAATCAGATTGGGAATGTCATCTTGTGATCTTGAAGAAGGAGCTTAGAGTGGAGTGGTGGGAGATTGGTGCCTAACGTGTGCCATAGGAGGCACCGACATAAGCGATTGGGAACAAAGAAGAGATCTAAGGCGCCGGCGAGAGATGGCTGTAAAAGTATCCGTTGCTATCATCTAGAGTCGTCTTCTTCTTTTATTTTTATTATTTTTTCTCTCCCCCATTATATTCTTTACTTAATTATTCTTGTACTATATTTTGCAACAAATTCTTTGGGGGTATCTTTCAAGAGGTAGAGATTGATAGTGGTGGTGATTGTGGTGGTGGTGGATTGAACTCTGAATTTTCTCCGGCAAGAAAGAGGAGGGAGGATTTGAGAAGGAATGATGGTTTTCGAGTTAGATTATTCTATTTTTAAAATTATAACACTAAAATCGCACCATTAATCCCAAGTATTATAATTTTTGTTTATTGATAATGATGCTGTTGGATGTATATTGACCCCATAGCCTTTATATTGTTATTTATTGATTGTGATTGATTAATATATTGATTGTTGCCCCAGGAATATGGAGGATTCAAAGCAATTAGCTGAATTGAGAAGGGAGAAGAGATTCTTTGAGGTTATACTAAGAGATGTTCTTGAGTCCTTATGTGATAACTTGTCAATTAAAGATCAATTTCGATTTGCTAGGTTTGCTAGTTAATTCACTCTTTGATTTACGAACAAGTGTGAACCCTAAAGCACTTAAAGACACTCTAGAGATGATTAGTCTCACTGACAATTCATCATCACTCTGCGAAACAATACATGATGACCGAGTCACAATTTATCAGATAGGAACAAGACCATTCAAACATTCTGAACCAAACATTCTTGGATACACTAAAGGATGGTTGTATGGTCACTATTATTGCAATGACTTAATCCAACTTGGAAATCTCTTCATCGATGGTCAGGTTGATCTCCCCCCCTTGTCCACCATGGTTATACCATAATTTAAATGTCGCTTTCTCTATGCTCATGCTTTTGCATTATCATATGTAAATCTAAGAGACGTACTATAATTGCAATTGTTGATCAATATGGGGATTTAGCCTTGCGCAAGACAAATGAAGGAAGTACACGGAAAGCTCATGAGCATCATCGCCAAGATGAAGGGTACAATATTAATGTAACATTTTACCATGAAAATTTGTATGCTATGAGAAAGGAGAAATTTCACACCGTTGATATATATTTAAAGTTGGCTCTTATAATTTGAGGCTTTTTTGTATGGGGGTTATAGAATATGAAAATGTGATTAATCTTTCATTATTTAACTCAGTACAACAAGCATATCTAGTGAGGATTCTAAAGTAGATAATATGTTTATTGTGATGGAATACCAACATATGTATAGTAAGACTTTTAAATTTGAGTTCTTTAAGGTGGAATGTGATAGAGATGAGTTTGTAAGGATGGATGATTTATGAGATCAGATTATTTTACCAAGTGGCTTGTATATTCTGAGATTATTGATGTTAAATATTGTCTGACATTTAATATTTTTAAAGGCAATCAAATATGTTTTAAGGGTAGTTTTTATCATGATGTTGGTATTTATTTACTCAATAATAAAACTACTGTTTGGGAATATCCAAACAGGGGCTGCAACGCCGTCATTGGATATTTCCTAAATTTATTACAACAACTGAACATTGATATGCATCTAAGGGGTCAAGTGTGAGAAGCCATCCTATGCAACACTCAACTTTCAAGTAGCGTACTAAGAGGAAGAAATTTAAATATTATATTTGTCTCAATAAGTCATTTCATTTTTGTTTTTAATGTAATTTTAGTATTTAAAAGAGTCTTTTTATATTTAGTGCATTATTGATTAGGAAGATTTGAGTTTTATTCTGGGAAAAAGACCATTGAATACTACATGAACTTCCAAAACTCACAAAAGACTATTAACACTTGCAAAAGACAAATAAGGGATGAGGTTGGAATCTAGGTTTTTTTATGTTTTAGCTTAAAGATGAAAATGCCCTCCACACTTATTAAATCAGACACTTAAACACAAGATTGCTCAAATCGCACAAAGGCTCAGACTGGTTCTTTCCTTTAAGTGTCACATTCGGCATCGTTGCAAGCGAAAAAAGAACAGTCAATGTTGTCGTCCCCAAATTGACAATCGTGGGTGCAATCCGTCGCATAGTTGCTGGTGGGAGAGTATTTCGCATTGATCATTCTCAATGTCTTCTTCTCCCTTACGTTTTCTTTTTGAGCAAGCCTAAGTTTCCAAGACCAGAAACAATTGCAATCATAGTGGGTCTCATAAATCTGAAAATGATGCTCCAAAGGCTCTAAGGTGCTTTATATTAGAAGGTACAAAATTCTTTACCGCGGACAAAGGTGGGAGATCATGATGAACATTGGAGAAGATATTTATAAGCTGGGTTAAATTGTATGATCCATAATGCACACATAACCATCCCTTGAAGGATCCAATAATATGTAGATCAGAATGCTAGAATGATTTTGCTCTTATCTGATAACATGTTACCTGGTTGTATATTCTTTCACAGGAAGTAGGGTCTTCAGTGAGACCAATAAACCATGGTGTCTCACGTGCCTTAGGGTAAGGCCTTCTATTGGCCAAAGAGTACAGTGGCTTGCAGCATCTAGCAAATTGAAGTTGATCTATAAACGATAAATGATCAAATAAGAGCTCAAGGAATTCTATAGGTACATCATTTATGTCTTTGGGTATGAGGTCAAACGATCTCTTATCAATTCTCAACTCTTCTTGCTTTAATTCTTTCATCCTGAGTGGGGAAAAAAAAATCAGAAAATGAGATTCTTTTAACTGTGAATAAAAATTGTTGAGTGACTTCTATGAACTGCAAGAAATGTGGAGAGAAATCATAAACACGAATCCCTGGTCTCTCTTCAATTAACTGAAAAAAACCAAGTAATTGAGAACGACCAAACCAAAGCTAATGGCTAGTTTATAAACTAAAACCATAAACAAAAATATGTAAAATATAATTCAAACAGAATCATCACAAAGTTACCAAGCAACTTCGACAGGGAAGATCCAAATTCCAGTTGCTAGAATAAATTGGAGACTTATTGCTGCGCCCATTTTCACCGGATGGCATATCCTTTTATAATGAACCAGGAAAATCACCAGAAATGAATATCCAAATCTCCAGCAAAAAAATCCGTAGCAGTAGAGCATTCAAGATAGAGCAAGATTTCTTTTCCAAATGAATCTTATTGAGCATTTCAGATTGTATTCAGTTTTATATACGTAGGGATATCAAGAAGCAGTTACCTGATCTAACAAAGCGCGAAGATGATCCTTCAACTCTGAATTTTGCTCAAAGCTTGACCGACCGTTAAGGCTGATTCCTTCTCGATCTCTCCTCCAAGATTCTCGTTCTCGCACTTTCCTCCTCCAATTTCTTCCTCAATCGCAGTTTTGTCAAGTTGAAACCTATCTCCTTACGGCCGTCCAATTCTTGCTCTCGGAATCACTCATATGTTGATTTTCCGGTCGAACATCAAGGTCTGATCGGGTACGCACGGCGCCTTTAACGCTGCAAATGAATTCCGAAATTCGTGCATTCCATTATCATCACTTGGCGCACTTCCCCTGCCTTTTTCAAATCGCGCACGAAATCAAAATCCCCTCTTTCTTGGGTTTTGCCGTTTTGGTATGTATTTTTCATTGGGAGAATCTCATTCAGGGCCCTCGACAAATGTACTCATAGCTCGAAAGACTCAGAATTCTGAAATGTCAATTTAGGTCCTTCAGCGAAATTAAATTTGAGCAAATTAGGAAAAAATCACTATTAAAAATTTTATCAGTGAAGATGACCTAATGATTTTTTATTCGTAAAAAGTTAATGTTGTTGCATGAAATTGGTACACACAGACGTTGTTTTGACTTAGGTCTCCTCAGTGATAAAATTGTCAGTGGGAAATTTCCCCAATTTTCTTATTAAATTTGGGTGGTTCTTTTTTTGAAAAGAAAGGAATGAAATTATAATAGAGGGAAATTAGAATTTTGTTTGGTCTCTAGGACTAAATTATAAAATTTTTAAAATTATAGGAATCAAGTTTAAGTGAGTCAAAATTGAGCGACTGAATTATATCAAGTCAAAATTATATGAACTAGAAGATTAATTTTTCTATCATTCCCTTCCATTAAAATAATTTAGTAATTTATTGTTTAGAGATTATATGAAAAACAAAAATATTTTTACATTTGGTTATTGTAACATCCTAAATTTTTTTAAATAGTAATTAAATGTTCTTAATAAATGATTTATTAAGTAATTTGAGGTTTAGAAAAGACCTAAAAGCATTTTTATCTTTATAAATCAAAATTTATATAATAAAATAATTTGGAGCCCATAATAATTTATGCTCAACTCTCTCCCCCTATCTTCATAACATATACATTTATATATATAATATTATAATAATATATTGTATTATTATAATAATATATTATTATAATATTATTATATTATATATTATATATATTAATATAGTGCTACTGCCACCTTTTAATTAAAAAGAGGGGGGTGCATTATTGCACCCCAATCTCACCTCTCTCTCTATTTATACGCACAAGGTGCGTATCAGTGAGAGGGAGAGCATGTGAGAGCGAAAGTGAGAGTGTGAGTGGGAAGAGAAAAGAGGAAGAGTTTTGAAGTTGGATTATTTGGTGTTAGTAAACTGGAAGTATTCAAATATTGATAAAAATAGGCTTGAAATAGAGGTAACCTTGGTTATTTTTTTATATACTTGTCAATTATATATTTATATATGTATATATTAAACTGTTTTGGGATTTGTTGTGTCTATGGAATGATTGATTTGAAATTGTATATTGGATTAAAATTATATTGATGAGTTTGGACGTTTTTAGAGCTCTTGGTATCACCTTTCCTTTTAACCGGGATAAGGCACAGTGACACCTCCTTGGTTGTGTTCTTAAAAGGAGGGGAGCCATGGTGTAATCATGATAAGCTAGGGACCTTGATAGGGTGACGCCTCATGATTTGGATATTATGTGTAATGGATGTATTTTTGTTGGATTATGTGTTAGTTATGGCTCCAGTCAACGGTTACAAGGGGGTGGTCAGGGTAATAAGAATGGTCTGTGCATCAATATTTGTTTGGTATGTTATATATGTGATATCTTATGAAGATTGTTTGGAAAATGAAATAATGTTCATTTGAAATTCTTTTTGGGAAGAGGTTTTAGTAACCAGATCGAGAACTAGTTTGTGAAAGTTTTTATTTAAAGAGATATAATTAATTTTATTGTGAGTTTGAACTGTATGTTCTCGATCTTTGTTTACATGTATATTTCTAAATAACCAATGGTTACAGAGATCTTTGGATCTTATGGTTATTATTTTTATTTTTTTCAGGTGATTATTTTAGTAGAGAGAAAGGGAAGGCACATATGAAGTTAGTCTTAAAGGCTCATTTGTACTCCTAAAGTTCATGTTATGTACTTTATATTTACCATGACCATATGATTTTTCCTCATTTTTATTTATTTTAAAATATTTTGGGAAATTAATTTGACCTTATAAAGTTGGGTTTTTGATAATTGACCATATTACAAATACGTATTTGGTTATTGGGTTTGGATGTTTCAATTTGGTATCAAAGATTAGGATTTTAAAGTTTTGTGATTTTTTCAATATCATATAGTTGCATTGGCAATATACATTAGGTTACTCATATGCTTCCCCTTTGTATCTGATTTTTTATTTTCTTTGTTGCTTATTATTATGGGTTATGTTCTTTAGGAGAAAAATGGTAGATACACGTAGGACGCAATCAGCTAGAGACCCAATTGACAATGGTCAACCTTTAGAACCACAAGATGCTGATACAATCTTACGGGAGTTGTTGACTACGGTACGTGGACTCGGTCAAATGGTGCAAAGGCATAAGGAGGAATTAAATAAAAGGAAGGGTCCAGAGGAAGAGCACTCTATTCATAAGAGTGGGTCTGAGGGTAATGGAACTCACAGTAGTCATCATGCTGGTGGTAGCCATAATATTACCTCAAAGACAAGGGATAACAATTCTGAGGAGTATGCTAAAGTTTCTATCACTAAAATCTGGAAGGAGGTGCATAAGTTTTCACCGCAGACCTTTGATGGTAAGTTCAACCCAAAAGCTAGTGAAGGTTGGATTGACCGATTGGAGATTATCTTCTCAATTGTTGAATGCAATGAACAACAAAAAGTGATAATAGCAGTAGTGTTACTAGTGGATGATGCAAAAATGTGGTGGAAGAGCACCAGACCTGCAAATGGGACTATTCCAAACTGGGAAGAGTTCAAGGTGATGTTCCGTCAACATTATTTTCCAACAGCCTTACGGTCGCTTAAGGAGACTGAGTTCTATACTTTTGAACAAGGTGACCTGGACATAGACTCATTCATTGCACAATTTCTCGAGTTAGTCAAGTATACTGCTTGTGGACCGTCACAAAGGAAAGAAGCTTGGATGGAAGATAGGCTACTACAAAAGGCTAGACCAGAATTTAGAAGGCAGTTAATACCTCTGCAGATACTTCTTTTGAGGATATGTGTACACGGCTCTGTCTATTAGATACAGAGATACGTGGGTATAATTATATGCCCGAGCCTAGGAGGGACTCACAGGGCCGAATCTCATTTTATACTGGTCCTACTGGGGGTTTTAACAAGAGAAGTAGCTACAGTTTTAGAGACTTTGGAAATTCAGACAAGAAGAAGAACAAGCGACCAATGGGATCATTTCAAAGTGGGTCTGGTCCAAGGACTCAATTCCATAGGAGCCAGGGCGGGGGAAGTCAGTCATCCTATAGAGGCTCTACTGCTCCTATGTCTAGCACTGCTAGGACCCCAGCTTGCTTGAAATGTGGAAGACACCATCAGGGAAATTGTTTGACTTGCTTCACTTGTGGCAAGGTGGGGCATATCTCTCGTTTTTGTTCAAAAAGCAATTTGACTTGCTACACTTGCGGTAAAGTAGGGCACATCTCTCGCTTTTGTTCGGAAGGCAATCAGAACTCTTATGCTTCCAAATCTACCGTTCCAGGACGAGTTTTTGCTTTAACTCAAGAAGAGGCAGATACTCCACCTGATCTTATTAGAGGTAAAATTAAATTGTAGAGTTATGATATTTTTGCATTATTTGACTCTGGCGCCACACATTCATTTATATCTTTTGATTGTGCCAAGAGACTAAAATTACATGTTTGTGAGTTACCCTTCGATGTAAATGTATCAACACCTGCTGGATCCTCTGTGAAAACTTCCAATGCATGTTTGAATCTTGTATTGGAATTCGAAAGTTGTAAGACAAAGATTGATCTTATTTGTTTGCCTCTTAAAGGACTTGATGTGATTGTGGGCATGGATTGGCTTACATCCAATGGTGCCACACTTGAGTGTAAATCAAAAACTATTTCTTTACCAGTGTATTCTGTACCTAGAAAGGTGTCTAGTAGCCCTCCATTGTTATCCGCTGTTCAAGCTGTGAGTTGTATCAGACAAGGATGTCAAGTCTATATGGTTTTCTTCTCCGTTCAAGCTGAGATAGAGGAAGGAATCGATAGGATCGAAATAGTTAATAAGTTTCCTGAGGTATTCCCAAAGGAAATGTCAGGATTACCCCCTGAACGAGAAGTAGAATTTTCGATTGACCTTGTGCCTAGTACAGAGCCTATCTCAAAGGCTCCCTATCGAATGGCTCCAGCTGAATTAGCAGAATTGAAGAAGCAACTGGAAGAATTACTTGAGAAGGGGCTCATCAGACCAAGTGTATCACCATGGGGATCACCTGTTCTATTTGTGAAAAAGAAGGATGGGACATTGCGGTTGTGCATTGATTATCGCCAACTAAACAAAGTCACCATCAAGAACAAATACCCCCTTCCAAGGATTGACGACTTGCTAGATCAACTTGTAGGGTCAATGGTATTCTCCAAAATTGACTTAAGGTCAGGATATCATCAGTTGAGAGTTAAAGCAGAAGATATCCCTAAAACAGCCTTCCGTACACGATATGGCCACTATGAGTTTCTAGTAATGCCGTTTGGTTTGACTAATGCTCTAGCGGTATTTATGGACTACATGAATAGGATCTTTAGACCATATTTAGATAAGTTTGTAGTGGTTTTCATAGATGATATTCTCATATACTCTCGAAACAAAGAGGAACATCGGGACCACCTGAGGATAGTGTTACAAGTGTTGAGAGAGCGCAAGCTTTATGCAAAATTGAGCAAGTGTGAGTTTTGGCTTAGAGAGGTAAAATTTCTGGGCCATGTAGTTTCAGCTGAAGGGGTTGCAGTGGACCCTGCTAAGGTTGATGCAGTCCTTCAGTGGGAACAGCCAAAGTCTGTAACTGAAATTAGAAGCTTCTTAGGATTAGCTGGATACTACAGAAGATTTATACAAGGTTTTTCCCAGTTAGCAATGCCGCTTACCAAGTTAACCAGAAAGGATCAACCTTTTATTTGGACAGATAAGTGTGAAGCCTCTTTTCGAGAGTTGAAGAGAAAGTTGACCTCTGCGCCAGTATTAGTTATTCCTAACCCTGATTTACCGTATACATTGTACACTGATGCTTCTTTAAAGGGTTTAGGATGCGTATTGATGCAAGAAGGAAAAGTTGTTGCTTATGCCTCTAGACAGTTGAGGCCACACGAAGAGAACTACCCGACCCATGATTTAGAATTGGCTGCGGTTGTTTTTGCACTAAAAATTTGGAGACACTACCTTTATGGTTCACGATTTGAGATTTTTAGTGATCACAAGAGTTTGAAATATCTTGTGGATCAAAAGGAGCTTAACAATAGGCAAAGAAGGTGGATGGAGTTTCTAAAAGATTAGGATTTCGAGTTAAAGTATCATCCTGGTAAAGCTAATGTTGTTGCAGATGCTTTAAGCAGAAAAATGATTCATGTATTTTAGTTGAGTCTTTATGAGAACCACTGGCTAGAAAGATTGAAGGACATAGACATGTTACTCAATAAGAAAGTTATGATGCAGTCCGTACGAATTGAGAATGAATTTTTGAAGGAAATAAAGATGGCTCAGTTAGAGGATGAATATTTATTAAAACTTAAGGAGGAATTGGAAGAAGGAGGAGTCAATGATTTTAAGGTAGGCAATGATGGTATCCTAAGGTTTAAAGGGAGGATTTGTATCCCTAATGATCAAAAATCTAAGACTTGTATCTTAGAGGAAGCACATAGAAGTAAATACACCATCCATCCGGGGATCACCAAAATGTACAATGATTTAAAGCAGAATTATTGGTGGCCTACGATGAAACGTGACGTGACGAATTTTGTAATGAAGTGTTTGACTTGTCAGAAGGTAAAGATTAAGCATCAAAAGCCCTCCGGACTACTTCAACCCTTAGAGATTCCCCAGTGGAAGTGGGATAGCATTTCTATGGATTTCATTGTGGGATTGCCTGAAACTACATTACGCCATAATGCCATATGGGTCATTGTAGATAGATTGACGAAGTCGGCTCATTTTTTGCCTATCCATATTGGTTATAGCCTGCAAAGGTTAGCTCAGTTATATGTAGATTGGATTGTTAGGATGCATGGTGTGCTCAAAGAGATTGTGTCAGATCGTGATCCGAGGTTCACTTCAAATTTTTGGAAAGCATTACAGGAGGCTATGGGGATTAATTTAGTTAGCAAGTATTATTAATTTTATTAACCAATAATTATATATTTATTGTAGAGTGAATTTGGCTTGTTGAACTTGAATTCTCTTTAGTTGTCAAGAACTCGAGGTAACCACTTTTCAATTTATCTTGTATGCTTGTTGATGTGATTATAAGCATATGTTGGTATTTTTAATTGCTATAAATATACATGAAATTGTACAATCATAGTATGAACTATGTTTTTAGTAAAACTTTAGCTAAGTGGGCTTGAATGATTTGGAATGATTGATGATGTATAGTATTGATTATGATAGATATATGAGAATAAATTATTGATGATGGTGATGTTGAGATGTTGAATGTGATGAGGTGTGATTGGAGGAAATTTGGTTCTTTTATACCACGTGGTATAGCCGCCATTATGTGCACAATGGATGGCTTTGGCATTGTCAGGGCCCTTGGTACCACCCTTTTCCTTTGGCCGGGATAAGAGTTGGTCCAAGGGACAGGTGACACCTTTCCATGATCAACGGAAAGGGAACCCATGGTCTGATATGAGCTCTGTAGTCTTTGGCCAGGGTACACCTCATTATCAGTGAGCTTGGTGCAGTTTTGTTAAAGAAACTAAACCTGTTATGTGATGTAGCCCATGGGTTCTGTCAGCGGTTAAGAAGGTTGTAAGGATGGTTGAGGGAGTACATATTAATTTGTTCTTTTGAAATAATAATGTTTATTTGAAAGATTATATTTTATATTAATTTTTATTGCCCGCTTAACTATCTTGTAATCATTCCTTGCATACCTGTTAAAATGGAAGTGGTTACTGGGTCTATATGTCTCATCCCGTCAATTTATTATTTTTTTTAGGCGGAAGTCCAAAAGGTGGTGCCAAGGGGGAAGCGAACGAGGCTTGATTTGATATCAAATTGTATGTCTCGTTTAGTTTTATGAGTATAATGTATATTGCCAAACTTAAGGGCCTTTTTGGGCAATCATGACATATATTCGCTGCATATTGGAATATGTAATGTGGACGGAGCACTTATTATATTGTTTATGTGATATTTGGACGGAGTATTTGATATGATATTTATATAATATTATTTCATTTCTTGATGAAATGATGGATTTTGAGGTAATTTAAGGAGGATGTTACACAAACACCATCCCTTGTGTGTAAAATATCATCCACCCGTATGCAACATATCACCCACCATGTGTAATGGTAGTAATCAGTAATTAATTTGCTTGCAAGGTAGTTTTTAGCAATTTTCTCTAATTGAATTCATTATAATTTTCTTTACCTGAGGTATAAATTTTATGTTCAAGTTACGTGCAGCTTCTTAAAATATTTTTTTTCATTGGCGCAATTCTATCCTAGAACATTAAAAATAAACAATTTTATCATCAAACGGATAAACCTAACTGACCCCTCCCTAACGCCGTTAAAAAAATCTTTTTCTCTCAAACCCTCCCTCCTTTCTCACCGTCAAGAAAATTCAGAAAGAGCCCCAATCCATCCCCTCATATCCTTTAGATTGGGTTGTTGTCATTTATTTTATTCTTTTAGAAACAAATTTTATATAAAATTATGAAATTTCTATTCTATTGAAATCTCAAGAGGTAGAACTTGATGGCGGCGGCAGTGGTAGTGGCTTGAACTCTGAATTTTCTCCGATGAGAAAAAGAAGGTTGGATTTGATAAGGAAGGATGACATTCTTTTTCCTCTTGGTAAGAGATACCAGAGTTGGAGAATGGGGTGAGATTGGTCGATTTTTCAAATTTTAAGAGTAAAATTATACCATTGAATATTTTAGAGTTATGGATAGTTGGATGTACTTTAATCTTAAATTTTATACTTTTATTTGTTGATAATGATGAGGTGTTAGATGTACATAAACCCTAAAATTTACACTTTTTATTTATTAATGATTGCTTAATATATTGTTTGTTAACTTAGGAATATGGAAGATTTAAACAAATTAGTTGAATTGAGAAGGGACAAGAGACTCTTTGAGCTTATACCGAGAGATATTGTTGACACCCTGTGTGATAACTTATCAATTAAAGATCAATTTTTATTTGCTAGAGTTTGTAAATCAGCTCATTCTTCAATTTACAAACGAGCAAACCCTATAGCACTTAAGGACACTCCATGGCTGATTGGTCTCACTGACAACTCATCATCACTCTGCCAAACAATATACGACGACCAAGTCACATGTTATCAAATAGGAACAAGACCATTCAAATATTTTGAACCAAACATTCTTGGATACTCTAAAGGATGGTTTTATGTTCACTATTCTCGCAACAACTTCATCCAACTTGTGAATCTCTTCATCAATGTTCAAATTGAGCTCCCCCCTTTGTCTACCATGATTATACCTAAATTTAAATGCCGCTTTCTCTATGCTCAAGCTTTTGCATTATCACTATGTAAATCTATGAGGCCTCTTATGATTGCAATTGTTGATCAATATGGGGATTTGGCTTTGTGCAAGCCTAATGGAGGCAGTGCATGGAAAGCTCATGAACATCACCGCCGAGATGAAGGATATTACGTTAATGTAACATTTTACCATGAAAAGTTGTATGCTATGAGAAAGCAGGAATTTCACATAGTTGACATATTTAAAGTTGTCTCCGATGATTTGAGGCTCTTCCCTATAGGGGTTATAGAATATGAAAATGTCATTAATCTTTCATTATTGAACTCAACACTACAAGCATATCTAGTGGAGGATTCTAAAGGAGATATGCTTATTGTGATGGAATATCAACGTATGTTTGGTAAGGTTTTTGAATTTGAGGTCTTTAAGGTGGTACATGATGGGGATGAGTTTGTGAGGATGAACGATTTGGGAGATCATATTATATTATTAGATGACTCGTATTCTGAGATTATTAATGTTAAAGATTTTGTTCCCCTATGATATTTTTAAAGGCAACCAAATATGTTTTAATGGTGGTTTTTATCATGATGTTGGTATCTATTCGTTCAAAGACAGATCTACTATTTGGAAATATCCAAATATGGGTCTGCGATGCCGGCAATGGATATTTCCCAAATTTATTACAACAGCTGAATGTGATTGTGGGTCACATTGATATTGACCAATGAGTCAAGTAAGGCAAGTCATCCTATGCAACACTCAACTTTCAAGTGGCATACTTGAATGAAGAATTTTGAATATCATATTTGCCTCAATTAAGTCATTTTGTTTTTGCTTTTTTTGTGTGTAATTTTAATACTTTAAAGAATCATTTTATATTCAGAGAATTATTGATTAGAAAGATTTGTATTTTTTTATATTTTGAATTATTCAAATCTATTGCAATAGTTAGTCCATATTTGTTAATGAACTTTTTTTTTTTTCGTTTTAACTTTAAGCGCATGCCAACTCTAAAGTTAAGGGAGGCCGGGTCGTTCATTCCTTATATTATTTTCAATTTATCATTGTTTGACTAGAAAGTAAGAAAAAGAATTTCATAAAATTGTAAATAATCACTCTAAGAAATTAATACGGATGAGTCTATAAAATTATAAATAAACATAGAGAGATTAATATTATTTTTCAGCTAATTTTAAACATTAAAATATCATTTTAATTAATGATCTTTATGGGCTACGAGTGCTTATCAGACCACTTGGAACCAGTGTTCCTTAGTAATTAAAGATATTATATTTTTTTAATAATATATTTTCTAAAAATAGAAATAATTTATTATTTGATAATTTAAATATTATTACTATTATTTAAAAATCTTCATGATGTAATTTAAAATTCAACTCTTATACTACCACAACAACAAAATTCAACTCTTATGAATCTTCCTTCAAAATTTATAAGCCCTCCGTAGAAAAATTACAGAATTTCTAGTTATTTTACATAAAAAAGAATTTCTAAGTATTTTCAAATAAAAATATGAAAAATAAAAATAAAATATAAATCAATTTATATACATAATAAACATTGAATTTAGTGAAAAGTCCATATAAACACGGATGTTTTTCAGATTTTTGAAAATAAAAATATGATAGATAAAAATAAATAAAGAATATAATAAATGGCTTGTTGGTTTGATTGTTAAAATTGTTTTGGTGACCAGGGGTCATAGCCTTGATATTGGTCAACTAAGTCCAATTGAAATATCTAAATTCAAATGTAGGTATACAATTTTAAAATTTTTTTAATTAGGTCATAGAATCTAGATAGGGATTTCCAATAGACGTTCAAGATCTGGGGGGCTTGAAACCTCCATGTGAACAGTCGTTTTTCTCTTTACACCATTTTACCTCATTTGTAGATGATACGCTGTTTTTAACTCTATCCACAACCTCTTTGAAAGTATCCCTAGCAACTCTCACATGATGAAGGGGTACTCCCAAAGTTCCTGCAGACAAAGCTTAAGAAAACTCCAGTTAACACGATCACAAGTTTTTTTCATATCTATTTTAATTGCCATAAAGCCCTTTTTACCCATCATATTCTGCATCAAGTGAATAACCTTCTAAGCCACTATTATATTCACATTGCTATGTCGTCTATGAACAAAGCTGCATTGGTTTGGAGATATAATTTTTGGAAGTAATAAAGGCTTCAGCCATCCCGCAATCACCTTTGTAATTATTTTGTAAATCACATTACACAAGTTGATTGGTTAAAGATCACACATAGTTTCTGGCGAATTCTTCTTTAGATCGGGACTATGAGCGTCCCATTTATAGGTTTAATGTCCTGCGGGTTAGCAAACAAGTGTTTAACATACTCAACAACATAACCACTCATTGTACTCCATTGGTTTTGATAAAAGAGAGCGTTGAGGTCATCTGGTCCTGGTGATTTGAGAGCTCCCATACTAAACACTGCCTCCTTAATTTCTTCTTAATGAGACTTTCCTCTATGAGTTAATGATCTATTAATACCATCCAACCCATAAAGAAGCTTCTGTTTACCACCCTCCGAGATGACCAAACATGTTCTTGTTCCACCACATACAAGCCTCAGAAAATATTTTAGTGTTCTCCGACCGCTCAAGCTCGTCATTCCACGTTTGTTTAACAAAATCATCGAACTGAGCATGAAAAATCATTCTCGCGTAAATGATTATACAAGTAACTTCAGCATCTAGATAATATATAATTGATAACAACATCGACTATAAATATAAAATACAAAAATTTATTCTCTCGACATATGGTGTTTATTATTGATACTTTTCATACCTTCCTTTCTCATATTGTCGAAGCTATTTATTGTTTTTAGGAATAAAATTATTAATTATTAATCATAAGCCAATAGTATATTATTTCTTCCATACTTCATTGAAAATCTTGTATGGATCGTTTAATTTCTCGTTGATTGATATATTTACTTAGTGCATGTAGGAAAATCCCATTTAGTTTATTAATCAAGGGAAAATGGTTAAAAAATACCTTTTAAGCAAATTAATTACTAAATAGTACCAATGTGCAAGCAAGCATTAATCATGTGCAATCAGCATCCACATGTGCAAAAAGCATCCCTGCGAAAGTGCAAACACCATCCCTTATGTGCAAAATATCATTCACCCGTGTGCAACATACCACCCACCGTGTGCAATGGTAGCAATGAGCAATTAATTTGCTTGCAAGGTGTTTTTTAACAATTCTCCCATTAATCAATTATAATTTCTAATTACCTAGAATGACCATATCTTAGTTGCATAGGAGTTGGGGTTATTAGGAAACGCAAAATAAGATGTATTTGGAACTATTGTGGATGTATTTGGAATATCATCTCAAAGAGGATTATTCTTTGTTTTGCCGATTTTCCTTACACTAATAAATTATAACAAGCCTTTTTTTTTTGGCCAGTAAAAGAACTTATAACGAGCCAGCGAGCCTTTTGTTCCTATAAAAAAAGAAGAAGATGAATTGATCATAGCCTCAACGTGATTCATGAAATCATAAACTTAATCTTGACATTATCGTTTATAATTTATTTATTTTCTTGAATTTTTCAATTGTTTTTTATGGAGAAAATACTAATTAAATGCAATTGAAATAATTAAAACCGAAATCAGGCATACACTCACCTTCGATTTTCTTTTTTAACAATAGAGGGGCTTTTCTGTCTTCTAACAACATTTAGAAATTCCTAATTAATCATTTTGACCTTATTAAGAGTTATTTAAAAGTGTAGGTGAAATTTAAATTTTGGTATTTCATCTAGATTTAGTTGGGATTCTCCCAAATTTAATTTTTAATAAGGATCTAAGAATACCAGTGAAGTTCTATGACTTTACCTAAAGCCGAGTGATAAGAGATAATTAGGATTTAATTGAATATCTAAAATATCCGTTAGAACTTGAATAAGGATATTCATCTATGATTATTGAGGTATTTATGTCTTTGTAATTATGTTTATTATCCTTACAATCTTTTAATATTATAATTTGGAGGATTACTCCCAATTGGCTTATGGATAATAAGAACAATAATATAAAATATTTAAAAGATAATGGATTTATTCATCATGGGTGAGTCAATAATTTCGAGATAGAGTCACATCAAGTGATAATCAGAGTATTGAGTCACAACTAAGTTGTAACACTCTAAATTTTGGGACTAGAAGCTTAAGAATAAGCCTGGATCAAGTGGACTACTAAGTCTCAATTTAGTAAGAGTCCCAGTAAAACATAATTTTATTCCCTAAAAATTCTTTATACTTGGGCGGCATTAAATGGAATAAAATGGTGGATTAAAGAGCACAAGAGATGACAAAGACAAGGCAATCAGAGGTCACACACAACATAATCATTTGGAACATAGATTAGTGTTGCTACCAGAGAGTTTTCCAATGGGGCAGTCTTGTTGTGTGACACTTTTAAATGGGCAAATGATGTCCAAAAATTGTGAAACTTTTTAGAATAAAAGTATACTTATCAATATTTAATATTATATGTCATATAAGCATTTGAAGCTGTACATAATGATATATGTATTTTTGAAGTTAACCTAGTAAAACTGAAAATTTTATGTGGCAGCGTCCAAAGACAATAATTCTGGAAAGGTTGAGATTCTATTTGGCTAAATACTATATTTTTTTTTCATAAAAATAGACTTAATAATGGTTATATAGCCTTTGAAACCACCCCAATTGGATATCTATACAATTATATATGAATTTTTAAAGTTTGATGAAAATTTTGCCAAGTTTTTCAGTTAGTGCGAAAATGGAAATAAATGTATAGGCAAAATGATTATTTGATCAATAAAGCAAGATGACATTATTTTTCACTTCAATTGGCCAATCATTTTGGTCAAAATGAATAAAAAGGAGGCAGCTAATTTATTTGGTTGATCTTTATTCAAAAATGATTCATTGAAGCCAAGTAAAATGCATATGTGGTCAAAAAGTCATAAAATAATATTAACACAAAAGCAAGTAAATATTTCAAGAAGCTATCAACTCCTTCTTTCCTCTCATATTCCGGTCAAAAAAAGTGAATTGGAAAGGAAATAATATATAAGGTTCATGCTTAATTCAAAAGGAAAATAACAAACAAACAAACAAACAAGAACTAATCACAAGCAAGCATATGTTCAAGCAAAAATCAATAAGAGATATTAACCATAAAGCTTCATTATCTCTTTTGCTCCTTCAAGTTTCTATCAAGCATCATCCAAGAGAGAGAGAGAAGAGTTTCAAGAACACTTAAAGAAGCAAGAAGAGTTCTAGGGTTCCAAAATCCAAAATCAATGTAAGAGCATGTAAATCAAGTGCTTATGCCTTCCAATCTCCTTAGAACTTCTTCCAACCTCTCATTCTCTTTGAAATTTATTGTTAGCAAGCAAAATATCAAGAGAAGAGAGAGAAATCTAAGACATGATAGAGAGATAAAGTGATGAAACTAAGAGGTAATTTCATAAACTTGATCTCTTGTGTTATAAGTTGTTGGATTTGACACTAGTGCAAAATAGCATTTTTAGACCGCATTATTTAGACCGGTTATTGCGGATAAGGTCTAAAAGAAACACGCGGTGGTAATTCCATAATTAAAAGCACTTTTTTAGACCGGTTGTCTAAAAAACCGGTCTAAAAAATTATTATTTAGACCGGTTATAAAAACAACCGGTCTCAAAAACAAATTAAGACCGGTTGTTTAAATAACCGGTCTTAAAAGTCAATAATTTAAGACTGGTTATTTAAACAACCGGTCTGAAAACAAATTATTAAAATGAATAAAAAAATCACGATATTATTAAGACCGGTTTTTTAAATAACCGGTCTTAAAGGAAAATAATTTAAGACCGGTTATTTAAAAAATCGGTCTGAAAAATAAATTATTAAAATGAATAAAAAAACACTTTATTATTAAGACCGGTTATTTAAATAACCGGTCTTAAATTTCAATAATTTAAGACCGGTTATTTAGATAACCGGTCTTAAAAGTAATTATTAAGACCGGTTGTCTAAATAACCGGTCTTAAAAGTATGATATTCATACCTAGATCGGCCGCGAAAGTTCATTTCATCAGTTACGTTTCACTTCCCCCTCTGCTTTCACCGCCGCGAACTGCTCAAGTCCAACGCAGTAGGTGATATTCTGCCGTATTCTCCTGCCACCTTTCCAGTCGCCGCCGCCACTTCCACCTTCTTTCCCATATTATGTTGTCGGCGTTTGAAACTCCATCCTTTTCCGTTCGTACTTGTCGTTGCTGCAAAGAAGTCACCGTGAGTACCATCGTGAAGGGCGGCTGAGCATCTTATTTCTCCAGCCTTTATCTCACTTCGGTGTGTTTTCCAGCCACTGATGTCCCTCTCCTCCTGCGCCTCAAGCCATGGTCCAAGTTACTTCAAACAGGTAATGTCCCCTGTCTCAATACTCCGTATAAATAGACATTGTGTATTCACTGTCTGTCCAAGAATATAATCTGTACTATAATTGAACTAGAAATTAAAATAGAAATGGAGAAAAAATGACATTTACTCTGATGGAAATTAATTGGTGAAGCTTAATTAACGGTGTCTAATTTAAGTCCTGAAATTGCTAGTGTATATTGATACATTTTCCATATTACTTGAAGAAAATGGAACAGACTGCAATTATATCTTATGCGGAATTCTAATAAAGAATTCTGTTAAACTAGATAAATTGATGAGTGTAACCTTTTCATACTCTCATCATACTCCTGCCTTTTCCAGGGCAGTTAATATACAGAAGAGAAGAAAAAAAGGTGTTGAAATATATGGATCGTAGTTGGATAAACGCTAAACGGACTAGTGTTGAATATGATAATGGGGTGAGGGATTTTTTGGAATTTGCTAGAAGAAATTCTGGTAATGATGATAGTGGGATGTTCTATTGTCCTTGTGTAGAATGTCTGAATGAGAAGCGACTTAGTGCTGCAGATATATATACACATTTAATTTGTGAAGGATTTTGTAAGAGTTATACAATATGGGTATGGCATGGTGAAGAAATAGAAATTCCAAGCGCAACTCAATAAGGGGGGGTCGCCTTTGATGATAATGACACGGTTCTGAATGACCGGATAGAAGATATTATTCGTGATGTTGGAGAATAGGCTTTTGAGCAATCATATGCATATGGTAATATGTGCAGTGATTCTGAGAAGCCGCTGTACCTGGGGTGCACAAAATACCAATTGTTGAAAGCTGTATTGAAATTGGTAAGCTTGAAAGCACGGCATGGATGGAGCGACAAGAGTTTTTCAGAAGCACTTGAAGCCTTCAAGGACATGCTTCCAGATGATAACGTGCTGCCTTGCCGATACTATGATGCGAAGAAAATATTGTGTCCACTAGGGATGAAGTATAAAAAGATCCATGCATGCCCTAATGATTGTATATTGTACAGAAAAGAGCATACAGAGAAAGAGCAGTGTCCGATATGTGAAACCCCCAGATACAAATCAAATAAGGCCCCTGCAAAAGTGTTGTGGTATCTTCCTATCATACCGAGGTTCAAACGGCTGTTTGCTAATGAAATTGATGCCAAAAATTTGAGATGGCATGCAGATGAGAGGATTTCTGATGGAAAGCTTCAACATCCAGCTGATTCTTCTCAGTGGAAGAAAATTGATCAATTGTTTCCTGACTTCGGCAAAGAGCCTAGGAATCTTAGGCTCGGGCTTAGCACGGATGGCATGAATCCTTACGGTAGCCTAATCAGTATACATAGTTCATGGCCTGTTCTGTTGGTAATTTACAACTTATCTCCTTTGTTATGTATGAAACGAAAGTACATCATGTTGTCTATGTTGATTTCGGGACCAAAACAACCCGGAAATGACATAGATGTTTACTTAGAACCCCTGATCGAAGACTTGAAAGAGTTGTGGGACGAAAGTGTTGACGTTTTTTACGCGAACAAGAAGTAGATGTTTAAAATGCGAGTCTTGATCTTTTGTACTATAAACGACTTCCCTGCTTATGGAAACTTGTCAGGATATAGCGTTAAAGGCCACAAAGCTTGTCCTATTTGTGAAGAAGGAACATGCTACCATCAACTTCAACATGGAAGAAAGACTGTTTATCTTGGTCATAGGAGATTCCTTAGACGGGGCCACCCATATCGCAGATTAAAGAAGGCCTTTTTTGGTGGCCAAGAGTTTGAAGATGCTCCAGAGGCTTTGACTGGGGAGAAAGTGTATGAAAAGGTCAAAAATATCAATGTCATCTTCGGTAAGACTTCAAAGAGTCGAAATGAAAAAAAATATGGAAAAAGAGGTCTGTTTTCTTTAACCTTCCATATTGGCAGAATTTTGATGTCAGACACTGTATTGATTTCATGCATGTGGAGAAAAACGTGTGTGATAGTATTGTTGGGACACTACTCAACATACAAGGAAGTTCTAAGGATGGCGTTAAGGCAAGATTAGATTTGCAAGAAATGGGAATACAGGTAGACTTACATCCGAGGCCACATGGTAAGAGAACTTTTTGTCCTCCAGCTTCTCATACTTTGTCCAAGGATGAGAAACGAAGTTTTTGTGAGTGTTTATATGGCATCAAAGTTCCCTCAGGGTATTCTTCAAATTTTAAGAAGCTTGTGTCTATGAAAGACTTGAAGTTAGTAGGGCTGAAGTCTCATGATTGTCATGTCTTGATGCAACAACTACTCCCAGTGGCTATTCGAGGCATCGCCGAATATGATCTTCAACACATATTGACCAGACTTTGTTTCTTCTTCAATGCGATTTGTAGTAAAGTCATTGAGACAGAAAGGTTGGATGAATTGGAAGATGAAGGTTACCTGATCTTGTGCCAGCTTGAGAAGCTTTTTGTTCCTTCCTTTTTTGACATCATGATACATCTAGTTGTTCATCTAGTGAGGGAGATAAAATTGTGTGGGCCTATCTATTTTCGATGGATGTACCCAATTGAAAGAACTATGAAAATCCTAAAAGGATATGTGAAGAACCCTAACCGGCCTGAAGCTTCTATTGTTTAGAAATATGTTTCTGAAGAAGCCATGGAATTCTGTCAACATTATTTGGCAAATGTAGGACATATCGGCCTTCCTAAACGACATGATGAAGAAGGGGGTAGGCGCGGGGCTACCATCAAGAGTGTGGATCCTGATGAATTACAACAAGTCCACTTGTACATTTTGAATAATGTTGATGCAGTTCAAGATTACATAAATGCTCATAAAGAAATTGTACGGAAAGCGAACAGTCGATTGACTGAACAAAGGTTAATTAGGGAGCATACCAGGACCTTTGCACATTGGTTTAAACACAAGGTTGACGGAGAAGAATGTGTTTCTGATACAATTAAATGGCTAGCACGTGGTCCTGAGTTTGATGTCATAAGTTGGACTTCGTTTGTGATCAATGGGTATACCTTTTACACAAAGTCCTTGGATGATAGGAGCACTGTCCAGAATAACGGTGTTATGTTAGTAGCTGAATCTATGCACTTCTCTAGTTCAAAAGATAAGAACCCTACATTGGCAGCCATACTTATTATGGGGTTATTGACGAGATTTGGGTGGTTGACTATGTTAAAATTAAATTTCTCATTTTCAAATGCAAGTGGGTTGATGTCAATAATGGAGTGAGGATCGATAAGTCAGGGTTTACATTAGTTGATCTGAACAACAAAAGTTTTGGAGATGAACCTTTCATTATGGCCGATCAAGCGAAACAAGTGTTTTATATTATTGATCAGGCAAATAAAATGTGGTCTGTAGCTCTCCAAGGAAAAAGGGTCATCGATATTGAAGAGGAAAGTCGTTCAAATTATGATCTTCTCGAGACCCCTTCTTTTTCTAGGGGTCTTCCTGCATTGAACGAAGAAGATGAAGCTGATAATGAACACGGCACAAGAAATGATCATCATGAAGGGATATGGGAGGATATCTCTTTATAAATCTACTTTAAATGTTAGCTATCTATTTAAAGTCATTATCGTTATAACTTATATGCAGATTATATATATAGTTATTTACAATATTATCAGCCTAGGCACGACTGACTTTACCGAGGAGGTAATAAATGTATATTTTAAATATTTTGTATTACTTTATTGTTTTTAAGTTAGTAAGTTAATGTTTTGTTTAGCTTCGGTGTTACACATACAGATGTTTGATCTTGCTGATCCCTTTCCTGAAGAAGATATTGATTTCATCCGCAATTGTTGTGCTGAATTCATTTATGAGCTTTTACAAGATTAGTAAGTTTTTGAATCCGATTTATGTTGTTCTAATAATACTTATGGTTTTTATATATATCTAATTTGGTTTATATCTCTGTTTAGGATAAATTCTTGGATATTGGCGATACTAGTTGGCTGTTGATTCAGGCAGGGGATCATTATTGTAAATTTTCCTCCACTTTTTTCATTTCTCTGTAAAGCTTAGGAATTTTTTTTATAATGTTCATTCTTTGATTGTTGAGAGTCGAGGATTGTAAGGGCCAATTGTTTCTGGAAATAAAAATGTTGTTGTCACTGCTTCTGATTGTCAATATATACATATATGCATGTGTATGTAATGTGGCACAGGGGGGATGTTGTTGAATATGGCTTACTGGCTTGGGTAAGATTGAAACAAATAAAACGAAAAAAAAACAAAACAAAATTTTTAGACCGGTTATTAAGAGAACCGGTCTTAAAATATTACACTTTAAGACCGGTTCTAAGAATAACCAGTCTTAAATATATATTTAAGACCGGTTATTAAGAGAACCGGTCTCAAATAAGTAAACTTTTAAGACCGGTTCTCTTAATAACCGGTCTTAAATATATATTTAAGACCGGTTATTCTTAGAACCGGTCTTAAATTATTTTTTTTTCTTCCTTAGTTAAACTTTAAGACCGGTTGTTGAAGAACCGGTCTTAAAAGTTCATATTTAAGACCGATTTTTTAACCGGTCTAAAAAGTTTAATATTTTTTAGACCGGCTGTATCAAGACCTGATCCAGAACCGGTCTAAAATATCGTTTTTAACCGGTCTTAAAAGTGATTTTTGTACCGGTGTGACTTTGTTTGCTTGATTTTGTGATTTTGGGAATGTTAAACCTTAAGGTAAGATGATACCCAAATTCAAATTAATCATGTTTAGAAGGTTTTTAAGTGTTTAATCATGTGATTAGAAATGAAAAGAAAGGGGTTTATGATTGAAATCAAAGCAATATCATTTCCCTTTAATTTTGCAATGTTTTGGCCAGTGTTAGAAATAGGGAAAGGAGCTGGAATTTCATCAATTTGATGGTTTCATTGAGTTTGAAAGGGAAAATTGTGTAGGGTTCATATGAATTGTGAAGTATGAAAAGCCCTAGAATATGAAATGACACAAATACCCTTAAAACCCTAAGTTAGGGCTGCCAAGGGTAATTGTATAATTTAGGCCTGAATTTGATCAATTCGAGGTCACAAATGGATTCTACAAGTGAAATTATGTAGGATTAGCCCGGGTCATAATTTTTTAGTGAGGTACAGTTTGACTGGGTAAGACTGGGTCCCTAGGGGCATTTTGGTAATTTTATAGTTTTAAATCAAGATAACCAACGAGTTATGATTAAATAATAAATCATTTATCCTAAATTTAAAATTTTAGGATATATCAAAAGCCTGAGCTGGATACAGAGCTGGATCGATTGACAGGCAAGGGAAATGGCATGTTCCATGTAGTAACACTTTCTTTTATGTACTATGCAATTATTATATGCTTTGAATATGCTATCTTCTGTAGCATGAGCACAGTGCCTAGGGCACATTAGCCTAGCTGTGATCTGGGATTTAAGGATGGTGCACTCGAATAAGCCAGAGTTGCAAACAGTTGTTTGGCCTTGGGTAGTGTACACACAACAGTCTATCATCTTACACAACATGGTGCATGACATATTTATTTTCACATCGTATATGTTTGATTGTATGTTACTATTGAGATTCCCCCGAATCTCACCCTTTCCATAAATTTATTAAGTTTCTAACAGCAGGAAGCGGCTCAAAGGGCATAACTGTAATTTTCGGCAACTAAGGGTTCCAAACTAGTACAAGAGGCATTTCAGTTGGTTATCTGAAGGCATTTTATTTATTTTAAGGTTTGTATTACTCTGTACCCCTATAGGGAATTACTGTATATAAAAGAGCATATTGTATCAATAATATCAGTATTTTTGTGCTTTTCCTATGTGCCCACTGAACTATACAAATGCTACTCTGAGTAATATCAATAATGAAGCGAGATCCTACATAAGTGAAATATTGAAGGACCAAAAAATTTTTTTTTTTTCAAAAATTGTACATTGTTTCAAACTGTTAAATCTAACCATAAGAAGTTGATAAGGGGGCTTATGCTTATGCTTATGCATAAGCCCGATTCACATAAATCGAGATAAAACTCCTCCACATATTTACCTCGTAGACCGTAAAAGCTACTTCGTAGACCGTAAAAGCTACATCGTATACCGTAAATCACGATTGAAAAGTACGATTGGAAGTTCCAACCGCTATTCCAAACATCCAAAGGAAGATGGGTACTCCCCTACCACCATAAAGATACAATATCGAAATTTGACATCTAATAAATAGATAAAATAAGTCTCACAAATTGTTAGTCTCATTTTATAAGACTTTTTTTTATATATAGGGTGGTCTGTTCTTTTTTATTCCACAACGGGGGTCTGTTCAAATTTTTAAAAGTAAAAATAATTCCCTAATTTATTGCTTAGAAATTATATAAAAAGTAATTTTTTTATGTATTTGATTATAATTTAAACAATGATTTACTTTTATAGCGATTTTCAATTTTTACAATATTTTATTATATTTTTTATTTTATCAATATTTCTTTGATTTCATCACACATATATAATTATTTCGGCTTATTTAAAGTAGTTTGACATGTTATCCAACTAGAAATAATATCTAAAGTCATCTTATACGAAAATCAATGAATAAACTAAACCTATAAAAATAAACTAGCTAGAACGTAACCTTTTAAAATGATTGGTCTTTTCGAATTTAAATATCATTATATTGTTCTAGCTAACCAATTTTATTTATTCTTATATGATTTGAATTAAGTGAAAATTATCCAATTTAATTACTTTATCTTTTTAATTAGATAAGGCATATATAATCTAAATAAACCATCATCTTAGTTTTGATAAGGGATATAATTAAGGGCCTGTTTAGTTCGATACCATTGTTGGAAATTGTGCCCTAGGGGCCAATCATTTTATTTTGAACATTGCTATTCAATGAATTTCTCCATTTAATTATCATATTATTTGCATGTTCACTGTGATAACTGTATTCTTGGATAAATTATAATGATTATCCTAAATGTTCCCGGTTGATCATCTATGCAAGAACAAAGATAAAATAAGACTAGTACGAATTTGATAAGGTATAGGGATACAAATCAAAGTCTTAGGCACTTGTAGGAGTACAATGTGTTAGAACGACCCGCTATGAGAAAGCTGTATGAATCAAGTCATAAGCTTATCTCATGTATAACCATGTCACTATGCCATTTGACCTGAGATCATCATGGATTCCTATATGAGAGTCGCTAAGCTTTGGCCTAGTCAAAAGTAGCCTTTGATCGGGTGATGATAAAAGCTATAATCGGGCTTAGTGGTTTTCATGCAGAGGAATATGAATGGTCAAGATGGAATTTGTCCCTCATATTAGTAGAGAGATATTATTGGGACCCTCGATGAGTAAGTATGAGAAATGTATGGCCATACTACGATAGAAAAGAGTTTCCATTTCTATAGTCAGACTACTCAGGAATCGAGAAAGTAATATCAAGAAAATGAGGATGACATTATTCATGCCTCATCTTTGGCCGAAGTATCGTGTGACAAAAAGGATGTGATATGGTTGTATGACAGGTTGTATCGTATTATTGACCCTCATATGAATTGGGTAGTCGTAATGTCTTGTTAGAGGCCGCTTGCGACTTGTGGGTTAGTACAGTTATTGGCCCACTGCCAAATTCATATGGGCTTACACATTTGCACACAAGAATAGCGCAACACGAGCTATAATGTTCATATTCATTGAATCTAAGATTTAATGAATACAATGTTTAATCTAAGGTGGACGAATTTTACACACACACACATGTTGTGTGAATATTTACTTGATAAATATTTATATGTGTATATATATACTTATATTTGGAAAAGAAAATTAATAATATACATATATCTATTTTTGAAATACATACATACATATATACACCTATATACATATATATATATATATATATACATATATATATATATATATATATATATATATATATATATATGTATGTACACACACACACACACACACACACACACACACACACACACACATATATATATATATATATATATATATATATATATATATATATATATATATATATATTTTATTGTGTATATATATAGATATTATATGATATATGATAATATTTCAGATTTAATTTATAAAGATAAATTAAATCTAAGTCCATTAGCTCTTTATTCTAATTAAATAAATGAGTTAAATTAAAAATGTTGGACATATTTAATTAAACCATATTTATTTAATTAGCTTATCAAAACAATTAAGTATTAATTGATATGATAAGGATTTTTGAAATTAATTAAGATTAATTTTAAAAATTCAATATCCATGATAAAATAGATAACATTGACTAGTTATAAAAGGTGAGAGTTAAGATTTTCTATGGATGATGACAAAATAGAGAGCCACAAGAAAACCCTAAAGAGGCATTGGAGGCGCTAGCACGTTGCCGGTATTGGGTCATGTTCGTGTGAATACCAGTAGAGGGAGTTGATCTGAGTAGTTGGCTCCTCGAGATCGAAAAAGGTAAAACTCAAAAAGTAAGACTCTTTCTAACTCGATTTAAATGTTGTTGATAGATCTGCAATTGAGATTAGTAAGCTTTTGCAAGTTTAAATTTTTAATTCTTCTGTTGTGTGTCTACCAATCCTAACAATGGTATCAGAGTCAGGTCAATTGTGAATTTAAATTGAGTTTAAGTGATTATGGTATGCTTATATATGTGATATATAAGTTGAACATGATTTTAGAAGTGTTTGATTGAAAACCCAAAGATTGAAGTTAAAGTAGTAGTGCTGCTATATTTTGTTTTCTGGAGGCAGTGTGATTTTGAAAATTGTTTGAAAGATCAAATATTGTCCAATAATTATGAAACTTTCTAAAATAAAAGTAGACATCCTTAGATTTAATTTGATATATAATATGTGTCATTTGGATTAGTATATCAAGAGATATGAATTTTTGAAGTCAGGCTTTGAATCTGAACGTTTTCTGTGGCTGTATGGATTAATTGGAGTTTTGGGAATAGTAGGCATATAATTTTCTGAAAGATATATTTTTCGTCAAAAATAGACTTAATGAGGGTCACATAAAACTTTGAACAACTACTATTGTATTTTTCTATATTTAATTATGATTTTTCAAATTAAGGTGAAAAATCTGGCAGTTTAGCAGGACCGCCGTAGCTAACTGTTCATAGCTCGATATAACCTAATCACGACATTTATTTCTTTTCATATTGTATGAATTATTGCTTGTTGTGGTTTATTCTCAAAATTGTTTGGATATGGTGAACAACATGGCTTTATTTTTACAAGGGTTGTAATATTTAAATACGATGTGCCTTCCTCTAAATAGCCTTGATCCTTTTACTAAACTGCTTGCACAGGCAAAGCATGAGCGTCATGTTAGGACAATGTGAATTAGGCAAACTAATGATTGTACCTAGTGCAAGTAGGTGGATGTTAGAAATTTTGCCCTATATACCAATTATTGTACTTTGAATATTGCTATTCAATGAATTTTTCCATTTAGTTAACGTATTATTCGTAAATTCACTGTAGTAACTATATCCTTGAATAAATTATAATGAATGTCCTAAATGTCCCTGGTCGGTCATTTATGCAGGAACAAAGATGAAATAAGACTAGTATGACTTTGATAAGATATAGGGATACAAATCAAAGTCTTAGGCACTTGTAGGAGTACAAGGTGTTGGACTAATCCGTTATGAGAAAGCTGCATGGATCAAGTCATAAGCTTATCTCATGTATGACCACGTCACTATACCTTTTGACCTGAGATCATCATGGATTTCTACATGAGAGTTGCTAAGCTTTGACCTAGTTAAAAGTCGCCTTTGACCTAGTGATGATAAATGATATAATCGGGCTTGGTGGGTTTTATGTAGAGGAATGTAAATGGTCAAGATAAAATTTGTCCCTTATATTAGTAGAGAGATATTACTGGGCCCTTCGATGAGTAAGTCTGAGAAATGTATGGCCATACTACGATAGAAAGGAGTTTCCATTTCTATAGTCATACTACTAAGGGATCGAGAAAGTAATGGTCAAGAAAAGGAGGATGACATTATCCATGCCTCATCCTTGGCCGAAATATCGTGTGACAAAAGGGACGTGATATGGTTAAATGACATGTTGTATCATATTATCGATCCTCATATGAATTAGGTAGTCGTAATGTCTTGCTAGAGGCCGCTTGCGACTTGTAGGTTAGTATAGTTATTGGCCCACTGCCAAATTCACATAGGCCTATAGGGTCGCACACAAGAATAGCTCAACACGAGCTATAATGTCAACATTCATTGAATTTAAGATGCGTCTAAGATTCAATGAATACAATGTTTAATCTAGGCGAGACGAATTTACACACACATATTTTGTGTGAATATTTACTTGATAAATATTTATATGTGTATATATATACTTATATTTGGAAAATAAAATTGATAATATACATATATGTATTTTTGAAATACACACACACACACACGCGCTTATATGTACACA
Organism: Albizia julibrissin; assembly: GCA_037074505.1. NCBI lineage: Eukaryota > Viridiplantae > Streptophyta > Magnoliopsida > Fabales > Fabaceae > Albizia > Albizia julibrissin. Next base: position 24,003,921 of record CM073489.1, read on the forward strand.
CACACATATGTATACATATGCATACATGTGTATACATGTATGCATATATATATCTATAGATATATACATATGTATATGCATACATGTACGTACGTACATGTATGCATATATGTATGTGTGTGTGATATTATTTGATAATATATATTATATATAATTATATAATTATATTTTGTGTGTGTGTGTGTGTTATATGATAATATCTCAGATTTAATTTATAAAGATAAATTAAATCTAATTCAATTAGCTCTTTATTCTAATTAAATAAATAGATTAACTTAAAACTGTTGGACAGATTTAATTAAGCTAGATTTATTTAATTAGCTTATCAAAACAATTAAGTATTAATTGATATGATAAGGATTTTTGAAATTAATTAAGAATAATTTTAAAAATCCAATATCCATCATAAAATAGATAACCCTGACTAGTTATAAAATGTGAGAGCTAGGGTTTTCTACGGATGATGAAAAAATAGAGAGCTGCAAGAAAACCCTAGAAAGGCATTGGAGGCATTAGCACGCTGCCGTTGTTGGGTCTTGTTTGTGTGGATACCAGTAGAGTGAGCTGATCTGAGTAGTTGGCTCCTCAAGATCGAAAAAGGCAAAAGTCAAAAGGTACGACTCTTTCTAACTCGATTTAAATGTCGTTGATAGATCCGTAATTAGGATTGATAAACTTTTACGATTTTAAATTTTAAATTCTTCCGCTGTATACCTACCAATCCCAACACTCATTACACCATGCAGTGCAATGTGATGCAATAGTAATGTAATGTAATATTATTTGCAGGGCTAGTGTTTGGTTTGATTTTTAAGTAAGGTGTAATGATTTATTATTTTGAAAATTATTTAAAATTAATATATCACACAAAGTCTATTTTTCCCTTACTATAATCTTTATAAAGAAAAGGTTAAGAGCCATTGCGCTACTTCATCATAACTGTCACGCTATCTCACCAAAGATTGTTAGATGGCGATGGTTATGGTGGTGGAGGATGGTAATGGTACTGTGGTGGCAGCGGCGGAAGGTAGTGATAGCAACAACAATGGAGGAGGATGTAGTAGCAGCGATGACAGGGGTGGTGATGGTGGAGGTGGAAAAAGAGGAGGTAGTAACAGCGACGACTATGGTGGAGGAGGAGGTCGTGATGGCTGGCAGTGGAAATGGTGAACATAGTAGTGATGAGGTATGGTTGAAAAGGAGGAGGTCATGGTGGCAGTGGAACGGTGGAGGTGGCGGAGGCAACAGTGGAAGAGAAGATAGTGGTGGCGGAAGGGGATGGAGTTGGAGGAGGTAGTAGTGGCAGCAATGGTGGGGGGTGGCGGTTATGGCGGCAAAAGAGGAGGAGGTAGTATTGACGATGGCGAGTGGCGATAGAGGAGGAGGTAGTGGCATGGAGGCGGGGGGCGACGATAAGGGGCGGCAGTGGTGGAGGAGGTAGTGGCCGGGGTGGCGGCAGTAGGGGAGAAGGAGGTAGTGGTGGGGGTGGCAAGTAGAGATGACAGTGGTGGAGGAGGAGGAGGTAACATCATTAGCAGTTGTGGCGTGATGTGTGATACGTAAAATATTTGCATATTTATTTTCCCTTATATGATGATTTTATGGACGTTATTTAAGCTTAATGTAATGAATTATGGGTGTAATTGATAAATAAATAATGATTTTCTTCTTACAGCCCCATATAGTACCGTATTAAGAAGATTTTTTAAAAGGCATTTTAAGGGATGGTACTGTAGCAAAATACAGTTCATATGGTACTGTAGCATAATACGAGGAATACTGTAGCAGATGTGGGACTGTTCCGAGTGTGGTTCACTGTGGTCGGTTCATATAGCAAGTGGATAGTTGGTTCACTGTAGTAATGGCATTAGTACTGTAGTTGACGATTTTCACTATGTATGGTACTATAGATGACGACGTTTGCACTGTAGCTGACGGTTTTCACTGTAGCACCCAAAAATTCAAGCCTATAAATAGGTTTTGGGCAACCTAAAATGAGAAGAAGGAAGAGAGAGAGAGAGACCTTCTACTTAGAGAGAAAAAATTTTGTTTTAGAATTTATTTTTACATTTGTTTACTTTTTGCATGCCTCCTATATGGATAGTTTTATCTCCTATATGGAAGGAAGGCTTAGGTAGTCCTCCTTTATGGATGATATAGGTTGCCACTTACATGGAAGGTTTTACCTCCTATATGGTAGGCTAGATTTTCCATTTTCATGCATCTATTAGTTGTATTTTTATGTTTTTATAATTAATTTTTATGCAATGTTTATGATGTTTTTATTTTATGTTTGTTTTGTTTTTAATTTCACTATGAGCTAATTTTCCTTTTCCTAGTTCACATAGTTTACTAATGATGGATTAAATCTTAACTTATTAAATCTAGTTTTACTTCATGATTGAGTTTTAATTATTGTTCTTAATACTTTCAATTGATTATCCACCTTTTGGATGATTTTAATATGCATGTTGAAACCGGAAGGAGATGCAAGTGTGTGAATCCTATAATTAAAACCATAATTTGCATATGAAATAGAAATATATTCATATGGGTTGTGTAGTCTTAATGAGTTATATAAATCTTAATGCATGATTAATTGTTTTAATTTATATAGGGATATATTGGATTAACAATTAATTATAGAATTGTTTGACCTTGAAAGATGCTAGTAATTAAATTAGGGAAACTCGACTATTAATCATGTAGAATAAATTGGACTAGAATAGATAGGTGATTCAATCCAGAATAGATAGGTAATTAAATTAGTGATCAATCATTGTGGGAACGATACTCTACTTACTTCTATATTACTTGTTTACGACAGTGTATACTTGTACTTTTTAATACATCATCTACACCCGTAACAATGTGGTTAAGTGAAAAGATACAAGTAAAATAAAGAGAAGTGAAATTAAAGGATAAATTGGGTTTTTTTAACCATGCAATAAGATGGTAATGGGGATTCATTAGGGGGAGGTATAAATGAGGATTACCAATTTTTTGGTAATAATCATTACCATGATAAAACCCTATTACTATACTAAAGAGCAACTAAACACTCTTTTCTTGATAATGCAATCATGATTACCATTGCAGGCATGCAATGAGGTGGAATCAAATGAGCTCTAAACCTTTCAAGAATACCAATAATTTCAAAAGGTTTCTCTTTATATAGAGGGAGAGAAAGACAACTGCTTAACCACATATACTAAACATTGTTTTGAAGTTTGAATTACTCGAACAAGATTTTACTTCCTAATAGGTACATGAGTTCTTTTACATTACTTGAAGAAGTCTTATGAATAAATTGTCCCTGTAAATATTGAGTTCATCATATAATATTTTGTTTGTGTTCATCATAAAATATTTTTCTTAGGAGTGCAATTGAGTTCTGCCTTATAATATTAAAAAGGGAAAATTAGGGAAAAGAACCAAGAAAAAGAAGTATTTATTAATAAGGACCTTAAAAATTGTAATTATTTAAAAAGAATAAAAATTGAAATATAAATCTTTACAAAATTAACCCTAACCATATTTTCTCAACCCTATCTCAACTATTTGATTGTTGGTTATCCATTGATATTCCTTCTCAAAAGCATCCTTAAGTTAAATTGGTTTTTATTTAGATATTTGATTAATATGATATTGACGCTTTATTTAAGAATATATCATTTAAAATTTTTACATTTTTATCATTTTTTATATTTATAACATTCTTTTAGGTGCATCCTGTTTGTTTAAGATTTTTATTTTCATATGAAAAATCACATTTTTAAAAGAAGTATATTATAAATTTTTTTTGCAACTTAATTTTACTATAAACCTAACTCGTCCTCGCCTTGGGTAATCTCTTATTAGGGGAAAAATAATCTTTCATTATTAAACTCACTACGACAAGAATATCTAATGGAGGATGTGTTTATGAGGTTGGTCGATTTGGGAGATTATATTATGTTACTAGATCACTCGTATTATAATATTATTAATGTTAAAGATTGTTCCACATCTAATATTTTTAAAGGCAGCCAAATATGTTTTAAGGGTAGTTTTTATCATGATGTTGGTATATGTTCCCTCAAATATGGAGCTACTATTTGGGAATATTCAAATAGGGCCATGCAATGCCGACAATAGATACTTCCCAGATTTATTACTACAATTGAATGTGATTGTGAGTCATATTGATATGCACGAGGGGGCCAATTGCATACTAGGAGGAAGAACTTTTTTGTTTTAGTGATTGTTTGGAATAATGATTAGAGTTTTTAAAAGTAGCTTTTTAATCGTGATTTACGGTATATGAGGTAAATATGTGAGAGGAGTGTTGTTTCAACTTATGTGCATAAGCACTTTTGGGGCTTTCAAGCCACCCCAAACACAGCTTTATTATAACCTCAAACCCACTCTAAAGTTAAGGATGGTCGGTGGCATAATTTTAGTCATTCATTTGATTGTCAATTTTATCATTGGTTGACGAGAAAATGAGAAAAAATGTTTCATAAAAGTGTAAATGTGTAATTTTAACAATAACTAAATTGTACTCCTCCGTGCAACGCATAAGGAGCTTATAAATGTGTTGATCTTTTTCTGCTTTTTCACTTCAATTAAAATTGATGTCATTATAGACAATCTTAATGTCATGGCACTATTGCTTTGACTTAATCATCAACTGAAATTTAATTATATATACTTTTGTGAAAGACTAAATATAGGAGAAAAGTTACACGGTGAATTTTTTTAAATATCATGTGCTCCCCATTTGTTGCTCCTCGAGCTTATAACATTGGAGTTATTACCTCTTGATTACCTAAGCCTTCTCCTTCATTATATTACCCGAGTATTTCGAGTAGATTTCTTATTATAGGTAAACTTTAAAGGGAAAGAGAAATCCCAAACAAAAAAAAAAAGGGGAAAGATAAGTTTTCTTAGGTTTTGTTGCAAAACTATTAAATGATTATATTAAGAAATATTTATCTCACTTAAGATTTGGGTCTCTCTATTAGGTTTTCTCCATGTTTGAGACTAATCTGGGCCAAAATGCTCTATGAGCTGGGCCTTACACATACATTATTTAAATATATGACCATACATTCACTGATTTACATAATTAAGGGACAACACTTAAGCAAAAACACCACAATAATTTTTTTTGTACGTATAATTTATTTGTTGACCATACACGAAAATGTGTGTCCCAACTAAATAAAGGAAGTCCTTTGATACAAAATGATACATATATTATCGATTATAACACATTCTATTATGCTTAATTATAACATATATCATCTTTGATTATAACAGATTTTTCTATTCTACTAAATCATAACGATGCACTTCTCTTGTTGATTAAATTTTACTAATAAAGAAAATGAAACATTAGGTTAAACCCATTTATAATAAAGAAACTAAAAAGCTTGAAACTATTAATGCGATGTCTTAATGCTTTCACATGTATAAGCATATAACTCAATAAATTGTTTCAAAGTATAGCCTTCCCTAATTGTTGCATTATTGAGTTTAACCCACACACCATCAATTCTTCATCCTAAAAGGTAACTCGAGTGTGAATATCAAATATTTAGTATACCATCCACAATTTACATACATTAACATCACAAGAAATATTAGCCAAAACATAATAAAAAATATTTCCAGCAAATTATCAATTTAATGAACACTCACTAATTCCATTTACACTTGGATAATACATTTGTCTATAGTAACTTTCAGAGCAAGATTCTTCTTGATAGCATTCAAATGAACTGAAATTTAAATTCTTAGGATGACTTAAACATGGCGTTCCAATATAACATGTGCCTTTTCACAAAAGGTTTGATTCCTTTATGTATTATAACCTCTTTCTGCTTTAATTTAGAATTGTCAGGATAAAACAATGTTGACTTTATCTAAAAACTTAGTCCATATGGGGAGTGAATCTAATAGTTGGCAATACGTCAATAAATATTATGCTTATAATAAAAAGAAAGCAGCATGTTCCCATTCAAAACAAAAAAAAGCAAGCAGCCTGCAAAGCCTTTTACATTTACATGTTGTAGCATCTCTCTTTTCAATAGGTGGGACTTTATCAAGGTGCAGACTTCCTTTTCCAAATTTGGTACTTTATGTTTAAGGATAAAAAAGACCACAAAATAGTTTCTTGATTCTTTAGAGGACATAAATTAAATGATGCTTTAACAGCTTAAACCATGTTTCACAAAATTAGCATTATCACATATACAAATTTTCAAGGCCTTGCATAATTATTTTACAACCCACTTTTCTATCATTATCTTTAATATAAAAGGAGAGGTGATACGATCCAGAATCAGAAAGTTGTCTCTTCAAATTCAAGTGATGACTATTCAACTTCAAATGATCATTTTCAAATTCCAGTTAGTCCAATCACAAGAGCACAAGGTAAAATATTTAAGGAAGCATTTATTGGGCTGATTCCATAGGCTAATGCAAATCATATGGCAATTTGATCAACAATTCTAGACAAAGATGCTGAAAACGTTATTAATTTCATATGGGCTACAAATGGAGATACTAATCAAGTTTTGGGCTTGGAGACTTTAAAATAAAGAGCTTGGACCTAGTACTATACATATGAAGACTCATTTGGGCCTAAATAAACATATTTTGGGCCTTGAATGCTAATTATATTTTGTGAATTTTATTTGTGCGAAAATTATTAGATAATTGACATATTTGACTTTTGGGTTTCCTAATTAATTAATTGTATTAAGTTTTAGTTTCTATTTTCTAGTATGCATATAATGCAATTAGGGTTTTTGAATACTTCTCTTTAAATACCTTGGAATCCTTCATTTGGAGGCAAACTTCAGACTTGATAGTTGAATGAAATGTTGCATTTTTCTGCACTTTGTTTCTTGAGAGTAGATTCTCTCTAGGGTTCTTCTTAGAACTAACAGGTTTATCAAAGCTTGATCAACCTTATGGCGTCTTCCAATACTTTCTGTCCTTGTTCTTTTGTGCTCAAGGGTTCAAGTGGATCATCGATATGTGTTTAGCTTTCTTGGGGTGCGTATATCTCAGATTGGTTTTTGGTTTGTGGGATCTTCCCTTGTGGGTTCGCACCATCTTGGTATCAGAGCTTCGAATCTAAACTCATGTCATATCTTTCTATTCTTTGTTTTAATTTCGTTTTAAGTTTAGTTCCTTTTTCTTGAGTCTTTTCATCTAGGTCATCTGTGTTCATATTCGAAATTATTGCTTCTGTTCGTCAATCTTTTCTTTGTGGTTTTCAACATTTAGTGAGTCTTTTTAATAGTTCAAAATCTCTTTTTTCATCTCGGTTTAGAATTGTTTCAATTTGGTTTGTCATGGGTGAGTTCTATCCATTTTAATCTAGTCGTGTTTCTGGAAATTTTCTGTGTTTATTCATCTTCATTTTTCCAGAACGTCACTAAATATTCTGTTCTTATTTGAAAACTTTTACTTTGCGTTTTTCATAATTTAATAGGTCATTTTCATTATTTAAAATCTCTTATTTCCATTCATTTTGGTTTCATTTGAATCCAAAATTTCCACAGTGAGTTATAGTCTTTTCAAAAAGGTGCTTTTCTAGAATTTATGGGTTCAGATTGCTTGAGACTGTTTGTGATAGATTGTCATTTGAACTCCTAATTTCCCTAAATTTCCTTTTCCAATACTCACTTTGATATTCCATATTTCTAAGTGTTGGTTTGATTTCTGCAAATTATGATTGCATTAATTAAATTGCTTAGTTCTTTAAAGAACTTCAAGAGGAATCTAAGAGTGGAAAAAGGCAAGAGTGACATACATCAATTTAAAAACCAAATTTGTGTGAAACACGAGTGGGACTAAATTGTTTGAGTGAGACACATGAGTAGAGTGGTGACGTCCCTTTTTCTCTAAATCTAACTTTTCAGCTACCATTAATATGCATGATGAAAAAGAAATTCAAAGACGTCTTCAATCCTTGTTAAAAGGACTCCATAAGTTTAGTGTTGAAAACGACCAATGGATGTCTAGTCACAACTCCAAATCAAAAAGAGAATTGCAAAGAAAGCTGCAGAAGTTGAAACAAGGCTCCATGAGTGTTGATGAATAGTTTCAAGAGATGGAATTAGCTTTGATTAGAGTTGGAGTGAAAGAAACTTCAAAAGCCACTAAGGATCCTTTTGTAAATGGGCTTAATCCTTAATTAGCTTGTTTTGCAATGACCCTAACCTTCTTGGATATTGATATTTTGGTTCAATTTTTTGATGAGTATGAGCAAAAGATCAACGACAAAGATGTTCAAAAAGTAGCTCCAATTTAAAGGAGATTGAAAGCTTGATTGTTACCGTCTCTAATAACGAGTTAAAGTCATCCAAGGATGAAGAAGAACCTAATGTTGGAAATCAAGCTGAGAAGTGTGAACAAGATCTTCTTGTAAAACCCCGCCTTACATACCCCTCACTATTGATATTAACCAGAGTAGCAATGTGCAGTTCAGTGGGCACATAGGAATAGCATAAATATACTGATAATATTGATACAATATTGCTTGATTATATTACAGGAATTCCCCATAGGGATTTGTACATAATGATTACAGACCTTAAAATAATAAAAGGTTTTCAGATGACCAACGTCTCTTCTTGTATTGGTCTGGAACCTTTCGTTGCTAGAAATTACAATTTTTCCCTTAGAGTCGCTATTTGCTGCTGAAAATTTTATACATTTATAGAAAGGATGAGATTCAAAGAATCTCAGTAGTAACAAGTAATTAAACATATACGATATAAAAATAGATATGCAATGTACCATGTTATGTAAGATGCGAACTCATACTATGTTGTGTAGATACTGTCCAAGGCCAAACAACTGTTTGCAACCTTAGCTTAACTCGTGTACCATTGTTGGATCCAAGACCACAGCTAGGGCGTGTGCCTTAGGCACTGTCATGTTACAGAAGGTGACATACACAAAGTATACAGATATTCACATAGTGTATGAAAGAAAGAGTTACTATCTAGAACGTGCCCTTTCCTTGCCTGTTTATCGGTCCAACATTGTCTATCCGACTCGGGCTACAGATATATCCTAAAATTTCAAATTTAGGATAAATAAGTTATTAATTATTCATAATTCATTCTAAAATTATTGCATTGGTTATCTTGCCTTAAAAAATCTAAATGACTAAAATGCCACTAGGGACCCGGTCTAAGTCTCTTTGTACCCGGTCAAATTGTACTTTATCAAAAATTATGACCTAGGCTAATCCAACACAATTTCACATGTAGAATCCATTTTTGACCTCATATTTGTCGAAATCATGCTCAAATTATGAAAATACACCTGGTAGCCCCTAACTTAGGGTTTTAAGGGTAATTTTGTCATTTCACATTCTAAAACCTTTATACTTCAAACTTTACATGTTCTCTACACAATTTTTCATTCTAAACCCAATGGAATCATCAAAACTATGAAAAAAAAGTCACAAATCAACAACAACCACCAACAACCTTTAAGAATCAATAAGAGAAATTAGGTTCTTAAGATTACCATTAATTTATCATTTCTCTCTCTAAAACTGTTCTCTCTCTCCTCTTTTTTGATCTTGGTTTTGCTTGCTATACATGTGTTCAAGAAGGAATAGAGATTAGGAGAGAGTTGTCATGAAGAAGAAGGCAAAAACAAGTGAAAATTACTTGTAGCTTACCTTGATTTTGCCTCTTGAACCCATATGCTTCTCTCTTATTCTTGTGTTTTTCAAAATCCTCTCTCTCTCAATTTCCATTGTGTTGGCTGAAATATAGCCAAGAGAAAGAGATAATGGTCTTATAAAAACATCATCACCCACCTTCTCAAAATATTATATTTAATTGCATTTTGACACATGATTTTTTTGCTTTTGCTTCTTCTATTTTCTATTTGACTTTTCTTTATCCTTTTTCCTCTTCTTCAAATGGACATGTATGGGCTGTTGGAAGAATCAAATAAGCCTCTTGAATTATCTCCATCCATGTCTTATATTTACCATGTAATGGCTCTTTAATTACCACTTTACATTTTGACTTTTCAAACTTCAATTTACTTGGCCAAAAATGCTTCCTTCTTACTTTTAATTTGGACCAAGTATATATTCCACTTGCTTTATCCTATGTTGGAAAAAAATATCTCCTTAATTTGGAGAAATAATGTGTTTTTGATTTATTGGTCAAATTATATTTTTGCCCATACATTTTTTTCCATTTTCGCACTTGTGCTCAATCTGCCAAAATTTTTATCAAACTTTGAAAATTCATATTTTTATTTATAGATATCTAATTGGTATAGTTATAAGGGCTATGCAACCCTTATTAATTCTAATTGTAAGAAAAAAATATAGCCCTTAGCCAACTAGAAGCTCATCATTCCCAGAATTCTCATTTTTGAACGCTGCCACAGAAACTTACTAGTTTTACTGGGCTAACTTCAAAAATATATAACTCTTTATGTATAGTTTTAAATAACTTATATGACCTATTAAATTAAATTATGATAAGTCTACTTTTATTCTAAAAAATTTCATAGGCATTGGATATCATTTGCCTATTTAAAAATGTCACACAATCAGACTGCCACGTGGAAAAACACACTGGCAGCAAATCCAAGTTGTTACAATTTGTGTTCCAAACATAGTCTCGTTGTGAGACCTCTAATTGCCTTGTTTTTTCATTCCTTGTACTCTTTAATTCACCATTTTATTTCCCTTAATGTCACAAAGATATACATAATTTTATGAAATAAAATTATGCCTTACTGGGATACTTGCTAAACCGGGGCTTAGCACTCTACTTGATTCAGGCTTATTCTCAAGCCTCTAGTCCCAGAATTTAGGATGTTACACTTTTTGTTCCAAGTACCAATCATGTGATTGAAGAAGTTCCTCTCAATTATGAAAAGAAAAGTGAAAATATGAGTTAGAGTGACTTTTGTGAAATTGATCTTGAGACAAAAATTCAGTTTGAAAGAGAAAAATCTATTGAGAGTATAAAGTGTTTTCAGAATAAAGAGTGTGAAGAATTGAGTGAATAGAAAGATGAAAAGAGTTGTGAGAAAAGTGAAGTTAAGAGTGACAACAAGGATATTTCTTTAGTTATTAATGATCTTAATCATTATTTGCCTTGTGATTTTGATGTGTTACAGGTGTTCTTGGATTTGATTCCTAAGAAGCCATCCTGATGGATTCTTATCTTCAAGAAGTATTAAATCTTTATCTCCTTCCAGTGGCATTGGAAAACATTCTAGTTCTCTAAAGTGTTCTTATATGCATATTGCAGCTTGCTTTAATGATACTCTTATTTGCACTAACAATCTTGATGAGCATGTGAATCCTCTACAATATGTGCTTGAACTTTTAAGAAAGGAACAATTGTTTTCAAATCTGGAAAATTCTGATTGTTGCATGGAAAAAATTGATTTTCTTTATTATGTTCATTTATTTGGTCAAGGTAAGCTTAACAACAGGCATGCAAGCTAGCTGAAATTTATTGAGACATTCCCAGATGTTGTCAAATACAAGAAAGGTGAAGATTTGAGGACGAATCCTTTTGAGGAGAGAGGGAATGATACGATCCGAAATCAGCAAGTTGTCACTTCATATTCAAGTGATGACTCTTCAACTTCAAATGATCATTTTCAAATTCCAGCTGGTCCAATCACAAGAGCGCAAGCTAAAATATTTAAGGAGATATTGATTGGGCTGATTCAAGAGGCTAATACAAATTAGATGGCAATTAGATCAAGAATTCTAGACAAAGATACTGAAAATTTCATTAATTTCATATAGGGTGAAAATGGAGATACTAATCAAGTTTTGGGTTTGGAGACTTCAAAACAAAGAGCTTGGACCTAGTACTATACATGGAAGGACTCATTTAGACCTAAATAAGTATATTTTAGGCCTTAAATGCTGATTTTATTTTGTGAATTTTATGTGCGAAAATTATTAGATAATTGACATATTTGACTTTTGGATTTCCTAATTAATTAATTAATTGTATTAAGTTTTATTTTCTATTTTATAGGATTCATTTAATGCAATTAGAGTTTTTGAATACTTCTATTTAAATACCTTGTAACCCTTCATTTGGAGGCAGACTTCAGACTTGATTGTTGAATGAAATGTTGCATTTTTCTGCACTTTGTTTCTTGAGAGTTGATTCTCTCTAGGGTTTTTCTTAGAACTAACAGACTTATCAATGCTTGATCAACCTTATGATGCAATATCCCAAATTTTAATAAAAGGATAAATTTTCTAAAAAGAAAATTTAAATGGTATTAGAAATTAATCTTGTGAATTTATGGCCTATTTTCTCAAAAATTCGAGGAACAATAGTTAACGGTCATAATTTGGCTTGGGAATTTCTGAGAAATTATTTTAAGACTTCATGAAATTAATTAAAGAAGAGAATCCTTAAAAATTATTAAGGATTAATTTATTGGAGATAGATAGTAAACCAAATTATGGAACCTATGAAATTTAAGGGATCTTAAATTAGACAAAGGAAAAAATTAAGGTATAGTGTGTATAATTAATAGGATAAAAATATACCTATGTATATTAAAACACATACTCAAAAACCAATCTTACACTCTCACCGACACTTGTACACCCACACTTGTCATTTAATAAATAGGCCTCATCATTGCAAGACATACGTCTTATACACACACTCACACATACACCTTCATTAAGACAAACACACACATTCTTGCCATTTAGAAACCACCGGACCCAACACCACACCTAGCCACCTATTAATTAATATTTTCTCACCTCTCCATTCATGCAAAACGTCCAGAGAAGAGAGGGCTGAAGAAACATAAAAAATAGAGAAACATAATAGAGAGAGAGAGAGACGTGAGTGAGAGAGGTAAACCGAAGGAAGTTGATGCCATAGAAGAGGAAGAAGGAAGCTCCAAACCTCACATGCAACATCATAAATGTGTTTAGGTGAGTCTCCTTCACCTTTACCTTGGTTTTCCATAGGATTTGAATAGTTTTTCTGGGATGTTTAACTGTTGGAAGTAAGAGAGGTCGCCAGAATTTTTTTGTCACCGATGAGTTTCAAAACTAGTATTTGTATGTTGATTTTGGGTGATATTTCTGGTGTCTTTGGTTCTGGAAATGTATCACCAAATATAGGGAACATGTATAGGAGTATGTAGAGTCCAAATCTTTGAGATTAGAGTGCAAATCCATGGCAGCATGTTAGTTTTCTTCACCCTATTCCGTTTTCCAGAAAATAGAGTTTCTGACAGAAAGTTGCAGAAGCTTAAACATAGGCTATAGATAGAGTTTTTATCTGGTTCTTTTGGTATGGAAATTTTAAGATGTGTAGTAGGTAATAGAATTAAGAATAGTACAATTTGAAGTGAAAATGAATGAGTTCTTGAGTTTTGAACTCAGACCGTCAAAACTGCCATTTTTGAAAGCATGTCAGTTTCGTGTTGAGTTTTGACCAAACAAATCTTATCCAATATTTATGAAATTTTATACAGAAATAGTAGACATCCAAATATTGAAAATTATTCCTAGAATATGCCATTTAGATACATGTAAGGGAAGTTATGATTTTTGAAAGATAGGTCAAGAAACAAGGAAAACTCTGGAAGTCCAGGTTCTGACAGTTTGGTTGTGTTGTATTTTTTAGTAATATATTCTTATCCAATGACCATGAAACTTTTCAGAACAAAATTATACATGATAAAATTTAATTTGATATAATATGTGTTATTTGGATCAGTATACTAAGAGATATAAATTTTAGAAGTTAGTTGCTGCCAGATTATGTTTCTAGAAGTTAGATAGGTTGAGGTGAAATTTTGAAAAACTAAACCTTGACCAAAACTTATGAAACTTTCTAGATTTAAATTAAAAATTCATAGCTTTAATTTTATGGGTAGAACATAATTTTTGGACTAGTAGGTTAAAAGATATGTTTTTTCAAAGTTAAGCCATGTTTCTGGAAGGAAATCTGAAACAGGGGAGGATTGACGAATTTCTGAGAATAATGTGAGGATAATGGTCAGACTTGAGTATTTTTATATAAAATTATATTTAAAGATCTTTACACAGGCTTTAGAATCAGTCAATTTGGAATTTTCTAGAATTAATTATGAATTTTCAAAGTTACCTGAAAATCTAGCAGTTTTCTGGAAAACTGTGAAAATGCACTGTGCATAATTGTATTATGCAAAAACTGCTGTAACTGTGTTAGATAACCAAAAAGCTGTGATTAAAAGGTAGTAGTAATGCAAGTAATAACCAGTTACTTGTAAACTTTAATTGATAGGGATTGATAATAGCCCGAGCTAGAGCAAGAGTTTTGGACTAACAGTTAAATAGAAAAAAGATTCAGGTAGTAACTCTTTCTTTTATGCACTATGTGAATATCTGTATGTTTTGTGTATGTCATTTTCTGTGACATGAACATAGTTTCTGGGACACAAACACAATGCTTGGGGCACAAACACAGTGCCTAGGGCACATTACCTAGTTGTGGTCTGGGACTCAACTGAGGTGCAGAGATAAGTCAAGGTTGCAAACAGTCGTTTAACCTTGGACAATGTGCACACAACATTTTCATCTTACATAACATGGTGCATTGCATATTTATGTTCGCATTTTATATGTATGATTGTATGTTACTACTAAGATTCGTTTGAATCTCACCCTTTTTCAACATTTAAGAATATTCCAGCAGAAGGTAGTGGCTTTAAGGGCAAAACTGTAATTATTGTTGACTAAGGGTCCGGTTCAAGCGAGAGTGCAATTGGTTATCTTTAGTTGTAAATTTTATTTCTTTTGGACTCTATTTATATTTTTCAAAACCCCATGGGGATTTCATGTAATGTAAATAAGCATTTATTATCAGTATATTTCCGCTATTTTTGTATGCCTTCTGAACTATACATTTATTACTTTGCGAATATCAAAATGTTAAAGGGTTTGATATGTGATGTCTTCCAACACTTTAGGTAATTGTCTTTCGTGCTCAAGGGTTCAAGTAGATCATCGATCTGTGTTTAGCTTTCTTGGGGTGCTTATATCTCATATTGGTTTAGGGTTTGTAGGATCTTCCCTTGTGGGTTCGCACCAAGAAAGACTACCGCTAAACCATAATATACTTAGAATTGAAAATAATCTAAAAAAAGGGTGATACTAAAGATGTTGCAATGATAGTATACAACCATTAATATATATTAGATTAAAAGAGTACAAATTTATGATGAACAATATAATTTTACATGCTCTCCTAGGGTCTGTTTGGTTGGAGGGGAGGGGAGGGGAGGGGATGAAAAATGAGCCCCTCCCTTTGTTTGGTATGAAAAGTTGAAGGGGAGGGGGCCACATGAGGAGCTCCAAATCCCTCCCCTCCCCTCTAAATTGAGGGATTTGGAGGGAAGCAAAATATTTGACTATTTTACCCCTTTCATATTTCCAATGATACTCTTGAGCAAACAATAAAAACACGCACTCACAGAGTTATAACATCGTCTCTCACAGCTTCTATGATGCTTCTTTTGCACAAAATTTTAATCTCATTCTTTTTACCAATAATTATTTTAGTAATTTTAACAATGTGAATTAAAATAAATTTATGTCCACTTGGTAAAATAAATTTAAATTTTGATAATTTATTTGATTTATATTGAGGTGTAAACTAATTTAAATAAATTTTATTTGAAAAAAATTAATTTAAATTATTTATATAAACATAAAAAATGTAAGCTAACATACAAGGGTAAAATGGTAAATTAGTTATTATCTCCCCTCCCCTCCCTCCAATCAAACCAAATAAAGTGACCCCCTATCAATTCCCTCCCCTCTCATCCCCCTCTTAAACCAAACATGCCCTTAATCTCTCTTATGAAAGCTCCTCTCTAGAACTCAGACACCCCCCCATCATCCATTGTCGGCTAACTATGTTAGAGACTGATGTGGATAAATATTCTAGGTGGCAGTATCCCATTGGCGTACTAGACATAGGGACCTAAGAAGCTAGACATAAGTTTTGTCCATTACGCTATAATATATTTTTTATGATTTCATCACACGTGTCCTATTATTTCACTTTATTCAAAGTAGTTTAACATATCGTTTTTTAGATTCTAATTATTTTAAAAGTTTAAACAAACCTTCTTAAAAAAGTATTTAGGGCTATGGGGCAAAAAGCCCCTTTGCTTTTTAGAAAATGGTACACAACACTAAATTCTTTTATTAGAAGTATAAATACCCATCAATATTTAAAAAGAGAGCTAAAATGCTTATCCATCTGCCACGTCATCATTTTTTGGGAAAATAACTATTTTGCCCTACAATTTTATGAAATTTTACAATTTTACCCTTAGCAATTGTGTGACACTTTTAAATTAGTAAATGACCTCCAAAAATTTTGAAATTTTTCAGAATAAAAGTAGACATGATAAACTTTAATTTAATAGGTCAAATGAAATTTTATTTGGTTAAAATGACCATTTTTCCCTTACAATTTTCGCAATACTTGAAAAATTGGCAGATTTGTCACCAAACTTTAAAAATTCATATCTAATTGTATAGATATCCAATTGGGGTGGTTCTAAAGCCTATGTGACCCTTATTAAGTCTAGTTTTATCATTAATGATGCGACAGTGAAGACGAGTGAGATCATACTGGGAATGGCATCTTGCGATCTTGGAGAACGAGCCTGGAGTGGTGAGATACTGGTGCCGTACGTGCGCCATATGAGGCACCGACATAAGAGATTAGTAACAAAGAAGAGATCTAAGGCGCCAGCTAGCAATGGCGGTGAAAGTATCCGTTGCTATCATCTGGGGTCATATTCTTTTTGTATTTTTATTCTTTTTGCTCTCCCCCATAACATTCTTCACTTAATTATTCTTTTAATACATTTTGCAACAAATTATTTCGAGGTGCCTTTCTATATAAAATTATGGAATTTCTATGCTATTTCAATTTCAAGAGGTAGAGATTGATGGTGGTGGTGGTGGTGGTGGTGGTTTTCGATTGAGCTCTAAATTTTCTCCAGCGACAAAAGGAGGGAGGATCTGAGAAGGAATGATGATTTTCTTTTTCCTCTTGGTAAGAAATATCTATGTTAGAGAATGGGTTAGATTGCTCCATTTTTAAAATTCTAACACTAAAATTGCACCATTAAATATTTTAAAGCTATTAATAGCTCATTACCACTTAACCCTAAGTTTTATGATTTTTGTTTATTGATAATGACGTTGTTGGATGTATATTGACCCTATGAACTTCATACTTTTATTTATTGATAGTGATTGATTAATATATTGATTGTTAGCTCAGGAATATGGAAGATTCAAAGCAATTAGCTGAATTGAGAAGGCAGAGGAGATTCTTTAAGGTTATACAAGAGATGTTCTTGAGTCCATGTGTGCTAACTTATAAATTAAAGATTAATTTTGATTTGTGAGGGTTTGCAAGTCAACTCACTCTTCGGTTTACAAATGAGTGAACCTTAAAGCACTTAAGGATACTCTATGGCTGATTGGTCACACTGACAATTCATCATCACTTTGTGAAACAATATATGACAACCAAGTCACATGTTATCAAATAGAAATAAGACCATTTAAACATTATGAGCCAAACATTCTTGGATGCTTTAAAGGATGGTTGTATGTTCACTATTATTGCAATGACTTAATCCAACTTGTGAATCTCTTCATCGATGCTCAGGTTGATCTCCCCCCTTTGTCCACCATGGTTATACCATCATTTAAATGTCGATTTCTCTATGCTCGAGCTTTTGCATTATCATTATGTAAATCTACAAGACCTACTATGATTGCAATTGTTGATCATTATGGAGATTTAGCCTTGTGCAAGTCTAACGGAGGCAGTACATGGAAATCTTATGAGCATCATCGCCAAGATGAAGGGTACTATGTTAATGTAACATTTTACGATGAAAATTTTTATACTATAAGAAAGGAAAAATTTCACACAGTTGACATATTTAAAGTTGGCTCCGATGATTTGAGGCTTTTTCCTATTGGGGGTTATAGAATATAAAAATGTTATTAAGCTTTCATTACTGAACTCAGTACAACAAGCATATCTAGTGCAGGATTCTAAAGGAGATAGTATGTTTATTTATTGTGATTGAATATCAACATATGTATGGTAAGGCTTTTAAATTTGAGATCTTTAAGGTGGAACGTGATAGAGATGAGTTTGTAAGGACGGATGATTTATAGAGCTGGGAAAGAAAAATTGTTGTTTTTCAAAGCCCGGTCAAAGAGCATGCGGAACAGGGTCGGAAGCTATTTTCATAAGATTTAACTATACGTTTACACGCTTCATGCAATAAAACAAATATAGTTATTAATTCATAATCAAAGGCAAAAAAATATTGTCCACAAGTAACTCATAGTCTCACACAAAGCATAAGAAGGAAAAAAGTTAAACACTCTAAGCAATATGATTATGACGACTGTTGTTTTCATCTTCTTCGCTACTAGAATCAATTTCAATGAAATTTGATTGTACTTCACTTTAAGCAGTATATTTTGTTTAAGGGGTAAAAATATCAAGAATTAGTAAATTACCATCATATGTAAATGTGACAATTTTAAGATTCTCAGGGAAGAGTCAACAAAGGCACAAGCAGGAGGGGCAGGGGAATTAAAAAAAACCTAAAGGGCCTAATGAGCCGGCCTTTGGCCCTACAAGGCTGTCCCTACAGGGCTCTTGGCCCTACATGGCTGGCCCTTTTAGGCTCAACTTCCTTTTGAGGCTCCATTTTTCAAGCCCGGCCCGTGATTTAAAAAGGCTTAAATGGGCCGGCCTGATTTCCCGGCTCTAATGATTTAGGAGATTAGATTAATTTACTATGTGACTCATATTTTGAGATTATTGATGTTAAAAATTGTTCGACCTCTAACATTTTTAAAGGCAGCCAAATATATTTTAAGGGTAATTTTTATCATGATGTTTGTATCTATTCAATTAAAAATGGAACTAATACTTGAGAATATCCAAATAGGGGCCTGCAATGCCGTCATTGGATATTTCCTAAATTTATTACAACAACCGAATGTGATTGTAAGTCACATTGATATGCATCAAGAGGTCGAGTGAGAGAAGCCATCTTATACAACACTCAACTTTCAAGTAGCGTACTAAGAAGAAGTTTAAATATTATTTTTGTCTCCATTAAGTCATCTTATTTTTGTCTTTAATGTAATTTTAGTATTTAAAAGAGTCTTTTTATATTTAGTGCATTATTGGTTAAGAAGATTTGATTTTTTGTTTTGATAATTTTGAATTATTCAAACCTATTACTCGTAGTTAGTACATATTTGTTATTGAACTTTCTTCTTTTAAGCACAATGGGGGGTCCTGTGGTGTAATCTCGTTCATTAATTAAATTGTTGTCTATTTTATCGTCAATAATTACTCTATAAAAGATTAATACGAAGAAGTTTGTAAAATTATAAATAAACACAAAAAGATTAATTTTATTTCTTAGCTAATATAAAATATCGAAATATTATTTTAATGAATGATCTTGATGGGCTACAAGTGATTATCCAACCACTTGGCATAACCATCGGTTTGTTATTAAAAATATTATACTATTTCAATAATATCTCTTTAAAATAGCAATACTTTATTATTTAATAATCTAAATCTTATTATTATTTAAAAATCTTCGCACATAATTTAAAAGTCATTTTTAAGATTTACAATGTTTTCAAAAATTCACAACTCAACTAAGGTATCCGAAATTTATAAATGAGTTTGTTTTCCAAGCAAGAAGATTTGTAAATTAAAAGAGTGCGATAAATAAATGAATCTTCCTTTAAAATTGGTAAACCCCGGATATTTTACATAAAAAAGATTCTGAATATTTTCAAATTAAAATATGAAAAATAACAATAAAATATAAATGACCAAAGGCAGGCAAATTTTTCAGATAGGCTCAATAGTGACGATCCTTTTCGGTAATATTTATAAAGACATCCTAGCTGAAGTGAGGCCTCTTCCTTTAGTCTCTGCAACCTTTTTTTCCTCCCTGCTTTGGACCATGTTCACCTGTGAACAATCCTTCTCATTTAAAATTTTATTAAAAAAACACGTGGAGCTGATTTGGCACTAAGTTGGAAATTTTTTTGACACATGATTACTCACAGTTGACTTATAGGTGATGAGAACAATAATATAAAACATTTAAAAGACAAAAGATTGAATCATAAATAATACAAGAGTTTTGAGACTAGATCAAATTAAGTCTGTAAATGGGATAAAAATTGAAGGACCAAAAAATTAATTCTTTGTCGCATCTCACTGGTTCATCTTTATCGGCAACGACGTTGCTTGTTCTTTGTTCAATTAGCCCAAAGCTAGTGACGGCTCCATCTTATTCTTCGTAACCCAACCATGTAGGTCAACTCTGCAATCTCTGCCTTGATGTGTTCATTTGTGTTGAGTTACTTGTATATTGATGATTTTCAATTTTTGATTTTTATAATATTTTGACTAAAATATATTTTTGACCCTTTAAGTTTTACCTAAGTATTCTTTTGATTCCTTGACCATTTAATAGTTTCATCATTAAAAGAATAGATGCCAAAATCATGGTCAAATCCACCAATAGTGAAACATATTTGGTTTCCGTGGAAAAAAAAGTAGGAAAGCAATCTTTAACATCTATTATCTCAGAACATGTGTCACTCAGTAACACAATTTGATCATCCAAAGTATCCACTTTCACTAACTGTTTTCCATCTCGTCTTAAAGATCTCAAACTCAATGGCCATCAAAACAGAGCCAAACATCTTACGATGTTGTAACACAAGAAAAAGATTATTATTTCTGGAATCCACCACTAGGTAGGCCTGGAAGGGTGGTGGCAATGAATTCCTAATAACTTCCGAAGAATCTATAGCACCCACAAGAGAAAGCTCCAGATTGTCATCAATTTCAAAAGAAGTAGGGTCTTCAGTGAGACCCAAAAGCCATGGTGTCTCACGTGCCTTAGGGTAAGGCCTTCTAATGGCCAAAGAGTACACAGTGACTTGCAACATCTAGCAAATTGAGGTTGCTCTGTAAACGATAAATGATCAAATAAGAGCTCAAGGAATTCTATAGGTACATCAAATATGTCTTTGGGTATGAGGTCAAACGATCTCTTGTCAATTCTCAACTCTTCTTGCTTTAATTCTTCCATCCTGAGTGGGAAAAAAAAAAAATCAGAAAATGAGATTCTTTTAACTGTGAATAAAAATTGTTTTGAGTGATTTTTATGAGCTGCAAGAAATGTTGAAAGAAATCATAATCACGAATCCCTGGTCTCTCTTCAATTAATTGAAAAAAAACCAAGTAATTGAGAACGACTAAACCATAGCTAATGGCTACTTGGCTAGTTTATAAACTAAAACCATAAACAAAAATATGTAAAAATAATTCAAGCAGAATCATCACAAAGTTACCAAGCAACTTCGACAGGGAAGATCCAAATTCCAGTTGCTAGAATAAACTGGAGACTTATTGCTGCGCCCATTTTCACCGGACGGCATATCCCTTTATAATGAACCAGGAAAATCACCAGAAATGAATATCCAAATCTCCTGCAAAAAAATCCGTAGCAGTAGAGCATTCAAGATAGAGCAAGATTTCTTTTCCAAATGAATCTTATTGAGCATTTCAGATTGTATTCAGTTTTATATACGTAGGGATATCAAGAAGCAGTTACCTGATCTAACAAAGCGTGAAGATGATCCTTCAACCCTGAATTTTGCTCAAAGCTTGATTGTTATGGCTGATTCCTTCTCGATCTCTCCTCCAAGACTCTCGTTCTCCCACTTTTCTCCTCCAATTTCTTGCTCTTCTTCCTCAATCGCAGTTTCGTCAAGTCGAAACCTATCTCCTTACCGCCGTCCAATTCTTGCTCTCGGAATCACTCTAATGTTGATTTTCCGGCCGAACATGAAGCTCTGATCGGGTACGCACGGCGCCGTTAACGATGCAATTAAATTCCGATATTCGTGCATTCCATTATCGTCACTTCGCGCACTTCCCCTGCCTTTTTCAATTCGCGCACGAAATCAGAATCCCCTCTTTGGTTTTGGTATGTGTTTTACATTTGGAGAATCTCATTCAGGCCCCTCGACAAATGTACTTATAGCTCGAAGGACTCAGAATACTGAAATGTCAATTTAGGTCCTTCGGTGAAATTAAATTTGATCACTATTAAAAATTTTATCAGTGAAGATGACCTAATGATTTTTCATTCGTGTTGCATGAAATTTGTACACACAGATGTTGTTTTGACTTAGGTCTCCTAATTTTCAGTGGGAAAATTCCCCGATTTTTCTATTAAATTTGGGTGGTTCTTTTTTTGAAAAGAAAGGAATTATATTTTAATAGAGGGAAATTAATTTTTTTGGGTCTTTAGGAACTAAATTATAAAATTATTAAAATTATAAGAATCAAATTGTAGTAAATTAAAATTCAGGTATTGAGTTATATCAAGTTAAAATTATATGAACCAAAAGATTAATTTTTCTAATATTAAAATATCATTCCTTTCCATTAAAATAATTTAGTAACTTATTGTGTAGAGATTATATGAAAAATAAAAATCTTTTTACATTTGGTTATAATTTTAAAAAATGATTTACTTTTATAGCGATTTTCAATTTTATAATATTTTCTTTGATTTCATTACACATCTTCTGTTATTTCAGTTTATTTAAAGTAGTTTAACATATCTTATCTTTTTTTAGATTCTTATTACTTTAAAAGTTTAAATAAACCTTCTAAAATTTCTTAAAAGTATTTCTTTACAAAAAAAAGTGTGATATATTTAATCAATGTTTTTTCTCATGTAAGCGCGCGCCGCGCGGCTCATCCACTGAAAAGCATCGACTCAAAATGATTTAAAATGTTTGGCTAAGAAAAAAAAGATTTAAAATGCAATATTTTAAAAGATTCTGATTATTTAAAAAAATTAAAAAAGATATAATAAAATTTCTTAAAAGTATTATTTTATTCAAAAAAGTTTAAACAAATGAGTAGATTTTTTCTACCTAAACTTATCGAACTCGAAATAGTATTGAAGTTTATCTTGTGCGAAAATCAATAAATAAACCAAACATATAAATAAAGATAAACAAGAATGAAACCTTTGGTCTTTTAGAATTTAAATATCATTATATTATTCTATCTAATACATTTTATCTATTCTGATAAGATTTCAAATAAGTGAAAATTATCTAGTTTTATTACTTTATCTTCTTAATTAGATAAGACATATATCATCTAAATAAACTATCATCTTAATTGTGATAAGGAGTATAGCTCATTTTAATTAGGTTTCGCTCTATAAATAGAGAGATAAATGCCTAACAACATACACTAAACATTGTTTCCAAGTTGGAATTATTCAGCAAGATTTTACTTCGCAACAGGTACATAAGTTCTTTTACATTATTATAAGAAGTCTTATAAATACATTGTCTTTGTAAATATTTCAGTAATTGAATTCATAATAATTTTCTTTACCTAAGTTATAAACTTTATGTTTAAGGTACACCCAACTTCTTAAAATATTTTTTTTTTCATTGGTGCAATTATATCCTAAGACATTAAAAATAAACAATTTTATCATCAAAAGGCCAAACCTAACTGACCCATCTCTAACACTGTTAAAAAAATCATTTTTTCTCTCAAACCCTCCCTCCTTTCTCACCGTCAAGAAAATTTAGAAAGAGGCCCAATCCATCCCCTCATATCCTTTAGATTCGTTGTTGTCATTTATTTTATTCTTTTAGCAACAAATTTTATATAAAATTATGGAAAGAAATCTCAAGAGGTAGAACTTGATGGTGGTAGCGGTGGTTGTGGCTTGAACTCTGAATTTTCTTTGATAAGAAAAAGGAGGTTGGGTTTGATAATGAAGGATGGCGTTCTTTTTCCTTTTAGTAAGAGATACCAGGATTGGAGAATGGGGTAAGATTGTTCCATTTTTAAAATTTTAAGAGTAAAATTATACCATTGAATATTTTAGAGCTATGGATGGTTGGATGCACTTTAATCTTAAATTTTATACTTTTATTTGTTGATAATGATGAGGTGTTAGATGTATATAAACCCTAAACTTTATACTTTCTATTTATTGATGATTGCTTAATATATTGTTTGTTAACTTAGGAATATGGAAGATTCAAAGAAATTAGCTGAATTGAGAAGGGACAAAAGACACTTTGATCTTATACCAAGAGATGTTGTTGACACCCTGTGTGATAACTTATCAATTAAAGTTCAATTTTGATTTGCTAGAGTTTGTAAATCAGCTCATTCTTCAGTTTATGAACGAGCAAACTGTAAGAATTAATAGGTTCTATTTTTCTGTCTTTATATGTGTGGGTCGTGTGTATAGTGGGCCTTTATAGCTTTGTTAGTTTTAGTGTCTTTAATGTCAAGTCTATATAAATATATGAACGAGTAGTAAATTGGGTTGTTGATCTATTCAACTCTGTATATTTTCTCTAATCAATAAAGTACAATTTATTGACCAACCTTTTCTCACATGGTATCAGAGTGCGTGCATATCTTTGGATCTGTAATAATGACGCCCCACGTATCTTGATTTTATACCGTTGATTTTATTCCTTTTGGGCTACCATTCTTGACCTTTTGCCCAACATTCAGCATCCGTCCTCAAGATTCTCTCCGATTGTCTCTTCTTCCACGTCGCCTCATGTATTTTTTTTCTCTCACCCTTGCTTTGGCTATGGCAGACACAAGCACTGCATCTACCGTGAAGACCGGCGGGGGTTCGAGCAGCGGTGGCGGCCTTGATGCGAGCAGAATAGTCCACTTTTCTTGCACCCGTCTGAAACACAAGGAAGCACCATCATCTCTCAAATTCTCACAGGTAACGAGAATTACACCATCTGGAGCAAATCGATGAAGATCGGCTTAAGAGGTAAGAATAAGTTGGGCTTTGTAGATGGCTCTTGTACTAAAGAAACTCAAGAAACGCATCTCCATGAACAATGGGAAAGATGCAATACTGTGGTGTTATCATGGATTTTAAATTCTGTTTCCAAGGAACTCGCCAATAGAATGGTCTTCTGTGAAAATGCACATATAGTGTGGCAGGACTTCAAAGAGCGGTTCGATAAAGTCACTGGCTCCTGCATTTTTGCCCTCCACCGTGAAACAGGGTCTCTGAAACAGGGGTCCTAATCTGTATCTAGCTATTTCACCAAGTTAAAAGAATTATGGGAGGAGCAATCTTCATTGGTGCCAATTCCATCATGTCGTTGTGAAACGTCTAAGACTTATGCGAACTTAATTCACCAGCAGAAACTTGTGCAGTTCCTAATGGGGCTTAATGACTCATATAATCAGGCATGTAGCCAAATTATGTTAATGATGCCTTTGCCTACGCTGAATCAAGCGTATGCCATGATCTATGAGGACGAATCACAGAGATCCCTTTCTGTCTCTAAACCAGTTTCCCCCGTGGAAGGGATTGCTATGGTAGCCAGTAGAAGAGGGCGCGGTAGAGGAAGAGGCCGTGGTAGTAGCTCTCCTCTGGAATGCATATTCTGCTCTAAGAAAGGTCACACTCGAGACCACTGTTATCAACTTGTTGGATATCCCTCAGATTCTAGAGGCAACAAGCCGAAAGCAAATCAGACCAGTAGTGTCAATGCCCTGAATACAACAAAGGAAGGTGGAGATTCTCCTCATCTGGTAAACACAATTACACCTAGTTTCACACAAGAACAATATGATCAACTCCTGGAATTGCTGTGTAAGGATTCAGAACAGAATGTTCATGCACTCACTGGTAGTACATGTTTGAATCATTCTAATGTCTCTAATAAAATACGCACACATTGGGTAATTGACTCTGGGGCTACTACACACCTTGTTAGTGATCTATCACTTTTGGATAATTATGAAGAATATTCAGGGCCAACTAAGACCATTAAAATACCAAATGGGGATCGGATGTGCATAACAAATAGGCAAAATTAAATTTTCAGATGACTTTCAACTTGATAATGTGCTTTATGCTCCTCTGCTCATATTTAACTTAATATTAGTCCCTAGAATCACGAAGGACCAGCACTGTATGTTTGTATTTTTTTCCTAATTACTGTCTTGTGTAGGGCCTTCAGGGTGGCAGAATGAAAGCGACTAGTAGGCTTGTAAATGGCCTTTACTTGCTGCAATTTAACAAACAATTGACAATTCTGAATTGTACTGATGATGATTTTAGAAAACATGTGTGTAATGACATGTGGTTGCTTCATAGAAGGCTTGGACACACACCTTTATCTGTAATAAAACACCTTGATATCATAAAGGACAAATATGTTTCGATGAATAAAATGTGTGATGTTTGTGTTCAATCTAAGTAAACCAAATTGCATTTTTCTCCGAGTTGCATTAGACTAAAGGATGTTTTGATTTATTGCATATGGATGTGTAGGGGCCATATAGGACACCCACACATCAAGGTCATCAATATTTTTTGACCATAGTCGATGATTACTCACGTGCAACTTGGATATTCCTTATGCGACGTAAAATTGAAACTGTCATGCATATAAAGAACTTTTTTGTTTATGTTTTGACACAATTCGATAAGAAAGTAAAAAGGATGAGAAGTGATAATGGTAGTGAATTTATTAACCATGATCTTAGATCTTATTTTACAGAACAGGGGATTGTACATGAAACCTCCTGTGCTTATACACCTGAACAGAATGGCATTGCTGAAAGAAAACATAGAACCCTCATTCAGGTCTCAAGGGGTTTGATGTTACAGTCTAATGTGCCTATTACTTATTGGGGGGAATGTGTTAAAACTGTTGTGCATTTGATAAATCGAATTCCTTCCAAAGTACTAGGCTATAAGACCCCCTTTGAGGTTGTATATGGTCATCCAGCAGATTACTCACATTTAAAAAATTTTGGTTCATTAGCATTTGCCACAGATCTGACTTCTAATGATAAATTTCGCCCTAGATCATTGCCTTGTGTGTTTTTGGGCTATCTAAATAATTAGAAAGGATATGTCCTTCTTGACTTGCATACCAAAAGAATTTTTGTCAGTAGACATGTAACTTTCTTTGAACATAGATTTCCTTTTAAAGACAACACGGGTATTGATCAAGGGGGAGCTCTAAGTAAAGAATTGAGAGACATGTTCTACTTTGAGCTTGAGGAGGATTCTGTACAAAATGTTCCCTTGCAACACCAACAGTTAGCGGCTGATAAATCCAAAAACACAGAATCTATTGGTCAACGTGATGTGTCACCAAATGAAGTTGATAAAAATCATAATGTGGAACCGACGGAACTGGATATTGGTGGCAGCAGACCTTTTAGGGAAAGGAGGGCACTAGTGTGGGCTAAGGATTATGTATGTACAGTTCTTTCCTCAACTAGTTCTACTGACAATGGTAAGAAAAAGGTAAATTGTCGTTATCCTATTGAGAATTTCATTACATATGGTCATATATCTCCTGCCTTGTTGTGTTTTCTATGCTGTATTGATACTTCTCATGAACCCACATCATATGTTGAAGCTGTTAAAGATAGTAAGTGGATAGAGGCCTTAGAAACTAATGAAACATGGGAAGTGGTGTCACTTCCAAAAGGTAAAAAGGTCATAGGGTGTAAATGGATATATAAAATAAAATATAAACCTGATGGTAATATAGATAAATACAAGGCTAGGTTAGTGGCCAAAGGATACACACAACGGGAGGGGATAGATTATCACGAGACTTTTTTTCCTGTAGTGAAAATGGTAACGGTAAGAATCATTCTTAAAATGGCAGTGTTGCATAATTGGAATATTATTTTTCATATGGATGTACATAATGTTTTCTTGCAGGGTGACCTCAATAAAGAAGTCTATATGACTATGCCTCCAGGTTTTGAAAGTAAAGGGGAACAGATGGTATGTAAGCTAAGGAAGTCACTGTATGGCCTTAAACAGGCTTCTAGACAGTGGAACAAAAAGCTTACACAAGCACTGATTAGTGGAGGATTTAGGCAAAGTAGACATGATTATTCCATGTTTACTAAAAGATCTGATTGTGATTTGATAATTGTGTTAGTGTATGTTGACGATCTCTTGATTACAGGAAACTCGGATACTAAGATACAAGAAGTAAAAGAGTTTCTTCACAATAATTTCAGAATCAAGGATCTAGGAATAATGAGATATTTTCTAGGGATAGAGATGGCTAGATCTGAAAAGGGTCTTGTCATGACACAAAGAAAGTATATACTTGATTTACTTTCGGATGCAGGACTTACAGGTTGTAAGCCACTTACAATACCAATGGAACATAATTTAAAATTAGTGGCATTTGAAAAAGGGAAAGATAATGATGAGTTTTTGCTTAGAGATCTTGAAAGATATCGTAGGTTGGTTGGTCGGTTAATATATTTGATTGTTACTAGGCCTGATATCTCATATTCCGTGCAGGCATTAAGTCAATTCATGCAGAATCCCACAAAGAGTCATATGGCAGCTGCTGTAGCAGTCTTAAGATATTTGAAGTAGAGTCCAGGGCTTGGTGTTTTGATAAACACTGAAGGTGACCTCACTTTAAAGGCTTATTGTGACTTAGATTGGGCTGCCTGCAAAACAACAAGGAGGTCCATAACAGGTTATCTTCTCAAATTGGGAGGGTCACTTGTTATGTGGAAGTCCAATAAATAAAGTACAGTCTCTAGATCATCGGCAAAAGCATAATATCGTTCAATGGGTTCAACAGTGTCAGAGATTGTTTGGGTGGTTGGTCTCTTGAAGGATTTAGGAGTCAATCAGCCTAGGCCGGTAGAGATCTACTGTGACAGCCGTGCTGCAATACATATTGCGTCTAATCCTGTGTTTGACGAGCGAATAAAGCATATTGAAATAGATTTGCATTCCATACGAGAAAAGTTGCAAGATGGACTAATTAGCCTTCAACATGTTAGAACAAGGTCTCAAGAAGATGATATACTTACTAAGGCTGTAGGAAGAGATAATCTAGTTCGCATGCTTGGCAAGCTGGGAGCTGTTGATATCTTTCGCCCCCATCTTAAGGGGGAGTGTAAGAATTAATAGGTTCTATTTTTCTGTCTTTATATGTGTGGGCCGTGTGTATAATGGGCCTTTATAGCTTTGTTAGTTTTAGTATCTTTAATGTCAAGTCTATATAAATATATGAACGAGTAGTAAATTAGGTTGTTGGTCTATTCAACTCTGTATATTTTCTCTAATCAATAAAATAGAATTTCTTGACCAGCCTTTTCTCACACAAACCCTATAGCACTTAAGGACACTCTATGGCTGATTGGTCTCACTGACAACTCATCATCGCTTTACCCAACAACATACGATGACCAAATCACAAGTTATCAAATAGGAACAAGACCATTCAAATATTTTGAACCAAACATTCTTGGTTACTCTAAATGATGATTTTATGTTCACTATTATCGCAACAAATTCATTCAACTTGTGAATCTCTTTATCAATGTTTAAAATTGACCTCCCCCCTTTGTCCATTATGATTATACCTAAATTTAAATACCGCTTTCTCTATGCTCAAGCTTTTGCATTATCTCTATGCAAATCTATGAGGCCTCTTATGATTGCAATTGTTGATCAATATGGGGATTTGGCTTTGTGCAAGACTAATGGAGGAAGTGCATGGAAAGCTCATAAACATCACCGTCGAGATGAAGGATATTATCTTAATGTAACATTTTACCATGAAAAGTTGTATGCTATGAGAAAGCACGAATTTCACACAGTTGACATATTTAAAGTTGACTTCGATGATTTGAGGCTTTTCCCTATAGGGGTTATAGAATGTGAAAATATCATTAATCTTTCATTATTGAACTCAACAATACAAGCATATCTAGTGGAGGATTCTAAAGGAGATAATATGTTTATTGTGATGGAATATCAACGTATGTTTGGTAAGGTTTTTTAATTTGAGGTCTTTAAGGTGGTTTATGATGGGGATCATGAGTTCGTGAGGATGAACAATTTGGGATATCAGATTATACTATTAGATGACTTGTATTATGAGATTATTAATGTTAAAGATTGTTCCTCCTATTATATTTTTAAAGGCAACCAAATATGTTTCAATGGAGGTTTTTATCATGATGTTGGTATCTATTCGCTCAAAGACAGAACTACTATTTAGAAATATTCAAATATGGGCCTACGATGCCGGCAATGGATATTTCCCAAATTTATTACAACAGCTGAATGTGATTGTGAGTCACATTGATATTGCACCAAGGAGTCAAGTAAGGTAAGTCATCCTATCCAACACTTGTAAGTGGCGTACTTGAAGGAAGAATTTTGAATATCATATTTGCCTCAATTAAGTCATTTTGTTTTCACTTTTTTATGTAATTTTAATACTTTAAACTTTAAAGAATCATTTTATATTCAGCGTATTATTGATTAGAAAGAATTGTATTTTTTTTAATATTTTGAATTATTCAAATCTATTGCAAGTAGTTAGTCCATATTTGTTAATGAACTCTAAAGTTAAGGGAGGTGAAGTCGTTCATTCATTATATTATTGTCAATTTATCATTGTTTGACTAGAAAGTAAGAAAAAAAATTTCATAAAATTTTAAATAATTACTCTAAGAAATTAATATGAATGAGTCTGTAAAATTATAAATAAACACACAGATATTAATATTATTTTTAGCTAATGTAAAACATTAAAATATTATTTTAATTAACGATCTTGATGGGCTACGAGTGCTTATCGGACTACTTGGCACCGGCATCGCTTAGTAATTAAAGATATTATATTTTTTAATAAGATATTTTCTAAAAATAGCAATAATTTATTATTTGATAATTTAAATCTTATTACTATTATTTAAAAATCTTCACGTTGTAATTTAAAATTCAACTCTTATACTGCAACAACAACAAAATTCAACTCTTATGAATCTTCCTTCAAAATTTATAAGTCCTCCGTAAAAAAAATTACAGAATTTCTAGTTATTTCACATAAAAAATAATTTTTGAATATTTTCAAATAAAAATATGAAAAATAACAATAAAATATAAATCAATCTATATACAGAATAAACACTGAATTTGGTGATAAGTCCATATAAACACGGATTTTTTTTCCAGATATTTGAAAATAAAAATATGATAGATAAAAATAAATAAAGAATATAATAAATGGCTTTGTTGGTTTGATTGTTAAAATTGTTTTGGTGACCAGGGATCATGGCATGTGATATTGGTCAACTAATTCCAATTGAAATATCTAAATTCAAATTCAATACACACTTTTAACACATTTTTAATTAGGTCATAGAATCAAAATAAGGATTTCTAAATGTTGTTAAGAAATCATAATAACTTAATTGTGGGAACTAAAAAAATGATAGAAATATAAAATCTGCAAATAAAAAAAATATTACCTATATTTAAAAAATAAAAAATATATTAATATTAATATAAAATCAATTGCCATTTTGTTGGCCTGAAAAATTAATTGCAATTGAAACTATGATGAAAAATTATTCATTTTTTTTTCAATACAAAAGGGAATCCTTAAAGCAACTACCCCTTATCTATTTCTAATAGACGTTCAAGATCGGATGGCCATGAAACCACCATGTGAACAGTCGTTTTTCTCTTTACACCATTTTACCTCATCTGCAGATGATACATGGTTTTTAACTCTATCTACAACCTCCTTAAAAGTATCCTTAGCAAATCTCACATGATGAAGGGGCACTCCTAAAGTTCCTGCAGACAAAACTTAAGAAAACTCTAGTTAACATGATCTTAAGCTTTTTCCATATCTATTTTAATTGTCATAAAGTCCTTTTTTCCCGTCATATTCCTCATCGAGTGAATAACCTGCTGAGCCACTATTATATTCACATTGCTATGCCATCCAGGAACAAAGCTGCTCTGGTTCGGAGATATAATTTTTGGAAGTAAGGGCTTCAGCTGTCCCACAATCACCTTTGTAATTATTTTGTCAATCACGTTACACAAGCTGATTGGTTAAAGGTCACACATAGTTTCCAATGGATTCTTCTTTGGATTAGGACTATGAGCGTCCCATTTATAGCTTTAATGTCCTGCAGGTTAGCAAACAAGTGTTTAACATACTGAACAACAGAACCACTTACCGTACTCCATTGGTTTTGACAAAAGAGAGGTTGAGGTCCTCTGATCCTGGTGACTTGAGAGCTCCCATACTAAACACTGCCTCCTTAATTTCTTGTTAATGAAACTTTCCTCTCTATGAGTTAATGATCTATTAATACCATCCAACCCATGAATAAGCTTCTGTTTACTACCCTCCGAGATGACCAAACACGTTCTTGTTCCACCACAAACAAGCCTCAAAAATTTTTTTAGTGTTCTCCGACCACTCAAGCTCATCATTCCACGTTTGTTTAACAAAATCATCGACATAAGAGATTGGGAACAAAGAAGAGATCTAAGGCGCCAGGGAGTGATGGCGGTGAAAGTATTCGTTGCTATCATCTGGGGTCATCTTCTTCTTATATTTTTATTCTTTTTGCTCTCCCCCATAACATTCTTCACTTAATTATTCTTTTAATACATTTTGCGGCAAATTCTTTCAATGTGCCTTTCTATATAAAATTATGGATTTTCTATGCTATTTCAATCTCAAGAGGTAGAGCTTGATGGTGGTGGCGGTGGTTTTCAATTGAACTCTAAATTTTCTCCGGCGAGAAAAAGGAGGGAGGATCTGAGAAGGAATGATGATTTTCTTTTTCCTCTTGGTAAGAGATATCTATGTTAGAGAATGGGTTAGATTGCTCCATTTTTAAAATTCTAACACTAAAATTGCACCATTAAATATTTCAAAGCTATTAATAGCTCACTGCAACTTAATCCTAAGTTTTATGATTTTTGTTTATTGATAATGATGTTGTTAGATGTATATTGACCCTATGACCTTTATACTTTTATTTATTGATAGTGATTGATTAATATATTGATTGTTATCCCAGGAATATGGAAGATTCAAAGCAATTAGCTGAATTGAGAAGGGAGAGGAGATTATTTGCAGTTATACCAAGAGATATTCTTGAGTCCCTGTATGATAACTTATCAATGAAAGATCAATTTGGATTTACTAGGTTTTGCAAGTCAACTCACTCTTTGGTTTACAAACGAATGAACCTTAAAGCACTTAAGGACACTGCATGGCTGATTGGTCTCACTGACAATTCATCATTACTTTGTGAGAAACAATATATGATGACCAAGTCACATGTTATCAGATAGGAACAAGACCATTTCAACATTCTCAGCCAAACATTCTTGGATACTCTAAAGGATGGTTGTATGTTCACTATTATTGCAATGACTTAATCCAACTTGTGAATCTCTTCATCAATGCTCAGGTTGATCTCTCCCCTTTGTCCACATGGTTATACCATCATTTAAATGTCGATTTCTCTATGCTTGAGTTTTTGCATTATCATTATGTAAACCTACGAGACCTACTATGATTGCAATTGTTGATCATTATGGAGATTTAGCCTTGTGCAAGACTAATAGGCAGTACATGGAAAGCTCATGAGCATCATTGCCAAGATGAAGGGTACTATGTTGATGTAACATTTTACGATGAAAAGTTGTACGCTACAAGAAAGGAAAAATTTCAATCAGTTGACATATTTAAAGTTGGCTCCCATGATTTGAGGCCTTTTCCTATTGGGGGTTATAGAATATGAAAATGTTATTAAGCTTTCATTACTGAACTCGGTATGACAAGCATATCTAGTGTAGGATTCCAAAGGACATAGTATGTTTATTGTGATTGAATATCAACATATGTATGGTAAGGCTTTTAAATTTGAGATATTTAAGGTGGAACGTGATGGAGATGAGTTTGTAAGGATGGATGATTTGGGAGATCAGAATATTTTACTATGTGATTTGTATTCTAAGATTATTGATGTTAAAGATTGTTTGACCTTTGACATTTTTAATGATAATCAAATATGTTTTAAAGGTAACTTTTATCATGATGCCGGTATCTATTAACTTAAAAATGGAACTACAATTTGGGAATATCCAAATAGGGGCCTATAATGCCGTCATTGGATATTCCCTAGATTTATTACAACAAATCAACAACCAATGTGATTGTAAGTCACATTGATATGCATCAAGGAGTTGAGTGAGGGAAGCCATCCTATACAACACTCAACTTTCAAGTAGCGTAATAGGAGAAAAAAGTTTAAATAACATATTTGCCTCAATTAAGTCATTTCATTTTTTTTAATGTAATTTTAGTGTTTAAAAGAGTCTTTTTATATTTAGGGCATTATTGATTAGGATGATTTGAATATTTTTTGTTGTTGATAATTTTGAATTATTCACACCTATTACTAGTAGTTAGTCTACATTTGTTATTGACCTTTCTTCTTTTAACCGCAAGGGTGTCCTGTGGCGTAATAATCTCGTTCATTCATTAAATTGTTGTATATTTTTTCATTGGTTGACGAGAAAGAGAAAAGGTTTCATAAAATTGTAAATAATTACTCTATAAAAGATTAATACCAATAAGTCTGTAAAACTATAAATAAACACCAAGAGATTAATTTTATTTTTTAGCTAATGTAAAATATCGGAATATTATTTTAATCAACGATGTTGATGGGTTACAAGTGATTATCAAACCACTTGGCATAATCATCGGTTTGTAATTAAAAATATTATTCTATTTTAATAATCTCTCTTTAAAATAGCAATACTTTATTATTTAATAATCTAAATCTTATTATTATTTAAAAATCTTCGCACATAATTTAAAAGTTATCTTTTAAGATTTACAATGTTTTCAAAAATTCACAACTCAACTAAGGTATCCGAAATTTACAAATGAGTTTGTTTTCCAAGCAAGAAGATTTGTAAATTAAAAGAGTGCGATAAATAAATAAATCTTCCTTTAAAATCGATAAGCCCTCCTTTCCCACAAAATGTTAGAAAATTCCAAGATATTTAACACTAAAAAAAATTCTGAATATTTTCAAATTAAAATATGAAAAATAACATTAAAATATAAATGACCAAAGGCAGGACAATTTTTTGTAACATCCTAAAAATTTAATGTAAGGATTAATTTATGGAAACTAGATAGTAAGCTCAATTTTGGAACCTACAAAATTTAAGGAAACTTAAATTTGATAAAGGGAGAAATTAGGACCTAGTGTGTCTAATTAATAGGATAAAAATATACCTATATGTATATATAAAACTTACTAACACACTAACAATTAATCAATCACTCTCCTCTTCGTTTGGCACAACACACGTACTCCTCTTCTTTCTCTCCTTATTCGCACAACACAGCACACACATGGTTCATACACAAGCACACACCTACGTACTCCTCCTCTTTCCATTCTCATTCATGCAATACACACGTCTCACACACACATTCATCACTTTTCCTTTCTTCATTCTCATACGTATAACACACACACCTCACCGTAAATAAATCACTCCCTCACCTCTCCATTCATGCACGTCAGCCACGCTGAAGAAACAGAAAAGAAAAACAGAAACAGAGAAACGAAACAGAAACAGAAACACATAAAACAGAAAAACAAAGAGAGAGACGAAGGAAGAAGAAGCTCTAAATCTCACACACAACATCATAAACGTGTTTAGGTAAACTTTTTCTACTTTAACCTTGGATTTCCATTGGATTTGTGGTTGTTTTCTGGGTTGTTTTGCTGTTGGAAGTGATGAAGTTCACCAAAAACGTTTATGTCATCAATCAGTTTTAAAACCAGCAATTTTGTGTCCGTTTTGCATGAGATTTTCGATTCCTTTTCTTCTGTAAACACATCCCCAAACCCAAAAAATATGTTTAGGAGTATGTAGAGTCTAAATCTTTGAGATTTGAGTCCAAAAGCATGGCTTCATATCTTTTATCAACTCTGTTTTGGTTACCGCAAAACAAAGTTTCTACTGGAAATTTGAAGAAGCTTAAACGGAGGGTACAGATGGATTTTTCATCTGATTCTTTTTAATATGGAAATTTTAGGATGTGTAGTATGACATAGAATCAAGAAGAGCTCAATTTGGGTTCCATACGAATAAGTTATTAATTTTTGAAGTTAGACTATCAAAATTGAAGTTTTTCAGAGTCAGTCAGTTTCGTGTGGCTTTATGACCAACCAAATCACATCCATTATTTACAAAAATTTACAAGGAGGTAGTAGACATAAAAATATTTAAAATGAGTGGTAGAATTCATCATTTGGATATCTGTAGAGGAAGTTATAATTTTTGAAATATGGGTTTAGAAATAGGTGCAATTTTGGAAGTCCATATTCTAGTAGTTGGTTTCTTGGTGTTTTTGAATTATGTAATCTTTTCCAATGGCTATAAAAATTTGCAGAATGAAATTTAATATTCTAAAATTTAATTTGATATATATTTTGTATTAATTGGATTAGTATACTAAGAGATATAAATTTTTGAAGTTGGTTCCTCTCAAACTGTGTTTCTGGAAAACAGATTGGTTTTGTCAAAATGTTGGAAAATCAAAACTTGACCAAAAATTATGAAACTTTCCAGATTTAAAGTAGACATTCATAGCTTTAATTTAACAGGTAGAACATAATTTTTGGACAAGTATATTAGGAGATATAGATTTTCAAAGTTGTGCTCATTTTTTGGAGAGTAATCTGTAATAGGGGTATTTCGGGAAATGCTGGGAAATATTTGGTGAAGTTTAGCAGATTTTGATATTTTTCTATGAAAATAAACTTCAATAGCTTCATTTATCCTTTGGACCCAGTTAATTTGGAATTTTCTAGAATTAGTTATGATTTTTCAAAGTTGACTGAAAAATCTGCCAATTTTCTGAAAAATAGAAAAAATTGCACTATGCAAAATGATATAGTGTATAAGCCACTGAAACTAAGATAATCAACAGAATATGATTAAAGATAGTGGTAATACAAGTAATAACCAATTACTTGTTAATTTTAATTTATAGGAACTGGTAAAAGCTCGAGCCGAAGAAAAAGTTTTGGATAAACAGTTGGATTGAAAAAGGACCCAGGTAGTAATTCTTTCATTCATACACTATGTGATTATTTATATGTTGTATATTCCATTTTCTGTAACATGACAGTGCCTGTAGCACAACACGCGAATAAGCCAGGGTCTAAACATGTCGTTTGACCATGGACACGAGTTAAGCCAATGATCCAAACATGTCGTTTGACCTTGGACAGTATGCATACAAAATGAGTTAGCATTTTACATATCATGACGCATTGCATATTTATTTATCGCATTTTATATGACTGATTGTACATTACTACTGAGATTCATTCGAATCTCACCCTTTTTCAATATCTAAAAATATTCCAGCAGAGGGCAGCGGCTCTAAGGGCAAAATCGTAATTTCTGGCGATTGAAGATCCGATACTAGTCAGGAGTTATAGCTGATTATCTTTAGTTGTAGAAATTATTTCTTTTGGATTTGTTTATATTTTTCAAACCATATGAGAATTTTCTGTAATATAAGTATGTACTTATTATCAGTATAGTTTCACTATTTCTGTATGCCATCCAAACTATGTATTTATTATTCAGCGAATATCAGGATATTAAGGGGTTTGACATTTTTCAGATTGGGTCAGTAGTGAGGATCCTTTTTGGTAATGTTTATAAATGCATTATAGCATAAGTGAGGCCTCTTCCTTTAGTCTCTGCAACATTTTTTTCTCCCTGCTTTGAACCGTCTTCACCACTGAACAATCCTTCTCTCATTTAAATTTTATTAAAAAACACACGTGATGGTGAGTTCGCATCAAGTTGGAAAATTTTTTTACATATATGATTACTCACAATTGACTTATAGGTGATAAGAACAATAATATAAAAAATTAAAAAATAAGGGATTGAATCACAGTGAATCAAAAATTGAGGGATTAAGTCATAATTAAAAGAATGAATTGTGAATGAAATAAAAGTTGAAGGACTAAAAAATTAATTTTTCCATGCATCTCAATGGTTCATCCTTATCAGCAACGACATTGCTTGTTCTTTGTTCAATTGGCCTAAAGCTAGTGCCGGCTCCGTTTTATTCTTTGTAACCCAACCACATGGGTCAACCCTGCAATCTCTTCCTTGATGTGTTCATTTGTGTTGATAGTGTTGATTTACTTGTATATCGATTTTTAATTTTTTGATTTTTATGATATTTTAGCTAAAATATATTTTTAGTCCTTTAAATTAAATTTTACTTGAGGTATATTTTTGATCCTTTAACTTTATAAAATATACTTTTTGTTATATAATTTTAACATTGTTAATGTTGCTAATGAAAAATGTTGTCGTGGTAAACTCAAGTGATAACTAATATCATTTAGTTATGCGAATTTTAGATATTTTTTAATTTACCTATATTTTAAATTTAAGCTTAATAGCATTTAATTACATAGATATCATTTAAGTTTATACAATTATCACTTGAGTTTGTGTTTTTCGTTAGCAACATTAAAGTTGTTAGAATTATAGGACTAAAATAATACTTTATAAAGTTAAGGGACCAAAAGTATACATCATGTGAACTTAAAGAATTAAAAATATACTTAAGCCTAATATTTTCTTATATATATATTTTTTTATTTTTACCAATATTTTCTTTGATTTCATGACACATATCTTATTATTTCAGTTTATTTAAAGTAGTTTAACATATCTTATCATTTTCAGATTATAACTATGTTAAAAGTTTAAAGAGAAAATTCAAAGAGACGATGACTAAAATATGATATACTAATAATCCAAATCTGCCAACAAATAAAACCATAACACTATTTATAAATACTAAAATCCTAATAATAACAAGAAGAACAACAAAAATAATCCTAATAAAATTCCTAAAATAATAAAATCCTGAAAAATTCAAATAAATCTAAAATCCTAAAAATATTATTATATTGTTCTGGCTAACCAATTTTATTTATTCTGGTATGATTTGAAATAAATGGCATTTATCCAGTTTAATTACTTTATCTTCTTAATTAGATAAGGCATATATAATTTAAATAAATAATCATCTTAATTGTGATATGTACAGGATATAAACAGTTCAAAAAGGCCAATAATTTTCAGAGGTTTCTCTCTCTCTCTCTCTCTCTATATATATATATATATATATATATATATATATATATATATATATATAACTGTCTAATAACATATGCCATGTTATGAATATTAATTATGTGGATTTTCATTGACTCATAAGCTATAAAGAGGCTTCCTCTCCAAGCCAACAAGCGGCTTCCTCTACAAGCCATAAAGAAGCTTCATTTTCAAGCCAACAAGAGGCTTCTCCTACAAGACTCTTGAAAGTCTATAAATAGAAACTTTGTGTAAGTATTGTTGACATACAAGAAATTGAATGAAAGTGCTCTCAACT
Organism: Albizia julibrissin; assembly: GCA_037074505.1. Classification (NCBI taxonomy): domain Eukaryota; kingdom Viridiplantae; phylum Streptophyta; class Magnoliopsida; order Fabales; family Fabaceae; genus Albizia; species Albizia julibrissin. The sequence goes on from CM073489.1 coordinate 24,043,459, forward strand.
TTCTCTCTCAAATTTTCTCTTCTCTTATCTCTTGCTCTCTTATCCCAGATACCCTTATTTTCATAATACGTTATCAGCACGATTACTCTAACAAAGGTATAATTCTCTCAGAGTTACCTTAACAATTTCCTCTACTTTCTTTTACTGTATCTTTATTTGATCTTGATCTATTCGGGATAATCTAAGCTACTATATCGAATTAAAGAGATATATTTACCAATTGTTATAAATATCGGGTTCCATGGCTAAGATTGAAGATTGTTATTGTTTTTATATCATATATATATCATTTACAAGTTCTTTTATGTTATTATTAGTATGGCCAGAAGCTATACACCTCTGATTTCATATTCTAAAATTATATTATCAGAAGTCATATCACTTTGATTTATTATTTTAATATAATATAACTAGAAGCCATATTCCCTTGATCCCCTATTATATGGCCAGAAGTCATATCATTTTTCATCTTCTTGTATGGCTAGAAGCCATATTTCCTATTTCTAAATTATATAGCTAAAAGCCATATTTCTTTGACTTCTATTTTGAGATTATATGGCTAGAAGTCATATAATTTTCATCTTCTATTTTATTGTATGGCCGAAAGTCATATTCAACTTTTATTTATCCTGAAGATAAATGGCCAGAAGCCATATAGATTTAATTTCTCATGATAAAATTAATTAGCCTGAAGCCATAAGAACTAAAAGGCCCAGAACCATAAAATTTTAATTTTTATTGTAATATCTTACTTTATGAATTATTTATTGTCTTTATGAATTTCCTGTTATTATAGTGATTTTTTATATTTTATATTTTATGAATACCCTTTTATTGCACTAATCTAAACTATGTTAAATCTTGTAAAATATAAATTTGTGGCTCTTGTCATTACCGAAAAGAACTATTTATCTTGAATTCCTTATCTATGATTTTTCTACTCCACCATTTGCATAAAGGCCTCAAAATTGAATATTTGGCTGTAAAAGACCCACTTATTCTTTGGAACAATTTAAAGGAAAGGTATGACGTCTAGAAGATAGTCATCCTTCCAAAATCTTGTTATAAATAGATACATCCAATTTTCTCCTACAGCAGCAATATCATAAAAGAGGTTTAAGAAATATGTTAAATTAATTTCTTGCCTCTATGTGGCCAAACAAAACAATGAGCCTTTGATGTAAAATCATGAATCCTACCCAACAGGCTCGACTACATTCCCAGAAGTGATTGTATTAACGAATGAATCTAATTATGGTTGAGGATATGGAAGTAGACGTGGTTATAGCCATGGGCGTAATCATGGTGGTTTATATTCTCACCCGAAGTAGAGAAAGGTTAAAATAAATCATGTTGATAAGGATGAAAATTCTAAGTATCGTTGTCAAATCCTTTTATATTTTGACATTTATCATAGTTTTAACATGTAGTTTAATGTGCAAACAAAAATAGTACAATATACTGATATAATATTCTTGATTACATTACAGAAAATCCCCATAGGGTTTGCACAATTTACAATAAAATCCTAGTTACAATAAGAAAATAACAGATAACCAATAGAAAATTCCTTGCTCTGCACTGGATCCGTAATTGCTGGTATCTACTATTATGCTCTCTGAGCCATTTCCTTGAGCTAAATAAATTTTGAATTTATGGAAAGGGTGAGATTCATATGAATCTCAGTAGTAACAGAATATCAATAATATAAATGTGAATAATAAATATGCAATGCAGCATTTATCATGATGCATCAATCAAAATGCTAAGTACATGTCTAACAATACTCAGAAATCAAATGATGATTTTGTCCGGATCAAAATGATCATTCGTTCATGATCTGCACAATCATCATCTCATACTGTGATCACAACAACAACTTGGTGCAAGATTATACATGTTCGTACTCATCATAACTTGGAGCAAGCCTATACATGTTCGTACATATCATAACTTGGAGCAGGCCTATACTTGTCATACATATCAAGCCACTCAATTGGGCCCACCTGGCTATATGGTACACCACAGGTTCCATGGGGTGGTTTAACTCATCACCCACACCTAGCGAGTATCAACTTCACAAGCAACACATTGTACAAAATATGGAAAACAATGTATATTGATATTCACATAGAATATGAAAGATAGAATTACTACCTGAACTCCTTTCCAAAGCCTAGCTATAATTAGTCCTTTTCTTTCCGTCTGGCTCCGGCAATTATCACATCCTAAAATTCCCAAAGTAATTGAAAATGAGTTATTACTCATTTATACTTTATTTTAGAATTTATAAGTTGGTTATCTTAGCCCAAACTTGCGTATTTACTAAAATGCCCCTGAGGAACCCGATCTAATTTCCTTTTTACCTAATATTTTTGTATTTTTTCAAAAATTATAACCTAGGCTTATCTTACATATTTTTGCGTGTAGAATCCATTTTTGAACTCAGATTAATCTAATTACAGCCCAAATTACAAATTTGCCCTTGGTAGCCATAACTTGGGGTTTTAGAGGCAAAATTGTCATTTCGCATTCTTGGACTTTTCACACTTCACACTCTACATGAACCCTACACAATTTTTCCTTCTAAACATCATGGAACCATGAAAAACATAAAATTCTAGATCTAATCCATACTTTCAGGTTTGGCTGAAAGTCTCTAATTTTAGGGAAATTTTAGATTTTCATGATTTCACCCTTAAAACACCTTCTTTCTACATGTATCTACTTGTTTAACTCTCCAAACATCAAATTTTTATATAATCAATGGAAATTTGGACAAAATTTTTCCTTAGAAAGTGAACATCCCAAATTTACAAAAGTGTAAAAAAACCAAATAACCAGTTAGAAATTCACCACAACTCAGTTTTCATCAAGAATTCTAAAGTTCCAACAACTTACCTTGCTTCTTTCTCTTCTAACCTCTTTAGCTGAAATCTTGTTCTTCTCCCCTTTGAGCTTTACTTGTTCAATAGCTATTCTAAGATGATATGAAGACTAAGAAGAGATTTTAAGAACTATGGAGTAAGAATAAGTAGAAATTTCTACCTAGTTACCTTGATCTTGCTTCTTGGAGTCTTGCTTCTCTTCTTCCTCCTATTTTCTCCCAAGTCTCTTCCTCTTCTTCTTTCCTCTTCCCTTGGCTGAAAATTAGTCCCTTTTATAGAGAACTCAGGTGTTCTCTAGAAGAAGCTTAGGTGTCCTTAGGGAAATAATATTTTAATCAAATTTTAACATAGGACAATTATATAATACTTTTTTATGTCATGATATTTTCTCATGGTAATCCATCTTGTTCTTCCATTCCTCCTTTCAACTGTCCATTCCCACTTTGATTATAGAAAATTACTAAATGTATTTATGTGGCCAAAATGACCATTTTGCCCTTGCATTTTCGCACATGTAGAAAAATTGGCAGAACTTTCATCAAATTTTGAAAATTCATATCTAATTGTATAAATATCCAATTAGGATGGTTCCAAAGACTATGTGACCCTTATTAAGTATATTTTTAAGAAAAAATATAAAATTTGGCCAATTAGAAGCTCATCATTTCTAGAATTTTAGTTTTTGAGCTCTGCCACAAAAAATTCTCAGTTTCACTAGACTAACTTCAAAAATTTATATCTCTATATGTACAACTCCAAAAATTTTATATGACCTATAAAATTAAAGCTTGTTATTTCTAATTTCATTCTAAAAAATTTTGGAATTTTTGGACATCATTTTCCTATATAAAATTATTTCACAACATGACTGTCTCACAGGGAAACTTACCCGTAACATCCTTATTTTATGTACCAAATAAATATGTTGTGTGTGACCTCTAATTGCCTTATTGTGTCTCTTAATATGCTCTTTAATTCATCATTTTATTCCTTTAATACCACTAATGTATAGAGGAATTTTTGTGACTAAAATTTAGGATATTACAATGGTGACATGAATATTTATCCAATTAGATGGTGCTAATTTCTTAGCATAAATTATATTTGTCTATTTGAACATATATGCTTTAGTATGGTTAAGGTTGCAATTATCATGTGTATTTCTTTTTAATTGTGCTTTTATGTCTTTTTTAATGAAAAATGAATCTTATTGACATTAATCCTAAAGATTTATGTCTTATTGATAGCGCAACAACCCATACCATACTAAGAAATGATAAATATTTTTCTTCCTTGGTAATGCAAAAAGTCAATATTCCGACTATATCTGGTTGAAGGCTCTGAAAGAGCTATTATTTTGTTACCTGAAGAAACAAAATTATGCTTTGATAATACATTTTATTTTACCAAGTCTAAAAGAAACTTATTGAGTTTCAAAGATATCCATAGAAATGGATACCATATAGAAACAACAACTAAAAATAATCAAGAATGTCTTGTTATCATAAATATAGCTTCTGGTAGAAAATGCATATTAGAAAGGTTTCCTTCTTTTTATTTTTGCTCGTATTATACATTTATAAGCACAATTGAAATACATGCTATTGAGAACTATAAGTTCACCAATGCAGACTAGAAGTTTACCAATGCTGATCAACAATTTGCCAATGTAAACCATAAGTTTACTAATGAATTTAATGTTTGGCATCACTGATTAGGTCATCCCGAGTAAATCATGATGCGACAAATAATTGATGCTGAACATCTTATAGCTCATGTTCATATGCAAAATGGACTTGCATAATCATTAGTTAAATGGTTGCAACTAACTGCAATACATTTGCTTATGATATCTAATCTCCTAATTTATGCCTAGAGCCATGCCATTTTGCATATAGTAATGCTAATTAACATTAGACCAATAAGTTACCTAAAGGTTTTCCTTTTACAAATGGCTTTTAGTCAGGAACTTAATATTTCCCATACAAGGATTTTTAGGTATGTAGTATATGTACCGGTAGCACCACCACAATGCACTAAATGAGTCCCTAAAGAAGGAGGGAATATATATTGGGTATGAATCTCCTTCGATCATAAAATATTTAGAACCATCTACTGGAGATTTATTTATGGCACGATTTTCTGATTGCCATTTTGATAAATCACTTTTCCTTACATTAGGGAGAGAAAACAAGCGGTTGGGTAAAGAGATTAGCTAGAGTGAATTATCATTGGCTCATTTTGATCATCGTACAAAACAATATGAACTGGAAGTTTAAAAGATAATTCATTTACAAAATTTAGCTAATTAAATGCCAGAAGCGTTTACTGACCCAAAGGAAGTAGCAAAGTCGCATGTTCCAATTGCTAATGTTCTTATTAAAATTGATGTCCCTAAAGGACAACTTACTATGAATGAATTTAAAGCATGTTTAAACCATGGCAAGCCCATCAGTTCCAAAGATAAAAATCTTTGAAAGAGAAAATGAGCAAATAATATAGATGGTTAAATCGAGGATAATCAATAAAAGTTAGTAGCTTCAAAAGAGACATCTCCTAAAGAGTTATTATCTCTAGTAGAGATATCTCTAGAAGAGAATATTGTAGTCCTAGAAGAGACCCAAGTACCTGACATATGTGAAAATAATGAGATCTCAATAAATTATATTATGAATGGCATCCGATGGGATTGAAATGAAGTCAACATTGATGACATATTTGCTTATCATATAGCATATGATGTAATGAATGATAATGAGGATCATGGACCAAAATCTATTAGTGAATGCCAACAAAGAAAATATTGGCTCCTATAGAAAGATGCCATTAATGTATAATTAAAATTATTGGCAAAATGAAAAGTATTTGGGCCTGTAGTCCTTACACCTGAAGATATAAAGCTAGTTGGATACAAATAGGTCTTTGTACGAAAGAGAAATGAAAAAGGTGAAATAATAAGATATAAGGCATGTCTTGTAACACAAGGCTTTACACAAAGACCTGGCATTGACTTTGAAGAAATAAATTCACCAGTAATGGATGCAACCACTTTTTGTTATTTGATTAACCTAGCAGTAAGTGAAGGGCTTGATTTGTGCCTAATAGATGTCTTGAATTCCTATTTATATGGCTTACTTGACAATGATATTTATATGAAAGTCCTTAAAGGACTTATGGTACCAGAAGCATCCAATTCAAGTTCTTGAGAATAATACTCAATTAAGTTAAATAAGTCCCTATATGGCTTAAAGCAATCAGGGCGCATGTGGTACAACCGTCTTAATGAATATCTATTGAAAGAATGGTACAAAAATGATCCAATATGCTTATGCATCTTTATGAAAAGATCTAGAAGTGAGTTTGCTATAATTGTTGTTTATGTTGATGATATCAACATAATTGGAACTTTTAAAGAGCTTCAAAAGAAAATTAATTGTTTGAAGAAAGAATTTGAAATGAAAGACTTGGAAAGAAAAAAATTCTGTCTTAGACTATAGATCAAGCACCTCAAGAATGAGATCTTTGTTTATCAACAAGCTTATACAAGGAAGGTCCTAGAGCGATTTTACATGGATAAATCTCATCTATTATGTACCCCAATGATTGCAAGGTCTTTGCAGGTAGATAAAGACACATTCCATCCTTGAGTAATTAGTGAAGAAGGTGATGAAGAACTACTTGATCCAGAAGTATCATATCTTAGTACTATTAAAGAACTAATGTATCTTGCTAATCATACACATCCTGATATATCATTTGCTATTAGTTTACTATCAAGATTTAATTCTTCGCCAATACAAAAGCATTAGAATGGAGTAAAATACATTCTTCGTTACCTTAGAGGCACTATAGATATGGGGTTATACTACTCTAATGTATCTAAGCATGAACTGGTTGGTTATGCAGATGTTGGATTTTTGTTTGATCCATACAATGGTAAATCACAAACAGGCTATCTATTTACATGTGGAGGTGTATCTATTTCATGGCGATCTATGAAACAAACTATATCAACAACATTATCTAATCATGTAGAAATTCTAGCAATACATGAAGCAAGTTGAAAATGTGTATGGTTAAGATCAGTAATACATCACATATTAATAACTTGTCATTTATCTTCAGGAAAAATGGTACCAACAGCTCTATATGAGGATAATACTGCATGTATTGCCCAACTTAAAGAAGCCTATATTAAGGGTGATAGAATGAAGCATATTTCACCAAAATTCTTCTTTACTCGTGACCTTCAAAAGGATGATGAAATAGATATCCAACAAATTCGTTCAAGTGAAAATCTAGCAGATTTATTTACCAACTCACTTTCAAGTACAATCTTTAAAAAGATTGTCAATGACATTTGTCTTCAGAGACTCTGAGATCTCAATTGATATTGTTAAGAGGGGAAGTCGATACACGTTGTACTTTCTTTCCCTTATCTAGATTTTTTCCCACTGGATTTTCCAAGAGAGATTTTTAATTAGACAACACTGGATAGTATATCAATAAATGATGTACTACTTTCTTTGGCTAGGTTTTGTCCCACTGGGTTTTTACTAGTTAAATTTTTTAATGAGGCATATTCATAATTGACATCAAAGGGGGAGTGTTATGAATATTAATTATATGGATATCTATTAGCTCACAAACCATAAAGAGGTTTCCTCTCCAAGCCAATAAGGGGTTTCCTCCATAGCCATAAAGAAGCTTCTTCTTCAAGCCAACAAGAGGCTTCTCCTGCAAGAATCCTGAAAGTCTATAAATAGAAACCTTGTGTAAGCATTATTGACATACAAGAAATTGAATGAAAGTGCTCTTTACTTTCTCTCTTAAATTTTCTCTTCTCTTATCTCTTGCTCTCTTATCCCAGATACCTTTATTATCATAACACGTGAAACATTGTTTCAAATTTATTAGAATTACTTAACAAGATTTTACTTTCCAACTAGATACGTAAGTTCTTTTGTATTATTATAAGAAATCATATGAATAAACCGTATCAAACTTTAGGTTTAAGGGGCAAGTAAAACCCTATTTTATTTTTTTGAAATGCGTCCTAAATTATAAAATATTTTAGTGATGCAATTTCATCCCTAAAGTATTAAAAATAGAGCAATTTCATTGGAAAAAGTATATGGTTTCCTCTCAAACCCTCCCTCCTTTCACACAGCCAAGAGAATCCAGAGCCGCAATCCATCATCATCCCCTTCAGATTAGAGTGCCATATAATTCGTTAGAGTGGGTAGGGCCTGACGGAGGAGCCACTGTATAAGGACAAAGACGTGGAGGTGAAGATGATCAGGATCGGGCTGCGCATTTAGAAGAAGGAGCCAGGAGTGGGAGTGTTGGGACACCATCAGAAATAAGATGGTAGGAACAAAGAAGAGAGCCAAGAGAAGAGAGCTAAGGCGTCGATGAGAGATGGCAGCGGAAGAATGACCATCGTGTCATCGTCTTCTTTTATTTTATTTTTGTTGTTCTCCCTAATAATGTTATTTTCTTATTCATTCTTTTGATATGTTTAGCAAAAAAAATTCTTTAGGGGTGCCTTCTATAAAATTATAGAATTTCTATCATACTGTATTCGGAAGAGCTAGAGTGGGCTTGATGGTGGTGGTGGTAGCAATTGTACTCCGAATTTTCTCTGGTGATAAAAAATAGCAAGGTTTTAAGAGGGAAGGATGGCTTTCTTTTTCCTCTTAATAAGAGATGATGGAGTTAGAGAATGGAGCGAGATTGCTCCATTTTAATATGCTAAGTGTAAAATTGCACCACCACTAAATATTTTAGGGGTACCTTAACCCTAAACTTTATACTTTTATTTGTTGATGATGATTGATTAATATTTTGATAGGTAACCTAGGAATATGGAAGATTCAAAGCAATTAGCTAAATTGAGAAGGGAGAAGAGTTTCTTTAAACTTATATCAAGAGACATTCTTGACTACCTATGTGATCACTTATTAATTGAGATCAATTTCAATTTGCTAGAGTTTGTAAGTCAGCTCACTCTTCAGTTTACGAATGACCAAACCTTAAAACACTTAATGACACTCTATGGCTTATGGGTCTTGATGACAACTTATCATTGCTTTACGAAACAATATATCACTGCCATGTTACATGTTATCAGATAGGAAACATACCATTTAAACATGGCGAACTAGACATTCTTGGGTACTACAAAGGATGGTTTTATGTTCACTATTCTCACAACGAATTAATCCACCTTATGAATCTATTTATCAATGTTCAAGTTGATCTCCCTCCTTTGTCCACCATAGTTATACCTAAATATAAATGACACTATCTTTATACTCAAAATCTTACATTATCATTACGTAAATCCATAAGGCCTATTATGATTCCAATTGTTGATCAATACGGGGACTTAGCTTTGTGCAAGATTAATGGAGGCAGTACATGGGCAACTCATCATAATCATCATCACCAAGATGAAGGGTACTACTGTGTTAATGTAACATTTTACCATGAAAAGTTATATGCTAAGAAAAATAAATTCCTTGGGTTTGACATATTTAAATTTGGCAATGATAATTTCATGCTTTTTGCTTTGGGGCTTATAGATTATTCTCAAGTTATAAGTGTTTCATTATTTTGATCATTACAACAAGCACATCTAATGGAGGATTCTAAAGGAGATAATATGGTTCTTATGATGGAATATCGATATATGTTTGGTACGGATTTTGATTTTGATATCTTTAAGGTGGCTAGTGACAGGGATGGGTTCATAGGGCTAGATATATGAGAGACAAATTTTGTTACTAGGTCACTCGTATTCCAAGATTGTTGACGTTAAAGATTGTTCTACCTCTGATATTTTTAAATAAAACTAAAATTTTTTCAAGCGTAATGATTATGTGAGTGTTTGGGCGAGCGTTTTCACCCTCTTTAAGCCCAATTGAATCAGAGGCAGCGATTGAAGTATATTTAGGCAGGCTTTTATGGAAAATGGCTTGAGGTAAAATAAGCTACTTTTTAAATAAGCCCTTAGTTGGAGCTTTTACTTGTGGCTTATCACAAAACTTATTACCGTTATTGCATTTAATGCAGTTAGAGGTGGTTTGTTTTTTCTCTCTCTCTCTCTTCTCTTCTCGACTTCGCGTGCTACTCTTCTGTATAGAGCCCTCTCGTGAACTTCTCTACTGATCTTGCCTCTCTCAATGGCCATCTGATATTGGTTGTAGCTGGATCTATAGTCGCTTGCCATGTGGGTGGTATTATGTGAAGCGATCAACAGTAGTTGTGTTTGGGGCTCTCAATCTTAGTCCCTATTACTCTTAAAGTGAGGCAGCTGGCATTGATGTCCGATGGGTCCTTTTAGAGTTCAGAGTGAAGCTTTTTAGTCCAACGGTGGCCGATTTGTGCACCCAGGATGTTGTGGCGATTTTGGTCAGGTGTTTTTTGCATCTTTCTTTGTTAACAGTCGATGTGCAGTCTTTAGCCATGGACACCTTATGATCTAGTCTCTGCTTCTCACTTTGATCTTTGGTGGTGTGCTCTTCCTTATGGTAAGGTTAAAAATTTGCTCATATGTGAACTTTGTGTCGCTTTTGCATATCCCATTGCTGCTTGTTTGAAAGGATCTAGTATAGTCAAATGGTTGTTTAGTCTCAAGACTTCCAGATCTATGGTGTGCCGTTGGTTTTTTTCAGCCTCCAACTGTGGCTGGAAAAATTTTGTTTTGTAGCATTGTGATTGCTCTAGGTTAAGGTTTTATTGGTACGCAAATATTGCCTAAAGTATTTAAATTGTTTCGCATGTTTGTTGTTTGGTTGATCCTTTTTTCACCTTGCGACTGTAGCCGAAATTTGGTTTTTTCTACATTTTTTATTGCTCTAGTCCTCATTTTTTGTGTGGCCTGGTACTGTGTTAATTCTTGTTCATAGGATATTTCCAGCATTTTTTATTGCTATTCTTAGCGAAACAGAGCTTACTGTTCCAAACACACGTTGTCTCCTTTTGCTTCACTGTCTGTCTTGTTCCTTCCCTTTGCTTGTCCCTTATTGCTTGTTATTCCTACTACTACTTCAACTCTCTTCCTTCCAAACACAGATTATGTCGATTCAGAACTCCATAGCAGTTTATATAAGCTCATTTTCTTTATCCTTTTTTTTTGTTTAAATGTAGGCTAATCTGTAAAAGTTCTTTGTTTTATTCTAGTTCTTTTATAGAGTAGTGGCTCTAATTTTCCATGTCTTTGAATTCTGTAATACTGGAAATACATAAACAATTTTACTCAAATGAAGATCATATATCATTTAGATATTAGAACAATCCCTTTCTTTCAGTTTTTGTCTCAAACAATTTACTAGATCAGTAAACTAACAATAAGCTCATAATTTCTTAAACCACTGTGGTTCTAATATTGGAAAGATAACCAACTACTAGATATCAATTGTTTTGGTAGTTCTGAACTATTATGATATACTTGTATGATATAGGAAGAAACAAAGCAACTCATAGAGATGTCACCTTCCCTAGATTCTAAATTTGTGGATTTAATTAAGCTTTTTGTTCAGACTATCAACAATTTGAAATATGGTTGTGAATCTTTCAATCATTGGACCACTTTTGATTCCCTCTCTCTAGATTACATCCTTCGTCACTTTCCAACTACAAAATCCTAGCAAAATCACTCACTTAACCGTCCTCACTTATACCCTCTGTATTGATAGCAGTGTAGATTACATAGCACTGTGAAAGAGAAAAAGGTCTCCAATGTTGTTCTTGTTTCTTTAGGAAAAAATAATTTAAATGAAGTATATCTTTCTTTATTCAATGCATTATATTTTCTTGCATTAATATAGAGTTGATTTTCGATGTATAAAACTTAGGTCCTGATTCTTGGTTCCAATGAAACGTGAGAAGTGAATTTTTATTTGTAATTACTCAATGTCATGGGATTGTAGTCTTCCAAACGTAATGTATTTATTAAAAAGATGAAGTGATTTTGGATCTCTCTGCCCTAAAATTGGTTTGAATTTACAACCAAGAGTTTCAAGTATGCATCATGTTATTTATATTACATGGTAGTTATTGCAGATTCTATTTAAGTTTCAGCGTAGGATTATATTTAAGTTTCATTCATGCTTTTCTAACCATTAAAACAATGTATTGGCTTCAATTTTACACTTAATCTGATATGATATGGTTGTGTGGGTCCATTGCAATGTCGTATGCTTTGTGTTGATTATTTAGGGAATTTTGGGATAAAGTACGTGTTAAACTTTGCCATAAAAAAATTGGACAACAAAGCAGTTTAGGATGAAGAGACAACTGAGATCTTTATCAATGCATGCCTTGACCAAATTTACTGCAAAGAATGAAATGGGTTATCTTTTACGAAGCTAGGATGGAACAACATAGTGTCAACGTTCAATGACAAGACAAGGAAATCATATGACAAGAAACAATTGAAGAATATGTTAGATATATTAAGGAAGGATTTGAAGACTTGGGATTTGTTAACAAAAGAGATTGGTGTGGGTTGAGACCCTGTAACAAATAGGGTGGTAGCATCTGATGAGTGGTGGCACCAGAAATTACACGTTAAAAATGACTATAATAACTTATAATTTTGGTAACTACTGATTCAGTTTACCCAAGTATTGCTTTTTAAAATAAGGTATTGATTTTATTTACCTAGATTCATGCAGGTTAATTCGGGATACAGAAAGTTTAAGCATTCAAGCCTTAAGTTTGAAAGATAACTAAGAATTATATTCAAAGATGCTATGGCAGATGGCGACGATATTTTTTTCACCGTCTTTCACACAGCCACAGACATAGACACAAAAGGCAGAAGAGGAAGCCATCTACTGACCGATAATGGATAAACAAGAAGGGTCAAGGGACAGTGAAGATGATTCCTTCGGAGCTGACCCGGCTACTAGTATAGGGGTGACAAATGATTTTGCTAGCATTAGCTTATCATCTGAGACACCACTAACTGTTCCAAATAGTTCAGGAGGATTTGAAAAGAAGAAGAGACTTGATTGAGCTGATATTAAGAAAAAGCATAAACTTCCAACTTCACAACACATTACAGATGCAGTTAGTATGAGTTGATGCATCTAAGGACAGAGTAGCAACATTAGATACTATCAAAGATGTCAGTATCGATGTTGTTATGAATCCGTTGCTTGACCTTGATGAAGTCTAATGTGATAAGGACTTTCGAAACCGTTGTATCAAGCTTCCAATGGATAAGAACAGCTGGGAAACATTTGTGTCAATCTCTAAACGGAACAAGCAGTTCTTGGTTCAATGGTTACGGTTTATGGTTTACAATATCTAGATATCGTTTATCGTTTATTACCCATAGATGTACTTGAACTATATATGTTTGTGTAGTTTAATTATGTTTGTATTTGCAACTTATGACAATATTTGACTTTATGCCAACATGTTTGGTGAACTACCTTTCATGCAAACACTTGAATGTGTTTACATGTTCATTGAGTTCTTATTTGATATTTTTTTTATTCCATTACTCATACGTGAATTTAATCACACTCACATTGTACATAATCAATGGCAAATTGGAACAATTAAAACTTAACTGACATGGTGAATGAAGATTACTAGTCTAGAGTAGTATCTCTTATAGATGAAAAGTTAACAGAGTATAAACAATTGACTATGTTGTTGTGTCAATATTGGGTGCCTTTCGTGTACAAAGAACCGCGCAAAACTAATAAACACACCGATCATTTATGGGTTCAAGAGATATTGGCAACCCATGATTCACGTTGTTATGGCATGTTTAGAGTGGAAAAACATGTGTTTTATAGCTTGTGCCAGAAATTGGTCAAACATAGGTTACGAAATTCAACGAACATTGGTGTCGAGGAAATGGTTGCGATGTTTTTACTTACCATTGGCTATGGAGTAGGCAATAAGGTGGTACAGGAACTCTTTCAACATTCAGGGGAAATGGTCAGTAGACTTTTGCGCATCGTATTAAATGTTTGCATTAGTCTAGAACAGGAAAATATCAGACCATGCGATCTTGAATTCAATGAATGCCACCTGAAAATACTCAACGAACCCTGATATTATCCATACTTCAAAGATACAATTGGAGCAATAGATGGAACTCATATTAAGTGTGTGATTAATGGTCCCACTAAGGATAAATATATCAGGAAAAAGGGATATCTAACACAAAATGTAATGGTTGTATGTATTGGGATATGTGCTTTACATTCATGTTGGCAGGCTGGGAAGGTACTACACATGATGCTCGTGTATTTCAATCTACTATCTCAAATCCATCTATGAATTTCCCTTATCCACTTACAGGTATATTTCCAACACCTTCAGTTCAATTACTTTCATTTCACACTTTAATTAATCTCACACTTTTAAAGTGATTTCAAAATTTATTAGGGAAATATTATTTGGTATATGCTGGTTATCTGACACCACTTGGGTATCTTGGTCCTTATAGATGTGAGCATTATCATCTGCTAGAATTTAGCCGTCAACCCGGATTTAGAAATGCTAACGAGTCCTTCAATTTTTATCATTCTAGTTTGAAGTCTACCATAAATAGGACTTTTGGAGTGTGGAAGAATTGATTTGAATTGTTACAAAAAATGTGCAAGTATAGCTACCAAACACAAGTCCACAATGACCCTACATAATTTTATTAGGAGAAATTCTACCACTGACGTTAATTTTCGGTAAGCTGAAGCTAGGAATATGGGTTATATAGATAATAATAGTGAAGATGAACAGCCTGCCGTAAAATATTATGGTAGGCGATCTTCCTCCTAAATGAATCATATTCGTGACTCAATTAGAGACCAAATTGTATGGGATATGTGATCCAATTAGTTATGTAATATTATTTCATCAAATTATGTATTTTTTATTACCAAATTTCCTAACTTTAACTTTTATAAATTTTTTATAATTTTTAATTTAATTTCTCTTTTAGCATTATAACAAAAGCCACGTATGCTAAAGCCAATCCAAGTAAGTTCTACTTTTGCAAAAGTCACTTATATAACTATCAAACCCTTTAACATTTCGATATTAGCAAAGTGATAAGCATAAAGTTCCATAAGGTATATAGAAACAGTGAAAACATTACTGATATTAAGTACAAGTTTTCATTACAAGAAAATTCCCATAGGGTTTGATAATATATAAAAATGTACAAAGCATTCAAACAGTAGCAAAAAGTACATGCAAAAATAATTAAAGCAGCAACAGAGAGCTCTGAGACCCTAATCACCAGGAGCCACCATCTTACCTTTCGAGCCGCCTGTTTCAACTGTACAGTTTTATTTTGAAAAGAATGAGATTCGAGGGAATCTCAATAGCAACTTGCTTAAAAACATATAGAATGCGAAAATAGATATACAATGTCATCTCATGTAAGATTATCAAACTATGTGTGTACACTTACCCAGGGCCAAACTATATGTTTGCACCTTGATCTACTTGGGGCCCCTTTTGGGTCCCTGACCACAATATGGCAAATTGGTGTGTTTAAGACACTAACTCATGTTACAGTGAATGACATCTACAACAAAATAGAAATCACATAATCTATGTAAACAGTTATTACTTGAATTTTTTGCAAAATTCTGTCTGTGTTCTACAATTGGATTTTGACTCGGGCTAGGTCCAATTCTTATAAAAATTAAAGTTACAAGTAACTGGTTATTACTTGTAGCATTACTGCTTTTAAATTGTATGTTTCTAGTTATTTAACGTAGTTACAACAATTTATGTACAATACAATTCTGTACAATGCAGTTTCACTGTTTTCTAGAAACTGGCAGATTTTTCAGTCAACTTTTAAAATTCATAATTAATTCTAAAAAAAATCCAATTCGATAGATTTTAAAGCCTAAATAAAGCTCTTTCAATGTAAATTTGAGGAAAAAATAGTTAGGTTTGCTCACTATAATCATATCATTCTCAGTAATTCGTTAAACATCACTATTTCAAATTGTTTCCCAGAAAACAGGGCATAACTTCAAAAATTCATATCTCCCAAGGTACTTATTCAAAAATTACAAAATACCTATGAAATTAAATCTCTGTCTCTACTTTAATTCTGGAAATTTTCATAATTTTTGGACAAGTTTTGGCCCATGAAACACCATGCATATTAACACTGCCACACAAGGACATATCAACAAACATGTACATACACACTTTATAAATTTCCAAATTGGCATACAAACATCCAAAAATCATGAAAACTTGCATACCTACACAATTTTTCCTCCTAAATTCAATGAAATTATCAAAATTTTCAAATTATTACTCCTTCATCACATCACACACAGGGTAGAAAGTTAGGGTTCTTAGGAGGTTTATGTTGTTTTCTTGTTTTCTCTTGCCTAATCACTTACTTTCTACTTCTAATCACATGATTAGCTACTTAAACACTAAATGGACATGTTTAGAAGAAATTTGGACAGAATTTCCCCTAGGTTTAGCTTCAGGCCATTTTTCAAAAACTAGAGAAAACAAAGCAATATTCACTAACAACATTAACAACAACCTCAACCAAGTTAAGGGAAGCAAGTTTTGAAGACCTCTTGATTCTTGTTCCTTCTCTCTCCTGAATGAAAATTTTCTCTCTCTAAGCTCTTGATTTGTCTTGAAAAACATGGATTAAATAAGATATCAAATTTTTCTTTCCAAGTGCTTAATTCCTATTGGTCCAAAATTATGTTTTTTGTATAATATTACAAATAATCTCCTTTTCTCTTTTTGCTTCTCTTGTCTGCTGAATTTAATGAGATATGAGAGAGAGAGAGAGAGAGAGAGAGAGAGAGAGAGAGAGAGAGAGTGTGTGTGTGTGTGTGTGTATCTCCATTTCTTCCATTTGTTGACTAAAAGGTGTTCATTGCTTCTTGAAATTCCTTGATCAAAGTTTCATGCTTTTTCTTGTTGTTTTGACTTCCTTCTTCTTGCTTTAGTGTAACTGAGTCATTTAATTTCCCTTGCTTTCCTTTGTTACAAAAAATTTGAAGAGGGATGAACAATTCAATGGCTTCTTGTATGTATAATTACTCTTGCAAACATTCATTAAAGTCTTCTTGCTTTTTGACTTTGTTTTTTCCTACTTTGGTTTTCCCTTGGTAATAATACTTCAAAATGGACTTATTAATTACCAACTAGATATTTTTCCTCTTTTTAATTCCCATTTGGCCAAAATTATTGGGAATATTAGGGGAAAAATAATTGTTCCTTCTTTTATGAAAAAATTACTATTTTGCCCTTACGTTTTATGATTTATTGAAATAAATCATTTCTTACTCATTTCCCCTTGTTTTGGCCAATTTTTGAAATGTATATTAGGCCATTAATCATGTCATTTTATGTTTCAATTTTGGTTACAATAGTAGGCCTTTATGTGGACATTAGTTATTTCTTTAAATTTATGTGGACAAACTTAGTCGAGTTATGTGTAACCGGCAATTGGAATTTTTCTGTAAATTTATGGATACCACAATTCACCATTTTATTCTATTAAATATATTAATTACATAGGAGGAATATTGATTATTAGAAATGGGGTGTTACAACAATCTACAATCTAAACATAAATCACATTACATAATCTGACTTTTATCCAAAAATAAGATTGTAAAAAGTCAGATTGGAAAAAAATAATTTTATAATAACTGTTCCAAACATACTCTATATTATATGGTGGCATCTATCACTAGTGCAGAAAAGACTTTTTACATGTTACGGAAAGGACTTTTTATACTTGACGTAGAAAGTTTAGACTTTCTACACATGTTATTGAACAGGTGTAGAAAGTCTACTTTCTACACGTGACATATCAAGTCAGGTGTAAAAAGTCCCACTTTCTACACCTGACATTAGAGGTCATGTATAGAAAGTCCACTTTCTACACGTGACGTCTCAAGTCAGGTGTAAAAAGTGGGACTTTCTACACCTGACGTCTCACGTCAGGTGTAGAAAATCTCACTTTCTATACCTGATATAAAAGGTCACGTGTAGAAAGTCATTTTTGAAAAAAAAATTATTTATTTATTATTCTACAAACCCGTTTATATGATAACACACAACCAAACACCTGACAAATAAAAATAATTACAATAAAACTAATATGAAATAACTGTCATTTAAACCTTGTAATAGTCAGTTCATTAAAATGATCTACATTCTGCAACACGGGATTAACAACCATTGCTGCTTTTGGAGAAAAGAAAAGTTCTCAAGGAAATAAGAGAATACTTGGTCTGGATCATCTCTCCTTATTGGTCTATCTTTCATATGGTATATTTCCTTACTTCTATTCATTTACCATCTTGTTTTCCTCCCTACCTCCTTCAGTTGAGAACATCTATCCTACATCTAACAATTTTGAGGTATATTTTCTAGCTCACTAGCAAAAGAAAAAAGGAATTAACCCTAATGACAGAGTTGTAAGATATGTTCACTAATACATTTCTTTTTCAATTTAGAAAAACTATTTAGAAGAGGACTAGTAATGCATGAGGCTCCTTCAATAAGACAATCAATCTGAACTAAAAGCAAAAAAGAAGGCAAACATACAGGTCCACTTTTTCCTCGAGCTTTGTATACGATCAACTCATAAAAGCTGTGTTGTTGTAGCATGATAAAAAATTACTGAGTTAGCACATACCATTTTAGCCAGAGAAAAATAAGAGGCAGGATATCCTACACAGTTTAGGGAGGATAGCAGGTTGTATTACTGTACACAATCTAAGTACTCGTTCTTACATGGGGAATGATAAGATCTTCTTTCACATAAAGCAAATTTTCCACTGATGTTGTTCGAATCTCACAAAACTTAGGAGCCAATTGTTGCTGGACAGCTCGAAGAAACTCCCCTATTGTATCACCCTTACATACCTAAATAAAATACAAATGATTCAGATGCCCAGATATTTATAAGGTATTGAATGTAAAATTAAATCCCGGAATTATTAGAAAAGAAAATTTGAAGGTGAAAGCCTTTGCTTGCCTGGATCACACGCCTATGGCCAGCTCCATCCCAGTAGGTGTATGTAATTTCAAGAGGTTCATCTGAAACACAAGAATAGAGTCATTCCTAATATGTTCTCTAACCTAATTATATTCCATAGATAAACTTTTTACACTTTAATATTTTTAGTTATAGTAAAATGGAAAAGATATGAACAAGTTGGCAGACTCACTTCGTATCTGCTCCTGCTCAAGAAGCCACTGTTTCTGCAGCCTTTCACGTTCTGCTTGCTCCTCAGCCTCAAGCTCACTGAAACAACATAATCCAATGCCCATATGTTAGGGCTAGGGCCACATCTATAAAGAAAGAAAAGGAGAATTTGGGAAGGGTAAAGGAGAAATAATAAGTGAAAAGGAGAAGAAGGTGATGCAACACCTGTTGGGTACAAAGCTAGTTTCAACAGTAGGTCTTTACCAAGTTTACCAAATCTATGATGGCCTTTGTATAAACCCACGCGTGCACGCAGACACAAAACAAAGGGAAATAATAAAGCTAAAGACAAAGTTGTAAGTAGAAGTTCAGCTAGGCCTGGGGACACAGCTTGATCGGGAGGGGGAATATTTAGGTCATAAAGTAGTTGTGTATAGTGTAATTAAGTGCATAAAGACCTCACCGACACTCAACAGCAAAGGTTGACTAACAACAACAAAGATCCCTTACGAACGGAATGAAAAGCCAAGAGGGAGGGAGGAAACCTGAGTGAAAACCAAATCTAAGCAAGAGGAAGATACTCCTTAAAATTAAAACCAAATCTAAGCAAGACTTGAAAAATTATTACGAACGGAATGAAAAGCCGAGAGGGAGCGAGGAAACCTGAGTGAAAAAGCTTGGTGTTGCCACTGAAATCTCCCACAGTGAGTGAATGAGTAAGCGAGAGAGACAGTGAGATTGAGCTTCTGGCGGGTGACAAAGGCGAGAGACTGAAATTTTTTTTGTTTAACAACCCACTTTCTATACGGGTTCGAAGTCCAACCCATGTAGAAAGTAATTTTTATATGGGTTGGGCTTCCGACCTATGTAGAAATTTAATTATTTAATTTTTAAAAAAATTATTTAAATTTTAAAATAAAATTAAAGCTATATTAATCGTGCTCGATTCTAAAAATAAATCTGAAAATGTTAATTTATTAAATAAAAAAATATTTTAAATTTACTTTCTACACGTGTTGTGTTTTCAACACGTATAGAAAGTTCATTCATCTTTTTTTATTTACGAAAATGTCACCGATCACATTTTTTATATGTGACTTTTTTAGTCAAGTGTAAAAAATAGATGTAAAATATATATTTTGTACTAGTGTATGGAATTAGAGATGGAACTATTATATGGGAAGTACCAAAAGTGGGCAGCATTGCCGACAATGGATATTTCCTAGATATATTATCACAGCTGAATGCTTTTGTGAGTCACATTGATATGCATATTGGGCTGAATGAGAGAAGCCATCCTAGTTATATATACTCAACTTTTAAGTCGCTCCATAGAAGAAAGAATTTTAAAATATCATATTGCTTCCATATAAGCCATTTATTTTTTTTATATAACTTTATTATTAAAAGAGTCATTTTAGATTTAGTGCATCATTGATTAGAAGGGTTTGAATTTTTTTAAGATATTTTGAATTATTCAAATCTATTACTAGTAGTTAGTTTATATTTGTTATTGAAATTTTTGTTTTAAGCGCGCCCTCGTTATAAAGTTAAGGGTGGCCGGTAGCATATAATTGTATCATTAAAAATAAGTCTATAAAATTGATACGAATAAGTCGGTAAAATTTATTAATTTTTATCATTAGTTGACGGAAAAAAATAAGAGAAAAGGTTTCATATAATTGTAAATAATTACTCCATAAAATATTAATATGAATAAATTTGTAAAATTATAAATAAAGACCAAGAGATTAACATATTTTATCAAAGCATTCGCCTAGGAACAATTTTATCCCAAAAATATTTTAGTCTTAATGATTTTTTTCATTGTTTACATAGAATCATACCAATATAAAAATGAAATAATCTTACTATGATCGTTTTTAAATTTTCTTTAAAGATTTGAATGTAGTGTTCTTTAATACTATGGATTGAGTTTTTTTAGAATAATAATATAACTCAAAATAAATTTCATATTTTATACTTGTGGTAGGCTAAGAATTTCAAAGTTCAAACTTTATAATACATACCCAGGTCACAAAAAAAACCTTTATAATACATACACATACAAAACAGATAAACATAGTTAGTTTAATGAAAGTGGTTATTTCCTCATAACGTGCCACTAAGCTTTAAATTCTTGTTAAAAAATATACTTACATTTAATTTTTGATAGTGTCTCAAATTACCTCATTTAGAATGAGAGTTATTAAACAATTTGATCTCTAATCATCTTTGTAAATAGGAAAAAAAATTATACTAGTATAAAAATAGGACATGCCTTCTACATACATATAAGATATAATGATCATAACCAAATCCGTGCAACTAAAAGAACAATAAAACAAAAAACAAAAACGGGGCAAGAACCGCTGTGAAAACAACTATAGATAATTACATTTTAACTGTTATTACCAATTATTCCTCAACGATAATTGTCTCTCCTGTCCAATTCCCATTACTGAATGAAGTTGCAGCTTCCACAACCTTAATCTCATTGAAAAAAGAAACTAAAGAGATGTATACACTACAAAAAAATAGTGAATTAGCGACGGAATTTCCGTCACTAACCAACTTAGAGACGGAAATTAGTGACGAATTAGCGACGGAACAATATTAGCGACGGAATTTGTTCCGTCGCTAAAAAGGCTGTTACTAATTGATTAGTGACGGAATTTTGCATTCCGTCGCTAATTAGAGACGGAATTTAGGGACGGAATTTTTCCGTCTCTAATTAACGACGGAATTTCCGTCGCTAAATTCCGTCTCTAAATTAGAGACGGAATTTTTCGTCGCTAATTAGTCAATTCCGTTGCTAATTAGAGACGGAATTTAGGGACGGAATTTTTTCGTCTCTAATAAGAGACGGAATTTCCGTCGCTAAATTAGCAACGGAATTGACTAATTAGCGACGGAAAATTCCGTCTCTAATTAGAGACGGAATTTTCCTTCTCTAATCCGTCGCTAATTATTTTTTATATATATAATTTAAATTGCCACATGTCTACAACACGAGCCTCCACATGTTCCTCGCCAGCGGCCGCCACGTGTACCAATCAGCCACCGCCACCTTGCCATCCTCCACCTCGCGCCACGTGTGACAAGTCACAAATTAGTTGCATTTTGTGACTAAGTTAGGATTCTAAGCCATGACCTCTCACATGTGTGCTAGTGCCTTTTTCAGTTGAGCTAAGAAGAACATGTGAAAGTTAAATGCAAAATCATATATATATAAACATAGACACACATTCACACATACGTACGTACGTACGTACATACATATATATACATACATACATATATACATACATATATATATATATATATATATATATATATATATGACTTGCAAACAAAAATAGAAATACATAATTTTATATATTATTGAATATTTTAATTTAGTTTTCTTATTTTATTTTATGTAAATATTCTACCTAACTTTTTATTATTAATATCTTTTTTTATGTATTTTATTTTTTATTTTATCTTTTTGTTTGTAGTTATAAAATTTTCATTTTATTTGTATATAATATATTATTAAAAATTCAAATATATTATATTATAATTTTAATTTCAAAAATAAATATGAATTAATAATGTTTACTTATTTATTTTAATATTACATTATAAATTTAAAATTTAAATTATTTTAAAAATTATAATTTTGAAAAAAAAAATCGAATTATTAAAAATTTTAACTATTAGAGACGGAAATTTCGTCGCTAATTAGAGACGGAAAAATTCCATCTCTAAATTCCGTCGCTAATTTTTAGCGATGGAAATTAGTGACGGAATTTAGCGACGGAATGTAATTCCGTCGCTAATCCGTCTCTAATTAGCGACGGAAAAATTCCGTCTCTAAATTCCGTCGCTAATATTTAGTGACAGAAATTCTGTCTCTAGTTAGCGACGGAAAAATTCCGTCTCTAAATTCCGTCGCTAATTTTTACTGATGGAAATTAGTGACGGAATTTAGCGACGGAATATAATTCCGTCGCTAATCCGTCTCTAATTTAGAGACAGAAAAATTCCGTCTCTAAATTCCGTTGCTAATTTTAGTGACGGAATTTGTGAGGGATTAGGGACGGATTAGGGACGGAATAAAATTCCGTCGCTAATCCTGTATTTTTTTGTAGTGATATATAAAAAGAGAAGAGCCTCCCATTAACTCTCATCAATATATTATACACAAAAAAAGAAGGAAAGTTATACATAGAGAAATTAAAAGGGATTCTTAGTTTTTGCTTCATCAGAGGAATTATTAAGAGAGATTCATTGGTACAGAGAAATAATGTTGTTATGCTGATTATTACTATGATAATGAAGATGGCGATAATGGCAGATGGAGCAGTGTACAAGGTTGGAGGTTTCCCTGTTTGGACATCCATTGGCAATGTAGACTACAAGAATTGGGCTGCTTCTCACAACTTTCAAGTTAGTAACACTATCAGTATGTTCCCTAAATCTATAATAAGTCCTATTCTTCATAAAAGGTTTATAGGTCATTTTTGTTCGAGAAGTCTCTGCCAAGAAACTATAGGTATCCAGAAGTATTATTTTGGCTCAATATCACTCCAAAAATGTTTAAAATGGAGAAATAACTGTTAAAAAAAATAGTATCAGTGTGTGTTGGTTTTTAAGCAGTTAGGGTGACATTGCTCCTTTTTAACACCTTCTGAGCAATATTGAGTTAAAAGAAATTTTCAAATACCCATGACTCCTTCGCAAATCCTTTCATTTCTAAGATAAAAATGACCTTTAACCCTTCATAAAATAGATTTAATTCATCTCAAACACCAGATGCATTGCACATGAATCTCACATCTAATTTTAAGTTTTGTTTATTTGAAGGCAAAAAACTCCACTATAATAAAGTTAGTATTTCTAATTATTATTATTTTTTAATTAAATGAGGACATGTGAATTTTTCCTTGTACATCATTGACTCTTATTATTAATAATTTAACTTAATTTTTAAGGGTCAATATAATTATTAATCTTTATAATTTGATCAAATTTTAGTTTTAGTCCCCCTATAGTTTTATATTATTGGTTTTAGTTTTTATAGTTTTATAAAGATTTAATCTGAGGTTAACGATTGGCCTTATACTTTTAATGAGTTTCGGTTTTTGTCCCTATAATCAAACTTAGATCAAGTCTTTTATGAAACTATAGGGACTAAAACTAACAGTTTGAAACTACAAATACTAGAACCAAAATTTGATCAAACTATATAAAAGGACTGATAATGATATTAGCCCTAATTTTTAAATACTAATTAAATTTAACTATAAGAGATTGTTGGTATATATGAATTAGAAGATGAAGAACTACTGATACTGACATATATGAGGAACTTTGTGTGAGCAATTTTTAAGTACAATGCTCAGTACCATAATGTGATGAAGGTGCCACATAAGATGTACAAGTCATGCAATGTTTCAGAAGGGACTCCTTTAGAAACCTTCAACACAGGAAATGACTCCATCAAGCTCAATCGTTATGGCTACAAGTGGTTCATTTGTGGTTTTCCAGGGCACTGCCAAAATGGTCTCAAGGTTTATGTCAATGTTATTAGGGTTTCCGCAACAAAACCTCCAACTCCATTAATAAGCGATGATGATGATAATGATGACTGGTGTCCTAATTGCCCTAACAAAGCTTCACCTTTCATGGCATCTTTTGGTCTTATAGGACTGGCCATCTTATTCCTTGCTCTTGCTGGTTTCTAGCCTCAATCTTCAGTGCTTCACAACAATATGGCTCTTTATAAGAATATGAATTTTTCCCCTTTAAATAAAACTAGATATTCGTTTACTTTGTTGAACAGAGTTTAACAAAGGGAAATTAAGGAAAAATACGCATTGAAAATTTTATTGGTGGTAAAGATTTATTAAATTTTTATACATAATAAATATTGATACTTTGTAAATTTTGTAACCGGTACTTTAAGTCTGATGCATGTCATTCTCTCATAAAAAATTGAGTTAAGGGGCATTTTTGTTGTAGAAGTTTTCACCCAGAGGCAATTTTATCCTAGAAGTATAAAAAATGGAGCAATTTTTCCCTGGTCGCTATCCTAGTTAATGTTGACAATTAGTTGACCAAATATACTGAATTGATAGTCAACATATCATTCACGTCATTTTTGTTAATGTCCAAATTTGCATAAGAAGGTTTAAATCTAACTTTGAAAAAAGATAAAGTAGATGACACATGGGCTTTCACGCACAAATTTACATCTTAATAAAGATGACACGGATGATATGTGGACTGCTAGCTCAGCATATTTGATTAACTATTAGTCAAAATTAATTATGATAATGGTTATGATAAAATTGCCCCTGAAAAACTTTCAAGCAAAAATTACCCTTTTACCTATAAAATTTTTAATGGGTACTTTTTCCCTAATTCAAAGTTTTCACAGCTTATGAGTAGGGTAGTTTTAGGCAGTTTTGGTGCTGAATTTTGATGAATGTGTACTACTTCTTGCTGCGCAGTCATTAATCATCAAGATATATGTAGAATGAATCAGAATCCAAAAGCAAGAGGGGAGAAACTAAACAAAGATGATATATTCAAGATGACAAATGCCAATAAGTTGGTTGTTAATAAATCCTTATAACAAGGATAAGATGTAATATAGGTCCATTTCCCTTTTGGAATTTACATCAAAATTAAGGAGCTCAAATGTGCCTTTTTCAACTAATAATTTATTTTTTCTCACTTTGGACCCACTTAGCTTTTAAGGGTAGGGCCCCAAAAAATATATATTCATTCACATTCATACATAAGCATGGTATGTAAAACTAGATCGGACTGACTGGTTCAAACCGAAAATCGGTGAACTGGTCGCTAGTCCGATCCGGACCAGGGGAAAACACAGCTGGAACTGAACCAGTTGACCCGGTGTTAGCCTGGAATGAAATTGAGTTGATAGGGTTTTTTTTATTAAATTCAATTTAAATGAAACGATATCATTTTGGTCCCTTTTTTTAAAAAAAAGAAACACAATATTTCTGCCTTCGTTCCCTCCCAAACCCAGACGCAGTGCCACTATGCCTTGCTTGCTTCTTTCAAATGCTTCTTTCCTGATCCCACTTCAGAGTTCTCTCTTCCCTTCTGCATCTCTCTTCTTGTCTTATCTTCTGCATCTCCATTCCGTTTCCCTTTCCCCTTCGTTTTTGCCCTAGAAACCAGAAAGGTGTACCATTTTGGCAGTAACGTCGTCGTTTGGACTCAAGAGTGTCTTCTCGGTAGAGTGTAGTGGTGATCACTTAAAATTTTTAGCTTGCGGTAGAGACACCGTTGGCGTGATTCTCTGAGCTCGACGTGACGCCAAGAATCACCTTGACTGTCAGATTTATGCATTGTATCACCTTCACCATCATTGATTGTAGGTTTGTTCTGTCGCTTGAAATGTTCCATCTTTGATCGGCCTCTCAAGGTAAATCCTCATCCTCTTCTTCGCATTTTTTCTGTTAGCCTCTTTTTCGCTTGAAACGCTATGTTGCATGAAGACATTGAGTTTCAGAGTCTAAAAAGTTAGCCTTTTTTCTGTTGATTTTGACATTTTGTAGCTTCAGTTTATGAATCCTGTGAGAAGCTAGAAGACAATGTTCATTTTATTAACTTTCTCCTACTTGTTTTGTAACATATATGGAGATTGAGAGTACCCCCCAAAAGTATAACACTTTATTTTGAGAATTTGCCACTTGTGTTCTGTTCGTTGATGAATAACTGAATAAGGCAAGAGGTTGGCTAACTGATTTTTGTGTACTCTTATTTTGCTATTGTTGTTTTATGTTTCAATGAATGAATCTTGTGTAGGCAAAGAAAACCCAAAAAAAGAGAAACAACATAAATCATTATTTCCTTTTCTGTCATTTGCTTCTTTCTCATTTAGCTTGTTTCCAAAATTTATTAAGCTTTTTCTTGTTTAGCTATTTTCCATTATTTGCTTCTGAGTTCTGCCTTCTGGTGTATTTTTTTGAGTAACGACTTGTTCCTTTACTGAATCTGTTTTGTTGTTAATTTGTGATGATAATCTATAGCTCTTATTGGAAACTTGGAATATTTTATTTGTGCTCTATTATAAGAATTTTGGTCATGGATGATAATACAAATGCTGCTGAGAATTAGACCCTCACTCCTAATGAGAATGCAACCACTAATGCTGCTAGTATTACAACCAATGAATATAAGTTTCCCTCATCAAGTCATAGACTTGGAAAAACTGACCTAACATAAGCATATTTTGCCTTTAAAAAAGAGGGGAAAGTAAACATATATACATGTTTGTATTATGCATCAAGTTACAGAGGAGGCGGAATAAATAGGATGAAGTAGCACCTTGCTAGTGTAACTGGCCAAGTAGCTTCTTGCAAAAAGGTTTTTTATGATATACGTAATAGGATGCAAGAATCTTTAAAAAGGGATGTAAAGAAAAAGACTT
The DNA here is from genome assembly GCA_037074505.1 of Albizia julibrissin. Classification (NCBI taxonomy): domain Eukaryota; kingdom Viridiplantae; phylum Streptophyta; class Magnoliopsida; order Fabales; family Fabaceae; genus Albizia; species Albizia julibrissin. The sequence goes on from CM073489.1 coordinate 24,070,994, forward strand.
ATAAGAATGTTTAAGAGGACATTGAAGATATAGAAAGTAACAATGAACCAATTGCTTCTTCTCCAATTACGATAGTCCCTGAGAGTGGCACGTACAAGAGGAGAGTTCCTGGGAGTGTTGAGATTTTTTTGCTCCTAGGACAACATTTGGTTCACAACCAAGCATTAAAAGTATATTGTCAAGTAAAGAAGCTCAATACAAAGCCAGGATGGCTATTGCTGAATGCGCTATCGCTAATTGTGTTCCATTTAATACTTTTGATTGCCCTTTGTTTCATAGAGCTCTTAATGTTGTTGCTTCGATTGAGCTTGGATTTAAAGGCCCTAATGCATATGATTTTAGAGTTAGCTTGTTGAGAGATTGGAAAAAGGAATGCTAACTGCTTATTAACAGTCATCGAGCTAAATGGAGTGAAAGGGGTTGTACACTTATGGCAGATGGTTGAACTGATGTTAGCAACCAAACTTTGATAAATTTCTTAGTTTATTCTACACATGACATGGTGTTTGTGAAATCAGTGGATGCTTCATATTTAGTCAAGGATGCAAAGATATTATTCTCTTTATTTTATGAAGTGATTGAGTAGGTTGATCCTAAGAATATTATTTACGAAGTGACTGACAATGCATCCAACTATGTAGGATGTGGCAAGTTGAGGAAGCAAAGATATAAAACAATTTATTGGTCATCGTGTGATGGCCATTGTTTAAATCTTGTGCTAAAAGATATTGCAAGCATGCCTAATCTGTCAGATCTTGCGATAAAGGCATATAAGATAACCATATTTGCTTATAATCATATGGTTTTCTTGTCATGGCTAAGAAAAGGAGAGGGTTCGAAAGAAATTATGCGTCCAGGAGCAATAAGGTTTGCTACTACTTTCATTACTTTGCATATCATTTATATGCATAAGCATGACTTGCAGGATTTAACTATTGACAAACATTTTGTTGAGCACAAATTAGCAAGAAGTGAAGCTAGGAAATTGTTAGTGCTATCATATTGGATAGTCAGTTTTGGAATGATTGCTTCCAAGTTGTGAAGATCGTGTCTTCTCTCATAAAACTATTGAGAATTGTTGATTCTGATGAAAAGCCTTCATTGCCTTATATTTATAAAGGCATGCAAAGGGTCATAAGTGTAATCAAGGAGATGTTTAATAAGAGTAAGGAACAACATAAGCCGTACATAGATATTATTCAAGCTTGATGGGATAAGCATTTGAAGGGTCACCTCCATGCATCCGCATATTTGTTGAACCTTGCATTCTTATATAGTCTTGTGTTTGTTCACAAGCATAGGGTAGTACAAGGTCTGGTTGATGTGTTTGAGTCCTACTCTGGTTCAAGTCATGACTATCTCATGATGATGCAGCAATTAGTTGTTTATCTTGATCGTAAAGATTCATTTAATAAAATTTCATGTGAAAAAGAAGCCCAGAAACTATACCCATATAAGTAACAAAGTATGCAAAATTCATTGTAATTGCACTTTTAATTACTATAACATGTAATTAACACTCATAACTAAATATTGTAGGTGAGTGGTGGACATTCTCTAGAAGTTCTGTTCCAGAATTGCAAAAGATTGTTGTGTGCATCCTTAGCCAAACTGCTTCATTTTCTAACTGGAAAGAAATTGGATTTTATTTTAGCGTATTCACATCAAAAGAAGGAATAGATTGCAACATGAAAGACTAAATGATTTGGTTTATATGAACTATAATCTACGATTGAATAATAGGTTAGTTTATGGATGTTTAAATTGAATATGAACTTTGATCAAGTTTAGGTCTTTTGCAAATTATATTTGATTACTTTGATATTCTTTGTTATTGGCTTATTGCAGGAGTATATTCAAGAAAAAGAAGACTGATTATAATCCAGTTGACTTTGAATCAATTGACAAAGTAGACTTTTAGGTAGTTGAAGAAAATACAACTTCCAACTTTGATGATGCAAATATAGTAAATCTTGAAAGTGTTGCTGCTGCTAGTAATGAAGAAATTCAACAAACTTCAATTTTCGTTGGGGGTTTTGAAGGTTTGTATCTCCTATTATGATTTATGATTATATTCTTGTATAAGTAAATACATATTTATTCATTACTACTTATATTAATTCTTCTCATATAGGTGATGAAAACATGGATATTCATAAGCCTCCATCTTTCAATGGTGATCATGATGCTAGTATTTTTGGTTTTCCTCTTACAGCTCCGCCTCCTAATCCTATAGATTTGAATGCAATCCAACATAATTTTGAGGGCATTGACTAATAGTTATAGTGCCTAATGCTTATGGATTTAAATGGATTATGTTATTAGTCTTTGTTTTGGTTTTTGTTTTACAGATATGATTGGGGGATGTGTTTTGATTTTTTATTTGCAACTAGCTTTGAAAGGATTATGTAATGATACTCTTACATGTATTAAGTTTAGGAGGTTATATTAGATTATTTGTTGGAAAAAAAAACTCTCATGTATTTTTTTTAATGATATGCATGAACATTTAAATTTGAGAAAATGGTTAAAAAATACCATTTAAGCAAATTAATTGCTAAATGGTACCAATGTGCAAGCAATCATCCATCATGTGCAATCAGCATTCATATGTGCAAAAAGCATCCCTGCGAAAGTGCAAACACCATCCCTTGTGTGCAACATATCATCCGCCCGTGTGCAACATACCACCCACTGTGTGCAATGGTAGCAATGAGCAATTAATTTGCTTGCAAGGTTGTTTTTAGCAATTCTCCCTTTAAATTTTCTATATATATATATATATATATATATATATATATATTTTAATTGATCCCCGTCTGAACCACTAACTTTTAACCCAGTGCATCGACCGGTTCAATGTTTGATCCGGTTTTCAGTACCTTGTACATAATATTTAAATAAAAAAGAAACACTATTTATAAAAGTGTGATGTGATATATTGTTTAAATTTTATATTAAGTAATGATCAGAGTTTAAAAGTAATGTTGATGATCACCTAATACATTGTCCCGTTTAAGAGTTATTATCATGGATAATATAAAAGCATGACTTTAGAATTGTATAGGTTATCTATTGTTGTTTTTCTTTTATTCACATATGTTTAAATACTAAACTCATAATCTCATTTTTAAATTGTTAAATCTTCTTTTATTAAAATCAATACCTATTAGTATAGTGTTTGTTTGTAATAACGATTAAAATCTTTAAAAAAAACTCTTCAATTGTGATTTACATATACAAAATAAATATGTAAGAGAAGTATTATCTCAATTTACATATATAAACATTTTTAGAACCACCAATAATAATATCAAAGATACTTATACTTAAGCAACATTGTGACAAGTTGCTAGTACTACTAACCAGCTCATATTAACGTGAATATCGAGTATTCTCGGTACTTTAATAATGAGTTGGCAGTTCAATGGCAGCGCTGGTCCAAATTGGGAGAAATCCACCTTTTATAATGAGTGCTAACTTAAATATTAAAAATAACTAATTATTATATTGGGTGGTCGGAGAAGAACTCACATTGAAGAACTCTCATTGGTTGAATTCACGCAAACAAATTTGAATTCTCATCCAGTAAAGTCGCGACTGAAAAATTTTCCCCGCGGAATCGCGGACTATAAAGCCCAATCAGATCCTAATGGGTCTGTATTCGCCGTTTACTTGCTTCGTCTTGGAAAGTAAAGGCGATTGTGGTGGTGGTGGTGGTGGAGCCACTTTTTTTAATATTTATTTTTCTCTCTACTCCGTCCACAGTACTTGTATTTTCCCCCTCCAATCTCCTTCTTCCTCTTCTCACTTTTGGCTTTAATTGATTTGATTGGCTGTCTGTGCTGTTTCGACCTTCGTTTGTAGATCCGAAACTATCATGATCGGCGCCGGGCATTTTACTTCCAGCAGCAATTTCGGCGGAAACTTCGATGCCAAGATCACTCCGACTGTCGTCACTTCAGCTTTCATGGCCGCCACCGGTGGTCTCATGTTCGGCTACAACGTCGGCGTTTCAGGTGCATATCTTCAATTTTCTTTCTCTTCCACTTCCTCATCTATCTTCCGTCTCTTTTATGAACAGAAATCGTGGTCGAAAGGGAGTTTATCGATTTTGGAGATGTTAATTGCAATTTCAAGTTACAATTCCTCGAAAATTCTGGAAACCAAGTCATGGACTGTGTTATCTTCTACTAAACTTTCACCCAATTTTTTTTTTTTGGATTAAATACATATTTAGTAAAAATAGTTCTTTGCTGACTTTGCCCTTTAACCCTTGTTTTTTACCAGAATTTCACCCAAAATTTAAAGTTTCACACATTTGTTTATTGAGCCGTGATATTTTATGTGTGGCTCTAGGAAAATACATATTTACTCTTGCTTGTGCATATAAGAAATAAACTCATAGGAATTCTAGTTCTATTTATGTCATTCAGTGATCAGATATTTGGTGGAAAAACTGTTTTGAGGCTATAGACCGGAGATACTCCATTATTAATATGAGATATATATTAATAGTTGGTTTTAATTTTAAATATAAGATATAATTTTTATATTTATTAATTATTTTTTAATAAATTCCTACTGAGGCTCTCTCAACAATAATTAAAGAAGAAATAGAATAAAAGAATTAAAAAAGATGATTGAAATGATGTATAAAATACATATCATATTAACTAATTTTATTAATTTAATCAAATTTAATAAATATATGTTATATTAATTAGCAAAGGAGGGAGTATTATTTTCTCTAAACGGTGAGACTTGTATATTACATTATACTCCAATATACTAGTAATTCTTATGAAATTTGAGGCTATAGAGATATTATTTTTTCTAAATTTAATTAGTTTCTTACCCAAACATTTAACATGAATTTAAATTATAAATTCCAGAAAACTATAATTTCCTTAAAAGAATATGAGATTGAATCAGGGGGAGTGATATTCATGGGACCATTCTTGAAGAAGTTCTTCCCGGGGCAAGAGGAAAGGCAAAGTGATAGTAGTTACTGCCAAAACGACAACTGGGGGCTACAACTGTTCACGTCGTCTTTATACCTGGCAGGGATGGTAGCGACAGTGATCGCAGCTTATACGACAGAGAAATTTGGGAGAAGGATAAGCATGCTCTTAGCTGGCATCCTCTTCCTTTGTGGAACTTCATTTAGTGCAGCTGCTCAGAACCTTCCCATGCTCATCATTGCAAGACTTTTGCTTGGTTGTGGTTCTGGCTTTGGTAACCAGGTTAGTCCCAATATGCCCTTTTCACTTTATTGCTTTTTCTTTTTTTTTTCCTTTTCGTCTAGCTTCACTGTTGCACCTATCACAAGGGTGAAAGTGGAACGCATAACATTTTACTTTAACCAATACTTTATTTTTATTTATAGTCTTTATATTTGACGATTTGATTCGGAACTCTCCTCTTTCCTCCTTTGTCTCTTTTTCAAATCATTTGATCGGTGTATGAATGATTCAGATGTGATTTTTTATAAAATTATTATTAAAATATTATAATATAAAAAGAAAAATAACTAATTAAATACAAATTATTGAATTTTTATATGAATAATTCAATTCTACAATAAACTAAAGAAAATTAAAAAAATATGTTGTGTAAAACTAAATCTAAACCATTTAAATATCGATCTTATGGTCAGCAAAAGAAGATGAGGGAAGAGGGGAGGGAATCCGAAACCACTGAAAATTTTGATTCTTCGTCATTTTAAATATGAGATCCAAATTTTTTGTAGCTCTTATTATTATTTTTCCTCATAATATTACTTTCTCTTCCCTTTAACATACGATGTATTTATTTAATTTGATTATATTAATAAAGTTAATTAAATTTATTAATATAACATATATTTTTTCAAATATTCAAATCATCTTTTTTAATTCCTTCATTTACTCTCCTTCTTAATTATTGTTGAAGAATCATGAATAGGAATAAATTACAAAATATTGATAAATTTAAAAACTATGTTTTATATTTAAGATCAAAATTATATTCTTAAATATATCTTATATTAAGGACCGGAAGGAGTACTATTTATTAAAGGGTGAATGTAGAAATTTAATAATGAATAATTTTGCTATGGGTACCCATAAGAATTAATTATTTTTTTTCGGGTGTAAAAGTAGACATAAACAATTTATTTATTTAGAAATAAATATAATAACACAATTAAGAAAATTTAACTTTCATTATCTTTTACATTATGGTCCCTCTAGTCTTATAATTATCTTTACAAAAAGGGAAATTTTTTTTTTTATAATCTTAGTAATACAATTTAAATCACACAGTCTTGTTTATTTGTACTTATAAACAAATATTGAATCACACAAGCTTCCCCATGAAAGTTGAAACTATATCCAGTTGATAAATTGGTAGTGTATTTATACCTTACATTTCATCATCTCATCACTGATCATCAATTTTTTCCCCCTTAATTTCCCCTTAAATAATATATATAGGCAGTGCCAGTGTTCCTTTCCGAAATTGCCCCCACGAGAATACGTGGGGCAACGAACATACTGTTTCAGCTCAATGTCACCATTGGCATTCTCTTCGCCAACCTTGTCAACTATGGCACCAGCAAGTAAGTCCTCTGTCTTGATTCTTGTCCTCAATGCTTTTCAACGCGAAATAAGTGATTTTGAAGAACCTAGCCAGTACATGTATGTATAATTTTGAACAGGATAAAAGGTGATTGGGGATGGAGGGTATCACTGGGAATGGCAGGAGTACCGGCGGTGCTGCTGACGGTGGCGGCATTGGTGGTGGTGGACACTCCAAACAGTCTGATACAGAGAGGACACATTGAAGAAGGAAAAGAGGCTCTGAGAAAGATCAGAGGTACGGACAACATTGAGGCTGAGTTCATGGATTTGCTTGAGGCAAGCCAGGTGGCCAATCAGATCAACAACCCTTTCACCCACCTCTTCATTCGCCGGAACCGACCTCGACTTATCATCGCCGTTGCTCTTCAGGTCTCTTCTTCATTCCACTGTATGTCTCATTTTCAGAATGAAATGGATTATGGCAATCTGGCCACTTCAATGCATGAACTATCCCAAGATTCATCTTGTGATCTTATTAATAGTATGTATATACAGATCTTACAAACACTTGAAAGGAAAAAAACATTCGAGTTCTCTTACCTTGATCGTTTAATTTTTCTGTATCTGCAAAATTTACTGATAAAATATATATTCCTAGAGCAGATCTTCCAGCAATTTACGGGCATCAACGCCATCATGTTCTATGCTCCACTCCTCTTCATGACACTAGGCTTCAAAAACGACGCTCCCCTCTACTCGGCTGTGATCACCGGCGCCGTCAACGTTCTCTCCACCTTGATCTCCATCTACGCCGTCGACAAGGTCGGCCGCCGCATGCTCCTCCTTGAAGCCGGCGTCCAAATGCTCCTCTCGCAAGTAATCATCGCCGTCATCCTCGGAATCAACGCCAGGGACCGGCCGGCTGACCTGTCCAAAGGCCTGGCCATCTTCGTGGTGGTGATGGTGTGCACCTTCGTCTCCTCCTTCGCATGGTCGTGGGGCCCACTGGGGTGGGTCATACCCTCCGAGATCTTCCCGTTGGGGACTCGATCGGCAGGCCAAAGCGTCACCGTTTTGACGAACTTCCTCTTCACTTTTGGGATTGTACAGTCTTTTCTGCCGATGCTGTGTCATTTGAGGTTTGGAATCTTCTTGTTCTTCTCTGTGTGGGTGTTGATCATGTCGTTGTTTATGATGGTGCTTTTGCCGGAGACCATGAACGTGCCTATTGAGGACATGACGGACAGGGTTTGGAAGCAACATAGAGTGTGGAAGAGATTTGTAGAATAAAAAAGATGATCTTAACCTGGAATGAATGATGTGATGGTGATAATGGATTCGACGTAATGTAGAGTTTGTTGAAGAAATTGAATGGAGATGTTAACCTTTTGACTAACTCCATCTCGTATGGAGACACTGAATTCCACATACTCTTGAAAATTGTATAGTGGGATATGTAAAGACTTTGTATCATACCAATTTATAAGGTTCTTTGTAGAGTTTTCAAAGGACTTTCGCATTTCATATTCATAATATATATATTCTCAATTCAATGTTTCCCGGGATTTTGTTTTTTTTTTCAGAACTTATGGGTATGAAAATTTTCTTGAATCAATTTTACATTAAAATTTTGAAGTTGGAATAAAGTTGTTTTACCCATTAAAAACTAATATTGAACGTTAAAAATAAATGTTAGCCTCTAATATTTTTAATAGTAAGGGGTATTACTCTCTTTTTAACACTTTTGAAACAAAAGTGATAAAAAGACTTTGAAATACTTGTAGCACTTTAACCCTATCTCAACAATATTTGATAAAATTAAGAAAAAAAGTGTTCATGGCAGACTCAAATTTCAGTTGCAGGTGAAGTAAAGCAGCAGCACATCAATATCACACATACATAACAACAACTAAACTAATTAACTGCAAGGAGGATAATGATCATAACGGTTTACCTAAAAACCAAAAAAGAGAGAGGGACAATGCTTTGAAAGAAATATTGTTATAATGATAATGGCAGTTAACTATTATTACAGATCATCCATTCCTTAACCGTAATTTTATCTCCTTTTCCCTTTTTCTATTGATGAAGTTGCAACTTCCAAAACCCTAAATTAATTCTCCTTAATCAAAGTGACATATAAAAAGGGAAAAGCCTCCTTAACTCTCTCAGACCAAAGGAGAAGGAAATTAATCTTAATTGGTTCAAAAAAGAGCTTATAGACAGAGACATGTCTTTTGTACAGAGAAATGTTGTTGTGTTGGTGACAATGATGATGATGATGATGAAGATGAAGTGTGAAAGAGCAGTTTATAAGGTTGGAAACCCTGATGGTTGGACAACCCTTGGCAAAGTAGACTACAAGAATTGGGCTTCTTCGAAGAACATCATAGTTGGTGATACCATTAGTAAGTCCTATAAATCCCAATTTGTTCACTTCCCATTTTTTACATAGCATGTTAGAAACAGCCTTTTTACATATAACAATATGAAAAAAAAAATGATCATGGTGAATATTTATTTATTTTTCAAATTACATGATGAAGGGTATAGTAGTTTGTTGAAGCCTTTTTTTCCCAATGAAAAATAACTTTTTTGGGGGGGGGGTTGTAATGCTTTTGAGAAATTTTAGAGTATAAATTTAAACTTTTAAAAATTATCAAAATATTTTTTTTAAAAAAAAAAGAAGAAGATTAGAAGAAGAATCAAATTTCCAATTATTTTTGGAAAGTTACCCTAAATTTGGATTACTTTATTTTAAGTAACTTTTGAAAATAATTAGTTGCAGTAGATAAAAGATAATGTTAGATGAAACAAATAATAAATATACACAGAAACATCTCAAAATCTAAAAAATACTGAACAATAAACCACTTTTTAAGGATTGTAACCAAACACGACAATTTCTATTTTCATAGAATCTATAAATTTTCTAATAACAACTTATTTTTATGTGGGCAGTTTTTGAGTACAATCCTCAGTACCACAATGTGATGAGAGTGACAAATGAGATGTGCTCAGGCAAAAAAAAAGACAAATGAGATGTGCAAATCATGCAATGTCTCAGAAGGGACTCCATTAGAAAGCTTCAACATAGGAAATGATTCCATAACAGTTATGGCCATCACTACTTCATTTGTGGCATTCCAGGGCACTGCCAACAAGGTCTCAAGATTGATGTCAATGTCATTAGGGTTTCTGCAACAAAACCTCTAATCCCTTCAAGGGATGACACGTGTCCTTGTCCCAACAAGGCTGCCCCTTTCATGGCATCTTTTGCTCTTGAAGGATTGGCCATGTCATTCCTTGCTCTTGCTGCTTTCTAGCCTCCCTTACTAAGACCCTTCTTCTTTTTTTTTTTTTTAAAAAAAAGTACTATATTTTATTTGTTTAGTTTTGAATAATGGAAACATGTATAAGTTTCAAAACATAGAGATTATATGTGATCATCATCAATTTTATATCTAAAAATTGTATGATCATGAACAATAAATAAGTAGTCTATATCCTATCTACGGAGTCCACATTTGGTTTCTTTCGCGGCCCCCGGGGGGGGGGGGGTTGCAAAGTTGCACATCACTTCCTCCATTGGCAGGAAAAACAAATTGAAGTAATATTACAATGTTTTTACAATTTTCACTTTCCCTAAACTTGGGGAGGTAAATTATCCAAGCCCCTTGCTGTCTCATTTCTAAATTATTTTTCATTATTGAGACCTTCAACTTTCTAATTCAACATATCTAATTAAATAACGTTCAAACTTAAATTTCCAATTACTATGATTTGAAAAACTTTTGAAGTGACATTGTTCATCAAAAAATTTCAAAGACAACATTTCTCTAACATGACAACTTCTAAGATAAAATTAGCTCTTAACTTATCATGTAAATACCCTTTATGAAAAAAGTAAATAGCCCTGATTTTAAGGGCCCACCACTAATAACAAAGTCTACTTTGCTAGGCTATGACCCCTTTAGTCGCCAAAATAATTGTAACAATCCAACAGGCAAAGTACTTTAATATACTCACTTCAATCCTAAATATAACTTAAAATAATTTTTTTAGAGATTAAGAAAGTTAAATAAGTTATTTAATCATATCATGTGTTGTGTATCCTTAGATTATATATCAGTTTATAAGTTAGGCAAAATAATTTAGAGGAAAAATGACAAATATAAATATTTTAAAGTAATTTAATTAGCTTTATTAATATCTCAAAAAAAGCCAACTCTGTCATGTATTTAGGACAAGAGGGAGCATTGTTTAGGGTTAATACTACTTTTGGTCTTTGAATTTTCACTCAATTTTAGTTTTGATATCTCATATTTGAAACAAGCAGTTTTAGTTGTTTACTCAGTTTATAATAGTTGGTCTTTGAAATTTGAAAATGACTTAGAGCTACATTTAACAGCGTCAATTATGACTATGTGGCAATAACTCCGTTAGGTTGTTTGTGTGACTGAGCTGATTGAGAAAATTGACCTGACAAATATATTAGGATTATTATGAGCTTAACATGTAATTTGAAAAAAAAACAAATTTGGCTTCATAAGAGAACCCACACACAGCACAAACTAGAAAATACTTAATAAAAATGGTCTTGATAGCCTCTGGATTTTGCCTTGGATCTGGAGTCTCTCACACTCTGATTACTTGGTGGAACATTGTCCAACATTATGAAGCCATCACAGCCCTAGATAAAATGATAAATAAAATATTTGTATATTTATATTTCCTTATATGATGATTTTGTGGACGATATTTGAGCTTAATATAATGAATTTAGGTGTAATTGATGAATAAATAATGATTATGGAATAAATATTTTTATTACTATTATTAGTACTATAATATAATATTTCCTTACTTTTCTTTTGATAACCATGTACATCACCACATTAAGAAGAAATTGCAAATGCATTTAAGGGATAGGGGATTGTAGCAGTTACTGTTCATATGCGGTTTTCTACAGCAGTTACTGTTCATATGTGGTTTAATGTAGCAGCTAATGTTCATATGCGGTTTACTTTTGCAGTATTATTCATACACATCTTTGTGTTTATAAATAGAGACCTCATGCAGAGCATAAGAGAGGAGGAGGGAGTGTCCTTCTCTAATAAAAGGAGGACGAGCTAAAGCATAGAGAGAGGGGTATTGTTTCTAAAAGAGATTGATACAATCTTAGAATTAATTTCATGCATTGTATTGTTTCTTACATGCCTCCTTCTTAGAAAGCTTCGGTGGTATTCATATTACATTTGTTTAATATCAATGCCAAGTAATTTTAATACTAATTTAGTCTTCATATTACATTTGTTTTCCTTTTTGGTGTCTTGTGTTTCTTTTGAGGTTTTTACTTAGTGTATGATCATATCGAAAGAGACTGAATTGCATCCTTTTGATTCTGAGATTCATAAGTCATTTATTAAACTTATGTTAGGAATGGGAAGAATTTCTTACTCCAAAAAGAGAAGAGCTAAAAGAATGAAGGTCTGTCATAAATGTGCAAGGTGGATATGTGATAAACACTGTCGGAGCAAAGGTATGGTTTCTATAAATCGAGAAAATAAAATTGAATTCATAAAGGATGGACTGAGTAAGGAGTCATTAGATGATATTATTCAAACTCTTGAGATGCATCCTGGTGGTGATATTCATACTATTCTTCTTGATTTAATGAACTTATTTAACAAAGAGAAAGAGCGTTATTGTCTTGAAAATCTGACATTAAAAGACCTTGTTTGCCAATTTATAAGAAAACTGGATGGGAAGCAATCCTTAATTCATAGAAAACGTTTAAGCTGTTACTGGACATAAAACTAGAGGAAGATGTGAGCCATAATCACAACTACTGTACATAATCATGCTTTTTGTCTAATTTGTCTTATTTTTTTAATAAATTTTGACTCTTTTTTACTCATTTTGTTTAATTTATTCACATAACGTTATGCCGGTCATTTATGTCAAAAAAAATTTCAAACTTCTTTGAAAAATGCATGATTTGCATAATCTTGTTGTCACTATTTTAGTAGTATAAATATACACTCTTCCACTGGTAAATTCAAAATGTTTGAGAGAAAAGAAGAGAAAAAATAGTATCACACTAAACTATATATTTAAATCTATCTGCATTTTTGGTAAACCTGACTTGGGAAATGATGGAGAATTTCTACCTATAGCAAGAGATCTTAAAAGTGCATTAGCTACTAGAAAGATCAACTTTGTATACGAGGGAGGCATCCAGGGCCTAATGGGAAGTGTAGCCATTTCTGCAACCATTAATGGTAGCAAGGGTTTGAGTGTAAGAGTGAAGGAGTTGGAAGATCACATCTTTTCCTTATGACAAGAGTTACAAGGCTCAAGCTTACCTGAACGAATGGGACGTATGTTCTTCCATGCTGAAGCTTTTATCACTCTACCCGGTAGTTTAGAAACGTTTGATGGGATTGTTAGCATTGCATATTTGGCTAAACAAAAATTTCACAAAAGCTATTAGGATTGTTAAATGTTAATGCTTTTCATGATGATATGTGGTCTTTTTTTTTATCATGCTATGAAAACAGGATTCATATCCTTAAGCGACTCATCATTCCATAATTTTTGCACCAACTATTGATCAACTGCAAACATATAAACTCAAACCAGATCTATTAGTCAAGCAAATAGGTGAGCAATATTTAGACAGCAATCAGAAGCAGAATCCAGATACTACTCTCCCGTTGTAACTTTCCTTAATCTTATGGTTTTACTTTTAGCATTTTAGTTTACTTTATTGTGTGTTTAGGTTTTAAATAAAAACTTTCTCTAATCTCTATAAGACACTGAGGACAATGTTTGATTTAGGTTAGAGAAAGAGAGTATGTGTGTGTAGAGTTAGTAAAACCATTAGATGTATGAGTTATGCAAAGATGACAGAGTAAAGAGTTATTTTTTACTCTTGAGATGCATCTTATTAGTTGTATGTTTTTTGTTTCATCTAAAATAAATGGTTCGAACTAAAAAAAAATCTTGTCTAGGTTCTTTTCAATGATTTTAAGAAGTATATAAGTTCTAAAGCATTAATCAATTGAATTTAGAGATTTTATAGTACGATTGAACAACTGATTTTTGGGATTAGTGATGAATTTTGAGATTGAATGAACTAAATTTGAAAGCCCCTAACCGTGAGTTTTTTAGCCTATTTGATTAATAATGATTATCATTCTTATGTGTGATATTCACCTATTAAGTTGTCACTCTAGAACTTGCTTTAAATTTTGTTGAGATTACATGTCACTTGCACATTCAAAAATGATAAAGGCATTTATTTTCTTTCTTTAACTAGAGCCAAATAGCCATCTTGGAATTATATCGTTGATAAGCCCCTTTGAGCCTGATTGATTGTTTCTTTATTCTCAACCTATTAACATGTGTTTTAATCATATATCAAGTGCTTTTATCTAATTCAAAAGATAAGTAGAGCATTTGATTTTTTTGCGAAATGGGCTTTTGACAAGTGTGATGGTGTATATATTATTAATTGTAGAATTACAAAAGTTATGCAAAAATAAAAAATATTAAGTATTTGAATTAAAATTGTGGGTTGTTATGATGAGATAAATTTATTCATAAGATGACCCATTTTTCAATTGCTTTATTTACTTCTTAAATGTAGCCCTTCATATCACGTTTTACATTCATTTTATCTTAACTCCATTACAGCCCTCAATAAATCCTTTTGATTTGAATTATGCATGTGAATTAGATAGTGGAGATTGAGATTTTTAGCAAGCTTATGGTAATGCAATTTTTTCAGGTAAATTTGAACGAAATATTTATCCTTAAACACTTGAGAGATTGAGAGAATAAGTCACAATTATGAATTTAGTTCATTCATTTTCAAATAAAGTTACCAATTTATACTTTTGTTGATTCATGAATACTATGATTTCTTTATTTTTTAATTGTGTCCTTACTTATGACATGACACTTTTGATTTTGTTGGAAGCACTTATTAGTCACTCCTTGTTATCTAAGGACGTCCAAGAACTAAGTGTGAAAGAATTTGATAAGTAAAATATTTACATATTTATTTTTCCTTATATGATATTTTGTGGACGACATTTGAGCTTAATGTAATGAATTTGGGTGTAATTGATAAATAAATAATGATTATGGAAGAAATATTTTTATTACTATTATTACTACTATAATATAATATTTCCTTACTTTTCTTTTGATAGCCATATACAACACCACATTAAGAAGAATCGGAGAAGGCATTTAAGGGATAGGGGACTGTAGCAGCCATTGTTCAAACGCAGTTTATTGTAGCAGTAATGTTCATATGCGTTTTTGTGCCTATAAATAGAGACCTTGGGCAGAGCAAAAGAGAGGAGGAGACAACGTCCTTCTCTAATAAAAGGAGGACGAGCTGGAGCATAGAGAGAAGGGTGTTGTTTCTAAAAGAGACTGACATCATCTTAAATTTAATTTCATGCATTGTATTGTTTCTTGCATGCCTCCTTCTTGGAAGCCTTTGATAGTCCTCCTTTATGGATGGTATAGGTTGCCACCTATATGAAAGGTTTTACCTCATATATGGAAGGTTATATTTTTCCATTTTTATGCATCTTATAGTTGTATTTTTATGTTTTAGAATTTAATAATCAAGTTTTATGCAATGTTTATGAAGTTTTCAATTTATTTTGGTTTTTTTTTTAATTTTATCATGAGCTAAATTTTCATTTTCCTAGGGTAATGATATAACTTAATAATGATGGATTAAATCTTAACTTATTAAATCTAGTTCTAATTTTTCCTATATGATTGATTTTTAATTATTGTTCTTAATACTTTCAATTGACTGGTCATCTTTTGAATGATTTCAATATGTATTTTGAGACCAGAAAGAGATGCATGTGTATAGATCCTATAATTAAAACTATAACTTGCATATAAAATAGGAATATATTCATATGGGTTGTATAGTCTTAATGAGTTCTATAAATCTTAATGCATGTTTAATTGTTTTAATTCATATAGGGATATATTGGATTAGCAATTAATTATAGAATTGATTGACTTTGGAAGAGGCTAGTAATTAAATTAGGGAAACTCGACTATCAATCATGTGGAATAAATTGAACTATAATATATAGGTGATTCAATCTGAAATTTGCTAAGTGAAATATGATCTCTAGGACTTTTTCTTATATTTATTTTCATATCAATTGCATTCATATTTATTTTGCAATCTCAATCAACAACTAATCAATCAACTAAATATAATTAAAATTACTAATTTTAGTACTTAATAATTAATCCTTATAAAAAACGATACTCTACTTACTTTTATATTATTTATTTATAACAATATACACTTACACTTCTTAATTAACCATCTACACACCTTAACACAAAACAATCGGTGGAAATCACAATGACATAGTCGTCGCCGGAGTAGTTATTGTCACTGTCGATCGTTGACTTTTCGTGGCCGTTAGCTTTCATTAACAACTTTGTGGTATATTTTGATGTTTGTGTTTACGTGGACTTATCACCAAATTCAGTGTTTATACTTTTTATGGATCGATTTATATTTTATTGTTAATTTTCATATTTTTATTTGCAAATATTCAGAAATTCTTTTTTATGTAAAAATATCCAGAAATTCTGTATCTCTTTTGTCGCAGGGGCTTATAAATTTTGAAGGAAGATTCACAATTGATCGCACTGTTTTTAATTTACAAATCTTCTTACTTGGAAGACAAACTCATTTCTGAATTTCGATACCTTAGTTGTGAATTTTTGAAAAATTTTTAAATCTTAAAAGTTGACTTTTAAATTATATGTCAAGGTTTTTAAATTAAATAATAATAATATTTAAATTATCAAATAATACAGTATTTCTATTTTAAAAAGATATTATTAAAAAGTATAATATTTTTAATTACAAACTGACAATGTTGCCAAATGGTTTGATAATCACTGATAGCTAGCCCAACAAGATCGTTGATTAAAATAAATATTTTGATATTTTACGTTTGGTAAAAAATAATATTAACCTCTTGGAGTTTATTTATCATTTTACAGACTTATTCGTATTAATTTTTTATAGAGTAATTATTTACAATTTTATAGAACCTCTTCTCTTACTTTCTAATCAAACCAATAATAATGATAAAATAGACAAATATTTAATGAACGAACGAGCCGCCGCCCCCTTAACTTTAGAGTGGGTTTGAGCTTAAAACAAGAAAATGTTCATAAACAAATATGTACTAACTACTAGTAATAGGTTTGAATAATTCAAAATATGTAAAAATAAATATTCAAATCTCCCTAATCCATAATCAATAATGGACTAAGTACAAAATGACTTTTTAAATACTAAAATTACATTAAAAAGCAAAAAATAAAATGACCTAATTGAGACAAATATGATATTTAAAATCTTCTTCCTAAGACACCACTTGAAAATTGAGTGTCGGCCCTTGATACATATCAATGTGACTCACAGTTACATTTTATTGTTGTAATGAATGTGGGAAATATTAATTGCCCACATTGCATGCCCTTATTTGGATATTTCCAAATAGTAGTTCCATATTTGAGCGAATAAATACCAACTTAATGATAAAAAGTATCTTTAAAACATATTTAGTTGCCTTTAAAAACATCAGAGGTGAATAATCTTTAACATTAATAATCTCAAAATATGAGTCACGTAGTAATATAATATGATCTCCCTAATCATTCATCCTCACGAACTCATCCCATCATGTTCTACCTTAAAGGCCTCAAATTCAAAAACCTTACCAAACGCACGTTGATATTCCATCACAATAAACATATTATCTCCTTTAGAATCATCTACTAGATATGCTTGTCGTATTGAGTTCAATAATGAAAGATTAATGATATTTTCATATTCTATAACTACTATAGGAAAAAGCCTCAAATCCATTAGTCTTAAGGTATTAATATTCACAATTTAGTAATTTCTTAATGCAGTTCTGTGCAATTCACAAAATCACACCTGACACACTTACCCCTGCTTTGAAGATCTTCCTACTTTACACTTTTTATCATTAAAATCACCCATTAAATATATTTGGTTGCCTTGGAAAAGAAAATGAATTTGGTTGATATTTTACGTAAATAATCTTACATATATATCACTTTTTTGCAAATGAGAAACTTGAGTCTTGTATTTATAGGGAGAGAGTGTATTTAGATTGGTAACAAGTGTATTTATTGGAAAAAGAGGTGCTTAGATTAGTTACAAGTGTAAGGGTGAAATAATTTTACATGTGCTTGGCTTGGTGAGATAATCTGTTTTACTTCTCTGGTAAGAAATGTTCCGATTGTAATTGTGACACATATATCAAATGGTGACTTATTCTCAAAGAAAAGCTTCTCATGCTAATAGTCATGCATTATGTATTTACTCATCGTTATAGTTTGCTTTTAGGATAAGGATTTTTGTTACTTCTTCCACTAAGCTTACTTATTGTTGCAAATGTTGTATTTCGTCCATCATTTTAAAATAAAATTAAAATTTAGAGAAAAAAAATACTAAATATCTTATTTGTTTTCAAGGGGTTTGAATTGTTTTGGTCTATTTGAATTGGCTTGAAAAAATGAAAAAAAAAAATCAGAATAAGAATCAAAAGGGAAAAAAATGAAAGTAAAGTTAATATTTATCTTTATCTTGAACAAAAAAAAATTAATTATAAATAAAATTGAGGGAAAGTTAAGTCCTTTGTTTTTAGCTACTTCAACTTACTCATGAATATTTCTAAAAACATGTTCAATTTATCAAGTTTTGGAATTAGTGTTTTCAGTGTTCCAATATTCTTGAAACCAACATTTAAAACTGTATAAATGATGTTAAAAATCAAAATTACTCAACTAAACTGCTTTCTTCTTTTTCTTTGTGGGGCTTTTATTTAGTCTAAGGAGTATTCCTTTAGTCATATTTGTAAGGTAAATAAGATTAATTTTTATCTTTAATATAAGTCACTTTACTAAATTTATTACTTGAATATACAATTTAATTTTTAATTTAATATTTTACAGACTACTATTTTTTTTTGAACTTCTTAATTATTAAATATGAGGAAATTGAAAAATTATTAAATTTTAAGATAAAGTTAATAAAGTTTAAGATTTTTTTTTAAGTTACAGTAAAATATATACGTTGGAAGTGGTTATGATTTGACATGGCTTCTGCAAAACTTTATAATCAACAAATAGGCCATACCATTGCTTATAAGTTTATTCAAGAAAATTATAAACTTAGAACACCAAGTGGACGAGCTATTATATTTAAGGTCAAAGTACACAATTTATTCCACTCCTATATTCACAACTGGTGAAGGAAGTATATAACTTATCTATAACTAATAAGGGAAAAAAAATTGTCGCAACTTTTTCATGAGGATATTTTTAAAGGACAACAAAAATAGCATCCTTTGATCTTTCCATCTCGTCAACTGTCCAAAGTTTAATTTTTCTACTAATTTTTGAGTTTTTTCTTTTAATCTAGGTATAAGTGTTCTTCTATTGGAGGTAATATGATGTGAAGTATTGTGGGGTATTAAATGAAGGCACTTCTTTTAAAAAAATGATTTCGACTCTGGTTGGCTACGTTATAAGGGGCTAACCCTTTCGCTATTTGGACCCAATTATCTAATGTTTGTCTTCCTATTTGTTTGACTTTACTGATGTAGCTGCCCACTCTGTTTTGCCTTCAGTTTGTTCTCTGTTTTCGCCCAAACTTATTTTAGGTATTCCACTATGCTTATCTATTTTTTCGGCAGATAAGTCCTTTTGGTTTAAATTTGCACAAACTAAAGCCTATGCAATTCCAAAGTGTTGAAGATTATATTGCCATATAATTAAGGATAATATCGTGATTGTGGCTTAGTTGAGGAGTTCTTGTCTAAATGCTCATATTGTAGATGACACTAAATCTGACCTATTATTGTAGATGACACATTGCTCAAGTTGTAAGACACTGGCACATTGTCTTGTGCTAAATGCTCATGTTTATTATCAAAAGTTTTCACGTGTAAAAATGGAGTACTATTTGTGGCTACATGGACTGTGAACTTCCACTAACATCCATCAACATTACACTTACAATCATCATATTGGAACTGTTTCTTAAAAATTTGTATTTAAGTTTGTGCACAATGCTACATTTCTATAGCACTTGCCTATGAAAAAGAAAACCACCATAAAAACTCATTAAAAGGATTTCAAACAATCGTTAACTTAATTAAAACTAAACTTTTATAAAACTTTATGATCAAAACCAACAATTTAAAATCACATAGATCAAAACAAAAATTTAATTAAATTATAAAGACTAATAATGATATCAAAACGATTTTTTTCTTTAAACATAAATCTTAAGGGAAGTTAATTATTTTTATTTTTCATAGAAAAATTCAGTGTTGGGTTTATATGGACTTGTCAATTATCTCCAAATGTAGCGTTTATTTATATTGATTTATATCTAGGAAAAAGACACTTAAATACCATTTGAACTTCAAAATCTCAAATTGGTTTTATTGACTATACGAGTAATGAAATTAATAAAAATAATATAATAATTGACAACTCAGTTTTTTTAGAAATCACTGATTTAACATTTTAAAATTCACGTGATATTTACGTGTCTTTTTTTCCTTATATTTATTACTATTTTTCATATATTTTTAAAAACATCCAGAAATTCTATAAATTTTTTATGGAAGACTTTGAAGGAAGAGTGTTAATTTATCACACTATTCAGAAATTTGTTAAACTCAAAAGTTGACTTTTTTAGTTTTTTTTTATTTGGTCCAGGTTTTTGGCACTCACAACAAATGTGTTTCTTGGACTTTAACTTGTGTTTTCTCTTTATAGTGAAACAACTAATCACCTTAATTAACAACTTGTTAGTCATCTTGGAAGTTGACTTTAAGATAATGTATGAAGATTGTTAAATAATGATTAGATTTAAATTATCTAATAATAAAATATTATTATTTTAAAAAATATATTATTAAAACCCTTCAAAGTGGTTGATTAAACTCATATTTTGATCTTTTACATATATAAGAAATAATATTAATTTTTTGGTGTTTATTTATAATTTAGAGACTTACTCATATTAAATTTTTTACAAAGCAATGATTTACAGTTTTATGAAACATTTTCTCTATTTTTTCCATCAATCAATGATAAAATTAACAAATATTTAATGAATAAACCATATTATGCCACCGGCCACCTTTAACAAGGGTCTACGGTTTAACTTACATAAAACATAACCTGACTTATTTAGTAAATATGTTAGGCTCAGACTCAAACCTATTACCAAACCTATTTAAATAAAATGGTCAAGCCTATTGTCATAAGGCTTATTAGTCTACAAGCTTACAGGTTTTTCCTATTTAAATTTTAAATTTATACTATTATATAAGCATATATAATTTCATCTAAATAATTTTATAAATTTATCCACTTACCTTACTTATAAGATTTACATCCTATTGTCATTCACACATACTCAATCCTTGTATTCACATTGATCATTCACGCCTACCTCTCCTCTTCAATCTCTCAAGATGGCAATGATAACTCATTCCCTCTCCCTTGATTTATGTTATCCATTAAAGCATAATAATTGCTATGAGTAAAATAATAAGATATGTGGGGTGATGAAATTAAAGAAAATTTTGATACAAAATAATAAAAATACAAATAAATATCATAGAAATTGAAAATCACTAATAATTAAGAAAATATAATTATAACCAAATCCAAAAAGATCTTTGCTTTTCATATAATTTCTTAACAATAAATTAGTGAATTACCTTCTTATTTTAAGTTTAAATAGACCACCTTAAATGAGAGAATCCAAGTTCCATGCTCATCTTATGAATGCTCATCCCTAAATTAAGAGGTTCTTTTAAGAAATTTTTTTTCATTATTTATTTATTTATTTGAGTTAAGCTATATTTAACTGCATGAAATATTTTTTAGTAACTTCCGGTATCTTAAATTAATTAATTTTTATTTCATCCAACACCATAAAATATTTTTTTAAAAAAAATGAATTAATGTTTAATACATTCAACACCATGGGGGTATTTTTTATTCATAATAAAAAATACTCTATGGTTTTGTATGTGTTGTTTAAAGTACTTTCAATGTAGAAATTTTAATAAGAATATGTATAACTAAGATGACATAATCTGTAAACGCACGATAGTTATGTACACTATAGAAAACTTACAAGACTGCCAAAAATGATAATGAACTTTGATAAAATCTGAGTCCAACGTACGTTGTCTCCTTAAGACAATTTGTTCCCTTTATATAGATGCCCAATGTGCTTGAACAATTATCTCCCAGGATAGAACAGATTACATCTTCAGAATGATAGCACTATCAATCAGAAACCCGAACGAACACAACGAGACTACTTTCAGAATCGCACAGCATATGAGATGATTGCAGAAAACACTATGCAGTATATGAGAGAGGAGATGGTTTTTTGATTGATTGATGATTGATTTTTCTGTCACTAGCACGTCCTATTTATAGATGATGGAAATTGATCAGGTGGACTCGACTCTTGCGAGCGAACTGGTGCGTCGTGCGAACAGACATACCAGAACGAAGCAAACAGAAGCGAACAGTGACTCTTGCTGGCGAACTAGTGCATCGTACGAACAGACACACCAGAACGGATCAAACAGATGCACTAGTTCGGTCATAGCTTTTTGCTACAGCCGTGCTGTTGGGAGAATCACGGAGGGGTAAAAAAAGAATTAAACAAAATTTCAAGGATTGTTCGGATAAACTAAAAAATAATTTAATGTGGTGGACCAATGCTCATCTACGTCCTCACTCCTCCACAAAAATGGATTGGCCCAAGAGCCCATTTTAAAAGTGTGAAGTTGAGTCTTATATACACTCTTACTTCTCTTGATTTGTCCAATGTGAGACTTCTATCCACACACATTTTTCTCCTTTCTTTTCCCTCTTCTCTTCCAACCTACTTTTTATTCATAACCCATGGAATTTAGACCCAAAATTCCAATAGTATGCACTAATAATTTGAGATATTGGGTGTTACTAGAAAAAATATTTTAGAATCTTAGGTGCTGTTGGAAAAATATATTAAGATATTAGGTGATACAAGAAAAATATTTATGGATGTTGGATATACTAAAAATTAATTAATTTAATATACCGGCTGCCAAAAATATTTGAAGGTTAAACATACCATTTAATTTAAATAAATAAGAATACAAAACAATTTAACAAAAAATAGCTTCCCTCACGCCCAAAATTGGGGAATGGGCATGCAGACCTCTAAACGAGAATGCAAAATGGGAGGACAATTTATAAAAATTCTTTTTACTTATTTCTTTAAGATTTTTTTGAATAAATAGAACCATGGTAGACATTAATATCCAGTGGCGTTTAAAACATTTTGAGATTTCCTACACCTTATAAACCAAAATGAAATTAAATTTTTGGGTGAAAAGACATCTGTGTCCTTAACCATTTTGTTTTTTTAAAAAAAGGTGAGCATCATATGCTGCTAAAACTTCAGCAGCCAAATGACACCCTAACATCTAATGGTTGGATCCCTAACCTCCAGCGATGGCAGCTGGCCAACGGAGAATAATTTCGCATCTCTTATGTCTTGTAAATGTTCTTATTTGTGTTGTGAATTCTATTAAGTATCTTGTGAAAATAAAACAGAAGGGTAATTAAAATATTTTACTATATAAAACATCACAATAATAATTTAATAAAATATTAAATTTAAACAATCCATTTTTTAATCCAACGGTAAAGATGATATTTCAGGAAGAAAAGTTGCTAAAATTTGGTTTAGAAATTTTGCTCCCTTCCTGACTCATTTTGGTCCCCTCTAAAATTGGGGATTTTGGAAGGAACCAAATTTATTGACTAATTTAGCCTCCTCATAATCATTTTGATTTCAAAATAAAACAACTCTTAGTCGTTCCCTCCAGACCTTTTCGTTCCTGAGCCAACTTTGCGGGTTCTGGTCGTTCACTCCAATACCATCCTAGGTCTGTGCTTGCTCACATTGCTGGTCTCTGTGTGTACCCTTGGCGTTCCATCGATTTTCATGTTGGTCTTATCTTTTTTTATTCTTGATTCTAGTTTTTAGTTTCCATTTTTTTCTTGAGAAAGTGAAAATTTCATTCTCTTCTTGTTTAATATGCATAGCTACTTTATCGAAGACTTACTTCTGAAGTAATAGTAGGTACCATTGAGAAATTAGAAGCACCAAAATACATATTCACTATTATCTAGTGGGATAAAGGATAAATATCTGTGTGGTATTTCTGGAAGCATCTTTTTTCTTGTTGCGCTACCAGCATCTTGTCTCTGTGGGGTGTATGTGTGTGGTAACTTTATGAAAGAATCACTATAACTCTTTGAAATAACAAGTCAACTTTGAACACCTAGCACCCACTACTATAAAAAATAAAAGTCATAAATAACATTTATTTTTATGAATATTATGAGGTTTTTTGAAGCTGTAGAAGCGCCACAGCTTAGTTTTATTTTTTTAAAAAAATAGCTTCCTATGAGAGGCGCCACAAGAATTATGAGTAAGTTATAGCCTTTTTCTGAGGAAGCGCTATAATAAGTGATACTTCCTGTAACACTTCCTTAAAGAAGATTACATGATTTTTTTTTTCAAATAATTTTGTGTAATTTTTTCCTTTTCCATATGAACCTTGTATTTACAGTCCAAATCCACAATAATTTATAATACAAATCCATAGCAAAATTCTGCTTGACCATGATCTTGGACGGGAAGAACTTCATCTTCATTATAGGGATTCATTTTCCTACTAGTTAAATAAACCAAACAAAACATCAGCGCACAGTGACAATCATGGTAATGAAAGTAAATTAATTCGAAATATATGAATACATGTAATAAAACATACAAGTCAAAAAATCAAGGCACTCATTATCATCTTTTCATCTTTCTTGTTTGATTTAAAAACTAAGTCCCCTCTTCATGATCATATTTCATGTATAAGGGTTCATCTTCATCTTCATGTACACTAATATCTTCTAACTACTATATCTCAAAGGAAATATCATCCTCAGGAATATTCAAATATTCATTACTTTCAACATCAATTTGTTCTTGATGATTATTGTTCGATAGAAGTACAATGGACCAATTCTTCTTAGTAAGATTCAAAATAAAAAACACTTGTTTAGCTTGTGATGTTAAAAATAAAAGGATTATCTTTATACATGCATTATTCATCTCACCGTACCTTGTCCATCGTGTATATGATTGATCAATTCCATGATACACTAAATGATGTAGCAAATCCAGTGGACTAATCCGCTTTCCATAACAACAAGATAAGTAAAAACACAAGATTTTGTTAGGATAATTTGTATGCTCACTTGCAAGTCTAATAAACTTTTTCACACTATCTATATATTCCCTTGAACACTGATCAGATGATATCCATTTTTTTATTCATCTATACCTTAAACATATTTTAAAAAGTGGTTAGTTGCTTGCCTCTTGCAGTTACTAATTATTTTTATCTTCTGTTAGGATCATTTGTGTGGCGCTTAAGCCAATACACTAGCTATGACACTTATAATAGAAAGTGTCACAGCTTCTAAATTTTTTTTTTTAAAAATAATTATCCACAAGAGGGGCACTACTAAATGCCTGTTTTTTATAGTAGTGATGTACATTGTTATTTGATGAAAGCTAAAGGGTATTTACATAATAAATGAATTAAATGTGAAATTTTACTTTCCTGATATTATATATTTATATCATTATTCTTAAGTTTCTTGCTACTAGTCTGTCACATTGATAAGCTTTTGTCAATTTTTAATTAGCACAATGGTAAACTTTTGCTAGTGATTTATTTTCTGCTGATTGCTCATTTTGAATAGTTTACAGTCTAGTTATTGATTAATTTCATAATGTTTCTGTTTTTTGGTTCCATGATTTGTACACAGTCTATATCTTTTGTCTTTAAATTTTTTAATGTATATAGGCTCTTGAATAGAACTTTACAATTTTCTATGTGATTTTTGTGTGCTTTTGCTCATTTATTGATATGCTTTATGTTTGTGTGTTTTTGCTTATTTATTAATATGCTTTATGTTTTTTCACTTTGTTAGATGGACTACGAATTTAAATATTTTATAATGGTACGCCAGTGGCTTGAATTGCGCCAAAAGTAAGAGGATTAATAATGTGTGCTGTTGCACAAGTATATGCCAGTGGGATCTGTCCTAAAAATACAAGTTACAATCTGAGTGTCAAGAGGAGGGAACGTGATGAAACTGTACATGATATTGATAACCTTGTTTCACGAGGTAAATAATTGCCTGAACAAGATAATTCATGAGAAAATTTTAAAAAAATATCATTTAAATTTTAAAATTTTAAATAAGTGATTTAACAATAAAATGATTTGTTAATTGTATTATTATTCTTGTTAATTCCATTAATGACTTTATTAATGAGGTTTTGAAATTTAAAAAGTATTTTTTTAGAATTTTCTCATAATTCATCTGCTACTAATAGTACTTACAACAAGTGGACCAAGAGTGTGCCTAGAGAGCAAGAAAATAATTTAAAGGAATTAACAAATGCAATATATACACTGGCTGAGGCGCTTAATAATTTGAAGGAATTAACAAATGCAATATATACGTAGAAAATTAATGTTGTTGCGTGAAATTTGTACACACAGACGTTGTTTTGACTTTGGTCTCCTCATCAGTGATAAAATTTCCCCAATTTTCCTATTAAATTTGGGTGGTTCTTTTTGAAAAAGAAAGGAATGATATTTTCATAGAAGGGAATTAATTTTTTTTGTTTTTAGGACTTAATTATAAAATTTTTAAAATTATAGGAATCGAGTTGCAGTGAGTCAAAATTCAGAGATTAAATTATATCAAGTTAAAATTATATGAACCAGAAGATCAATTTTTCAAATATTAAAATATCATTCCTTTCCATTAAAATAATTTAGTAATTTATTATTTAGAGATTATATGAAAAATAAAAATCTTTTTACATTTGGTTATAATTTTAAAAAATGATTTACTTTTATAGCGATTTTCAATTTTTATAATATTTTCTTTGATTTCATCACACATCTCCTGTTATTTCAGTTTATTTAAAGTAGTTTAACATATCTTATCTTTTTTTAGATTCTTATTACTTTAAAAGTTTAAAAAAACCTTCTAAAATTTCTTAAAAGTATTTCTTTACAAAAAAAAAAGGTGATATATTTAATCAATGTTTTTTCTCATGTAAGCGCGCGGCTAATCCACTTAAAAGCATCGACTCAAAATGATTTAAAATGCAATATTTTAAAAAGATTCTGATTATTTAAAAAAATTGAAACAGATATAATAAAATTTCTTAAAAGTGTTATTTTAGTAAAAAAAAAAAAGGTTTAAACAAATGAGTAGATATTTTATACCTAAAATTATGGAACTGGAAATAATATTGAAGGTTATCTTGTGCGAAAATCAATAAATAAACCAAACATATAAATTAAGATAAACTAGAATGTAACCTTTGGTCTTTTAGAATTTAAATATCATTATATTATTCTATCTAATAAATTTTATTTATTCTGATAAGATTTGAAATAAGTGAAAATTATCTAGTTTTATTACTTTATCTTCTTAATTAGATAAGACATATATCATCTAAATAAACTATCATCTTAATTGTGATAAGGAGTATAATTCATCTTAATTAGGTTTCGCTCTATAAATTGAGAGATAACTGCCTAACAACATACACTAAACATTGTTTCCAAGTTAGAATTATTCAACAAGATTTTACTTCGCAACAGGTATGCAAGTTCTTTTACATTATTATAATAAGTCTTATAAATACATTGTCTTTCTAAATATTTCAGTAATTGAATTCATTATAATTTTCTTTACCTGAGTTATAAACTTTATATTTAAGGTACACCCAGCTTCTTAAAATATATTTTTTTTTCATTGGTGTAATTCTATCCTATAACATTAAAAATAAGCAAATTTACCATCAAATGGCTAAACCTAACTGACCCCTCCTTAAACCATTAAGAAAATCCTTCTCTCTCAAACCCTTCCTCCTTTCTCACCTTCAAGAAAATTTAGAGACAGCACCAATCCATCCCCTCATCTCCTTCAAATTGGGTCGGTGTCATTTATTTTTTTCTTTCAGCAACAAATTTTATATAAAATTATGGAATTTCTATCCTACTGAAATCTCAAGAGGTAGAACTTGATGGCTGTGGCTGTGGCTTGAATTCTGAATTTTCTCCGGAGAGAAAAAGGAGGTTGGATTTGATAAGGAATGATGACTTTAATTTTTCTCTTAGTAAGAGATACTAGAGTTGGAGAATGGGGTGAGGTTGCTCCATTTTTAAGATTTTAAGAGTAAAATTATATCATAGAATATTTTAGAGCTATGGATAGTTGGATGCACTTTAATCTTAAATTTTATTCTTTTATTTGTTGATAATGATCAAGTGTTAGATGTACTTACCCTAAACTTTATAATTTTTATTTATTGATGATTGCTTAATATATTGTTTGTTACCTTAGGAATATGGAATATTCAAAGCAATTAGCTGAATTGAGAAGGGCAAAGAGACTCTTTGAGCTTATACCAAGAGATATTGTTAACACCCTGTGTGATAACTTATCAATTAAAGATCAATTTCGATTTGCTAGAGTTTGTAAATCAACTCGTTCTTCGGTTTACGAACGAGCAAACCCTATAGCACTTAAAGACACTCCATGGCTGATTGGTCTTACTGACAACTTATCATCATTTTGCCAAACAACATACGACAACCAAGTCACATGTTATCAAATAGGAACAAGACCATTCAAATATTATGAACCAAACATTCTTGGATACTCTAAAGGATGGTTTTATGTTCACTATTCTCGCAACAACTTCATCCAACTTGTGAATCTCTTCATCGATGTTCAAATTGACCTCCCCCCTTTGTCCACCATGGTTATACCTAAATTTAAATGCCGCTTTCTCTATGCTCAAGCTTTTGCATTATCATTATGTAAATCTATGAGGCCTCTTATGATTGCAATTGTTGATCAATATGGGGATTTGGCGTTGTGCAAGACTTATGGAGACAGTGCATGGAAAGCTCATGAACATCATCACCGAAATGAAGGATATTATGTTAATGTAAAATTTTACCATGAAAAGTTGTATGCTATGAGAAAGCAGGAATTTCACACCGTTGACATATTTAAAGTTGGCTCTGATGATTTGAGGCTTTTCCCTATAGGGGTTATAGAATATCAAAATATCATTAATATTTCATTATTGAACTCAACACTACAAGCATATATAGTGGAGGATTCTAAAGGAGATAATATGTTTATTGTGATGGAATATCAATGTATGTTTGGTAAGGTTTTTGAATTTGAGGTCTTTAAGGTGGTAAATGATGGGGATGAGTTCGTGAGGATGAACTATTTGGGGGATCATATTATATTATTAGATGACTCGTATTCTAATATTATTAATGTTAAAGATTGTTCCCCCTCTGATATTTTTAAAGGCAACCAAATATGTTTTAAGGGTGGTTTTTATCATGATGTTGGTATCTATTCACTCAAAGACAGAACTACTATTTGGAAATATCCAAATATGGGCCTGCGATGCCGGCAATGGATATTTCCCAAATTTATTACAACAGCTGAATGTGATTGTAAGTCACATTGATATTGCATCAAGGGGTCAAGTAAGGCAAGTCATCCTATGCAACACTCAACTTTCAAGTGGCGTTCTTAAAGGAAGAATTTTGAATATCATATTTTTCTCAATTAAGTCTTCTTTTTTTTTTTTGCTTTTTTGTGTAATTTTAATACTTTAAAGAATCATTTTATATTCAACGTATTATTGATTAGAAAGATTTATATTTTTTTATATTTTGAATTATTCAAATCTATAGCAAGTAGTTAGTCCATATTTGTTAACGAACTCTTTTTTTTTTCATTTTAACTTTAAGTGCATGCCAACTCTAAAGTTAAATGAGGTCAGGTCGTTCATTCATTATATTATTGTCAATTTATCATTGTTTGACTAGAAAGTAAGAAAAAAATCATAAAATTGTAAATAATTACTCTAAGAAATTAATAAAAAATGAGTCTGTAAAATTATAAATAAACCAGAGAGATTAATATTATTTTTTAGCTAATGTAAAACATTAAAATATCATTTTAATTAATGATCTTGATGGGGTACGAGTGCTTATCGGACCACTTGGCACCAGCATCGCTTAGTAATTAAAAATATTATATTTTTTTAATAACATCTTTTCTAAAATAGAAATAATTTATTATTTGATAATTTAAATCTTATTACTATTATTTAAAAATCTTCACGTTGTGATTTAAAATTCAACTCTTATACAACAACGTAACAACAAAATTCAACTCTTATAAATCTTCCTTCAAAATTTATAAACCCTATGTAAAACAATTACAGAATTTCTAGTTATTTTACATAAAAAAGAATTTCTGAATATTTTCAAATAAAAATATGAAAAATAACAATAAAATATAAATCAATCTATATACAGAAAAAACACTGAATTTGGTCATAAGTCCATATAAACATTGATTTTTTTCAGATATTTGAAAATAAAAATATGATAGATAAAAAAAATAAAGAATATAATAAATAGCTTTGTTGGTTTGATTGTTAAAATTGTTTTGGTGACCAAGGGTCATAGCCTGTGATATTGGTCAACTAAGTCCAATTGAAATATCTAAATTCAAATTTAGGCATATACTTTTAACAAATTTTTAATTAGGTCATAGAATATAAATAGAGATTTTTGAATGATGTTAAAAAATCATAATACCTTAATTGTGGGAGCTAAAAAAATGATAGAAATATGAAATCTGCAAATAAAAAAAATATTAACTACAATTAAAAAATAAAAAATATATTAATATTAATATAAAATCAATTTCCATTTACACCATTTTACCTCATATGCAGATGATACATGGTTTTTAACTCTGTCCCCAACCTCCTTTAAAGTATCCTTAGCGACTCTCACACGATGAAGGGGTACTCCCAAAGTTCCTACAGACAAAGCTAAAGAAAACTCCAGTTAACATGATCACAAGCTTTTTTAATATCTATTTTAATTACCATAAAGCCCTTTTTGCCCGTCATATTCCTTGTCGAGTGAATAACCTCCCGAGCCACTATTATATTCACATTGCTATGTCGTCCAGGAACAAAGCTACTCTGGTTCGCAAATAAAATTTTTGGAAGTAAGGGTTTCAGCCGTCCCGCAATCACCTTTGTAATTATTTTGTAAATCACGTTACACAAACTGATTGGTTGAATGCCGCACATAGTTTCCAGTGGATTTTTCTTTGGATTTGGACTAGGAGCGTTACACATAATTATTTTATGAAGTATGTCTTTGTGATTATGTTTATTATCCTTACAATCTTTTAATATTATAATTTGGAGGATTACTCCCAATTGGCTTATGAATGATAAGAACAATAATATAAAAAATTTATAAGATAATGGATTGAATCATCATGGGTGAGTCAAGAATTTAGAGATAGGGTCGCATCAAGTCATAATCGGAGTATTGAGTTATAAATGAGTGAAATATTGAAGGACCAAAAATTTAATTTGTTTCAAAAATTATACATTGTTTCAAATGTTAAATCTAACTATTAGAAGTTGATATAGTAATTAGTGGAAAGAAAGATGAGTACTCCCCTACCACCATGAAGATACAATATCAAAATTTGACATCCAATAAATAAATAAAATAAGTTTCACAAATCGTTAGTCTCATTTTATACGATCCTTTTTTTATATATAGGGTGGCTTGTTCTTTTTTTATTCCACAACAAGGGGGTCTGTTCAAATTTTTAAAAGGAAAAAAAAAAGTTCCCTAATTTATTGTTTAGAAATTATATAAAAAGTAAATTTTTTGTGTATTTGGTTATAATTTAAACAATGATTTACTTTTATAGCGATTTTCAATTTTTACAATATTTTCTTATATTTTTTATTTTATCAATATTTTCTTTGATTTCATCACACATATATAATTATTTCAGTTTATTTAAAGTAGTTTGACATATTATCCAACTAGAAATAATATATAAAGTCATCTTATACGAGAATCAATGAATTAATTAAACATATAAAAATAAACTAGCTAGAACGAAACCTCTTAAAATGATTGGCCTTTTCGAATTTAAATATCATTATATTGTTCTAGCTAACCAATTTTATTTATTCTAATGTGATTTGAATTAAGTGAAAATTATCCGATTTAATTACTTTATCTTTTTAATTAGATAAGGCATATATATTCTAAATAGACCATCATCTTAGTTTTGATAAGGGACATAATTAAACCTTTCAAGAAGACCAATAATTTCAAAAAGTTTCTCTCTGTATAGAGGGAGAGAAAGACAACTGCTTAACCACATACACTAAACATTGTTTTGATGTTTGAATTACTCAAACAAGATTTTACTTCCCAAGAGGTACGTGAGTTCTTTTACATTACTTTAAGAAGTCTTACGAATAAATTGTCCTTGTAAATATTGAGATCATCATATGATATTTTGTTTGTGTTCATCATAAAATATTTTTCTTAGGGGTGCAATTGAGTTCTGCCTTAGAATATTAAAAAGGAAAAATTAGGGAGAAGGATCAAGAAAAAAAAATATTTATTAATAAGGACCTTAAAAATGGTAATTATTAAAAAAATACTAAAAATTAAAATATAAATCTTTATGAAATTAACCCTAACCATATTTTCTCAACCCCATCTTAACTATTTGACTGCTGGTTATCCATTGATGTTCCTCCTCAAAAGCATCCTTAAATTGAATTGGTTTTTATTTAGACATTAAGATTAATATGATATTGACACTTTATTTAAGAATATATCATTTAAAAATTTTACATTTTAGCTTTTTTTTTTAATTTTTATAACATTCTTTGAGGTGCATCCTGTTTGTTTAAGCTTTTTTTTCATATGAAAAATCACATATTTTTAAAAGAAATATATTATAACATTTTTTTGCAACTTTAATTTTACCGTAAACCCAACCTACCCTCGCCTTGGGTTATCTCTTATTGGGGGAAAAAATCCTTTCCTCCCAAACCCTCCCCCTTTGTTCTCATGCCAGAGAATATCCAAACCCCCGATCCGTCTGAAGGTGTCGGCGAGAGATGGCAGCCAAAGCATCCGATGATATCATCCGATGATATTATTTACTTAATTATTCTTCTAATTCGTTTAGCAACAAATTATTTTAGGGGTTCCTTTTTATATAAAATTATGGAATTTCTATCTTACTGCAATCTGAAGATGGCGGCGGTGGATGAACTTTGCATTTTCTCTCCAATAGAAAAGAGAGAGAGGGTTTGAGAGGGAAATATGGCTTTCTTTTTTCTCTCAGGAAGAGATAGCTGCTAACTAAATATTTTAGAGTATATGCACCTTAACCCTAAACTTTATACATTTATTTGTTGATGATTGATTAATATATTGATTGTTATCTTAGGAATATGGAAGATTCAAAGCAATTAGTTGAATTGAGAAGGGAAAAGGGATTCTTTGAGCTTCTACCACTAGATTTTCTTGAGATCATGTGTGATAACTTATCAATTAAAGATCAACTTCGATTTGCTAGGGTTTGCAAGTCATCTCGCTCTTTGGTTTATGAACAACCAAACCCTAAAGCACATAAAGGCACCCCGTGGTTAATTAGTCTCACTAACAACTCAAATTGTTGTGCGAAACAATATACGACAATCAAATCACATGTTATCAAATAGAAACAAGACCATTCAAACATTCTAAACTAAAATTCTTGGATACTCTAAAGGATAGTTATATGTTCATTATTTTCACAGTGACTTAATCCAACTTGTGAATCTCTTCACCAACGTTCAAGTTGATTTCCCATCTTTGTCTAGCATGGTTATACCAAAATCTAAATGTCGCTTTCTCTATGCTCAAGCTTTTGCCTTATCTTTATGTAAATCTATGAGACCTATTATGATCAATATGAGGACATAGCTTTATGCAAGATAAATGGGGGCAGTGCATGGAAAGCTCATGATGATGTTCATCGTCAAGAGGAAGGGGCGGGCCGGGCTATGTTAACGTAACATTTTACAATGGAAAGTTGTATGCTATGAGAAAGAAATTCCAAAGGGTTGACATATTTAAATTTGGCAATGATCATTTGAGGCTTTTTCTTATGGGGGCTAAAGAATATTCCCCTGTTATTGATCTTTCATTATTGAACTCACTACAACAAGAATACCTAGTGGAGGATACTAAAGGAGATAATATGTTTATTGTGATGGAATATCAATGTATGTTTGGTAAGGTTTTTGAATTTGAGATCTTTAAGGTGGTACATGATGGGGATGAGTTTGTGAGGATGGTTGATTTGGGAGATCATATTATGTTATTAGATCACTCGTATTTTGAGATTATTGATGTTAAAAACTGTTCCACATCTGATATTCTTAAAGGCAACCAAATATGTTTTAAGGGTAGTTTTTATCATGATATTGATATATATTCCCTTAAAAATGGAGCTACTAATGCAATGCCAACAATGGATACTTCCCAGATTTATTACTACAATTGAATGCGATTGTGAGTCATTGATATGCACAAGGGGGCCAGTGGCATACTAAGAAGAAGAATTTTAAATATCATATTTGGCTCAATTCATTCATTTTATTTTTTTATGTAATTTTAGTATTGAATAGAGTCATTTTATATTTAGTACATTATTGATTAAGATTTGAATTTTTTTTTATGTTTTGAATTATTCAAACCTATTATTAGTAGTTAGCTCATATTTGTTATTGAACTTTTTTGTTTTAACCTCAAACCCACTCTAAAGTTAAGGGTGGCTAGTAGCATAATTTCAGTCATTCATTTGATAGTTGTCAATTTTATCATTACTGACGAGAAAGTGAGAGAAAAGGTTTTATAAAAAGGTAAATCTGTAATTTTAACAATAACTAAATTGTGCTCCTCGGTGCGCACAGGGAGCTTATACATATGTTGATCTTTTTCTGCTTTTTCACTTCAATTAAAATTGATGTCATTATAGACAATCTTAATGTCATGACACTATTGCTTTGACTTAATCATCAACTGAAATTTAATTATATATACTTTTGTGAAAGACTAAACATAGGAGAAAAGTTACATGGTGATTTTTTTTAAAAAAATATCATGTGCATCCCATTTGTTGCTCCTTGAGCTTATAAAATTGGAGTTATTACATCTTTATTACCCAAGCCTTCTCCTGCATCATATTACCCGAGCATTTTAAGTAGATTTCTTATTATAGGTAAACTTTAAAGGGAAAGAGAAATCCTGAAAAAAAAAAGGGAAAAGATAAATTTTCTTAGGGGTTTTGTTGCAAAACTATTAGATGATTATATTAAGAAATATTTATCTTACTTAAGATTTGGGTCTCTCTATTGGGTTTTCTCCATCTTTGAGACTAATCTGGGCCGAAATGCTTCATGAGTTGGGCCTTACACATGCATTATTTAAATATATGACCATACATTTAGGGTATGTTTGGTTTAAGGAGAATGGAGGGGAGGGGAGGGATTTGTTTGATTTGCTAAAAATGCCCTTGGCTATTATATATATATATATATATAATAAATAAAATCATGTAATATAATTTTGGATATTTACTAGTATAATTATAGTTATATATATTTAATTTTTATAATTATTAAATTATAATTTTATATTTATAATATATTTTATTAAACATTATACATAATTTTTAAGAAAAAATAAATAAAAGAGTAAAATTGTCTAAATTAAAATATTTTCCCTCCCCTCCTGAATCAAATAAGGTAACATTAAAATCCCTCATCTTTCATAACTCCAAATGAGATAATATAAAACTCCCTCCCCTCCCCTCCGTTGAATCAAACAGACCCTTACTATTTACATAATTAAGGGATAACACTTCAACAAAAACACATGTACATATAATTTATTTGTTGACCATACACAAAAATGTGTGTGCCAACTAAACAAAGGAAGTTCTTTGATACAACATGATGCATATATTATGGATTATAACACATTCTATTATGCTTAATTATAACATATATCATCGTTGATTATAATAGATTTTGCTATTCTACTAAATCATAACGATGCACTTCTTTCATTGATTAAATTTTACTAATAAAGAAAATGGAACATTAATCCGCTGTCTTAATGCTTCCACATGTATAAGCATAGAACTCAATAAATTGTTTCAAAGTATAGCCTTCCCTAATTGTTGTATTATTGAGTTTAACCCACACACCATCAATTCTTCACCCTAAAAGGTAACCGAAGCGTGAATATCAAATATTTAGTATACCATCCACAATTTACATACATCAACATCACAAAAAAATATTAACCAAAACATAATAAAAAGTATTCCCAGCAAATTATCAATGTAATAAACACTCACTAGTTCCATTTACACTTAGATAATACATTTGTCTATAGTGACTTTCAGAACAAGATTCTTCTTGTAGCATTTATATGAACTGAAATGTAAATTCTTGGAATGATTTAAACAAGGCCTTCCAATATAACATGTGCCTTTTCACAAAAGGTTTGATTCATCTATGTATTATAACCTCTTTCTGCTTTAATTCAGAATTGTCAAGATAAAACAGTGTCAACTTTATCCAAAAACTTAGTCCACACAGGGAGTGAACCTAATAGTTGGCCACATGTCAATATACATTATGCTTATAATAAAAAGCAAGCAACTTGTACCTATTCAAAAAGAAAAAAGAAAAAAGAAAGCAAGCACGTTTCACAAAATTAGCATATCTCTTTTCAATAGGTAGGACTTTATCAAGGTGCAGACTTCATTTTCCAAATTTAATACTTTATGTTTAAGGATCAAAAAGACCACACAATAGTTTTTTGATTATTTAGAGGACATAAATTAAATGGTGCTTTAACAGCTTAAACCATGTTTCATAAAATAGCATTATCACAATACAGATTTTCAAGGCCTTATAGAATTCTTTTACAACCCACTTTTCCATCATTATCTTTAATATAAAAGGAGAAGGATTACTGCTAAACCAAACTATACTTAGAATTGAAAAGAATCTCCAAAAAAAAAAAAGGTGATACCAAAGATGTTGCAATCATAGTATACAACTATTAATATATATTAGATTAAAAGAGTACAAATTTATGATGAACAATTTCACATGCTCTCTTAGTCTCTCTCATCAAAGCTCCTCTCTAGATCTCTGACACTACCACCACCCACTGACTTCATATGCTCTGGGCTAACGGTGTTAGGGGCTGATGTGGAAAAATATTTCAGGTGGCAGTATCCCATTGGTGTACTAGACGTAAGGAACCTAAGGAGCTAGACATAAGTTTTATCCATTACGCTATAATATTTTCTTTGATTTCATAGCACCTGTCCGATTTCACTTTATTGAAAGTAGTTTAACATATCTTTTTTTAGATTATAATTATTTTAAAAGTTTAAACAAACCTTCTAAAACAGTATTTTTTTTAAACAAAAAATGATATATTTAATCAACATTCTTTCTCATCTAAGCGTTCATCCACTTAAAGCATATACTCAGAACAATTTTAAATATAATTTTTTAAACATTCTGATTATTTAATAAAATTGAAACAGATATAATGAAATTTCTTTAAAGTAATTTTTATTTAAAAAGTTTAAAAAAATGGGCTAATATTTTATACCTATAATTATTGAACTGGAAATAATATTTAAATTTAGGAGAAAATCAATAAATAAACTAAACATATAAATTAAGATAAAATAGAATGAAACATATTAAAACTATTGGTCTTTCTGAATTTAAA
Organism: Albizia julibrissin; assembly: GCA_037074505.1. Taxonomy (NCBI): domain Eukaryota; kingdom Viridiplantae; phylum Streptophyta; class Magnoliopsida; order Fabales; family Fabaceae; genus Albizia; species Albizia julibrissin. The sequence continues at coordinate 24,108,558 of CM073489.1, forward strand.
TATAACTGTATCGTTTTAGCCAACCAATTTTTATTTACTGTGATACGATTTAAAATAAGTGACAATTATCCAGTTTAATTACTTTATCTTTTTAATTAGATAAGGCATATATAATCTAAATATAAGAGATATAAACTAATCAAAAATACCTATAATTTTAAAAGGTTTCGCACTATATAGAGAGGTAACTGCCTAACAACATGCAGTACACTAAACATTGTTTTGAAGTTAGAATTGTACATTCAAGTTCTTTTACATTATTACACGAAGTCCTACAAATAAACTGTGCTTGTAAATATTTGAGTTCATTATAAACCTTTTTTTCATCTGAATTTAAACTTCAGTAACATTTTGGATGGTTATACCTGAATTTTAAATAAGCAATTTTACCTTTAACCTAAGGGCTTGTTTGGTATGAGGAATTTAGAAGGTAGAGAAAATTTTTATGACTTTAATTTTAAAAAATTAGAGAAGTGAAGTTATAAATTTTTAATTTAATTTTTTATATTCTTTTATATTACATATTTTTTTATTAAAATTTTATAACTCTATTTCTTTACTTTTTTTTAAATCCAACTCATAAAATTTTTATTTTCCATCCCTTCCCCCATACCAAACAGCTCCTAACAGGCCTCTAAGCCCTAACACTGTTATCCCTTATATTAAAAAAAAAAAATCCTTTTCTCTCAAAACCCCCCCTCCTTTCACACAGCCAAAAAAATCTAGATAGAGCCCCAATCCATCATTATCGCCTTCAAATTGGAGTGCCACAGAATTCGTCCATGGTGACTGGGTACAGTATTTGAGTTGGCGAGAGAAGCTCTCTTATACAACACTCAACTTTTAAGTAGCGTACTAGGAGGAAGAAGTTTAAATATCATATTTGTCTCCATTAAATCATTTCATTTTTGTTTTTAATGTAATTTTAGTATTTAAAACAGTCTTTTTATATTTAGTGCATTAGTGATTAGGAAGATTTGATTTTTTTGTTGTTGATAATTTTAAATTATTCAAACCAATTACTAGTAGTTAGTACATATTTGTTATTGAACTTCTTTTCAGCGCAAGGGTGTCCTCTGGCGTAATCTCGTTCATTCATTAAATTGTTGTCTACTTTATCGTCAATAATTACTCTATAAAAGATTAATACGAAGAAGTTTGTAAAAATATAAATAAAAACCAAGAGATTAATTTAAATTTTTTAGCTAATGAAAAATATCAAAATATTCTTTTAATCAACGATCTTGATGGGCTACAAGTGATTATCGAACCACTTGGCAACATCATCGGTTTGTAATTAAAAATATTATACTATTTCAATAATATCTCTTTAAAATAGAAATACTTTATTATTTAATAATCTCAATCTTATTATTATTTAAAAACCTTCACACATAAAAGTCATCTTTTAAGATTTACAATGTTGTAAAAAATTCACAACTCAACTAAGGTATCCGAAATTTATAAATGAGTTTGTTTTCCAAGCAATAAGATTTGTAAATTAAAAGAGAGTGATAAATAAATTAATCTTCCTTTAAAATCGATAAACTCGGGATATTTTACATAAAACAAGATTCTGAATATTTTCAAATTAAAATATGAAAAATAACAATAAAATATAAATGACCAAAGTAGACAAATTTTTCAGATTGGCTCAGTTGTGAGGATCCTTTTTGGTAATATTTATAAAGGCATATGAGATAAACCAAAATTTGTATTTGCAATCTATATCTGTAATTTTATTGCAGAACCACTAAATATCTAGTATAAAAAAATCCTTAATTGCAAAAGTAAAATATATATAGAATTGTAGAAATGAACAAATCTATCATAACAGATTGATACTAATAATAAAAATGACAGAGGGAAGTAGAACGAAATCAGAAATACAAGAATGAAGGATATTCAAAGAGAACTTTTCCCAAAATCATGCTTGCCCTTCTCTCTTTGCTTCTCGACTTTATGCTGCATTTTCCCCCTCCTTCCATGTAGACCTGCTAATTCGGTTACTCCTACATGGCATTAGAGGCATATCTTCTTTGGACCTGTCCTCCTCATTTGTACTGCCAGCAGCTTGGGCCTCTAATACTTCATCGTTTCTAGGCCCATTCATAACAATACTCCCCCCGTCAACCTTGACCTTATCCTCAAGGTCAAATGCTGGATAAAGAGACCAGAAGGAATCAAGATCTTCCCATGTAGGATGTTCTAAACTGTCACATTGGACTTGAATTTGAGTGACCAATGCGTCTCGTATCTTCACTATTAGAGTAAGCAAAATTTTGAGGGGCTGAAGAATGGGTCCAGAGAGATCAGTCATAGCTAGTAACGGTTAATAGGAGCTAGTAGGGTCTCCATAACATTTCTTAAGTAGAGACATATGGAAGATCGAGTGGATGCGAGCCTCAAGAGGTAATTGCAACCATTGTTGTCAAACTCGCCAAGTTTGACTAGTGTATGTTTTTAGCTAATGAAATTGAGTTAACTTGCTTATAGATCTATATATAAACTCGATCAAACTCGGTGAACTCATCGTTTCACAATCGAGTTGAGCGAGTCAAAGATATGGGTAAGAGAAATCAGAGATCTGGATAGTAACAAACTAAAAATCTTCAAAAAAAAACAAAACAAAAGCTAATATAATTTTAAAAAAGAAAAATACACAACACTTACACAACTTGCCCTATTTTAAGCTTGTAGACGTTGCACTATCGTCCCACCGTCTTTGTTTTCCAAGTTCGTAGCTTTTATCTTTCGTTTGTCTTTCTTTCGTTGTTCCTACTAGTTTTTTAAAAGAAGATCGAAAGAAGACAAAGAAGAAGAAGAGAGAACGGAGGTAAGGGGGAGAGAGAGAAAAATTTAGGCAAAATGAAATAAGACATATGCAATTTGTTTCTCGTGAGTGTGATGTGTGTTTTTACTTCTCGTGATATGTGAGGATTGAGGAGTGTGTTGTGAACCATTAATTCTTGTGAGATGTGAGGACTGAGGAGTGTGTTGTGTCAGTGTGCCTGTGCCTTCACGTGATTGTAACTTGTAAGCTTATTTCTTTTTGATTTTTTTTATTAAAAAATATTCTTGATTTTGGTGAAGGTTTGACTTCTAAGGCTAAAGTGTTTGAAAAGTGTGAAGCAATTAAACAAAGGAGTAAAAAGGAGCATATCACTATAGACGAAAGCTGTAAGGTATTTCGTCCTTTCGTTGCTTTTATTTTCATTGCTTTTAATTAATCAATATTTCATTATTATATTGTTTTCATGAAGATCATGAGGGAGTAGGGAGCTTGCTTAAAATACTATGTGAATATTTTCTTTTTGACAATGAGATATTAGAACCTTGTTTTATCATTGTCTAATGGGATCCTTATGGCTATAATAATATTTTATTTATTGAACACTATCCTAGATTAAATAAACTATATTCTGAGAACTAATAAACTAAGGTGAAGCCCTTTTTTTTTAACCTTGAGATATTAGATGTCTTTTTAATAATAATGAATTTTTTTCCTTAATTTTTTTAGATTCATACAAAAAAAAGAAACCATTTGTATCAAAAGAAGATGAATGATTTGGCATTTGTCATGTGCAATTTGAAACTTACAAGGAAGCAAAAGAGTAGAGCTTTCAATTATGATTTTGATGATATCTATTCTGATGATGAGTAGATTACTGAAGGAAGGATAGATGCAGACAATGTGGAGGAAGAGGATTATGAGGTTCTTAAACCTCATGAAATTAATGAGAATATGGCTAATCCATTATTTGATGTTGACTTGAATGTTGATTTTAACATTGATGATGTTAGGGAAAATTATAACGATAATGATGACATGGGCAATGCGAATGGAGATTATAATGGTGAAGGTGAAGAATTTGAAGACAATAGAGATAATGATAACCTCACATTTGATGATCTTTATTGAATTTATAATTATTTTTATTTAATTATGTTTAGTGACTTAATATTAGTACATGAATTTTGTATAAATTTTTATGCTAAGTATGATACATTATGAATGTTAATTTAATTTAATTTATTTGAATTTAAAATATATTTAAACCAAATTGATGTCATTTTAGTATTTTAATTATTTTATCCTATAATTTTAATTGTTATTTATTAATAGAGGTAAACTCTTACGAGTTTACATTTCTGAGTTTACGTCCCTCTCATAAGTTTGATGAAACTCACGAGTTTGACAACATTGATTGCAACCGATAAGCAACTGAACCAATCCATGAAATAATAGGATAAGGACCGAAATACCGTAAAGAAAGTTTATGAGGAGGATAATCTTGTAAAGATTGCTAATGATACGGTTGGAGCTTGACAAATACATTGTCACCCACTGTAAAGGCCTTCTCAGTCTGAGTTTTATCAACATAAAACTTCAAGCGAGTCTGAGCTTTCATCAAATTATTCTGTAATTGGACAAGTAAAGCATCTCGCTCAACAAGTTGTTCCCGTACTGACATAGGAACATCCATCGATTGGTTCAATTGAATGAGTTTAGGAGGTTCTCAACCAAACAAGACTTTGTAGGGGATCATGCCTATGGAAGTATAAAAGGATGTATTGTAGCAGAACTGGGCCCAGGGTAAAAGCTTAGCCTATAGACAAGGGCAGTGATGAACATAACACCTCAAATGCATTTCGAAGCAATGATTTAAGGCTTCGGTTTGTCCATCACTTTGAGGGTGACAAGAGGAACTCATACATAAGGAAGTACCCTGACACTTAAATAAGTATTTCCAAAAAGAACTAGTAAATATTCGATCGCGATCTGAAACAATAGAGCGAGATATCCTATGTAAACCAATAATATGATGAACAAAAATTTCAGCAACAGATTCAGCAATATAATTGGATTTTAAGGGCAAAAAATGTGCAAATTTAGACAAACGGTCAACTACCATAAAGATAACAGTATAACCTATAGAATTGGGTAAATCAATGATAAAATCCATAGCAATATCTTCCCAAACCTGAGAAGGAAGAGGAAGAGGTTACACAAGCCCATATGGTGATTGCCAAATCGATTTAGCCTGCTGACAAATATTGCAGCGTTGAATGAACTACTTAATATCATGTCGCATGCCGTGCCACTAAAATTCAGCAATAATTCGAGCATAAGTACGTACTGTACCAGTATGTCCCCCAATTTTTGAACAATGAAACTCAAATAGAATAAGTTGCAGAAGCTCCTTATTGTCATGAGGCAAAACTAAGCCCTATTTAAAAATTAACCATCCTTGATGAATACTATAGTTTGGATAAGCAGCTGTATTCTGTTGTACTTTATCATGTAGTTCCAGTAATTTAGTAAAGGCATTAATAGCTTCTTGAATCCGATTAAAGAAATCATTTGTGACAAAGGTAACAACCATAGATGAATGAGAAAGAGCATCAACTACAACATTAGATTTGCTAGATTTATATTCAATTCGAAAGTTATAACCAAGTAATTTTGGTAACCATGCCTCCTATTCTGGGGTTTAAATGACTTGGTCAGCCAGGTGACGTAGACTCTACTGGTTAGTCTTTATAGTAAAGGGATAGCCCACCAAATAATACCAAAATTTGGAGATAGCTTTAGTTAAGGCATATAACTCACAGACATGGGCAGATTGAGTTTGCATTCTTAGAGATAATTTCTTTGAGAAAGAAGCAATGGGATGATGATTCTGACTTAAAATAGCTCCAATACCAGAACCAGAAACATCAACCTCTATGATAAATGGCTGAGAAAAATCTGGTATAAACAACACAAGGGCAATCATTAAAGCTTGTTTCAAATTTATAAAAGCTACTTAAGCAGTAGGAGACCATAAGAAAGAATCCTTCTGCAATAAATTAGTCAAGGGTATGGAAATAGTGGCATAATTCTTGATGAATCATCTTTATTACCCTATCAAACCTAAGAAGCCGTGCAACTGTGACATTGATACTAGTGTATGCCAATTGTTAATGGCAGCTAGTTTAATGGGATCCATTTCCACACCATTAACAGATACTATATTTCCTCAGTATTCAATTCGATCAGCAATAAAAGAACACTTGGAAAGTTTAGCATAAAGATGATGATGCAATAAACAGTTCAATACTAATTGTAAGTGATGAAAATGTAAGGACCAATCCATACTATAGATAAGGATGTCATCAAAAAATACCATCACGAATTTATGGAGGAAATGATAAAAAATGTCATTCGTTAGAGCTTGAAATGTGGCTAGTGCGTTGGTAAGGCCAAATGGCATGACCAGCCATTCATAAAGTCCATGGTGGGTCCTAAAAGCTGTCTTATGACGATCCTCATATTTAACCAAGATTTGATGATACCCCGAATGAAGATCAAGTTTGGTAAAGAACTTGGCACCCTTTAAGTCATCAAGTAACTCATCAATAATAGGGATAGGGTAAGAGTCCTTGACAATCATTGTATTAAGTGTACGGTAATCAGTGCAGAAACGCCACGTGTCATCTTTCTTTCGAACCAATAATACAGGAGCTGAAAAGGAACTAATACTTGGTTGGATTATGCCTTGTTCTAACATATCATTCACATGGTTTTAATAATAGTTTTCTGGCTAAATGGATATCTGTAAAATCATACCTTGATTGCCTGCATACATGCCTATAAAGGAATGACATGATCATGAGATCGAGGAGGAGGTAGACCTTTAGGTTACGTAAAGACAAATTTAAATTGTTTGAGCAACTGCAATAAATCATCTGGCATATACGAAGGAAAATTGATTTCAAGGGAAGATTCCGTAGGAACTCAAATTAAAGTAGATAATCCTTAGACTGTATCTGTAGCTTGGATTCGTTTGAAATGATAATACTGTAAGAGTTTGTTGGAAGAAGACTGAGTACCAATCAAAGTAATGAAAGACCCATTCAAATAAAACTTCATAGTTCCTGTACACACAATCAGCGACATGAGGACCCTAGGTTGTTAACCAAGAAGCTCCCATCACTAAGTCAGAGCCTGTAATGGGCAAAACATAAGCCAAGAGAGTAATATTATGGCCTTGAATATTAATAACAAAAACTTACACTATACCTTCGCCACGCATAAACTGACTATTACCTACCATCACGCAATTATTAGCAAAATGGAAAGGCAATTTAAGGTGTGACACAATTCTTAGATGAATGAAATTATCAGAACTTCCACCATCAAATAGAATCTGTACAGTAATGCCATGAATAGAGCCAAAAAAGTGAATAGTAGAATGGTTATAAGACCTATGAAATGCGTGGAACGAGACATAGGGAACACCCGAGTTTGACAATACCAAAGGTGCAGATTCGTCCAATGTAAGATCTATAGAAGGTATGACTTCTTGACATGGATCTTTATTATCAACTTGGAGCAAGAGAAAATGACGATTATAGCACTTATGATTTAAAGAAAACTTCTCATCACAGCTGTAACAAAGCCCTTTATCCTTTCTCAGTTGCATCTTAGCTGCTATGAGCTTCTTTATCGTAGCTGTTAGTCGGAATAGAGGTTGGGTAATATGCCGGCTGAGGATTTCAGACTCGCTAAGGGCAGAGTAGGAGAAATCAATTAGATCAATTTGGACGAGACTGAAGAAGCAGATGATGAAACCAAGCTAATCAGAGCTTTAAGACTCGACCCGATTAAGGTAGACCATTCATAAAAAAGGTGGGCCAAAAAGGCAGCCCGTTGCAATGTTAATGGCTCTTAGGAGAGAACTTCACTTAGAAGGTCTTGTTTGAGGCCACTTAAAAAATAGTCCCTTAAGGCTTCCTCTAATAAACCTTCAACTCTATTTGCCGTCGTAATGAACTCGGTATGGTAATCGAAGGCAGAACCCATTTAGGCCAACTTGAACAGCTTTATTTGTGGATTGTCAAAATGAGAAGGCGTTCAAGTGCCATAGCAAGAGCACGCCAAGTTGGAATCTGAGAGGTGGATTACAGTAACTGAAAACATGGAACCACAGAACCATCAAAGTGGACTGACGTGACGGTGATGCGTTGATCATCTAGAATTTGATAGAATGAAAAGTATTGCTCCACACAAAACAACTAGTTGAGAGTATCAGTGCCATCAAACCTAGGTAAATAAAGTTTAATTTGTTTCCCAAAAGGCAAGGAACCGCTAGAAGAAGCAAACAACAGAGATGGAGTGTTGGGATAAGTCACTTGAGTACTGATCGAGACAAAGTAGCTAAAGAATGCTCTAAGCTCTGCATACGCTTATTATTAGCAGTTAGGGTAGATTCAAAGGTTGTCATATGCATGTTAATAGCCTCAGCTAATTTCTGAATCTCAGCATTTATAGTCTGAAAACGTGTACTCTCAGCCATGGAATCAGAATGAAAGCACTAATGAGATAAATCAGAATTTGTATTTACAATCTATCTCTGTAATTTTATTGTAGAACCACTGAATATCTAGTACAAAGAATCCTTAATTGCAAAAGTAAAATATAGAATTGCATAAATGAACAAATCTATCACAACAGATTGATACTAATAACAGAAATGACAGAGGGAAGTAGAAGGAAATCATAAATACAGGAAGGAAGGATATTCAGAGAGAACTTTTCCCAAAATCATGCTTGCCCTTCTCTCCTTGCTCCCCGACCCTTTATGCTGCATTTTCCCTCACCTTCCATGTGGACCTACTAATTCAATTACTCCTATGTGGCATCAGAGGCATATCTTCTTTGGACCTGCCCTCCTTATTTAGACTACCAGTAGCTTGGGACTCTAATATTTCATCATTTATAGACTTATTGATGACAGCATCAGAGCAGAAGTGAGGCCTCTTCTTTTAGTCTCTGCAATCTTTTTTTCTCCCTACTTTGGACCGTCTTCAACTATGAACAATCCTTCTCTCATTTGAATTTTATTAAAAAAAACATGTGGAGCTGAGTTGGCACTAAGTTGGAAATTTTTTTGACACATGATTACTCACAGTTGACTTATAGATGATAATAAGAACAATAATATAAAAAATTTAAAAGATGAGGGATTGAATCATAGGTGAGTCAAAAGTTTAAGGACTAAAAGATTAATTCTTCGTTGCATCTCATTGGTTCATCTTTATCGTCAACAAAATTGCTTGTTCTTTGTTCAATTGGCCCAAAGCTAGCACTAGTATAAAATATAGATTTTAGACCTATTTTTTACACCTGACAAAACATGACACGTGTAGAAAGTGTGACCGGTGGCATTTTCGTAAATATATGAAGATAAATGAATTTTCTACACGTTATATCTTACAACACGTGTAGAAAGTGGGACTTTCTACACGTGTTATGAGAGAACAGGTGTAGAAAGTAAATTTAAACTATTTTTTCTTTAATATTAATGGCTTTAATTTTAATTTTAATTTTTTTAAAAATAAATAACAACTTTCTACACCGGTTGTGTCTTAACCGGTGTAGAAAGTCTGATGTTTCTACACGGGATGGATGTCCAACCCATGTAGAAAGGTTTCTACATGGGTTGGACTTCCAACACGTGTAGAAACATCAGACTTTCTACACCGGTTAAGACCCAACCGGTGTAGAAAGTTATTTTTTTATTTTTTTTAAAGAATAACGCCAACTTTCTACACCGGTTGGGTCTTAACCGGTGTAGAAAGTTACTTTCTACACCGGTTAATACCCAACCGGTGTAGAAAGTTGGCGTTATTCTTTAAAAAAAAAATAAAAACTCTCGCATTTGCTTGTTCTTCCTCAAAACTCATCGCCAAAACCTTCTGGATTTGCTATCTCGGTGTCCGACCTCTGCTTGGGCAAGCCGGCGTTGAAGCCGCTTCCACTGTTTGCTACCGTTGCCGACGCCCTAGCCGCCATCAAAACCTTAGACGACAAATTCATCAGCGTCTGGTACTGCAACGATCACTCCTTCGCTGCTCGAATCGGCTGCGCCTGTCTCTACGATTTTGCCTAAAATTTCAGGTCTCGTGAGGCATCTTGAGCCATCTTTTATGTACTTCTCACTTACCATATGATTTGTTCTGGAAATGTTACTCTTCCCCCTTTTCTTCTTTCTTTTCCCTAGATTCTTGTGGTGATTTTATTTATTTATTTTTAATTTTCACTAGGTTTACTGCATATCACTTGAGACTTCTGTGGAATTTTAATTGTTTGGTTGAAACTTGAAAAGCACGTAGTTCTGTTTTTTTTTCTCTTCAATTTTTGCAGTGATAACTGGAACAATGTCACTATTTAATGGCTTGTTTAGTTGACAAGTTCATTTATATCTGAAGTTGAACATATACGCACATTGGATCTCTAATTATCAATTGTTTATTAGCTTGTAGATCTGTAAATTTCACCAGTTCCTTTAGGTCATTCATTTGTATCCTTACAACTAAAGTCATAATTTTTATGGCTTTTTTAATAAGATTCATTTTGCGAGCATCTGTGTTCTGCCAATTTACTGCCTCATACTAGTTCTTTTGATCATTCATGACCTTAACCGTGCAGCTATAGCTGAGTCCTTTCAAAATTTTAGAAATTGTAACTTAGTTATATTGAAATGATCTACAAAGATAAATTTGTGTAAGCTGATAATGGGTTACATTGTTATTAATAGATCATGATTAGGAAAATGATTATATAGATTTTGGATAATACTTTTAACATTCTTACTGAATTCTTGTTTTGTAAATGTTCTTTTCAACATGAAATATGTAGTTTTGTGAATCACTGCTTGTGAGGATTGCTACGGCTAGAGAGGAAGTGAAGCATGTTAAGAATTTTGATTATGTAGTTGTGAATGCTAAAGGGAAGCTTGAAAATGCAGTAACATTAGTGAGTTCCATAATTGATGCTGAGAAAGCTAAGGTATGGCAAATGAGTGTTGTAGTATAGGTCATTTAGCTACTATGATTGAGGATTTTTAAGCTACTCCATACTTATTAATTGCTTTTTCAGATACTGAATCAGTTGTCATTGCGATATCATTAAGTGAGATATGATTCTCTTATTTACTCTTAAGTGATATCTCTTAATTTGATATTTCACATTAATTTTGTTGCAAATTATTTTTTTTATCAGGTGTTTTGTTGTTTATTATTATGTAAATGAGTTTATACAAAAATAAATTTTTTTTCTGAAAATGAGTTTCTACACCTGACTTAACATATCAGGTGTAGAAAGTGGGACTTTCTACACGTGACCCCTGAAGTCAGGTGTAGAAAGTCCCAAACATACCACTTTCTACACCTGACTTCAGGGGTCACGTGTAGAAAGTCCAAACTTTCTACACGTGACCACTGAAGTCAGGTGTAGAAAGTCCCAACAATACCACTTTCTACACCTGACTTCAGGGGTCACGTGTAGAAAGTCTAAACTTTCTACACGTGACCACTGAAGTCAGGTGTAGAAAGTCCTAATATACCACTTCTACACCTGACGTGAGTGGTCACGTGTAGAAAGTGTGGACTTTCTACACGTGACCCCTGAAGTCAGGTGTAGAAAGTCCTAAAAAATACAACTTTCTACACCTGATTTCAGGGGTCACGTGTAGAAAGTCCACACTTTCTACACGTGACCACTCACGTCAGGTGTAGAAAGTTGACGTTTTACACCTATTTAGGAAAAGTCACTTGTAGAAAGTGTGGACTTTCTACACGTGACTCATCAAGTCAGGTGTAGAAAGTGGGACTTTCTACATGTGGTTTACGACACATGTAGAAAGTCTCGATTTTCTACACCTATTGTTTCTACACGTGTTTGATGTCACGTGTAAAAAGTCCATTCCGTCACATGTAAAAAGTCTTTTATGCACTAGTGTAGTGACGACTTCGTCTTATTCTTCGTAACCCAACCACACAAGTCAACCCTGCAATCTCTGTCTTGATTTTCATTTGTGTTGATTTACTTGTATATTGATTTTCAATTTTTTATTTTTATAATATTTTTGTTAAAATATACTTTTAATTCTTTAAGTCTTACCAAAGGTATATTTTTAATCCCTTAACTTTATAATATATTTTTTATCCTATAATTCTAACACCTTTAATGTTGCTAATAGAAAATGTTGTCATGACAAATTTAAGTGATGACTAATAACATTTAATTACAAAAATTTTAGATATTTTTTAATTTACCCATATTTTAAATTTTAGCTCAATAGCATTTAATTACACTGACATTACTTAAGTTTATACAATTATCAATTAAGTTTGTGTTTGTCGTTGGTAACATTAACGTATTAGAATTATAGGACTAAAAGAATACTTTATAAAGCTAAGGGACTAAAAGTATATATCATGTAAACTTAAAGGACTAAAAGTATACTTTAGTCTAATATTTTTCTTATATTTTTTTATTTTTACCAATATTTTCTTTGATTTCACGACACATGTCTTATTATTTTAGTTTATTTAAAGTAGTTTCACATATCTTATCATTTTTATACTCTAATTATTGTAAAAGTTTAAAGAGAAATTTCAAAGAGAAGATAACTGTAATATGATATACTAATAATCCAAATCTGCCTATAAATAAAACCCTAACACTAGTTATACTAATAATAAGAAGAAGAAGAACAAAAATAATCCTAATAAAATTCCTTAAATAATAAAATCATGATAAATTCAAATAAATATAAAATCCTAAAAATATCATTATATTGTTATAGCTAACCAATTTTATTTAGGCTAAATTATACAAAATCTCCCTGAACTTTAAGTCAGTTGCATATAACCCCCTCACATTTCAAAGTTTAAATTTAACCCCTTGACCTTTTATTTCTTGACCATTAATCCCCTGACGTTAAGTGACTATTATCTTTTTAATAGAAATTACCACATCAAATTATGAGATGACATGTGGCATCCTATATAGCATATTGTGTAAATTAATAATTTTCTAAAACCCCCTTTAGCTTTGAATAGTTGCAGATAACCCCCTAAACTTTGATTATTTAAAAATAACACTCTTGACATTTTAAAATTTAAATTTCAACTCCCTTAAAATTTTGATTTATAATAAATAAACCACATGTTGTTACTTTAATCATTTTTATAAATTTATTAATTTTTTTACTATTATTTTTCAACTAAAATAGTTTTCTTGCATGAAAAAAACTAGAAGAATAATATATAAAAATATAAAAATAAAAATGTCATGGTTTATATAACATTTACTTATTTTCTTGTGTTAATTGAGTATTAATAGTATAAAAGTGTCATCATTTGTGTTAAATATAATAACTCTTGCCCTCACTAATTTTTTTATTAGTAATGATTTTTTTTAATTAGAGGTTTAAAATTTATTTTGTATTTTTCTAAGTATTATTCTTCTAGTTTTTTCCATACAAAATAACTATTTTAATTAATAAATGATAGTTACAACTTTAATAAATTTATTAAAATAATAGAAAGTAACAGTATGTGGTTTAATATTACAAATCAAAATTTTAAGAAAATTAAATTTAAATTTTGAAATATCAGGAGTTATTTGTAAATAATCAAAATTCATGAGGTTATCTGCAACTGTTCAAAGTTCAGGGGTTTTATGAAATTTGTAATTTACACAGGATGCCACGTGTCATCTCATAAACTGACATGACAATTTTCGTTAAAAAGATAACGGTCACTTAACAGCATGGGGGTTAAAGGTTAAAAAATGAAAGGTCAGAGGAGTTAAATTTAAACTTAGAAATGTCATGGGGATTATATGCAACTGACCTAAAGTTCAGGGAGGTTTTGTATAATTTAGCCTTTTATTTATTCTGATATGATTTGAAATCAATCGCATTTATCCAGTTTAATTACTTTATCTTCTTAATTAGATAAGGCATATGTAATTTAAATAAATCACCATCTTAATTGTGATAGATATTAGATCTAAACAGTTCAAAAAGACCAATAACTTTCAAAGGTCTCTCTCTCTATACGCGCACACACATATATATATATGTATAATATATACATATATACATATATATATATATATATATATATATATATATATGTATATGTATATATGTATAATATATACATATACATATATATATATATATATATACATACATATATATATACATATATATATATATATATATACATATATATATATATATATATACATATATATATATGTATGTATGTATGTGTATATATATATATATGTATGTGTATGTATGTATGTATGTATGTATGTATTATACGTGTGTATGTGTGTGTGTGTGGCGAGAGAGAGAACTGCCTAATAACATACGCGAAACATTATTTCAAAGTTGGAATTACTCAACAAGATTTTACTTTCTAACCAGGTACTTAAGTTCTTTTGTATTATTATAAGAAATCATATGAATAAGTTGCACCAAACTTTAGGTTTAAGGGGCAAGTAGCACCATAATTTTTTTTTTCCAAATGCATCCTGAATTTGATGCAATTCTATCCCTAAAGTATTAAAAATAGAGGAATTTCATTAGAAAAAGTGCATGGTTCCCTCTCAAACCCTCCCTCCTTTCACACGGCCGAGAAAATCCATAGCACCAATCCATCATCTTCTTCTTCAAATTGGAGTGCCACAGAATTCATCAGAGTGGGTGAGGGCCGACGGAGGAGCCGCTGCATATAGACAAAGATGGCAGTGGAAGAATGACCATTGTGTCGCCGTCTTTAATTTTATTTTTGTTGCTCTCCCTAATAAATTATTTTCTTATTCATTCTTTTAATATGTTTAGCAAACAAATTCTTTAAGGTGCCTTTTATAAAATTATAGAATTTCTATCATACTGCATTCTGAAGAGCTAGAGGCCGTGGTGGTATCAATTGTACTCTAAATTTTCTTTGGTGATAAAAAGTAGTGAGGGTTTGAGAGGGAATGATGGCTTTCTTTTTCCTTTCAATAAGAGATGACGAAGTTAGATAATAGAGTGAGATTGCTCCATTTTTAATATGTTAAGTGTAAAATTGTACCACTAAATATTTTGGGTGCACCTTATCCCTAAAATTTATCGTTTTATTTATTGATGATGATTGATTAATATTTTGATAGGTAACCCAAGAATATGGAAGATTCAAAGCAATTAGCTGAATTGAGAAGGGAGAAGAGATTCTTTGAGCTTATACCAAGAGATGTTCTTGACTACCTGTGTGATCACTTATCAATTGCAGATCAATTTCGATTTGCTAGAGTTTGTAAGCTAGCTCACTCTTCGGTTTATGAATGACCAAACCCTAAAGCACTTAACGGCACTCCTTGGTTGATAGGTCTTGATGAAAACTCATTATCACTCTATGAAACAATATACCATGGCCAAGTCACATGTTATCAGATAGGAAACATACCATTCAAACATGACGAACCAGACATTCTTGGGTATTACAAAGGATGATTATATATTTGCTATTTTCGCAACGACTTAATCCAACTTTTGAATCTCTTCATCAATGTTCAAGTTGATCTCCCACCTTTGTCCACCATGGTTATACCTAAATATCAATGTTACTATCTCTATGCTAAAAATTTTGCATTATCATTATGTAAATCCATGAGGCCTATTATGATTGCCATTGTTGATCAATACGGGGACTTAGCTTTGTGCAAGATTAATGGAGGCAGTAGATGGAAAGCTCATCATGATCATCATCACCAAGATGAAGGGTACTATGTAAATGTAACATTTTACCATGAAAAGTTGTATGCTATGAGAAAGAAATTCCCTAGGGTTGACATATTTAAAGTTGACAATGATGATTTAAGGCTTTTTCCTTTAGGGGTTATACATTATTTCAAGTTATAAGTGTTTCATTGTTTCGATCATTACAACAAGCATATCTAGTGGAGGATTCTAAAGGAGATAATATGGTTCTTGTGATGGAATATCAATATATGTCTGGTACAATTTTTGAATTTGGTATCTTTAAGGTGCTTGGTGATAGGGATGGGTTCATGAGGCTGGATGATATCGTAGACCAAATTTTGTTACTAGGTCACTCGTATTATGAGATTATTGACGTTAAAGATTGTTCCACCTCTAATATTTTTAAAGGAAACCAAATATGTTTCAAGGGTGATAGTTATGCTGCTGTTGGCATCTATGCAATCAGAGATGGAACTATTATTTGGGAAGTACCAAAGACAGGCCTATATTGTCATCAATAGATATTTCCCAAATTTATTATGACAGCTGAATGCAGTTGTGAGTCACAATGATATGCATAAGGGCTGAGTGAGAGAAGCCATCCTAACTATATAATACTCAATTTTTAAGTTGCTCCATAGAAGAAAGAATTTTAAAATATCATATTCCTCTCTTCTAAGTCATTTACTTTTTTATATAATTTTATTATTAAAAGAGTCATAATCTTAGATTTAGTGCATCATTGATTTGGAGGATTTGATTTTTTTAAAGATATTTTAAATTATTCAAATCTATTACTAATAGTTAGTTCATATTTCTTATTGAAATTTTTTGTTTTAAGCGCACCCCATTCTAAAGTTCAGGGTGGCCAGTGGCATATAATTGTATCATTAAAAATAAGTTTGTAAAATTTGTTAATTTTATCATTGGTTGACGAAAAAGTAAGCGAAAAGGTTTCATATAATTGAAAATAATTACTCCATAAAAATTACTACAAATAAGTCTGTAAAATTATAAATAAACACCAAGATATTAATATTATTTTATCAAAGTATTTGTGTAGGAGCAATTTTATCCTAGAAATATTTTAGTCTTAATGATTTTTGTCATTGGATACATAGAATTATACCAATATAAAAATGAAATAATCTGACTATGATCGTTTTTTAATTTTCTTTAAAGATTTGAATGTAGTGTTCCTTAATACACTGGATTGAGCTTTCTTTAGAATAATAATATAACTCAAAATAAATTTCATAGTTTATGCATGTGGTAGGCCAAGAACTTCAAAGTTCAAACTTTATAATACATACCCAGGTAAAAAAAAACAACAACTTTATAACACATTCACATACAAAACAGATAAACATAGTTAGTCTAATGAAAATGGTTATTTTCTCATAACATGTCGAACTAAACTTTAAATTCTCGTTTAGACGTGTGCCCATATTTCATTTTTGACAATGTCCCGAAATGGCTAATTCAAAAAATGAGAGTTATCAAAAAATTTGATATCCCATCATCTTTTTGTAAATAGAAAAAAAAATTATACTAATATAAAAATAGGACATGCCTTCCGCATAAATATAAGAAATGGCTAATTCAAAAAATGAGGCTGTTTGGAATAGCTTATGAAAATTTTATAAGTGCTTATGAATTGTAATTTACGGTCTATGAGGTAACTTTTACGGTCTACGAGGTAGCTTTTACGGTCTACGAAGTGCTTTCACGGTCTACGAAATAAATATGTGGAGGAGATTTATCTCGATTTATGTGAATCGGGCTTATTATATAAGCCCGATTCAAATAAGTGATAACAAACAAGCTCATAATGATCATAACCAAATCCGCGCAACCAAAAGAACAATAAAACAAAAAAGTAAAACGGGGCTGGAACTGAATTAATCTGCTTTTAAAACAACTATATATAGATAATTACATTTTAACTGTTATCACCAATTATTCCTCAACGATAAGTGTCTCTCCTATCCAATTTCCATTACTGAAGTTGCAACTTCCACAACCTTAATCTCCTCTAAAAAAGGAAAAAAAAATGTACATATAAAAAGAGAAGAGCCTCCCATTAACTCTCATCAATATATTATACACAAAAAAAGAAGGAAAGTTAAATACAGAGAAATTAAAAGGGATTCTTAGTTTTCTTTTCATCAGAGGAATTATTGAGAGATATGTCATTGGTACATAGAAATAATGTTGTTGTTCTGCTGATTATTACTATGATGATGATGATGATGGCAGATGGAGCAGCGTACAAGGTTGGAGGTTTCCCTGGTTGGACATCCATTGGCAGTGTAGACTACAAGAATTGGGCTGCTTCTAACAACTTCCAAGTTGGTGACACTATCAGTAAGTTCGCTAAATCTATAATAAGTCCTATTCTTCATAAAAGGTTTAAGAGTTATTTTTGTTTAGGAAGTATCTACCAAGAATCTATAGATATCCCATAAGTATTATTTTGTCTCAATACCGCTTCAAAAATGTTAAAAATGGAGAACTAATGCCATAACTATTAAAAAATAGTAACAATATGTGTTAGTTTTTAAACAATTAGAGTGACGTTGTTCCTTTTTAACAATAGAGGTAATTCATCTCAAATACCAGATACATTGCCCATGAAGCTTACATCTAATTTTAAGTTTTGTTTATTTGAAGGAAAAAAAACTCCGGTATAATTAAGTTCATATATCTGACATATTATTATTTTTTAATTAAATTAGGACATGTGAATTTTTCCTTGTACATCATTGACTCTTATTATTCACACTTTAACTTAATTTTAAGGGTTAATACTATTATTAATCTTTATAATTTGATCAAATTTTAGTTTTAATTCCTCTATAATTTCATATTATTGGTTTTGGTCTTTATAGTTTCATAAAGATTTGACGTGAGGTTAACAATTGATCATATACTTTTAACGGGTTTTAGTTTTGGTCCCTATAATCAAACTCATACAAATCAAAGTCTTTTATGAAACTATAAGGACTAAAACTAACGATTTGAAACTATAGATATCAGAAATAAAATTCGATCAAATTATATATAAGGGCTGATAATGATATTGACCCCTATTTTTAAATACTAATTAAATTAAACTACAAGAGATTGGTGGTATATACGGATGAGAAGATGAAGAACTACTGAAACTAACATATATGTGGAACTTTGTGTGAGCAGTTTTTGAGTACAATGCTCAGTTCCACAATGTGATGAAAGTGCCATATAAGATGTACAAGTCATGCAATGTTTCAGAAGGGACTCCTCTAGAAACCTTCAACACAGGAAATGACTCCATCAAGCTCAATCGTTATGGCCACAACTGGTTCATTTGTGGCTTCCCAGGGCACTGCCAAAATGGTCTCAAGGTTGATGTCAATGTCATTAGGGTTTCCGCAACAAAACCTCCAACTCCATCAAGAAGTGATGATGATGATGCTGATCAGTGTCCTAATTGCCCTAACAAAGCTTCACCTTTCATGGCATCTTTTGGTCTTATAGGACTGGCCATCTTATTCCTTGCTCTTGCTGGTTTCTAGCCTCAAGCTTCAGTTCTTCACAACAATATGGCTCTTCATAAGAATATGGCTTTTTCCCCTTTAAATAAAACTAGATATTCGTTTACTTTGTTGCACAAAGGTTAAAAACCCAAAATATGGGAAATTAAGGAAAAATCCGCATTTAAAATTTTATTGGTGGGAAAGATTTATTAAATTTTTGTACATAATAAATACTGATACTTCGTAAGTTTTGTAACCAATACTGAGTTTGATATAGGTCATTCTCATCAATAAAATTTGGGTTAAGGGGCATTTTTACACGAAAGTTTACACCTAGGGGTAATTTTGCCTTAAAAGTTTTTTGAAATGCAATTTTGCCTTGGAAGTATATAAAATGGAGCAATTTTGTCCTAGCCGTTATCCCAGTTAATTTTGACCGTTAGTTAACAAAATATGCTGAGATGACATTCTACATGCCATCCACGTTATTTTTGTTAATATGCAAATTTACCTCAAAAAGTTTAAATATAACCTTAAAAAAAGATAAAGTAAATGAAACATGAACTTCCACGCACAAATTTACATCTACATCATTTTTGTTAATGTACAAATTTACCTTAAAAGTTTTTAAATCAAACCTTAAAAAAAGATAAAGTACATAGACTTCCACGTACAAATTTACATTCATGTCATTTTTGTTAATATGCAAATTTTCCTCAAAAATTTTAAATCTAACTTTAAAAAAAGATAAATTAGATGACACATGGACTTCAACATATAAATTTACAATTTTAACAAATATGACATGTGGATTGTCAGCTTAGCATTTTTAGTTAACTAATGGTTAAAATTAACTATGATAATGGTTAGAGCAAAATTGCCCTTAAAAAATTTTCAAAGCAAAATTATCCCTTAATCATAAAATTTTTAATGGGTAGTTTTCCCAAATTCAAAGTTTTCACAGCATATGAGTAGTGTAATTTTATGCAGATTTGGAGCTGAATTCTGATGAATATGTATACTGCTTCTTGCTGCACATTCATTAATCATCAAGATATATGTAGAATGAATCAGAATCCAAAAGCAAGAGGGGGAGAAACGAAACAAAGACGATATATTCAAGATGACAAATGCCAAGTTGGTTGTTAAAAGGGCAATGGATCCACTTAGCTTTTACGAGTAGGGCCCCAAAAAAAATATATTCAATCACATTCATACATAAGATTTTTTAAAAAAAAAAGAAACACTATTTATAAAAGTGTGATGTGATATATTGTTTAAATTTTATATTAAGTAATGATCAGAGTTTAAAAGTAATGTTGATGATCACCTAATAAATTGTACCGTTTAAGAGTTATTATCATGGATAATATAAAAGCATGACTTTAGAATTAGTATAGCTCTTTTTTCTTTTTATTCACACATATTCAAATCTAAAACTTAAAACCTTATCTTTAAACTGCAAAGGGCCTGTTTGAGAGCTTGCTTAGGAAAACGTTTGGAAGGTGAAAAAGTGCCGTCAGATGGAAAAATCCCGATAGTGTTTATGGTTTGTTTGGGTTTGCGTTTTTGGAAATAGGCTTTAACCTCAAAAGCAACTTATGAAAAATAAAATAAAATAAAAGCTCTTGACAGCTGCTTTTAGCTTCACGGTTGCAAAAAGGAGCTCTCCTGTTGGCACTTTTTATAAGGCTCAGAAGTGTTTATGTATGATAGTCCAGATAATACTTCTCTCATATGTTTAATTATCTTATATATCATAAATCATTATTAAAAAATACTCTTAAAAACTCCAATTACTAATTCAAACAAATACTGCGTCTTGTTCGAAGGAAGAAGCAAGTGTGTTCCGTGTTTGGTTGATGGATGACGAATACACTATATGAAGTGGTTTTTCCAAGTTGGCTGAAGAGAAGTTGCTGATTTCAACAGTGGATACTTGGAGGAATTAGAGTTGGAGTTGAATGATGGTGTGTGTGGGTGCTTTGAACGATGCTTTGCTATTGTTTTCTTCAGTGCTGTGTTCTGGTTCTAATCTTATACTCTCAGACTTTCACACAAAATTTGTTAGGATATGTGATCTAATTAGTAATGTATTATTATTTAATATCAGTTTTTTTTATATACATTTATATGTATTCTAATTTATATAGAATTTTATCCATTAAATATATTTAATTAAATACTTTAGTGATTTTTACTTTTTTTCAATGATAATTTAACTTTTTTTATTTTATCAAATTTTAGTTTTAACTTTTCTCTTCAATTATCATATTATGTACAAATAATATATGTGTGTATAATATTCAATAAAATTCATGCCCTCTTCAGTTTTTTTTTATCACAACTTACTTTTCAAATAATAATCCAAACAAATCATTTATGTTACCACCAATCCAAATACAAATCACATTTATAATCTAACTTTTATCATATCTTAAGTTTATAAAAATTAGATTGAAAAAAAATCACTCATGCTGCTAATCCAAACTTACCTTGTATACCACTAATCTAACAAAAAAAAATATAGAAAAACACGTTTAAGTAAGTAATTCTTTTTATAAATTTATCTCATATAATGTAATCATGTTATAAAACAACTTCTAGTCAATTAAAGAGCCAATTAAATCCCCTTCTCCTAAAATCAACACATCAAGTTGGGACAACATTGATGATAATTTGCTAGTACTAAATACTAACCGGCTCATATTAACGTGAATAACGAGAAATTCTTAGGTGCAATGGGCACCATGTCACTTGAACAATGGCCACTAAAATTGTACTAACTCAATCAACGTCAGCCTACATGTCATCTCATATGGCTTTTTTAAATTTAAAATATTTTTATTAAGAAAATGTCTGACACACGGCTCTTTCTCTTCCATTCTCCCAAAAACACGGATTTAGATTTCTTTCTTTTCTTTTACTCTCATTTTTTTCTTTTTCTTTAATCTGAACTGTTGGATTAAGATTTTAATGGTTTATATTTTTTCTTTATTATAAAAATAATATTTATTATTATAAAATATTATAAAAATATTATTATTATTATATTTTTATAATATATTAAATCTAAACTATTGATATCTTAATCCAATAGTTTAGATTAAAAAAAAAAAAGAGTAAGGAAAAAGGAGAGAATCAAAGTCCAAGAAACACCACTCATAATTTCTCTCTCCCACATCCCTTGTTCCATCTCACTGTCCATCACCGGCCAGTTCATCTTTCATCATCCTTCCCTCCTCCATTCTTATTTATCCCTTCAATTCAAAGCATCTACAAGAACGAAGAAATGCCCTTTAAGTTACATGTGATTTTTTAAACGAATCCTGGAAATATCACTCAGAAGATCAAGCAACAAAGTTCCAAAACTGGCCAGTGATCACTGAGAAAGACAGAAAGCCGAAAGGAAAGGCGATGCTACAAACTCTGGATGAGATGCCTCTGACTCCCTTTGACAACCATCCAAGGACTGAACTCCTCATCGACGAACACGTTCTTTTGCGTCTCGGCCTTGACTCTGGTTTTTTTTTTTCCCCCTGTGAAGGCAGCGGCAAAGAATTCTTAGTTAAAGGATTTGGTTTTTTGAGGATTCAACTCATTATTTTTCCTGTAAAAAGCCACTTCTGGATGGGGTTTTAAATTCAGCGCTTCAGCCCCAATATTAAAAAAAAAAAAAAGTTGCAGAAGGAAGGATGAGGAGAAACAAACTGGGCGGTGATGGCTAATGGAAAAGTAGAGGAAGGTTAGAGGAGGAAGGAGAGTGAGAAGAAACAATGGGGCAGACTAGCAGAGACGGGCGAGAGGAGAGAGAAATTATGAGTGATGTTTTTAGGATAATGGGTGAAAGAGCAGTGTGTCTGAGATTTTTTTTTTAAAAAAATATTTTATATTTAAAAAAGCTGCATTAGATGACATGTAAATTGACACGCATGTACCATTTTATTGCCCAGTGTTCAAGTGACGTGGTGGTCGGAGAAGAACTCTCATTGGTTGAATTCATGGAAACAAATTTGAATTCTCATCCAGTAAAGTCGGGACTGAAAAATTTTCCCTGCGGAATCGCAGACTATAAACCCCAATCAAACGATTGATGACTTTTTTGGTTAGGGACTGTTTGGATTAATGATAATAGAAATTATTTTTTAATTTTATTTTTATAAATTTAAGATAAAATAAAAATTAAATTATAAATATAATTTATATTTAAATTGATAGAGATAGAAATTCATATTAAAAAATAGATTAATTTCTTATTAAAAATAGCTTTTCATCTTAAAAACCATTTGAAAAAAATGTTAACGCAAACATCTCGTTTTACTTCACCTTACTCCACCGTTCCTCACTACAATGATTTTTCAGCCACACCGCGTTCCCAAACAGGGCAGATCCTAATGTGTCCGTATTCGCCGTTTACTTGCTTCGTCTCGGAAAGGAACGGCGATTGTGATGGTGGTGGTGGTGGAGCCACTTCTTGTAATATTTATTTTTCTCTCCACTCCGTCCACATTACTTGTATTTTCCCCCTCCAATCTCCTTCTTCCTCTTCTTACTTTGGCTTTAATTGATTTGATTGACTTTCTGTGCTGTTTCGACCTTCCTTTGTATATCCGAAACTATCATGACTGGCGTCGGACATTTTACTTCCAGCAGCAATTTCGGCGGAAACTTCGATGCCAAGATCACTCCGATTCTCGTCACTTCAGCTTTCATGGCCGCCACCGGTGGCCTCATGTTCGGCTACGACATCGGCGTTTCAGGTGCATATCTTCAATTTTCTTTTTCTTCCACTTCCTCATCTATCTTCTGTCTCTTTTATGAACGGAAGTCGTGATCAAAAAGGAGTTTATCGCTTTTGGAGATGTTAATTGCAATTTCAAGTTACAATTCCTCGAAAATTCTGGAAACCAAGTCATGGACTGTGTTATCTTCTACTAAACTTTCACCCAATTTTTGTTTTTTTTACCAGAATTTCACCCAAAATTTAAAGTTTCTCACATTTGTTTATTGAGCCGTGATATTTTTTATGTGTGGCTCTAGGAAAATACATATTTACCCTTGTGCCTATAAGAAATAAACTCATCGGAATTCTAGTTCTATTTATTTCATTCAGTGATCAGATAATTGGAGGAAAAACTGTTTTGAGGCTACAGGAGATGCTCCCTCCTATCCTTCAGTCTCAGAATTATTCTGACATTTGATTTTAATTTTAAATATAAAAAATAATTTTTATATTTATCAATTATTTTTTATTATATTTTTATTAAAATTCCCTTAACAATAATTAAGGATGAGACAGAATAAAGAAATTAAGAAAAATGATTAGAATAATTTAAAAAATACATATCATATTAACTAACTTAATTAATTTTATTAATATAATCAAATTTAATAAATATATCTTATATTAATTAGTGGAGAAAGGAGTATTATTTTCTCTAAACGGTGAGACTTGTATATTACATTATCCTCCAATATACAAGTAATTCTTATAAAATTTGAGGCTATAGAGATATTATTTTTTTCTAAATTTAATTAGTTTCTTACCCAAACATTTAACATGAATTTAAAATATAAATTCCAGAAAACTATAATTTCCTTAAAAAATATATGAGATTGAATCAGGGGGAGTGATATTCATGGGACCATTCTTGAAGAAGTTCTTCCCGGGGCAAGAGGAAAGGCGAAGTGATAGTAGTTACTGCAAAAACGACAACTGGGGGCTCCAACTGTTCACGTCGTCTTTATACCTGGCAGGGATGGCGGCGACAGTGGTCGCAGCTTATACGACAGAGAAATTTGGGAGAAGGATAAGCATGCTCTTAGCTGGCATCCTCTTCCTTTGTGGAACTTCATTTAGTGCAGCTGCTCAGAACCTTCCCATGCTCATAACTGCAAGACTTTTGCTTGGTTGTGGTTCTGGCTTTGGTAACCAAGTTAGTCCCAATATGCCCTTTTCACTTTATCCCCCCCCGGGGGTCTAGCTTCACTGTCGCACCTATCACAAGGGTGAAAGTGGAACTCACAACATTTTACTTTAACCAATACTTTATTTCTATTTATAGTCTTTATATTTGACAATTTGATTCGAAACTCTCCTCTTCCCTCCTTTGTCTTTTTTTCAAATTATTTGATCCGCGTATGAATCATTTGAATATGATTTTTTTTTATAAAATTATTATTAAAATGTTATAATATAAAAAAATAACTAATTAAATGAAAATTATTGAATTTTTATATGAATAATTCAATACTACAATAAACTAAAGAAAATTTAAAAAAAAATATATGTTGTATAAAAATAAATTTAAATCATTTAAATATTGATCTTATGGTCAGAAAAAGAAAATGAGGGAAGAGGATGAGATGGGAGGAGGAGGAATTGGAACCGCTGGAAATTTTGATTCTTCCTCATTTTAAATATGAGATCCAAATTTTTTGTTGCTCTTATTATTATTTTTCCTCAAAATACTATTTTCTTGCATCTTTAATATAAGTTATATTTATCTAATTTGATTAGATTAATGAAATTAGTTAATATGACATTTTTTAAAACACCCCAATCATCTTCCTTAATTCCTTTATTTACTTTCCTTCTTAATTATTGTTGAGGAAGCATGAATAGGAGTAAATTAGAAAAATATTGATAAGTATGAAAACTATGTTTTATATTTAAGATCAAAATCATCTCTTCAAATACGTCTTATATTAAGGACTGGAGAGAGTATTATTTATTAAAGGGTGAATGTGGAAATTTAATAATAAATAATTTTGCTATGAGTACCCATAAGAATTAATTATTTTTGAGTATAAAAATAGATATAAATAATTTATTTATAGGCAAATATAACAACGCAGTTAATGAGACTTAACTTTCGTTACTTTTTATGCTATAGACCCTAATCTTATAATTATCTCTATAAGTAAGGGAAATTTATTTTTATAATATTAGTAATACAATTAAAATTACACAGTGTTGTTTATTTGTACTTATCAACAAATATTTAATTACACAACCTTCCCCCATGAAAGTTGAAACTATATCCAGTTGATAAATTGGTGGTGTTTTTTTTTTTTTTTTTTTTTTTGCCTGAAAATTGGTAGTGTATTTATTATACCTTAGATTTCATCATCTCACCACTGATCATCAGTTCCCCCCCCCCTTAATTTTCCCTTAAATAATATATATAGGCAGTGCCAGTGTTCCTTTCCGAAATTGCCCCCACGAGAATACGTGGGGCAACGAACATACTGTTTCAGCTCAATGTCACCATTGGCATTCTCTTCGCCAACCTTGTCAACTATGGCGCCAGCAAGTAAGTCCTCTGTCTTGATTCTTGTCCTCAATGCTTTTCAACGCGAAATAAGTGATTTTGAAGAACCTAGCCAGTACATATATGTATAACTTTGAACAGGATAAAAGGTGATTGGGGATGGAGGGTATCACTGGGAATGGCAGGAGTACCGGCGGTGCTGCTGACGGTGGCGGCATTGGTGGTGGTGGACACTCCAAACAGTCTGATACAGAGAGGACACATTGAAGAAGGAA
Organism: Albizia julibrissin; assembly: GCA_037074505.1. Taxonomy (NCBI): domain Eukaryota; kingdom Viridiplantae; phylum Streptophyta; class Magnoliopsida; order Fabales; family Fabaceae; genus Albizia; species Albizia julibrissin. Next base: position 24,135,221 of record CM073489.1, read on the forward strand.
AAGAGGTTCTGAGAAAGATCAGAGGTACAGACAACATTGAGGCTGAGTTCATGGAGTTGCTTGAGGCAAGCCAGGTGGCCAATCAGGTCAGCCACCCTTTCACCCACCTCTTCATTCGCCAGAACCGACCTCGACTTATTATCGCCGTTGCTCTTCAGGTCTATTTCTTCTTCTTCTTCTTCATTCCACTGTATGTCTCATTTTCAGAATGAAATAGATTCTGGCAATCTAACAATTCATGCATGAACCATCCCAAGATTCAACTTGTGATCTTATTAATAGTATGTATATACAGATCTTACAAACACTTGAGAGGAAAAAAAAACATTCGAGTTCTCTTACCTTGATCGTTTAATTTTTCTGTATCTGCAAAATTTACTGATAAAATATATATGCCTAGAGCAGATCTTCCAGCAATTCACGGGCATCAACGCCATCATGTTCTATGCTCCACTCCTCTTCATGAAACTAGGCTTCAAAAACGACGCTCCCCTCTACTCGGCTGTGATCACCGGCGCCGTCAACGTTCTCTCCACTTTGATCTCCATCTACGCCGTCGACAAGGTCGGCCGCCGCATGCTCCTCCTTGAAGCTGGCGTCCAAATGTTCCTCTCGCAAGTAGTCATCGCCGTCATCCTCGGAATCAACGCCAGGGACCGGCCGGCTGACCTGTCCAAAGGCCTGGCCATCTTCGTGGTGGTGATGGTGTGCACCTTCGTCTCCTCCTTCGCGTGGTCGTGGGGCCCACTGGGGTGGTTCATACCCTCCGAGATCTTCCCGTTGGGGACTCGATCCGCAGGCCAAAGCGTCACCGTTTTCACGAACTTCCTCTTCACTTTTGGGATTGCACAGTCTTTTCTGCCGATGCTGTGTCATTTGAGGTTTGGAATCTTCTTGTTCTTCTCTGTGTGGGTGTTGATCATGTCGTTGTTTATGATGGTGCTTTTGCCGGAGACCATGAACGTGCCTATTGAGGACGTGACGGACAGGGTTTGGAAGCAACATAGAGTGTGGAAGAGATTTGTAGAATAGAAAAGATGATATGTTCATAATTAACTTGGAATGAATGATGTGTTGGTGATAATGGATTCGACGTACTGTAGAGTTTGTTGAAGAAATTGAATGGAAATGTTAACCTTTTGACTAACTCCATTTCGGATCGAGACACTTAATTCCACGTACTCTTGAAAATTGTATAGTGGAATATGTAAAGACTTTGTATTATACTAATTTATAAGGTCCTTTGTAGTATATATATTGTCGATTCAATTTTTCCTTAGAAGTTTTTTTTAAAGAAGTTGTGGGTATGAAAATTTTCTTGGATCAATTTTTCATTAAAAATTTTGAAGTTGGAATAAAATCGCTCTAACCATTAAAAACGAATGCTGAATGCTAAAAATAAATTTTAACCTCTAATATTTTTAATAGTTAAGAGTGACGTTACTCCATTTTCAATACTTTTGAAATAAAAGTGATAAAAAAACTTCCAAATACTTCCAACACTTTAACCAATTAAATTTAAGGAAAATTGTCTATAAATACATCATTGAAAATTTATTTATTAAATGGGACCTTCGAATACAAACAATATTCCATGTATGTAAAAGATATTCCTTGTGTTCAAACAATATTTTCATGTGTGTAAAAGATATTCCCTAGGTGACATTCTTTTATGTCCGAACAATTTTCTCTTGTGTGCAAAAGATTTTTCCTCATATACCATTTAGTAAATAAGTTTCTAATGAGGTATTTATAGGCAATTCTCCCATAAATCTATCTCAAGAATATTTGATAAAATTAAGAAAAAAAAAGTGTTCATGGCAGACTCAAATTTCTGTTGCAGGTGAAGTAAAGCAGCAGCACATCAATGTCACACATACATAACAACAACTAAACTAATTAACTGCAAGGAGGATAATGATCATAACTAATTACCTAAAAAACAATAAAACAAAAAAGAGAGAGGGACAATGCTTTTAAAGAACTACTGTTATAATAATAATGGCAGTTAACTATTATTACAGATCATCCATTCCTTAATCCTAATTTTATCTCCTTTTCCCTTTTTCTATTAATGAAGTTGCAACTTCCAAAACCCTAAATTAATTCTCCTTAATCAAAGTGACATATAAAAAGGGAAGAGCCTCCTTAACTCTCTCAAACCAAAGGAGAAGGAAATTAATCTTAATTGCTTCAAAAGAGAGCTTAGAGACAGAGACATGCCTTTTGTACAGAGAAATGTTGTTGTGTTGGTGACAATGATGATGATGATGAAGATGATGAAGTGTGAAGGAGCCGTTTATAAGGTTGGAGACTCTGTTGGTTGGACCACCCTTGGCAAAGTAGACTACAAGAATTGGGCTTCTTCCAAGAACATCATAGTTGGTGATACCATTAGTAAGTCCTATAAATCCCAATTCCTCAATTTTGTTTTGTTCACTTCCCATTTTTTACATAGCATGTTAGAAACAGCCTTTTACATATAGCAATATGGGAAAAAAATCTATCATGGTGAATATTTATTTATTTTTCAAATTACATCATGAAGGGTATAGTAGTTTGTTTAAGCCTTTTTTTCCCATGAAAAATAACTTTTTTTGTTTTTTTTTTTGGGGGGGTAATGCTTTTGAGAAATTTTAGAGTATAAATTTAAAATTTTAAAAATTATCAAAATACCTTTTTTAAAAAAAAATAGAAGAAGATTAGAAGAAGAATCAAAGTTCCAATCATTTTTGAAAAGTTACCCTAAATTTGGATTTGTTTATTTTAAGTAGCTTTTGAAAATAATTAGTTCCAGCAGATAAAAGATAATGTTAGATGAAAAAAATATATATATACACAGAAACATCTCAAAATCTAAAAAATACTGAACAATAAACCACTTTTTAAGGATTGTAACCAAACAACAATTTCTATTTTCATAGAATCTATAAATTTTCTAATAACAACTTATTTTTATGTGGGCAGTTTTTGAGTACAATCCTCAGTACCACAATGTGATGAGAGTGACAAATGAGATGTACAAATCATGCAATGTTTCAGAAGGGACTCCATTAGAAAGCTTCAACACAGGAAATGATTCCATCAAAATCAACAGTTATGGCCATCACTACTTCATTTGTGGCATTCCAGGGCACTGCCAACAAGGTCTCAAGATTGATGTCAATGTCATTAGGGTTTCTGCAACAAAACCTCCAACCCCTTCAAGGGATGACACGTGTCCTTGCCCCAACAATGCTGCCCCTTTCATGGCATCTTTTGCTCTTATAGGGTTGGCCATGTCATTCCTTGCTCTTGCTGCTTTCTAGCCTCCCTTGTTAAGACCCTTCTTTTTTTTAAGAAAAAAAATACTATATTTTAGTTGTTTAGTTTTGAATAATGGAAACATGTATAAGTTTCAAAACATAGAGAATCATATGTGATCTCAATTTTATATATAAAAATTGTATGATCATGAACAATAAATGAGTAGTATCCTATCTTTTTTTTTTGTAATATAAAAAGGGCAAACACCAAAGACTATTCAGAAATTCTACGCGGGAAACAACGTCCCTGAACGTCTTCTCTCAAAAAATTCTCAACCTCCGTAGGAGGAGTAATCCATTCTTTCCTGCAATCTACCAAATCTTTACTCAGAGTTGCAAGCAAATCAGCACATCGGTTATTTTCTCTATAAGTATGACGAATAGAGACTAGTCATTCCTATTGTAGCATACTTCTAATTTCCTTCAAAGATTTGTGACAACCGCTTATAAAATCATCCTGTTAGATTACCTCAATGACAGTCGGAGCATCTGATTTGACTTCAATTTTCCTAAAGCCAAAATCCCAACACATCTTCAGACCTTCCAATATCGCTCTAACTTCAGTTTTAGCATGCACACATTGATTAAGTTTTAGTGAGTAGTATCCTATCTACGGAGTCCACATTTGGTTTCTTTCTTTAAAGGGGTATACAAAGTTGCACATCACTTCCTTCATTGATGAGAAAACAAATTGAAGTAATAGTACAATGTTTTTACAATTTTCACTTTCACTAAATTTGGGGAGGTAAATTATCAAAGCCCTTATTGTCACATTTCTTAATTATTCTCTATTGAGACCTTTTTCAATAATTGAACTTGTCAATTCAACATATCTAGTTAAATAACGGTCAAACTTAACCTGAATAACGGTCAAAGCGAAATTACTACGATTTGAAAAACTTATAAAGTGGCATTGCTCATAAAAATACTTAAAAGGACAACATTTTTCTTGCGCGACAACTTCTGAGATAAAATTAGATCTTAATTCATCATTTAAATACCCTTTATGAAAAAAAAACAAATAACGTCCATTTTAACCGGCCACCACCAATAACAAAGTCTACTTTGCTAGGCTATGACCCCTCTAGTTGCCAAAATAATTGTAACAATAGAACCAACAAAGCATTTTTAATATACTCACCCCGATTCTAAAAATAACTTAGATTTAATTTTTCTTAAAGAGATTAAGAAAATTAAATAAGTTACTTAATCATATCATGTATTGTGCATCCTTAGTTTATAAGTTAGGAAATAATAGTTTGGAGAAAAAATGACATATATAAATATTTTAAAGTAATTTAATTAGAGCATTATTAATATCTAAAAAAAAGTCAACTTTATCTCATATTTAAGACAAGAGAGAGTATTATTTAGGGTTAATACTACTTTTGATCTTTGAATTTTCACTCAATTTTAGTTTTGATCCCTCATATTTAAAATAAGCATTTTTAGTTCTTCAAGTTTGCTTAATTTATAACAATTGATCCTTAAAATTTGAAAATGATTTGGAACTGCATTTAACGGTGTCAATTATGCCTATGTGGCAATAACTCCGTTAGGCTGTTTGTGTGGCGAGCTCATTGGGAAAGATGACTTAGACAAAAATATATTATGAAATTTGAGTAAAAACCAAACATTGGCTTCATAAGAGACAACCCACACACAGCACACACTGGAAATACTTAATAAAAATGGTCTTGATAGCCTCTGGATTTTTCCGTTGGATCTGGAGTCTCTCTCTCTCTTGGTGGAACAATGTCCAACATTATGAAGCCATCATAGCCCTAGACAAAACAATCGGTGGAATAGTATGACGTAGTTGTCGCCGGAGTAGTTACTGTCCCGTCGGTCGTTGACTTTTTGCGGCCGTTAGCTTTGATTAACGACTTTGTGGTATATTTTGATGTTTGTGTTTATATGGACTTATCACCAAATTCAGTGTTTATACTTTATATGGATCGATTTATATTTTATTTGTTAATTTTCATATTTTTATTTGCAAATATTCAGAAATTCTTTTTTATGTAAAAATATCCAGAAATTATGTATGTCTTTTGCGCAGGGGCTTATAAATTTTGAAGGATGATTCACAATTTATCGCACTGTTTTAATTTACAAATCTTCTTGCTTGGAAGACAAACTCATTTGTGAATTTCGGATACCTTAGTTGTGAATTTTTGAAAAATTTGTAAATCTTAAAAGTTGACTTTTAAATTATGTGTGAAGATTTTTAAATTAAATAATAACAAGATTTAAATTATTAAATAATACAGTATTGCTATTTTAAAAAAAATTAAAAAGTATAATATTTTTCATTACAAACCGACTATGTTGTCAAATGGTAAGATAATCACTGATAGCCCAGCAAGATCGTTGATTAAAATAAATATTTTGATATTTTACGTTAGGTAAAAAATAATATTAACCTCTTGGCTTTTATTTATCATTTTACAGACTTATTCGTATTAATTTTTTATAGAGTAACTATTTACAATTTTATAAAACCTTTTCTCTTACTTTCTGGTGAAACCAATAATGATAAAATAGACAACTATTTAATGAATGAATAAGATTACGCTGCCAACCCTTAACTTTAGAGTGGGTTTGTGCTTGAAACAAAAAAAGGTTCATAAACAAATATGTACTAACTACTAGTAATAGGTTTGAATATCTAAAAATAAATATTCAAATCTTCCTAATCCATAATCAATAATGGACCAACTACAAAATGACTTTTAAAATACTAAAATTACATTAAAAAAAAATAAAGGATCTAATTGAGGCAAATATGATATTTAAAATCTTCCTAGGACGCCATTTGAAAGTTGAGTGTCGGCCCTTGGTGCATATCAACGTGACTCACAATCACATTCAGTTGCTGTGACGAATCTAGGAAATATCCATTGGCGGCATTGCATGCCCTTATTTGGATATTCCCAAATAGTAGTTCTGTCTTTGAGTGAATAGATACCAACATCATGATAAAAACTACCTTTGAAACATATTTGGTTGCCTTTAAAAATATCAGAGGTTGAACAATCTTTAACATCAATAATCTCAGAATACGAGTCACCTAGTAATATAATCTGATCTCCCAAATCATTCATCCTCAAAAACTCATCCCCATCATGTTCCACCTGAAAGACCTCAAATTCAAAAACCTTACCAAACATACGCTGATATTCCATCACAATAAACATATTCTCTCCTTTAGAATCCTCCACTAGATATGCTTGTAGTGTTGAGTTCAATAATGAAAGATTAATGATATTTCCATATTCTATAACTCCTATAGGAAAAAGCCTCAAATCATCGGAGCCAACTTTAAATATGTCAACTGTGTGAAATTCCTGAGTTCTCATAGCATACAACTTTTCATGGTAAAATGTTACATTAACATAGTACCTTTCATCTGGGCGATGATGTTCATGAGCTTTCCATGTGCTGCCTCCATTAGTCTTGCACAAAGCTAAGTCCCCATATTGATCAACAATTGCAATCATTATAGGCCTCATAGATTTACATAATGATAATGCAAAAGCTTGGGCATAGAGAGAGCGACATTTAAATTTAGGTATAACCATGGTGGACAAAGGGGGGAGATCAACTTGAACATTGATAAATAGATTCACAAGGTGGATTAAGTCGTTGCGAGCATAGTGAACATAAAACCATCCTTCAGAGTATCCAAGAATGTTTGGTTCAGAATATTTGAATGGCCTTGTTCCTATCTGATAACATGTGACTTGGTCGTCATATATTGTTTCGTAGAGCGATGATGAGTTGTCAGTGAGACCAATCAGCCATGGAGTGTCTTCAAGTGCTTTTGGGTTAGGTCGTTCGTAAACCGAAGAGTGAGTTGACTTACAGACCCTACCAAATCGAAATTGATCTTTTATTGATAAGGTATCACATATGGTCTCAAGAACATCACTTGGTATAAGCTCAAAGAATCTCTTCTCCCTTCTCAATTCAACTAATTGCTTTGAATCTTCCATATTCCTGGAATAACAATCAATATATTAATCAATCATCATCAATAATAAATAAAGGTACAAAGTTTAGGATCTGATCATTATCAACAAATAAAAGTATAAAATTTAGTATTAAAGTGCACAAAACTATCCATAGCTCTAAAATATATAGTGGGGTGATTTTATTCTTAAAATTTTAAGAATTGAGCAATTTCACCCTATCCTCTAACTCCGTTCTCAATCCTTCCTTCCTTTTCTCGCCGGAGAAATTCAGAGTCCAATCCTCCACCACCACCGTCAAGCTCTACATCTTCAGATTGCAGCAGGATATAAATTCAATAATTTTATAAAAAAGGCAACCCCCAAAGAATTTGTGGCTAAACGTATTAAAAGAATAATTAAATAAGGAATATTATAGGGGAGAGCAAAAAGAAAAAAATAAAAGAGGAGAACCCAGATGATAGCATCGGATACTTTCGCCGCCATCTCCCGCCGACGCCATAGATCTCTCCTTTGTTCCCAATCGCTTATGTCGGTGCGTCTTACGGCTCCCACCACTCCCACTCCAGGCTCCTTCTTCAACATCGCAAAATGCCATTCTCGGCCAAATCCCGTTCGTCTTCACCGTCGCGTCTTTGTCCTTATGCGGTGGCTAATCCGCCGACCCCACCCACTCCGATGAATTCTGCAGCACTCCAATCTGAAGGAGATGAGGATGGATTGGAGCTCTCTCTGAATTTTCTCGACAGTGAGAAAGGAAGGAGGGTTTGAGAGAGAATAATTTTTTTTTAACGGTGTTAGGGGGCTCTGCTAAGTTTAGCCGTTTAGTTTAGGGTGACATTGCTTATTTTTAATATTCTAGAATAGAATTTCACCAATGGTATATATATATATATATTCGGTAGGTAGATGCTTTTTGGAAATTTTTTGAAGGTGAGGGGTACCTTAAACCTAAAATTTATAATTCAGGTAAAAAAAAATTATAATGAACTCAATTACTCAAATATTTACAAGGACAGTGTATATGTAAGACTTCTTATAATAATGTAAAAAAACTTGCGTACCTATTGCGAAGTAAAATATTGTTGAGTAGTTCCAACTTTGAAACAATGTTTAGTGCATGTTGCTAGGCAGTTTTCTGTCTATATATAGAGAGAAACCTTTTAAAATTATTGGTCCTTTTGATTGGTTGATATCTCTTATCACAATTAAGATAATGGTTTATTTAGATGATATATGCCTTATCTAATTAAAAAGATAAAATAATTAAACTGGATAATTGTCACTTATTGCAAATCATATCAAAATAAATAAAAATTGGTTAGCTTAAACAATACATTCTATCACAAAAAAAAAAAAAGCCCAATAGAATAAATAAAAATTGGCTAGCTTAAACAATACGTTCTATCAAATGTTTCATTCTAGTTTATCTTAATTTATATCTATATTTTATTTATTGATTTTCGCATAAGATAACTTTAAATATTAATATATTATTTCCAGTTTTATAATTTTAGGTAAAAAAATATCTCCTTATTTGTTTAAAAATAAATTTTAGTATATCTGTTTTGATTTTATTAAATAATCAGAATCTTTAAAAAAATTATATTTTAAATTGTGTTGACTAGATGCCTTAATGGATGCACGTTTACATGTTGATTAGATATATACCTTTTTTGTTAAAAAAAATACTTTTAAGAAATTTTAGGTTTGTTTAAACTTTTAAAATAGTTAGAATCTAAGGGTGTATTTGGAATCAGCTTTTGAAAATAGCTTATGGAAAAAAAAGTGAAAAAAATGATTTTTGAGAATAGATTCTAGCAAAATAGATTATGTGAAAAAAGTGATTTTGATAAATGAGAGTGTTTGGATATTGGATATTTTGATCAAAATAGCTTTTTTCATGGTCAAATTACTGAAAATGACATTAGCTTTTGTGATAATTACATATAAAGGATAATATTATATTTTATGTATTATTTAATAGGAAAATTCATAATAAATACAAAAAATGACATAAATTTATCTAAAAAATTAAAAATTATAACATTAATCAATTATCTAACATAAAAAAATAAAAAAATGTGTGTGTGTGTGTGTGTGTGTGTGTGTGTGTGTGTGTATTATAGAAAAAAAATGATTTTGATAAAATGAGAGTGTTTGGGTATTGGATTAAGAATCATTTTTTTAATGGTCAAATTACCAAAAAGGACATTAGCTTTTGTGATAATTACATATAAAAAGATAAGATTTTATTTTAAATATTTTCAACATTAAATTTCATAATAATACCTAAAATTAAATAAATTTGTCTAAAAAATTAAAATTATAACATTGGGCAATTATATAACATCATAAAAAATAGCTCAAACATATATGTATTAATAAATTATATAAAACATTTATATATAAAAGTGATTTTAATAAGATGAGTGTTTGTATATTAGGTTAGGAACACTTTTTTAGTGGTCAAACTACCAAAAAGAACATTAGCTTTTGTGATAATTACACATAAAGTACAATGTTATATTTTATTAACAATAAGAGAATAAAACTCTTAACGGCGTTAGATCAAATTTAACAATTCTGTTAAATTTACACCCTTTTTAATCATTCATTATTATTTTTGTCCCTTCCAAAACTTATTTATACCAGATGCCCCTCATAAAAACTTGGTTTTTAAATTTGCACATTTACCTAATATTTAACATTAAAATTTTTAATAAATACAAAAAAATTATTTATATATGATATTAATTAATTTAACTAATTTTTTTAATATAGTCAAAATAAAAATTTTTAATTAAATTTCTAAATTTTTTTAAATATTTATCATTAAATTTTTTTAATTAAATTGCTATATTTTTTAATTAAATTTTTAAGAATTTCAAAAAAAAAAAAAGATAAAGGAGAGAGAGGAATGTGGGTCCCACAAACATAAAAATCAAGCTTATAGGTGATTCTCCCAAAACCATGGTTTGAGGGACAAAACCAAGGTTTTCAAAATTTTAGTGTGTTTAGATGATTTTACACCAAAACCATAATTTTGTCCCACATCCAAACACTGTAAAAATGATAAGATATGTTAACCTATTCTTTCTTTCTTTTTTTCTCACCATTCGATCTGTTAAACTACTTTAAATAAACTGAAATAATAAGACAAGTGTGATGAAAGCAAAGAAAATATTATAAAAATTGGAAATCGCTATAAAAAAATAATTTTTTTTAAATTATCAGTCAACAGCCCCAAACCACATTATACTGTCTAAGCATACGGCATATATTTAAGAAGAACCCTAAACCCTAAACCAACACATCAGGAAAGAATTGGAAAGAAACCATTCTTTTTTATTCAACCAACTTCAGCCATCTGTGATGAATCTTCTTCCCCACTTCCCTAGTTGATAATATACAAAATTTTTTAGGGCATGCTTTCTGCAATCTCCCTAGAAAATAACTGGACTAATTATTGGGAATTACTACAACTAATTCTAGCATGACCAACCAAAAAAAACTATATGAAAATGAGCTTAAAGCAAAAATGGAAGCTCAAAGACTACTCTGAAGGGAATTCTGAGTTGTATCAGTCATACATTTGAGCATAAGCCAGAAAACCATCGAGCAAAAGACTCTCAGCATCTGCATCCCCTGTCATCTTGTTGCAGAATCCTGCAATATGGAGGAGAGGGAGGAAAATATTGTCAATTCTCGGGCAGTATATAGATCCTGGTCAAATATGTATATATATGTATATATGTATATATGTGTATATGCGGCTGCATATATGCTACAAACCATCATACCAATATAGAATATAAATAAACGAGAACTCACTTGAATCAAACACATGTAACGAGTAAACCATCATAAAGACAATGTGCTAGTTGATTGGAGCTGTATTGTATTTACATTTTTGGTGTCCTGCCAACATATCAATTACAAAGTAAGAAAAGATGAAGAATTCATTTTCTGTTGTTCTAATACAATCAAAATTAAATAGTTAGTAAGATTACCTCAATCAACAGATCTTTTCTGGTTATCAAACCAAGAGCATGAGATGGTCGCGGAACAACAAATAAATGCCTCAAACCTAGTTGGCGGAAAAGATTGTAGACCTGTATCATCAACAAGAATTAATGACTATACAACAAAAAAAATGAAATAAGTCTTTGAAGGATAAAAATCACACACCTTTGTCAAACACATATCTTCGGGTACAATATATGGTGAGGGGTTCAAAAATGGGGTAAGATCTATGTACATTTCTAAGTCATCTGAACTTAGATGTATATCATCGATATGGAATCCTTGACTAGAAACAGGCTTAGTGAATTCATCAGAATGGTGCCTGAAAAGTATGATGAGCCATCAGAATAGAATAGAGAAGAAGACCGAATTAAAAATGTTCATCAAGCATTACCTTATCGGGTTGGCCATGCCTCTGGTATCACCAGGTATAGGAATATGCTGGAAATCAATCTTTGACTGCAGAATTACCAATAGATGACTGCACCCAAAAATAGGCATAGAACCTTTAGAATTCGTCAGCCAAAAAAAAAAAAGGACTCTAGAATTCAATCAATGCAAGCTCTTCAACTGAACGCCCAACCAAATACACTAACAAGACAGAATAGAAGAAAATCATATAACCTCCGAAGCACTAATCCAGTAACAAGTGATTCTCCATTTCTTGTGTGATCAATGACCTGTGTATTGTAAATTATAAAACACAATTTAAACGTTGAAGGAATTAAAAATTAAAAGAAGGTATCATGACAATGGCTATACATACAGGAAAACCATTGTGATCATTGCTCCGCAGAATGGAAACTACATCTGCAACCTTGACAACACGAGGGAAAGAAACCACCTTTGACAAAAATAGCTAACCATAAGATCATTTGCCAGAGGAATATTTAAAATGCAAAGCATGTGAAATATAAATCAATGGGAGCAAATACTATGGCAAAGACTATACTCTCACTTCCTTTCTGTGTGCCTTCTTTACACCAACAACCCAGATTCCTCATATCCCGAGGATGATTTATCACCCAAGTTCTTTATCCTTGCCCAGATTTAAAAGATGGATGGATGCATGCATGCATGTAATCTCATTTTCCTAAGCCATGGATATTTGAAAGGATCTGGGATGACCAGTAGCTTGCTTCCTTTAAATTTGGCTGGCACAAACATGTTTTCGGTGTTCCTAATGGTTTGATTGCTGGTAACTTTCACTGTGCAACATAAATTACTTGACCAAAGAAAAAGGATATGCAGTTTCTTAAGAAAAAATCAAATAGCCATTTACCCTTCTGCTCCCACAGGCCTCCTTTGCTGTCATATTCCGCATCTCATATTTAGGCCTTGATTCCAGCAATGGAATTCCCTTAAGTCGTGCCTGCTCTTCATAGAAGCCCTCATTAAAAGCATCACCGACAGCCTGTAGAGGAAAATACTTAGCGCATTTTAAAGTGGTTCTTTGTTGACAGAGGAGTTCAAAACATACCTTGGATATAAGGAGAACAAGCATAATAAGAGGTAACAGCTGTAAGTTATTTGTTATTTCAACCATAATGACACAGAGAGACACCGTCATTCGCATTGACCCTCCAAGAAAAGATGCAGCTCCCAATAAAGCATACCTGAAGACAAGAAACAATTCAGGGCCAATAGAGAGTGCACAGGTGTTGCAAATTTTTGTTAATAGAAAAATCAAGTCCTATACAAAAATATATACCAGCAGAATACTATCTCAATGAAGTCCATAAAAAAGCATATCCATTTGAGTACAATCTAGTTCATACCGAAGATTATTGAAGAATGAAATAATTAGCTGTTTAACCACTCTTTTATATAAACAAAACCAACTCATTAAATAAATTCTTAATACTTGAAGATCTGTTGTCAAGGTCATAACCCCCCACCCAAAAAAAAAAATTAATAATAATAATAAAAATAAAAAAAGCAGCACTCTATGGCTGCATAAAAGTGTCAACTTGATGCTACAAATGCCAATTGTTATTCAACAGAAGAGTGATCCCTAATAATTGGAATAAAAGCCACTCCTCTAGAAACATGTTATGTACTTAATAGGGGAATATCTATTAGTTAGTTAATTTAGTGCAAATCTCCAATTCAGAATTATTAGAAAAAATGATCATCTCAATCCCTGATCTCCTAGATAACGGTATAGAATGGGCAACAGAAAAGCATCCATTGAACAATCTCAACATCTTCAATTAAGGAACTAATTGCAGCTGGGAATATTACACCCATCTAATATTTTCACCTAGACACAAATATATAAACAGCGCAGCCCCATTAGCAGTCAAGAGGGAAGCAAAGAATATATGATTGTCAAATACAAAGACAAATAACCTAAATACCCAGGAGACCAACAAACATAAACATCCTAATACACTTGGTTTTATCAGCCAGATCTTCAGAAAGAGAATACATCTTTCTTAGACAGCAGAATAAAGGAGTCTATACATGTAATCTTGTATGCATGTCTTTTTTATCATGATTTTAGAGAAAAGCAATAAGTAAACACTCACGTTCCCTCTTCAATGTTGAGCTTTCCATAATATTTTACAACAAACATGCCAACAAGACGTCCATATGTTGATCCTATCATGATTCCGGGAACAAATTGACCAGCTGGAACTGCTGTACCAAATGTTACAACTGCTAGAGTATAAAACATTACCTGCCTCATGTAAGAGAAAATAATCAATATAGGAGCAATTAAAGAGTAATAGGTGCTGACTCCGTCCCTTTAGTGAACAAGATGATAGATTATTAAGTGGCCATACATATATTCGGATTAGAAATGTCATTATCCACTATACACCCAAAAGAAAAAAACCTTTTGCAACAGGCTTATAAACTAGAAGCATGGACACTCAGAAATAACATTAACTTGAACAAGACAAACTGGCAAAATCTCTAGTGTGTTTATATAATCCAAATCCAAAATATTGCAATTATAGCTTCATGTCTGATATCTAGAACATGGACACAGCTCCTCTTTCAAAGTTCCCAAACTTCATAACTTGTAAAAAAGTAAAAGAAAAGGAACAGACAGAAAAATTTTAGTTGACAGATCTATTCTTGAAAAACATATTTAAAGCAAAAAAACAACATAAAGAATCAGATAAAAGTCCGACATTTCTCTTGTAATATACAAAAGCAGGAGAAATGTCCCGTGTATGAGAAGTCCAAAGGAATAAGTGAAGAATGCAGTACCAAAAAGGTCAATAAACTTTGGGGACTGTACTCATGTATTGTTTTCGCACTAAACAAATTCCTTATGGCGTCATCCTGAAACAAATGAGAAGTAACTTAATGCGTCAAAGAGCTAGAAAACAACAACAAACAAAGACTTCCAGTGGTTCATTCAAAACCTGTGTATTGAAGAAGATTGTGGCAAGATCATTGTATTCCTTGTCTTTGCTGCAGAAGAACTGCAAAGGGCAAAAAATCACAACTCAATCTCCAAAGCAATCAACTTTAGAAATAAGATAGCATTTGGAAAAATATTCTCTCTGATGGAAATCAGTAGTATTATTTCCAATAATTAAGGATTAGTCAGTACAACCCCCTTCAATGAGGTATGGAAGAGGAAAATATGGCAAAAATGACTAACAAATCCTAGTTACAGCACTGGAAGTAGGAAATTGGTAACAGTAAGCAAGCAAAGAAGGACTTCCCTGACGTTAGAGAGTTCAGAGGCTCTCCCAAATCATCCAATCACTGGTTGCCTATGTCACCTAGGGCACACAATCCTAGAAAACTAACTCTGACCACCCTCCTTGGAATTAGAGGGCTGTAGGCCATCCCCAGGGCCCAATTCCTGCTGCTGAGTGTTATGTTCAGGAGTGTGCTCCTTCCTCTTGCATACTCTGCCCACTTTAATGTTAGACTCTCTCATTAATAATACTCCCTCTGGTCTTTAATATAAGACATATTTAGAAAGTTGATATTAATCCTAAATATAAAATATAGTTTTCATATTTGTCAATCTTTTCCTAATTTACCCCTATTGATGCTCCCTCAACAATGACCAAGGAGGAGAGGGAATGAGGGAATTAAGAAAGATGACTAGAGTGTTTTAGAAAATATATGTCATATTAACTAACTTAACTTACTTCTTTAATCTAATAAATTAAATAAATATGTCTTATATTAAGGACTGGAGGAGTAGTTTGTAAAAATGAATTTTTGCCTATTTGACATCCTAATTAATCCAGCATAAATATTTCACACGAAGTTCTGGACTTTTGGTTACATTATTTTCAATAGCTCAACCCAGAATATTTAAAGCTATAGGAGAGCAAAGCTTTTGGCATAGGATTAAGCCCTTCAAATAAGTTGTGAACCCTTTCTGCCCCCATTCTCATGATTAAATTAAAATTTTAACTCATGGCAAGGGTTAATGTATTATGTGAGTAGGAGTTTTAGATTTAAACCTACTCCTGAGCTGACATCTGACAGCTTAAGCCTTTAGAATAGTTGGTTTCTCTTTCCCAGTTTAGTTTTAGATTCAAAGTTTCACAAGTGCTTTAGTGTTGAATTCATCTTTCCCAGTTTCAACTGTCATCAAACTTTCTTTTTTATTCAAAGAAGATTTAATATCACAGAGAGAATAAGGTGTGGAAACAGAGGATAGTATATCCTCCTGAAAGAATGACACACATGCAAAAGAATCAAAGAACAGACAAGAAACACATCAACAAAGCAAAGTTGATCCTGTTTTTGTCTTATAAAAAAATAGGAATTTATGGATTGTGGCTAAACATAATTCGAAACTCAACATAAACGCTGGTTCAAACAAAGTCATTAAAAGAATAAATAACCTCAAAGAAACATATAGAAAGACAAGCAGTCTTACATTTACATAATTCCCATACATTCCAGGTGGTCGAGGACATTCAATAGTAGAATCGGAATGAGGATCAGATTCAGGGCACGGACTACATTTTCTTAGGAGTGGCAAACCAAATGAAATAACCGAAGTTAACAAGGAGACAAGGCATGCTTCGATGATCTGTAAGACGGGAAGATATGAAGAGGACAAAACAGACAAATGTGAGGGGAAATTGCATCCTGCAGATTAAATATTACTTACTGTACAATGAATTCTGCATTTCAGTTCTTATGTTCTTTTTCCCTACCTTTCTTTTTCTCCCATTTTAATTCAAGTAAGGAGGTTCCAGGGAATGGATCAAAATCAACACCATACCTTGATTCGGCCCCCTTTCTTGTGCAGATGATTTCGACGCCAAGAAGACATATAAAGAGTAAGCTGATTAAACAAGGCCCCTGCAGATTATTTTTTTCAACTAGGTTACTGATAAGCAACTGAAATCACCAGACAAATTAAGTTCAGAACAAAGGTAATAATACCTACCTAGCAGTCCTCCAATAACCCCAATAACAGCCATTGGCAGTAACTCAGCAAAGGAATAATCCTCTTGACCACTGAAAGTAAAACCAGCCAAGAAGGGTGAAATAAGAAGCGAAATTTTAGTACCTAATTGACAGTAAGAGAAGTAAAACTAAAAGCTCGTATATTAACCCTGATATATCCCAAATGATGAATCCACCCGAGCCAAAATGTCCACACTTTCCACTCTTACACCACCCCATTGCAGTACGCACTACAACAGCCACAACAGCAGAAGTGAAGAAGACACGCCACATCAATTGACTTCTCCACCTTCAAGTGGAACAAAACAAATAAAGTACAAAATTAGATTCTTGCACAGGTGAGCGTACATATTCAGTAGCTTCTGCCAAATAAATAAGTATATGTCTGTGCAACAAGATATTGAAATACGTATGTTATGTCAGTGCCAATGGATCTTTCCTCAATTCTCATATATGTACATTAACGAGTTATAACTATCATAAAGACATGCAAGCTATCTTCAAAACACATACTTCTAAATAAAGAGAATCACGTAGCCAAGAATAAAGATCATCCTTACCATGATGTTACCTCTTCCAATGCAAACAAAACACCACCAACTGGAGCTCTAAATGCAGCAGCTACTCCAGCCGCACACCCACAGGTTACCTATTCAAGATGTCAATCACATTGGAAATGAGAACCTTCTTTGTGCTTTCAGGTTAATAAGAGAGGGTGTCCCCCATGGAATTCTAGATTAAAAGGACAATAAATTTACAAGATCTCGCTGATCCCGATCACTTTTGAATACTTGACACCACCTAGAATTTAGATGATACTTGGTAGATCCACCCTGCCCAATACATGACATCAAAATGTTATTTTCACACTTTTCACGCAGACAAACATGTGTCTACAGCAAAGAGCATACAAAACTCAACTTCTGAAGCTAAAATCAATCAGAACGCTAATAAAAAAACAACACTGAGAACCTAGGAATACAGGCTTAATTGTCCAAGCAAAGAAGCAATACAAGCACCAGTATAAACAACACTGAGAACCTAGGAATACAGGCTTACTTGTCCAAGCAAAGAAGCAATACAAGCACCAGTATGCACAAGAGGGCCTTCTTTACCTAAAGCAAGGCCACCTCCGACTGAACCAATGCTTCCAAATATCTGTTAGCCACTAGAGGAATCTTGAAATTAATAGCAAAAACATTTATCTAAATATTATTAACCAAAAAGGAAAAGTACAATGCAAATCATCACACCTTTCCAATCAAGGTTCTGAGAAGAAGGATGCCATGACTATCAACTCCTGCTCATAAATGAGAATCAGAACTCCCAACATAAGAGCGAGACTTTTAGAGAAGCAGATGAAACACATGCAGAGACACTTGTAATGTTCATCTTACCATTTAAGTAACCCTTAATTTCAGGAATACCAGATCCAGCTGCTGCTGGAGCAAATTGTGTGATAATATATACAGAGGAATAGACCAAAACCAAGTTGATCAGGACATATACAAGAAAGCCCGCAATATAGGATTTCTGAATTATATGAAATGTCAGTGAAAACTTCCAGCCAGCGAAGTTTTCAACAGATATATTGATGAAAACAGCAGCAATTCCAGTACCTGAAAAACATTGGGTGAAATACATACATCAGAAACAAAATTTTAACATATATGAGAAAGCTAGAGACATATAAGGTCCATGTCTCAGCTTTATGCCTATGTCTCATCCCCCCGCCCGCAATGAAAGTCAATCTCTCCAAGATACAAGTGCTTGCTGCCTATAAAGGTCTGAATAAGGTTGATAAAAAAGAAGCTTTATAAAATTATATATAAAAACAACGAAGCAACTAGCAGATGGACCATCGACATGAAATTATCAAACCCTGTAAATTAATTCTTTCTCCACGTCAAATTTCTTATGCACATGCCAGCCATGGATTTTATCAACATTTCTGCTAATTAACTTGGATTATCTATGGCACTTAAAGAATAATAATAATAGCTACGTAATCACTAAACGCTTAGTGCACAAAATAAGAAGGGGCGAAAAAGAAAATAAACATGAAAAAAACGATCTTGATAATTTAAATGTCATCACCTCTTCGTTAAAATAATAATAATTTTAAAAAATAGAATCAATTAAAAATAATTACAGACGCATGATGATCAATTGAAAAGAAAAAAACAAGGATCTCTCTAGCCACATACCAAACGAGCAATTAATCGTTAAACCATTGCAATTCATGATCAATGCCCCAAAATTGAAACAACCAGAATATATATACACTTCAAGGTTGAGACAGAAACTCAAACGGCAAGAAGAAGAACGTACCAATGCCTATGAGCAAAGCAAAGAACCATTTCACCACCAACAAATAGCCCACATACAGCTTCCCTCTTAGCGCCTATCAATATGAAAGTGCAGAAAAATAATCATTTAATTAGCATTAAAAAGAACATGCACCAACAAAACCAAGCATAATGGAACTAGAATGAAACAGAAACCGAAATAGGAATAGCAAGAAATATGGTAGATAATCAGGGGAACCTGTTCTTCCCGATAAGCATAATTCTCTATCACTTCATAGTCAAGGCTCTCGACGCCCCTTCCATCACTCTTCTTCAACAATCCAACGGGGTCTTCCGAGTCCTGGGGTTCCTCCGACTCCGAGTTCGGAATTCGCGACCAAACGAGCTTCGCTGTTTCAATACCGCTCTGGAAATGATTCGCCATCATCGTCATCAATCACAATCAAACCGCCGACCAAAGATCACGACCTATAAACCCAAAACCAGCACCCCATAATCCTAATTTATTGAAATCGGAGAAGCAGTTGACACAAAAAGGCCAGAAGAGGTCGCTGCTCTTCCTTCCAAATTCCGCGACGAAGAACACAGAGGGACACAAAAGTAGCTTCAGTATCGTGAAGCGACGACACCTGGTGTGCTATTTCATCGTTCTCCACTATGACTGTGGCACTTCCAGGTTTAGAATTTCAGCAAACTACGCGTAAACGGTGGACGATGGAAGTTCGTTTGGCGTTATAACTCCATAGCGGATGCGGAAGAACGAGTTTACCATTGGGATTTTCGAGTTCGTTGTGTGCCATAAACATAGAAGTCAAACCCAGGTAGTATTCACGATCGACGGCTATAGTGAGCTCTGTTCATATTGCACTTATTTATTTATTTGTTTGTTTATTTTGCCCCAAATGAAATGACACGGCATTTTGCCCGAGTCTTCCTACGTCATTTGACCCAGATGGGCTACATGGTCCCAGAAAGCTTACGTGCATCTTTGGTCAATTTCTATACATAATTAATTTATATTTAATCTCGTTGGTACCCATTTATAAGAACTAATTAAAAATTTTAAATTTTTATTAAACTAATTTTAAAATTTACGAAAGAAAATAAAATTATTTTATACTTTTTAAGCTTCTTTCAAATTTTTTATAGGTATTTCTTTTTAATTATATTTTTAAGGAGGTATTTATTTAAAATTTTTCCTTTCAAATTATTCTTTCATATTTTATTAAGTCCCAGTTTTTATAAGAAACGTTCCAGAAAATATATTTTTTAGTAATCTTAAAAGTATTTAATATTTTGAACAGATAAAATATCTTAATAAATACTCCTCCAACTCTTAATCCCCCAACTATGAGAGTCTGTTTGGTGTGAAAGATTTAAAATGGGAGGGAAGAAAAATTTTTATGAATGAAATTTAAAAAAAAATTAGGGAAGTGGGGTTAAAGTTTTTAATTAATTTTTATTACTCTTTTATCATATATCTACTCTTTATTAAAATTTTATAACTCTACTATTCTAATTTTTTTTTAAATTCAACTCTAAACAATTTTCACACCACTCCCTTTCTCCCCACCGCTCAATACATAGCCAAAAAGGGTAAATATATTATATTTGAGACGAAAGTAGCAATCCATATTCAATATTCAATGGGTGGGAAGTGGGGGCCCATAATCAATGGGTTGGAAGTGGGGGCCCAAATTGAAAGTTACTTTTAGAATGGGGGCTAGACTCTATTTTATCATTTTTTTTTTTATAATTATAAGTACCGTTTATTTATCTCCTCAATCATTGACTGTGTGAGTGTTTGAAAACTATCTAAACCGTGATTTGAGAAGTTTTTTTTAATAAATCGAGATAAAATCCTTTTTACATACTTACTTCATAAATTATAAAAATTATTCTCTAAAAACTAACATAAATATACACTTAGGTCTATTTCTTAGATGAACAAGAAAGACACTTGACGTTAAGATCTTGCATTCCAAATGACACTAAATATTTTTCTCAGGCTTTTTTTTAGTATGATGTTATAAGTCTTTTATAAAAAAATACTACATGATAATTTACAAGCGAGCTTTTATATTAAGGGATAGTATGATACATGATGTCCTATGGAAAAAAAAAATAGTTGGCCCATAAAAGTGAGATACAATGACTGTGACCATAACCACTAAAGGAAAAGACAAAATTGAGTCAGAATGCACTAAATCAAAAAATAATGTTTTTGATCTTTATTAACAGAACGGTGATTTCAATTTTATTCTGAAAGTTTTCCAATAACCAATTTTATCTTATAAGTGTCAATTTTGGAGTAATTTTTGTCTTGATTGTTATCCCCGTTAAGTTTGACTGTTAGTTCACTAAATTTGAGGCAAATTTACTTCTAAGTTAAAACTTCTAAGGCAATTTTGTCGTCCATGTCATTTTTTTAAGATGAAAATTTACTGTGGAAGTTTTTACTTAGGAGTAAACTTACCCCGAATTTGATCAACTAAGGGTCAAACCTAACGGGGATAACTGTTAGAGTAAAATTGCTCCAAAATTGACACTTTCAAGGCAAAATTGACTCTTAGTAAATATTTCTAAGACAAAAGTAGCATTTAATCCATGGAACTATCAAGAATTAACAATCTTGATAAATTCTTAATGAAAAACATTTACCACTAGTTTTTTTTTTTTTTTGGCCAAACACTCAAGTTAAATGGTCATGTGTATTTTTGTCTTGACTATCCATATGTTTTTTTTTCAATCAATAAAAATATTACTCCTCCTATCTTTAATAAAAGACATATTTATCTAATTTGATTAAATTGAGAAAATTTGATAAGTTAGTTAATATAACATCTATTTTCTAAAATATCATAGTCATCTTCCTTAATTTATTCACTCCCTCTAATCATTGATTATTATTGAGATAGTATCAATAGGGGTAAATTAAAAAAATATTAATAAATATAAAAATTATATCTTATACATATGACCAATATTAACTTCCTAGATATATCTTATATTAACGACCACTGGAAGTACATCGTGTTATTTGGATCCCATTCCATCAATTGAGTCTAAATTTTTCAAAAATATCAATAATCAAATTATGATATAATGGTATAGAAAGATGAGTGTTAATTCTTTTTTAAAAAAACAAATAATTTTTTATTTTAATATCATTGGATTATAATATGGTGACTAATATTTTTCAATTAAAGCATCCAATTTCTTGCATTGTGTGAGAATAAAGGTTCAAAAGTCTATATCTAACTTCCCTGTTGGCACTTTTGATTATAATACTCCCCTCGCTCTTATTTATAAATAATTTTTTATAGGATTTTTCTATTTTATAAGTAACTTTCACTTTGTGTTTGAAAATATAAACTCTTTTTTCCTATTTTATCCTTATTAAATATATATTATTTATAATTAATTATCACACACACCAAGAGTTACATTCAAGAGAGAGAGAATTCACTAGGTGAATGAAGTCAACAAAACATTGAAAAAACATATTTTACTATCTCTCATACTTTTTATACATTCTCTCTCTATTTTTATAAATAGGGGCATATATGAAAAAAAAAAACATAGCATTTTTTTACACACTTATTGCTTTTAAATATCAGTTCATTTTACATAATTAATGAGAAAATTGCTTATAAATAGGATCAGAGGGAGTAATAACGAGATGGAATCATACAATACTGGAACTTGTAAAATTCCTTTATTAAGAACATTTCTATCCTTTTTTCCCCTTCCGGTTAAAGAGAAGATATGAAGATCAATATGAATGTATAATCTATCTATTAATTATATAACAGGAGGAATGATGGTAGGCTATGTGTGACACATTACAGGCTCACGTGTGCATCACATGTCTACTAAATAAATTAAACTATTTAATCTATTGTTATTATTATTACTACTACACATATTTCCCGTGTGAGTGCTTCATATGTAATTTATTTTGGCCAGTTATCTTAGGAAACTAGAGACTTCTCCCGTGCGATGCATGGATCGATGTGTGTTGTAGGATATGAATTTAAAATCAAACATATTTATTAGTGGTTCTTTTTCATGTATGTTGTTGGATGTTTTAATTTTGTTAAAACACTTGTTCATGTAAACTTATGCATACGTATCTTATATTGCGAAGAATGTGGCATTCTAACTCCAAAATCATTAATAAAATTATTAAATTTTGAAAATATTATTTGTAACATTTCAACTTCTTCCATTGTTATGTTTAAATTAACAATCATTTAATATAATTAAATAATTACTCCCTCTAGTTCAAAACATAAGAGCCAGACTTATGAAGGTGTGTAGTTTGTTTTATAAGAGCCACTTTGCTTTTGTCTTATCCTTTAATATTTTTCTTTTCAATTTTATCCTTAATTAATTATATGTCTCTCTCATATATTTTTTTCACTCATTATCTCTCATATATATTTCTACTCATTCTCTCTCACACACACTCTCTCCATAAATAGGTATTTTTTTAGAAAAGTAAGTTATATTTTTTTACATATTTATTGTTTTTAACCAATTTTAACTAACTTTACGAATTACAAAATTTAGGTATTTAGCTCTTATATTTTGAACCGGAGGTAGTAACATTTAAGTGGCTTTTCAACTTCTTACTTGATAATCACACTTACTATTTCATAATTATAACATTTAAATGACTTTTGTCCCAAACAATTTTTAAAACACCAAAATGTGGGTTAACAAATACTCCTCCAGTCTTTAATATAAGACATATTTGGAGAGTTGATCTTAGTCTTCAATATAATATATAGTTTTCATATTTGTCAATATTTTCTTAATTTATTTACCCCTATTTATACTCCCTTAACCATAATTAAAGAGGAGAGGGAAAGAGGGAATTTATGGAGATGTCTATGATATTTTAGAAAATATATGTCATATTAGCTAACTTAACTAACTTTTTTTAATATAATTAAATTATATAAATATGTATTATATTAAGAACCGAAAAAATACCATGTAAGTGTGGCTTGTTTGGCTTCTTAAAACACTCCATCCCCCATGGCATTAGAGATTCAGTCCTGGGTTCCAAAAAATTTGGGACAAAGTACCTCTCGTTCATATTCGGCAAAACCTTACTTACAATAGTTATGAGGTTCCAACCCTTACCTCATGATCAATATTCCGTACAACTAGTAGGAGTAGTTGCCATGATCAAAAGTAATGGATGCATAAACGTTTTTAACTATGTGCATTAATTATAGATGTTCAACCATTCAATCTAATTATGTAGTTACTCCCTCTAGTTCAAAACATTAGAACTGAATTTATGAGGTTGGGTAGTTTTTTATACAAGAGCCATTTTGTTTTTGTCTCATTCTTTAATGTTCTTTTTAATTTTATTTTTAATTAATTATATGTCTCTCTTATTTATTTTTTTCACTCATTATCTCTCATATCTATTTCCACCCATTCTCTCTCCCCACGCACCCTAAATAAAGACTTTTTAGAAAAGTAAGTTTTTTTTTTTACATATTTATTGTTTTTAACCAAGTCTAACTAACTTTACGAATTGCTTAATTTAGTTATTGGACTCTTATATTTTGAATAGGAGATACTCCTTCTAGTCCTTATTATAAGACATCAATTAATAAGTATATTTGATCTTTTTTGTAAGGCACTTGCTTGTTTCCAAAGAGTATTAAATATTCTTTTCCATGTATGCCCATAATTAATAAGGGTAATGGGTGAGAGTAATAATTAGTATGATATTAGAGTTTAGTGCAATTAGTATGGGTAATATTGGAAATTACTTAAATTTTAAGACAAATTTAATGACTTTAACTATTTTTTATTAATTTATAAGAATTGTTAGTTGTTGCATTATAATAAAGACGAGAGGGAGTAGTAACATTTAAGTGGCTCTTCAACTTCTTACTTGATAATCACACTTACTATTTCATAATTATAACATTTAAATGACTTTTGTCCCAAACAATTTTTAAAACACCAAAATGTGGGTTAACAAATACTCCTGCAGTCTTTAATATAAGACATATTTAGGGAGTTGGTTTTAGTCTTAAATATAAAATATAGTTTTCATATTTGTCAATGTTTTCCTAATTTATTTATCCATATTTATGCTCCCTTAGCCATAATCAAAGAGGAGAGGAAATGAAGAAATTAAGGGAGATGTCTATGATATTTTAGAAAATATATGTCATATTAACTAGTTTAATTAACTTCCTTAATATAATCAAATTAGATAAATATGTTTTATATTAAGAACTGGAAGAATACCACATAAGTGTGACTTCTTAAAACACCCCCTCCCCCATGGTATTAGAGATTCAGTCCTGGGTTTCAAAAAATTTGGGACAAAGTACCTCTAGTTCAGATTCTGCAACACCTTGCTTACAACAGTTATGAGGTTCTCACCCTTACTGTCATGATCACTACAACTACTAGTAGTAGTCATGATCGAAAGTAATGGATGAATAAACGTTTTTAACTATGTGCATTAATTATAGATGTTCAACCATTCAATATAATTAAATAGTTACAAACTCTAGTTCAAAATATAAGAGTCAAACTTATAAGGGTGTATAGTTTTTTATATAAGAGTTACTTCGCTTTTGTCTCATCCTTCAATGATTTTCTTTCTAATTTTACCCCTAATTAATTATATATCTTTCTCATTTATTTTTTCCATTCATTATCTTTCATATCTATTTCCACCTATACTCTCTCCCACGCACCCTAAATAGGGATTTTTTATGAAAGTAAGTTATATTTTTTACGTATTTATTGTTATTAATAAATTTTAACTAAATTTATGAATTACGTAATTTAGTTATTTAGCTCTTATATTTCGAATCGAAGGTAGTAACATTTAAGTGGCTTTTCAACTTCTTACTTGATAATCACATTTACTATTTCATAATTAACATTTAAATGACTTATATCCCAAACAATTTTTAAAACACCAAAATGTGGGTTAACAAATACTCCTCCAATCTTTAATATAAGACATATTTGGGGAGTTAATCTTAATTATAAATATAAGATATAATTTTCATATTTGTCAATATTTTTCTAATTTATTTATCCCTATTTATACTCCTTTAGCTATAATCAAAGAGGAGAAAGAAAGAGGGAATTAAAGGAGATGTTTGGGATATTTTAAAAAATAAATGTCATATTCACTAACTTCATTAATATAATCAAATTAAATAAATATTTCTTATATTAAGAATTGAAAAAATACCATATAAGTGTCATTTCTTAACCACCACCACCCACCCACCCCCCCCCCCCCCCCCCCCCCCCCCCCCCCCCAAAAACAAAAAAAAAAGGTATTAGAGATTCAGTCCTTGGTTCTAAAAAATTTGGGACAAAGTACCTCTCGTTGAGATTCGGCAACACCTTACTTACAATAGTTATGAGGTTCCAACCGTTACTGTCATGATCACTAGCAGTTGTCATGATCAAAAGTAATGGATGAATAAACGTTTTTAACTCTCTGCATTAATTATAGATGTTTTATCTTCCTTTCTTCCTTAACGATACTTCTCTCAATGTGTCCTTTCACCTCAACTTAACCATTTAGACAAATATTTTAACATTTAAGTAATAAAATCTGTTAATAAAATTAACACCATTATAAAGTGGTGGCTTAATCAAATATTTCAATTTAACACTGTTAGTGAAGCCGTCTCTACAAGTTTTCTAATAATATATAATAGATAGATAGATTATTGACTTTAATATTATAATATTTAAATATTGAATTTTTTATGTGAGTTTTTTCTAGCTACTTACTCTCCATTCAATTGTTTTTCAAAAGATCATCATCCAAGTTTTTGAACTTGTCAAAATATAAATTACAAATGGTTTAGACCAAAACCTAAGTATCATAATGTAACCCCTTAACAATTCGATATTCACAGAGTATTAAATGTATAGTTCATAGGCATACAGACATAGCAGAAATATACTGATAATAAGTGCTTGTTTACATCACAGGAAATCCCATAGGATTTGAAAAATATATACAGAGACCAACATAAATAAAATTTGGAACTGAAGATAACCAGCTGCAGTTTCACTTGAAGCGGACATCAATCACTGGTAATTACAGTTTTGCCTTTAGAGCCGCTATATGTTGAAAAAAGGTGAGATTCGAATGAATCTCAGTAGTAACATACAATCAGTAATATAAAATGCAATAAATAAATATGTAATACACCATGATATGTAAAATGCTAACTCGTGTTGTATGCATATTGTCCAAGGCCAAACAACTGTTTGCAACCCCGGCTTAACTCGTTTCCATGGTTAAACGACATGTTTAGACCCTAGCTTATTCGCGTGTTGTGCCTCAGGCACTGTCATGTTATAGAAAATGGCATACACAACATATAAATAATCACATAGTATATGAGAAAAAGAGTTACTACATGTGTCCTTTTTCAATCCGATTGTTTATCCAAAACTTTTTCTCCGGCTCGGGTTATTACCATTTCCTATAAATTAAAGTTAACAAGTAATTAATTATTACTTGCATTACTACTGTCTTTAATCATATTATGCTGGTTATCTCAGTTTCAGTGGCTTCTACACAGTGTAATTTTACATAGTGCAATTTTCTATTTTTCAGAAAATTGACAGTTTTTTTAGTCAATTTTGAAAAATCATAACTAATTCTAGAAAATTCCAAATTGACTGGGTCCAAAGCCTAAATGAAGTTCTTGAAATATATTTTCATGGAAAAATATCAAAATCTGCTCTGTTTCACCACATTGCTCCCAGAATTTCACGAAATACAACTATTCCAGATTACTCTCCAGAAACATAGTACAACTGAAAATCCATATCTCCTAATGTACTTGTCTAAAAATTACAAACTACCTATCCATTTAAATCTCTGAATGTCTACTTTGAATCTAGAAATTTTCATAATTTTTGGTCAAGATTTGAGTTTTGAAAATTTAGACAAACCCAATATGGCTTCCAGAAACATATTCTGACAACAACTAACTTCAATAATTCATATTTCTCAATATATTAATCCAAATAATACAAACTATATATCAAATTAAAGCTTAGATTGTATAATTTTGTTCTAGAAAGTTTCATATCCATTGGAAAAGATTTCATTGCTCAAAAACACGATGAAACCGACGGCCAAAATCTGGACTTCCAGAATTTCATCTGTTTCTGGACCTAGGTTTCAAAAATCATAACTCCCTCTAAATATATCCAAATGATTCATTCTACCATTCATTTTAAAGCTTGTTATGTGTACTATATCCATGTAAAATTTCATAACTATTGGATAATATTCAGGTGGTCAAAACGCAACACGAAATAGACTAATTCTGCAAAACATCAGTTTTGACAGGCTGACTTCAAAATTCAATAACTCATTTATTTTGACTCCAAATTGTGCTCTTCTTGATTCTATTTCATACTAAACATCTTAAAATTTCTATAGGAAAAAGAATCAGACAAAAAAATCCATCTATAGCCTCCGTTTGAGCTTCTGGAACTTTTCGGCAAAAGCTCTGTTTTCCGACGAGTAAAATAGAGTTGAGAAAACTCACATGCAACCATGGTTTTTCACTCTAATCTCAAATATTTCGTCTCTACATACTCCTAAACATGTTCCTTGTGTTTGGAGACGTGATTACAAAAGAAAAGAGATAAAAAAAATACCATGTAAAATGGTTACATGATTACTGGTTTTGAAACTGATCGGTAACATAAATTTTCCGGTGAACTTTCTTACTTCCAGCCACTCAAACCAGTAGAAAACAACCTCTAATCTAATGGAAATTGTTAGAAATATGTGAAGGGAACTCACCTATATCAGATTATAGGCTTGCATGTAGGATTTGAAGCTTCTTCTTCCTTCCTCCGTTGGCACCGATCACCTTTGTGTATCCCCCTTCTCTATTCTGTTTTGTTAGCTCTCTTTTTTTTTTACTCTCTTTGCAGCTGAACGTAAATAACGGTTGGAGGAGATTGATATGAGTCTATTTAATGAATGTGTGTGTGCGTGTATGCGTTGTCCAAATGGGAAGAAAAAGATGAGGAGTAATGAGTGTGTGTGTTATACGAATGAGAATAAAAGGAGAAGGAGCATGTGGGTATGTGTGTTTAAGAACGCTCCAGCTGTACCAAACGACAAGAAGAATGAGTGATTAATTGTTTGGATGTGTTGGTAAGTTTTTTATATACATATAGGTATATTTTTATCCTATTAATTACACACATTAGGTCCTAAGTTTTTCCTTTATCTAATTTAAGATTCCTTAAATTTTGTAGGTTCTATAATTTGGCTTACTATCTAGTTCCAATAAATTAATTCTTACATTAAATTTTTAGGATGTTACACATAATATTATTTCAAAATAAAAATAGAACAAAAATTAATATAAAAATTTTGTGCATATGGAGCCCTTTCATTTATTTCTTGCTATGAATCAACCTTTTACCAACTGAAAAATTTAAAATTACCCTGTAAGATTAAGGTACTAAATGAAAATTAAATTTTGTTATCCAATTATTGAAATGTTCTTCATTTATTAACCAAAAAAAAAAATCCGCTCTAGTAGCCAACAACTCTTATGCCTAGCAGTGTTCAAGGAGCAAGATGGGATCGAAAAACCCCATTCCCAATCCCAGGACTTTCCTAGTCAGGACAGGACGGTACCAGGATAGGATTGTCTCCAAAATTAAAACATCCCCATAAAACCAAAAACATGAAAAATTGAAGAAGCCACAGATGGTCCAAACAACATTGGTGGAACCAAATCCAGCAGATCAACTTTCTAACCGTTTCATCAAGTATTATCCAACCACCTAACCTTTCTTGCAAGTCATATAAACAGGGGAACACCCCAAAATCACAATGCTATTGGAGGGTATCCTTATTTATTCAAGAAATTCGAACATTATTCTCCCAGAAATTTGCACGTTCTTCATGGGAGGGGAAGCGAGCATCACAAATTTAACAAATGCAAGAGAGATTACACACCCGTGAAAAGAATAGAAAAACCCCTCCTGAATCCTCCCAAGAGTTCGAGGCCAAGCTTCGAATGTGAGCTAGAGTGGGCGTGCCAAGGCGGAGACCGATGAGGGTCAAGGTAGAGCGATCAAGGCCGAGCTTTGGGCGTTGGGTGCAAGACAGGACAGTGATGGGATGGTCGCAATTTGCCCAGGACCGGGATGGAAAAATCTCAAATACCCCTACTTATGCCTAAGGCTGGTATAGACTAGCACCGGAACTCTAGCACTATCAAGGTTAGAAATTCTCCAAGTAATTAGCAACTCAATGACAAATTATTTTAGGGAACCAAGACCACCGAGAGCCTCCCCGGTGCCAGAGGTGTGACAGCACACCAAAGCTCTAGCAAACTAAATGGTAATAGAAAGAGCAATATGAGCAGGATAGGATGCAGATGATGATCCATAGGCACAGATATTTATCGCAGAGCATATTCATAAAACTCCATTAAAAATTTTGCTTTGTATATATCAAAACTATTTTTGCTCGTGTACTCAAGTATATTCCCCTCGTGGATAAGTTTTAAAATTGAGGGGGGGGGGCATACAAAGATAATTGTACCATGGGTTTGAAACTAAAGCAACAAACCTATGTTCCTAAGTCGTTTTGTTCTCAATTCTGATTTCTGAGCCATTTCCTGACTTGAATATTTACCCAATCTATACTTGGTCCTCTGAAGATTAATATAACTACGATCACGTTATAATACAAAATTAGAAGAGCTCCATCAGTTGCTGGGTAACATCTGCATCACATTGAAAATCATTAACAAATGGTTAATAAGAAGGAATTTAAATTTAAAAAAATAAAGGCTAGGAACAGTGAGTGTCAGCCTCTGTTTCTGTGTAACAACACCTACAGTAAATCCTCCAGATTAAGTATTGACAATCCAGAAGAAATTTGCACACTCATGAGCATGGCATCTAAGTTTTTCCAAAAGCTAGCTGTTGAGATAGGAAAACTAATCCAATCAAGCAAGAGGCCAAGCGCATGTTTGGCTTTTTTCATTACAAACCACCAAAACCACGGTTTCTAACATAAAATCCAAACACACTCAAGCGGCTCATACCACTCAGTATAGTGGTAGTGATTCTTTAGTATCCTAATCTCCATCATGTTGTACACACACATACAGGTAATTTCTTTTTCTTTTTGGTGATAATTCGTAAATTAGCCAAGAGAGAAACGGAAGATGTTAAGTGTGAGGAGCACCTTGAAGAATGGATGGTGTCGTCTGAAACTCGTGCCAGATGTTATGATAAGGGGCAAGATCCGTGTTCAGGAGCTTGGCTGCAAGAAACGCAGCACCAGCAGCAATATGATGGGATTTAAACTGAAGCCATAGAGAGCTACGAAGCCTGCAAAACAAAACACTTTTCAGCTTCAAAAGACCTTAAAATAGATATAAGGCATACATCAATTCTACTTAACAGTCACCAGAATTATTCAGCACAAGTAGAGATATAGAAATTATCAGACTAACCATTTGCAAAACAGATTCTTCTATAATTTAGCACATATTCCCACCATGACTGAGATCATGTCAGCTTCAAAAATGAACATTCATACCAAGTGAAAACGCAAGTTTATTAATTTTTCCTTACCAACCAGAAAAGCAGCAACTCAGGAAGAATATCATTCCAAGAATGTCTGCGGGATCGCTGATACAGTACATATTATAGCAATATGTAATAGCATCTAGAGAGTTATTTACACTTGCAAGACCAAATGTGCTGTGTGGGAACTCCAGAGATGTTATGCAATTAAAATATGAAAACTTAAAACGCCGAGCTGCACAGGAGACATGATCTCACAATTTTCCCCCACATCATTCAATTGATCCCAAGTACAAAGGCCCACTATTGAATAATTTTATTATTGATTCAGATTGTAGAAGAATCATCTACATCCTAATTTCACTAGTACTTTGACACCTTTCTCTATTTTTTTGTATGGGATTCTCAGATCTAGTCAGACCAACATGATTTCAAGACCATCATCTTCTTTCCACCCATTTTTATATTGACAAAATTGCCCCCACCCCAAAAATACATGAACCCTCTACAGCTATAGAAGTGACTCTGTATAATATATCTAAAGAAAGATGAGGTGAAAGGAGATGTTAAAAGAGAAACCGGGTCCCATTAACAGTCTCGCTTCTCTGATCACTTTCTTCTTTTCTTTTTCTTTCTTTCTTTCTTTTTTGCTGTTTGATCACTTTCTTTCTGACTACATAACTGCCAAGAATCTACTTAAAAAATTGAGGAGGCATAGATAAGCCATTTGGCTAAAGGTCTCCAGCATAAGGATTGAGGGTTGGATATAAAAAATTAGGCTGGGGATACTGTGACTATCTTGGGTGGCCCAAAACTAAGTTATAGGATGGGACATGACCAGTGGTAAGCAAACCATTATACATCAGCAGTTTTACATCAGATGCAAAACAAAACTTTCCAAGAACAGCATATCAATGATCAATCCTCCAGCTAAGAATATCATACAGGCCAGCATGTTAATCTTGTGAAGACCCTGCAATTGTATGCATGCCAAATGAATCAATGTCCATGACAAAATAACTACACAGAGCATTGCTCTAAAACATACATTAAGAGAATGAACGCAATCTTGAACCAAAAATAGACTTGAGACACAAGGTCTCCTTGGCCACGTGTTCTCCAGACATCAAAAACATCCCTTATCCTGTTCCATAGACTAAGATTTTCAATCCAATCACACCAGATCAGAAAGCATTATATAGGCATGAAAGATTGAACATGTTGAAGGTGTCTAAGGTTTGATACAAGCCAACTCGTTTTTTCATCAAGTTGAGTAAAACAACTAACACCAATGCTCCATCTGCCGATGGTATCCATCCATTAAATTAATAAATGTAAAAGATAACTCACCCTTCACTTATCAATTGTAATGCCAGATTCACCAAATCAGTCTGTGATAGACCTAATTTGGTAAGAATAGAAGTAAGCGAAGCATATGGATGCTGCACATTGAGTTCAAAGTTCAAAGTAGTCAATATCAATGTCTCAGCCTCAAGCACCCGTTCACGATATTGTTCAAACCAATCCTGCCGAACAAAAACATATGTATTACATCAGGTAATGTGATTTTAAAGTACAAATATCATTTAAAGATTATTCAAGAAGCTTAAAGTTACATAGACTAATTTGTGCGCTGACCTCTTGGATGTAATTACCTTCCCATAAAAATACATACAAAAGAAAAGAAAGAATATAAGCCAATTTAAAGTATACTCACCACAGAAAGATACGGCCAAAAAGCATAACTTTGCTGATGTAAGATTTCACTGGATGCCTGTAAAACACTGTTCAAAGGACACGGTGTGTCCTCAGACTTTGCAGCAAGAAAAAGTGTGGCAGTAGCAATCAGCTGCACCAGAACAAGATCAACATCAATATAAACTCATTCAAATTTAAAGGTTCAACTGAAAAAGGAAGAAATTTAAAAAAAAAAAGGAAAAAAGAAGAAAGAACGGTATTCTGATAGTTAAACAGAATAACAAGCACCATTACCATCCAGAAAATGTCCAGTGAAGCACAGTTTTAATGACAAAACAATTCAGAGAAGTACCTAGTAATAAAGCAGATACTTAGATTGATAAAGATACTCACAAATCTGTCATGGCAAGCATGTGATCGCCGAACGAAAAAACGATGGCACAGAACCATGGCTGTCCCAATTGTAGTTTGAGGCCTGAAAAGGAACATGACAACATTTTAACGCTAAATAATATTTGATAATGATTAAGTTCAAAAGTTACATGACCGCAGCCATGTCCTGAGGAGCATTATCGAAGAAACCATGAAATCTCCAAGAAAATGATAGAACCGTAAAATAAGGAAATTAAAACGAGTAATCATGCAGCAAATCTTACAGCGCAAGCTGCATTCCAAGATCCTGAAGGAAAGCACAATATGAGTAACGCAAGTTTGTCTCCTGAAGTGGATCAATACCATCTTTTCTTGATGGTGAGAATCTATCAATCTCATCCCTTGACAGGCATTCTAGGTCTCCATCTTCGGATCCAGAGCATTCAAGCTTGCAACTAGCTGATGTAGAAGGGATACTGTCAGGAACAGTGGTTGGAAGATAGTACCTACAGCAGTCTTCCCAAGGAGAAGCAGAATGTTTCCTCTTCTTCAAAGATGATTGAACGGAATTATTGAGCTTCATATACTGAGGATGACCTGCCCTGTAAAAATGAGAATAGCCACTATGCTCCCAAGATTTTGCCCAGTAGTCATAGTAATTCCCGTAATTCCAATTATTGTAGTCATTCCTACTTCTCTTTCTACTGGTGTTGCCACAGTTATTTACACCGAAGGTGGGCCAATAAGCACCACCATGAAAAGTGTGTCCTTCCCCCGGAAAATTTGCCGTAAGAGACATTTTACTGCAAAATTACACATTCCACAAAGTTAGAATCGAAATCAATGCACTTATAACTTCACAGAAACCATGCTAATAAAAAATAACAAACCATCTGTTTCTGGATTATCATTTTTTCCTCCGGTTGAAAATTTCTAAAATGCTACAAACAATTAATTTTCATGGAGTAAAAAGGACACCTGAAAGGAATATAAGCCCCTCTAACGACAAACGCAATTCACAACAACCTATCGTCTGAACTCGATTAATGAGATATTTAACCGTATGGTACGTTTTCTTTTTTCTTTTTTTTTAATCAAAAACCGTATGGTACGTTTAATGAGGGGAAAAAACAAGGATCTTTGGAACTTCAATGCCCCGAAAACCTTTTATCTATTGTGCAGGATAAAGCATAAGGAATCATAGCCAATAAGGCCACAGAGAAACAAAACAAAACAAAACACAGATTTTGAAGATGAAGGTTACATAACGAAGATCTCGTCGAACAAAATTTTCCTTGATCACCCTATCGGAACAACCCTCCAAATTGAAACAACACGTAAAACACTGCTAAGCTCACCAGATTGATTAGTGATGAAACTGATCTCGTAGTAACAGGGCTATGATTCAAGAATCAAGATTGTAATCGGAATGAAGAATTAGGGCTTTGAAAGGAGTGGAACAACAAAGAACTTGCCTTGGAATGTCAGGGAATAAAGAGGTAGCTAAATACCAAGGACTGGATAGGGAATAACCGTTTTCGATAAATAATAATAATAATAAGATATAATTTTGTTCGCCCTTTTTTATTTGAGATATAGCAATTTTTTTTTTTTTTTTTTTTTGCCAGAGAGATATAGCATCTTTTATCCATTATTGATCATTAATAATTCAAAAGAATTTGAGTCGCACTGGTGTTTTTTTTTTTATTTATGAAGTTGATATTATGAAATTTAACCATTAGTGGTAGTATTTTTATTTTTTGAGGTTCCTTAAATTTAAATTTCTCATTTTAAGAAATAGCTGAATATTTTGCTAACAAATAAATATCTGTATACTTTTATATTTTATACATTTTTTACGTCAATTATAATTTTATATTTTATATTAATTTTTAGATAATGGATATTTTATCGAAAAAATAAATTTTATCCCATCAAATATTATATCATGAATCATAGGCACTTTTAAGTTTTAATTCATTTTATGACTTAAAATTTATAATTGAAATCTCGTAGTTCTATTTTACCTTGGCAGTCGACACTATAAAACGTGTCAGGCCTATCCTATAGGCCTCGTTGGATATGAAGTATTGAGCGTGGGATTGAGATTGGATCAAAGATTAAATTAGAATATACCGTTTAGTATGAGGAATTACGGATAATCAGGGATTGAGAGTACCATAAAAGTGAGATTACTGTAAAGCCACCTCCCCTGATATTACGTGTTTTCAATCCCAAGATTATAAATATTAGCGACAAAAATATCCATTTTTATAATTTTGTTGAGACATAATTCTCTATATCAATT
The DNA here is from genome assembly GCA_037074505.1 of Albizia julibrissin. Classification (NCBI taxonomy): domain Eukaryota; kingdom Viridiplantae; phylum Streptophyta; class Magnoliopsida; order Fabales; family Fabaceae; genus Albizia; species Albizia julibrissin. The sequence goes on from CM073489.1 coordinate 24,171,231, forward strand.
TAACCTAAATCTCGGGATTTTTTTTTTATTATTTTTTTAATAATAAAGATATTTTAGTCTTTTCAAAATTTATGAAGGATTATAAAATAAAATTAATCTAAGTATTTTATCTAAATATTACCATATACCAAACATAATTTTAAACATTCAGTCTCAGTCTCAATACTAACCATAGTCCTAATACAAGTGTCAATAATAATCCATCAAAATCCAATATCTCCTACCAAACAAAGCCATAAGATTGGGCCTCCACGGGCTTATCTAAAGTGAGCCTAATTAAATTGAAGCTCAATCCTCGAATTCACGGGCTCGGGTCTAGCCTGCAGGATTTAAAAAATTTTCAACGTTCTTTTACTTATTTTCAAATTTCAAATAGACAAAATTTAAAATAAAAGGTCTTACAAAATTTTTAATTCAAATTATAAATATTATAAAATTAAAATATCAAACTACATCCAACTAACCGAAACTAAATCAAATCAAACCAAATCTTAAACAGTCGAACTTTAATAGAAAAATATCCATATGTTATGAATATTAATTATGTGGATGTCCATTAACTCATATCTAGGTCAATTTGCTCTCCCAATCAATGTGATCTATAAAATAATATATTTAATGTAGTAGTGGGATACTGTAGCAGTGGAAAAATACTGTAGCAAGTGGGAAATCACTGTAGCAGTGGAAATTCACTGTAGCAGTGGGAAATCACTGTAGCCGTGGGAAAATACTGTAGCAGTGGGAAAGTACTGTAGCAGATAGTGGAAAATTACTGTAGCATGTTACTGTAGCAACCGAATTTTCCTATAAATAGAGGCTATTGGTTTTGTAAAAATTACATTTGAATGAAGAACATTTCTCTCTAGTTTCTATCTCTATAATTTCTCTCTTCTACTCTCTTATTATCAACATTTTTATAACACGTTATCAGCACGAAGCTCTGCCAAAGGTATGATATTATTATAATTTCTTTGATAATTTATACTTTATTTTATAATATCTTTATTTCATAGATCTGGGATAGTCTGAGCCATTATATGGAATTAAGAAATATATTTTTACCGATTGTTGTGAACATCGGGTTCCATGGCTAGGATTGGAGATCACTATTGTTGTTATATCTTATATATATCATTTACAAGTTTATTTATATTATTATTATTATTATGGCCAGAAGCCATCTACATCCAATTTCTGAAATTATATGACCAGTAGTCATATTATTTGAATTTTTATGATATGGTCAGAAGCTATATCTCTATGATCTCCTATTATATGGTCAGAATCTATATCTATATGATTCCTTATTATATGAATAGAAGCCATATATATCACAGCCAGAAGCTATGTACAACTTTTATTTATCCTGAAGATAAAAAGTCAGATGCCATATATATTTAATTTCTTATCATGAGATTAATTGGCCTGAAGCCATAAGAACTGAATGGCCTGAAGCCATAATTTTTCTTACCTTGCTTTATTAATTTATTTCTTGTCTTTATATATTATTGCATTTTTACATTTCATATTTTAATTATTCTCGTTTATTTCTTTAATAGTGTGAACCATGTCAAATCTTGCAAAACTTGAATTTGTGGCTTTGGATATTACTGGGAAAAACTATTTATCTTGGATGCTGGATGCGGAAATCCACTTAAATGCCCATGGTCTAGAAGATACAATTAAAGAAGGGAATCATGCATCCAATCAGGAAAAGGCCAAATCCATGATTTTTCTACGCCACCATTTACATGAAAGTTTAAAAATTCAATATTTAACAGTGAAAGACCCACTTGTTCTTTGGAACAATCTGAAAGATAGGTATGATCACCTGAAGATGGTTATCCTCCCAAAAGCTCGTTATGACTGGATACATTTAAGGTTGCAAGATTTTAAATCTGTAAGTGAATATAACTCGGCTATGTTCAACATAACTTCTCAATTAAATTTATGTGGAGAAAATGTTACTGATAATGATATGCTTGAAAAAACATTCTCCACATTTCATGCCTCAAATTTGCTCCTGCAACAGCAATACCGAGAAAAAGGATTTAAAAAATATACAGAATTAATTTCTTGCCTCCTTGTAGCTGAACAGAATAATGAGCTTTTGTTAAAAAACCATGAATCCCGTCCAACTGGCTCGACTCCATTCCCAGAAGCGAATGTAGTAACCAATGAATCTGTTTCTGGCCGTGGACGTGGACATGGACGTGGACGTGGACGTGGACGTGGACGCGGACGCGGCTACATCCGTGGTCGTGGTCGAGGTCGTAGTGGTTTAAATTTCTACCAAAAGTGGGGAAATAATAATAAGAACCACAAAAGAGAAAATAGTGGGCAAAATAAAAATACTGAAAGTTCATGTTATCGTTGTGGTGTCAAGGGTCATTGGTCTCGTACCTGTCGTACACCAAGACAGCTAGTTGAACTTTACCAAGAATCAATTAAAAATAATGGTAAAGGATCTACAACTGAAGTAAATCATGTGGATCGGGCTGAGAATTCTGAGCATGGAGACATGGATTTTAGTTATTTGGATGTTGCTGATTTCTTAGCATAATTATTTATGTATTTGAATTTTATGTTACTTAAAATTTTATCGAATGTATTTATCTTAATTATGTTTTTATATTTCTTTTAATGAAGAATGAATATTACCGGCATCAATCCTGAAGATTTATGTCTCGTTGATAGCGCAACAACCAACACCATACTCAGAAATGATAAATATTTTTCTTCCTTGGTAATGCAAAAAGCTAATGTTCAGACTATATCTGGTAGTATAAATTTGATTGAAGGCTCCGGAAGAGCTAATATTCTATTACCTGAAGGAACAAAATTATGCATTGATAATGCAATTTATTCTACCAAGTCTGGAAGAAACTTATTAAGTTTCAAAGATATCCGCAAAAATGGATATCATATAGAAACAACAACTAAAAATAATGAAGAATATCTTGTTGTTACAAAAATAGTTGCTGGTAGAAAATGCATATTAGAAAATTGTCCTGCTTTTTCTTCTGGTTTATATTATACATTTATAAACACAATTGAAACACATGTTATTGAGAACCAGAAGTTCACTAATACAGACCAGAAATCAACTAATGTAAACCAGAAGTTTACAAATGGATTTAATGTTTGGCATGACCGATTAGGCCATCCTGGTTCAATTATGATGCGACAAATAATTGAGAATTCATGTGGACATACCCTGAAGTGTAAACAAATACCACAATCCCATGATTTCTCATGTACTGCATGTTCCAAGGGAAAATTAATTATTCGCCCCTCACCAAGCAAAGTAGAAAGTGAGTCTCTCACATTTCTAGAACGGATACAAGGAGATATTTGTGGGCCAATACACCCATCATGTGGACCATTTAGATATTATATGGTTTTAATTGATGCATCAACTAAATGGTCACATGTATGTTTATTATCTTCTCGCAACCTGGCGTTTGCGAGATTACTTGCTCAATTAATTAGATTAAGAGCGCATTACCCTGATTATCCTATCAAGAAAATACGTCTTGATAATGCTGGTGAATTTACTTCAAAAGCTTTTAATGAATATTGTATGTCCCTTGGAATTGATGTTGAACATCCTGTAGCTCATGTTCATACACAAAATGGACTTGCAGAATCATTGATTAAAAGGTTGCAACTAATTGCAAGACCTTTACTTATGAAATCTAATCTCCCAATTTCTGCTTGGGGCCATGCCATTTTGCATGCATCAATATTAATTCGCATCAGACCAACAAGTTATTTAAAGGTTTCCCCCTTACAAATGGTTTTTGGTCAGGAACCTAATATTTCCCATATAAGAACTTTTGGGTGTGCGGTATATGTGCCAGTATCACCACCACAACGCACTAAAATGGGTCCTCAAAGAAGGATGGGAATATATGTTGGGTATGAATCTCCTTCAATCATAAAATATTTAGAACCATCTACGGGAGATTTATTTACGGCACGATTTGCCGATTGTCATTTTGATGAATCACTTTTTCCAACATTAGGGGGAGAAAACAAGCAGTTGGATAAAGAAATTAGCTGGAATGAATTATCATTGGCTCATTTTGATCCTCGTACAAATCAATGTGAACTGGAAGTTCAAAAGATAATTCATTTACAGAATTTAGCTAATCAAATGCCAGAAGCATTTACTGACCCTAAGAAAGTGACAAAGTCACATATCCCAGCTGCTAATGCTCCTGTTAAAATTGATGTCCCTGAAGGACAATCTACTATGAATGAATCTAAAGTACGCCTGAAGCGTGGCAGACCCATCGGTTCCAAAGATAGAAATCCTCGAAAAAGAAAAGGAGAAAAGAATATAGATGGTCAAATTGAGGATAATCAAGAAAATTTAATAGCTCCAGAAGAGCCATCTCCTGAAGAGTTATTATCTTCAATAGAGATATCTCCAGAAGAGACCCAGTTACCTGATATATGTGAAAATAATGAGATCTCAATAAATTATGTTATGAATGGAATCCGATGGGATCGAAATGAAGTCAACGTTGACGACATTTTTGCTTATCATATAGCAAAAGATGTAATGAATAATATTGAGGATCATGAGCCAAAATCCATTAGCGAGTGCCAACAAAGAAAAGATTGGTTCCTATGGAAAGATGCCATTAATGCAGAATTGAAATCATTAGAAAAACGAAAAGTGTTAGGACCTGTAGTCCTTACACCTGAAGATGTAAAACCAGTTGGATGCAAATGGGTTTTTGTAAGAAAGAGAAATGAAAATGGTGAAATAATAAGATATAAGGCACGTCTTGTAGCCCAAGGCTTTACACAAAGACCTGGCATTGATTTTGAAGAAACGTATTCACCTGTAGTGGATGCGACTACTTTTCGTTATTTAATTAGCCTAGCCGTAAAAGAAGGGCTTGATCTGCATCTAATGGATGTCGTGACTGCCTATTTATATGGGTCACTTGACAATGAAATTTATATGAAAGTCCCTGAAGGACTTAAGGTGCCAGAAGCATCTAATTCAAGTTTTCGAGAACAATATTCAATTAAATTAAATAAGTCCCTGTATGGCCTGAAGCAATCAGGGCGTATGTGGTATAATCGTCTTAATGAATATCTGTTGAAAGAAGGATTCAAAAATGATCCAATATGCCCATGCATTTTTATAAAAGGATCTAATAGTGAATTTGCTATAATTGCTGTTTATGTTGATGATATCAACATTATTGGAACTCCTGAAGAGCTCCAAAAGGCAATTCATTGTTTGAAGAAAGAATTTGAGATGAAGGATTTGGGAAGAACAAAATTCTGTCTTGGATTACAGATTGAGTATCTCAAAAATGGGATCTTTGTATATCAAGAAACTTATACAAAAAAGGTCCTAAAGAGATTTTATATGGATAAATCTCATCCATTGTGCACACCAATGATTGTAAGGTCTCTAAAGCCAGATAAAGATCCATTCCGACCGCGAGTAATCAGCGAAGAAGGTGATGAAGAACTACTTGGTCCAGAAGTACCATATCTTAGTGCTATTGGAGCACTAATGTATCTTGCTAATCATACACGTCCTGATATATCCTTTGCTGTTAATTTATTAGCAAGATTTAGTTCTTCACCAACACGAAGGCATTGGAATGGAATAAAACATATTTTTCGTTATCTAAGAGGCACTATGGATATGGGGTTATACTACTCAAACGTATCTAAGCATGAACTGGTAGGTTATGCAGATGCTGGATTTTTATCAGATCCACATGATGGTAAATCACAAACAGGCTATTTGTTCACATGTGGAGGTACAGCTATTTCATGGCGATCAATGAAACAGACTATATCAGCTACATCATCAAATCATGCAGAAATTTTAGCAATACATGAAGCAAGTCGAGAATGTGTGTGGTTGAGGTCAGTAATACATCATATACGAACAACTTGTCATTTATCTTTGGGCAAAATGATACCAACAGTTTTATATGAGGATAATACTGCATGCATTACCCAACTTAAAGAAGGCTATATCAAGGGAGACAGAACGAAGCATATTTCACCAAAATTTTTCTTTACTCGTGACCTTCAAAAGGATGGTGAAATAGATGTCCAGCAAATTAGTTCAAGTGAAAATCTAGCAGATTTATTCACAAAGTCACTTCCAGGTACAATTTTTGAAAAACTTGTCTATGACATTGGCCTTCGGAGATTCAGAGATATCAATTGATGATGTTAAGAGGGGGAGTTGATACACGCTGTACTCTTTTTCCCTTATCTAGGTTTTGTCCCACTGGGTTTTCCTAGAAAGGTTTTTAATGAGGCAGCACTGGAAAATGTATCAATGAATGATGTACTCTTTTCTTTGGCTAGGTTTTTGTCCCAATGGGTTTTTCCTAGTTAAAGTTTTTAATGAGGCACATTCATATTGGACATCCAAGGGGGAGTGTTATGAATATTAATTATGTGGATGTCCATTAACTCATATCTAGGTCAATTTGCTCTCCCAATCAATGTGATCTATAAAATAATATATTTAATGTAGTAGTGGGATTACTGTAGCAGTGGAAAAATACTGTAGCAAGTGGGAAATCACTGTAGCAGTGGAAATTCACTGTAGCAGTGGGAAATCACTGTAGCAGTGGGAAAGTACTGTAGCAGTGGGAAAGTACTGTAGCAGATAGTGGAAAATTACTGTAGCATGTTACTGTAGCAACCGAATTTTCCTATAAATAGAGGCTATTGGTTTTGTAAAAATTACATTTGAATGAAGAACATTTCTCTCTAGTTTCTATCTCTATAATTTCTCTCTTCTACTCTCTTATTATCAACATTTTTATAACAAACTTTAAATTTTTAAAATTTACAAGAGTGAGTTACCGCTAGAGCGGGTACTATGTGCCAGGCTGATTTTTTTTTTTTTTTTTAGAGTGAGATAGGTTTAAGAATTGAGGACTTTAATATAAAAAAACTTTTAGACTGGGCCTTAAACCTTCTATAACCTAATAAGCAAATTTTAAGTTGGGTTAACTCTAAAAATTTGAAGTCCTCCAAAGCATGGTTTAGGAATCTGGACCGGACCGGCGGGAACCGTCGACCCGGTGGCCAAACCGGGTCAGTTTGGCATTTTTTTTAAAAAAATTCAATTTTTTATATTTTTCTTTAGAATTTCATATAAATAAGTCTAAAATATTCAATTTCTCACAGGTTTGGTCCCAATTTAGTTCCGGTTTAACTCCGATCTGACCCACTGACCTTTGACCCAGTACTCCGACCGGTCCAGTGACTGATCTGGGTTTCAGAACCTTGCTCCAAAGACATAAATCAAAGCATCAAACTTTCACACCCGTGAGTTAGAAATGGGATAGATTTGCAAGAGACTAGAATAGTACTTCTTTTCTCCGGTTTCTTTTATAAAAGTCCAAAATTTAAATTGTCTTAATCTTTTTTATAAGAACTCGATAAAAATTGTTTGAACATTTAATAAGTTTTTCTTATGTTTGTGTCTTTAATTAAAATGTTGGTAATACATATATTTACTCTATTTCTCTCTCTTACTTACCCCTTTATAAGTAAAGGTATACTTGTAAAGAAAAAAATTATTTCAAACATACTCATTACTTTTAACTAATTTTAAATATTTTTTTAAACCATGTAATATGATTATCAAACTCTTATAAAAAGGATATGAAGAGTATAATGGATAATGATTATAAAGAAATCAATTAAATATGCAAAATTATGAATTGGCTTGTTAAATTATAATACCATTTCTTTCAAGGTCACAGAAGGTTCGTTGAGTCGGACAATCAAAGAATCTCATTGTCATTTTTTTTTAAAAATTTGGTCAAGGTTGTAATCCCCTTAAAAATTAGAGCGTAAATGGTTTTTCCAATAAGCACACTTCTAAAAATTTAAATGTGTGTTTTTTTTTATAGAGATGAGGTTACTTATTACCTCAACCAACAATTTATTAATTTATTGTGATTTTTGTAATATAACCCTCGTTTTATTGCTAAAACAGCACTACAAAGCCCAAAAAAAAAAAATCAAGGTAAACAAGCTTCCTTCATCAATTAGCCACCTCTTAGGAGGACTAATGGCTTGAGACTACATTAATGCTTTGAAATAGTTTTTTATAAATTTATAAATATTTTTTTACGTAAGTTGAGGTAAAATTTATCTCATATATTTATCTCATATACTATATATTATGATTAAAAAAATTATTTTTAAAAATTCCAATTGTTATTACAAACAAGTAATAAATCTACACCTACCATTTATATAAGAATTTTCATACCACTAACTTATAAGATTAATGACTTGTTCTTATGACTTTTTATTAAAAAAATAGAAAATTAAAAAAAAAATGGAACTCATCAAGCCGTCTGACGTCATTTTGCACTAAAATCACTTCAAAAATAAAATAAAAAATAAGAATAAATTCATGTTTTTGTCCCATTGAAAAGTCCATAGCTCCATTAATTGCACTGTCCACTTATAAGCCCTCAGGCTCTAAGCTTCCCACGTGGGACTCGCAGATTAATGTCTGCAACAACCATGTGACGTGACTTCCACTTTCCCACTAACACTCTGCCCGCAAAATACATTCACAAAATGATAAACCCTTTTTTTAAAATCAACAATAATAATCCAATAATATCACTATAGAGAAATTATAATCTACATAATTGTAATTTCACTCCTCAGATCCAATCCAATTCACACTAATCTAACAATAAAACTTAAATAATATGGAACAAAATAAAAAGAAAACTAAAGAAGAAGTAGTAGTAATTAAACTTATTTGACAGAAACTCTGAGAATCACACATACACAACCTTAAACTTAAATCCTCATCCTTGTGTTTGAATTATGATCAGAGAAGTATTTTTAAGCAAGTTGAGATAAAACTTATCTTATATAAATACATACCCACTTTAAAAATGCAGCTTCTAGGATCTATCCAGGCACATCATCATGAGATCGTTTGTTAACTACTTGCGTTTTTTGTGTGAAAAAAGAGGAGGCAAGGAACTGGTTTTGACCTGTGTGCAGATGGGAACATTAATCATTGGCCTAATTCTTATACTACTTGTTGTTGATCTTGTTCTCTCAAGCTTCTTCATGCCCTTCCCTTGTTGCTTGGAACCCGTATCAGAAAGTGATGAGCTTGAAGAAGAAGAAGAAGAAGAAGAAGGTGATAATACTGATACAGAAGAAGAAGAACGTTGCTTCTTCAACCTGAGTAACTCTTTCCATAGAACAGTGCAATTAGGTGGTCTTGGAGATGGGTCTTCGTCAAGAAGCCAATTATTATTCATCACTTTACTACTTTCTCCTTCCTCTTTCTTGATCATCACTTGTTCTTCATGTTCTTTTACTGGGTCGTTTTCTTTTTCACAATCCTCTTCTTCTTCTTCAGTTTCTTCTTTGGCCCTGAGATTGATCTTCTTGAGCTTCTCAGATTGTTGCTGCATCTGCCAGAAAGGAAGGATCTTGCCTTCAGAGAAGAGTTCATCAGCATCTAAGAGTGTGATGTTGTTGTTATTGTTGTTGAGATTCACATTATTGCTTGAGATTAGGAACTCAAAATCTGAATTATGAATGGCTCTTTCTTCATCACCATCTTCATCATCATCTTGTGGAGGAGTGATGATGGAGCTGAAAATGCTTGCTTCGAGGAAATCTGCTTGGAAAGATATGCGAGGGCTTGAAGGTGCATCAATGGATACTGCTTCAAGGGACACCATGTTTTTGTGTTTTTGAGAGGACAAAAAAGAGATGATATCTGTGGTTTATATTGGAGAATACATAACGTGCTTTGATGCTTCTATCATTGGTCTCACACACATCTCTCTAATATATATATATATATATATAGACTCAATATATATATCTATTGACACATTTATGAATGAATTAATGTAAATTTGTGTCAAAAGTTTTTTTAAGTTCAAGTGATCCATTGGAAATTTAAAATATAACAATGTTACTCCATACTATTAAAAAATTAAAATTAATTGTTAAAAAAATTGATGTTAACTATTAACTTTTTAATATTAAGGAGCAACATTACCCAATTTTAATACTTTTAGGATAACATTGAATCTAAAAATGCTTCCTGATAATATTTCTCCTTAGTAAAAATTTTCGGGACAAATTTACACCTTAACTCTTTTTTAAATTTACATGAGGTTATTACGCTACTAGACAAGTGATAGATAGTTTAATTTGTCTTGGGTATATTTTCAAAGTTAGGGAAGTTTTGGTAATACAAAATTCTAAGTATTATGTATAATTTAGCCTTATCGTTTTTTATTGTTTTAATAGAAAAAGTTAAATGAGTTGAATATCAACACTTGTTAGAACATATATATTTAAATACTTCCAATGAAGTATTCAAATTCATGGAGGGATAGGGATTGGAATTTAAATTTAAACTTTCATCTTTTATTTTTATTCGTATAAATTATTTCTATTTTTTTACTATTTGAATTTTAAAAAAATCTACCAAAAAATTGTTGAAATCGATCAATATATAAAAATTTGGTTAAAAAATTTTCTGAAAGTTATAATTTATCTCGTCTATTTGCATAGGGAAAAATATACTCTGTGCTAAAATTCCCAAATTGGTCTCTAATTGATTTTCATTCTCATTGTGGTCCCGCCAATCAAAATCTATCCAATTAAATTGGATTCTCTAGAATTATCTAGCAATGCATTTATTTTTGGGAAAAAGATAAAAAAAGAATTTTAAAATTGTAAAATTTTAAATTAAGTAATTTCTAAAAAATAAGTTGTAAATTGCTTATTAAGTTTCGTCATTTTTTTATCAACTCTTGATAATAAACCTGATTTAAAATTTTATACAATTTCAAAATTATTTTTCTATCTTTTTCCCTTTATTCATCACTACCAGTTTAATTAAACTTCTCCAATGAGGGTCTATCAGGTACATGGTATATTTTTTCGCCACTTTAGATTATAGAACCCATAACCTCTTTCATAGAGAATTTCTTGAAAGTATTTGTTGAGGATCAGTTTTGTCATGAAATTTTTTTAAGGGTTAATTTTGCTCTGAAAGTATCAACTTTGTAGCAATTTTGCCGGACTTTTATCACAGTTAAGCTTGACTATTAATTGACCAAATTTTAGAGCAAATTTGCTCATAAGTAAAAGCTTTTAGTGCAAATTTGTACTTTGAAAATTTTAACTTATGAGCAAATTTATCTTAAAATTTGGTCAACTAACGGTCAAACTTAACTAGGATAAATGTCAAGGAAAAATTGTTTTAAATTTGACACTTCTGGGGCGAAATTGGCTCCCAATTAATATTTTCATAGTAAAATTAGCTTTTAACCCAAAAAGAAAAGAAAAAAACTAATGTGTAGGGTTTGCATTTGTAATTTTATATATATATATATATTTTTCAAATACATTATATTTATGTTGATAAGATGTATGAAGACGGTTATTGCAAGCGTTGATGAGAATAGTAGATCAAACATTAATATTGAGTGTTATGAAAAGAATAGATAAAGACTAAAATGAGCACTCAAAAAAAGTTATTAAATGAAACTATTTGATTAACTGCTTGGGTTATTGATAGATTTGATTGCTAGCATAGTGCAATAAAATTGTGCAGTTGATGTATGAGATAAAAGGTAATAGTTATTGTTTATACAACTGCTTGAAAGTCAATTCATTTGTGATTGACATATATAAATTTGAGCAAGGACTGTATTGAGAATAAAAAACCTTGTATAGATCATAAATCAAATATAGAAAGGTGGGGACAGTTAAAATGGTTGAGAAAATTGTTAGGTAAACCAGAAAATCAAGTGGTCTGATAAACCAGGAACAAGCAACATATGACTAAGTTTAATGATATAAAAGAATAAGCGACAGCTCATAGACACCTTGAGAAGTAAAGACAAAAAACCTTCTCATAAGCCACCTTTTTGCATCCAAATATTCCAAATCTCAAGGAATTTTTTTTAAAAAAAGAATGATAATTAAATTAAAATTTATATCAATTAGTTATGCATCTAATAAAGGCAATAAAAATTTAACTCAGGTGAAGAGAATTGATATAACCATTATTGTTGAAATAAAATGGATTATTGTATTGGCAAAAAAAATGGATTACTGTAAGCTCAATTAAGATAATTCTCTTAATACTCCCTCTTATCTTAAATAGAGTATCTAGTTCAAGGTTTTTTTTTTCAAAATTCATGTATCCTCCTATTGAGGTAATCTTGTTCGAAGCATTGGGTAGGCTCTTCCAGCATAGATTTAAAACTTTTGGCTTTTTATGTTATGAGGGATCAATCCCTTCCGTTAGATCTAACCCCGGTTGTTGAAGGGTTTATTTTTTGTTTAAGTATAAAATACCGATTAATCTACTCTACCTCCCAAAATTTATAATTTTTTTCACAAACTGTCTTAATTAATTGCATATATTAATGGGGAGCTCGATCATTAGGAGTAATGATTAAACTATACTTTAAGAAATCAAAATATATTCATTACAAATAACTAAACTAATTTTTTTATCATCTATAAATTATTTATCCAACTCCTATATTTAGTTGGAGTGTAACATGAAAAAAGTCAAAACTAACCACCTCACTAGAGAGAAATTAAGTCATTTTTTACTCAATTCAACTGCAGGTACATTTTGGCCTTTGACATTAAAGCTTTCTTAATATGCAAGCTTAATTAATTAATTAAGTCTGCTTGGAATATATCAAAACAAAAAGTAGAGAAGCTTAATCGTATAATTGGGATTACTATTTAAGAGTCCCAACCATGTGGCCACATGAAAGTAGCTTCTTGCCATGTGACCTTTGGCATTGAGGATTTTCCATACTATAAAACGACCAATTTACCCTCCGATTAAGCTTCCTATATATATCTGATAGAGTCCGTTATTTCTCCAGTATAAACAAGGGGTTTACTGTCCAAAATGGAAAAATAGGCAATCAAATTGTGGATACCCTGACAGCTAATGTATTCAAATCTTTCAATGATTACATATAACTTGCATTTATTTATAACAAATTTTTACTCGCCTGCCACAGATTAAAAAAAAGAAATAAGAGAGAGATTAAGTTAATCATATAAAAATTACTAGTTTTGTGACATAAGTTCTGTTAAGTGACAGTAACTAGAAGCATAAAACTAAGTTTGAACATGTGATTATCACTGGTTTAGAGGCCTAATATAAGATAAGTATTGACCATATTTTATCAGTTGATTAAGAATTCAACTTCTCTATTACATAATATATGCTTTCTCATTCATGAAGGAAAAGAAATTAATTAGTGGCAATCTATCAAGATCGATCCACCACTTTTGGAACATTCATATGTTATCTGTAATTACACTCATCATACTCTCTTTTTTCTTAATTTTTTGTAAATGCACTCTTTATTTTTTTTTCTAGTAATTATTATATTGTTTTTATTACAATTATTATATAGTTTTATTATTATATAGTCAAATTGAACCCTTTTGTTTTTTGTTTTTTTTTTTTTTTGCCAGACGCGTTGAACCTTGATTGAACTAAGCCTAGACAAGTGAAGCTATATAGGTACAAAAATTATTTAATACTATTTTTATTTACAAATTTCAAACTTGAAAATTTTTAAAACATGTGTTAGACAATTTTATGTTGTTAGTAATACTCTCTCTCTCTCTGACCAGTGACCTAATGGTGCAGTGGTCACCAAATGATCCTTAGGGTCCCTTCCTCCTACATGAGTTTGAACTCGTGCCATGTTGTAACAAAAAAAAATGTTCTCTTTATACATACATACATATATGGATTTAGATTATTTTGGAACATAAAATTTTCTTTTATTATTGTGAAACTAGCTTTATCTGTTTCACAAGCTCATATTTACTCTTACACTTGTTATCATGGATTCTCTCTCTAAACGCACTATATACTTTTTCAGTGAATACTCTCTAAAGAGGTTTTTCATCAAATGAATATATAGTTTCCTGGAGATGATTGTAAAGGAAAAATTTAGGTAAACAAATACAAACTTTTTTTTTTATAAATAATGAACTATAACTAATATTCTTAATATTTTTAAAAATCAGTCATCCAATTCTTACATTTAGTACAAATTAAAAGGAAGTATTTGATTTTAAAAACATGATTATATTATTCTAAAACTCATCAAAAAAAAATTTTCATTTACAAAACTTGAAAAAAAAACATTTATGAGGTGCACGCCCAACAACCTGAACCACATGCCATAAATTATACTGCTCTATACATTTAATTACTTGCAATAATATTACAGAGATATAGCTAGGGGATATATATTCAATTCAAATTGTGGAAACTTCTCATATATCATGTCAATATCGTTATTATATATATGTGAAAGAGATTATATATATATTCATGAATTGTCAAGAAGAGTGTTGTCAAGTGCTTATATATGATGGTGACGAGTCGTATCACTCTTGTAGGGACTCTTAAAGGATAAAAGTTTGCAGAGAGAGTTAAATTTTGAAGGACTTCAATTTGTATAATGCATGTGTTGTAGTTCAGGAATAGAGGTAGGGGCCATGGTTTTTGTTCTCTAATGTCCTTTTTGTGCTTTGGAATTTGCAACCTTTAGGGTTTCACTTGTAGCCAAAGAAGAAGGAACGAACCTCTCTAATGTTAAGTAAGGTGAAAGATACCTGTGAGGGAATTATTTTGTTAATGACCAATGTGATTCAATTGTAGTATTAAAATCCGGACTAAACGGATCACTTGTCTGGTTCGGATGAGTAGAGGAAGTGGGAGACTATTGACTGGCGTGACCTAACAACTTAGGGTAAACTGGCTGAGTTGGGGGTTGGCATGTGTCACTATTTTTGTTAAAAAACATGAAACACAGGAACTTTGACAAGAAGAAAGTTTACTGAGAAAAAGAAGAAATGAGATGAGGAAGAGGAAGAGGAAAATAGAAAAGGAGATGAAAAAATATATATTGATAATACATAAAAAATATGCTTCTCCAATCCTTTTTTTTTAATTTATAGGATTCAAATTTTTTAATTGATTTAGTCCTTTTTACATACAAATTGTTAGTAGGTATTTTTAATCATTTTATTTAAAATATGTATGTTTTAATTATTACCAGCCTATAACCTACTAACCCTTAGCTCGAACCATTGCCTCACGCTATTTATTGAACTGTCTGATTTTTAATACCTTGAATTTAACCTTGGTGAAGGGAACACATTTTTATTATGCAAAAGGAGGGTTTCAAATTATATCACATATAATCTTACAATTTAGATATGTGAGAATTCAGACGAATCGAACTTATTCAAGTCGGACTGAAAAAATTAAACCTAAATTGCTTATAATTATTATTTTCATTGAGTTTTGCTCTAAAAGTATAGTCAGATTTATTCGGGATGACTCATTGGATTGAGTCGCAAACTAAGAGATGGTAATATATAAAGTAAAACTCAACGTTTGTTTCAAGAAACGGATACTTCTATAAAATAAATAAACATGATGCATATGAACCCCACTCACGTTAGGTGAGGCTATACCTTATTCCTATTTCTGTTCATAATGTACCTTTGTCCAACTCACTCACGAGCAAACAAACTCTAATGGTAATATAAAATCGTATTGGAAGAGTTTATTTTTATTAATAAATAAATATTAATAGTGTATTTAAAAAAAAATATTAATATTGTATAATTAAAATATAGAAATGACAATAATTTAATTTAAATATATTTTAAATTCAAATAATTAAAACTAAATCCACCAGTATTAATAATTTATCATACTTAATAAAGAAATTTATATAAATTTCATATATAAATCTATTAAATATAATCAAATCGAAAAAGTTAGCACAAATTTAAGAGTGGGCTGACACAATTTTGTAAGCTAGAAATGTAAAAATAATAAACTTGATGAGTGAACTTACGAGTTTGACTAGGTTTATAACTAGCACGAGTTTAAGAGTGACTTGAAAAGATTTTATAAGGAAGAATCGTAAAATTGGTAAACTCAAAGAGTCCACTCACGAGTTTAACAACAATGCATATATCTTATATAAAAGGATTTTATTTTGGTGTAATTATACAAGAGAGTTTTCATATAATGGTGAGATTATAAATGATTTTGTAATGAATATAAGTCCTTGGGAGAACTACACCCTAAAAGCTAGAAGTGTGGTTCTCCCAAGGATTTATGCCAATTACAAATGTGTTTTTATTGAGAAATGACCGACTAAAGAGGGCAACATATGGAGGGTTTTTATTGGAGGGGCTGACCAACAAAAGGTTGAGTGAAGTGCCGAGTGTGGAGCTATCAGGACGTTGTCTCACTCGGCCGATCAGAGAGGGCTACCTATAGGGGTTTTGACTTGAGAGAAGAACTGAGTGAAATATCGTAGTGTGGAGCCGCTAGGACATCAACTCTTGAAGGGGGTGCATTGTAACAAGTCTCACATCATATGAGTTTCCTTGAAGGAGGGGCCGTAGTGTAGAGCCTTATTTTCAATTTTTTTTAGGAAAGTAATATTAACAATATCTTATTTAAGGGATTTTGGATTTCTTATCACTCATTAACTCAATTGTGATTTATATCTTTTTTATTATTTGGAAATTGAAGTTTTGAAGATTCATGTCATTAATTAGCAACTATCATCGTGAGACTTTTATGATGCTGATTCTGCTTATAATATTGGGACCAATGATACAATAGATGAGATCAACAATAATGAAATAGCATTTTTTTTTTTTGTAGTTTTCCTCATGGATAAACAATGCAACCACGTGAGCATTTCATGAAGAATTATTATACTACGCTGATTAATATAAAAGTTAGTTCACTAAGTAAATGAAGAAAATTAATTATATTAGTTATTTGTAATAATTATAGGCTAATTTCTTTAAAATATCATCTTTTATCATGAACACCCTTGAATAAAAAATCTTTAATGTGAATCAATAAGAATATTTTGAGAAAAATTATAAATTTGGGAGACAAAATGGATTGAGGTTTTATATGTAAGATCAAATCTAATCGCCAACTAGCTTTTATATTAAAGAATTAAGGTTGTGTAATTCAAGAATTTTTAGGCATATGAAATTTCAGATTTGATAATTTCATCTATTTCTTGGTGCAAAATTGTATTTTTCAGATTTAAAATATATTTATTTTACTATTTTTCTTAAATATTGAGATGCCATAAACTTCTAACTAACTGATTGATTAGAGGTTTGAAAGGTGGATTGGAGGAGAAAATTGATATGTTTTCTCTATTTGTTTCAAATTCCAAGATTGATGGTTGCTTGAGTTCATCAATTTGGAGTCAAGTGAGATCATTGAACTTGAATTTTAAATTAATATTTAATTTATTTGGCTGAGATTACTTAAGAATATTCCAACTCAATTCCTTGAATTATCATTCAAGTTTTATGCTATTGTTTAAATCCAAGTTCAATAACATCTCACATGAACTACAAATTAAACTCAAGCAACAATCATTCTTGGAATTTGAACAAATAGAGATAATATATCAATTTTTTCCTCCAATTAATCCCCTTTCAAACCTCTAAAATCGTATTCCAAATGTGGGAAATACAATTATGCACCACATATAGCACCAAGGAATTAAAGAGGAATTGATGAAATTATCAATTATGAATATACACTAAGCACGAAGAAATTACGAGCAAAAAAGAGGGAAATCTCAACCCAAAGTCTCTTAGTATAAACATTTGACTCTCTTTATATACTTAGGGCCCGTTTGGTACGTGTAAAATGAGAGAGAGAAAGGGAACATTAGGATGTGCCTATGCAGGAAAACTGTTTGGTGGCGAAAAGTTGTGGAAACTTAAATTCCGGTCAGTGGCAATGTTACCTTAAACATGAGAATTTGAGTTCTCACCAAAAGTGGCGTCAACTCAAGTTCCTTCCGAGGACAATAAAATTTGAAGACAATTTTTCCCTTTAAAAACGTAATAAAAAAAGGAGCTGGGACAAGTTAAAGGCTTTGGTCAAGGCTGACGAGCTTGTGAGGAAAAGCATCAGGAGGATGAAAGATCATAATACCGATGGAGATTGAAGTTGAAGAAGAGGTAATAGGAGTGGGTGTGTATATTTTATAGTCAGCGAGTTACTGTACATGTTGAATGTATATTGTGGTTTGTTCATTATTGGGGTGACGTGCGCACAGTGATAAACACATAATAACATCGCGAGTGTGGTGTTATTTGTTATCTAAATGAAAGTATGCCCCGTTTTGGTGTTTTCATTGTTGTCTGGGTATTATTGACCGAACACACATGAAATAGTTAATAAGTTTGCTTATTTTGAATAATATGAGAGTATGCTCTATTTCTTGTGTGAGCAGTTCCAGTTTGAATGAGTAATGTTATTTAAGTAAAAGTAAGCCATGTTTGTGTTGTGGGTATTGTTGAGTAAACACAAATGAAATACTAATTGAGTTTGCCTGTTTTGAATAAGATGAGAGTATGCTCTGTTTGTTGTATGAGTAGTGACATTTTTTTTGAATTAGTTCCCATTAAAATGAGAAATGTTTAAATGTGATAGTTTGGAAAGTGCATATAGTAGATTATGATGTAAAGGAAATGGGTATAGAAAAACTTTTGTAGGTATGGATGAACAATCAAATGAAATGTTTTTTGGAATGATGGTTGGGTGCTTAGCTTTGCTTCTAGCAATAAGGAGGCTGATTGTGACTATTATAGTTGTTGTAGGAGCAGGTAGATTGAGGCACATACAATATAAGTCATTTACATTACATTAGATTTTCATGCCAAAAGAGCAAACTTGAGGGTTATGATATACAGTAATGATACCAATTGGTTCAACCAAATTAGGATGTATCAGATGACATTTGATAGATTATGTCATATGTTAAACACAGTTGGTGGATTGAGACCTATGAAACATATGTTGGTTGACGAACAAGTGGCAATGTTTCTGCATATACTGGGGCATCATGTAAAGAACAGAGTGATTCAATTTGAGTTTAGTAGGTCAGGTGAAACAATAGCAGACACTTTAAACTTGTGCTGACTACAACAATTAGACTGCAAACAAGACTTTTGAAAACACTAGAGCCAATACCGGAGGACTCAAATGATCGCTACTGGAAATGGTTCAAGGTATATAAAATATGAACTTGTTTGTAACATTTGAATTATGTGGAATGATAAGCTCACCTGATGCCTAATTCATCTTTGTGTTGCCTGGGTAGGAAGGGTCAGCTGCAGATGGAAGGGTTTTGAGAGATGCTATAAGGAAACCACATGGTCTATGAGTACCAATTGGTGTGTGTGTGACATTTATGTTGAAATTAGTAATTTGTTTGTCTTCATTCAATTAGTTATGACATTGGTGTGTAATTGGGAAATTGGGTTTGGTCAGGAAACTATTACTTGGTTGATGCGGGGTACATGGATTGCCAAGGATTTTTGGTTCCTTACAGAGGGCAGAGGTACTACTTGCATGAGTGGAGACAAGGACAACAATCACAAACTCCTCAAGATTGCTTCAATATGCGTCATTCTGCAGCAAGAAATGTAATAGAAAAGTGCTTTGGCATACTTAAGTTACGTTGGGCCATCATTAGGAGTCCCTTAATCTACCCGGTCAAGATTCAAAACAGATACATCGTGGCATGTTGTTTGATTCATAATCTCATTCTTTGGGAGAACATTCAAGATCTTCTAGATGCACAGATTGAGACCTTTGAAGATGCACCTACAACAAATGAGAACACCCCCATGATGACAAAGGAAATTTCTCATGTGTGGACTAACTTTAGGGACCAAATGGCCAATGATGTGTTTATTGCCTATTTAGCTAATTTAGAATTTTGTTTTTTGTTTTTTTAATCTTTTGCATCCCTATGTTTATGCATGTAGAACAAGTTTGGCTCATATCCACTTAATGTAATTGATTTTGTAGTTTTTATGTGGTTAAATTATGTATGGCATTGTTCAATGTTAAAGTTTTTTTATTGTAACAAGTTCTTTGGGATTGTAAGTTTATTTTAGATGGAGCAGAGTCATGATGGAAATAAGACAAAGCTGAAAATGTGGTCTTTAGAGGAGGACAAGGTCCTAGTTGAATGCCTTGTCACACTTAGGATGGAGAAGAATTTTATGGTAGACAATGGTTTCAAACCTGGATTTGCTAATGCTTTGCAACTGACGATGGAAGAAAAAAAATCCCTGGATGTCAAATTAAAGCATGTCCTCACATAACCTCCCGTATCAAGACTTTGAAACTTCGATGGCAAGTAGAATATGACATAGTTTATGGCACCAACACCTCTGGCTTTGGCTGGGATCCTGACACAAGATATGTCACTGCAGACAAGGAGGTGTGGGATGAATATGTCAAGATATGTGAAAGATTTGATGGTTTAAGCTAAGTAAGTTAAAATGTCATTTGGGGAATGTTTTCCTAACTTGTAAATTTGTTAATTGGTTCATATGCAAGTGCATCTTAAGGTAGGAAAATTCCGCACCCAGTCCTTCCCATACTTTAAGAATTTGTGCATTGTATGAGTAAGGGATAAGGCTATAGGTGATGAAGGCATATCCCCTAGCATGATGAAAGATAAAGTGAATCTAGAAGAGGAAGACCTTCCGGATTCTCTACATAATGTTGCTACAGATGTGGAATTCTCACAAAGTTTCATGGAGCATGATCATATCTTGAATCAAAGGTTTGATGGCTCATCCTCATCAAGGAAGAAGCGTCGCCTGAATAACTCTGAGGTGTTTGCTGAGGTTCTGCATGACAATGTTACATATCTAGACAAAACCATTATCACTATGTTCAAAAACTTGGGAAATCAAATGTCATCGCAAATAAGGAAACATACACTTGATGCGAAGAGAGCTGACATGTACATTGCACTTTTGGGCATTATAGGCCTGACAATGAATGAGCTCAATGCAACTCATGTAAAAATTGTTGGATTTGAGAAACTCCTGAATGCGTTTGAAAGGATTCTTATGCACTTTAAAGCCTCTTGGATACGTACCCTACTATAGCAACAGTAGTTATATGGAGGCATTAAATGATTAGTATATGGTTTTTTGGTCACTGAAGTGCGAAATAGCCATATGTGTCAATCTTTTTAGACACAAGTGTCATTTAAGACTAAGGTTTTCAGTTTTTTCAATATATGTATTATGTATTATATCAATGCTTTTGGATTACGGCTGCAAACTTTGATCCATGTTCATTAGAGTATCACAAAATCGAACATGGGATAAAGTTTGCATCCATGCTATATACTACTTGTATATTTTAGTACATATGATGTAAATCAGCAAGTTGTGTATAGGGAAGTCATTGATACAGGCTCATTAACTATAAGTTGTTTTTTGTGAAGACCATCTTTGTAAACTTTAAATGTAAAAGTTGTTGATATGCAAATGAAGTATTCAGGTTTAAACATGTACTTTTATCATTAAGTAAGTTGACAGATATATGGTCTTTACTGTCATTTAGACACAACATTATATTCTAAAGCAATATCTTCACATCACTCGAGTGAAGTGAGAAATCACTAGGGTGAAGTGAGGATTCAGCTCGAGTAAGGTCTCACTTCACCCGAGTCAGGTGAGGCATCACTCGAGTGATTCCTCACATCACCCAAGTGATTTCTTATAGCGGCGTTATATTACATCAGCTTGCCAGTAACTCTTTAGTTCTTTTTCAAACACTCTCATCTTCAACCTTGCACCGATACGTCTGCTTTATACCATTTCTCTAATGTCGTCCACTTTCGCACTCTTTCTCTCAAAACTCTCTCTTGCTCTCTAGCGCCAATCTCCTACAAACCATTTACAACCATTAAATCACCATAATTTGCCCTCATCTTCCTCCTCCTTTAATCAACGGATCACAAACCTACCGTAAAAGGTTGTTTGATACCTAAACCATATTTTCTCACCTCACTCCGTCATGGCAAGGACAAAAAGGCTGAATGTGGAGAAAGAATCATCTCCTCTGGCAAAGAAGTCAAAGTCCACAAAGAGCTTGAAATTTAAGCCAAAGGTTCGAGACACAGACCCACCGGTTCCACCTCTAAGAGCAAAAGGAATCGTCATTCAAGAATCTAAAACGATAAGGTCTATGGAAAAAGCTACCCCAAAGGGAAAAGGAAAAGGCAAGATGGTTCCTTAGTGAGAGGCTGATAAACAAGACACTACCTACAAAACAAAACTAGCCTCAGCTGCCACAAATATTGCCTCACAAAGTTCTATTACATTGAAATCACGATATAGCTCTTCTTCTCACGAAGCCACTTGTACCCAGACTGCACCCAGACCCTCTGCTTCTGCCTTGCATTCTGAGTCTGAGACAGAGGAACCACATATTCTGACTCCTCCTCCCAACTTCAACACCAGTGAACTCAAGGTAGTCAGCAAATCAGCTTTTGATTTTGATTTCATTAAGACAATTCTGTCATATTGTATATGTTAATTTAGCTGAGTTGAAAAATGATTATCCCTTAAATTTATACCTATATCTAGGACAGTATGAGTATCGGTTAAGTATGAGGATACCTTATAACCCTACTGTCGTGAAGGTCTTCTACAGTAATATAAAGATTATAGATCAATTAGATGAAAAGGGTGGAATCAGTGAGGAAAGGTTAGAGACTTCTATGAGGGGACATAAAATTACTTTATCTGGGCATTGAGGACGTCCCAAGTGGACCTTTTAGAGATTTTTACCCATATGATCTATCTTAGATCTTTAGGCCAAGGGAGCCTATTGGACCTTTGCTATAGATACCAGGTGCTCTTACTGATCTTCAGATGGTCATCTTCTATATCTATTCTCAGAGTATGGTCAACAAAGCTAGAAATTTCTCTCATATTACTGGGAAAGATTATCAGATGATGGCATGTATACTTTCTAAAGAGCAAAAGAACGTTGGTGATCTCATCTTTCAGGAGATCAGAAGATTCAGATTTCACTTTACCAGGACCACCACCATTCCCTTTCCTAAGCTAGTTTCCTTCTTTCGCTCCTTGCACAACACTTGGCATTTGGTTACAAGTGAGGAGACAGTGAAGATTCCCAAGTTTAGGAAGATTCAGTTAGGGAGGATGGGTATTTTAGTGCTTCTGGGAGCACCAAAGGTTCATAGTGATCATTCTCCAACACAGAGTCAGAGCAAGACAAAGAGAATAGAGCCTTCACCTTCCAAGCTAGATGAGACTCAGTCCTCCAAAGTAAAGTCTCAATGTCCCTCTATTAGGATTGGTAGGCACACGGCGAAAGAATTAAAATTTCAAATTGTAAAAGTTTACCGATCCCAATTACAGATCTATCAAAGGCATTTAAATCGAGTTAGAAAGAGTCGTACATTGTTCATGTTTGTTTGAATGCCCACAATCATCAAAATATTGTGAGTTCTCAAATCTCCATGCTTGGTTGCTCCTAAAATAATTTCTCCGGCATCTACATGTCCACTAATTCTTCTTAAAAGAGCATCAAACTCTATGAGTGTTAGATTAATCATCCCCGACATCAACATGTTGGCTAGTTCTTCTTTGGAGTTTTGCCTTTTGGATCTTGAGGAGCTAACTACTCAGATCAGCTCCCTCTACTAATATCCACACGAACACGACCTAACACCGGCAGCGTGATAGCGCCTCCAATGTCCTTCTAGGGTTTTTTGCGGCTATCTATTTTTTAATCATCCGTAGAAAACCCTAACTCTTACCTTTCATAAATAGTCAGGGTTATCTGATGGATATTGGATTTTTAAAATTAATCTTAATTAATTTCAAAATCCTTATCACATCAATTAATACTTAATTGTTTTCATAAGCTAATTAAATAAATCTGGTTTAATTAAATATGTCCAACGGTTTTAATTTAACCTATTTATTTAATTAGAATAAAGAGCCAATCGAATTAGATTTAATTTATCTTTATAAATTAAATCTGAGATATTATTATATAATATCTTTATATATACACAATATAATAATATTATCATATAATATAATATTATCATATATTTAATATATATTTAATATATATATATATATTATCAAATAATATTATATATATATATATAATATTATCATATAATATAATATTTTCATATAATATATATTATCAAATAATATATATTATGTATGTATGTATGTATTTCAAAAATACATATATGTATATATAATATTATTAATTTTCCTTGCCAAATATAAATATATATATATACACATATATAAATATTTATCAAATAAATATTCACACATGTTTATATATATATATATATATATATATATATATATATATATATATATATATATAATTCGTCTACCCTAGATTAAACATTGTATTAATTGAATTTTATACGCATCTTAGATTCAATGAATCTGGATATTATAGCTCATATTGGACTATTCTTGTGTGCGACTCTGTAGGCCCATACAGAGTTGGCAGTGGGCCAATGACTATACAAACCCACAAATCGTAAGCGGCCTCTAGCAAGACATTACGACTACCCAATTCATATGATGATCGACAATACGATACAACATGTCGTTTAACCATATCGCGTCCCTTTTGTCACGCGATATTTCGGTCAAGGATGAGGCAAGAAGAATGTCATCCTCCTATTCCTGACCATTACTTTCTCGATCTTTAGTAGTCTGACTATAGAAATGGAAACTCCTTTCCATTGTACTATGGCCATACATTTCTCAGACTCACTCATCGAGGGACCCTGTAATATCTATCTACTAATGTGAGGGAAAAATTACATCTTGACCATTCACATTCCTCTGTATGGAAACCATTAAGCCCGATTGTAGCCTTTATCATCACCCGGTTAAAGTGACCTTTGGTTAAGTCAAAGCTTAGTGACTCTCATGTAGGAATCCATGATGA
This sequence comes from Albizia julibrissin, assembly GCA_037074505.1. NCBI lineage: Eukaryota > Viridiplantae > Streptophyta > Magnoliopsida > Fabales > Fabaceae > Albizia > Albizia julibrissin. Next base: position 24,196,168 of record CM073489.1, read on the forward strand.
TCTCAGGTCAAAGGGCATTGTGACGTGGTTATACATGAGATAAACTTATAACTTGATCCATGCAGCTTTCTCATATCGGGTCAGTCCAACACCCTGTACTCCTACAAGTGCCTAAGACTTTGATTTGTATCCCCATACCTTATCAAAGTCATACTGGTCTTATTTCATCTTTACTCCTACATAGATGATCGACCAAGGACATTTAGGACAATTATTATGATTTATCCAAGGATACATTTATCACAGTGAACATGTGAATAATTTGATAACTAAATGGAGAAATTCATTGAATAACAATGTTCAAAGTATAATGATTGTCCCCTAAGGCACAATTTCCAACATCCTCTCACTTGCACTAGGTACAATCATTAGTTTACCTAATTCACATTGTCCTAACATGACGCTCATGCTTTTCCTGTGCAAGCGGCTTAGAAAGAGGATCAACAACATTGTTTTCTCCTGCTACTTTACATATTTTTATATCACATCTATCATTGATTTCTCTGATAAGATGAAATCACTTGAATATATGTTTTGTCCTCAATAGCTTCGCTATTGTCACAGAACAAATCTATTAGATTTAGGATGGTAGGCACCACCCCTAGTTCAATAACGAACTTTCTGATCCAAACGGTTTCTTTAGCTACATCTGAAGCTGTTATATATTCAGCTTTTATTACATAATCTGCTATAGTACTCTACTTGTAGCTCTTCCAGCTTACAGTACCACTATTCAAAAGGAATATATATCCAGATTGCAATCTAAGATCATCTGGGTCAGTTTGGAAACTTGTATCTGTATAACCAGTTACACAGAGCTCATCATTCAATACACCATATACCAAGAATAAGTCCTCAGTCATTCTCAGGTACTTTAAGATATTCTTGACAGCAGTCTATTGACCCTCACTACTCTGACTTAGGCCTATTAGCCTCTTGTATCTATCTCTATAGATCCTAATCCCTAGAATATAAGTGGCTTCGCCTGAGTCTTTCATCGAGAAAGACTTCCCTAACCAAGACTTGACACTCTGCAAGGTAGGAATGTTATTCCCAATGAGTATGATGTCATTTGCATAAAGCACTAGAAATACAATTGTGCTCCCACTAACCTTCTTGTAAACACAAGGTTCATCGATGTTTTGAATGAATCCAAACTCTTTGACTACTTCATCAAAACAATGATTCCAACTCCGAGATGCTTGCTTTAATCCATAAATGGATCTTTGAAATTTGCATACCTTACCAAAATCCTTTGGACACACGAAACCTTCAGGTTGTGTCATGTACACATCCTCAAGGAGCTTTCCATTAAGTAAGGCTACTTTAACGTCCATCTGCCATATTTGAAAATCATAATATGTTGCGATGGCAAAAAAGATTCTAATTGATTTGGCCATTGCAACTGGGGAAAAAGTTTCATCATAGTCTACACCATGAGTTTGAGTGAATCTTTTGGCAACCAGTTGCGCCTTAAAGACATTTACTTTGCCATCCATGTCGATTTTTCTTTGAAAACCCACTTGAACCTGATGGTTTTGACACCTTCAGGTGGATCAACTAATGTCTATATCTGATTGTCGTACATGGATTGCATTTCAGACTTCATGTCATTTAGCCATTTCTCAGAGTTTGATCCCACTATGGCTTCTTGATAGGTGGTTGGCTCATTCTGCTCAATGAGCAACACATTAGGACTTCCAGTAATCAAAAATCCATATCTCTGAGGCTGATGCCGTGTCCTATCAGACCTTCGTGGGCCTTGTGTTATTTGAGCAGGCTCAGCAACTTATTGTAAGTCTTCTCTATTTTCCATCTGTGGTTCTGTACTATCTTGTGACTCTCGAACTTCTTCGAGATGTACCTTACTCCCACTGGTTCTTTTAGAGATAAACTTTTTTTCTAGAAAGATACCGTTCCAGATTACAAACACTTTGTTATCGGTGGGATTATATACACGGTATCCCTTCGTTTCCTTTAGATACCCCACAAAATGCACTTTGAGGATTTGGGTACTAATGTATCATAGGCTTGTCACTTAACATATACCTCACATTCCCAAATTTTAAGAAAAGATAAATTAGGTTTCTTCCTAATCCATATCTCTTATGGTGTCTTTTTAATTACCTTAGATGGAACACAATTTAGTATGAACGCAGTTGTGTCTAGGGCATGGCCCCAAAAGGACGGTGGGAGATCTATTTAACTCATCATATATCGAACCATATCTAATAGTGTTTGATTCCTCTGCTTAGAAACGTCATTCCATTGTGGTGTTTCTGGATGAGTTAGTTGTGATATTATCCTACAACTCCTAAGATGGTCACTAAACTCTTGGCTCAAATATTCACTACCTCGATCAGATCAAAGTGCTTTAATTGTTTTGCCAAGTTGGTTTTGTACTTCATTTTGGAATATTTTGAACATTTCAAAATATTCAAATTTATATTTCATTAGATAGATATATCCATATCTATTAAAGTCATCCATAAATATAATGAAGTATATATAACCTCCTTTGGTAGCTATATCTATTAGTCCACATACATCTGTATATATAAGGCCCAATAAATCAGTGGCCCTCTCACTATGCCCAGTAAAAGGAGCCTTTGTCATCTTTCCTAATAAGTAAGATTCAAATGTATCATATGATTCAAAATCAAATGATTAAAAAATCCATCTTGATGGAGTTTAGAAATGTGTTTCTCATTTATATAGCCTAGAAGACAATGCCATAAGTAAGTCGGATTCAAATCGATTGACTTGATCCTTTTAGTTTTTCTTTTCAGATCTTCGAAGTAGAGTTTGAAATTCCTCTTCCAATGAATGAGTTCATTGTAGAAGAAGCATACTCCTTCCTTTAGTGGCTTTACCTTCTTGGCTGTAGGCTTAGTTTCGGGCTTGTTTGATTATTTGGTCTTACCAGCTGAGCCATTACCATTTCCCTTGCCCTTGCCTTTCCTTTTTAATACCCTTTCCTTTCTAAACCATCAAAATAGTGCTAGGCTTTTCTTAATGTTATACTCAACAGCTTTGAGCATCCCATGCAGTTCAAAAATTGATTTATCTATGTTGTTTATGTTGTAGTTCATGACAAATTGGTCATAACTTTCGGGAGTGAGTTCAAGATCAAATATGTAGCTAACTCCTAGCTCATGGGAAATCCAAGCCTCTTAAGGTCATCAATATAGCCTTTCATCTTTAACACATAAGTACTAACTGATGCACCTTCAGCCATCTTGTAGTAATATAAGGCTTCTGTGGTATCAAACCTCTCTTGCCTTGCCTGTTGCTAGAACAATTCATTGAGATGCACAATTATATTATGAGCCTCCATAAGTTCTAGATCTCTTTGGAGGTTTGGAACCATGGTGGCAAGCATTAGGCAACCTATATCCATAGAGTCGTCCTTATGCTTCGTGTAAGCATCTTTCTGAGCTCTTGGAGCATTGGCTGCAGGCTCTTTAGGAATGGATTGATCTATGACATATGCCTTTCTTTCATGCTTGAGAACAATTCTCAAGTTCATAAACCAGTCAATAAAGTTTGTCCCATTGAGTTTGTCCTTCTTTAGGACTGATCGCAGTGATAGTGTAGCAGTATTACTAGTCGACATGATTCTACAATTAAAATATGTAAAGTTATTTAGTAATCTCCACTAAATTAATAACCCTCAATGTTATAATTAATAGGCTAAGATCCATATTTCGCTTAAATTTAAGTATCATTTGGTAGGACGCTTAAATTCAAGTTATTTAGGTAGGTAACCTCTTTACCAATTATATCATATGTAACTCTTAGATCTTTATAGGATTCGATCATCATATGATTCGGCATGTTTAATCTCATCTAATACCTTGAAACCCAAAACCGTTTTGCTAATCTCAATTAAGTCAAAATAATAATGAATCATTGTGAGTAGCACCATTACTCACGCTTGTTTCACCAAAATAACTCAAATGCATCCACTTTGGTGGAACCTACAATTAAGCGATCTATGTTTTAAAAAGTATTCATTAATTGATGGCATTATGACTTAAGATTTCATTTAGAGGGCTTAATAAACTAATTTTGTTTATATGAATGCAATCATGGTTATATCTCATAAAAGTATTCATGCAATGATATAATCAAAAGCATAATTTAAACGTGACACAACATGGCTCGCCTAACCTAAAATCCTCTCAAGCCAATGAAAAGACTTCTCTAAATAAGAAAAAGAAAACATTGAGAGAAACCCTGTTTAAACATTCAAGGGGAGTGAGATGAGAAGAAAATGTACATCGAGACTATTTAGAGGAAGGCACGACATGCAGGCCGTATTTAAATATTACAACCCTTGTAAAAACTAAAGTCATGTTGTTCACCATACCCAAAAAATTTTGAGAAGTAAACCACAACAATCAACAATTCATACAATATGAAAAGCAATAAATGTCGTGATTAGGTTATATCAAGCTACGAACAGTTAGCTACGACAGTCCTGCTAGACTTTCATATTTTTCACCTTAATTTGAAAAATCATAATTAAATCTAGAAAACTCCAATTGTAGTAGTTCAAAGTTTTATATGACCCTCATTAGGTCTAGTTTTGAAGAAAAATATAGCTTTCATAAACTTAAGGGTACAATTTTTCCGAAACTAAAATTAATCGTCGCTGCCACAGAAAACAGTTCAGATTTAAAGCCTAACTTCAAAAATCGATATCCCCTAATGTACTGATTCGAATTGCACATATTATATATCAAATTAAATATTAGAATGTCTACTTTAATTTTGTAAATTTCAGGATTATTGGACAAGATTTAGTTATTCAAAAATTCGTCACAATCACACTGCCTCCAAAAAACAAAAATCTGGCAGCACTACTATTATAACTTCAATCTTTAGGTTTTCAGTCCAACCCTTCTAAAATCATGTTCAACTTATATATCACATATATAAGCACACAATAAGCACTAAAACTCAATTTAAATGCACAATTGATATTGCTTTGATACAACTGTTGGGATTGGTAGGCACACAGCGGAAGAATTAAAATTTAAAATTGAAAAAGTTTACCGATCCCAATTGCGGATCTATCAAAGGCATTTAAATCGAGTTAGAAAGAGTCGTACCTTATTCATATTTGTTTGAATGCCCACAATCATCAACATATTGCGAGTTCTCAAATCTCCATGCTTGTTTGCTCCTGAAATAATTTCCTCAGCATCTACATGTCCGCTAATTCTTCTTAAAAGAGCATCAAACTCTATGAGTGTGAGATTAACCATCCTCGACATCAACATGTTGGCTAGTTCTTCTTTGGAGTTTTGTCTTTTGGATCTTGAGGAGCTAACTACTCAGATCAGCTCCCTCTACTGATATCCACACGAATAGGACCTAACACCGGCAGCGTGCTAGCGCCTCCAATGTCCTTCTAGGGTTTTCTTGTGGCTCTCTATTTTTTCATCATCCGTAGAAAACCCCAGCTCTTACCTTTTATAACTAGTCAGAGTTATCTATTTTATGATGAATATTGGATTTTTAAAATTAATCTTAATTAATTTCAAAATTCTTATCATATCAATTAATACTTAATTATTTTGATAAGCTAATTAAATAAATATAGTATAATTAAATCTGTTCAACAGTTTTAATTTAACCTATTTATTTAATTAGAATAAAAAGCCAATCGAATTAGATTTAATTTATCTTTATAAATTAAATCTGAGATATTATCATATAATATCTTTATATATATACAATATAATAATATTATCATATATTTAATATATATTATCAAATAATATTATACATACATACATACACACGCACACACACATACATACAGACACACACACACACACATATATATATAGATACACGTGCGCGCGCGCACATACATACATACATACATATTATCATATAATATAATCAAATAATATATATTATATATATAATATAATATTTTCATATAATATATATTGTATATGTATGCATGTATTTAAAAAATACATATATGTATATATAATATTATTAATTTTCCTTGCCAAATATATATATATATATATATATATATATATATAATTCGTCCACCCTAAATTAAACATTGTATTAATTGAATCTTATACGCATCTTAGATTCAATGAATCTAGACATTATAACTCGTGTTGGGATATTCTTGTGTGCGACCCTGTAGGCCCATATAAAGTTGGCAGTTGGCCAATGACTATACAAACCCATAAATCGTAAGCGGCCTCTAGCAAGACATTACGACTACCCAATTCATATGAGGATCAACAATACGATACAACCTGTCGTATAACCATATCGCATCCCTTTTGTCACGTGATATTTCGGTTAAGGATGAGGCAAGGAGAATGTCATCCTCCTACTCCTGACCATTACTTTCTCGATCTTTGAGTAGTCTGACTATAGAAATGGAAACTCCTTTCCATCGTACTATAGCCATACATTTCTCAGACTCACTCATCGAGGGGCCCTGTAATATTTATCTACTAATGTGAGGGACAAATTTCATCTTGACCATTCACATTCCTCTGCATGGAAACCATTAAGCCCGATTGTAGCCTTTATCATTACCCGGTTAAAGTGACCTTTGACTAAGTCAAAGCTGAGTGACTCTCATATAGGAATCCATGATGATCTCAGGTAAAAGTGGATCCTTTGGGGCCAAGTGTGTGACATGTTATAGTTTTTTGTTATGTTTATGTCATTTTTCACTTGCATGATTTGTTATTAGCCTATCCTCTTGTACTAATTTGCTTATGTAATGATATCATCTAATGAAGTTTTATCTTATGGAATTGTGACTTTTTGCCTATTTATTATATTTGAAAATTTTTTTCAAACCAAGATTTCACTCTTTCACTTAGGTTAATCACCTAATGAAATTAAGCAGTTGAATAATGGCATCAGTTGCAGAAGAACTGAGAGTTAATAGAGTAGCATAACAGAATCACTCCAATGATTGGTCATTACTCGAGTGAAATTAAGACCACTCGAGTGATCACTCTAGTAAACAAATTGATCACTCGAGTGATATAGTGGATCACTCAAGTTATCACTGCAGTGAAATTAAGATCACTCGAGTAATCTGATGGATCACTGGAGTGACAAAACTGATCACTCGAGTAATGGCACTTCTCAGGATATGTGATCAAAACCAACATTACTCGAGTGACTCGATCACTCCCAGAATAACTTAGACTGATATGATATTCTTTGTTTGTGAGTTTATTGTCCATCCGACCTTCGTTCTCCACCTTCATCATCGCCTTTCAAGATCCCATCCACCCCTCCATCCATTTCGCACTTTTCCTCTATACAAGGTAGTTCTGGTTATATACCTACTGCCCAGTGTTTGTGGATTTATTGAAAAAAAATTTCTCATATTTTTTCGCATTACTTAATTATAAGGGTATTATGGGTATTTCAAAAATTCCTCCCACTTCACTTACTCCATTTTCTTTCTACCAAACATCTTATGTTCACTCAACATACGTTACCTCCCCATGTCTACCAAACAACATACATTTTTAAGTTTCCTCTCAATATTCCCTTCCTTTCCATTCACTTCCCTTCATTTCCTTTCCTTTATCATAAATTCTTTGTACCAAATGGGCCTTGAGGGTTTAAACTTATAGCTAACTACAAACAAAACTATAACTCTATAACTATGAAGAAGAACATTTTATTAAGCATGGAGGAGAAGAGAGGAAAGATGCTACTAAACGAGGTAACATCTCAATGCCTCACTCTTAACATTATCTACTTTGGAGTCATGTTATTCCTCATAAATTTAAAACGCATTGAGAGAGGGAAGTATACATACCTTATAAGGCGTCTTTCATTCCCTTCCCTGGCTAATATAGGACATAACAATTTTGATCCTAAATGTAAGATTTTAGCTCATTTTCTTTATCAAATTTGTAATTTTGTTTATCCAAATTACCCTATTGATTGCACATATTAAAAGGGACTTCCATCAATTTGGAATTTTGGATAGTTTCTATGCAAATAATTAAAGATGGTGCTTTTGGAAACACAACATCCATTTTTTTATGAATAACCAACTAAATTAATTAATTTTATATGTATGTATGTATGTGTTTGTGTGTGCGCGCGTGCGCATATGCATGTGTACATATATGTATACATACATACATATATGTACACACACACATGTATGTATGTATGTATGTATGTATGTATGTATGTATGTATGTATGTATGTATGTATGTATGTATGTATGTATGTATGTATGTACACATACGCACAAGCGCGCGCGTGTGTGTTATCTACTTTCTTTCTTTTTTTGTAGAATTCAAGCAATATCTCCCCTTGATAGTTAGAGACTAATCCTTCTTATGTGTAAAGATTATTGAAGTGGGTTTTTGCTCCCTCAACAAAGTCTTTCCCATGCATACAACTTGGTTTAAGTCCAAGACATCATATTTAAAAGATCGAATCATCTATCAATTATGTCAGGCTTTGTTCACAAGAAACCCAACATTTATGTTTTTTCAGGCGTTTGGTTAGGCCTTGGAGGTTGATAATATAAAAAATAATAATAATGAAGTGGACATATATGGAGGATCCATTGAGTTAATTACATAATGGAAGAGCATGGCCCCAGTTTGGCCCAAACACAAATGACATATCAACATCATCAATGTGTGTTTCTTTGAATCTTTTGTCACATTATTAAAAGTGTACAAAGTCAAAAACTAACACTTTTTTGGCAAAACATAAAATCAAGTCAAACCCTTTTCAGCCAGCTGTGTTTTACCAGATTTGACTTGCCAGTGTTGTTTATGGGGAAAGTTTGGTGAGAAAGGGGGGTACAAATGAAGAGGAATGCACAAGCACAATAGGAAAAAATGCCAGACGTCTCCTTGTTGCTAATTCAGTGTGGGAAGCTAAAAAAAAAAAAAAATGAGTTGGGTGCCACGGTGGCATGCCACCTTAGTATTAGTTGATCATTTGTGTTATTAAGTTGGGACAATATTACTTCATTTTGATAAGAAATACTTACATATTCTAGGAACGCCACCTCATCTATACTCTGACCAATTAAAATACAACTCATCATATTTTAATTCTACATGGCAAATGAGTCATATACAGAAATTCAAATTTTATGATTTTAAAAAAATAAACTTCTTAATTTAGAGAAACAAAAAATAAAGTTTCCTCATAATCCTTAAAATCATAAAATTTGAATTTTGCAAATGATTCGTCTGTCATGTAGAATTAAAATAAGATGAATTGTTATATTTTAATTAGTTTGAGTATAGATGAGGTGACATTATGAAAGTATGTAAGTATTTCTCCCTTTTAAATATTTCTAGGGTGACTTTGCACTAAAAAAATAAAAAATTTTAAAATAACATTGCTCTTTTATGATAATTTCTACGAAAAAATTAAAACTTAACCCTTAATTAATTTTTTTAAGAGCGATTCAAAAGCATGGATGATGACACACAATTTCCTTATTTGATTAGTCAAAACTCAAAAAGATGGTCACATGAGGCAGATATTTAGCTCATTTGGATTAGCTTATAGAAGCTCTATAAGTGCTTATAAATCGTGATTCACAGAATACAAAGTAACTTTTACGGTTTACGAGATAAATATGTGAAAAAAATTTATCTCAATTTACATAAATCGGATTTATAAAATAAACCAAGCCTAAACAAACATGCTAATTGTAGTTATTGGCTCATTTATTGCCTATGGCCTAATTTTTTGAACGTAAGGTAGTGTGAATTTGAATAAGTCATACAATTGAATTTATGACCCTATTTAAGACGGCCGTACACGTAGGCTTTCTAAAAAACGAAAAATACTTGAATACTTCCGGAAAGCTATCTTATTTACAATCGGATTAATTAAAATATAATAAATTATCTTATTTTAATTTCACATGACTGATCATATAAAAAAATTTAAATTTTATAATTTTAAAATATATAAACTTTATAATTTAAAAAAATAAAAAAAAGCAATTCCCTCTTTTAAGTTACTATTTTTTAAAATCATAAAATTTAAATATTTCTAGATGACTCATCAGCTATATAAAATTAAAATAAAATAATTTATTATATTTTAATTAATCAAAATATAAATAAAATGACACCCCTAAAATATATAAATACTCATATTTTAAAACTACGTGGAAGCATCAGGGCGTCAATAAGCGACACCACAAGCTATCTCACCACCAGCCATGCATAGTCGAATAGTCTACACTGAATAATAAAATCTGAATTAAATTTGAATGATTTTAATAAATACTACCCTTTGGTTCTTTTATAAAAGGTATTTTATAAATTCTTTTTGTCCAAAATATAAGATATTAGGTGAAAATATTTAATCGTCTTACACTTTTTTCCCTCATTATTTTTTAAGAAAAATTATATTAAGGTCTCAAATAAAAAAAAAGTATAGAAATGATCATTTGAAATTGTAAAATAAAAAATTGGTCTTAAAGAGTTGTTAATTGATAACTTGAGGGGTTCCATTAACAACTCATTAACACTAATTTTTTATTTTACGATTTCAAATTACCCTTTTTTTTATTTAGTTGTTTAGGATTATAGTGTAATTTTTCCTATTTTTTATGATATGACTATTAGATTAGGCATGATGTGAGTATTCTCAGACTAACGAACTTAATTAAAAGCAATAATTATAAAGGCGCTTTTTATATCCACACGAACTCGAATTTAAAACATTGGTACCAATGCTTATTGGTGAGTTTCATGTTTATTTCATTAATAAGGGTAAAAATAGGAGATTTAATTTGGACAAACTTAACTATTCTTTTAGTCTTAAATATAAGATAAAGTTGATTTTTTTAAAAAGGTTAAAAAAATAAATAAATTATTTACTCATATCATATATTGTAGATCATTAAATTACATATCAATTTATATGTTAGGAAAATTAATTTTAAGAAAAAATGATAAATATAACTATTTTAGAATAATTTAATTAATTTTTTTATTATCTCAAAAAAAATCAACTTTATTTTATATTTAAAACTGAAAGAGTAGATAACAAACTCACAACACTTTCTTTTTTTTTGGAAAGTTGATTGTTGTGAAAGTGATAGTATTATTTGTTATATTGTTTCATATTCAAAAAATTTTAGACCTTATGAATCCAACTTGGACCAATAATACCAAATTGCATTTGCACCGATAATATTTTTCAAATAATTTTGAAATTGGATAATTTTTAAGAATCAAAATGATAATATTTTTTTAATAATTTTATTTTATTAAAAAGTAGACATCTCAATCTTTACATAAAATCTTATAATTTTTGAAAATATACAGAATTATATATGAATTTTTGAAGTGATAAAATTCTGAATAAACAATAAACCAGTCAAACTGAACTAATTAAGTGACCGATTCTCAGTTTTGTTGTCAATAAGAATTGTCCCCATAATATTCACGGTCATTTTACTATTCATACAATATAATGTAAAGAAAAAAAATGTCAAAGAAAAGAACCTAAGATGAAATCGTATGCGAAAATAGTTAGAATATCACTAACACCAGGAACAATAAATTTTTAAGTTGACAACTTTTCACAGCTAAAAAGTTCTTATTTAATTATTAATTAATATTCTAACTAGGTTCTCAGTCATAATCATCCCTATAAAGTATATACTACTATATAGAATAGTGTATAGATATAGAAGATAATATTAATAAATTGATATATAATAAAGAAAGAGATACATTGTAAGTTGGGAAGGAAAAGGCTGGACATTTTCAGAACCTCAATTAAAACAATAGAGAATCACATGGAATCATTTCCAGGAAAGCTCCAATTCAGTTTCTGCCAATTTTGCTTTCCAATGCTAGCAGCATGCTCAATAAGTAAATATGTAACTACAACCAACACTTGCTATTTATTATTATTACTATTATTAACACAAGAAATAGATTCCCAAGAAAACATTACAAGATCACATGCAATGAATCCAATATAAGCAAGTTCATAGTATTTTTAAATTTTAAGAATAATTTTAAATTCCAAAATTCCATACTGTATTATTCTAATATTCTACTTGCTCTTGCTCTATATATATATATATAAGATACAATTTTTTTTTTGTGGTATGATCATATTAATAATATACACTCAAACAATATCTGAAATTTCAATCATTTTATTTTTTTATTCCCAATATTTACATGCATATCACTGTATAAACTATCCAGCATTAGAAGCTTTTTTCTGAAAGTTCCCTTTTAATACAACTGTTTTGTCTGATACTTAAACTCAAAATTAAATGATTTAACAGGATTTTACACTACTAAATCAATCCTATTTTAGTCATCCCCTCTCTCATCTACTCTCCATACCAAAAAGGATATTCTTTAAAGTAAAATATTTTTTTATATGTTAATTACCATTTGCCAATAACTAATTAAACTTTTTATTATGTAATTCAGTTATATATGTGTAGATGAAAGGAATATATATTAAAAAAAATACTCTTAAACTTTAAAATACTAAATCCGTCATTTTTTAAAAATCTGAGTTATGAATTACTATACTCTTTAACTCAATTCCATTACTCTTATAATTAATAAAAATAATTTAAAATTTTAAAATTCAAATAATATTTATTTAAAATTTTCTCACTTGTCAATAATTATAAATTTAAATTACTATGAAAATCTGATATATCGGCATAAGCCAGGATCACTCCAATTTTTTCAAAGTTTTCGAAGTGACAGCAAGTCGAGTCAGAAAGCTCACCTTTCTGCACAATCTTTTCACTGTGAAATGAATGAAAATGAATATTTCTGGCAGGAGTATGGCACTAATTACGAAATTATGATTTTCACAAAAAAAAAAATCAAAATCAGCTTCTGCTCAAAATGCAATCCCATGCAGCTATAAGCTATTATCCCACACTCTCACGTCAGATTTTCCCAGAAAAAAGCTAAAAGTAAATAACATAGACAGAAGAAGATAATCTTTTACCATATTGACATAATCCAATCTAATTAACGAAGGACGATCCAGATAAAAACATAGATAGACGATAACTGAAACTACATTCTGCAAATCAAAATGCCCTAATAGTTATTATGAGATTTTAATTTAGATTTCGCTACTGACCATTGGTTTTTCCTGAATCCACGAGTTCTTACAGTGCGCTATCGCACCCTGGATTGCGCTCTGCAACTCCTCCATCGTCGACGAATTATAGCTGCCGTTATACATCCCTCCGCCGCCACCGCCGCTTCGAGAAATCGCGCCGGAGTGTGTCGGCGAGGATCTCATCGACGAAGGACAACTCGAAACGCAGCTTCTCTTCCTCCGTAAGTGCCTCAGATTTCCCGAGAAAGAATGAGAAAGCATCACCGACCCTCCTCCTGTTTGATGTTTCTTCTCTGCTCCTTCTTTCACAGTCGATCTCTCTGTTCTCGCCAACAGAGACGAAAACGACGTCGTCTTCGCTCCGGCGGCCTCTGTTCTGTTCTGCTGATTTTGATGTTTCTGAGAAAACTTCTCGTACAACGGCTTCACCTTTTTCAAATACTTCCTAACAACCTCTCTAGCGGTGGCGCTCACGCGTTTCACCGAGGATCCGGATATGTTATCCGGATCTCGGGTTTTACCTGGATCTTTCCGGAAAACAGAGGAGAATCTGGAGAAGGTGGACGATAAGTACTTGTTCGTGATCACGCTGGTTTTGCTGATCTTGTGGATTTCTCTATGGGATTGGAATCGAGTGGACTGGGGGAAGAACAGAGGATTGTGAAATCGCTTGACGTCGTCTTCGTCGGTGACGGAGCTCGGGCGGGAGGAGTCACAATCGGTGGCGGTGAATAGGGAATGTTGGGAGTCGTTAGAGCTGCCGGAGGAGTCACGAGCGGCGGAGGAGGAGGAGGGGAGCATGGTGGGGAAGCGGTGGTGGGAGGGGTGGTGGAGGGGTAAGAGGTGGCCGTCTCGGAAGAGGTCGTCGGCGGGGCAGAGGGCGGCGGAGGAGAACTTGCGGGGGGAGATGGAGATGGTGAACTCAAAGTCGGAGGAAGAGGAGGAGTGAGCCGGCGACGGCGGAAGCGTGTGGGAGTTTGACTTTGCCATGTGTTTGTCTGTGGGAAGCTCCATTATTGCTACATGGTAGGCAGAGCGGAGGTGGAGCAGGAGAAGGAGGAAGAAGAATAGGGTGAGGAGAGTCTAAAAAGCGAGAGACCGTGAGAGTTTGAGACTTTTGAGCGAAATTTTGCAGATAGGGACGTGTGAAGAATGGTCAAAGATTACTATCTATCCCCATTGCCGACGCACCTTAGTGACGCGTAAACGTCACGATCCGCAACGTTTACTTCCGAATTGGGATGTTGTTTAGAATAAGGATTAAATATTTAAAACACCAAATACTTAAATTAATTGGTAAGGGGTTATCATAATTTAATTATAGGTCTTGAGTTTGAGATTTGAGAATGCAGCAGTGTGGAGTAATAGAGGCTTCTCCCCAAAAAGGGTCAACCCGGTCTTGATCCGGATTAGTCTGGAGCCGTTGATGTGGCCGAAAGATAGCATGCCTTGGGATATCGGATGTTCTATGCAAAAAAAAAAAAACCTCCAAAAGTATTTTTTAATTGTGATTAACGGTATACGAAGTAAATTTTATGATATATAAGGTAAATATATGAGATGAGTTTTATCTCAACTTATATAAATCATACTTATAAAATAAACAAAAACTAAACGAAAGAAGGCCTGATTTACTTTTTTTTAGCCAACCTTATTTGATTGACTAGTATGTATACATTGATACATCTTGACCTTGGGTGGTTTTTATAAGATGTTTTTAGTTGCGCTGTACATATTAGAAAAGCTAATTATTTAATTTCTAAAACACGAAAGTAAGGTAACTTTTCTTTTCTTTTTTCCATGAACAAAAAAATCATATCTCAATCTATCTTACCTCTTAAATCTATAATTTTTTTTCTAAAATATCCCTATTAATTATATACATTAATAAGTTTATATCTAAGGTAGTATGATGAAATATGATGTTTTAAGAAAATCAACCTATATTTATTATAAAGGTTAAAGTATACTTTTATTTCTTTAAATTTACATAAATTATTCTTTTGGTTCATTAACTCTATAAAGTATACTTTTAGTTTTATAATTCTAACACTGTTAATGTTGCTAACAGAAAATGTTGACATAGCAAATTTAAAGATGACTATGTAATTAAATGTTATTAATCTTAAATTTAAAATATTTATAACTTAAAAAATATATAAAAACCTAATGAACCAGTAAGTATCAAAACCTCGATTGTATTAAAATATTTTAGTTTAACAATATAAATATATTAATTTAATAATTTAAATATCAAAACGTCAATTTCATTTGTAGCGATTTATTGGTTTATTTTTTAGTATAATAATCTAAATATCTTATATTAAAAAATTAAAATTAAAATATGATTTGTCAGCTACACGGTCATTACTTAAATTTGTGGTATCAACATTTTTTATTAGTAACATTAACAGTATAAGAAATATAGGATTAAAAATATATTTTATAAAATTAAGAAACTAAAAATATACCTCATAAAAAAATTAAAAGACTAAAAATATACTTTATTTTTATTACAAATAATTGACTGAATCAATCTTATCAATCTATCTAAACAGTCGTTAGTAGGCGGCCGCGGAAGGGAATATAGTATAACCCTTTTCATATATTTGGGTTCATAGTTATTTTTGTATAGGGAATAATGAGCTATGAATATGACCCTTTTTTCCCCCTCACAGTCAGCCTTTTAATATTGCACTAACGATTAAAAAACTAACTTTGATGAATAATATTTTTAATTATTAGAGTGACATTGCTTATTTTTTAACATTGGAAAAAAATATTCACCCACAATTCATTTATAAAAATGACGTTAACCCTGTATAATTTTAATTGCGAAATGGAAATAATTTAATAGTACAAATATTTAAAGTTTTGTTTGGCAATATATTTTAGTCTCAGCGCGATCAGAAGATATTGTTGTCTGTAAGTGATTGGGTGAAGTGTAAATGGTAAGCGCTCCCTTTTCTCTAGCAAGAGTTCAATAATCAGTCTTTGTGTTGCAGTTTAGAATTTTATCATAAATGGGACGAAATTGAATTGAAAATATATAACACCCATACAATATAAAGAAAAAAAATTCAAAAATGTTTCTATAAAAAAATTTTAAAGGTTAAGGTGTAAATTTATCTAAAAAAATTTCATTTAGAAAAAATATTTTTACTAAATTTGTTTTGGATTAAAGATTTTATTGAAACTATTAAAATAGAATAATATTCAAATTTTCCTGGAAATACTATAATGAAGCAACATTACCCTTTTATTGTTAAAAAGTAGGGCAAAATTTCTATGAATGGAAACTTTTTGGCAATATTAAATTAAAAAAAACTTATTTGACTACTTTACACATAGATTAACCCATTTCTTAATGAAAAATACCAAAATGATAGAATGCATCCTTCAATCAAAATGCCTGCTCACTGATAAGGATTCATTCATGTACATTTAATTTACTTCAACATTGGTTTATGGTAGTATTAATATTATCAGTTAAAGTATAGTTTTAATCTTTTAAATTAATATCAGATATCATTTTAATTCTTTAAATTTATAAAATACAATTTTAGTCTCTTGATGTTAACACTATTAACTTCTAATAATAATAATAAATAATGAGTCAGCAATTAAGCGGTAGAACTGACAAGGAACTGCGAAACAACATTGCATCAGACCAAATGTACTGTTTCCACTCAAACATTAATATCTAAGTCCTCGATTCTTCCCCTCATTTCCTAATCTCTTTACTCAAAATAATTCACAAACCTCCATTATTTTTTTAGGTTAAATATCATTTTTATTCTGAAACTATTGGTTTAGGAATAATTTTGTTTTAAAAGTTTCATCTTGAGTCATTTTATTCTGAAAGTTTTAAATAAAGGGTAATTTCGTACTGATTATTATTACAGTTAAATTAACTATTATTTGACCAAAATTAGTAAGCAAATTTGCTTTATAGTGAAAATTTTCAGAATAAATTTGCCCCTGATATAACAACAAAATTATTTTAGAAGTTTTCACTTAAGAGTAAATTTATCCTAAAATTTAGTTAACTAACGGTTAAACTTAACTGAGATAACAGTCAGAGTAAAATTACCTCATATTTAAAAATTTTAGGATAAAATTACTCTAAATAAAACTTTCAAAATAAAATCACCCTGAGTCTATACTTTCAGAATAAAAATCACATTTTACCCTTATTTTTTATCCCTTCTCAGTTCGCAGAGAGAAAGAGAGGGACCTGTTAGAGAAAAAAAGCTTCAAATTTATATGGGCGTGCTCCCATTGGTCGGACTTTTCTAAACTATGTAATTGCGGGGACACCATTAAATATATGTTTGGGAGAGCCAAATGTAGTTTCAAAAGTTATTTATTATAAATTGAGATAAAATTTTTTTATATATTTAATTTATAAATCATAAAAATTATTTTTAAAAATTAATCCAAACACATACTAAAAATGTGGAAGAGAAGGAAGGAAGATGTAAATTTTTTTATCTTAATTTAATTTAATTTTAAAATATAAAATATCATTACACTAAATGATTTTTTTACCAAAATTATACTGAATAATTGAAAACACATCTTTTCAGTATTTATTGGCTTAGTCAGTATTTTCCGTTATTGGGAGTTGAGGGTATTAATATTAAAGAACTAAAATTATAATTTATAAACTTAAAAAGCTAAAATGATAATGATGTAAGGTTAAAGAATCAAAATTATACTTTAGCTTAATATTATGTGCTATATATTAAAAAAATAATTAAATACAATATCAAAAATTAGATCAAAATGTTTCAGAGATTCTTATAATATTGTAAAATCAACTTTACGTCAACAACAATTTAATTCATGTTTAATATACTTTTTCGCCTTTTCTGTCATATTTTAATTTTAGTGAATTAAGAATATTTAAAAGAAATAATGTAGGACAAGGTATCGTGTCAGTGGGCTGTGATGCCTGTGAATTTTCTATTCTGTCATATGAGGCATCACGTGGTTGTAACGGATACCAAGGAGGATTCACGAGACCCACATATACATGGTGTGTGTATTTAAAAGGGGTAGGTACGTATTTAGTAAAGAATTAATTTTTAAAGTGTATCTAATATAATTAATTATTTTAGAGTATAAAAATGAGTATTATGAATTTTTTAGAATAAAAATAGTAATTTTGTTATCTATTGGGGTGTAAAAAGTATTATTTTTTCTCTAAAAAAATTCATAATGTCTACTTTTGCATCCTAAAAATTCATAATGTCTATTTTATATCCTAAAATAGTTAGTTGTATTTGGTGCACTTTAAGAAATAATTCATTGTTATTTTTAGACCTTAACCCTATTTAAAATTTGAGTGATCAAATTAATTAAGTAATTAAATTAAAATATTAAAAAAATAAGCAAAAGTTTATCTTTACTCCCTGAACTATATAAAGTTTTATTTATATTAATATTAATTATCAAAAAAATGTTGAAATTGATATTTTAATTACTGAGAAAATACTTATAAATCTTTACATATTAATTTTAATATTTGAAATAACAATAATTGTTACAAAAAGAAAAAAATTATTTGCGACTAATCGTCTTGGGGCACGTTTGGTATGGTGGAATTGGGGGGTATGGAATTAGAATTGGATATCAATTTCATGCCTAAGTTTGTTTGGTATGATGAAATTGGAAATTTGTGCAATTCCATGTGGAAGCCAAATCTCCTCAATTCCATTAAATTGGCTTCCATCCAAAAAGCAAAGATTTACAATTCCATGTACCTAAATCCATTTTTGCCCTTCAACTTGCATGATTTTATCCAAGGTTATTAAACTTAGACCGGTCACTGAACTGGTCAGAGTACTGGGTCAAGGGTTAGTAGGTCAGATCAGAGTCAGACCGGAACTAAACCAGGGGCTAAACCGGTGAGAAATTGAATATTTTAATCTTATTAATATGAATTTTTTAAAAAAATAAAAATCACTTTTTATTAAAAAAACCGAACCGGTCCGGTCCGGGTTTAGTAACAATGGTTTTATCTTATTCCACTTTCTTAGGTTGGCATATTGGTAATTTTACATTTTAAATATAAATATTAAATAAAAATAATATTTAAATTTAATGTACATACCAAATTCACTTTTAAACCACATTTCCATATCTATATCTATTTCTATATCTATATCCATTTCTATATTCATATCCATCAAAATCAATTCCAATATAACATACAGACCTTAGTGTTAAAGGACTGAAGATTATTTGTTGGTGTGTGAATCTTAAAACCAAAGGGTAGACATAAACTTGTCTTAGTCCAAAAAAAGAAAAAGACATAAGCTTGTCAGTACCATGAAGTCCGCAAAACCATTTGTTTTCTTAAATTTTATGTTATTCATGGGTAATATGTTTAAACGTTGAAACTTTACCGAGAAACCCCCTAAACTCTTATATTTTTTGTAAATAACTCTTTTAGTAGTAGTTTTTAACATCAGTGTACATCTTGAAGGGGCGTATATGCATATAATTCAAAGCTAGGGGTTTTGTCAATGAATATAACTTAATAGCATGAAAGTTTCCTATAAACGGAGGTGGATGATTTGATCCTACTTTAATTTCAAGTTGTTATTTCCTCCTAACTGAATAAATGAAAAATTTGAGGGTTCATATACACAAGAATACAATTCAAGGGGTATATGATTAATATTACCTTGGATCCTTAATATTAAAGTTAGTTAAACTTTTTTTTAGGAAGATTAAAAAAGTTAAATAAATTACATTAAAATATTTATATTTATTATTTTTCTATTAACTAATTAATCTGAATTATAAATTAATATATATAATCTAATTATACATAACTTTATTAAAATCATTTATTTAACTTCATTAATGTTTCTAAAAAATCAATTAACTATTATATTAAGATTTAAAAACAAGAGGAAGTAGTCTGAGTTTATCTCAATAAAGTTGAAAGTTCAAGTGAGTTTCTTGTTTCCGTTTAAGAGCGTTATTTAGTGTTTGTTTATTATGATAAAGACATAAGCATGTCTTCTCATTATTTTTTTAATATATTGTAAATCACATTAAAAATAATCTTTTAAAAGTTTTAATTATCATTTCAAAGATACCCTTAGCAATCTACTTCAGTCTAAAAATATGAAACACTATAAATATTAAAAAAAATTATAGTTATTAAAACCAGACTAGCCAGTTTAATCCGAAAACCGGCAAACTAGTTTGATCAATTCAATATTAGTTGGTTTTAAAATTAATTTAATTTTTTTTTTAATTTTATTCAGCATTTTATATCAATGACCTTTAAATATTTACTTTCTTACTAGTCTAACCCTGAGTTAGTTATGGTTTGACTCCGATCTGACTTATTGACCCTAACCCGTTATCTTAATCGGTCCAGTGGCTTATCCATATTTAATAATATTAAAAAATATTATTTGAAGAGCCAATGTCCATAATTTCCAACATTTGCATATCTCTAATTCCTCCTCCATACATTTTTTTGGCCTGAATAACCTCCTCTGTATTTTTCCAATTATTTATTTGTCGTGACCTATTTGTCTTATTGTGTTCAGTGATTTGTCAGGTGACTCAGATCAGAATTCAGATCGCATGCGGAGCCACATGCTTTCACCCGATCATCCACGCCATTCCTTATGCACTTCTGGCCAACGTTCACCATATATCACCATTCAAATACTACTATATATTCAGATACTTCAGTTTTTAATTAATCTTTTATATTTTTATCGAAAAATTAAAAAAAGAATTATGATAGTACTATTAGATCCCTGATGAGCTCCGTTGAAGAAAGTCAACTACATAAAAACCAGGGAAACAGATGGAACATAGACAAATATATCGGATCTAAATTATTGACTCATAAACCCCATTTAAGAATAATACATGTACTTTTGATGAAAATTCTATGGATATTTGTCAGGTCTTAGAAAACTGAGACGAGTAAATTACTAAATTGCCTAAAATTACGTATTAACATATTTTTGTCAATAGAGAATGATCGCCCGAAAACTGTCATAAAGATGCACACTTGACCGCTTAGATTAGTACATGGGTGATATAGAGGCTGTTTGGCATTGTTTTTATGAATCAGGCTTATTATATAAACCTCATTCACATAAATTGAGACAAATCTCCTCTACATATTTATCTCGTAGACCGTAAAAACACTTCGTAGACCATAAAAGCACCTCGTAGACCGTAAAAGCACCTCGTAGACCGTAAAAATTACTTCGTATTCCGTGAATCATAATTCATAAACACTTATGGAGCTTCTATAAACCATTCCAAACAGCCTCTATACACAAGTAACATTTATAATATACTCTATTAGATCATTAATATAAGATATATTTATTTTATTTAATTAAATTAAAAAAATTAACTTATTTAGTTAATATGAAATGCTTATTTTGAAAATATATTAATCATTTTCCTTAATTCTTTCCCTCCTCATCTTGCATAATAAATATCAATATGGGTAAATTAAAAAAAATTAATAAATGTAGGAAATAAGTTTTATATTTAAGATAACTATCAACTCCACAATTAAGTCATATATTAAAGATCATGAAGAGTGATACAATAATATTAGTACATATAATCATATTTATAGTTATTTTTGTGCTATTTTTAAAGTAGGGAAAATGGGCCGGCCCGTTTAAGTCATTTTATCATAAGGGTTGAGCTTGAAAAATTTACCCCTCAAATTGTAATTGGGCTTAAAAGGGTATTAATAGGCAGAGGGTTTAAAACGACAGGCCATTTTATGTAACAGCACAGCTTCTCCCGGACTGTCTTTACTCAGCCGGGTTCATGACTGACCGGGGACTTGTGTCTTTACTCGCAATCGCCTTTTTATGTAACGGCACAGCTTCTCCCGGACTGTCTTTACTCAGCCGGGTTCCTCAATGACCGGGGACTTGCGTCTTTACTCGCAATCCCAGGCTCACCCCGCCCCCTGCGGAATTATAGCCGAAGCGAGCCTCCCCAGGTCTCGAGGACACTACCAGGGTAAGTAGTTCCTAACGTGAGACCTGGTACCATTGAGCTAGTTATGTAACGGCACAGCTTCTCCCGGACTGTCTTTACTCAGCCGGGTTCATGACTGACCGGGGACTTGCGTCTTTACTCGCAATCTCAGGCTCACTCCGCCCCCTGCGAAATTATCGCCGAAGCGAGCCTCCTAGCTCAATGGTACCAGGTCTCACGTTAGGAACTACTTACCCCCAGGTAGTGTCCTCGAGACCTGGGGAGGCTCGCTTCGGCGATAATTCCGCAGGGGGCGGAATGAGCCTGGGATTGCGAGTAAAGACGCAAGTCCCCGGTCAGTGAGGAACCCGGCTGAGTAAAGACAGTCCGGGAGAAGCTGTGCCGTTACAATTTAAGTCCTTTTAATTTTATTTTTTAAAAATTATTTATATAATATTATTAATGATATTACAAATATTTAGTCTTTATTATCTTTTTTTTAAAAAAATTTGAATTTTATAAAATGGTTTAATTTATTTAGTTTTTTACAATAGTTTCTTCATCTAAACTTTAAAAAATAAGTTAATTTATACATTATATAATGATTTTAAATAGAAATTTATGAGTTTTAATAATAATGGATCTCAATTTAAAATAAAATAATAATTAGATTATAAAACTTAAAAATGAATTTTATTTGAATTAAAATAAAAAATAGCATGTAGTATAAATACAAGTCCCCCTAGAAAAGAGTTAAGTTTTGCTCAAATTATTACTTTACAGCTTCACTCATCACTTATGATAAATTCCTAGATATAGATACCTATAAAAATTGTTTTTCCATAAAAAAATATAAGTTTACTATCATGTGGCTATCAGTAATAGTTTTTATGTGTAAAGTGTTGAAATTCTCATCCACAATACTTTGTTATGTTAACTTTATTTCTTTGTAATTTAATTTTGATAATCTTTATGTCTTAAATTAATAATTTTTTGTTTTAATTATATTTTTTTAAAAAATAAAAAGTAGTGTTTTTTAGTTTAATGGGCCTAAAGTTTGAGGGTCCGGCCCTAACCCGATAGTATATGGGCACTATCAAGCTTCATAAACTATAGGTTTTGTAGAAGTCGCATGGCGGGATTGGCTCTTATTCTTAACTCTAACTATTTTGTATCATAGTTAGATATTCCCAGCTCTAGCTATTTTATATTATAGTCAGACTGACTCTGTGTAAGATCCTCTCCTTAATTCCATAATATTAAATATTATCTCTCAAAGACTAATCATAATAGAGATAAAATCGTACAAACTTTTAAACATTATAATATCCAATCCATGATACAATAATACAAAATATGCAGTCAAAGCAGAGTTTATAGGATGTAGGCCCTATGAGTGACAATATATATTAATTCAACACATAATAAACCACAAGAGGCCATAGAGATATATCTATGCCTCAGGAGCTCCTCCCGACATTCCAGCACGGAAACTATCACCTGAAAAATGTTAAATCAACGGGGTGAGACAAAAACCTCAGTAACCAGCTTTCCAACTCATTACACATGCTGACATGTATTCATGAGGTGCCAAGTGGAACAGTTTATATAATAAAATATTAAAAATCTAATATCATTGTTTTGTACACAAATCTCATGTCAGAAATTATAATATTATATCTCAAATCTCATATCAGAATTCCCAAATGCCTCCCATCAATCCATCCGAACCGCCTTATTTCCGCCGACTAGACCCATGGGCTAAGTTAATATCCATGTTACTGGCCACTCAAAGAGCTCTCCGGTCACATGATGAGGATTGGCCAAAATCCACAGAGCATGTTTCCAGACCATAGGTCTTTCCCCTCATTGAACTGGTGGGGTGTCGCAGTCCCTCATTGAACTAGTGGGACAGTCCCTCATTGAACTGGTGGGACAATAAAAAGCCAACCATCGTGCACCAATGGAGGCTATACCACGTGGTAAAAATAACTTCCTCCATCTCAACCCAAACCAAACAACCCAATATGTATCAATAAATAGTTCAATAGGAATTTTCTCAAGATTTCCATACACATATGAGGATATTCAAAATATACAAATACATCTTATAATTTAAATCACATGGTTCCACAAAGCAAGTGTATAACAAAATACTCCTCAATATTACTCATTGAAATAATCTATAATATCCATATATGATTTTCAATCTCATAATCATTTTACAAAATACTCACAAACACACACCAACACACATAATAAGTGGAAAGTGGTTACCTCTCGCCAAAGCTAATTATTATCACACTCTTCCAAATCCAAGAGCTCAAACACACGCCAAAATCAATCTATCACAATCAATTTACTACCCGTTAATAATTTTCTAAAAAAATCAAAATGATAACTTATTTACAAATTCTAATAATAATATCCTATAAAAACTGAAAATAATAATTTAGGGTTTAAATTATAAAATGACAGTTTAGTCCTTCAAATTTCCTAAATGACAGTTTAGTCCTTCAGATTTTAAACTATACCAACTAAAATTTCAATAATATCTCCATTAACCCAAATAAATTATTTAATCTAAATTTAATCGGTTTAAAAGTCCAAAATAACATTATTTATAAGTTGATATATATAGAAAATTCATTATAAAATCTTATATCAACTAAATAACAAAAATAAACCGATTAAAATTAACTATTAATTATCATCTATATTCTTATAGTCATATACTGACAAAACTCAAACTTGCCCAAAATTCTAATCATAAAATATTCTCTAATCAGTATAAAATTAATATCATAAGAAAGAGAAAATTATTTAGAAAATATTTCATAAAAGAAGTTTTATAATTAGAAGAGATTTTGAGTACCTTATTGATCCCCGAAGAATGAAAATACTCCTATCAGAATCTTGCCTGTCACCTTTCTGCACACACTTCACTCAGATTTCTTACGTGAAGTGTGTTGAGGCGATGGGGTATTTATAATACCTCCTCCTGCCTCAATTAACATTTTTATATTATTATTTTTTTAATTTTTTATTATTTTAATGTGTGGCACCGTAAGGTGCCACCACTTAGTCAAATATGGGGGGCGCCGCCCCACGTTTATATATATATATATATATATATATATATATATATATATATTATTTTAATAATATTATATATTATATTATATTATTATATTATATTATATTAATATTATATTATATATTTTAATAATATTATATTATATTATAAAATAATATTTTTTTAAAAAAATTTATTTATTTGTTTATTTTTCCTAAAAAATTACTTACTAAAAATGATAATTTTCTCTAAATTATAATTATATCCTAAAAATAAAAATTAGGATGTTACACTCTGATAGAGAATTAATGATGATAAAATGAGTTTGTGGATGAACCCACAGACACAAAGAAACTATGTCTATTATGCTTATCATTAATATCTTAATTGTCTAAATACATTTTAAATGGTTTAGATTTAAGCTTTAAAGTTCTTAAGATTTTTTAAATAATTTTTTTTTTCTGAAAAGCTGTCAAGAGATTATTTTTATTTTATATTTTGCACATATTGAAATAATATTTAAAAATAAAAGTAAGAAAATTAAATCAAAATCATCGAGACCTAATATGGACAATCTAAATTACAATGGATGATCATCAAAGGTGATGCTTTAACTTATAGGCCATGTTTGGTATGTAGACCTAAATTTGACAGATTGAGATTGGAAGTGGGAGTGGCATTGGTACTGGGATTGGGAGAGGGAATAAGACTTTAAAATTACGTTTGGTACAAAGTAATATTAGTAGAAAATACTTGCGTTAATATTATTTTATAATCAATCATATATTATTAAAAATGATAGAGGGTATTTTTGTCTAAAAATATTATAAATTGGATATTTTTATCTCTTAAATTTGTAATCCTAGGATTAAAAACGCAATACTAAGGGAAATGTGGCTTTCCAGCAATCACATTTTCGTGGTGCTCTCAATCCCGGGTTGTCCTCAGTCCCTCATACCAAACAGTACAGTTAGCGCAATCCCTGACTCAATCTTTATCCTTACCTCCCTAATGCCTCATACCAAACAAAGCTATAGGGCTGCGGTCTAGCTTGTTTAAACCTACATAATATTATTTTCTCATTTGAATATATTTTAATTATTTTGATAATTATATTTGTTTTTTTACCTTGTATTTATTTAAAATTGTTTTAATCCATCATAAATTATATAATCAAACGTGATATACAAATATCTAGGTTTTTTCTGTGATTATGGATAATTGGCCGGAAAAAAAAAAGATTATGGTGTTATAAAAATGTTGATAATAAGAGAGTAGAAGAGAGAAATTATAGAGATAGAAACTAGAGAGAAATGTTCTTCATTCAAATGTAATTTTTACAAAACCAATAGCCTCTATTTATAGGAAAATTCGGTTGCTACAGTAACATGCTACAGTAATTTTCCACTATCTGCTACAGTACTTTCCCACTGCTACAGTATTTTCCCACTGCTACAGTGATTTCCCACTGCTACAGTGAATTTCCACTGCTACAGTGATTTCCCACTTGCTACAGTATTTTTCCACTGCTACAGTATCCCACTACTACATTAAATATATTATTTTATAGATCACATTGATTGGGAGAGCAAATTGACCTAGATATGAGTTAATGGACATCCACATAATTAATATTCATAACACTCCCCCTTGGATGTCCAATATGAATGTGCCTCATTAAAAACTTTAACTAGGAAAAATCCATTGGGACAAAAACCTAGCCAAAGAAAAGAGTACATCATTCATTGATACATTTTCCAGTGCTGCCTCATTAAAAACCTTTCTAGGAAAACCCAGTGGGACAAAACCTAGATAAGGGAAAAAGAGTACAGCGTGTATCAACTCCCCCTCTTAACATCATCAATTGATATCTCTGAATCTCCGAAGGCCAATGTCATAGACAAGTTTTTCAAAAATTGTACCTGGAAGTGACTTTGTGAATAAATCTGCTAGATTTTCACTTGAACTAATTTGCTGGACATCTATTTCACCATCCTTTTGAAGGTCACGAGTAAAGAAAAATTTTGGTGAAATATGCTTCGTTCTGTCTCCCTTGATATAGCCTTCTTTAAGTTGGGTAATGCATGCAGTATTATCCTCATATAAAACTGTTGGTATCATTTTGCCCAAAGATAAATGACAAGTTGTTCGTATATGATGTATTACTGACCTCAACCACACACATTCTCGACTTGCTTCATGTATTGCTAAAATTTCTGCATGATTTGATGATGTAGCTGATATAGTCTGTTTCATTGATCGCCATGAAATAGCTGTACCTCCACATGTGAACAAATAGCCTGTTTGTGATTTACCATCATGTGGATCTGATAAAAATCCAGCATCTGCATAACCTACCAGTTCATGCTTAGATACGTTTGAGTAGTATAACCCCATATCCATAGTGCCTCTTAGATAACGAAAAATATGTTTTATTCCATTCCAATGCCTTCGTGTTGGTGAAGAACTAAATCTTGCTAATAAATTAACAGCAAAGGATATATCAGGACGTGTATGATTAGCAAGATACATTAGTGCTCCAATAGCACTAAGATATGGTACTTCTGGACCAAGTAGTTCTTCATCACCTTCTTCGCTGATTACTCGCGGTCGGAATGGATCTTTATCTGGCTTTAGAGACCTTACAATCATTGGTGTGCACAATGGATGAGATTTATCCATATAAAATCTCTTTAGGACCTTTTTTGTATAAGTTTCTTGATATACAAAGATCCCATTTTTGAGATACTCAATCTGTAATCCAAGACAGAATTTTGTTCTTCCCAAATCCTTCATCTCAAATTCTTTCTTCAAACAATGAATTGCCTTTTGGAGCTCTTCAGGAGTTCCAATAATGTTGATATCATCAACATAAACAGCAATTATAGCAAATTCACTATTAGATCCTTTTATAAAAATGCATGGGCATATTGGATCATTTTTGAATCCTTCTTTCAACAGATATTCATTAAGACGATTATACCACATACGCCCTGATTGCTTCAGGCCATACAGGGACTTATTTAATTTAATTGAATATTGTTCTCGAAAACTTGAATTAGATGCTTCTGGCACCTTAAGTCCTTCAGGGACTTTCATATAAATTTCATTGTCAAGTGACCCATATAAATAGGCAGTCACGACATCCATTAGATGCAGATCAAGCCCTTCTTTTACGGCTAGGCTAATTAAATAACGAAAAGTAGTCGCATCCACTACAGGTGAATACGTTTCTTCAAAATCAATGCCAGGTCTTTGTGTAAAGCCTTGGGCTACAAGACGTGCCTTATATCTTATTATTTCACCATTTTCATTTCTCTTTCTTACAAAAACCCATTTGCATCCAACTGGTTTTACATCTTCAGGTGTAAGGACTACAGGTCCTAACACTTTTCGTTTTTCTAATGATTTCAATTCTGCATTAATGGCATCTTTCCATAGGAACCAATCTTTTCTTTGTTGGCACTCGCTAATGGATTTTGGCTCATGATCCTCAATATTATTCATTACATCTTTTGCTATATGATAAGCAAAAATGTCGTCAACGTTGACTTCATTTCGATCCCATCGGATTCCATTCATAACATAATTTATTGAGATCTCATTATTTTCACATATATCAGGTAACTGGGTCTCTTCTGGAGATATCTCTATTGAAGATAATAACTCTTCAGGAGATGGCTCTTCTGGAGCTATTAAATTTTCTTGATTATCCTCAATTTGACCATCTATATTCTTTTCTCCTTTTCTTTTTCGAGGATTTCTATCTTTGGAACCGATGGGTCTGCCACGCTTCAGGCGTACTTTAGATTCATTCATAGTAGATTGTCCTTCAGGGACATCAATTTTAACAGGAGCATTAGCAGCTGGGATATGTGACTTTGTCACTTTCTTAGGGTCAGTAAATGCTTCTGGCATTTGATTAGCTAAATTCTGTAAATGAATTATCTTTTGAACTTCCAGTTCACATTGATTTGTACGAGGATCAAAATGAGCCAATGATAATTCATTCCAGCTAATTTCTTTATCCAACTGCTTGTTTTCTCCCCCTAATGTTGGAAAAAGTGATTCATCAAAATGACAATCGGCAAATCGTGCCGTAAATAAATCTCCCGTAGATGGTTCTAAATATTTTATGATTGAAGGAGATTCATACCCAACATATATTCCCATCCTTCTTTGAGGACCCATTTTAGTGCGTTGTGGTGGTGATACTGGCACATATACCGCACACCCAAAAGTTCTTATATGGGAAATATTAGGTTCCTGACCAAAAACCATTTGTAAGGGGGAAACCTTTAAATAACTTGTTGGTCTGATGCGAATTAATATTGATGCATGCAAAATGGCATGGCCCCAAGCAGAAATTGGGAGATTAGATTTCATAAGTAAAGGTCTTGCAATTAGTTGCAACCTTTTAATCAATGATTCTGCAAGTCCATTTTGTGTATGAACATGAGCTACAGGATGTTCAACATCAATTCCAAGGGACATACAATATTCATTAAAAGCTTTTGAAGTAAATTCACCAGCATTATCAAGACGTATTTTCTTGATAGGATAATCAGGGTAATGCGCTCTTAATCTAATTAATTGAGCAAGTAATCTCGCAAACGCCAGGTTGCGAGAAGATAATAAACATACATGTGACCATTTAGTTGATGCATCAATTAAAACCATATAATATCTAAATGGTCCACATGATGGGTGTATTGGCCCACAAATATCTCCTTGTATCCGTTCTAGAAATGTGAGAGACTCACTTTCTACTTTGCTTGGTGAGGGGCGAATAATTAATTTTCCCTTGGAACATGCAGTACATGAGAAATCATGGGATTGTGGTATTTGTTTACACTTCAGGGTATGTCCACATGAATTCTCAATTATTTGTCGCATCATAATTGAACCAGGATGGCCTAATCGGTCATGCCAAACATTAAATCCATTTGTAAACTTCTGGTTTACATTAGTTGATTTCTGGTCTGTATTAGTGAACTTCTGGTTCTCAATAACATGTGTTTCAATTGTGTTTATAAATGTATAATATAAACCAGAAGAAAAAGCAGGACAATTTTCTAATATGCATTTTCTACCAGCAACTATTTTTGTAACAACAAGATATTCTTCATTATTTTTAGTTGTTGTTTCTATATGATATCCATTTTTGCGGATATCTTTGAAACTTAATAAGTTTCTTCCAGACTTGGTAGAATAAATTGCATTATCAATGCATAATTTTGTTCCTTCAGGTAATAGAATATTAGCTCTTCCGGAGCCTTCAATCAAATTTATACTACCAGATATAGTCTGAACATTAGCTTTTTGCATTACCAAGGAAGAAAAATATTTATCATTTCTGAGTATGGTGTTGGTTGTTGCGCTATCAACGAGACATAAATCTTCAGGATTGATGCCGGTAATATTCATTCTTCATTAAAAGAAATATAAAAACATAATTAAGATAAATACATTCGATAAAATTTTAAGTAACATAAAATTCAAATACATAAATAATTATGCTAAGAAATCAGCAACATCCAAATAACTAAAATCCATGTCTCCATGCTCAGAATTCTCAGCCCGATCCACATGATTTACTTCAGTTGTAGATCCTTTACCATTATTTTTAATTGATTCTTGGTAAAGTTCAACTAGCTGTCTTGGTGTACGACAGGTACGAGACCAATGACCCTTGACACCACAACGATAACATGAACTTTCAGTATTTTTATTTTGCCCACTATTTTCTCTTTTGTGGTTCTTATTATTATTTCCCCACTTTTGGTAGAAATTTAAACCACTACGACCTCGACCACGACCACGGATGTAGCCGCGTCCGCGTCCGCGTCCACGTCCACGTCCACGTCCATGTCCACGTCCACGGCCAGAAACAGATTCATTGGTTACTACATTCGCTTCTGGGAATGGAGTCGAGCCAGTTGGACGGGATTCATGGTTTTTTAACAAAAGCTCATTATTCTGTTCAGCTACAAGGAGGCAAGAAATTAATTCTGTATATTTTTTAAATCCTTTTTCTCGGTATTGCTGTTGCAGGAGCAAATTTGAGGCATGAAATGTGGAGAATGTTTTTTCAAGCATATCATTATCAGTAACATTTTCTCCACATAAATTTAATTGAGAAGTTATGTTGAACATAGCCGAGTTATATTCACTTACAGATTTAAAATCTTGCAACCTTAAATGTATCCAGTCATAACGAGCTTTTGGGAGGATAACCATCTTCAGGTGATCATACCTATCTTTCAGATTGTTCCAAAGAACAAGTGGGTCTTTCACTGTTAAATATTGAATTTTTAAACTTTCATGTAAATGGTGGCGTAGAAAAATCATGGATTTGGCCTTTTCCTGATTGGATGCATGATTCCCTTCTTTAATTGTATCTTCTAGACCATGGGCATTTAAGTGGATTTCCGCATCCAGCATCCAAGATAAATAGTTTTTCCCAGTAATATCCAAAGCCACAAATTCAAGTTTTGCAAGATTTGACATGGTTCACACTATTAAAGAAATAAACGAGAATAATTAAAATATGAAATGTAAAAATGCAATAATATATAAAGACAAGAAATAAATTAATAAAGCAAGGTAAGAAAAATTATGGCTTCAGGCCATTCAGTTCTTATGGCTTCAGGCCAATTAATCTCATGATAAGAAATTAAATATATATGGCATCTGACTTTTTATCTTCAGGATAAATAAAAGTTGTACATAGCTTCTGGCTGTGATATATATGGCTTCTATTCATATAATAAGGAATCATATAGATATAGATTCTGACCATATAATAGGAGATCATAGAGATATAGCTTCTGACCATATCATAAAAATTCAAATAATATGACTACTGGTCATATAATTTCAGAAATTGGATGTAGATGGCTTCTGGCCATAATAATAATAATAATATAAATAAACTTGTAAATGATATATATAAGATATAACAACAATAGTGATCTCCAATCCTAGCCATGGAACCCGATGTTCACAACAATCGGTAAAAATATATTTCTTAATTCCATATAATGGCTCAGACTATCCCAGATCTATGAAATAAAGATATTATAAAATAAAGTATAAATTATCAAAGAAATTATAATAATATCATACCTTTGGCAGAGCTTCGTGCTGATAACGTGTTATAAAAATGTTGATAATAAGAGAGTAGAAGAGAGAAATTATAGAGATAGAAACTAGAGAGAAATGTTCTTCATTCAAATGTAATTTTTACAAAACCAATAGCCTCTATTTATAGGAAAATTCGGTTGCTACAGTAACATGCTACAGTAATTTTCCACTATCTGCTACAGTACTTTCCCACTGCTACAGTACTTTCCCACTGCTACAGTGATTTCCCACTGCTACAGTGAATTTCCACTGCTACAGTATTTTTCCACTGCTACAGTAATCCCACTACTACATTAAATATATTATTTTATAGATCACATTGATTGGGAGAGCAAATTGACCTAGATATGAGTTAATGGACATCCACATAATTAATATTCATAACAAAGTTTGCATTATTAATGTGAGTACTGGGTACAACGTAGGGTCAAGGTTTTGTTTGGTGCTGAAGTACAAGTATAGTGGATGGGGTCCAATGTTGCCAATTCTTCAGTCTGCCTATTAGTGGCAGAGAAAGGAAATTCAAATTTTACTTTAATTGTGAAGTATGAATTTTTCCCATCATTAAATAAACAATCTTATGTATGCTTAATTTACTTAGAATTTCTAAATTCCTTTGATTATTTACCCAAAATAAATTGTATTGTGCCAACGTGTCTCAAATTTTCTATTAAAATTTAAACCTTCTCAAATTATTTCATCCAAGTCCAAACACATGGTTAGATGTGAATGAAAACATGTGATTTTAAGAATTCTTGTCTTAATAAGTAAAGTAATAGAAGGTTCCCCCCCCCTTTTTTTGAATTAATAAATATAAGTATTATGCCTCAAATAATACTTGTAGAGATACTACCAAATTACCTACGAATAAAATCATATTAATAGCATAATTCAAACATATACCTTTATGTATGAGTCGCATGTTTATTCATTGGTCTACCTTTACTAGCAAAAATATCAACAGGAGATATCCTAATAGAAGGGACTTTGGTCGCTTAAGTGTAAGATTTTGGATTTGAAATCTATGAATGTAAAAAATGCTTTTGAGAGAGTTAACTCTAATTGGGTTTGATAATACTTGAATCTAACACAGTCAAACAGTCAAATAGCTATATATATAAAGAACTTTGTTAGCAAATATATAATATTTTACAAATTTGAAAGTAACGACCTTTTTGACTTCCAAGTATGAAGTGCATGCTTAAATTCTTACCAATTTGACCTAAAAATTGGACATTCTTGTTGCAGAGTTTGTTCTATGATTGGATTCTATAACAAAACTTGCAATAGGGGTGGGATAGAAAAATGATTCAAGTAAGCCAATATCAAAAGAAACTAAAAAGAAATTATCACTTTGAAACAGTGATAACAAGACTACAATACCATTGATTATGCAGCGCAGCCATATAAGAGAGACAAAACTGAAGATACAATTATCACACAGAAACCAGAACATAATACACATGTTTGAGGGAACAAACAGTTCAATAACATCCCAAAGAATTTCAATAAAATAATGAATAATGGCTACACATGGATAAGATACATACAATTTACAAAGGGACTTCAGAATCAAACTTGAGTATATACAGATACAGGGACCTTTATCTCCATGACAAAAAGAAGAAACCTTTGTCTCCCCCCAAGAAGAGAGGGTTGATGATGAAGAACTTCGAGAGAGAAAAGTTAGGAGAAGTAGCAAAACAGAGCATCTTTGAGGAGAAAAGTGTGCTGGAATCAAAATTTGTTGGTAAATAGAGTTGATGCTTCATGTTGGTCACAGAATGTGTTGGGACAATTGATCAGGATGCTGGAGGTGGTGAGAAATTATTTCCAGAAGTCCTGTTGATAAGAAAGCAGTCAACAAAAGAACAATTGAAAAAAGAGGGAAAAAATTGACATGAAATGAGTGTTACAAGCTGTTATTACTTACCGAAGATCTAGTCCGGGTTTGTTGAGATTTGCCGGAATTTGACCAGTTAGATTGTTGTTTTGTAAGAAGCTGCAACAAAAAGTAACTGAATCAGTAATCCAACTTCTTGGAACTCCAAAATTTTAATCTCAGTCTATATCTATATGTCATATAAAAATTTAAACAAATTGTTCTATCCATGAGTCATAAATAATACAATGTATTTTTCAGATTTTGTGCTAAGCATTAAGACTCAATTTAATTGAAAATAAAGGTAAAAAAATGACTAAAGAAAAGTCACTAGAAACATAGGGATAAGAAATAGGTTTTTCAAAAAAGGGGGGGGGGGGAAGCATACAAATAAAACACGTGCTGAAATTACTGAGTCATTGCCAAAAAAGAGCAAATTCTATTTCATATGAAGATGTGTCTGAATTGTGTTGTTATGTAAAGGCACATAGAATGAATTACTGATTGGCCATTGTGTTAAAAATTCAAAAATGGAAACAGAAAAGAAGAAGCAAGATACCAACAAAAGCTACAAATAGAAGTGTATAAATATGACCACAATCTACAACACAAAATCTCAGTCATTATAAATGTCTGTTATGACTTATGATATACTCTCTAATCTAAGCAAACATATAGACTTAATTTTCAATAGAAGAAGGAGAATTGAAACTATAATGAGAAACTACTTGGAATGAAAGGTTGGAGGACTAAATTTCAAAGAGTAGAAAGTTGCTTGCATTCTCTAGTATATCTTGAGAAGACAGAACTTACAGTTCTTTCAAGGTGCCGATGTTCCCTAGGGATGAGGGAATCTCTCCACTGAATTGATTGTCTTCCAAGTGCCTTAAAATACAAAAACAATGGATAAGAAAATACAGATACTGAGTTCCGAGTACAAGACAAGGTTCTCTCAGATCTCTACCACTTGGACATTGCAATTTACTCTCCAACACATTAATCACTATTGATACCCAAAAACAACAATAATATCACTGTTGCCTTTGAATGATGTAATTCTATTTGCATGGTGACTTTAGCCGATGATGTAACTGATCGTAAGCTAAAAGATTAGATCATCTTATCAGAATCAACAGGGGAAAGAAGAAAAGAACAACTTACAGTGTTTCCAACATCCTTAGTGAACTGAGGTCAGGAATTTGTCCAGACAAATAGTTATTTCCAAGCCAGCTGCAGGAAGGCGATGATTTGTTGATCAGAAATAACTTTATCCTAAACTTCATAAGGTTATTTAAATAAACAAAAGAACCTACATGTTTGTCAATGCTGTCAGATTGGCAACATTAGGTGATAAATATCCAGAAAGGTTCATACTTGTCAAGTTTCTGAAATCAACACAAAATCACGAGTTAGCAAATCATTTGAAAAAAAGTACAAATTATTATGTTACAACAACTCAAGTCTGTTCTTACAAGTTCACTACTCGAATATTTGTTCCTTCCGAGCATGTGATGCCGGTCCATGAGTACTGGTGAGGCATGCAAGGATCACCATTCCAATCGCGTGGAGGATTTCGGAGGCTCTCTCTTATCTTTTCCAATGCAATAACTGTCAAGAAAAGTTCCCTTTTCAAAAACATTGAATAATAACAAAAAAACATACATGGGCACTGTGACTATGATCAAACATCTCAAAAAAGGCTGAAACTATGAATAAAGAATAACCATTCAATTGTATTTTGGACATGGAAACTACTTATACAAGGCCAACTTGAAATTTGGAAGATTCACCAAGTTGTTATCATCTGGATAAGCAAAAAAACATCTTAGGCATATATTGCTATGTGGCATTATCCCCAGAGGAATATTAGTCTTCTTAGATGTAATCATATATTCATATTTTCTGGTTGACTGCATAAATGTATCCTGGTCAAAGATTATTTTAAAATTAATGTAGCTATACCATCTCGTGTTGAAGTTCTTCTTCCAAGTGGCAACATCTGAAAAATTTCACCAGCGCTGATCAAGGGACCCATGGATGAACTGGAAGCAGGGGTCAAAGTGATTGTTGTTGGACCAGAAAGAGGCCAAAGGTTGGCAAAGACAACAACACCTGCTTCAGTCACGTTCAAACCATTGTAATATCTTATACCATTTACACTGATGTCTAATACCCTCCGTCTCCCTGATGATGATCCACTGTATTCCGCAAAGTATAGAGCAATGGAATAGTTGGAGTAAGGAAGTGATGCCTCAGGCCATGCCAATTCCAGTGATTCCAATTCATCAGATCCCAGCCATGTATCAAACACTTTTGAAGGTGGAAGATTCCAAATTCCTAAAACAGAAGCATTGCTGCTGCCTGTATGGCTGGAATTATTCGGTGTAAAAGGTGCCCAGAAACGGTCAAACTGATCATTAGGATACCTGGTGATAACCATGATGACTAATTATTAGAAAAATAAACAGAACCAGGCATAAAAAGCCAACATGATAATTCTAATTTATTACCAGGAACAAATGCTATGAACATTCTTCCCTACTGCAAATTAAATTAGAAGCATCTTCAAGCAGATTGTAGCCTATGATATGTTTCATTCACCAGTGTGCTTTTTTTTTTCAATGGTGTTCAATTAGTTTCCAATGGAGGATTTCACGCAAATCACAAAAACATTGTAAGGTAAACTAATGTAGCAACTAGAAACCATCATGCAAAGTTGATAAGCATTAGAACTTGTAAACCAAGGAACTCCACAATCTAATCTAACCAAACCAACTTCATAGCTAGTCTAATGATCACTACTAAGTCCACATAAACAGCATCAAATCATAATTTCACTAAAAATCTTCCAAAGTGATAGAATTAAAGAGAAGGGTGCAAAAACAATTTTTCACTAACCTAATGGGGGGTCCAGAGTATCCAAAGTTGTGCCTCGCAACCAAACTGAGCCCAAACTTGTTAAAGTCAGTAACATTGTACAGGGAATCACCCAGGATCACCAAATGTAGAGCTGATATAAACGGGTCAGAATCCGTGTAAGTATTTGACCCGATACAAACACTCATAGTCTTCCCCTGAGCTAAGAAAACCCCTTCGTAGTTGGTATAGTTCCCGTTTGCATAATCCGCTTTGGTGTTCACCAACCCCCAGAAAGTCCCATCCACCATCTGATCAAACACCGGCGGGGAAGGATGATCGGGTCCATTGACTCCTCCGTAGAAGTACGTAGTCCTCACCATGTACCGTGCTCCGCGATACACCAGAAAATTGTAGCAGTTCTTCCTGTCTTGAAGCGGGAATGATCGAACGGTGGATAGAGTTTCGGCCAAAACAGGGGTGGTCAAATTCTTGGGTGTGCCAGTAGAGATAAACCCCGAATCGCTAACCCATGGTAGACCATCAATTGTAGAACTAGAGGTTGCTCCACAATCGAGAAAATAACCTGGAAATCGCATGAATTTCTCAGAAACTAATTACACAAAGCAATCTCTATTGAAAAAAACATTAAAGAACAAATAGCTTGACCCAGTCATTGCGGCTACGCAATCAATAAGAACACATGGCGGCTCCATGAATTCCTCAGAAACCATTTACCCAAAGCAATTTCAATTGAAAACTCAATTCAAGTACCTTTAGGAGGTGTTTGAGCGAGAGAGATGGTGAGGAAGAGCGAGAAGAGGAGGATGAGAGAGGGAAGGAGGGGCATGGTGGTTGAACGAAACAATGAATGAATATGGCATGAAGGTGAGAGATAGGGATAGAGAGAGAGAGAGAGTTGTGGGGTTTTGTTGGCAGTATAATTTTGAAAGGGTCTTTCAGTTTTGGAGAAGAAGAAGAAGAAGTATGGAAGGAAGGAAGGAATAGTGGGGAAGCAAACGGAAATGGAGTTGGGGGAAGGAATAAAGAAAGGAATATTAATATGTGGAAACGGCCAAAGGGGAACGAGTAGCGACGGCTCACGGGCTCAGGCTCCCTCACCCATTAAACAAATATTATATAAAAATAGAAAATGGAGATGACGCGGGAAGAGGAAAAGAGGGAAAATGACAACTACGACCCAGAAATTAATTTTATCCTTTCTTTTTAACTAACGTTCAAATTTTTTAAAGAAATAAACATATACTACTTTTGGTCCTATGGGAGTGTTAGTTAACTTTTTTGAAAAGATTAAAAAAAAAATAATAAGTTATTTAATTATAAGATATAGCCGACCTCAACTAGTAGGATAAAGGTTTTATTGTTGTTATTGTATTTAATTATAGCATATGTCATACATTATTAGATTATATATCAGTTTATAATACAGCTAAATTAATTTAAAAAAAAGAATAAATATAAATATTTTAATGTTAATTATCTAACTTCTTTAATCTCTCCATAAAAGGAGAACTAACTTTTATATTAAGAATTGGATGTAGTATTATTTCATAAGAGAATTTTTTTTTTTTTTTGCCAACATTTCATAAGAGAATCTTGAAGATTTTCTTAGCCCTACTATTAATGAACAACATACCCTTAATTAGTTTGTATTAATTAAAATTTTTAACCTCGTTAATGAGGGTATTTATAAGTAATGACAAAATATTTATTATTCCCTTTTTTATCAACATTTATTATTCCTTTTGTGCATAAATATAGTAATTAATAGTTTTTTTAGTCAATGTACCTAAATATAATAGGTAGTATAATGAAAAAACTTTCCTAAAAATATCCCTTCATTAATTATTGGTCTCTTAACTTAATGTGTAAATGATCCTTTTAGCTGAGTACTTGATTCAAGTAAAAGTTAATTACTTTGTTGGTTATAAGTTAACTCTTTATCAACTAAAAAATATTTATTGGTGCCTTTTTATTCTACTCAATTCGAATTAATTTAAACCACTAATAATTTTTTAACTGATAAATTTCTAGTTAAAGTGAGTTAGGCCGACGTGACAAAAAAAAACATGATCTTTTAAAAAGATAAGAAGGAATTATATTTCTTATTCATGATTAATTAGTTATTTATGTCCTACAAAAAGAAAAGAAGGAATTGTCTTTCTTAGTCATGATTAATTAGTTGTTTATGTCCAACAAATAGACAATAAGGAATATAGAGCTAGTAAAATTATGTATTTTGTCACAAAATAAAAGCCCAAAAAACATAAAAAGATAAAAAAAAAATGGGGGAAAATTCGGAAATATGACTTGTAAAGGATGGAGGTAAATATTAGAGGCATATAAAATAAAAAAAAATAAAACAAAAGTTATTAGTTAATTAGTGTCAAGAAAATGAGTAAATTACACGTTAAAAGGTAGTATAATTTGGAAGGATCATGGAGTACAATTGCTCATAAAATTAAGGGAGAAAATTGTGGGGCTTGTTTATGATTTTTTTTTTATAAGGGAAAAAGAAAAAAAACGAAAAGCGGGCAGTTGAAGCATTGAGAGGCCATTTGTCGTCTCATGTTTGTTGGAATTAAAAGGAAGGCACAGGCGGCCGTTGGGACGAGTTATTGGTTATTGTCGATGAGACTGCGTCATAATCTTGGTTGACTTGTTTTTGGTGGGGTTAGATAGATTTTTGGTTAAAGGTAATTCTTGTTCTCAAAGTATTTACCTTTAATATTGTCCTAAAAATATTTTTAAAAACAATTTTGTTTCATAAGTTTAAACTTTGAAACAATTTTGTTATGATCGTTAATCATGTTTAGTTTGACTGTTAGTTGACCGAATCAGGAACAAATTTACTCTAAAATAAAAAATTTTAGGACAAATATACACCTTAACAATAGTAACATGGGTGACAAAATTGCCTTGAAAGTTTTCAATTTGAAGCAAACTTACTTTTGGTTTGATCAACTAATGATAAAACTTAACGGAGTTAACGGTTATGATAAAATTACTCTAAAATAAAATTACTCTAAAAAATATTTTCAAGACAAAATTAGCCACAGATGAATATTTCTATTAAAAAAATGATTTTTAACTCTAGATTTTTTGTTTTGTCCGAAATAATTCATTTATTTATTTGACCATTGTCAGAAATAAAGGAAATTGCTAAAACTATCCTCCGTCACAAAGTTTATTACCCAAATGTATCGAAGGAGTCAGGTTCTTGCTATGGACACCATATTTCCCAAAAATAAACTATTTATATTTTCTGGGTATCTAGTAAATGAATATTTTAATTAATGGATTGATTTTTTTTTTAATGTAATGAGATCTCTCAATTTGAAGAAAGCAGGTTATCTTAAATTCCTTTTCTCATTTTATTCTCAGAATCTCATCTCTACCTTTAAATAATCAAATAAATATTTTATATTTAATATTTTTTAAATATTATTATATTAATGTATAAATAATTTTTTAAATTTTATTTATATTACAGTTGGGAATTGTGTAGTTTAAGGTTTAACAATTTAAATTTATTTGTTTATATTTAAAATAATAATTTATAAAATATTAAATCTGAATAATCTATTAGAATATAAGCCCAACTTCAATCTCATTGGGCAGAAAGTTTGGCTGGAGTTAAGCAGGGCATATGTCCAAAAAGGTTTAGACCTCAAAACCTCCATATGGAGCTTAACTGCACCCATAGTATATGCACTCCTCCAGTTTTTAAATGTAACATATTGTTTTTCCTGTAAATTGCACTACAAAACTCGATATTACAATTAAGATAGGAGATAGTATTAAGGTTAACAAAAAGATGACAAAACAATAATAGTAACTTGTATATAATTACAGTCAAATATAAATGAATTCCTTTTAATTGGGTAAATTATAATTAACTGGACTAAGCAAGGGGCTAAATCCCTATAGGACCACAAAACGTGTCATTATGGCTCAAAAATCTCGAAACGTGTATAAAGTGGCTTTGATCAAAAGTTGATGAAGCGAAGAACCATCTTCATACCAAACCAGATGGCAAGCGCAATAGAGAAAGCAAGTGATACTAAGCTAGAAGAAGAGGTTGCAGTTACTAAGGGTTTGTTTGATTTTGTTTTTTTTAAAAAAAATTGTTTAAAAAACTATTCTCA
The DNA here is from genome assembly GCA_037074505.1 of Albizia julibrissin. Classification (NCBI taxonomy): domain Eukaryota; kingdom Viridiplantae; phylum Streptophyta; class Magnoliopsida; order Fabales; family Fabaceae; genus Albizia; species Albizia julibrissin. Next base: position 24,237,429 of record CM073489.1, read on the forward strand.
ATAAGTTGTATTTAAGGGGGGAAAGACAAAAAATTGTTTTCAAAAACTAAATAACTTAAAAAGTTTTTAGTTGTTGTTTTTTTTTTTTTGAAGCCGTTACCTATTCACTATCGATATTACAGTACATGTGACAACTACCACCACGTCATCATTGGCAATGGTTGTTACTATATCACTTCAAAAACAGATTTTTTAAAACAACTATCTAAACAATTTTTTATTTTTATTTTTAAAACTTGTTTCCAAAAATTGTTTCATAAACTTGTTTTTGATAAAAAATAGATAATAAAATCAAAGGCCTGGGGATTGACAAGAACAACATGTTAGAGCAAACTTTTCACCCAAGAGGGGGGTGAATTGGGTGATAACAAATATAAATAGATACTTAAATTAAATTATAAAACTTTAAAGCACAGTTATAAGAAGGAAGAGATATCACCGAAGTTCACACATGGGTTTATACTGGTTCAGTCTCAACCATTTGACCTACGTCCAATCCTCAGAAATTCTTCTGAGCTTTTCACTATATCTTCCAAGATTCAGTGGGTTCTTAGCACCACAGTACAACAACAAGTTCATCTCTTTGGACACTCGCTCCCCCTTACACAAGGTAATCTCAAATCTCAACTTAAGATTCCTCAACCTTAAGTTATCACTGTCGGAAATAAGGCGTGTATGACTGACTAATCTCTCTCACAGAGTATATAGATGAAAACTGAAGTACAAATGAAGAGTTGATAAGAGACGAAGCACTTATGAATGTATTGTATGCAGTGTGTTCAAGCGTTGTTCATCGTCGTCTTATTTTTTGAATGGCTGGACATATATATCAGAGGCTTTGAAGACCGTTGTAAATTTGTCCGTTGATTCATAGTGCTTCTGACATATGCAACAATATTTTTTTTTCGTTATTTATGAATTTCGCTGCCCCCCACGATTAGTTGCCATTCGAGTGGTGTGTTCAGTTGCTTGTCATGTGAGTGGTAGTGGAGTACACCTGTAATACACTCAGGAAAATGACCGTTAGAAAATATTTGAATATCATCAGAGTGAGAGTGATTTCTGAAAATCAAGAAACCATCGGAAGTGATCTTGCTTTCACTAGAGATGGATTTCAGCAATTGAGTAATTTTAATGAAATAATATGCCACATGATTTTGACAGTAATCTGGAATAACTAGCAATGATAATTACTATCAAAATCTAACTAACAAAATCTGTTGATTTACGTGGAAGTGATTGCTAGTGAATCACAGTAACTGTCTGAGAGTGATACTGAGAAAATGAAGCATCACTGGAGTGAATTTGATGTCACTAGAAATGATTTGAAAAACCTTAAAATCTTCTGCAAGTGATAACAGACTCACTGGAAGTGAACATGAGTTTTCATATATCACTCGAGTGAATTTGGCATCATTGGAAGTGATTTTGTAAATAGTGATTTCTTCTTGCAGTGATTTTCAATCCACTGGAAGTAATTTGGCTAAAATAGTATATCACTCGAGTGATTCAAGATCACTGGAAGTGATTTTACAAACAGTAAAATATTCTTGCAGTGATTTTCATTTCACTGGAAGTGATTTAGAAAATTTCAGGCATCACTCGAGTAATCTGGTAATCATTGGAAGTGATTTTCAAAACATTGATTTTTTCTTTCGGTGTTTTTAGATTCACTAGAAGTGATTCGGCAGAAATCACGTATCACTCGAGTGATTCAGGATCACTGGAAGTGAAATCTGGAACAGTGAATTTTTCTTACAGTGATTTTTCATTCACTGTAAGTAATCTGACGCATCACTCGAGTGATTTCACATATCACTCGAGTGATTTTTAATGATCACTCGAGTGATCTTGATAATCACTCGAGTGATTACATAAATCACTCGAGTGATCTTGCTCAAATCACTTTTCTCACTTCCTTTGCTGCTGTATGTGTTTTAATCAAATCCAAGGACTTCCAAAACATGATTTGTTATCATCAAAACATGAAATCCAACACAACAATATGTAGAAGCAAAAATGTTGTAGAAGCACATAAGAATGGAGAAGTTAGATAGCTCTGTATCATCATCCATGCACCAGCCAAAAAAGACTAAGCATATCTTGTAGTACCTTACAAAGATCGAAAACACAGTGTGACAATGAACAATCACATTGAACAATTTAAAACATCTAGACAACAAAACATTTCAAACACATAAAACACAACAAGCACATATACAACAAAATCTAAACTAGAATGACATAATAAAACAACAAGATAAAAGAAGCTAGCGTATGATTAAGATGAGCAAGTGTCGATTTGTTTTAGCTTTTCAAAAAGGGTTAAGGGGAAAAATATCCATATACTTTTCTTAAAAGTACACATGGCACCATATACTTTCTTTACGGGAAAAAATGCCTGTGAATTTTATAATGAGGCAAAAATACCATCTCTGTTAACTTACACAAACGATGCTTAATTTTTTAGCTAATGGGCCCTGTTTTTATTTTTATATGATTATTTTAAAGCACCCTTTATCCCCTCTCTCTCTCCCCGCTCTTCAGTTAACGTCAAATACCCCCTCCCTCCCTCCCTGTCCTGCTTTCTCCCCCCCTTCTTTCTTTCTCTCTCTCCATAAATTGCAACATAATTGAAACGTCGATCACCAGAGATCGAGTTGGAATCTAATGTTGCAACCACCTCCTTCATTTCCTCTGACGTCGCAGCCGTTAGTGGATGCAACCATCTCCTCCACCATCCTTCATGCATTACATGTGGGTGTCAAAGCTTTAAACCCATGAAGTATCGATCACCAGAGTCGGAGATGGAATCCTTACGGGTACTAGGTCGTTTCGCTTCTTCTCAACCTTGAAAATGAACCTCGCTACGATTCACAACATAAGATTTGCTCTCCCTTCTCTAGAGCTCTGTCGACTCCAAATCCTTCACCAGCGAATACTCCCTTAGCCTCCTGTTTGCCTCCTAGTTTGTTTGAAGTGGTTCGTTTTGAATCCTTACTCTACTCATACTCAAATGACTTGCTAGGATTCTTGTTTGTAGAATACAGGAATGGGATGGATTTGATCAAGGAAGAGAACTTAGATTTAATGGTATGTGATTTTTTGGGGTCAGTTCTAAATGCAATTCTGTTGCACAGTTTATGTTGATCGAGAGAGAGAGAGAGAAAATGGGGAGAGAGAAAAGGAGAAAGTGGGGAGAGAGAGGGAGGAAGGGCAAGTGTTTGACACTTTGACTTCGAACGAAGAGTAGGGGATTGAGGAAGAGAGAGGTTGAGGGGTGTTTTTAAAATAATTATATAAAAATAATAGTAGGGCCCACTAACTCAAAAAGTAACAACTATTTGTGTAAGTTAACGGAAGTGACATTTCTGCCTTATTTTAAGAATTTCATAGGCATTTTTACCCCCAAAAAAGTATATAGTGCTAGATGCATTTTTGAGAAGAGTATATGGGCATTTTTGCCCCTTAACCATTTCAGAAATACTTTTACGATTACGAGGTAAATATGTGAGTAGAGTTTTGTCTTAGCTTACAAAAAAGGGCTTCTAAAACCACGGTTTTGTTCTCGAACGAGCAGGTTAGATCTTAGATCCTTGTTTTCAGATCATTCTCATAGGTTATTTGGTTTACCTGACTAGCTTCTGTTGTTTTCAATCCTCACTATCTTGTTTGAAGATTATAGGCTTTCCTCGTATGTTCATTGTGACTTTCCCTTTCCCCGGCATACAATGATGATTTTCTCCCTCCGGCACGGTAGCTTCATCTTGCTCTTGCTCATTTTCCATGGTTCTCGATAGAAGTAGATCGCTTCTTGGTTCATGGTTGAGTTTCCTTCGATTAGTCAAAATTTCTTCTTTGTTCATGGACGATTCCTGGCAAATTATTCAATTAGTGGTTTGTTGAAGGTTGATTCTTCTCTTCTGGTGATTCATGATCTCTCTGCGTCTTGGTTCGGTGGTCACAATTTCATCTCTTTGCCTTCACAATTTAATCTTTCTTTCTTTTGGTTCGTGATTCGGTTTGCGTTGCTAATAGATTAAGGTCATGACTTCTTCTCTTTGCCTCTTGGTTCGTGATCTGTATTGATCAAAGCTACTCTTTTGGGTTTGTTTACACAGAAACATCCTTATTAAGGCTACATTCTTCTTATGATTCTCGTAATCACAAGGAGATAATTTTCCTACGCCCTATTTACATAGTCTCCATACCTTTATTTCATAGATAATTTCTCTGGTTTCTCTCTTCACTATTCATCATGAGCGATTTTGATAACTCTCGACAATCTCTTCATTTCAATCATCCTCTTTACCTACATCTAGCAGACACACAAGTAACTACTTTGGTCCATTAAGTGCTTATTAGATCAAAAAATTACTCTACTTCGAGTAGGGCCATGAAACTTGCTTTACATGCTAAGAACAAACTTGGGTTTTTAGGCGGTTCCTGTACACACGACAAGTAGGATGATAAATTGAAAGATCTATGGGATTAGTACAACTCAGTGGTGTTGTCTTGGCTTATAAATTCTATCGACAAAATTTTAGCTTTTAGTATTGTATTTTCCCTTTACTTTCATTTAGTATAGCTTGATTTAAAAGAGAGATTTAATAAAATTGATGGTACAAAAATATACTTGATGCACCTTGCAATTAACTCACTTGTTCAAGGCAATTCGTCTGTATCTGTATATTACACAAAATTAAAGGAGTTGTAGGATGAGTATGCTACTCTAGTCTTAATACCGAGTTGCAATTGTAGCTCTGCTGTATAATACTCTAAAGTTATGCAAGAACAATACTAGTTTCAGCTCCTCATGGGATTAAATGATTACTTTCAACACATAAAAAGCCAAAATCCTTATTATGAGTCCTCTCCCTTCTCTAAATCAGGCCTACTCAATGGTCCTTCAAGAGGAGACCTGTAACATCTCAGTGCCTTACTCTCGATATTGTTTGCTTTGGGGCCCGTTACCTTCTCACGGCTTTAAAACACATCAAGAAGGGGAAGTATCCAGATATTTATAAGATGTCTTTCATTCCCCTCCCCAGCCAATGTAGGACATAACACTCCACCCACTTTTAGGCCTAGCATCCTCGTTGCCACATCAACCCACCTCGACCCAAGCCTGACTCTGATACCAATTGTAACATCTCAGCGCCTCATTCTTAATATTGTCAGCTTCATGGCTCTATCACCACTCACGACTTTAAAATGCGTCAAGAAGGGAAGGTATCCATAGCCTTATAAGGCATCTTTTATTCTCCTCCCTAGCTGATGTGGGATATAACACTCTACCCACCTTTAGACTCAGCGTCCTCACTGGCACATTGGCCCATATCGACTCAAGCTTGGCTCTGATACCAATTATAATATCACAGCACTTCACTCTCAATATTGTTTACTTAAGGGTTCATCATCCCCTCACAGCTTTAAAACCCGTCAAGAGGGGGTATCCAAACTATTATAAGGTATCTTTCATTCTCCTCCCCAATCGATATGGGACATAATACTAAAGTGATAGTTCTAGCAACTCTAATCACCAAATAAGGTTGACCGTGTAGCACTGCAGTCGGTGATCTGGTCTAGGAAGAGTACAAGCCGTCAGTGGCTCAGCACTATATTAGATGACGCCTGCCTTCAAGCAACCCAACCATGTGTCATCTGGCCTTCACCACCTTAATGTTCTCACTTGAGTCACAAGCCAGTGTTACCTATATTGGCTAAGGAGGGAGACAAAAAACGCCTTATGGATACCTCCCCCTCTTGACATGTTTTAAACCTGTGAGGGGGTGATAGGCCCCAAAGCGGACAATATCATGAGTGAAGCGCTAGGATTTTATAATTAGTATTAGAGTCAGGTTTAGGTCGATATGGGCTGATGTGCCATTGAGGACATTTGACTTAAAGGTGGGTGGAGTGTTATGTCCCATATCAACTGGGGAGGGAAACAAAAGACATCTTATAAGGGTCTAAATACCTTCCCCTCTTGATGTGTTTTAAAGTCGTGAGGGGATGACAGGCCCCAAAATAGACAATATCGAGAGCAAGGCACTAGGATGTTATAATTGGTATCATAGTTAGGCTCGGGTCAATATAGACCTAAAGGTGGGTGGAGTGTTATGTCCCATATCGACTTGGGAGGGAATGAAAGATGCCTTATAAGGGTCTGTATACCTCCCTTCTTAACGCATTTTAAAGCTGTAAGGGGTTAACGAGTCTAAAGCAAACAATATCGAGAGTGAGACACCAGGATGTTACAAGACCCAATGTTAAATTTCCTTCAACTCTTCTGCACCACCATAAGAGTCCTCTATTATAGTCTCTAATACAATCAAATAAGGTAAAGAGCGAGAAAGGGGGAGAGGTAGAGGGCAATTCCAAGACCAATGCTTCTATTACAATAAGAGAAGCCACCGTCGTGAAAATTGTTATCAATTTATTAGTTTTCCAAGTGGTTATGAGGCTCCAAAACTAAGAAGGCAAGAGAAGGATCAAGAAAACTAGACCTTGGATCATACTCTTCCTAAGCCCTTTAAGGGCTCTACTGGCGATCCAAGTTCTGCACAAGCACCATTCTTCACTCAAGATCAGTACAAGCAAATGCTAGATCTGTTGAAGCTTGACTTAAACCCTAAAAGAAGTTGTAGTTAGTGTACAAGTAGCAACTCCAGGTATGTATATTGATGTGTTCAATAATGAGTGGATATTAGATTCAAAGGCTAGTTGTCATATAGTGAGTAATTTGATTCATTTAAATAAATATCATCCCTATGTGGGGCCACCTAAATGGGTTAGAGTTCCTAATGATTAAAGAATTAAAGTTACTCATTATGGTGAATTACAAATAACTGAATATATTAAATTTAACAATGTTTTATATGCCAAAGAATTTTGTTACAACTTTATTTCTCTTTCAAAATTAACTTTGGAATGTGCATGTGTAGTTTCCTTTTTTTCCTTACTTTTGAATGTTGCAGGATATGAAGAATGGAATGAACAAAAAGATAAATAAAATTTCATCTAGATTATATCTTCTTAAGAAAAGAAATCAATTTAGGAGTGTTAATACAATTGACACGTGTAATGTTTAAAATGATTTGATGTGGCATTTTAGAATAGGGCATGCCCCTCTTGATACTTTGAGAAAGTTAAGTGACGTTAGGAAACATTTTCCCCCTACAAATTGGAGTGATAGTAATCAATGTGATGTTTGCATTCAAGCTAAGCATACAAAGTTGCCTTTTCCTTCTAGCTTTCTTAAATCTACTTGTTCTTTTCAGACTTTGCATATGGATGTATGGGGCTTATACTGGACCCCTACACATCATGGAATAGATTTTTCTTAACCATTGTTGATGATTACTCAAGGGGTACTTTGGATATTTTTTATGAAATAGAAATTCAAGGTTGTCCATTTTATAAAAATATCCGTTGCTTATATTGAAAATCAATTTTCTACAAAGGTAAAAATTATATGAAGTGACAATTGAAAAGAGTTTGTCAATCATACCATGCATGAGTTTGTTAATTCAAAAGGTATCATACACCAAACTTATTGCCCTAGCACACCTCAACGAAATAGGGTGGTTGAAAGAAAACACAGGCACCTTTTGGAAGTGGCTAAGAGCATCATGTTTCACTCACACATACCAATCAAATATTGGGGGAGGTAGTCTGAACTGCTTCTTACTTAATCAACCGAACCCCATCAAGAGTCTTGGGATATTTGACTTTATATAAGAAGATTCATGGTAAGCCTTAGATCTTGACTCACTTAAGAATAGTTGGTTGTTTGTCTTTTGCAGCTAATTTGAATTCTGGTGATAAATTTGCATACAAATCTGATCCATATATATCTTTGGGATATCCATCTACTTAAAAGAGTTATTTGTTGTATAATATTAAAACCAAGTGCTTAATAGTGAGTAGACATGTTACATTTATAGAAAATAGGTTTCCTTTTAAGGATATGCATGATGATAGTGAGAAATCAAACTACTAAGTTACCACTAGATCCGTTTAGTCTTTTGTATGATCTACCATCTATTACTCTTAATGAGCTAAGGGTTGAAGGCTAAGACACATCCTTGGGGGATTCAGCTTAAGACCATTCAAATAGGGTTCCTACTAGTACTCAGTATAATCATAGTACTCAACATAACTAGAATAATTTGAGGCAAACTAGAAAGAGATGTCCACTGTCTCGTTTGTTGTTTATCATTATGATTATTTACCCCTATCTTCTAATGAAAATATAGTAGAGTATGAGTTAGATTTAGTCAATAATAATGTCTTACCTTCAATGTGTTTGTTATAATGATTTATCTCTTCAATATCCAACTTTCCTAACATCCATTGATAAAGAATTAGAGCTATAACCTTATGAAGAGGCAGCAAAAGACCCTAGGTGGGTCAAGGCCAAGCAAAGTGAAATTAATGCTTCAAAAGCCAATAAACCATAGAGAATCATTCCTCTTCCTAAATGTAAGAAACTTATTGGTTGCAAATGGGTTTACAAGGTAAAGTATAAGGCGGATGGAGCCATCTATAATTTTAAGGCTTATTTAGTAGCTAAAGGTTATATCTAGAAGGAAGGAATTGGCCTTTATAAGACATTTTCCCTCGTAGTAAAGATAGTTATTATTAAGATTATTCTTACACTTGTTGCGATAAATAATTGGTCAATTTGACAAATGGATGTAGATAATACGTTCTCGCAAGGAGGTCTATATGTTTATGCCATAGGGTTTCAAACAAGGGGGAATGATTTTAAGGTATATAAGTTAGAGAAGTCATTATATTGGCTTAAGCAAGCCTTAAGTGCATGTTTGGATTAGCGGTGGAGAAGTGACTTTTTTTTTCTAATGTGGCTTGTGCAGAAGTCAAATTGAAAAAAAGTCATATTGTAAATGTGATTTGTGTTTGGATTGACGGTGGGAGAATTTGCTTTTTTTAAACCCAGTGAAAAAAAAGCCAGAAGCTACTTCAACGAGCTTCTAGGAAAAACAGCTTTTTTTAAGCCTAGTGAATGCTACTGTGTTCTCAAACGGGTCTGCAGATGCCAAATAGCCTTTTGGCCAAATGAGCTTTTTTTTTTCTCCTAATGAGTTCCCAAACGGGCACTAAGGCAATTGAATGAAAAATTGACCCAATCATTAATTAAGGGAGGTTTTACTCAAAGCAAATATGACTATACTTTGTTTCAAAGGCATATTGGTTCTAATGTTGTGTTTTTCTTTGCATATGTTGACGATTTGATGATTATACGTAATAGCATTTGTGCCATTAATGGTGTAAAATGATATCTACATAATGAATTCAAAATTAAGGATCTTGGTCCTTTAAAATATTTCTTGGGCCTTAAAGTGTTAAGATCTAACGAAGGGATACTTCTTAATCAAAGGAAGTATGCCACTAAAATTGTTGACCAAACATGTTTGGATGAGGCTAACACAGAAGAGATCGTTACTCATTTTGAGCAAAATCTCAAGCTCACCTCTAAGGAGACTAAACATGATCATTTCCTTCATGATCATAAGAGACTTGTGGGCAAGTTATTGTATTTAACGTTGACAAGGCCTAATATTCCGTTCACTATGCAGGTGCTAAGTCAATATATGCAAATGCCAAAGGAATCTCATATGAAAGCTGCTTTGAGGTTGGTGAGGTATCTAAAGAATTGCCTGGGTCGTAGAGTTTTCCTCTCTTCTAGAAGCATGATGTGTAACGACCCTTTCTCACAAACAACAATTATCCACATTTATACAAAATCAGTGATAATTTTTTTTTTTCAATACATATCAGAGTTCAGGACACAAACTCGCCCACAAACTCTTCCACAACATATCAGAGTTTAGGGCACAAACTCGCCCACAAACTCACTGCAGATAAATTTATTATTCTGATATCACATCACAATTAACCCATGGGTCACAAAAAGATTTCCAACACAATTATCCAAATAGTAAATGTGGCATTTTAAAAACATGTGGGTCCTATAATGGCAATATAGAAATTAATACAACACCAATACCAAAAGAGGCCTACAAGAATTCTCAACGTCTATGCCTCTGGTTGCTTCCCTTGGCCTCTATCCAGATTAGAGGTATTGCCTGAAAAATTATTTATAATGACGGGGTGAGACATAAAGTCTCAGTAACCAAAGTAAATTTATAAAATATGCAGGAAAAGATTGTAAGTCAGAGAAGCAGGTTTAACTGACATAATAATAGTAATAATAATATTCTCATAATTTAACATTTAACATGATATAATCAATAAATAAAACCATCCCCACTCATCCATCCTGCTCCTCCTTATATCCTCTGGACTGGTACAGCCTATCAGTGCTAGTATACCCGGCCAAAGGTTAGCTAGTCAAATCAAGAATACTGCCCCCTCCCATGCCACCACCAATATACCGTAACAGGGAGGTGTCCGCCCAAACACTCAGCTCCAAAATCCGGGCCAGGATTGAGAGAGCCGATGGGCACACAATTCACCATATCTCTTCCACACAACCCAACATATCCCGTAATATAAAAATAATAAATTAATACAGCTTTCGAAAACAATTACGAGAATTCTAAATTCTTATACAACATTCCATCTCAAATAACATATCCACCATAACAGTAACAATTTAATAATAATTTCCACTTATATATGTAAATTAGGAAATACACAGCTTCACTGAAAAAAAATTCATATTCAAACATAATTATAATCTTGCAAAGCACATACAAGTAATATAGATAAAAGTAAGGTTTATAAAATACCTTACAGTCCAAAACAAGCATATAAAATAAATTAACCCCAGTTACCTCGATTCCAAGCTTAATCTTAATTTGAATAGTAAAACCCGTGCAATCACCGATCACAAGAAAAATCTACATTATTAATGTAGATACCAATTAACCAAAAATAACAATAAAATAATTAATTTACATAATTTAACTCCTACAACCCAATTTTCTCTACAACTATTATCCTCATTTATTCCAATTTCCTTAAAAGAAATCCTTAAATAACCTTTAATATACCCATAATTACAAAATCTCCAATACCAACTTCCTAAATAATTAAATCTCTCTTTCATAATATATATGGATATAATATAATTATTAAACAATTCCTCAAATACCCACATAATTAAAATCATATCAAATTATAATTCAAATATTAAGTCCTAATTTATATTTTTCATATAACTCAGATCTAACAAAAATAAACCGATTAAAACCTCAATAATACCTCCAATAATCCAAATAAAATATTTAAACTAATTTTTATCGGTAAAAACACCCTATAGGGATTAATTTAAACCCTATTTATAAAAGAAATTAATTATAAAATCACATGACCACTAAATAATAAATCTAAACCGATTAAAATAAACTATTAATTATTCTCTACATTTCTACAGTCTTATATTGATAAAACTCAAAACTTGCCTAAAATCATATCCCCAAAATATTCTCTAACTAGCATAAAATTACTATCATATGAAAGAGAAAATTATTTAGAACATATTTTATAAAAGAAGCTTTGTAATTAAAAGAGAGTTTATATACCTTATTGATCTCCGAAGAACCGAAAATACCCCAATCAGAACCTCACTCTCTCTTCTTTTGCCTTTTTATGTAACGGCACGGCGTCTCCCGTCTCCCACTCGGGGTCCCTAGGGTCCCTAGCGGTGCCGGACTGGGGCTTCACCCCAGCCAGAGCTTCATCCTGCCCCCAGCAGGATTATCCCCCCCCATAAGGGGACCTCCCCAGGCCTCGAACGCTCAACCTGGGGGTAAGTAGAGCCTTAAGAGGAACCTGGTAGCCACTTGCACCGCGGTGCAAGTGGTTACCAGGTTCCTCTTAAGGCTCTACTTACCCCCAGGTTGAGCGTTCGAGGCCTGGGGAGGTCCCCTTATGGGGGGGATAATCCTGCTGGGGGCAGGATGAAGCTCTGGCTGGGGTGAAGCCCCAGTCCGGCACCGCTAGGGACCCTAGGGACCCCGAGTGGGAGACGGGAGACGCCGTGCCGTTACATGATGAGCATGGAGTGTTATTGTGATTCAGACCATTGCGGATGTGTATATACGAGAAGATCAGTGATCGAGTTCTTGATCAAACTGGAAGGTTCCTTGATCGAAAAGAAGTCGAAGAAACAAATGTTGTCTCCATCTCTTCGACTGAAGCTGAGTAAAGAGCTTTGTGAATGACAGTTTCTGAATTAACTTGGGTTGTCGATCTTATGGAAGAACTTCACGTATATAGTGTTAATCTTGCAAAATTATTGTGACAACAAGGCGGCAATGCATATTGCCACAAACCCTGTTTTCCATAAACGAACAAAGTAAATTGAAATTGATTGCCAAATCGTTTGTGAGAAATTTCTAAATAAGCTTATTATGTTTGAACATGTAAGATTCTCTGAATAATTAGCATGTGCTTACTAAAGGTCAGGTAGGTCACAACATCAGTATATTTTGAGCAAGTTAGGAACGCTTGAGTATAGGTTTCTTAACTTTAGGGGGTGTTGTGCTACATGACTTGTAGAGTCAGGATGTTTGTAGTTGGGCTTGGGCCCAAGGTTCACTATATGGGGTTGTTTGTATAGAAGTAGAGGGTTAGATGTTATGTCTTGTAAGAGAGAATGTTTTGTTAATAATATTTAAAGTATTATTCAGGTTATCTAGGCTTCAATTTTAACATGTTTGATCAAAATATTAATTTCACGTATGTAATATCTTCTCGGTGCTTGTTAGTAGTTGCTACCACATTAATAAATTTGGGATTTTATTTTTCAATAAAAAAAGTCAGATTTCTTATTTACTTTGTTGACTGATGACTTGTTGGAGATTAGCTAACATGACTAAATCCTTAAAATGAACCGACGTGCAGGCAAGCACGCACTCAAGTGTAATTCCTGTGGGTTCACACTTCCGAAGCTTCAAACCTTCAACCCTTCAACCCACCGACGCTGAATTTTTGACCCAGCACGCGCGTATAAAGTACGAGAGGTAGGGATTGAGATTAGATAAGGGATTATGTTAGAATATATCGTTTGGTATGAGGGACTACGGATGATTATGGATTGGAAGTACTACGAAAGTGGGATTGATGCAAAGCTTATTCCCGGTATTGCATTTTCAATCAGGGGATCGCAAATATCAGAAATAAAAATATTATTGTTTATAATATTTTTTAGACATAAATACCCTCTATCAATTTTAACCTAAATCCCGAGACTTTGTTTTTTATTATTTTTTAATAATAAAGATATTTTAGTCTTTTTATAATTTATAGAGGATTATAAAATAAAATTAATTCAAATATTCTATCTAAATATCACCGTATACCAAATATAATTTTAATTCCTCAGTTCTAATCCTAATAATAATCATAATCTCAATTTATCAAAATCTAATACTTCATAACAAACAGGGTCAATGCTTTGGCAAACATCCTCATCCCTCTTTAGATAAACCAGGGGAATTACATTGGGGACTTGAGAAAAACAAACTATCACTATCAGGTTCAATGTCATAGTCAAATTGACATGAAGTCTCAACAGACTTTTGATTGATTTATTTAAATTGTGAAAGCACTGGTTAACCCTGTCATTTTAGCACCCAAAAAACTTAAAATTCAAATAAGTCCGGATCACTCTTAACGATTTTCTACTATTATTATTTTAATAGATGGCACCCAACTCTTCCATCTCATCTTTTATTGGATTGCCACACGTTGATCTCAACTTCTTCATTTTATCCGCCCCACTTTATGCACTTGATGTCATTCTAAAGTCCGCCATTTGCTAATATACTATTTTCGTTCTTAATATAAAATATATCTAATTTAATTAAATTAAAAAAATTCATTTAATTAGTTAAAATAATATATATTTTTTAAAATATCTTAGTCATCTTCATTAATTCCCTCTCTTACTTGATTATTGTTGAAGGAGTATCAATAGAGATAAATTAGGAAAAGATTGATAAATATGAAAATTTTATCTTATATTTAAGATAATGATCAACTCTCTAAATAAGTTTTATGTAAGGATCGGAAGAGTATAATATTATTAGTTTTATAGTAGTATGACAAAACTTTCTTTTTACCCACAAAAATCTAAACTTTGTTACTTATAGAATGAATTGATCTCCTATTTTAATATCCAAATCATCCAAATCAAATGGTTTCGTTGAAAAATAATGGGAAGATTTTATGCACAAATCAAAGCCTTTTATTGAAAATTGATAGGAAAATTTTATGCATGGAATACTCAAGAAAGAAGTTTGGAAAAGATTGCGGAAGGTATATTGAATAAATCTTTGTTGACAAATTTTAATCGGGATTTTCCAATTGTATAAGTAATTTCTTTGTCACTTCTGCTCAACATGTGGTTAATGGGTAAAATTAAGATTCATCATGATTGATTGAGATTTTTTAAAATTTACTTGAATAAGATAAACGAGATTTATGATCATGTTTTTGGGTTTTAATCAAGCTTGTCTGAGTTCCTATTACTTAACTTAACTAAACAGGCACATAACAATCTCATTTCGCTAAACTCTTCCAGACTTTAATAAGAATAGTAAGAACAAACGACTTTACTATTTTCCCCTTTTCTTGAGAGCCGCTTTAACAAAAACAAACCCTCTTCACCTAAAGACTAATCAATGTGTGATTTTTTTAATTTTAAAATCCATCATATTTTATAATTAATAAAAATATTTGAATTGGGTTATCCAAAAATGATACTCCTTGTGATGCTAGTAGCTAGATAACCAATTACATATATTAAGGATTGGAGGTGGGGAGCACAATGAAAATTTAAATAAGAGTGTAACCATTACCAATGCGTAATTTTTTTAGTTTGGAGGAAAAAGTAACATTTTAATTTATAACTAACCAGCGGAAGGGGGTGGGGCACGGCCTAAACTCCTGAACCGGAAATAATGCGGCCGGTTTTTTGCCCGACACTCCTAATGCTCAAAAGTTCAAAAGCGAAACGCGAAAAATGAAGCCAACCGAAGTTTTTACTTTTTAGTGAATTCCCGAAACTACCCCTTCAATCTGGTATCCTAAGCTTCACTGTGGATTAGCCTCTCCCTCTCTCTTCCCCTTCCTTTGTTTTACGAGCGCACGGTTGCTCTGCAGAGTCCTGCTTCTTCTTCTTTTCTCTTGCTTCTTTTTTCTGTTCATGGAGCTTCAGAGGCGCCAAGATCAAGGCTTCTCTGAGAGGAAAGGACTGAAGCGGAAGCTGGAGGAGGAATTGGAAGAGGAGTCTGAGATCTCAGCTCCACCGCCCACCGGCGACGTCCGTGAGGCGCTGCTCGCCGAGGTGAAGGCTCAGGTTGACGTCCTCGAATCCACTTTCTCATGGATGGAATCCGATCGAGCCGCGGCTAAGCGCGCTGCTCACGTCCTAGCTGAGCTTGCTAAGAATGGTACAATTTGTTGCAACAAGCTTGTCTTTCGATCTCTTCGTTTTTTCTTCTTGCGGCTGCTCGGATTTCATGAATATGGAGGCGCTATACTTCGTTTCTTTCCTTTTCTTGCATGTGTGAGAGTGTGGTTGTATGTGTATGGTGGTTTAAGAGTGATGTTTTCTTTTTGGTGTTTGTTGTTTGTGCTTGCAGAAGAAGTAGTGAACGTGATTGTTGAAGGAGGTGCAATTCCGGCTTTGGTTAAGCATCTTCAACCGCCTCCTTCGAGTGAAGACGATCCTGGTCAGAAGCCATTTGAGCACGAGGTTGAGAAAGGGAGTGCTTTTGCCCTGGGACT
Organism: Albizia julibrissin; assembly: GCA_037074505.1. NCBI lineage: Eukaryota > Viridiplantae > Streptophyta > Magnoliopsida > Fabales > Fabaceae > Albizia > Albizia julibrissin. The sequence continues at coordinate 24,253,218 of CM073489.1, forward strand.
TCTTGCCGTCAAGGTAGCATGACTTTCTTGATTTCAAATATTGTACACGGATTACAACTAAATCATATGTTAAACACTATCACATAACCTTTTGTCTTTTTCTTCAGTATTCTGCAAGTTGTGAAGTATATACACTGAATTATTGATTATATGATGCTGCAAGCTAACTTTGTTTAAGGTGTACGTGTGATGAAAATTCTTTGAAATATGTTTGTGGAAGCGTGTTTTATCTTTTGATTGCTTAATGAGTGTTAATTATCATCATATTATGTATTTAATCTTGCTATTCTTCTTGAAAATGCTTTCAACAGCCAGAACATCAACAGCTCATTGTTGACAATGGTGCCTTAAAACATCTTGTTGATCTGTTGAAGAGGCATAATAGTAGCCCCACTTCTCGTGCTGTGAATAGTGTCATTCGCAGGGCTGCAGATGCGGTCACTAATCTTGCTCATGAAAACAGTAACATCAAAACCTGTGTCAGGTTTGCTCTTTGCCATTACTACCGTACCTTCCAATTAACAGGTGGTATGTTTTTGTCTTTGTGATTATCTGGACACTATATATAGGATGGAAGGTGGGATTCCACCTCTTGTTGCGTTGCTTGGATTCACTGATACAAAGGTTCAAAGAGCAGCTGCTGGTGCACTGCGTACTCTAGCTTTCAAAAATGATGAAAATAAAAATCAGGTAATTGACAATTTCTGAAATTTGGTGGTTTGAAATTGACTTGACTGTTACAATCAAGTTACACAAGCTCACAACTTGGCAGATTGTCCAATGGAATGCTCTGCCAACTCTGATTCTAATGCTCCGTTCTGAAGATCCTGCCATTTATTATGAAGCGGTATATCATTTTTTAGGTGTTGGTGAATAGAGTTTGGTTACTATGCTTATCCTACCTGTCCTATATGATGACAGTCCTTAATTGTATTACAGGTTGGTGTGATTGGAAATCTGGTGCACTCTTCTCCTAATATAAAGAAAGAAGTTATTCAAGCTGGAGCTTTGCAACCCGTAATTGGATTGCTTCGGTATGTTCTCTTTTCTGGACTTTGGCAAACTTTCGTACTATATTATATCCCTAGAGTTCCTGTTTACCTTGTATTGACCTTGCATAACGATTATATCTTGCATTAAAGTTTTCATGTCCTTTGATACAAACATTGTTTTATGCAAAAGCTCTTGCTGCTCTGAGAGCCAAAGGGAAGCAGCATTGTTGCTTGGACAGTTTGCAGCTACTGATTCTGACTGCAAGGTAAGCATAACTTTGTTGTTTTAGCTTTATCTGTTTACCTTGTATTGAAAGGGGAGGGAGGAAGAGGCTTTATCAGGATAATAGAGCAGACCTTTACACTTTTATGTTTGTTGCCTGGAAGATGAAGTGGGGTAGAAAAGGCAGCAATCTCTTCTTGAATTTTACTCTGAAGTAATTACTTTATAGTTCCAATTTCCAATTATTAAACTTTCTACACCTATTTGTTATTAAATATGGATCGCATTGGCCCTAAAATATCATTTAATTCAGTATGGGTGATAGCTCCCGTTATGATGCATCATGTATTCCATCTTCCCTTACCATCAACTTCATCCTAATATCTGTTTTACTTGAATTTTGTAGCTTCATATTGTTCAGAGAGGTGCTGTTCCACCTCTGATAGAGATGCTTCAATCCGATGATGTACAACTCAAAGAAATGTCTGCCTTTGCCTTGGGGCGATTGGCACAGGTTATCCCCTGCAGTTTTTTATTTTCCAAGTTATAATTCACTATTTCTCACTTGTGTAAGCTAAGAAGGTAAAATTCACCATTATATTTATGGGAATGACACGTTTATGTCAAGTTGATAGTTGTCAATCATTCGCGTAATGTGTTGTGTTAGCTATATTCTAAACCTTATTTGTTTTGTCAAATTTTAATGGTCTTAGCACACCTCAGTAACATCACACTAGCTATTTGAAAATAAGCGCTATGCAATATGCCTTACTTGTATACGTAGTTGAATACTAAGCTTCTTTAAGTTTTTAGCACCATTTCCTTTGGCTTGAAAAGAATTTTTTAACTTCAGGACATGCATAATCAAGCTGGTATTGCATACAATGGTGGCTTAGAGCCATTACTTAAGCTTCTTGATTCAAAAAATGGGGCTTTGCAACATAATTCAGCTTTTGCACTTTATGGCCTTGCAGATAATGAGGTATGGTATAAATAAGGATTCGAATGAAATTGGGGTGATCTGTTTTTAAATTGATTGTAAATCCGTGTACAATTCTAATTGATTGTTCTTTTGTTATTTCATTTTCTTCCATAGGATAATGTGTCCGATTTTATTAGGGTAGGTGGTGTTCAGAGACTGCAGGATGGAGAGTTTATTGTTCAGGTAAGTACTGTACTTCTTTGCTTTCTAAAAATTAGCTTTCAAATACGCTGTTTTTTAATCTTGTCCTTTGATGCTCATATCATTGAGAACCATGTGCATTGCGATTGCATGGTATAGTCTTATTTTTACAACTGGGGGTAAAGTAAACTATCCTTGGACTTATTCTGACCTGCATGGAGTTCATACTTTTTTTCCAGGCGACAAAAGATTGTGTTGCAAAGACATTGAAAAGATTAGAGGAAAAGATTCATGGCCGTGTAAGCAGAAGTGCACTTTATACTTGTTACTTAAATGCATATATATGCATGTTTGGGTAACTCTGAAACCATGGTTTCAGAAGTCTTTTTTTGGAAGCCAAGACAAAACTCCTTTCATATACTTACCTCGTAAATCGTAAAAGCTAATCCAAACACACATAAATTTGATTTATTTTGAAATATCATGAACTGCTTGCTGTATTGATTCTCAGCCTATAAGTTTATTTGGTCAAGATGTTCAAATTTGTAATCCTCTATTTCTCTCCATGTAGGTCCTGAATCATTTGTTATATCTTATGCGAGTTTCAGACAAGGCTGTCCAAAGACGAGTTGCTTTGGCTCTTGCTCATCTTTGTTGTGCGGGTCATCAGAGATTAATATTCATTGATAACAATGGTATGCTCCATTCCATTTCATAATTTTGATCTTTGATTCATGATGGTTCTTGTTGCATAAATCCTTCCTATGTTCATGCCTTTGGTTATCTGTTCGTGCAGGTTTGGAGTTGCTTATTGGGCTTCTTGGTTCTTCTAGCACAAAGCAGCAACTTGATGGTGCTGTAGCATTATGCAAGTTGGCCAAGAAAGCCATGACTCTATCTTCTATAGATGCTGCTCCCCCATCTCCAACACCTCAGGTAGGCTTATATCCTGTTGGCTCGGCCTCACAAGAGCTTACTATAACAAAAAAAAAATCCTTTCATGATGGCATATCTTGATAAACCCCCCCCCCCAAAAAAAAAGAGAATAAATTTCACCTTTGCTTATCCTTAACCTCGAGGTATCTGGATAATTCCCCATTTCTTGCTTTTTGGTTTTCTCCTTTCTACAATGAAACACGACTCATCCAAACAGTTTAAGCTGAAGAAGTGGCTGTTTGATAGTAATATATAGGTGCTACAATTGACTGGTGATACATTAATTTTGAAGTATACTTCCTAGTTTTCCCTATCATGGGGCACATATGGTATTTGATTGATTGGTCCAGGACAAGAAGTCTGGCCTTGTACAATTTTAAAAATTTGTAATTTTGTATACTTCATGAGAACCCAAGGAACAGATGGTAAACCCACCGCTAAAGCAATAGTTGATAAGGTGGAGAGCCACCAGCACTAAATACCCTATGATGTAGTTCATTTTACTCGATGTAAAGCTAAGCACAGTGTTGGGTCCTCATCGATGTCCATACAAAGTGAAAGCCGAAAGTTTAGTCTGCAATTGGGGAGACACTCTGGCCCCTTAAAAGCTAGATGGGCGTTTCTTTCTTCCTTCTTCTTTTCCTTTTGCTGTTTTGCTTCTGGTGTTATTCCATTCAATCTATGTTTGTACGGGTGGGTTTGGTTGGATAATATCTGCTTGAGTAATCAGCATTCAGAGAATCTTCATTGAGTAAACAATGTAATTAGTTAGCATATGCTGTTCCAATAATTAGTTAGCATATTATCTTCTTAAATAATGTATGCCTACTGAGTGGACCATGTAATTGGTTCGCGTATGCTGATTAAGTATTAGTTTTTATATGATATGATTGATGTCAGCAATGCTGCACTTGTAAGAATGCTCACACATCTTCTCTTCCTCACGTCTCCTGCAGACCATTCCACAATAAGTTGTCTCATAAAGTTGGAATGCGATGATAAGCTGTTATTCTTGCAGGTCTATTTGGGGGAGCAGTATGTTAACAATTCTACATTGTCCGATGTTACATTTTTGGTTGAAGGTTGATGCCCCTCCCAAAATTTTTTCCTTAAAACTGTCAAATAAATTATTTGAAATATAATTTATTGTAGCATCAGGTAGAATGCTTAGTTTATTGGGTTGTGTTCAAATTCACTGCAGGGAAGCGGTTTTATGCTCACAGAATCTGCCTTCTTGCATCTTCAGATGCATTTCGTGCAATGTTTGATGGTGGTTATAGGGTGAGTATCTACTTGTTGATCTTGACCTGTGTATAATCTCTTCTCCCCTCCCACTGTGGCAAAAATGTAATCGCATGTGGTACTTTTTTCTTAAATGAAAATATAAAGAAAATCGTTTAGCAACATTCAATTTTGCAAGCTACATTAATTATCACCTTGTTTTTGGACATTTATGCTCATTCATTGCTCCATGTAATGTTTCATTGGAGCCTTGTCAAGTAAATATAAATATGCATCATAACAATCTATGCCTGTATTTTGAATTGACAATTGAGGTAAAAAATAATCAATGTACGTGTGTTAATTTACATTCTACACCTTAGTTAATCCCTTAATATGTTCTATGGCAGGAGAAGGATGCAAGGGATATTGAAATCCCAAATATAAGATGGGAGGTTTTTGAACTAATGATGAGGTATAATAAATTATGAATTCCTGTGTCTTATGAAATTTGTGAAGTTAAAGCCTTTAATCTGATTGTCTGCTGACAACTTACATTTTTTAATCAATTTTGTCCAGATTCATCTATACTGGATCAGTTGATGTTACTCAGGACATTGCTCAAGATCTCCTTCGAGCAGCTGATCAATATCTCCTAGAAGGACTTAAGAGACTTTGTGAGTACACAATTGCGCAGGTGAGCTAATGAAGTTAGTTTCATATGCACACGAGTGTTTGTATTAGTGTGTATTGTCATATATTCCTGCACTAATATTAGTCTGGAACGAGCGTGCCTTATGTGGTGCAACTGATTTTTCCCCCAGGATATATCGCTTGATAATGTGTCAAGTATGTATGAACTTTCAGAAGCCTTTAATGCAATATCGTTGAGGCACTCCTGCATCGTTTATATCCTAGAGCAGTATGATAAACTGTGTTCCAAGCCAGGGTAATAATCTGATCCTTGAATTCTTTTGCCTCAGTAATGCAGTAATATTATTTTGTTTGAAAATTAAATAATTTTGAATATAATATATTTCTGTAGAACAGCACATAGGAGCTTTTTGGGACTGGCTGCACTTCATAACTGCTTTGTTCGTTTTCTAGTATTTTTGGTGGTGATGTTGATATAGAAAAAGGGATTTAGATATTTAAATTACAGTTTCTCCAAAACAATGACGTTCCATTTAGAGCACAAGTCATAATCATTCAGTATTAGTCTTAATGCTTTTTGTAAGGAGTGAGATGAGTCTGATTGTGATATGTTGCGGTGAAAAGGATAAGGAAATATAGGAAGAAGGTAAGGAAAGAGAAGAAAGAGAAAAAAGGTGCGAAGAACAAGAAAGAACGAGAGGAGAGGAAGTCTGAGTAGTGCTCTAGTACTCACATCCAAGATATCCCAGATTACAATCTTACTCCTTTATATAGGAAGTCCTAGCTAATAACGGCTAGTTTATAACTAACTACATCACCTAACACAAGTTTATTTTCCCTCGTCTTTTATTATTTACACATCAGGTTGTGTGGAAGTTTTTCAATGGCATCAGGGAAGGGAATGGGTGTACAATTTAGAAAATACAATAACATTTTGGTTTGCAGAAACAATTGATTGGAGTACCATGCAATCCTCTGGGCTGGAGTGATAAGGATTGGCTGAACCCACATTTCCTGCTTCATTCTAGTGCTAATCCTTTTCTCTATGGGGTATTTTTGTTTGCTGGGGACATGAAAGGTCTACAGTTATATAAATTTTAGGAGCCATTTTCCTCTTGTAAAAAAAATTAATTATCTGTTCATTTTTTAATTTTTATCGGTGGGGAGGATGAGGATTGGGGTGGGGGTGTTGGTGAGCCCTTTCTTTCGTTTTAAAGTGGTAATTTGTCATGCAATGTTTGGATAGAACAGAATTGAGGTAAAGAGAGAGGACTTGAATTATACTTGATATTTTATTTGCTTGGGTTCTAAATCAAACTATTTGCCCCTTATACTTTGTTTGAATTGAGGAGAATGAGTCAGCTGGGAAGAAAACAAACATTTCTAATCAAAATTGAAGAAAATGTCAACGCTAAAATTTCATTTCTCATATTCTAATCAAAACTGAAGAACATGCTAATGCTAAAACTGCATTTCTCATTCCTTTGGGAGGCCGCATTTGTTTCCAAAAAAAAAAGATCCTCATTTCCTCTGTTCTCTGCAATCCAAACATACTTTTAGCTTCTCGTCCTGTGCTTTTTTTGACCTATTCTGCTTTCTTTTGAACACTATGATTTTCTGAGATCTTAAACATCAATTATATTGATATAAGCTCGGTAATCGGGTATCATATGGTTGATCCAAGTACATTTATTTAGAACATATTAAAAAAAATGAAAAACTGAAATTCATATCTACAACTGTATGAGTTCTGTCTGATTTTCACGGATTAAGCACCAAATATTTGCAGGCACTCTCACATGATTCAACGAATAATGCCAGAAATGCGCAACTACTTTACAAAAGCGCTTACGAAGGCTAACTCTGTTACCGTTATTGCTCCATCGTAGCGTGCCAACCATTTTATTGTTGACCTCTAACTGATGATTGTGGTTGTACAGAATGGCGTAGATGATGATGATGTTCTTTCTGTTGTCATTTGTTGAGCTAGGGAAGGGGGTCTCTCCCGCATGGCTGAAGGAAATAATTGAGAGCAGCCCATGCGTGTCCCTCTCTGATGCGAGTGTAAGTCCATTTTGTCTGTATCGTCAATTGTCAATTTGTCATAGATATAAAATATAATAGCAAATATGACCTTCACCACCATTGCTTTTTCCTCCTGCAATACTGTGATGGTTATATACAACTCCCCCCCCCCCCTTCTCTCTCTCTCTCTATATATATTTATATATATACTGATTTTGCATTCAGAAATTACGAATCAATTGTGTCGGTGATGGTAGGTTAATGTTTCTCTTAGTAAGTATATGTAATATATGTACATATCACAATTATTCTGCAAGAAATTATCCTCTTACGTTTAGGTAATTTAGTCCAGGCCTTTGAATCTGGTCTTCTGATAGGTAGATGTGTGTGTTGGAAGTTCTTATTTCGAGTACATTATCTAGTTTACTGGGAAGTTACTAAATTTGGCCCTCTGCATTTTGTATACAGTCGATAGACACTACTAAATCTCATGCTGTCGTTTAGGTAAGTTTTTGTTCAACAATTTATTTGCACATTATTGGAAACCTAAGTAATCCACTCAACACCTATATACAAACAATTATTTGATATCTCATAGTCCGCCACGCGTCTGGGTTTTCTTGCTTAATGAGAGTCCAAATCAGCTTTTACAAAATTTTAGAGGAATAAGAGTCATTAATATCGATTCCCCCAAAGAAGACAGTATTGCTGAAAGGAGGAACAAATTCAAATAATTCATTGTCCTTTTATTTTTTAATCTCCCAATCTTCAAGACAGACCCTTATTTTGAAAAACCTCAGTCAAAACTTGAACATTATTTGAAAACTCCATCAAACAAACATAAACAGAGACACACAAGCTAAAAGATAATCCTAATATTACCTCACTACCCAAGAAGAAACTCACCCAAGCGTTTGATCATCTTTGGGATGATCCTCTTCTTCTTCAAACAATCCCAAACTCCCTTTCCACCCACTCTTCTTCACACCCTCATAGTATCTAACCCCTCTATCCCTCAATTTATCCTTCCCAGCAACCCACACTAGCATTTTTTCACACCCTAGACCCGCCAAACTCGGAGCCCCATCACCCACCGGGTTCACCATCGAGTTATCAATCCCTCCGGGAGCAGTCAGGTACACCAAAGTTCCATCCAGAAACATAGTAGTTTTTCCCTTTCCATGTTTTGGGTAAGGACTCGACCGGGTCTAGATCCGACCCATAAAAGTATGGGTGTGAATAGATGGCAACGGTTATTTTCACAACACCGTGTAAAGCTTCTGAGCCGGCTCGCATGGCAACATTGTTAACAATGTTGCCACCGGCACTGTCTCCACCAATGAAAACTTTGTGGTCTCCATAATTGGTTAGCCATGGCTCTGTGCTATTGGAGATATTTTCAAGATTCTTGAAATGTTCAGGTGTATCATAAATACATCATATTTCGTTGTGTGTTGATATCTATGTCATATTGCATTTTATGTTAGTAACAGTCTTCATTAAACGAAATTTCCAATTATTTTTTGTGGGCAAATAAAGAGATTTGTGAACAAATAATTCATCATATAATATGAATGTGTGCAGTGATTCAACTCTACACGTGTATTATTCCCCTTTTTTCTAATGATAATAGCATACTTATGGTTAAAAAAAGATGATAAAGGGTTAAGTTGAATCTTATAACTTATCAAGAGTCATCATCGGTCTTAGCATTTAAAGAATATTTAGAAGGATATTTATGTTACTACTCCCTCTTATCCTTAATATACGATTTAATTAGGAGTTAATTTTGGTTTTAAATGTAATATCTATGTTTATATAATTATCAATATTTTTATAATTTACCTCTATTAATATTACCTCAGCAATAATTAAGTAAGAGAAAGAGGGAGTGAATTAATAAAAAAACATATATTAATTAACTTAACTAATCTTCTTAATTTTATCAAATTAGATAAATAGTTTTACATCAAGGACTACATGGAGTATTAACTAAAAGAGAGATCTTGGGATCCGAACTCACAAATCATTGAGACATTGAGACATCCTTGTAATGAATCAAATTAGATCAAGCTTCCATTCTATGGATAACGTAAGCTTTCTTATTGGTTGATCACATAATGCATATTCCCTCTCTCTGGTTTAAATTAAATATAAAGTACTCAATCTTAACTAATTCAAAGAATATTCAGGTCAAAAAACTAATTCAAAGAATCTAAAAAAAACACGTAAATTAGTTATTTATAATGAATATGTAAAGAATTCGGAATAATTTTTCAAAATTAACCTTGCCATTTAATGATTAAAATTTATTGCATAGCGATAAAAATGCCTCAACAATCAGGATTATTATAGGGGGGGGAAATTATATATAGAACTACACCAAAATTTTCAAATAGACTTTATATTTAAGATGAATACAATGCTTCAATTCATGACTACTTTAATTTTTTTTTTACCACTTTTTATATTGATAATCGAGTAGATGATATTTAATACACACATACCACCTTACTCTTGTTCTCTGATTTATAAGTTAGAGAGGGATTTTTTTTTATTTATAAGTCAAATTATTAAATTTTTTATATAAATGTACAGATTTTCTCTTTATTTATTATTGATTATACTTTATTTTTATAAGTTATAATGTATATTAAATATGATTAAAATTTGAAAGTTGTTGAATTTTAAGATAGGTACAGAATAAGGTTTTATCTTCTTGTCAGTGAAACATGTTGCTGATAGTAATTATATGGAGAGAAAAGTATGTTTCAGTTATCACAAGCCATTCACAATGGGCACATTGTAATTACACACACTTCAGGTCAAAATACACAAGCATACCTCTAGGGCTGTGTTGTGGGAATCGATATCAGAGTTTCTTTGGTTGTGGGTTTAAGAATGAGAGGAAACCCATTTGAGAGCGGTCCAACAATCATGATAAGCAGCAGGAAGATGGTGTTCTGGGGCCAGCCTGTACTCTACAGACACAACCACCACGTCGACCACCGACATGAACTCGTTGAAATGAGCATGGTAAACCGGAGAGAAAGCCAATTCTGTTATGAACCCGCCGCCGTGAAAATACACCAACACCGGAATTCTTTCATCATCTCCAGCTGCTCTTTGCTTTTGCTGAATGTAGCGACGAGCAGCAATGAAGGGGTTCTCGGAGATGACGATGTCTTTCGAAGAAACCGCCCGTCCGGCGACGATGGAGGGTGTCACAATCTGGATTTTGTTGAAGCGTTCGACGGTGCCCGTCGTTGTAGACTCGTAGAAGCGTTGGAACTTCTGTAACTATCTCTTTTGTTGTGGTTGACGCCATTTGAACAAGGAAGAGAGAGAGAGAGAGGGTTATTGGATTGAAGCTAATTTATAAAAAAGGTTGAAGTTGAAGATGAAGACTTGAATGTAGTCCGGTTGATCTCATGTTACAGCAGCTACCAAGAGAGAGAAGACGAAAATGATGATGTGAACTAAAGTTGGTGACGGTGAATCCAATGACGTTCCTTGTTGGATTTCTATGATATAACAAAATCAATAAATTTTTATCTTACTAGTTGGGTTCAGTTATATAAATCACACCACGCTTTGTGCTTTATTATTGAATTTCCATAACATATCAATATAATGAAAACTATAATTTTTCTTGGGTTATATAAGATTTCGTGTAATTTATACTACTAAGAAGATTTTATATTACAAGAACTTATGTTCAAGATCGCAGTTAGTATTAAAACCCAACTGTATGGTGAGACTGGGGAACTCGCCCCCTCATCGGTACCATCCAGAGTTTTAAACAATTGAGTTGGATTTTAGATTTTTTCATCACACACACACACACACATATAGACACACATATATATGAGATCATCTTTGAGAGAAAAAATTATCCAATACCAAGATTCATGTGTTAATATACTTGAAACTACATGTTTTCTCATGTTATTAAAAAACAATCTACGAGCGATAGTTAGCCTAATGGAAGAGACTAGTGCCTATGAAAATAAAACCAAACTCGACCAATGGGTCAAACCAATAAGTTAAACTAGTCTTATAAGGGGTATATTCAAGAGTTTTAGATGGATGGATCGGATTGAATTTTAGATTTTGTTCAAAAACATACATATACTAATAGGAAAAAGGTTTTGGGAAAATTAATCTTTTGATACATCAACTTTTAACTCAATTATAGCTCAATTCCTCAACTACATATGACTCAATATAATTTAGTTCTTCAATTTTTGACTGACTTATGATTCATAAAGTCATCAAAGTGTAAAAAATCATTAAAAAAATTAAGATAATAAATACTTGTTAGATCTTATGTTTTGATAATAAAAAAAACTTAAAGAAAGTGATTTGTAGGAGCAACAGTGTTTTACAACTTCAAAATATGTTTTTAAAGCAAGCATAGGTGGATCACTCGAATAGATACTCGAATGATGTGAAAAAATTTGTTCACTCAAGTGATATGTTCAAATTCAGTCAATCTCACTTCACTGACAGTGATCGAGCTAGTTGTGAACTTTTTGGTTGAACACTCGAGTGATGTGTTTTGTAAAATTCTTCACCACAACAGCCACCGGAAGTGATCAAATGTTTCCATTAAAAGATCACCCCGGGTGATCACTCGAGTGATACATCAATTTCTCATCACTTCCACTTCACCTTGGTGATTCTGATAGTGATCTTATTTCTAAAATTTATTTTCTAAATAGAACACTTAAGTGACTACTTGAGTAACGTGTTCTAAAGCTTATCACTTTCAGTCCACCACAATGAAGTTAGCTAGTGATTAGTTTTGTGAAAAGAATTGCAAAGTTGATCATTCGAGTGATGTGCTCAATTTCATATCACTTCCTATGCACCATAGTGATCTATCCAAATGATCAAGTTTTTCTAAAATCAAGTTTAAAAAAATCAATTGAGTGACCCTAAAATTTTAGCATCACTTGCACAGCACTACAGTGACTCTAGAAGTAACAAATATTTTTGAAAATAATTTATAAAAAGATCATTCGAGTAATATGAGAAAATCAAATCACTTCCACTGCACCATAGTAAGTTAGCTAGTGATCTGTTTTGAAATAAAGTATGACCACTTGAGTGACCCTATCTGTGCTCATTACTATCACATCACCACAGTGAGCCAGAAGCGATCTATTTTGTTATCAAAAGACCAGAGTGACGTTGAGTGATGTAGTTTCAAAAACAGAGTATCGTCTCAAAAATATTGATACTTATCCAAATCATATCTAAACTTGTTTTTTTTTTTTTTGCTTCTAACTCTTTTAATACATTGTTATATCATTATTTGAACATATTATAGGTGTTTGATCAAGGATTAACACAAGATTAGAAAAAAAACACTTTTGTGTCAGAAACATTTAATGCTCCCAGCTTCAACCTCTTCAATTTCTCTTTGTCTCCAACAACTAATTCAAAAGGACACAGAATGATTTGACACACTCAAAGAACAGAAGCAACGACCACACACTCACAACGTATACATTCAAAAGAACAACAGTCATCAACTCCCATCACACTATAAATAACAGAGCATTAAAGATGAAGCAACTAACTCTCTGTGCAGAATTTACTTATGCATTCATTGTTAAGTCTTAAAGCTTTATTTTTGTGTGATTCTGCACTTCAGTGATTATTCATTTACTCTTGTGAGAGATATTACTGAATCATTTATTACAGTTAAGTTATTCAAGATAGTGAGACCTTAAGTATGGGCATTGATTGTAAAATGTAAGAGGGAGCGAGTGTTCTTTAAAAAAAAATTTGCTTATACTGCAGCACCAAGAGCCTTATGAATTTTGGGATAATAGTGGAACTCTCAAAAAGGATTCAGAAGACTAGGCGTAGGTCAAGTGGATTAGACTGAACTATTATAAATCTTTTGTGTCTTCCTGCGATGATATCTTTCTAACTCTATCCTCTCCATTGAACTTTGTCTTTAAGTTTAAAATTTTTAATATCACCCAATTTACCTCCCAATGAAAGGCTTGAACTAACAATACTAAGTTATAGATGAGTAAAAACTTTAGAGACTGAGTTGCACCGATACATAACTTATAATCAAGGAATTGATTTATAATTGAATTAAAAGTTGAAGAATCAAAATATTATTTTCTCTAAAAGTTTTTTTAAACCGCCCTTTCTAGACCGGCCATTCCTTGTATATTAATTTATTAGGTCCTTCTCATCAATCAAATTATTGGATCTGTTAGAGTAATTTTATTTGTTTTAGTCAAAGCAAGGTAGGACCTACTTCAAGACCATTCTCTTTTTTCATGGTATTTTTTCTCTCTCTTCATGATGGAAAATGGAAAAAAAAATGAAAAACTACTCATTTTAGCCTATGCTTTTAATCATCCTTGGTCGCAAAAGTTAAAAGGACCAAAAGTTGATCTAAACTTATGTTTAATGGAATGCCACATGTTTTTCGCTTTTCACCACACTTTTGGTATCAAATATATTCCACATCAATTATGAGGCCTAACATAATTAATATTTAGTTTGATTTTTTAAGTATATAGAGTCAAGGGTTTAATCTTTGGTAGTGTGTATGAAGAGATCACATGACCAGTACTAAAATCCTTCATGAAGTTTAGGGTGTGAGAAAAGTCCTTAAACCGTCTTTAGCTAAACTGGTTATAGAAAACCATTCATTCCTTATAGTACACATCTTGATTTTCATGCACAACAAGAGTCCAAATCAGGTTTTGAAAAAACAAATCTTTGAGAAATAAAAGAGCCACAAATAAACATCGATTTCTCCAAAGAAGGCAGTAATAATAATACATGAGGAATTAATGAACAAAATCAAATGTCCTTTTATATTTTAATCTCTTCATCTTGTAAACAGAGACAGTTCTTATTCAAAAAACCTCATAGACAAAACTTGAACATTATTTGAAGACTCCATCAAACAAAAACATAACCAGAGAGACATAGAAGCCAAAAGATAATCCTAATATTACTTCCTCTACCCAATAAGAAACTCACCCAAGCGTTTGATCATCTTGTGAGAATTCTCAGACTGAGGTTTCTGAATATGATAGCCATGACCCTCTTCTTCTTCTTCAAACAATTCCAAATTCCCTTTCCACCCACTCTTCTTCACACCCTCATAGTATCTAACCCCTCTATCCCTCAATTTATCCTTCTTAGCTACACACACAAGTATTTTTTCACACCCTAGACCCGCCAAACTTGGAGCCCCAGGACCCACCGGGTTAATCATTGGGTTATCAATCCCTCCCGGCGCATTCGGGTATGCCCAGTTCCATGCACAAACGTAGTGGTTTTTCCCTTTCCAAGCTTCGGGTAAGGACTCGACCGGGTCTAGATCCGACCCGTAGAAAAATACATGGGAAATTATGGCACCGGCTATTTTCACGCCACCGTGTAAGGCTTCTGAACCGGCTCTCATTGCAACATGGTGAGTCATGTTGCCGCCGGCGCTGTCTCCACCCACGAAAACTTTATTGAAGTCGCCGTGATTGAGTAGCCATGGCTCTGTGCTATTGGAGGAACTTTCAAGATTCTTGAAATATGAAGTTGTATCGTAAAGACGGCACATTGCGTTGTATGTTGATATCTGAATCATATTGCATTCGATGTCAGTGACAGTATTCCCCAAACGAAATTTCCAATCATTTTTAAAATAAAGAGTTATTTACATACAAATAATTCATCGTATAATAATATGAATGGTTGAGGTTTTTTTAAAATTTTTTATTTTACCATGGAAAGGTTGAGTTGAATCTTAGAACTTGTTTGAATCATGGTGTCAATATTTAAAGAATACTTCTATGGTCTTATTTATAAGACATTTCTAACATATTTTATTAAATTAAAAAAAATCCTAAACCTCATTAATTTTGTATTAAAATTTTAAAACCTTACAATAAAAGAACAATATATACTCACAATAATAAATAAAGAGTAAAATGGTATATTTATGTTAAAAAGAGTTAAGGTGTAAATTTATTTTTGAAGTTTTGTTTGAGAAGTAATGTTATCCTGAAAGTTTTTTGAAGTTCAATATTTCACGGAAATATTAAATGAAAATAATGTTGTCCCTTATTATTAAAAAATTATTAGTCAACGTTAGTTTCCTATTAATATAGGGCAACATTACTATATTTTGAATCTTTCGGGGTAACATTGAACTTGAAAAAACTTACCGGCAACATTGTTCCTCAATGAAAACTTACAGGACAAATGTTCACATTAACCCTATTAAAAATTTAACGAAGGGACATATAAATAGAATAATAAAAATTCTCACACTACCTTATAAATAGGAGCAGTCGGTCAGAGGAGTATATAGATTTTCTTAACTAAATCATAAAATATAAAAAAAATATGAAAATTAGATATTTATAATTAACATTTGGTCATATAAAATATAAAATTTATAGGGATGATATCCATTAATGGGCACACGAAGTTATCTAGATTTATAATAATAAGGTTTATCTTATTGCATGGCTGATAACCAAGAGTACATTATTTACCTGTAACGCTTTGCTGTGTCCATGAACATCAGAATTTCTTTGGCTGTGGATTGATGAATGAGCGGCAACCCAATTCAGAGCAGTCCAACAATCATGATAAGCAGCCGGAAGATAGTGTTCTGGTGCAATCCGGTACTCTACAGACACCACGATCACGTCGACCACCGACACTAGCTCGTTGAAGTGCCCGTGGTAAACCGGAGAGAAAGCCGATTCTGTTATGAATCCGCCGCCGTGAAAATACAACAAGATCGGAATTCTCTCATCTCCTTCTGCTCTTTGTTTTTGCTGAATGTAGAGACGAGCAGCGACGAAGGGGTTTTCGGAGATGACGACGTCTTTAGATGAAACCACCGGTCGGGTTTCTTGGTCGGCGACGAAGACGGAGGGTGGCACGACTTTGATTTTTTTGAAGCGTTCGACAGTGCCGTCGTTGTAGACTCGTGCAAGTGTCGGAATTTCTGTAAGTATCTCTTTTGTTGTGGTCGACGCCATTTAATGAAGGGGATAGAGAGAGAGAGAGAGAGAGAGAGCGAGGGAGGGAGGGATGGAGAGTATTGCGTTGAATGAAGCTAACATGCAAGGTTGAATTTGAAGAAGAAGACTTGTGAATGTGGTTCGGTTGATCTCATTTCCAAGGGAGAGAAGACGAAAACCATGACGTGGATTACAGTTCGTGATGGTGAGTCCAATGTCCTTCCTTGTTGGATTCGTGTTACTGTTTCAAAACTTGGCCACCCACGGCCTGACGCATGCAAGGGGAATAATCCCCTTGGGCTGCCAAGATATTAAAAAAAAAAAAAAATAGGGAATCAAATGACCCACCATCCAATTCCAAATATTAATCCCCTCCCCGGTTCATTTTTCACAGTATATATCGGGTCCTTATTTTTCCCCCCTAGCTTTCCGTTCGTCTTCTTCCCTGTTGCTGTGATAATGTGAGAGCGTTTGAGAGTGAGTGAGAGGAATAAGGAGATCTGGTTGGATTCTCTTCTAAGAAGTATTTTTTGAAGGAGGATAAATTAGGGTTTGACATATTTTTGAATCTTTGAGGCCTCTAGTTTATTAATATGATAGTTATGGAGCTAATGAGATTAAAATAAGAGTTGTATATATAATTTAGATTTTTTTTTTCTTAAATGGTTGAATAGAGGAACTAAAGTTAGGGTTTGATTGAAAAACTATGATTTATAATTATGATGTGTTTAAATTCGAATTTCATGATTTATTTTAACTTATTAGAGTTTATATTAATGATTGAATAGATTGGTTTTTTGATTTACAAAGAAAAGTGAATATTGGGAATGTTATATGAAACTTTAAGGGTTGTACGTTGGGTTTTTTTTTAATAACTTAAGGAGTTTATGATTAACTAACTAATTAATTAATTATTCTAATAAGTGAGAAAGAATTAATGCTAGAGAGAAATGTGATTGTAATAATAACTTGAGGCATAGTTGATTTGTGAAAATTTTTCTATGGATCTGAAGTGAGCAAATTTTGGGAATTTTAGCATGAATGGGGGAAAGTGTTATATTATCAATAATTTTAATGAGTGAAATAAAGTTATTGAATGATAAAAATAGTATTGGGATAGTGAAATTAATTTATGGTGGTAAATTAAGAATTTATATTAAAGTGAACAATTTAAAAGTTATATAAAGATTTGAAAGAGTTTGATTTGTGAGTTGATAATGATAATGTCATTATGGGGAATGAGGTTCTGTAATTGAGTTGGTTGAATTGTTAGAGCTATTATGGCACCAATTTTGAAGTTGGCTCTATTGAGAAAGGTTAAAGATAAGAGTTGGGACATCTAGAGAAACTTTAAAATTTCTAAATTATTTTTGTAAACCACTCAATTTATTTGAATACTAAATTGTGGTTATAATTGATTGTTATAGATTAATTTGTGAATTGTAGTTGAACTTGGAGCTTGAATTCTTGTGATAAACTTAACATTGGTGAAATGTAACCACTTTCTACTTGTTATGTGTGTTGGTATGCTGCTTATGGGTATTTTGTGAAATGAATATGAGAATGAAAATAGTATATTAATATTGATTAAATATATAAATGAGTACTTTGAAATATTTATTGAGATTGAGAAAGTTATCATGATGAGTATTTTGATAGAAATTGCCTTGTGGAACTTTATGATTTGACTTGTGAAATATGTATGCGTGTGTCTGTTGGAAATTTAGATATTATGATATATATATATATATATGAAGATAATTTGAATGACATTGTATGAATATGAAAATCTTGAGAAATTCGCATTGAGCAATTTATTATGCACGATGGTGGGCTTTTTGTTATCTCACTAGTTCAATGAGATACTATCCCATTAGTTTAATAAGGGATTGCTTCACCGATTCAATGAGAGGCTATGACACCCTATTAGTTCAACGAGGGAAAAAGACTCATAGTCTGAGCATGTGCTCTGTGGAATTAGACTGGTCCTCATCACATGACCAATGTGCTTTTAAGTGTCCAGTGATATGGATAGTAACGTAACCCATAGGTTTAGTTGGCGAAAATAAGGCAGTTCAGCTAGATTGATGGGAGCCAACTTGGGAATTGTAATATATAATTTTTGATATTGAAATTGTGATATAGAAATTGCAATACGGAAATAGAAATATGGAATTTGTGATATGGAAATTATGACATAGAAATTGTGATACAACATTTGTGATATGAAATTGTAATTTGGAAGTATGTAAATTGTATTTATAATACTTTGTTATATAAACTATTCTATTTGACACCTCACGAGCATATATTAGCATGTATAATAAGTCAAAAAGATGGTTGCGAAGGCTTTTGTCTAACCCCATTGATTTAACATTTTTTAGATAATAGTTCTTCTGCTAGTCAACTGGGGAAGGCTCTAGAGGCTATGATGAATTGTTGTGTATTGCCACTGTAGGGCTCATGTTGCATACTCTGATGTGATATTATGTATTCAATTGTATTGTTTTCTATCATGGATAAGTAACTCAAGTGGTTATTTGAAAAAAAAAATGTTGTTTAAGTATTTTAATAATTGAGTTTGATGCTGGGCTCATGGTTGAATGATTATATTCTGAACTTCAAGAAGTCCAAAACCCAAGTGTGTTAAATAATTATGGTTTAGTTTGTGAATTGATGAGAAGAGTTTTATCATCATGTGAGATGTTAGACGTTCAACTGATAAATAGTTGTCTTTTGACATTTTATAAATGTTTGAGAAAGAACATTATTAAAAAATTAGTTTATCTTTTAGTTTATGGTTGAATATTATATTCTGAGCTTCACAAGCTCAATGCCCAAATGTTATTTAGAATGACTTTATAAGTGTATTGATTTGAAATGCTTTTAGTGTGCAATTCATTTAAAAAAATTATTTTTTAAAAAAATAAAAAAATACCCTATTTACCGATCGATTGGCTGGTTTCCGGTCCGATCCAAATTTAAAAACCCTGTGTATATAACACCACAACGTTTCAAAATTTAAATTCTATCTAATGTTATCCTTATTAATCTAACGTGCTAAATTTTGTTGATAAGTTAGGGGTGAAATTAATGGTATGGGGTTTAATGTCAAAAATTTAAATTTTATGGAACTGTTTTTTTGCCTGGGTGATGAAAGTTAGATTTCAACTTTGATTCGCCGTAAGAATTATACGCAGTTGACTTGAAGTTTCTAGATGTTAGTCATTTTTTATGAAAAGTTTAAATAAGTTGGGTTGGGTTCAATTCATGATCGAATAAGTTGTCAATCAACTTCTTATCAGTTCCACTACCTTCATTGAATTCCTATTACTTTTTAATATAATTGAAACCACACATTTTCTTGAATTTAATTTCATTTTAGGAAGATGAAATTGCAAAGTTGGATTTTAGGACTGTTGGTACATAAGTAGTGTTGGTAGGACTAATTCGATGAGGACTAAAAAAAGACGAAATGAAAAAGAAAATAGTGTAAAATGTTAATATGTGAGCATACTTTTCTTTAAGTTTAATTAGCTCCGTGCAAATTGAATTAGTGGGCAAATTTCTTGTAATATATAACGAAAATATTTTGATATGGATTGTTTTTTATTACTTAAATTAAGATAATAATGACTTTTATAAAGTAATAATTTGACTTTATAAAGATAAATGCAATGAGTTTGATCCCTTTTTGTGTTGTGTGATATTAGATGATATATTCATATGAAGTAATGGTATAAGGTATTTATAAATCATGAAGTGGTTTCTCTTGAAACAACAACTTTTTCAATTAAAAGTTATAATATGTTATATTCATGAACCAATATAACTTAAATAACTAATGGTTATTTAAAATAACTTTTTATGAAGAGTTACACCATTATAATATGTAGAGTTTTCTCATAAAAACAACACAACAATTTTACCAAATAGTGATTATCATACCTTTAAATATTATAACCTTTCACATCTGTCTTTAAGAATAAAAAAACATAATCTTAGTGAGTTTTAGTAGTATATTATAACTCATTACACAACACTTTATATAAATTTCTTAATTTATAAGAACATAACTTTAAAAAACACATATCTTCATTTTTAAATATTTCAACCAGTAATCTAACGATCTAAATGTATGATTTCACTGTTATCCTTCACAATTTTACATTGAAATATTAAAAAAAATTAACTCATGTTCCAAATTTTAATGTGACATGAATTTTATTTTTTTATACAAGAAAAGTAAATAAATTATTTAGCAACTATGTCTAAGTAGGGATTTCATAGTTTTTTTAACTGGTTTTTCTCTTGACATGAGGATTTCATAGTTATTTAATTGGTGCAAAAATATAATAATGTGCTCAAAACATTTTTTCTTTACTAGTATTTGTCTTTGTTCTCGGCAAAATAAAAAATGGACAATTTGACAATCTCCAACAAACTCATAATATTTTTTGGCCGGCACAAAATCATAACTAATTAATTATATAATTTCAGTACAAATTATATATATATATATATATATATATATATATATATATATATATATAATTTCATTACAATCAATAACCATAAAGGATCTAATAACTCATCCATTATTTATTACAGAGTTGGGTTAATCCTTAATCCTCCAAGTTTCATTCCATTTAAAATATTAGTCCCTATAATTAAATAAAAATTTGGATCATTTTACTTTTTGTAGGACCAAAACTTATAATTTGAAAATTGAGGAATTAAAACCAAAGTGAGAGCAAATTTGAATTTTTATTTCATTTTATTAAATTTCTTCATGACTGGCAAACAGTTTAGGTATTAAATTGGATGGATAGTAATTAATTAAGTTAATTAATATCCCCAGATGCTGAGAAATGGCCATAAAGCCTGGCTCCTATGCCACGTCCATTGAAGGTACCTCGTTGAACCACATCGCCTTGAATGGTTTGGGTGCCTCTCTGCATGTAATACGGGTTTGGACCCGCTTGAACCCATGTGCCTGAACCGTTGGTCCGGTTCACACTATACGGTCTATTACAAAGCATTTGATGTTGAACCGGTTGAGAGTAACCATTCCCACCGACACTACCTGCATGCATCAATTTGTATTTCAGTATCAAGGTCTCAAATATAATGGACCATTTTTTTTTTAATAATTTAATCTTATGACTCATTAGACCCCGTTTGGTTCAAATAAAAGATTGGAAAGAAATTGAATAGAAGGGAATGGAAAATGTTTTACCAGATAAGTGGTTGGTTTGCATTAGAAAAGAAAATGAGATAAGAAATATATATTGATACTAATACACATTAAATGAGACAAGGGTAAAATTGAAAAAAAAAATCTCAGATATAGGAGTTAAATAATTATTTTATGAAGATAAAGGGAATTAGTTAAGTTATTTATTTATTGTATGTTGATTTTTATGTAATACTCTCTTTAATAAAATTTCTAGTGCAATCTATATGTATATATAGTTTAAGAAAAATTATAAATTCTGGAAATAAAATGAAATAAAATACATATTATAATCAAAGTAAACTCTTCAATTAACTCCTATATTTTGTATCGGAGGAAATAATTAGCATATAGAAGATCAATTACCTATATTTTAGACCCTAAAAAAAATTACTTTTAGAAAGTGTGCCCTATATCATAATCAAAGAAAGCATCATGTTATTAATGTAAAGTGGGTTTATATATGACCAAGTGATGTGTCTTGTATTTAGAATAAGAGAAGGGTAATGTGTGTACTTAAAAAATATGATCGATCATTTGGCCTTCACTAACAAATGCTTTATATATACATATATACATACGATGTCCTGTACAGCAATGAACTTTATGCTAAAACAACTCATGGAATAAATGCAAATCAATTTTCTTTTCTGATAAAAAGTCCTATATTATTGGACCACTTTGATCAAATTACATATATAAACAACAATATATTAATTAATTTAGGCCATCCATTATGAATGCCTTTACATTATTCTCTCCCTATACGTGGTACATATATATTAACCATTTCATTCTACTATATATATATATATATATATATATATATATATATATATATATATATATATATAATAATAATAATAATAAGTGTGAAAAATGTCAAATATCTTAACAAAATTATTTGACTATAACTTTAATTTACCAATTTGCTTCGAGCAATATAATCAACATTGAACACCCTTGAACCACTTACTATCCAAATAGACCTCTCAGGCCTTATGCTAGCAAATTAGTATAAGAAGTCTCACTGTTTACAACTTTGAGTTTATATGTTTATATAGAAATATTGCCATTATCATCATCATAAGCTTAAATCCGTGGCTATAATTAAATTGAATAAAAGCTTAATATAATATGCTGATACAAATGCAGAAAGAAGATAGATAGATACATTACCTAAGCCATTGAGAACAGCATAGTGAGGAGTGAGACCTTGATCAAAGTTTGGAAGGGCAGGATTGTAATAATAGAAGCCATATGCATAGCCTGGTGCTGCTTCTATATACATGCTATTATTGTTAGCCCTAGCTGCATTATTGTGTGTGTGATGAACAAAACCTGCCATTGATCGATGAGCTCGAAATTAACTGATCGATCGAGTTCTCAGAAATCTGAAACTAATGCCTGGGCTTTGTGTGTGTGTGTGGAGCCTCAACTAATTTCCTGAGATTTAGCTTGCCAATTACTTGTTATGTGTTTCCCATTTTATAGATAAAGGAACAAGAATCTAGAATATGCATTATAATATTCGATGGTCCAAATACATGCCCCGTTGTTTAAAATTTTGTAAGTGCGTGAATGAGAACAATAAAATATTAATCACATTGTTCAGCGTATAAAATATATAACAAATTGCTATATTATTAGAGTGCGATGAGAAAAAGTTTGCAGTTTCTAAAGGATTCTTCCGGGCACGCTGATGATAATGCTATGCTATACCTTCTGTCTCTCAAAATGTAAGCTTTACATTTTAAATTTGTACATGGTTGGCATCCTATAATATAAATTTTATTTTAGAGTTATCGAAACATTTATTGAACTTTTTTCAATTTTACCTATTGATTGTATTTATTGTATCTCTCACTTATAAAAAAACACTGAATTTTTTATGGAAATTGCCACTGATTTGCGTGTAAAGATTTCTAATGGGATCCATAATGTCACTAATAGGACCGTGACAAACCAATTTCCGACAGAATTTTGATTCCGTCACAAATATATTTTTTCTTTCTTAAATTTCAAAATGACATGTGGCATTCTCAGGAGAAGCCATGTCGCCGCTTTGGCAGCCGCCACTTCATCGCCGAAGCCCAGCTCCACCACGTGTCACCGCTTCTCTTTTCCTAAAAATGCATCTCCTCTTGACCCTCTTTGATTCGAACCCACGACCTTGTTCGTATGCGCGTGATGTCTTACCAATTATTACACACACACACACATATTATAAAAAACAAAAATATAATTTTAATAATAATATAAAATAATTTTATATATTCTTATAATTTTCAATATAAATTAATTTCAAATTAAAAATTTTTACATCTTAAATATTATTTTTGTCCAATTTTAGAATTTAAATTTTATTTTTTAATTAAAATTAATTAATTAATATATGTGTGTGTGTCTGTGTCTGCATGCATGTGTAATAATAATAATAATTTTTAATAATTAAAATTATTTAAATAATAATAATTTTTTAATGTTTCCAACAGAATTAGCCACTAAATTATTCCGTTTCGTGGCAAAAGTAGCCATGGAATTATTCCGTGGCTAATTTTGCCACATAATTTTTCACAAAATATTTTTCTATGGCTAATTCCGTGGCAAATTTTGCTACGAATGAATTTTGTCAAAAACTTTTCCGATAAAATTTGTCACACAAAAAAATTCTGTGGTAAATTCCGTCAAAAATTTAATGTTTTTTGTAGTAATTTATAAATAAGGGCATAATTTTAAAAAATACATATTCATTGCTCTTAACTAATTTTAACTATTTTTTTAATAAACACAAATAGATTATTTGAAGTTTGGAGATAGTATTACATACATACATACATACATACATACATACATACATACATACATACATACATACATACATACATAGAGGGGGAGAGAGAGAGTTAAAGTGCATCAGGTTCTAGAAGATCACTTGAAGTAAAGGGTCGTCATGAACAACTTTAGATATCAGAAAGATAAAAAATTAGCACAAGCTTCTTTGTTAATTACTGAGTATATTAAATAAACAAGTTTTTATTAAAAAAAAAAAACATAGAAACACAGGCACACATTGTAGCTAGTGATTCTTGGGCCCCAACCTCGTAGTTGTTTTTTGTTGTATGTTTGTTGAAGTTATCACTAACCCTTTTAGCACATGCTTTTCATGTGATGGTTTGAATAAGAAGTTACCAAGAGTGAAACTTCTTTAATTAAAGCGTGGAATGCGGCCAACCATCAATTTATTTACGAATCTTTAATTTCATTCTTATAGTTTATTCAAATTTTGAATTATATTTAAAAAAAAGTGTCCACATGCATGCCCTTATGCGTATTAAATTAATAATAATAATAATAATAATAATAATCAATTTCATTATTATTGATGAAGATGGTGAATGAGATATTTTAGGTTGTGAAAAAGTTTTGCATCAGTTTAACAATTTATTTAAATTTGAGTGTGATGTTTTCGTTACATATTTTTCTTTTTCAAATTTAATCTTGCAATGTTTTAAAAAATTGAGATTAAATAATATAAAAACTTGTTCTCAGAATTTTTTTTCTAAAAAAGTATGACCGGCTACCTATGTTGAATTTATTTATTTTTTTTAAAAAAAAGGCAGAGTCCAAACCTCAAAAAAACAATAAACAAACTTAGCTCAACTCACTTTTTCTTTAGCCCACCAAGGCCATCTCATATAATCAAGTGGGCTAATTTTCATAGAAGATTTATTTGGAGGGAATTACTACGAGGTGGTCAAGAAAAAACTTAATCATTAAAAAATCTAAGCGATAAGTGAGGTATTATTATTTTTTATATTATGACTTGTCATTATATACTTTTCAATTGTTATTAGGACTTTTTAAAAATTAATTCCATTTCTTAGGACCTCATAAATAATTATCTCTTTATTTATTGGGAGAATTGAATTTATAAGTGCAACCTTCCTTAACACTCTCTTTGTATAAATATATCTTAGGTTTTTTGGCTAATAAAAATTTTTAAACAGTAATTTTTCAATGATTTTCCCATTAAACTACTAGCACTGGATTAAAAAAAAATCAAATTGATTAGATTAAATAGGGTTATTTCCGTTGTATTAAAAAAACAATAAGATAAAATTGGGTTAGTGGGGAAAACGCAAATAAGGGAACATGCATTGAAAAAAGGGAAAATCTCAAAAAAATACCTCAGATATATTTAAAAGACAAATAAGTGATTCCCATATGCAAAATATTAAATCCATCTACCTGGAGCTATTTGGAATTTTGAAATCTTACCGAAAGACTAGAATGCGCCCATTGTAATAGGGAAAACCACTGTTTCTAGTTCTCAACTCCACAGCTTTCACAGATTCTGATTTGAAAAACAAATTAATTCGTTCTCTAGAACTATGGAAATCCTAGCATAAGGTCATCCATCTTTTGTTTTTAACCATTGTTATTAAATCCGGACTGGACGGGAACCGGTCTAAAAACTGATCCGATCCAGTTTAGGTTTTTTTTAAATAATTTTTTTATTTTTTTAGAATTTCATATTAATAATTTTAAAATATTCAATTTTTTACCGGTTTGGTTCCAGTTTAACTGCGGTCTAACCCACTGACCCTTGATTCAGTATCTCAATCGATTCAGTAACCAATCTGAGTTTAATAACCTTGTTTTAAACTATGAAGCACATAAACCTTTTTTGTTTTTTTTTTAATTCAAAACAAACCAGAGATGTTCCATAAATTAAGTCTCTTACAAACATTCTTGAAGAGCAAGCACTCTAATGCTGGCATATGATTGAAGTTTTTTCTTTACGCATATGTATGAGTTTCACAGGGATAGATAGATAAAGAGAGATCTAGAGTTCAGAAACAGAGCAGATCTTATTGAGTATAAGTTTGTGACTTAAATTCAAAGTTTAAATACACAAAAACCCAACATTAAAAATCCACATTTCAATTTATGCTTAATCCCGTCTCCATTCCTCAGAAATAAACCACATCTTTGAATCAAACTCATATTCTCATTTCCAAACAAAAGATTAGTAATCAATCAAAACATATCCATGTTGATATTTTGCAAAAGATTCACAGACCCAGAATGCAAGTTTTAGTAAATTCAAACCAGTTTTCTTATTTTCAAAGGGTTTTTTTCGGCAATCAAGAAAGACCAATTCGTGTTCTTCCTCTTTATAAGATATTTCTGATCATCTCCAGACACAAAAAACAGATCCCAACACTGAAAATCGACGGAATCCATGCTTAGACAAATTGCAGACCAACAAAAGGTTTTCAAATCCCATTTTGATACATATAGATTAATTTGGGATTATATAAATTGGAGTCATTCATTTGTCCTTTTGATATTTTGAAAGTATTTTTATGGGATTCTCCCCAAAATGAAAAAACTACGCAACCTACATCACTTTATCCAATAAGATAAAGACACGTAGGACAATGGATGCCGAATGACGTGTCCAGGGAAGAACCAACAGTTTTTTCCGTTTTGGTCTTCCCTATAATTAAAACCATTTTCACGCTTGGGATCACCTCTGGATGAACTTTAGCCGGAGTTCCTTTCCGTGCTCGGCAATTTGCGACGTTCGGCGGTGGAGGTGATGTTTTGACCTGGTGTTGACGGTGCCGACGAGGTTGGAGGTTTCGCTTCTGTTGAAATTCATATCGAATTTGGTGTACGAAGTGAGAGGTTGAGGACTCATGGCTGAGAAGTACAATTTGAAGAACCCGGCCGTGAAGCGGATTCTGCAGGAGGTCAAGGAGATGCAATCGAATCCTTCTGATGATTTCATGAGCCTGCCACTTGAGGTACCTTTTGTTTTTAATATTACTGATCGTGCTTTTGCTTTGGGTCCTGTTATATTAGGGTTTGGAAAGAGAGTTTTGTTGTGTTAATTCCTCAATTTGAATGGGCATAATGTTTCTCTTTCTATATCTGATAATTTGATAGTGGTTATTGGAATTATCGAGCTCAGGTTTGTTCGTTGGTAGCAATTCATTAAATTTGATCTTAACTGCTAATCCTAATTCATTGATCCAATTCTAACCTAAAGTCATCACAATTCATTGAATTGGATTGTGGTGTTGCCCAATAATCGTGATGAGATTTGTGAATTGGCTTAGATTTTCTATGGGAATTTAATTTATGAATCGAGATTTGTGGGTCCCAACGTATGTGAAGCTAGTTAAAAAATTCACTTCTTACTCCTTTGTTCACTGACAGAAGCTTTTGTGGTAATTACAATTTTGATTACTGAATAGAATGATAGTATGAAGGACCTTGTTGGTCAGTCCATTATTGTAGACATTGAAACTTATGAATGTTTGTTTAGGAACAAAGTAGGGTGGGAAGTGCATTGAATTTCTTCTTTTATAGGATAACGTTTCACATGAATCATTCTGTGTGCTTTCCTCTTGCGTGGGAGCACCTTATACTGAGTCTTCCTTTCACATTCCGTTCGGTTAATTCAAACATACACTACAGAGTGACTGGGTTATGTTGGAAAGATACATGCTTCGTGCATTTGTCTAAATGTATAAAATTGGGAGCTTTACAGCTTTTTCCACTTAAATAATGCTCTGCTTTTATTGTGAAAAAAATCTTGAAGCATTTATGTTACTCTTTTTAAATAGAAGGGTGCCTCCTACTTGACAAGTGAGGCCTTATCTGTCTTCCCCATATGTTTGCATCAATTTATACTTCATGTACCGTACATTTGGAATTCCACTATTAAATATCATGCTTTTGTTCTTCTTGTTCGCTTAGAGTATTTTCTCAAACTTTAATTTCATCAGGAAAATATTTTTGAGTGGCAATTTGCAATTAGAGGACCTGTTGATTCTGAATTTGAAGGTGGCATTTACCATGGACGTATCCAGTTACCTGCAGAATATCCATTCAAACCACCTTCATTTATGCTATTGACGGTAAGGTTTGCTCCTCATGTATGGATCTTATAGACTTTGTCAGATTTTGTGGATCCATCTTTGACTGGTTCTGTTTTGTGAACCATCTTTTATGTTAGAACTCTTGACATTTGAAGGCTCAATTCCTAAATTTTGATAAATTTCACTTTTGTGCTATCAGCCTAATGGACGTTTTGAGACCCAAATGAAGATTTGCTTAAGCATATCAAATCATCATCCTGAGCATTGGCAACCATCATGGAGTGGTAATTAATTTTCTTTTACTGCTGTTCAATCAGCCTTACATTAATTTTTATATGTGATTCATTAGTGTGGATGCTAATTCATGATGCAATGCTAATTATTTTGTGATGTTTATTGCTGCTTCGAATGGAAGGCGGGCCTTGGCGCAACTGGTGGGTGCGCTGGCTTTCCGCCCCCAGGTCCAAGGTTTGAGCCCTGGAAACAGTCTCTTGGCAATAATGCTAGGGTAAGGCTGCGTACATATAGGGTCTCCTTCCCCTAAGCCCGCATTGTGCGGGAGCCGCTTGGCACTGGGGTCCGTCTTTTTCTATTGCTGCTTTGAATGGTTTGAGTGTGGTGTGGTCTAATTTTCTAGAAACATTGAAATCATATATGTGGGATGGAACTGTGTGAGGACATAATTTTCACTTGATGAAAGTGGTGTAGCTATTCTTGTAATATCCCAAGGGGCTGGGATGTTACAATTCTTGTATCATCAATTCACCCAGTGGGTTCGTGAATCATGATATCTTTTGCTTACTTCTTGGGAGAAGATGGCAGCTATTTCTCATACTGAGAAATACTGATCAAACAAATTAATTGTTATTCGAATGTATATAAGGTAACCAGGCTGAGAAAATATTTATTGGGTAATTTAGGCCTTTCTGTTTGGTGCATTACATTACTGATTATGGAGTTTTTATTGGAGCTTTAAACTATATCTCTGATGGCAGAATGCTCTGACTTAGCCTATGTAAATGTCTTTTGGTAGTAAGGACAGCTTTAGTCGCCCTGATTGCATTCATGCCCACCAACCCAAATGGGGCATTGGGCTCATTAAATTACAAGAAGGAAGATAGGCGTGCCCTGGCTGTTAAATCTCGGGAAGCACCACCAAAATTTGGATCTCCTGACCGTCAAAAACTGATTGACGAGGTAAAATTTGCTTACTGTCTTTTTAGTAAATTACATTAATCGCCTGGAAGGTTTAAAAGAACCTTAATTTACAAACCCCCCCCCCCCAGTTTGAATTTATACCAAAACTCCCTTATATCAACGCGGTTGTTGGCAGAGTTTATACACTATGCAGTTGTCCTCTTAGAAGCTCTAATTTCCTAATGAAATGCAGCATAAATTACCAAAAGAGCAAATTAGTATGAAAACTTAAAACTAGACTAGCGAGAGAGCTCACTTGATCCTAGCCGCACTATTTAAGATCTTGATTTTGAGGGCTGTACTTGGTTTATCCCAGATACACGAGTATATGATCAGCAAAGCACCTGCTGTTCCTCAACATAGCCCCTCACAGACTCCTGAGGAACACCTTAGAACTGAGGAAGCCGACGCTGAGATTAATCCACAAAATCAGGAGGCTATACCTGCTAGAGAGGAGCTTCTAGATGAAGCAGTAGGTGACAGGATTCTTGAGGAACAAGAAATCCCTGCTCCTGCAAATCCTAACCCTGGAGCTGGACGAGTTGAAGCTTCAAGAGAGATTCCATCTCAAAATTCAGATACAAGGGTTCAGAATCCAAAGCCACAAACAAGGGTCCAAAAACCTGACGATCGACTGTACACAATAGCTATCATAGGACTCACTATTGCAATTGTGCTCCTCCTGCTGAAGAAGTTCATTAAAACTACCGAGCATGGTGCGGTTTTCATGAACGGATCTTGAGGTATATTCATTGCGGGTTCGTGCTCCAGCGAAAAGAGGTTTTCGTTTCTTGCCTTGTGTAGTTAAATATTCTAATCATACTTAATCGTCGTAAGGAATCGTATAATGTACTGATAAATTGCTAGCACCATTTCAGGCTGCAATAAGAATTTTTCCCCCTTTGCTCACAGTAAAATGAGAGCATTTTTAAAAGTCTACTCGATTTTTTTTATATGGCTATTTAATCGGGTCAGATTCCAGCATAATCAAGCTTAGTTACAAGTAGCTCTTTCAAAGCTTATAGCATCAAAGGATATAGCATAACTGAGCTCTGTTACAAGTAGCACTCTTTCAAAGGTATAAAACAATATCATGCTTAACTAATGCAGGTTAGCGCAAGTGGTATGGCACTTGCGTTTCCGGAAGTGCCCTAATCTTGGATTTGATCCTTAGGGCGGTATATATGGAGAAAATCAGTTTGGGAGGGTCACCTCCATCTTAGGCTCGACAGTATCAAAAGGATTAGTCATCGGACTCATTCCGGTGAATACCCTACGTAATAAAAGATAATAATAATAATATCATGCATGGGCATAAATGAGCTTGTGTTCTTAGTTCTTTTGTTATATCTGCTCTTGTTTGAATCACATTTTTTAAATTTGTAATGCTCTTAATAATTTTTAATTAATTAAATGTGCTCTAATTTTATGTCAAAATTATAGATTACCAAATTTATTATTTATTTAAATCAAAATTTCCTTTTTCATCTATCTTTAGTGAAATTATATTTATAACAATGTTATATTTAACTACTTATATTGACACGTTATTTTATATGTGTTTATGTGTGTGTGTGTGTGCAATTAACTTTTTTATGAAATTTATATTTAATTATTAACTATCAGGAGGAAAGCAAATTCAAAAATAGTGTTTAAGGACTAACTATAAAGAGGAAGTCTTAAAATTTTTGCAATTTTTTATTCTTAAATGAGGAAATGTGTTAGTTGCTCAATTTTCTCTTATCTAGTTTATTTAATCTTAAATTCAAAAATTATGTTAATAACATGTTTTACATAAATTGATGATATCTTAATTGAATCTATTATATTCTTAAATGAGGAGATCTGTTAGTTTAATTTTTATTCTTAAATGAGGAAATCAATTAGTTCCCCGATTTTCTCTTAGCTACTTTAAATTTAAATTTGGTAAATTAAATTAAATTAAAATTCAAAAATAGCATTTACGAATTAACCAATAAAAAAAGTGAAAGATTTTTAGTAGCCAATACAAATGTGGGTACTGGTATTGATATTATGGTAATTATCATGTAGAGGAATTTTTAAAACTTTTAGAGAGATTTACAGAAATGAGGTGGAACGTTATAGTACCTGCTTTGAACTCTACGTTTAAAAATATAATAGATATGATTTTAGAGTGTGTAGGTTGCAAAGTTTTTGAATATTGAGTTGAAAATATAACAATGCATGTTTTATCTTATTAGGTGATGTTAGTAATATGAATTACATAGTGTCGTTGTACTTTATCAACACTTAATTTTGTATAAATTATTAATCAAGAAATCTTACTTAATAATTTTATTAAATACTTTCTTTAATATTTCTCTACCATTTTTTAGAAAAGTCTACTATTTAATCTATCCTCTAAAGAGTGCCTCTTCTAGTGGGAATTTAAAATTTCAAACATTAGTTAACCTTGTGAGATACTAATCTCTTTTACTATACTCAAACATGTTTGTGTGTGTTGACTTTTTTTTTTTTTTTTAACGATATGCGAACATTTTTCAAATAGCATGAGTATTGCTTCTACTAGGCTCACGTCCAAGATCAGCCGTTGAGAGCAACGTGGATCTACGGAAAATTAAAAAAAAAAAAAAAGAACTCTCAAAATATCAAAATCCTAAATTAGTTTTGTTTCTTTTCATAAATTAGGTATTGACTATACTTTATTTTAACAGGAAATCATTGATTTAAGATTTTCAAATTTTGAAAGTATTTTTTTTTTAATTTTTCCCTTGAATCTATCTTCTCTATTTCTTTTTATTGTTTCTTATTTAGCTATCCTATATCAAATATTATTAAATCAAATTTGAGTATTGTCTAATTCAACTTCAGGTAGCTCTTTAGTCAAAAAGTATGGTTGGATATAACTAGATGTAGTTTTTCAAAATACGTTTTTTAAACTCGTACCTAAACCCGCTATCTCATGATTAAACTTTTATAATCCTTCTCATGAAGAGTAATGTCTATTGTATTTCTCTCCCTTCCCTGATAGGCAGCGTCCCTCATAATCTATAAACTATGTCTGTTGGATCAATCTGAACGCTCATAAAAGAGACACATCATGCAACTTTTTAAATTACATATCCACCGTCCATTTTGTTTTAATCTCGACCGTCCTTTCAATTTTACGTTCCTGCAAATCCCTAGAATTGTTTCCTTTCCGGTGTTCCCTTCCAACCCACTCTGACGGAATGCAAGCGCTCATTGTCATCCACCATCGGACCGCCGTAGAGGGAGAGAATGAATCACCATGAGAGAATCGTTGAAGAGTTTCCTGTGGGGGATGCGAGCTCTATGCTGCCTCCAAACTTGTTATTAGAAAGATCAGCTCTTGATGGAGAAAATTCCTAGAAAAATCAGGATCCTACAAGTTGGATATAATCCTGATAAAAACCCAAGATAGCCCCACTTATTGTTGGAAGAAAGTTGAATTAGGCAACATTGAAGCCAGAGACAGATTGAAAGGCCTTGGAGACCAACTCATGGTCGGTGCTGTTTCAGGGAAAATCCACTGAAACAGCAAACAACACCAAAAAATCTAGAATACCAAAAATAGGAGCTGATAACCTTAGCTCCCATGGCCCTTGCTTTTGAAAGATAATAAGTATGTTTCACGATTAAGATTAGTTCTTATACACATGATATAATACTTCTCTCATATTTATCTTATATATCATATTTATCTTATATATCCTAGATCATCATTGAAAAACTGATTTTAAATATTTCAATCATTATTTTAAATAAACACAGTATGAAGCAAGTTCGGGGGAAAGAGAAAGGCTGATTAGTAGTGTTGGTATTATTTGGAGATCACAGTGTGAAACAAAGGCGCTCATTGTCATCCACCATCGGACCTTCGTAGAGGGAGAGAAACACCAACACAGAGATTGCATCATCTTGCTCCCGTTTCTTGAGTCTTTCCTACTAAGAGTTGCAGAAGCTCATCCTCATGCATTTGAGGCGCTCAAGAATCTGATGACGTGGCTCACTATGACCTATTTGATCAACTGGACGGCCACTTTTTGAGAGACGCTGAGGAGATGTGCCGCTAAGGGTATCCGCTTCCTACTCGTACTTGCAATTATGCATCAAAAGTCAAAACATAAGAGAGACCTTTTTATTATTGGAATTTTTTTTAAAAAAAACGATTTAACTTCCTAAATCCTAAATATAAGAATGATTTCGTGTTTATGCACGGAACATACAAGTTATCCTTTGGACAAAAGGTAAAACTGACTTAGTGTTCTTATTTCCCGTTTTTTCCTAAAGAAAATTTTGTGCCACAAAGATTATGGTAATGGTCATGAGTCGAGGCAAAAATATTTTCTTCAAATATGTTTCCATCTAAGTATAAATTGACAAACAGTGTTACAAATATATACAACCAGTGGATCCCTGAAAATTTAAAAATTCACTTGAACTGTTTTAAATTTAAATATCTTCGTCTAAGTATAAAAATTAAAAGAAAATCAATTTCCCCTGTACACTTTGGACAAAGTCCATATAATACAGCTAGCTACTGGTGAATCAACGACGCAACGTTGAGACAATTGCGCGCCATTTTGCCAATCAATTCATTGAAATCAGCCACTGGGGACTCCTTAACGCCCTTAAACGCATCGTCGCATGTCGAAATATCCAAAACGACAGCGCTTAACAGGCTATTGATCGTTTCGATATCGCTCCCCTGAAGTGAATCCAATGCGTTTTGTAGTTTATCCAACGCTTCCTTGTAGTTATCCTTGCACTCAGCTAGCGCAGGAGAATGAGAAGCGTCTTCCAACGACGTCGTTTTACCCGGGGACGAAGAAGACATGTTCGAAACGGCGTCGTGCAACGGCTCAATGCAGGCTTTTATGGAAGATTCGAGCACCGACATTGGGTTCGCGCCGCCGGAGGAAAGCATGGGGGAGACCCTGGAAACGCAGATCTGAGGATAGTCTGTTGAATCGCAGATCGATTTCAGAGCTGGATTAGGGTTAGGGTTTGGTTCAGGCGAAGGGGAGAAATTGCGACTGAGCTTTGGGATTATCGCTCGCTTGAGAATTTCTGCGATGGAACCAGAGAGACTACCTGCAGATGACAAAAGAGGATCCGAATCGGGAGCTATCGAAAATGTTTGAGAAGGATCTGATAATGGAGCAGAGTTGAGGGACGAAGAATCGACGACGGTGTTTCGAGCCGTGCATTGAGGGAGGAGAATGACGCAGAAGAGTATGAGGAAGGAGAAGTCTCTGGTTCTGAACATGGTGGGAGAAGGCGGAATTACGAAACGAAGAGAAAGATGAGGAAGAAGATGATTAATTAGAGATAAT
Organism: Albizia julibrissin; assembly: GCA_037074505.1. Taxonomy (NCBI): domain Eukaryota; kingdom Viridiplantae; phylum Streptophyta; class Magnoliopsida; order Fabales; family Fabaceae; genus Albizia; species Albizia julibrissin. The sequence goes on from CM073489.1 coordinate 24,288,077, forward strand.
AATAATTATTAACTATGAATGAGGGATTTTCATTTACCTACCGTTGGTACGTGGTAAAGAGAAAAAGGGGTTTACTTTATCCAGGAATAGCATAATCTGGACATGGTTTTTCAGAATCTTTGGATTTGGGGGAAATCATAAAAGATAAAAGCTGCTCATGCTTAACATTAACAGCAAGAATATAGGTATACTATAAATATAATTAAGGGTAATATCATGTTGACTTTATAAAATAAAACTTTTAATCATGTGAATTGAAATTGTTATTTGATTGAAATATTTTTAACATGTGCTATCTATAAAAATACTTTAAAAATAATAATTTTAGAATATAAAATTGATTTAAATCATGTTATATATATACACACACATAACCAAAATAAAATTTATGTCTAGCTCATATATTTAACATTTAGGTGGAGTATTACTTTGCAAGTTAAGAGGGACTCAACCAACAAGCTGATGAATAGCATCACCCATAAAAAAAAAAGGAAATATAAATTTGAATTTTGGAAAGTGTATTTCTTAAAAGAGTAGAAATTCATGATTCATATAGACCATCTAAATTATAATTAGAGTTTATATTTACGGCAATACTATAATATATATGGAGTATAATCTTTTAATGATTATATTTTTAATAAAATATAGGGTTAAAGATCAATTTTATTCTGGAAGTTGTCATGGAATGATTTTATCTTAGAAGCTTTTAAAAGAGCAATTTTATCTTAAAAGTGTCAAATTTGGAGCATTTTTTGTTGCCCGTTATTCCAATTAAGTTTTATCATTAGTTGATCAAATATGTTGAGTTGATAGTCCACATGTCACCTAAATCATTTTTGTTTTTGGTTTAGGTGCAAATTTTTGTTTAGAAAGTTTTCACTCATGAGTAATATTGTCCTGAAAGTTTCTAAGTCGTAGAAATTTTACCCTAACTGTTATTCATGTTAAGTTTACCCGTTAGTTGACAAAATATGCTTATTTAGCAATTTTATGTGTCAATGTGTCATCCACTTCAATTTTTTTAAAGTTAACTTTAAGAATAAGTAAATTTTTCTTTTAAAAAAATGTATTTCATCTGAAAAATTTAAGACAATAAAAAAGGTATAAACATCTCGACATTGTTGGAGTACCGCGGCAGAAAGTTTTCAATAGTTTTATTCTCAACAATCTTTTTTCGTGTGTTGTGCATCTTATGATTGAATTTTTTTTTTATTCCTCTTTGACGAATGTGAACTCCTTCATATGTAACTTCTTATTTTTTAATATTGCTTACGCTGCTAACTCAACATATTTGATTAACTAACAATCAAACTTTGTTGTTCCCAAGTACTTTTAAAGTAGAAAATTCAATAAGAATCTATATAACTAAGATGGTGTAATTTGTAAATATAGAACAATTATGTGTATTATAAAAAAACTCACAAGACTGCCGAAATAATAATGAACTTTGAAAAAATCCGAGCCCAACGTACGTTGTCTCCTTAAGACAATTTATTCCCTCTATACGGATGCCCAAGGTTCTCGAACAATTGTCTCCCAGGATAGAACGGATTGCGTCTTCAGAATGATGGCACTATCAGTCAGAAGCCCGAACGAACACAATGATATTGCTTTCAGAATCGCACAGGTTGAGATGATTGCAGAATGCACTATGCAGTATATGAGAAGAGAGGATTGTTTTGAGATTGAGAGTGTGTTTTTTCTTGTCACTAGCACGTCCTATTTATAGTTGACGGAAATTGATCAGATGGACTCGACTCTTGAGGCGAACCGGTGCGTCGTGTGAACATACATACCAAAACGGAGCGAACAGAAGCGAATGGTGCCTCTTTGTTGGAGAACTAGTGTGTCGTGCGAACAGACATATCAGAACGGAGCGAACATAAGCGAATAGTGCCTCTTTGTTGGCAAACTGGTGTGTCGTGCGAACAGACACATTAGAATAGAGCAACCGGACACACCAGAAGACGCACCAGAACGGATGCACTAGTTCGGTCATTCGGTCACACATCCGCTTGGAAAATCACGAAGGAGTATAAAGGAATTAAACGCGATTGTTCAGACAAACTAAAAAAATTATTAATAAAAAATTATTTTTAATCTCACACACGCGCGACCGGCCGAATCGGACGGCGATGACGGCGCGCGTGTGTGGTGGACCAAGGCCCATGTATGTCCTCACTCCTCCACAAAAGTGGATTGGCCCAAGGGCCCATTTTAGAGGTGAGAAGTTGAGTCTTATATACACTTTTGTTTCTCTTGATTTGTCCAATGTGGGACTTTTATCCACACACTATTTTCTCCTTCCTTTTCCCTCTTCTCTTCCAACCTACTTCTTATTCATAACCCATAGAATTATTGTTCAAAATTCCAACAAACTTAACTTATATAACTGTCAGGGTAATATTACTATGATTTGGAAATTTCCGAAGCAAATTTACACCTTAACATATTTGACCAACTATCGATTGTCAGCTGAAAGACATGTAGATTGTCAACTCAGCATATTTGACCAACTACTAATTAAACTTAATTAGAATAACGGTCACGACAAAATTACTTTAAATTTAATACTTCTAAAACAAAATTACCCCATAAAAAACTTTTAAAATAAAATTATCCATCTGTGACGATTTCGGAGGAGTGCAGTTGCATGCAAGGAACTTACCCCATTCGTAGAATCAGCGTTAGTCCATTGCATCGTTCCTTTACTCTATATTGATGGAGTTTGAAAGTAATAGGTTATAGAAGACCCATAATTTAAAGTTACCCTCCTAATGTGGAGAATAACTAATGAATCATTATTGTTTTTTCAAAACATATGACCCCAAAGAAAATATCTTATAAAGATGGAGCTCTATATATTTTGATTTTGTGAGGGCGCTGCTCCTTGAATTTGACGACTACATTTCTAGCATTTTAATTAAGGTGGAGGTGTAAATTTAGTAATGGATAATTTTGTGATGAATATCTATAAGATTTAATTATTTTTAGGTGTAAAAGTAGACATAAACTATTTATTTAGAAGTAGATATAGTAACGCTGTTAAAAATACTTAATTGCTATTACTTCTTGTACTGTAGGTCCCACCAGTTATCTCTCTCTATTATTTTAATATTTTTGTAATGGGAAAATATCACTTAGACCCCATAGAAACAATTTCATTTAAGATAACTCCCAAAAAATTATGAAATTTCACTGTACCCCTTGAGTCAGAACGAAATTAAGTTTTTTTTAGTGAAAAGAAAATAATGACCTTACTTTATTTTTTTCATAAGAGCATTTATAAGATAAATAAGGATATTTACAAGAAAAATAAAGGGATCCAAAGAAAACCAAGCAGTTAACAAAAACATTTTGACTATTAACAAAACAAATAAATGCATTTAATATAAATATTTACAAGACAAATATATGAATGACTAAAATTTTTTAACTCCTTGGATATTCACATGTTTTGTAAATATCTTTATTTATCTTAAAAATATTTATATTTATCTTATAAATATGAAAAAAATAAAGTAAGGCGATTATCGTCTTTTTACTGAAACAACTTAATTTCATTTTGACCCTAGGGGTGTAGTGAAATTTCAGAATTATTTGGAGTTATTTGAAATGAAATTGTTTTTATGAGGTCTAAGTGATATTTTTCTATTAAAAAATATTAAAATAATAGAGAGAGAAGAGTGATAGGTCCCACGGTACAAAAGTAACGATAATTAAATATTTTTAACGGCGTTGCTATATTTATTTTTAAATAAATAGTTTATATTTATTTTTACACTCAAAAAATAATATATATCTATTTTTACACTTAAAATAATTAAATCTTATGGATACCCATTATAAAATTATTAATTACTAAATTTATATAACCAACTTTAATTAATGATTAAAACTTACCCCCAGAAGAATCTTTTCAAACCTGTAGTTTTTTATTTCCTAGTACTTTAGGTTAATTAATTCAATACATGCATGCATGGTCAGATTCGGGGAATCATCAAGTTTTTAGAGCAATAAAGATCAATCGCTTTTCAGCTAGACAGCTACAAATATATATTTTGGACAGCTAGCCAGCCAAAAATATCTTACAGCTGGTGAGCTAGTTCTGGTTAACTAGTACGTAATAGCCAAGCCATTATCTCAAGATTTTTTTTTAAAGAAAAAGATATTTAAATATCATTTTAATTTTTAAAATTCAAAAAAACTTATTAAAACTTATAAAAAATAGAGAAGAGATAGGTGTGAATATGAGTTTTTCATATTTTGATTTAAAGACTAAAATGTCTTTAAAACTCACTTAAAAACTAATTAAATAATTGGATTAACTAAAACAGTAATGTATTTTATAAAAATTGTAATGATTTTAACAAAATGAACAAGTACTGAAAAAATATATAAAATGATTGGTCAAGAGTTGTGTGTAGTAACTAATTGAGTAATGGGATTGACTAAAACAATAATAGTTTTGACAAAATTCGTATTGATTTTAACAAAATCAATAAGTACTGATAAAATGTGTGAAATCATTGGCCAAGAGTTTTGGGTTATGACCAACTGAATAATGGAATTGATTAAAACAGTAATGATTTTGATAAAATTCATAATTGTTTTAACAAAATGTGTGAAATGATTGGATAAGAGTTTTGGGCTGTAACCAATTGAGTAATGAGATTGACTAAAACAATAATGATTTTGACAAAAATTGTAATGGTTTTAAAAAAAAGTGTTAGGTGTTGACAAAATGAGTAAATGCGTTGGCTAATTTTGTTAATGGTATTGACAAATTTATTAATGTTAATGACAAATGCAGTGATGGCATAGACAAAAAATTAGAAATGTTCATGACAACAACTATTATGCAAATGGCTACATAACTTGTGAACATTACTGATTCTACATACACCTAATGCATATAAGTCATCCACCCTAGAGAACATGTCCTTCTCATATACACTACTTATAATAAATTGTCATCATTAACAAAAATAATAATGGTAACGACAAGTATAATATTTGTATTTACAAAAAAACTAGATTATGTATGAAAGTAACTATAATACACGTAAAGTGAACATTTAGAACTTTTAAAATCATTAAGATGCAGTTATTTATAAACTAAACAATTGTTTTGGTTCATCAATTCAACTTTATTCATGTTCTTTTCACCAACAATCTCAATTTCAGGATGATCCATTACTTTATTCTTCTCATTCTCGTTTCTAATTTCATCTTCCTTTTCTTGTTGGGTCATGTAATCCACCATAAAAACGTAATCCCAAGCCATGCCCTTCGATTCAAGCAGAGGCATACTGAATCTTGTGTTTAGAGAGAGAGAGAGAGAGAAAAGATGAAAGAATCAAAATTGTGGAGGAAGCATCTTGGGACTATCATCATCATCTTTCTTGTTGAGCATCCATACCACTATTCATCTTCTCACCATCTTCAATGGAGCGTCCGAACCAAAGGGAGTGAAAGGAGTGTCCATCCATAGTTAACTAAAGAGAGAGAGGGAGATTGTTTTTGGAGGAGAGAAGGCCGTGTTTATGTTATGTTAGGGCAATTTTGTAAAAATATTTAAACTTTAAAAACCTAGATTCCTATATTTTCACCTATATATCATTTTATATGTTTAAGAGACTTTTTGAGGATTTGTTAATTCATGTGGTATTCTTTATCTTTTCCCATTCTTTTTCTTAATTTCATGATCAATATATATATATATATATATATAAAGGGTGACATATACAAACTACTTAATGCAAACGAAAGCTCTATACACAACATAAACATGGAAGCACCATATTATGGATATGGTCTCTGTTACAATCCTGGGTTCAATATATTGGTTACTTTTTATAATGGGTTTGAATTTTCTTATAATCCTTTTTCTCTTTGTTTTTTTAGAATCTCATTTACATCCTCCGATTAAGGAAATAGCTGATTCGGATATCATATTTTATAAAAATATTATTTTAAAAATAAATAAATTATATATATATCCAATCATAAAGCATCTCTTCATTTCAATAATAATTGTGAATTGTGTGATTAATTCTAAGGTCAAGTGAATTTAAAAGGACTTGGGTTCCTTTATAGGATCGGTCGAAGCCTCAAATTTTATTCATTGATAAAAGCAATCATATACTGGGAAAACTATTTGGGGGAAATTATGACTTGTTTGGTTCTATTATCTAATTTTATGTTATATAGTAGAGTAAGTTTTTAGAATAAGTTTTGAAAATTAAAAAAAATCAAAAAATATGTTTGAATCATTATTTTGAAAAACTTATCTTAAATGCATTGTTGTCAAATTTGGTGAATCTCTAAATTGATCTTTTTTATGTTTCTACCTTTTTAAATTGAGTTGAGTCGCTAATAAACTCATGTTAATTGTAAACTCGGTTAAACTCACAAGTTTATAAACTAAGTTTATTATTTTTATCTTTTTAACATACAAAACCGTCTTAGCTCACTCTTAAACTCTTATTAATTTTTTCGATTTGATTGTGTTTAACGGCTTTATATATGAATTGTATAGAAATTTTTTTATTAAATATAATAAATTATGAATGTTGATTGATTTAATTTTAATTATTTAGATTTAAAATATATTTAAATCAAATTGTTATCATTTTTTATATTTTAATTATTTAATTATATACTATTAATATTTATTTAATGATAAAAATAAATTCTTATAAATTTATAATTTAAGTTCAGAATACGAGTTTGTTTAAATTTGCTAGCTAGACAACATAATTTAAATGGTGAGGTGGAGAGTGAAAGAATGAATTTCTATATTTACAAAATTGCCCTCAATGAAAATACAATGTTCTCGGCCTTTTCACTAATTTTATATAATAAAAAGTAATAAAACACCAAAGTTAGGTTTTTATTTTTTGTTTTTCACAACAATTTTAATTTTTTTTTCCTAGAACGCGTCACCAAAAACGCATTTTCAAACAGGTATTTTCTTTACTTTTTCATAATAAAAACATGTTCTGAAAGTAGGAAATCAAACATGCCCTCAATTATTTTGTTCTTATAATTTTGACTTTATTTTAACATAATTCTCAAACTTTAACTTGACGTAATTCATTAATTTGTATAGGTTCAACTGGCTTGTAACTCTTTAACTCCTATAGTTTAGCCATTTAAAATATAATACCTATACTTTAAAAAATAAAATTATATATTTCATGAAACTTAATATAGATTAAAAATATTTTAAAGAGTCAAAATTATAGGAATTGAATTGTAATGAGTTAAAATTTAAGGACCAAATTTCAATTGCACAAAGCAATAAAAATTGGGTTGCAATGAGTCAAATTTTAAAAACTGAATCACAATCGAATCAAAACTATATGATTAAAAGATTAATTTTTTCAAAATTGTGTATAATAATACTCGATAATTTGATTTAGTAATACTAAATATTACTATTATTACTTGATAGTTTTTTTTTTAAAAAAAATTATGGCTTGGAGATCTCTTCATTGATATATGTATATACAACTTACACATGTATAACATCACAATGTACTTTTGCGGAGTGAGCTCCTAAACTCATGGATGTGATCCGATCCGATCAGTATAACATCACAATGTACTTTTACAAGCTGTGTTATATGAACAGAAGCACTCAAATCTAGTGTTGGGAATTCGGGCCAGCCCGAACCCAACAAGCTTAATTATAAACGGGTCGTGCTCAAGTAGGCCCGAATTACTACCAGGCTGCAATTAGCACTGAAAAAAAACTGGACCGGCTGGTTCAACCGGTCCGGTACATGGAATAAACTAGTGAACCGGTCATAACCGGTGGTTCGACCGGTTTGCCTTTTTTTTTAAATACATTTTTTTATTCCTCTACATACTATTTTACATTATTTTTTAGGGAAAAATGAAAGTTTAAAGACCAAGATGAAGAGAAAAGTAAGTAAAAAAAGAACAAATCTAAAAAAAATGATTTTGAGAGGATATAATAATTAATTAATTATAGGAAAGGAGATGTCATTATATAAATATAGGCATCATAACTAATACTAATAGATTTTAAGCATTTTTTGTCTAAAGATCTTTATTTTAATCTATGGAAATTTAAAAATATATTAATATATATATTGCCACTAATAAATTATGATATTTTAATATGACCGGTTTGACCACCGGTTGAACCATTAACCATTAAACAAGTGTTGTGACCGGTTCATTGTCCTACAATTGTTAGGGAAAAATAACTATTTTGCCCTACAATTTTGTGAAATTTTGTAATTTTACCCTTAACAATTGTGTGACACTTTTAAATTAGTAAATGACCTCCAAAAATTTTGAAATTTTTCAGAATAAAAGTAGACATGATAAGCTTTAATTTGATAGGTCATATGGAATTTTATTTGGTCAAAATGACCATTTTGCCCTTACAATTTTCGCAATACTTGAAAAATTGGCAGATTTGTCACTAAACTTTAAAAATTCATATCTAATTGTATAGATATCCAATTGGGGTGGTTTTAAAGCCCATATGACCCTTATTAAGTCTAGTTTTATGAAAAAATATAAAATTTTAGCCAATAGAAACCTCAAAATTCCCAGAATTTTTAGTTTTGAATTATGCTCCAGAAAAATGTTAAATTCGTTGGGAAAAATTCAAAAATTCATTTCTCCTTGTATAAAACTCTCAAAATTCCATATGACCTATTAAATTAAATATTATCATGTTTACTTTTATTCTGAAAAAATTTACGGTTTTGTGGAGGTCATTTACTAATTTAAAAGTGTCACACAATCTGACTGCCTTAATAGGAAATCACATTGACATCAACTTCAACTTGTACACTAAATAACTATGATGATGTGACAAACGAACATTTTACTTCCGTTAGTTGAAAATAGAACCCTGAACTATTTTTTAAGGGTGCAATTTTATCCCTAATGTATTTTAATTGGATCAATGAGCACCCGTACAAACAGAATGCAAACGTCTGTTTCTCACCTGTGTAAAAAAAACAAACTTCCATGGAAGCATTGATAAGTTATTTGGTGCACAAGTTGAAGTTGTTGTCAATGTGATTTCCTGTTGAGACAGTCAGATTGTGTGACATTTTTAAATTAGTAAATGACCTCCAAAAAACCAGAAATTTTTCAGAATAAAAGGAGACATGATAAGATTTAATTTCATAGGTCATATAGAATTTTTGGAGTTTTATATAAGGAGAAATAAATTTTTGAATTTTGGCCAACGAATTTAACATTTTTCTGGAGCAGACTTCAAAAATAAAAATATGGGAATTTTGAGGTTCCTATTGGCTAAAATTTATATTTTTACATAAAACTAGACTTAATAAGGGTCACATAGGCTTTCAAACCACCCCAATTGGATATCTATATAATTAGATATGAATTTTTAAAGTTTGGTGACAAATATGCCAATTTTTCAAGTATTGCGAAAATTGTAAGGTCAAAATGGTCATTTTGACCAAATAAAATTCCATTTTACCTATAATATCTACTTTTATTTTGAAAAATTTCAGAATTTTTAGAGTTCATTTACTAATTTAAAAGTGTCACACAATTGCTAAGGGTAAAATTGCAAAATTTCACAAAATTATAGGGCAAAATGATTATTTTAGTTCTCTTTTTAAATGTTGATGGGTATTTATGCTTTCAGTAAAATAATTTGGTGTTAGGTGCCCTTTTATAAAAAACACATGGGTATTTTTGCCCCATAGCCCTTTTTTTTATTTTTAATTATTTCAATCATATGTTTATAGAAAGCTTGAGATAAACAGCTCGAACAGGCTGGGTGATGCCGTGCATCTAATATTTTATACAAAGTTTTAAAAAATAAATTATGCTAATATTTATTGTTTAATAAATAATATGACTTATTATACATTTTTATTTTATATTAATAATATTGGTAATTAATATAAATATCAAAAAAATATAGAGCAAAATTGCATTTAAGTCCCGAACAAGATAAAATATGACCTAAAGGCCACTTTTAATCTTCAATTTATAGTGAAGTCCATTAAAACATTTAGATAATATATTCCAATTGTGAAATGATAAAAATAACTTATATTCCAATTCTTTTTTTCTATTTAATCAATGAGGTTATTTTCTCTTTTCAAAAATGAAATATAGTATTCAAATGTTCCACAGGAGTTCACTGCAAATTAAAGATTTTAAAAGACTTTGGGTCGTATTTTGTCTTGTTTGAGATTTAAGTGCAATTTACCCAAAAATAATAAAGGAAAAAAGACAAAAAAATATCACTTGAACTTCAAAATCCCAATTTTATTGATTATAAGAATAATAAAATTGACAAAAAAATATAACAATTGACAATCTAATTTTTTTTAGAAATATCTGATTTAATATTTTAAAATTCAAATAGAATTTTTTTTATCTTTTTCTCAATAATAAAATGTCACATTGTTCAGAAATATTCTGAACTCCTCATAAATCGAAGATCTACTCTAAATTAGTGTCGGTCAGAGGATTTCACGACAACGACGGGACAAGAGGCATGATTCACTACATAATTGCTTACACTTCCCATTAAGGTCCTGCAAAAGAAACAATCAAGCAAATTAATTGGGATATAGAGCGGATAATACATATGCTACAAAATAATTCTAAGATTAATAATTTCTTTAATCCCAAAATTACCACTAGCATGAGCATAATCTAACCTTAATTTATTATTTTTATTATTTGTTCTACTCAAAGTATGCAAAAGTGTTAATCCTTGCTCTCTTTTACATATTGTGACCCCATATGCTATTGGAGTTTGCCATGCTATAATATGTTAGGCAACAATAACCAATTTATTTATTTGGATGCTCTCTAAGATAGATTTGCCCCCAAACAACCAATATCCATTATTGTAAGTACAAAATTGTTATTAAATAATGAAATAATGATGTGTGTGTGACAAGAAAAAGAAAAAAAAATACTTCCTTCGATCCTTAATATAAAACATATCTATTTAATTTAATCAGTTTAAAGAAATTAATTAAGTTAGTTAATATGATATATATTTTTAAGTACATTAATTATCTTTTTTTATTCTATTTTCTCCTTAATTATTGTTGATGGACCATAAATAAAAGGAAATGAGAAAAAAGATAGACAAGTTATATTTATAACTAATATAACTATCTAAATATATCTTATATTAAATAGATAGGCATTAGTTACATACTAAAGTACCTTTTGATGGTGCCAAGGCCTCTGTTCCCTACAACAAGAAAGTCTATAGGTATTTTATCAATTGCTTCACATATCTTCTCTCTTGCATCTCCCCAATATATCTTCATCATTATCTGAACCTGTTCATTTTACCAAACATTATTCTCAACAAATCACACATCCTTCTTGAGGAATAAATATAAATCACAATGCTCATATTCTTGCTAATGATAATATCAACATATCTGTTATCTGTATGAGACATACCATGTCAATTTAGAATAAGAAAAGCAATTGTACCTTTTTCTTCTGGTTTGCTGCATTTTTGACAATATCCAGGGTTGGACCTTTGGTTTTCACCCCATATTTTTTCATTATTGTAGGATCAGTAAACTGACTTGCAGGTATCAGAGCTGCATATATTAGATCAGAATCAATAACATCCCACCTTTGATTGTGATAGCCAAATATAGATTCAAACAAAAACAAATAATTATTGGTTAAGGTATAAATTTACGTTGAAAGATTTCGTCATAGAGTAATGTTACCCTGAAAATTTTGTTGGGTTCAATTTTGTCCCAAAAATATTTAAATGGAGTAATATTACCCCTTATTATAACAGTTAATATCAATTTTTTAACTATTAACGTTAGTCTTTTAATAGTATGAGGATAATATTACTACTTTTTAAAATTTTCAATGTGATATTGATATTAAAAAAAATTTTAAGAAAATATTACTTTTCAGTAAAAAATTTCCAACCAAATTTACATCTTAACCTGGTAATTCTAGTAATTCTGGCTTTACCGGCACATTGTCAAGTTGGTGTACATTTCATCATTCGTATGTTTCAAGGTAATTTCAGTGGGAAACGAAATTGATTTCCATGTAACTAATAACTTCTGGCTAAATTGTATCAAATTTTCCTCAATTTTGGATAATGTACATACAAATTCCACTTCCGATTCTTTTAGGATCTTTTTGGCAGGAGGAAAATAGAGGGGAAGGGAGGGGAGGTAAAATTTTTTTAAGTTAGATTTTAAAAAATTGAAGAAGTGGGGTTATATAATTTTAATACAGATAAGATGTAAAATAAAAAAATAAAAAAAATTATCTAAAAAATTTCATAAAAAACACTCCTTCAATATTTTTAAATTCAAGTCATAAAAATTTTCCCTCCCTTCCCTTCCCTTTCAAATCCCTCTTAACAAACAAGACCTTAATCTTTAAAGCTTGGACCATAGATCGTCGCAGAGTTTCAATTTCTTGCAAATGTCGATTTTCTCGCCCAAGCACAACCATGAAAATTTTCCTGAGAAACAAACAGTATGAACAGAGCAAGAGGGAGAGGGAGAGATTAATTACGAGATCCAGTAGTTTCCCAAAGCTGCATCTCGCCGCCCTCGTAGAATTGTTCGGGGAGACAGACGACGAGGATTAGGCTATCTCCGTCGCGAACGGCGTTTTCCACCGCCCATTGGAATGCTAGATCGCCGCACGCCGAGAAATCCACAGCCACTCCCACTCTTCTTCCAGAAACTTCTAGAGCCTTGTCCATGGACGAACGAAGGTAGAGCCTGGCGTTATGAGAGAGATCACTTCTTCGCTTATTGTATTATCAGAAACGTTTCGATTGTTCGATCCTTCGACTTCAAGTTAATGGCGAAGAAAAACACCCAAAATTTGAGGCACAAGAATAGTGAAGACTACGCGATGAGCGCGCGCACTGTTGTGACCTGTGACTAAAATGGAAGGCTCATGTTGCGGGAAACATGTCATTTACAAAATAATAGGCAACATTGACCCGACTCATCTAGACCGTATGGATGGATGAGAAGTTTAAATTTAATTTTTTTATTTTTTTAAAAATTATTTTAATAGATAGAGAATATAAAATAAAAATAATTTTTTAAACTAACAATTTTTTAAAAAATAATTTTTTATTTAAAAATCATGATTTAAAAAATATAATATCTGAATGAGACAAGTTGGCCGTACCCATCTAAAATGCTTCCTACAAAATACTTGTACCAATATAGATTATATGAATATAGAAATTGGTAAAAATAATAAATAGTAAGTAAGAAGTGTAACTTATTATTCAAAATATCCTTATTCATAGAAAGAAAGTGAGTATGTGTCAGAGAGAAGAAGGAGATATTTAATTGATTTAGAGAGACCAACAAAGAATAAATGGAGAAAATTAAAAAGTTATTAAAATATTTTAGATAGGCTTTAAGTATTTCTAATAAATAGGAATGTATCGTCCAAAAAAATTCTCTTATATATAGAATTGGGGAGTATTAATTATTAATAATCAATGTCAAAGCTAAATTATTGAAAAAACTTTGACAAATAATAATAAAAAAAATTTCTTTATAAACATATATAAATAATTTTTAAAACTTGGACAACAAAACATCTATTGTGAATGTAATTTTTGGGAAAATCCCTCTAAAAGACTCTTAATTACCCAAATTCTAAATTAAGTCATTAGATTTAACTACTCCTAAATCAGTTCAAACATTCTAAAATAAGATTTTAGAATTCAATAATTTTATTTTACTATTTCCCGTTTGATTCTCTTTTGATAGCTAATCTCTCTCCCTCATCCACCATTTTTTGTTATTCACTATTTGCAGATCAAATTTGATTTAGAAGCTTGAGAGAATTAATCGATCAAGACTTATGAATAAGTCTCAAGTGAAGGTGAAGCATAAAGGAACTTCATTCAGTACGTCTGACATTGATACGAACACTCAAGAACTAGCCTAGCCTAGCTATAGTGAGGATGAGAATATACAAGGGCAAATGAGTGATATTAATAAAGGGAATTAATCTCTGTAAGTTTTTCTATTGTGATATCAATTGAATTTTTAATTTTGTAATATTGAGATGTAATGTTGATGTTGCAGGGAACAAATGCTGTTTGCCTTTTTTATCCCCGAACAAATGCTTTTTGCTATGTTGATGCAGCTATTTAATGCATTGTCAAGTGAGTGGGAGGTAGAGACCAGGAGAGAGAATCAAATAAAGGGTAATACTAAAAAATTCTAAAATTTTGAAATCTTATTTTAAGATATTTAATCTGATTTATAATTTATTACATTTAATGACCTAATTTCAAATTTAAATAATTTAACCATTTTTTAAAAGAATTTTTCCTTATTTTTATGTTGTTAATTATTTATGCATCTTCTTTACAAATGATTATGGGGCTGTTTGTGATAGCTTTTTTGAATCGGGCTTATCATATAAGTCCGATTCACGTAAATTGAGATAAATCTCCTCCACATATTTATCTCGTAGACCGTGAAAGCACTTCGTAGACCGTAAAAGCTACCTCGTAGACCGTAAATTACAATTCATAAGCATTTATAAAATTTTCATAAGCTATTCCAAACAGCCTCTATATATGTTTGTGTGCACGTGCTCTCCCTTACGTATAAGGGAAAGAGAATAAATTTTTTAGTTCTATTTATAAGATGGGGAAATTTATTTTATATGAATATATAATTTAACCCTTTATTAAACTAATCTATGATCTATTTATAATTTCACTTCATGATTTTGAATTGGAATTGAAAGAAAAAAGTTAAAAAAAAAAGTTTTAAAATAGTTGGATGCTAGGAAATGACGCAGAATTCTAGCCTATATAATATTACTACGGTGAGAAATGTTTTCTCAGTGTTCATTGTTCTGCCAGTCTAATAATTGATTTAAGATAATTACACTTTGCTTAAACCGGATCAAAGCAATAATATAAAGCAAAATTGAGTGATTATTTCTCAGAAACACTTTTGATCTCGTTTCTGCAATTATATATACTTGGCCCCAAAAACGAAAAAATCTCATTCTTAAACAAAATGCACTACAAGGGGAGCACAACGAATCCGATTTTGTTGTTGTACTGGGAGTCCTGTTTCCGTAAGCAATCACAAGTAATATATATAAATTCTGCTTCTGCTTCGTTTCTTATTTCTCTTCATCTTCATCTCAAAGCTTTCACAGATTCCTTGAGTGGCTTCGGCCACTATCCTGAATTTATACTTTCTTTGGAACTTTATGTGCCTCCAGCTTCCTCCGAAACCCTAGCGAGGTGGTTTTCTTCTCACAGCGACGCTCTAAATCGGCGAATTCCCGATGGCATTGTGGTGGTCCGTGCTCGTTTTGGCATTTGCTTATGCCATCTGTAGGTTCCTCTTCATGCTCATTCCTCCCAAAGTTCCTTCCATAGACGTCGATGCTTCCGATGGTACTTTCACTATCACTCTCTTTCTCTCTGGTCACACCTGTGCGATGTGTTGTAATGTGAATTTTGATGGTTACAGTGTTGGATGATGGAAATCAAGCGCAGGAGAATAGCTTTATATATGTGAGTCTTATTTTTAATTTGATAACCGTCTTCACTGATCGTTCGCTCTGTATCTGCATTTTGCTTGATCTGTTTTTTAATGATAAATTTGAGTTGAGTTTATTGTCAGTGGATGTTATGTGACTGGTATAAGTTCGGTCAACTAATCAGTGTATATTACGAACTAACTTCTTTTCAATATACCTCTGAACATTATTACTTGAGGTTTGTTGAAGATGCTCTAATACGGAGAGTCTGGCCTATCACGTCTAGTTCAGGTACCTCCGAGGGGACAAACGCAGCAATCAGGCAGGAAAGTTCAATGCTATGAACCTGCAACAATGAAATACTTGGGATATGTTCCGTCACTGACACCTACTGAGGTTGGTGAACCAATGCATTTTATCAATGGATAAATGCTTATAATTTACGATGAGGTTTCTTTTATATTTACTAGTTTTTATTTATTTAAGTTTGATGTAAGAAATGAGTAAGTTTTATATGTTAATATAGCTAGACATTGATATAAGTGACTTAGAATGTATAAGTTCATCATTGTTGATAAACTAGTTACATAAGAAATACATTGGCTATGGAAGGAAAGTTGACTTGCCATAGTTTCTGGCTAAACACGTGTGCTAAATTTTTCATTCATACATTTTGCATTATGGTTTATGTTGAAGTTCAAATTCAATAATATTCCGTTATTTTATATGTTTATTGTTCATACAACTAGACTTTAGTACCTTTTGCTTAAGTTGGCCTTATTCTAGTTCCCCGTGGACTTTTGTTTTGAAGTTGACCTTATTCTGGTTCCCTGTTGACTTTTGTTGTTTACAAAATGTCTCGTATGCTTTTGATATGCAAATTATCTGATTGTATGGACCTTCTTAGATATCTCATAGCAGCCAATCCATCCTCTTATATCCTTCCATATAGGAACATTGATGACAAATGACAATTTACACAAAGTGATGAGGAGAAGAAATATTGATTCACCAGATCCAGATGTTATGAACCATCATAAGCTATTTTGCTATTTTTGATTAAATTTATACTAACATTCAAAGAAATTTACTTGGATTATTTTGCATGTATGGAAAGGTCAAGGAGCAGGTGGCCAAGGTGAGGAAGGCACAGAAAATGTGGGCAAAAACCAGCTTCAAGCAAAGACGTCAGTTTTTGCGTATACTCTTGCAGTATATAATCAGGCATCAAGCACTTATATGCGAGTAAGAGCCTTTTATCCATGGTTGTAGAAATAAGATTTGGTGAAAAACCCTGCCGAAATATTACAGAAATGAAGTTGGCCTTCATGTAAAAATATCAGAATCTAAGAGCACATACAGAACTACATTGTTGGTTGTCATATTTTGGAAAACATGCATACATTAATAAATTCCCTTTTATTTTATTTTTTTAAAAGTTCATTTGCTCTAAAATTTGTAAATTATGGATTTCTTTTGATAACAAATTGGACATATTTTAACTCTAGTTTTTGTTAGAATATCTTCACGTGATACGGGAAAGACAATGGTGGATGCTTCTTTAGGAGAAATAATGACAACATGTGAGAAGATCAATTGGCTACTGTCAGAGGGTGAGAAATGGCTTAAACCTGAATACAGGTATGTGCTTCAACTATTTTATTTTGTATTTGATATTATATTTCCTTGTTTTGTTAAGACTATTAAATACTGTAGTTGATTTTTTCCTTTGCATAAGTTGGCTTTGGTCACGGTGGATGATTTGCCTTAGTATCTGGTTTTACTTATTTTATACCTCTTACAGACATAAAAAGTTTTTTTCCATCTTGTGAATGTGTGTGTATTTAATATTAATATTTCCAATGGAAAGTTGCAGATTGAGTTCAATTCCATGTAGTGCTTCATATGGCTATTAATTTTGCAGATCTTCTGGACGTTCAATGATTCATAAAAGAGCTAGAGTGGAATTTCACCCCCTTGGTGTTATTGGTGCTATTGTTTCATGGAATTATCCTTTTCACAACATTTTCAATCCAATGCTGGCAGCACTCTTTTCTGGAAATGGTATTGTGATTAAGGTATCCAATTTTGAACTACCTGCTTATCCAAAATTTTCTCCATGATTGTATTCTTTCTTTTTAGACTTTATTATCTATTTTGGTAGTATTACAGGAATTAGGCAACATCCCATTGCAAACTGATATTTTACGTACAATCTTGGTATATAGGGGTTATTTTATTCCATTACAAGGTGAAAAACTGCAAATAAATAATTGAAACTCTTAGAAAGTTGGAATTCCTACTTGAATACCATGACTTCTATGTTTAGGTTTCTTGCATTGAATGGAAACCATGTTCTTCTGGTTGTAGATCTCAGAACATGCAAGTTGGTCTGGATGCTTTTATTTCCGGATCATCCAATCAGCCCTTGCTGCCATAGGTGCTCCAGAGGATCTCGTTGAGGTGATAACAGGGTATAGCCTTCTCACCTTTCCTTTTTCCTTTATTCTGTGGTATTTTTGTTTCTTTGGCATCAATCAGACATTTCTTACCAGGTTTGCGGAGACAGGAGAAGCATTGGTCTCATCTGTGGATAAAGTCATATTTGTTGGATCACCTGGTGTTGGTAAGATGGTATGATTACTCTGGCCAATGGATGGCTTCACCCTATCTCTTTTCTGAATTGAATCTTATTTTCCATAATTTCATTTTTGATCCTGGAAAATAGCTTCTGATATTAAATATATTGGACACAGATTCTGATAAGGAAAATTCTTCTCAACCTTAAGCTGTATTCTATCTCTGATCTAGGATGTCCCTCATGAGCTAAATCTGCTCATGGGGATACATGTGAATTCTCTTATTTTTAAAATATTCTTCATTATTCATCTTAAGGTGGCGTCTACTCTACTAGTTTCTAAATAACCTTTTAGCTCTATTTACATCCTACATTTGTGCAGATAATGAGAAATGCTGCTGACACACTGATACCAGTAACTCTAGAGCTTGGTGGAAAAGATGCATTTATTGTGTGTGAAGATGTAGATGTGGACCATGTATGTATGAATCCTCTCACACCTTGTGATTCCCTGAAGGCTTGGACCTCACAGTTGACCCTTCATTTGGCGAATTGTTTTTTAATCGCTTATCCAATCTTTATTTTTCAGTGCCATGATTTTAACATGTAATTGATCTGCTGAATATAGGTAGCACAAATTGCTGTCAGAGCTGTCCTGCAGTCAAGTGGACAAAATTGTGCTGGGGCTGAGCGATTTTATGTCCACAGGGATGTCTATGCATCTTTTGTCAGTAAAGTGACCAAAATCATAAAATCCGTTACATCCGTAAGTGTTTCTTAAGACACTGTAAAATGTTATGTGAGCTTCTAATACATCAATCACTTGTGTTTGCACTTGATTCTCACCGAGTTCTTACTTTTCAGATTTTTTTTTTACATCTCTTGTTTATTATCAAATTCAGTATAACATACATGTGATTCAGGATGTCACATCATCCTCTATTTATGTTGTACTTCTGCATGACTTCATCTTTTGTTGTTTTATTTTCTGTGTTTTCCCTCTATTTTCAATCCCTTACATAGCTTTGGATGATTTCTGATTTAAGTGATTGGCCCTAATTAATTAATTTCAAGTTTAGGAGTAAATTGTGCTTGTTCTTCAAATGTCAGATAATTCAAATTTTTGGTCAACATCATGCAGGGCCCACCACTTGCTGGAAAGTATGATATGGGAGCTCTATGCATGCATGAGCATTCTGAAAGGCTTGAAACCCTTGTTAATGATGCTTTAGACAAAGGAGCTGAAATTGTTGCCCGAGGAAGTTTTGGCCATATTGGTGAAGATGCAGTTGATCAGTTTTTCCCTCCGACTGTGATTGTAAATGTGAATCATTCAATGAGATTGATGCAGGAAGAGGTATCAACTAGCAGAATTCATTATTATGTCTTCTTCTTTTTATTTTTCCATTTTTATTATTTTTATGCTGTTTTGTTGAATTTGAGAATTTGCTTTCTGTACAAAATTTCTGGCAAATGTCTACTTGAATCATCTGTGCATTTGAATGACATGTAGGCATTTGGACCAATCATGCCAATAATGAAATTTAGCTCTGATGAGGAGGCTATCAAGCTCGCAAATGATTCAAAATATGGGCTTGGCTGTGCTGTTTTCTCAGGAAATCAAACCCGGGCTAGAGAGATAGCTTCACAGATACATTGTGGAGTGGCCGCAGTTAACGATTTTGCTGCAACATACATGTGTCAGGTAAATTTTATATATGTTAAATTTCCATTTCTCTGCCTCTTAGTGGATGAGGGATTACTAGCAATGATATTATTTTTGTTTTTCTTTCCTTTTTTTCTTTTAGCTGAATTCAATACCCAGCTACTCGTGAGCAAAGTGTTTACTATTTATGATGTAACAAATGAGTTGACTTATGTTATATTCATGGACAAAGTAGAGTATTTAAACACATTTGATTCTTGGAACATGAATAATAACTTCAAAGTTCTATATATAATGTAACTGAAGTATTAAGTAGAATTGGCTGTTGTCATCGTTGTTATTGTAATTATGCAGTTCTATTTGCTAACCTCCCAGGAGAGGATCCATGTATATTACTTTCCACTGGATTAATGATGCATTATGATTTTTCAGTCCCTGCCGTTTGGAGGTGTGAAACATAGCGGATTTGGAAGATTTGGTGGTCTGGAGGGACTGCGAGCGTGCTGCCTCGTAAAATCAGTTGTAGAGGATCGATGGTGGCCACTTATCAAAACTAAGATACCCAAGCCTATCCAGGTCAGTCTGGAAAAACATTTTTGTCAGAACAAGTTTGTTTCTCACCTTAAATACTAATTGAGATGGCCTCTTTTTCCCACAGTATCCCGTTGCCGAGAATGGATTTGAATTTCAAGAGTCACTTGTTGAAGCACTTTATGGTCTCAGCATATGGGACCGATTGCGGGCATTGGTGAATGTTTTGAAAATGCTTACTGAGCAAAACTCTCCCAGTGGCAGTAAGAAATTGAAGGATTGACTACGCCAAGTGGGGTAACATCCTCCAATGAAATAGTATTTTCATTTTCAAATAACCGGGGATCTTTCAACCACTAGTTTTATCTGCGAGTACAAATTTAGTCACTATGTCCTTGGCTCTGCCATTCTTACTGCACAAATTTGCCACTTATGGTACAGTTTCCTGATGAATGTTAATAGGATCATTCATGTCACTTCGCATGTTAATGAAAATCGAGAAAAGTTGCTATGAAAACTAACTAGTTGCGTGTTAATGTTAGTAAAATTTAAGAGCAAAATGTTTTTTTTTTGGATGCTGATTCTTGTAAGTGGCAACTATGATGGAGGCTAATTGGATCCTTAGGTTGTGTTTGGTTTTTTTTTTTGGGATGTTACCTTATTTAGTTTGTCAGAAAGGGAGAAGTGAAGGAAATCCTTAGGATAAAATAAAGAGAGGGAAGGGAATTTAATTCAAAATTTTCCCTCCCTTTTCTTCTCCTCCCTTCCAACCAAACACAACCTTAGTTGCTGAGAATGAGTGACCTACCTTTTTTAATTGACTGCCTCAATTTTCCACGGAGTAAATTGAGGGGATCTGGATGTTGAATTGGAGACCTGGTAGACATTAACCAATTCATCAGTTGCAATGTCTTGTGTGTTGTGTCTCCATACAGCATAAAGATCACGTAACAAGTGAAAACAAATTCATCATAAGTACTTATGAATCGTAATTTACGGAATATGAGGTAACTTTTACGGTCTACGAGGTAGCTTTTACAGTCTACGAGGTAAATATGTGGAGGGGGTTTATCTCGATTTACGTAAATCGGGCTTATAAAATAAATCAAGCTAAAACAAACATACCAATACTTCATTGTTTCGCTATCTGTCAGCTAAAGCTGAGAGTTTGTGTGTGTGTGTGTGTGTGTTTTTTTTTTTTTTTTTTTGGGAGTTTTCGAGTTAGTTTGGGCTGCAAGATTCTCGACTGGATATGGTAGAGGTTGCATTGCATTGATTTGTCCAAAATCGGGAATGTAACGGGATGGGTTTGTTTTGTCTTTCAATATGAAGCTGGAGTCACATCCTGAAAAGATATCAAGAAATTAATACCGCGTAATTTTGTGTCTGTACATATATATATATTTTTTATTATGGGTGTTCTCAAACCACTTAGAACTTGAAACTAATAGTTTTTGAGATTTAGAGTGCAAAGGGTTTGTTTCTCTCAATAAGTGAGTTTCTTGAAATTTGAACTTGTATTTTACTTAGGGAGATAAGGTTATTTAACCCCAACCAGCTTGTGGATATGTAAAACCGGCAAAATCACTTTATCGTGTTTTTTTAAAAAGTAAAATTTCCGATTTGAAGGGGGTGAGTCAGCAAATTGTTTTTGGTATCTTCATTTTAACAGAGCAATTTAATATTTAAAACTAAAAGGAACATATTGGGCCGCAAAATGTACATAGGCGGTAGCCTAGTGCAAATTGAGATTCCTGAATTTGCAATTGTCTAAATCAATATTTTACAACCTTTTTTCAAAAAACAATTATCAGGGATCTAACTAAATTAATTTGATCCTTTGGGATTTAGGGCCTGTTTGGAATCTCGTTAGAATGGGAAAAAAAGCTCATTTCGAGGTAAAAGTCCATTTGATATCTGCAGACACGTTTGTGAACACATTAGCTTTCAATAGGCTTTTAGAAAAAAAAACTACTTTTTTTAGGAGCTCATTGAAGTAACTTCTGGCTTTTTTTCACTGGGTTTAGAAAAAAAAGCCACTTCTCCTATTATTAATCCAAACACAAATCACATTAACAATATGAATTTTTTTTCCATTTGACTTCTACAAAAACCACATTAAAAAAAACCACTTTTTCACTGTGTTCCCAAACACAGGCACTTAACAGGCATTCATTCTCCCCATATTGTAGATCTACTGTCAACTGGTGAGTTTTTTTTTGGCCAATTACTATCAAGTGCTGAGTCATAGCAAAAATGAAATGACACTAATTTTTATAAACGTGCCCCAAAAAAAAAAAAGCCAACAAGGATATTTCGTTCATAATCTACAGTCATCACATAATATGATAAGAAATAGATAACTACATGAATAATGAACGAGCAACAGTCTATTCATACACTTCGTCCAAGTTTCCAAAATCTATCAGGAGCAGCAGTTGCCGCAATTGCTGTGGGGGTCTACTCGTCTAGTCCACTGGACATAATCCCTTTAATGAAGCATTGGCTAACCAATCAATTACTAAGTTTGCTTCTCTTTGGAACAAACTGAAAAGAGCAGTTTCTTCCAAAATTCCTTATCACAATGATATTTTTCAAAATAATAATATCACACATCCAGTTTGGGGAAGATCCCCCTTCCTGCAAACATTTAAGCAGAGGCTTACAAGCTGACTCAAAAATAACATCCCCTAATTGATTATCAAAAGCCTTGCACGGCCAGACACTCCCCCATGAAAGCCGTATAGAGATATGTTACATTCAATTTTGTGGTGGGGGAATTTTTGTCAAAAAACGTTTTGTTTTTGTGGAAGGGAAGAAAGTGGGACATTCTTGGGAGGCATCTAAAAACGTGTTTGGAAATTCTGTTTTCAATCAGGCTTATTTTATAAGTCTGATTTACATAAATCGAGATAAATCTCTTCCACATATTTATCTCGTAGACCGTAAAAGTAACCTCGTAAAATATAAAAGTTACTTCGTATTCCGTGAATCACGATTTATAAACACTTATGAAGTTTTTATAAGCTAATCCAAACGAGCCATCAAACTGTAATGAATAGTAGTGGGGTACTCAACCGTCATAGTGGGGAACCTAAAAGCCTATAGCTTTCATGCTACTGTCCTCTTAACAATTCTCATTTTACCGGGAATTTTTTTTTTCTGAAATAAAAAATACAATTTTCTATTTTCCCTCCAATTTTTGACACACTTTTTTTTTTAATGTAATATTTCCCTGTAAGAAATGAACGCATGATAAAATAGTTTAGTTAATGGATATCAATGCCTTTTTGCGAATAAAATAAGTGAATATGAGATGAGATGAGTGTATGCTTTCTTAGCCAATCACCAACAATTCATTTATGAATCGATGAATGATTGCTAAGAGGTGTCTTCTGGGTGTACCAGTGGGCGCATTTTGTAGCAGCTTTATTTGCTCATATGACATGACATGATATGATAGGAAAGCACCAGAAGAATTGGGGTAATTTCAACCTTTTATATGATTGGCAATCAATAAATAAGTGTTTATTTAGATTAGTATTAGAAACTGATTTTTTAACGTGATTTACGGTTTACAAAGTTAGTATATGAAATGAGTTTTATATCGACTTATGTGAATATATTTTTTAAATATGAACCCAAAGATGTCACAAGGCTCCGAGATAATCAATTAGAAGAATAATAAAAAAAGAATTGTGAAATTATCAAGTTTTGTTATCAATATTTTTTTTAGTAATAAATTTAATTTGAGATTTTATAATTATAATTTTTTTTATCATTTTACCTAATCAATATTGTCCCATAATTTTTTTTTTCATTTTTTTTTAAAGTTAGCAGAGACATGGCCTTACAATGTGTCACTAGATTATAAGTTTGTCGAGCAACAATCAATTATACTACTCAATTCCGTTCTTGGACACCGCTTTAGCAAAGAACTAGTGAAAATTATACATAGCGTAAAAGGCAGAAAAATATCCATGAAACATATGCAGATTTTTATCTAGGAGGACTTCAAAATGGCCTAATTACTCTAAAGTCTTGTAGGGACTAATTTGAGGTTAAGTTTGGAAGTCAGACTACTTACATATCTTTCATTTGAAATCAGAAAAAACAAAATGACAACATTATTATGTTCAAGACACTCAAACTAAACATGGACACATTTTTTTAGTGAGATTTGAATTTTAATTGACTACATGGGCTAGCCTTTTTCACTAAATCCATTAATTAAGAGGTTAAACTAGTAGGTTTGTTTGGTAAGTATAAGCCCGATTTATATAAATTGAGATAAAACTCCTCTACATATTTACTTCGTAGACCATAAAAGGTACCTTGTATTCTGTAAATCACGATTGAAAAATATTTATAGAGACTATCCAAATATACCAATATGTTGGATTAAGGATTTTAAATTTCAAGGAAGCCTTGAATTACATCAAAAGATCATAAGATAGGAAACATTTGGCGTTTAACATAATTGTAAGACATTAGAAGAATTTTTACATACAATCATACGATTAAAAACTTTAAAAATATTTTTTTAATTATTATTTATTATGTATAAGATAAGTATAATATTTTTTTTGTCTCACCTTATGTAAATATGCTTGTAATAAGCAACATAAAAAAAACCACTCATACGTCATGGCTTGCTCAACATGCACATGATATATATGCCTAGGTTTTCGGCTTATATTTTGCCTCTTCCCACATATTAAGAAGAAAAGACTGTATAAATAATAATCTCCCAGTATTTAATATATGAGTTGAATAGCTAATTTTTAGTTACTAAAAAGTTAGTTAAATTAGTTATTTATAACAAATATATGTTTGTTTTTTTTCTAAAAACATGCTCTTTAATAATTTACATTATAATTATAATTTGATGGAAACCCCATGATATATGTGACCAATAAGAAGAGAGTTTGGGAAACATTTATAAATATAATATAAAAAGTAAATTAACGTCTTATATTTAGAATCAAATTGAATCTTTCAATTAGTTCTTATATTGAAGATACAACGAGGAAGTATCATTTTATGTGGCTTACTACTTAATAAAAGAATTGATAACAAAAATGGGAGGAACTTCTCTCTTTTACTTTCTCATCCTTTTCTTCTTTTTTACCCCTTCTTCATCATTGAATTAAGATTTAAAGATCTAAATTTAATATTTCATAAAAAATATTAGTATAGTAAAAAAGACGACCGAGTATACAAAATTCTTATTAGATTCTAAGAGGAATAGATTTATGCAGAGTTACCCACCAATGAAGAGGACCGTTTCCAGTTAAAAAATATATATCAGTATAGTTTTATATAAAAATTATGCAACCTTTTTAGTAGGAGTTACCACGGCGGGCCATGGCAACTTGACCACCTCCCCATGTGGGGTCAATGGTTAGGGTTGAAGTTGATGTCATGTTCCATGCTCCCTACTTAGATTGTTCACCCCATGCACATGTGAATTTCACATGGGGTTGTTCACATCCAAATTCAAATTCTTAAAATGTTGCATTTATTTGTCTATATTTAAAAATAAAAATATTATTAAAAAGGAATATTAAAAAAAGGTTGATATTATTTTAAGGGTAAATATGCAAATTTGCCACTAATATTTTCATTCAAGAGTGTTGGAAATTTGAAAGTTTTTAGGGTTTAATAATGTCTTGGAAGTTTTCAAATCACAACAAAACCGCCTCCATCTAGATCCAGCATTGATGTTAAATTTAACCTTTAATTAATCAAATATATTGAGCTAACAGGTCCACATGACATCTACTTATAATTTTGGTTAAGGTGAACATTTCTCAAAAGTTGTTACTTGTGAGTGTTGAGTATCCAAAAATATTTTTGGGTTCAATGCTGTCTAAAAGTTTCTAAATTTTAGCAATGTCAACCCTGCTGTTATCTCGGTTAAGTTTAATTGTTAGTTGACTAAATATACTAAACTGACAAATTCATATGTCATCTATTTCATTTTTCTCAAATAATGGTGTAGCACTAGTTGCGAGAAAATCATTGTTTCTATGCTTTTCGAGAGGTTGCACATGGTTTTTCCTAAAACCGACCTGTCATTTATACCTTTCAAGAATTCTTATGAGTTTTCCCTTGTATATGCTATCTTCTACTACTCCAATACTAAAAATACTAAACATAAGGCCTAGTTTATAGTAAAAATAGCACTTCAAACTAGATCTCACATTTAGGATTCGATAAGTATAATTTGTCTACTATGCTTTTGTGTTTAGAAAATGTACCAAACTGAGAGTAAATAGCATTGAGGTTAATGAAGTGATAAATCAAGCTAACAGATGCAAAGGAAGAGTTGTTCTTTTGCGGGAGAAATGATGTTGGGGTTCTGAACCTAGCATGGAGTGGATGATTTGGGAAAAAATAAAGTGGATGTAATGTGAAATTATTAGTCCAACATATTTAATCAACTAATGATTAAATCTAACTTAAATAATAATTAGGGCAAAACTTCGAGGTAACACTACTAAAAAAACTTTCGGATACTCAATTCCCGCACATGAATAAAAATTTCTTAGACAAATTTTCACCTTGACCCAACAAAAGTGAACAAGAAGATAACACATATACCTACATGTTCAACAAATTTAGTCAAATAATAATTAAATTTAATCTCGATAATTATAGAAGCGGCTTTGTTACGATTTGGAAACTTAAGGAGTGAAATTAAATTCAAAAAAATTCTAGATACTGAGCTCTTCTGAACGACAGCTTCCGAGACAAATTTGCATCTTAATCCTTATTTTAATTGTAGTTCATTTAAATTCAAAAATAAAAATAATAAAGTATAAAAAATTTAATTGTTTAAACTAAATTTAAGTAATTCATCCAAGATGTGAGAGCAACGCATCAACTCTCAAAGCTACTACCATTCACACACTAGCTTTCATCGTTGCTCCTTTAATTCGCATTAATTTTTAAATCCTATGTTTTTTTTAAAAAAATCTTAATTATGTATTTTATATGAAATTTTAAATGAATTGTGCTATTTAGAGAAAATAAGTTGGATGATTTAATATAATTTATATATCTATATATAATTTAAAAATCTTTACAAGTCATACTATATTCATCGGTCATGAATAATATGACCCAGTTTTAAAATTTTGTATATCACACATATCCAATGTTGATAAATTGATGGTGTTACATATTTATATATATAGTCATATTTATAATGTTGCATACCTTAATGGACATCACCCGTGGATAGAACCATGGGATGCCTTTTTAACTATGAAAACATTTGTAAATAAAAATTCAATGTCAAATTATGAATCATAAAAAGAAGGTAGCTTTGGGATGATCATCATTGTCTCAAGTTGAAGAAGGACAAAGTGATCATGAGCTCATTGACTTTTTCATAGTATCATTAATGAAACAACCCTAAATCTAGAGCCGGTCATACGTGTTTAATTAGTGGGTTCAACCTATGATTCTCTTAGGGTTGAGAGTTTTCCATATCATAAAAGTGTGGCAGCACAGGCTCATACCATTTGGCAGCTTGGTGGTTGGTAGGTTGGCCTGCATATTTTTTTAATTTTTTTTTAGTATGTTAATGTCACAAAACCTATAAGTCCCACACTCCTACCTTAATACCTCTCAATTTCAAAGGGAAAAAATATCAGCCTCCTTTCTTCTCCTTTAAACCAAATTATTATATTTTGATTGTTTGGGGATGATTTGATTTTTTTGTTTGTAAATTTTGAAAATTTTAATAACTTTATTTCTTGAATTGTGAGTTATATTTTTAAATTTTTATAAATAGAATGATTAATGTTAAGAAGGAAAATTTGATGACTCATATATATGTTTCAAACTTTTAGGCATCTTAAGAAAGTAAGAGAAAAATATTTTTCTTTTTTTTTTTTTTAAAAAGCGAGCCTGCAAGCTATCCCCCCAACCAACAATTACGGGTTAGGGTTAGAATTTTGCCAGCCCACAAAAGTGTAGGCCACACAGGCCCGTACCATCTAGCCCGTAGGTTGATGCGGGCTGGCTTGCATCCCCAGCTCTACCTGAATCTATGGATTTTATAACCAATATGTTAATATAATTCAATATGAAATTTTGTATAAAATTTATATCCAAATCACATTAACACAAATATACAATTTATGTTTTAAATTTTTGGAATATAAAAAAAACATGAAGGTTACATTAATGATAAATTTTGTATTATATTTTTGGGTTAATATCATTGTTGGTCCTTACAATTTGATTGAAATTTAGTTTTGATCACCATAGTTTTAAATCATGGTTTTTGATCTTAATAATTAATAGTTTCATAAGGACTTGTTCTGAGTTAACAATATTAAGTAGAGGGACAAAAACTAAAGCTCATTAAAAGTACAAGGAACCAATATAAAAATCGTCACGCACCTATACTTTTAATGAGTTTCGTTTTGGTACATGTGCTTTTGATGAATTTTAGTTTTAGTCTCTATACTTAACTGTGTTAGTTAACGCCGTTAAACTCATACCAAATTCTTAATTATAAAGCTATAAAGACAAAAAACTATTATTTGAAATTACAGGGATTTAAACCAAAATTCAATCAAACTTCAAAGACTAACAATAATATTAACATGGTATTCTTTTGTATTAAGAGTTTGAATTTTTATCCCTACCTTTATGTTCCCTACTTTTATCATTTGAGCAACTAGCAAATTTGTATTATATTTTTAAGGGTTAAGGGGCTTAAATATCCTGAAAGTTTTTATATATGGGCATTGGGCATCTGAAAATTTTTGAGAGGACAAATGTGCCCTAGAATTTTCAAAAACAGGGTAATGTTGCCCCTCCGTTAACTCTATCTAAAGGTCAATGTTTGTTGACAAAAAATGTAGAGGTGATATGTCTATGTGGCATCCACCCCACCCTTATTTTATCCACTTTAGTCATCAATTTTTTTTGTTGGATTTTTTTTTGGTCAAATTCGCTTCCTTAGCCTCCCAAATTAATCAAATTAGTTTAAAAAAAATATGATGTAAACAAAAGAAGTGTGGGATGGGTGCCAAATAGACATGTCACCTCTACATTTTTAGTCAACAAACGTTGACCGTTAGTGTTGGTTAACGGAAGGGACAACATTACCTTGCTTTTTAGAACTAGCGGGGCACATTTGTCCCCTAAAAAAATTTTAGGTGTCCAATGTCCATATATAAAAACTTTTGGAGTATCCGTTAACCCTATTACTCACTATGGCAGGGCTCCCATTTGAATTTGTTGATTTATAGTGTGTTTGGATGTTAAAACCAAACCATGGTTTGGGTAAAAAACATCCAAATACTAATAAAAAAATAAAAAGCACTTTTTTGCCAAAACCATGGTTTTGGAGAAGCCAATATTTTCTATTTTTTGTATGTGGGTCTCACTTCATTTTCCCTCTTTCATTTCTTCTATTTGCATCCCCATGTTCCCATTTTTTTTCCAAATACTTATTGTAAAAAAATTATTGTGTGGTTCTTTTTAAAGAATCATTATTCATGTCAAAATTTATTATTATCTTTAGTCTTAAATATAAGATAAATTTAACTTTCTTCAAGAGATTAAAAAACTAATTAAATTATTTTAGAGTATTTATATTTTAATTTCCCCCCCAAACTAATTAATTTGAATAATAAACTTATATGTAATTTAAGGATACAAAATATATGATATGATTAAGTAATTTATTTGGCTTCTTTAATCTTTAAAAAAATCAATTCTATCTTATATTTAAGACCGGAGGGATTATATATTTCAATCTAAAATATAGTATTATTTTGAATAATTACTATATATAACTGTTTTGTATAATTTATTAATACATATATGTTTGAGCTATTTTTTATGATTTTATATAATTTCCCAATATTATAATTTTATTTTTTTAGGAAAATTTATTTAATTTTAGGTATTATTATGAAATTTAATGTTAAAAATATTTAAAATAAAATATTATCTTTTTATATGTAATTATCACAAAAACTAATGTCCTTTTTGGTAATTTGACCGTTAAAAAAGTGATTCTTAACACAATACCCAAACACTCTCATTTATCAAAATCATTTGTTTCCTATGATATATATATATGTTTGATTTTTTTTATGTTAGATAATTGATTAATGTTATAATTTTTAATTTTTCAGATAAATTTATGTCATTTTTTGTATTTATTATGAATTTTTATATTAAATAATACATAAAATATAATCTTATCATTTATATGTAATTATCACAAAAGCTAATGTCCTTTTCAGTAATTTGACCATGAAAAAAGTTACTCTGATCAAAATATCTAAACACTCTCATTTATCAAAATCACTTTTTTTCACATAATCTATTATGTTAGAATCTATTCTCAAAAAATCACTTTTTTCATTTTTTTTCTATTAACTATTCTCAAAAGCTGATTCAAAATACACCCTTAATACAATCAAAACGCACAAACATATCAACGACGGGTTTAAACCCGAGATATACATAATTATAATAAAATATGTCAATGGCTAACTGTCCCATTAATAACGCGATCCTCCATGTTTGAAGCAAGTCCTTGACTTGAATATGATGTTGACATATGTTTGCATGTCTCTGAGTGTTTTTATTTTGATCTTATGAAGATGATAAAATAAAGTAGGAAAAATGACATTTAAGATCACTCCAGGAAATTAATTACATTTAGGACCGCCAAATTTTGAAATTATATAGAAGAATCAAAGTTTGAAAAAAAAAAGCTAAAAAAACTCTTATGTAGTCGGAACTCACTAACAGATTTTGAAGAATTTTAATAGAGGATCATTGATGAGACATAATATAAAATCAGGTCCAAAATACTCTGAAATCTCATTGAAGACTAATTAATTTGAGGATATATTTTTATTGTCAATTACCAAAATGCCCTTATTAATTTTTAAAAAAAGATTCCATCCTCCACATCACCTTTAGTTAGGGGTGAGAACAGGCCAGTTAGCTTGTCAGGGGCCTATGACTTGACCTGACCTGTTTGACAATAGTAGCAGGATCATGCATGTTTCCCTTAAGAGGTCAGGCTCAGACTTGTTGACAAGCCTGCTAAACATGTCAGGCCTGCCTGAGTCTGTTATGGATATACAATATTATAAAATATTGTGTAACAAATAAGTATTAAATGTAGCATCCTAATTTTATTTTTATATGATTTAATTATCATTGTGTAATAATTATTTCATGATAAAGAGATTTTATCATGTAATTAGTTGGGTGACAAGAATTTATCTAAAATATGATTTATTAGAGTAAAAGAAATTATTAAAAAAATTAGAAATAAAAATAATATAAAATAAGAGAATTATAATAAAAATATTAAAAAATTAAAAATAAAAGAAAATGAGTTGAAAAATAAAAAGAAAAGATATAGGAAAAAATATTGAAAAATGAAAAAATAATAATAAAACATAATAAAAACTAAATATTAAAAAATAAAAAAAAAGTTAGGTTTGTTAATAGGCTTTAGACCAGGTTCAAGCTTGAAAAACAGCCTATAACAAGGCACATGCTAGACTCAGATCTACTTATTATTAAACGCTTATTAAACATAAAACCTGACCTATTTCCATCTCTACCATCATTAAAGAACCGCCATCATAGCCCCATTGCCTACTGTGACATGCCGAGCCACCAATGAGCCATCGCTGCTGGCAATGGGGATCCAGTGGTGGAGGATGATGGGTTTTTTGTAATTAATGAAGGAATTTCAGTAGTGGATCATAAAAATATATTCCCAAATTAGTCTTTTGTTCTCCCGTGAATTTCAAAATTATTATTTGGGCCTGATTTTATATTATGTCCCATCAATAGTCCCTTATAGAAATTTCCCCCGCAAATTTAAAAAATAGAGATATAGTAGCAAATTCTATCAATTGGGTATTATTATGAACGAACAAATTGAGATTGGACATGATCGGTTGATCCTATTATTTCAACATACTCATCAATGGGAACAATGAACAAGAAAAGAGGAATAAAAGGAAACATTGAAGTTGTACTGTGAGAGGCACAACCACACACAACAATATCAACACTGAACAACAAAGAAAGGAAAAGAAAAATATCACAAGTCCACTCAATGCTTCGCCATATGTTTAAATTAAAATTATACATTATGAGGAGGCACAACCACACACGCAATGTGTGTGTGTGTGTGTGTGTGTGTGTGTGTGTGTGTGTGTTTGTGTATAAAAGGGTGCAATAGGAAGGCAAGCGAACAATAAGAAGAAATGGTGAAGGAGAGCATAGAGAGAAAGGTTCTCATTAGAGAATTTGATAAAGAAAGAGATATTAAGCAAGTGGGGAAGCTTGAGATAAATCTTGAGATTCCAAATAATGTCACTAAAAAAAGAGTCTCCATTTTCACCAACATGACCATGATGGCTCACCCGTTATCTAGGATTAGGTTCTATCATCTTCATGTTATGTTGGTGTGTTACTGACTCAATTACACATGCGCACGTGCGCTTGCGTACACACACGTGTTTAATTTTGATAATATGTCTAATTAAAAATGCTTATCTCATTAGTGAATTGGTTTTATTTGTTTGACAATGACATGCAGGTTGCTGAACTGCTTGAAAATGGGGAGCTTGTAGGAGTGGTAAGGGGATGCATTAAGAGTGTGGGCACTCATTCGGCTTCAATCTTGAAGATGGGTTCAATATTAGGGCTTAGGGTTTCTCCTCTTTATCGGTAATATTCACTTTTTTCTTTGTACTTTATTTGATTTTTAGATAATTTTTTTGTTAAGAAATATATTGTACTGTCTTGTCCAAAATCTAGCTAGCTGATTTAATTTAAATATTAGTGTGTATTTGGATTAACTTTTAGAGAATAAGTTTTAGAGGAATTGATCACTTTGAAAGATAGCTGATATAGTAAGCTTCAGTCCAAACCATTACTTTGAAATTACAATCTATTTCGAGTTATAGATAGTTCTTTAACTAATATATAGTTAGAACCTTATTTGAATGAAAAAATGTTTTTTGGCAGTTGTTCTAAAGAATGACTAAGAAATGGATTTGGTCCAACAACTAACATGTGAGATGGACAATATAGTCATTGGATCAAGCCAATATATAGACATTAGGCAGGACATGATAACATGGTTTTTAATTAACATCAGAAGATTTGTTTTCTACTTTAAAAAGGTTAAATCTTTTTGAGAATTGTGTGTATAAATCAAGTGAGAAACTTAGTTGTACTCTCTTTATGCAAAATCTATACTGGCATGATGAAATGATTAAGAAATTAAAGGTGTTTGATCTAACAACTAATGTATTATATATGTAATGCATTACACAGTCATTCAATCAAATCCTATCCTAGCACATATATCAAAAGATTTATACCAGAAAAAGCTATTATGTTACTGTGAAAGCTGAATGAAATGTCTCATATTCAGGAGAAAAGGGATTGGACTGAAACTTATCAGATCAGTTGAAGAATGGATGGTGAAAAATGGAGCTGAGTACACATTACTAGCCACTGAGAAGAAAAATGAAGCTTCTAGAAACCTATTCACAGAGAAATGCAACTACTTCAACCTAAGCTCATTACTCATCTTTGTCCAACCCACAAGTTCTTCTTCACAATCATCACCAAAACACATCTCAGTGAGGGACATAAAAATAGACAAGTTGCAGATAGAACAAGCAGTTTCTCTGTACAGAAAAAGCTTCAAAACCAAAGACATGTTTCCCTCAGACATTGAAGCTATCTTGAAGGAGAAGCTAAGCCTAGGAACTTGGGTTTGTTACTACAAAGATGAAGGTTGGTTCAATGGAAGCCCAAGCTCATCTAACTGGATTATCTTTAGCATATGGAACAATACTTATGATTGTGAAGAAGAAAATTATAAGCTTCAAAAGAGAAAGAGTAATAATAATAATCATTCACTTGGTTTTTTGCATAATACTCTGAATCATGCAAAAGAGAAAATCTTGCCTTATCTAAGAATGTTATTGAGTGGTTCTTCACTGTCTAGACCTTTTGGTTTTCTCTTCATTTATGGTTTCCATGGAGAAGGAGAGAATCTTGGGGAGCTAATGGAATCCATATGCAGGTTCACTTCAAGGTTGGGAGAGAACATGAAGGGATGCAAAGTGATTATGACTGAGTTAGGGTTTGGTGATCCTCTTGTGAAATTTGTTCCTCGTACTGCTTCCATGTCTTGTATTGAGGACCTTTGGTACATCAAAAGAATTTCAGAACATAGTGACCAGAATGAAGAGCTGCTCATGAAGGCAGAAATGGGGAATGTGTTTGTGGACCCCAGGGAGTTTTAGGGTTTTAATAATCTAATTAAAATTGTCATTCTATTTGATAATGATTGTGTGTGTGTGTGTGTTTTTTTTTTCATATTTTATCTTATTAGGTGGAGCTTTATGTATTACATTTGAGTCTAAGAAAGTAGCCGCATTGGCTACAACTTATGAATAGGGTGAGATATAGTAGTTTTTATATTTTTATATTCCTTTCAAGATATAGAGATAAGTAAAGTAGGTTTTGTCTTTCTCAACAAAGTGTTTTTCATACATACGACTTGATTCAAATTCAGAATATCATGTTTAAAGGAGTTAGCTATCAATCAATTATACCTGGCTTGATGATTTTATATTTTATATTAATATTTAATTATAATGTATTTATTGAAACTGCATTGTGAAGTTTTTGTTAAGTTGACCTAATATAGTTGATTCTTTCAATATTTCTTTGTACTTCGGATCTCTAGCCGTGTGGAGGTTATGCTGTGCAAGAGATTGAAAAAACAAATAAGTGTTTTTTTATATTAAAAAAAATAAACCTCCTATTTTGGAAAGTTCAACATCACTATTGTATTGATTAACACATGACGTTCATAACCATTTTTTCTCTCTTTAAGTTCCCTTCTCATAAACTTCAGATCAAATCATTGGTACAATATATATCAAACAATGGTATCATTAGCGGTGTTTAAAGTTTTTCTATACCAGTCTTCCCGTCCCGATCTCGAGTAATTGGGACTGGAAAATCTCATCTCAAAAATTTTTAGGACAGGAAAATTTGGAATCGGGAAAAAAATTTTCGCAATCAGGTTTGGGAATGGGATTTTCCTTTCCTGAATATTCGCGATCCCGGATATATATATTTTTTACTTATCAACATCTTCACATATGTCCAATGAATAACAAGTACCAACCAACTAATCAAATAGTGTTGTTTTGATTTCATAAATTAATAACAACAATGATTACTCTACTTGATTATGTGAATGTAGTGGACTAATCCTGAAGAAATGAAACACCTTAATTTTCCCCTCAAGCTTTAGGCATATAGTTAGGCTCTTTTTCGATTATGTAATGTATTGGACTTTTGATTATGTAATGTATTGGATGAGATCTATCATTAAATGACTTTTGAGTAAGTAAACAAGATTTCAGACCAAAATCATTATATTGATGTTGCAAATCAAGTGAGGAATTGTTACAATTTTTGAATCGATGCCGAATAGATTTTGGAGTATTGCATACTTTGAGATTTTTCAAGAAATCCCGATCCCAACCAGGATGGGAATTTTTCCGGATCGGGAATGATTTCCCTTCTCGAGCTTTCTTTGGGATCAAGAATGAAGCTTCCTGATCCCGTCCCATCCCAAGAACATCCCTAAGTATCATGATATTCCCAATAGAAAAGAAAAACATGTGAAAATAGCAAGGATATACTTGCATTAAAATTTTTTTAGCAAATTTAGACAAATTTTCAATTAGGATTTCATAATAATCCATACAATCTCATAACACTTTTAAGGATTGGCTGAAAACCAATGACAATATCAACATAACAATATATAGTAAAACATGCAACTCAAATTATAATTAACTCATACTTTAAAACCGTGTTTCATGTTAGTTGAAATTTCTAACTTACGTGTAAGAGTTTTGTGAGTTAGTGTTTGTTTGTATTAGTTTCTTTTAAATAATTCTACGTTGTATAAGATAAATATATGAGAGAAATTTTATCTTATAAATTGTAAAAACACCTACCGTAGGTGCTCTCAAAGCCCTCCTTAATGTGAGAATTTTCGTATTGAGCAAAGCTGAGTTGAAGAAATATGGAGTCCTGATCAAGGTGGAAGCCCAGAATCCCAAAATGAAATATTCTCACAGGTCTCAATGTCTCAACAAGTAGCATTAGAATCCAGCTATGACAAAAACTCATATTTTGGCAGATTTTGTGGTTTTAACCGTTTAGAGTCCATCCAGAATATCACAATCAATATATCATGACCCTCTTCCTCTCATTGCTAAATTATGCCTCTCCAGTTCAAATAGCTATGCAAACCAAATCAATAACTTTGATACTGCTTTATTCTAACTATATTTTCATGTAGGAATATTTAAATACAAGCATCTTGATGACAATAATCAATAATTCTTTGGCATCTCTTCACAAGGTGGTTTCTCATAATGCTCTGTTTTCACCAGAAGGTAGACATGTACAATTCTAAGGCCTGTTTTGCATGACACAAATCTGTATTGCTCAAAGCCAATCCTAAAATATAAAATACACTATGCTGTAATGTTAGACTTTTGACAGCCTATTGTTTGACGATCTCCATATTCTTCTTGGAGACAATGTACTTCTCTTGGAGAAAGAATTTCTAGGTGTTTCCAACAGATCGTCAAGTTTCGAAGTATCTAGGGATAACCTGTCCAAAACAAAAGCATCTACATTGAAACCACTTTCACTATCCACATCATTACTTTCAATGGAGCTAGGAGATGGGGTGGTTGACTCTGAATCTGCATTGTTATCATTAGTTCTGTACAAATTCAGGTCCAGTTTTAGGAGTCTCTTCAAACTGTCAACGGCAGGGTCTATGATGTCTAAGAATCCCATAACCCACGAAGCATCATCGACAACTTCGGTTCGCTGTTGCATGAAATGAAATGCATTCCAAGAAAGTTAGCCTTTCTCATTGAGTTGAGCAGAGAAAAATCATGACTCAAAACTGTTATGCTATTTTAATCTTTTGCATAATGTTTCATTTTTCTTAGTATACAGTACGAAAGCATATATGATGATTGAACAAAAGTATAGCAAAATGTCAATCCTGATGATTGAATAACAGCATAGCAAAACTTCCATTAAAGTTTGTAGTTCAGGACATTTTGGTCTTCAAATTATTCATTAGAACTAGCGAAAAAATGAGATACAAAATTTATAAATTGAGATTGGATCATTTGTCAATACTTATGTCTCGAAACAGATGTAGAAATATGATATGAAACTTGCTGCTTTTAAAAATAGATTCAAATTGAAAACAAGTACACTTGCTAGCTCATTTCTACAGGAGGTCACATCAATGATAAGTAATTCAATATTTAGAAACTTATTAACTTGAGTCTTTTAAGTTTCTCTTCTTTATGTGGTCAATAGATCTGAGTAAATAATTCAAAATCAAAGTGATGGGATCATCAGGTCTACTTCAGATTAAGCAATAATAATACAGTTGAGAAATCCTTCAGTTCACCTTGCTTATCAATAACTGGGAACCATGTATACTTTAAAACCTTGTCAATTTTATACGACCATGGATCAATGAAGAAATCGTTGTTGTTGTTGTATACTTTAAAATTTAACCAGGAATTTACCTGCTGAAAATAGAGATCACGAATTTCCTCAGCACGGACAGAATTTCCTTGCTGTTCCTCCAATGATGCCCAAGTCATCCATGTTACAAAACTCTGAGAATTAATACTTAATGAGGATCTAAATAATCTGCGAGCGGTTGACAGATTACCAGCCCTCTGCTCCAGAACACCCCAAGCCTGCATCGGAAGGCAACAGCAATAAGTCTTTTGTTTTCTGAAGTATTCCCCACAGGTAAAGAGACTAAACTTCCTTAGATACTGAGGGAAAAGTGTAGACCTTTCCCAATTAGGAAACAATAAGAAGTTGTCCCAACATATTGATAACTCGCATGAATCAAAAGTCATTTATTACCTGTAGACATCTTGCAGCACTTTCACTGGTTGAATCAATTGATAAAGCTCTTTGGTATAATTCTCTAGCTGTGTTCAAGTTTCCTTCCTTCCATTCCATCCAACCCCAAGCCTGCATATTCCCAAACTTTTCAGTTAGTATAATGCTTAAAACTTCAATATGAACCTAGAGGAAGACGATGAATAGTGTCGTGCCGAAATATGTCATAAACGAAATTATTAATTATTTCAAAAATATTACTGGATCTCCTGGTAGGTTTCAAAGCAAGAAAGTAATTGAGGACAAACCAACTGATCATATAGAAAAGACAAATTAAAGCAACAAAATGTTCACAGGTGAAAAGATCCTTGTGGAGATATTTCTTACACTCCACACTGGCTGATGCTTTGGATCCAATTGAGAAGCTCTCCTGAACAATACGCGAGCAAGATTTGCAGTTGAGTGTTTATATTCTAATAATGCAAGAGACTGAAGGAGAACAGCATCCCTAGGATTTAGAGCATGGCCTATCTTTAGAAGCTTTCTTCCCTTGTTAATGTTGCCAACACTAGCTTCAAAAAGTCCCCATACATGCCAAGTGAACCTATTTTTGGGACTTGCATTTACTGCATTCTGTAAATTGAACAAGAGAAAAAGAAAATAAGGATAGAAATTAAACAATTCAACTAGAAAAGAAAATTTCCATAATGAGTACAAGTCTTCCAATTTCAACAAGCCAGCCAAAATTGGCAATGTCATATATCACCTCAAACAATTGCCTAGCAGCACGGTTGTTTTCCTGTTGCATCTCCAATTGAGCCCAAGCCTAAATCAGAAAGAATTAAAAAATTTAGATAGGAATGCAAGAATTACACGTTTAGATCCATTACAAGCTCACAGGACAATCATGACTTACAAGCCAACAAGCACAGCTTTTAGGGTTACACTTAGTGGCCTGCTTGAACAAATATCGAGCCTGCTGATACCGGTTCGCCTTAGCTTCTAGCAATGCAAGTGTTTGGTATATGTACTCATTTGGTCGACAATGTTTAAGAGCTTTGGCTAGTAGATTCCTTGCCTTCTTTATGTTTCCCTGTTTCAGCTCCAGAACAGCCCACCCATGCCAAGCCGCAACATGCTTCTTATCAGCAACTGTGGCAGCATCAAATAACTCTCTTGCTCTCCTGATATTACCCATTTTATTTTCAAGAACAGCCCAGCACTGTTTTAAGAATTTTCCCAGTGTTAAATTCAGTGCAAATGAAATAAATAAATTCAATATATCATAGTATTAGGAGCA
This sequence comes from Albizia julibrissin, assembly GCA_037074505.1. NCBI lineage: Eukaryota > Viridiplantae > Streptophyta > Magnoliopsida > Fabales > Fabaceae > Albizia > Albizia julibrissin. The sequence continues at coordinate 24,327,713 of CM073489.1, forward strand.
GTCACTCCTTATTGCTAACTGAGAACTACTCCCACTGAAGGATTCAATTAAGTATCATCCTGTTAGATATTGGTATGCCAGGAACCAATGATAGGCATAAATATGCCTTAGAAAACATACGCTTTTAGGCAAGATGATGAAGAAAAAATGTAAGGCTGCTAGATGCAAATAATTTTTGTATAAGAATGATCCAGACTCAGCCATGGCCAACCATGAATCTTTGGCTACTAACTCGTTGATATTCTAGAAGATGTGATGGCACATGAACTTTCATTATCAGCCTTGATGGCGAGAAAAATCACTGAGAGAGAAATGCATCTTAATTTATAAATGCATATTAATTTCTAAGTTTGTTTAGATGCCATGAACTATTGCATAGGAACAGCAAACACCTCAGTGTATGCACATAACTCTGAAATCCCACCTTTCTTTTTTCTCCCCCCCCCCCCTTTTAACATCCAAAACTCTTTATAAGGACATAAATAAGGGCAGTATCAAGTCAAATTCCAAGCAGAATAAATACAGAGACATTTCTGAGGGCATAAGCTTCAAGAGGTCACAAATTTACACAAGAAAATGTGACCCATGATTAGAGGTGTTCTTGAGCTAGGAAAGTTGAAGGTATTTACTAGGCACACGCCTAACATTTGGGAAATAAATTTAAAACCTTAAAGCCCTAACTAGCAGGTTGGGCCTAGACCAGCTCCACAAAAATAATTTACTAATTTGTTCACTCTCTAAATTTCATGATTCATATTATATATTTTGTTCATTCTCATTCTTTATATTTTCTATTATTTATGTCTCACATTTTATTCTTCTATGAATAAACTGGATATGGTTAATAAATCAAAAATGAAAAATGTGGCCATTCTGACCAAGTGCACTTACTTTAGAAAGAAATTTTTTTAAGGGACAAAGGTAATTAAAATTACTCTTTAAAACAGATTTAAAACAAAAAATCTAGATCACTGTCAAATTTACTCAAGGATCTTTTTTCTTAGAAAAAATATTTCAGTAGACACATATTTATATGCAAATAAACAAGGGACATGCTCTAGACTAGTTTATGGATTCAAGTCATGATGGATGTAACTTGTTGTGTATCGTATACCAAAACAAAAAAAAAAAATTTTTAAGTTTGGATTAATGTAAATCCGAAGCTGGACACTCCTAAATCTATTTTGGCCCAAACCCAACCCACAAACAAGTATACCCATGATCACATTGCAAAAACAAGAACCAAGGCTACCTGCCAAATGTAAGCATTTTCTCCTTGAGTTGCCTGGCAACCCTGGTCGTATATTTCTCTGGCCTGAGTCGTTTTCGATTGCTTGCTCAAAATTTTCCCCAGTGCCACATAAGGTCGACCATCTTCTGGCCAATATTCTATGCACTTTTTCAAGATTTAAACGAAACCAAAAATCAGAAATAATCCACCAAATAGGAAAATTAAAAGCGAGAACAAAACTTAAATGCGACTTAACAACGTCTCAAATCACTTGATCTAAGAACAAACTTTGGTTTAATCCATTTCACTGATACATTCACCAAAAAAATTTTAAAAAAACGACGTACCTTCTGAAGCATTGCTTCTGCTTCTTCATACCGGAAATTCCTCGCCAAAACCTTTGCACGGTATAACGATAAGTCCAAATTCACAGTAAGTAGCTTCTCTTTAGCGTCAGATTCGACCCTCACCGGCTCAAACATCGGCATCTTCTTCGCAAATTCCTCAAGCCCTGCATCAATCGCCGAAGCCTTTTCATCGGAATCCTCCACCTGCTGCTTCTCTTCTTCGCCGGCAAACTCCTTCACCGGCCGGCGAACTACCAGCACGCTATCCTCCGTCATGACAGTATCGCCTGAATCGGCTTCGCTGGATACGACTCCGTCCAATGGTTTTTGAGTAGAAATTTCCTTCTTCTCGAGCACCGTGGTAGATGATGAGTCTCTGAGAGAACATTGTGGATTCACGGCGATATGGTTGGAGGGTGAGGAGTGGAGGGGCAAAATAGGTAATTTGAATCTGAACTTAAAGAGATGGCTAGGGTTTTGAGACTGAGTGAAGATAGTGAAGTTGGAAGAACAGGAAGTGGAAGAGGAAGAGGACGAAGAAGAAGATAGAAGGAAGGAGAAGTTCATTTCTGTGTTTAACTGATTAAACTGTTTTTGATTTTTACATGCATAGAAAATGTGAGGCGGGATGTGGAGGAAGAAGAGACCCTGTGCAATTACTTGTATAGCCCTCTATTTCTTTCCTTCAATTATTATTCGAGCATAAGTTAAAAATTTAAAAATGTACTGTATATTATTATTTCTTGCAATTAATTTACGTTTATTATAATTGAATTCAAATTTTAATAATGGTTTAACCCAAACAAAATATATGATTAATTATCATATATAGTTAACATAATAGTAATTGTATCAATGTGTTTATTGATTGTCATCAAAACTAAACCAAATTATTGGTGTATTTATTTATATGAGTTTTCTAATAACATAGAGTAACTTTTAATATTAATTAAATATTATTGTGAATAACTTACTATATTTATTTAAAAAAATTAGTTATCCAACCAAAAGAATATAAAGAAGAGACTAATTAGTTTTAGATTAAAAAATGAGACTAGTAAAATAAGAATTCATTGTTTAATAATGTTTATCCTATGATGTCAGTGTGGGAAGGGTATTTGAGTAATTATGCATAATGTGAGTCACTGGTCTCAAATTAACAACGTGGCCACATGACTTATGTGGCTGAGGCTTCATCCAAAAAGCAGATTTTCTGACACGTGGACGCTCTTCATTGGAAGTCACGTTCAGATTCATGATATTGTAACAAGTAACTTATCGCAAAAGGACGAAGAAGTAAAAACCTTTATGGAGAAGGTAAAAAAAAAAAATAAAAAAGACGGAGGAAACGAAATCCTTTTATAAAATAGTAAGCGATAATTTAATGGTTAAGGTGTAAATTTTAGTAAAGAATTATTTTTTAAAATGTACCCAATACAACTAACTATTTTATGGTGTAAAAATAGATATTATGAATTTTTAGGGTGTAAAAGTAGACATTATAAATTTTTTGGAGCAAAAATAGCAATTTCGTTATTTATTTTGGGGTGCAAAAATTGTTATTTTTGCTCCAAAAAAAAATAATTCATAATGTCTACTTTTACACCCTAAAAATTTATAATGTCTATTTTTGTACCCTAAAACAGTTAGTTGTGTTGGGTGCATTTTGAGAAATAGTTCATTACTATTTTTGCACCTCAACCCATAATTCAATTCTACCTATAAATATTTTTTAAAAGAGTTATCAGTATATAGTAAATATTTTTCAAGTTTAAAAATACCTATAAACATTAAAAAAATAGACTGATAATATCAATTATGTTAATTTGGACTAAGGTGTTATTTTTTGTTCATATAGGCCCTACATATTTTTTTAATCAAAAAGTAATGCATTCAAACAAAATTAACAGAATTGGTATTATCGGTCTATTTTTTAATGTTTATAGGTATTTTTGCACCCAAAAAATATTTATTGTACTGATAACTTTTTTTTAAAATATTTATATATAGAATTGCACCTTCGTTCTAAACTATATAAAAAATCCTACTCCTCCTGTCCTAAATAGGATATGATTATTTTTTACTTTTGCATTTGATTAAAGCCACATCCTTTGGATCTTGACTTTAATTTATATGATATTTGTATTGAGACGGGCAACTATAGATATACCTTGAAATTGGTAGTCATTTACTCAGACACATAATAATAAGATCTCAAAAAAGTGCCATATACTAGTAGATATTATTAAAAAATATATATAACAGTTTTTTACAGCATATATCATATTCATAGTTTATCACGTTGTTAAGGATTACCCCCTTAAATAAAACTTTACTACAATTATTATATCCAATATTTTTTCCCCAATTCCAGATTAACCTCCACTCAATAGACTGACCTGGTCCACTCATCTCGGTTATAGAGGCCCTCACGGTCTTACGGTACTTAAGAAAGATTTAATTAAGGAGGTGTTTGGTGTTAGCTAGGTCTGACGACCCCAACCCACTATAATCCTATTTTATTAATGTGATAGTAATCAATAAGATAGAATATACTATTATCTCACATTTTTAATAAAATTGAAGTATATTAAAAAAAATGGTACTCACTTCTCATGCCCTTAATGTAAACTAGGGATGTCCATGGACCGGACCGGACCGGGTTGAGCCTCAACCCGAGGTCTGGTCCTTATAGGACCTCGGGTTGGACAAGTCAGCCCGAGGTCCGGTCTGGTCCAGCACCAGCCCGAGCTCGGGCTGGACCAGACCGGTCCATTGGACTGCCTGGACCAGTCCAGGCAGTCCAGGACCAATTTTAATTTTTTTCTCCCCCTTGTTTGTATTGATGTAGGGAGCTAGGGACAGTGAAAAAATGCATAATAATACATATAAGTAGGGAAAATATATCACAAAACATTAAAACCCATTCATAAATCCATAATAATCTCCAACAACATTGAACAAGAATAAAAAACAACAACATTCAAGTTACTTTAATACAATCCATAACAATCAATTAAACATATTAAATTTAACAAGTATAAAAAAATTATTTGAGTTTTGAAGATTAAAAAAAAATTATACAAGATATTTAAAAAAAAAAAAATCGGGTCGGACCGGACTGGACCGAAGGGTCTGAACCCTTGGCCCGATGTCCGGTCCGGCCCGAGCAGTCTGGTCCGGTCCGGTCTGTCCAAAGTGTCTTGGACTGATTTTTGGTCTTCCGGACCGGGTCGGGTCGGACCGGGTCAGACCGGACTACCCAGACCACCGGGTTTTTTGGACAACCCTAATGTAAACTATGGGATATGGATCTTTTATTTATTATCGAAATCAACTCCATCCCCAATTGTATCCCACATAAACCACTAGAAGAGTGTGATTTTTGGAAGGATTAAGATTATTGACTATCTTTAATTATATCTCTTAATCTACCAAATGGTCAAATTTTTTTTTTTACAAAAAAGTTTAGATCAATTGCATCCTAAGATCATCAACATATCTCCGGTTCAAGCAACACTTAAAAGGTTACTTACAGATTTGCCCGCCAACCAAAAAAATTTGATAAAAAAGGGTTCTTTCTTTTGTTACAAAAAATTTTTGGTAAGTTGAGTCTGAGGCTCACTAGGGTTAAGACATACCTCTAGGTTTAAAGAGCACCTATAAAAATATCTATAGATCGCCCATTAATAAAACACTTATATTGATATAATTTAAATTCACAATCTTATAGTTATAAACAAATTACTTTATTAACTTGATCAACCTTTGTTAGTTCTTATTCAGCAGCAGAGATAAAATATTTATATTCAGAAGTTGGGCTAGTCCAGCAGGTCCATCTCAAAATGTTGGCCCATGTTGAAGTGAATCAATCCTATTGTAAAAATAAAAAAAAATCAACGGGGGCGCAGAGTTATTAAACCCGGACCTGGCCCAGAAACAGGCGACCCGGGCAGGAAATCGGTCCGGTCCGGGTAGTGAACCGGTCTATTTTTTTTAATAAAATCAATTTTTTATAATTTTATATTAATAAGCCTAAAATCTTCATTTTCTTACCATTTTGGTCCCGGTAGCTCCAGTTTGACTCCGGTCTGACCCATTGACCCTTAACCCATTACCTCGATCGATTCACTGACCGATTCCAGTTTAATAACCTTGCGGGGCGGGCATTTTTGACCCAATGAAAACGGTGGAGAACTTACTAAGACTGATTATTTAACAAAACTTGCTCGTAGTATGTAAGGGAATTTTTATCCCTTGATCATCCTATCTTTAGAACAAGAGGTGGTGAATGATGAAATATGGTAGGTTGATGTAATTCAAGGTTGATATCCAATTTCCATTAAGAAAAAAAAAACGGTGGAGGGCATTGTAAGATGGTAGTTTATTAACCGCTAAATTCTGTTTATACGTTAACTCAATGCGAAGCTTTCAGACTGCGGCGACTTCAGCTTCTTTTTTGCAGTGATGGCTCTGAGAATCTCCTGCAATACACAAATTTCAACTTCGCCTCCAGGTTGTTCTTCATCTATCTTCTTATTATTTCACTCTCTCCTCTTCCTAACAGCGTATTGTATTATTCTATCGCAGCGAAAGTGGATTCGAGAAGCAAGAAATGTCTTCAAAATGTTAAAAACATTGTGAACAATGTTGGGCTTCCTTCTATGTCATCTTCTCCACTTGAAGCTCTCAAGAGAGGCAACTGGGTCAAGCTCATTTGTGGAGCGAGCTTTGAGGTGTGAAACTAAAGCTCAATTTTATGATTCCCCCCTTCTAGCTCTTGCTCTTTAGTCTCTATTTGTTAAAACCTAACTTCTTTTTTAGGATGTTGTTGATATCAGGAATCTCAGCCTGGTTTACACTCTTGCTGGAGGTAAGAAATTTGTAGTATATCTTTATGGGGGAATTACAAGTCCGAGAAAGAGAAAGAATCACTAGCAGTCTCTTGAAATCATCAAATTACATTGAAGTCTCATGATACCTGCGCTAGATTGATTTGAACTGAGAAAAAATAACTTCGCCCTTGTTAATTTAAGCAACAAATGACAAGTCATTGAGTAAACAATAATAATAAAGTAGGGTGCCAAAATGACAAATTATTGAGCAACTAATGATAAGTCAAGGTGACACCAAAAACTTGAGGACTTGTTATTGTGGCACCTTGACTTGTCATTGGTTGCTGAGGCTAACAAGGGTAAAATGTCATTTTCTCAATTCGAATGAACCTAACTCAAAAGTCTCATGGGACTTCAATACAATTTGATAATTTCAAGGGACTTACTTGTGATTTGTTTTCTTCCTTGGGACCTAGATGCAATTCTCTGTTTTGTTTTATTTTGGGGATAGAACATATTGATGTTTCATCTGCTTGTTTGTGGAAGTAGCGATTGTTAGATGTAATCTATGAGGCATTTGAAAAAACCTATGTATGAAAATCAGTACTATGTTATTTATTGATAAGATTTTAAATACAAAAAGTGTTAGGATGTCTATTTAATATCTACTGTGTTTTACTTTTCACCATTACTTAATATGAATTTAATTTATTTGAATTATATGGTTGCAGTTGACTGCATTGACTGTGCTGCTGAAGCTTCGGTGGTCAATGCAGTGAATGAAGGAATTGAGATTGCAAGAGACATTATAAACCTTCGGAGGCCATGGCTGATGATTAGTGTTAATGATGATAAAGATCTTCACTTTCGTAAGGCTGGTAAGGGAACTTATTGGCTTGAACAGTATATGTGCTTCAGGGTAGTTCAGATATCTTTGAAATTTTAATGTGATGCTCAAGTTTCTAATTTTTTCCATACAAGAGTCCTAATGAATGTCTTAGATGAAGCATATGATCCCCCATATGACTAATATATTATAGTTTCACCTTTAATTCCACTGTTGAAAGTTCAACCTCTGTCTTATATAACAAAGATTGGAACAATGCTAAACAACCTACATGCACATAATAAATCATTATTCTCTTCTCATATTACTATGGATTTAATGACATTTGGTGTCTGAATTAGGAAATCGGTGATAATCATTGAACAAAAAAATATGTGAAACTTTTCAAACAGGATCTTGTACACTATTTGAAATAAAACATTATTCTAAGAAAACTTTCAATTAGATATTAGCGCGCAAATTTCAGACCTGTGATAAAAGTTGGACAATTCCTGAGCTGAATTTGTCTACTTGCAAAGTATGAGAAGGGTGGCTATTCTTCATTCCAACATTGATCTTCTGGCAGATTGATTTTTGAAATGTAAATTTGGATTTCTCATTTATCCATAACCATGGGATTAGAGATGTGCGCTTATAATATATTGATAAGTTATACAATTGTTTATCAGAGCATGATTATATTTTATGACCTCTATATTTAAAAGCTTTCCTCAAATGAACAATGAACCACGAAATTTAAGATACTAATGCATGGTTTCTATCACTTGCTAGCAATATATAACGGATATCTGCAATGCCTTCTCTACAGAATTTGATCCAGAAGACTGTCCAGCAGACTGTTCAAGGCCCTGTGTAAATGTTTGCCCTGCTAATGCAATATCATTCCAGGAGAATACAGCACTAGCACGTTCTTTTGACATTCAAATGCCAAGAGTATGATTTTTTTTTTTTAAACACATTATTTAATTCCATACAGAAAAGTTTGTCACACACTCTCTCTCTCTCTCTTTTTTTTCCAAAACAAAAAAGTTCACATGGGTTCTGAAATGTTCTGTTGTAACAATCATGCAGGATGGAGTTATAACTGAACGCTGCTATGGTTGTGGTCGCTGTTTTCCAGTTTGCCCCTATGATAAAATAAGTGGGATTTCTTTGTCCACTTACGATTTTGAGTTCATAACTTCATTAATTCATTTCAGGCGTGCTTACTGATGATTGGCATGATTTTTGTTCATATCTTCACATTATCCATTTGTCATATTGATCCAGGAGAGGTAACATACATAAGAGATGCTACTACAACTGCTGATCTCATGAAGAGAGATGATGTCGATGCTATAGAAATACATACAAGTGGAAGGTAATTTCACTAATCAAGTCGATAACAATATAACATTAAATTTTTCAGGAAGCTGCCTTTAATCATTAGGGTAATAATTTTTCGTGATGGTTTTTTTTGAAACTTTTACTTCCTAGTTAATACGTGCACCATCTCAATTTGCTTATACATGGAATGTGATCATTTCCTAAATGCCAGCCTTTCTTACTCTCTCTTCATTTCGCTAAGTACGAGGGATTGGCTTTGTTAGAGATAATAGTAAAAAATTTTATATGCCTTTACTGAATACATTAATAGGTTAATCTTTTGAGTTGATATGGTTCTTGGAATAGTGATTCAGTTATTTTTGACTCCCATCCTCTTATTTAATGTTAAGATTTAGCATAAGGTAGGATAGACCAGTAAGCCAGTGCTTTATCCAAACATGAAAGTCCAATGCACTTTATTATAACCTTTTAGTGATTACAATAAAATAATAATGGCCTTCACTTAAAAAACAAAAACTTGAGTTGAAGTGTTTCTTCATGAGAACAATACAGCATTACAGCATAATATCTTCCTATAGAAGAAACTGCAAATTTCAAGAGGTCATTTTTATTATGTTTCAGAATTCAAGCCAAACTAATCATATTCCCTCTTCTGATTCATGACCCTTCTACAGGCAGACTACAACCTTCAGGGAACTATGGACTGCTCTGGGAGATTCAGTTAAATATATGAAGCTAATAGCAGTAAGGATAACCTCCAGCCTCTTCTAATATTTAAAGGATGTAAATAATGCTTTTAAATAATCTCTTAGCCTCTGGGTTTCTAGGTTAGCTTGCCAAATGGTGGGGACTCAACAATATCCACAATGAATGAAATATTTTCTACCATGAAACCCAATCTTCAAAGCTTCAACTTATGGCAGGTATGCCATTACTTAGCTGTTGCCAAAACACTAACAGTATGAACTATGAACAACTTCAAACTATCATAAGCCAAAGTTTTTCAATTTCTCTTTTCCCTTATAAACCCAAGTTGGATGGCCGTCCCATGAGTGGCGATATCGGGAGAGGAGCAACTAAGGAGACTATTGCCTTTGCTGTTCAAATGACTAATGCAAGAGACAGACCTCCTGGTTTGTATGAAAATTCTCATAATGAACATGCTGAGCTTCTTTATGCACAAAACTTGGCATTATTTTTACATTTGCTTTGGTGATCACCAATATAAACATGGCAAAAGGATTGTTTTTAATAACTCTGCATGACATGACTAGTTTTTCAAAAAGTTTCCTTCACATGTCATATATTTAATAGAGAACTTAATTGTTAATGCCAGGCTTTCTTCAACTGGCTGGTGGAACTAATGCTCACACCATAGGTGGGTTGAAGAAAGAAGGGCTTTTCCAAACAACCATTGTTACTGGTAATATTGTCACTTGTGTGGCCTTCACTTTTTCTGCTGCTCCCTTTCTACCATCACATAACAATTCATTTTATCCCCTAAATTTTTCCTAGAGATTTCAGATTATGAAACCTCAAGAACAGGATCAGCTGATTCATCCCATGCTTTAATTGGCGGTGTAGCTTATGGGGGCTATGCACGTAAGGTTGGTCATTTACAGTGTCTGCCTAATATTTCATCATTCATTTTATATTTTTCAATTGATTAAACTAACAATGTGTTCACTAAATTTCTCGGCCCATTTGGCTTTAGTTTCTGAAAGAGATGTCGAATTGACAAAACTATGAGACTGTTATTTTCAAGAACTTACTCGTGTATCCACTAGTTTTCAATGACTCAACCAAACTAGAGTTGATCCCACACTTTTGCACAAAATGCGAAATGAGTTATACTAAGACTTATGAACAGTATGGCTCATTACACTAGTATTTTATAATAAATTGATATTGATATTATGACAATTCAAGGACCAGAGAACAGTTCATTTATTCATCTTCAAACCCTTCTTCAGCACAAGAGTGTGGAAATTGGATCAAGCCAAGTTGGTTGGTGAAACATATGCCTAAGCTGGGCGTTTGATTTAAACGTTTGTTCAAGTCTGACCTATTATAGGCTGTAATTATAAAGTCCAAACTCTCTTTGTGGCCAAACCCTGTTCAGCTAACGTAAAATATAGCTACTGATTGTGTAAATAACTTTTGCTCAGATTGTAGGAAGTGCATTGAGAGCCATGCAATCCCAACATGGTGTAGCTGCTTGTTTTGAGGACCATCCACACCATCTCTTGCTGGCTCTTAAGGAAGCCCTTGCTTTGGTTGGACCTTTCAAGTGTCAATAATCAATGAGCATATCACAAGAATGCAAAGAGCCCTCGCACCAAGATTTTGTGTTCTTCATACAGTTGACTACAGGTTGGTTCATGGGGCTATTTATATTTGGGGAAATCACTATGAAGTCCGAGGGAATGAATATAATCACCAAAAATTCCAAATAACAAGTGGGCAGCATAAATCTATTTATTTATTGTATTAGAACTTATCATTACATGCTACTCACTTATTGTGAGACGTTTTGGTGGTTACATTCTTCCCTTGAGACTTCATAGTGATTTTCCCTCTGATACTTTCGAAGGATTGAAAATATGGCTCAAAACCTGGCCGATAATTAGGTAAGTTGTATCTATCTAGCTAGTACAATTTTGCAAGGGGAATATTCAAGTGTCATCAAATATGCAGTTGGAAATTATAGTTGGAGACGACAGTTAATTAGATATAGAAGGATAGAAGTCTGTACTTACAGATAATAATGATTTTTGTGAGAAGTTAGCTCAAAAGCATTGGAGGTCATGCTCATACAAAATGAAACAATTAGATCTATAACTAAGGTGATTATGTTTTTATTCTTTCCAATTCCCTTTCAAAACTAGTCCCAATCCTTGACAACAACTGAATGGTTTATTGAAGAAAGAGAGAGAAAAAATATCAGGACCTGCATATCAAGTAGGTCTCTCACCACTCTATATATATCATGTAAAATTTCTTTTTTGATTTTTTTTTATTACTAACCTATACAAGTATACACATAAAAGAGGTGTACTTTGTGTATATTCAAGTGTATGTTTACATTAATAAGTGCCAAAACATGGTTTACATAGAAGCAATTTTTGTCAATAACCTTGTAATCTAGTGGAATGAAAGTTTTCCTATAAATAAGAGGTTGTAGGTTTGATCATACTTATAATATCAATATTTGCCCCTCTAAGTTAAAGGAGAAGAAGAAGAAGATAGAAGCTATCTTTGGTTATTTTTGTCAAAACATGGTTCTAAGCCCACTTTAATGTGATTCTAAATGCACCTTAGATAGGTTAAGACTATGTTACCTTAAAAGATTCTAAATCGTCCTTTTTTTCAATGGATCAAGCAACAGTTGTAAAACTTTATGTGAAGGGGTTATATGCAATAAGTGATTTTTTTTTTTTTGGAAAAAAGAGTTGATAACAAAATATCCATGCTTAAAAATGAATTTTAACATCAGTCAAAATATGAAGGCTCTCTTGTCAGGAGTTGAAAGTTGAAACAATAATAAAAGCTAATTAAAATTTTAATAAGGAAGCTACTTTTCTGTTTAATGTCAATAATTTTGTGAAAAATTGGATCTCGTTTCATATAAATAAAATGTGAAATGATTCTCCTAAAACAAATGATAACTATAAAACAAAGTACTCCCTTCGATCCTTAATGTAAGACCTATTTACTAAATTTGATAAAATTAAGGAAGTTAGTTAATGGACATGTTTTTTCTCTAAAATACCATAATTATCTTTCTTAATTCAATCCTTTACTTTTTTTTATTTGATTATTGTTAAATAAATATTAATAGGAGTAAATTAGAAAAATATTGATAAATATGAAAAAATGAGTCTTACATTTAGGATAAAGATCAACTCTCCCAATTAGATCTTAGATTAACAACTAGAAGGAGTATTAAAATAAGGCTCATTTGTTGCACATTTACTCATATGCTTTAAGGGCTCAAATTGGAAACTCATTCCGTTTCGTGATTATTAGACTTTGGATGATTTTTTTTATTATTATTAACTTATCTAATTAAAATACTCATATAATAAATGTAAAATTTTATTGAAAAAGATTCTTCATTGCAATACACACAGACTCATTATATCATCATTGTAAAAACAATTATCGATACAAACACACAAACATATTAATTATCATTAATTAAAAATACCATAATATATTTTGCCAATAACTGCTTGCAAAATTTTCTTAATCTTGTTCACACATAAAAAAGGTTCATGTCTTGCATATTTAGTCACGCTTTAAGGCATGAATTGGTAATAAAAAAAAGAGAGGAGAAGAAATTGAAAGATAAAGGCTTGATTTTATTATTTTAAATATGAAAGGTCAAAAGCCCTTCAATTGAAATAGTAAGTCCTTTATATAGGGATTGAGACAAACTCACTTTTCATGACTAATAAATAATACATTTTTTTTTTGTAAATTCTTATGCAATACATTAGGTTTTGCCAACAAAGGAAAAATTAAATATCAGCATAAGATTTGGCATTCTTGTTTTTGTTGCTCATTTAGTCATGCTTTAAGGGCATATATTAGTAATACATTCCATTTCATTATTAAAGGAAAATATATTGAAAGATAAGAGAGAAAGTATGCCTATAATAGACAGTATCATCCCAAAAATTTAATATAAAGATTAATTTATGGAAACTAGATAATAAGCCAAATTATAGAACCTACGAAATTTAAAGATACTTAAATTAGACAAAAGGAAAAATTAGGACATAGTATGTGTAATTTATAGGATAAAAATATACATACATACATACATATATATATATATATATATATATATATATATATATATATATATATATATATATATATATTAAAAACTCACCTACACTAAGAGATGGCACATATAAGCAGATGACATTATTTTTTGGATGCATGTATTTCATTCAAACAATGAAAGACACATATGCTCTCTTACAACCGCACATATACCCAACAAGTAAAACACTCACACCTACATCCTCCTTTATGTAAACCCACACACACATGACATTTAGAAACCATCGAAACCAACACCATGACATGCACTCTTTATTTATTCAACTTCTCAACTCCTTCAGCTCTTCACTTTCGTCCAGTAGCTAGAGAAATAGTGAAAGAAAACAGAGAAACAGAAAAGAAAAAGAGAGAGACTTAAGTGAGAGAGAGAGAGAGAGAGCAAAACAAAGGAAGAAGAGAAGAGAAACAAGAAAGCTTCAAACTTGACACACAACATCATAAACGTGTTTAGGTAAGTCTCCTCTACTTTTATCTTAGATTTCTATAGGATTTCAATAGTTTTGCTGGGTTGTTTTGCTGCTGGAATTAAGAGAAATTCGTCGGAAAGTTGCTGTCACCATAAAATACCAAAACCAGTAATTTTTCATCCATTTTACATGCGATTTTTGATCTCTTTGCTTCTGTAATCACGTCCACAAACATAAGGAACATGTGAAGGAGTATGTAGAGTCGAAATCTTTTAGATTTGAGTCCAAAATCGTGGCTGCATGACAATTTTATCAACTCTGTTTTGGTCGCCGGAAAACAGAGTTTTTGCCGGAAAGTTGCAGAAGCTTAAACGGAAGATATAGATGGATTTTTGGTCTAATTATTTTTTCTATGGAAATTTCAGGATGTGTAGTATGAAATAGAATCAAGAAGAGCACAATTTGGAGTCAAAATGAATGAGTTATTGAATTTTGAAGTCAGACTGTCAAAATTGACGTTTTTGAGAGTCAGTCTGATTCGTGTAGGATTTTAATCAATCCAATCATACCCAATATTTATGATATTTTACAGAGATATATTAGACATCCCAAGATTTAAAATAAGTCATAGAATGCACCATTTGGATATCTGTAGAGGGAGTTATGAATTTTGAAAGATAGGTCCAGAAACAGATGAAAGTCTGGAAGTCCAGATTATGGCAGTTGGTTTTGTGTTGTTTTTGAGCAATGTAATCTTTCTCAATGGCCATGAAAATTTTCAGAAATAAATCGCATATTCTAAGATTTAATTTGATATATAGTTTGTGATATTTGGATCAGTATAATTAGAGATATGAATTTTTGAAGTTAGTTGCTGCCAGACTATGTTTCTGGAAGTCAAATTGGTTTTCACGCTATTTTGGAAAATCAAACCTTAACCAAAAATTATGAAACTTTCTAGATTTAAAGTAGAAATTTAGAGCTTTAATTTGATATGTGGATCACAATTTTTGGACTAGTATATTAGGAGATATGGATTTTCAAAGTTGTGCTCTGTTTCTGGAGAGTAATCTGCAACAATTATATTTCGTGAAATTCTGGGAGCAATATGGTGAAATTGGGAAGATTTTGATATTTTTCCATGAAAATATATTTCAAGAGCTTCATTTAGGCCTTGGACCGAGTCAATTTAGAATTTTCTAGAATTAGTTATGATTTTTCAAAGTTGACTGAAAAATCTGCCAATTTTCTGAAAAATAGAAAAAATTGTACTATGCAAAATTATACAATGTAGAAGCCGTTGAAACAGAGATAACCTTTAAAATATGATTAAAATAAATATTAATGCAAGTAATAACCAATTACTTGTTAATTTTAATTTATAGGAATTGGTAATAGCCCGAGCCGGAGAAAAAATTTTAGATAAACAATTGGACCAAGAAAAGACCCAGGTAGTAATTCTTTCTTTCATACACTATGTGGTTATTTATCTGTTGTGTATGTCATTTTCTGTAACATGACAGTGCCTGGGGCACAACACGCGAATAAGCCAGGGTCTATACATGTTGCTTGACCATGGAGACGAGTTAAGTCGGGGTTGCAAACAGTCGTTTGGCCTTGGACAGTATGCATACAACACGAGTTAGCATTTTACATATCATGGCGTATTGCATATTTATTTATTGCATTTTATATGATTGATTGTATGTTACTACTGAGATTCATTCGAATCTCACCCTTTTTCAACATTTAAAACATTCCAGCAGAAGGTAGCGGCTCTAAAGGTAAAACTGTAAATACCGGCGATTGAAGGTCCAGTTTTAGTCGGAGTGCAGTTGGTTATCTTTAGTTTTAAATTTTATCTCTTTTGGACCCTGTATATATTTTTCAAATCTTATGAAGATTCCTATAACGTAAACAAGTACTTATAATCAGTATATTTCTGCTATTTCTATATGCCTATGAACTATGCGTTTAATACTTTGTGAATATTAAATTGTTAAGCGGTTTAACAGAGAAAATGAGAAGAGGGAATACTAAGAAGGAAAACTTTTCAAATGACAAAAAAAAAAATTACTATTTTTTAGAGTGTTTCCTCATAGTATTCATTTCCCTCTAATTTTCTCTCCATCCAAAACATAAGGCAAGAATTTGGCATGCTTTAATTTGCACCAGGCACTACCTATTTATGGGTGACAGTCACTAAGGCTCTCTTGAGAATTAACTGATGTGGGACTTTTATTAGTGCATGCGTCCTATACACCCTTTATGTTAAATGGAATGAATTTTATTTGGTGTGGGACTTTTCTTTTGACACTTCCATGTCATAAACACAACAGATGCTTTCTTGTGATCATTTTTGTATTCAGTTACTGCTTTTCTAAGTACGTAAATTACTGATTTCATCGTTTAGCTTCTCTTCTTGCTGATTCATTTTGCATTGGTCAAATCTGCATCATGCTCTGTGCTGACCATGGTCCCTGTGCCTCTGGTGCTCACAACACAATAGTGACAGCAAGAGCTGGGAAGGACCTCATATCATGTCTTGTATCAGGTAATCAAAATTGCATTCTTTTGATATTTCTTCTGATATTTGGCTAAAACTGATATGGATCAAGCAGGATTTTTGTTTTGCAATAATTTCCATACAACAAGTAATGACCTTATTGTTAGAAGGTTGAATTAGTTAAGGTTCTCTCTCACCAAGAGAGGGTAACATTGGCCCTCTCTTAATTTTCAAGTGGGATTAGTTCATCACCCTTAAATAAAAGTTTATTCGTATTAAAACTGAAAGGGTTGTAATTATTGTTTAAGTTTGTTGCCCTTCTATGAATAATTCTTCATCTTTCATCTTGTTATTTCCCTCTAATAATCATTATAGTTAACATGAGGTTCTGTTACTATGTGATGTCAGGTTCTATTACTATGTGATGTCAGGGTCTTACACCCTATGAGTTTGTGATGTCAGGAATTGGCCATAGGTAATGCATTATTATCTTTTGTTCCTTCTCTAGCTTGCATTCAGTTTCCGTAAATACTCCCACCAGCCATATAAGATGTAAATAACCAAATTATTTAAGGTGAGTTAAAATTGGTTAAAGACAATAAATTTGTAAAAAAAAATATTTTATTTTTTAAACATATCCTTATTTATGGAGAGAGAATGAGTAGGAAAAAAGGATGTGTGAAAGATGATTAATTTAGTGATATACTCCACCCAGTCTATGTTATAAGAGGTTTTAACCAATTTGTAGGTACCAATAAAAATAGCTCAAAGTATTAAATTTATTATAGAATTGAAATGATTTCAAAGGTTACCATTATTAATTACAATAAACTCCATCATATTAATTTTCACTTTCTCAACCTTATTAAATATAGGCATATATGAAAATGAAATGTTTAATGCTCATTGAAAGTAGGGAAAATGGTTAAAAAATACCTTTTAAGCAAATTAATTGCTAAATAGTACCAATGTGCAAGCAAGCATCCATCATGTGCAGTCAGCATCCACATGTGCAAAAAGCATCCCTGCGAAAGTGCAAACACCATCCCTTATGTGCAAAATATCATCCGCCCGTGTGCAACATACCACCCACCGTGTGCAATGGTAGCAATGAGCAATTAATTTACTTGTAAGGTATTTTTTAGCAATTCTCCCTTGAAAGTATCAAAAGATTTTATAAAAAGAACCAAAAATACTTTTTAGAAGAACATCTCATAAAATGGGATGGAGGAAGCTAAGTAACTAACATATTAGTAATGGGACAAAAATGAAAAAAAAAAGTTTATTAAAATTTCAAACATCCTTTAAGTGTAATCTTGTAAATAAGACCAGGCTACCCTTAAAATGCGAGTACATGGAATATGCAGTTCAAGTTGAAGCCTACACACTCCCAAAGGAAAATAATTTGATTCTTAACATGGACGTTGCAATTGCACCTCTCTTTTTCGATCTCCTTGCTGGTACTGACGTGTTCACCAAGCAAGAGGTTGATGAAATTTTGGAAATTCGTTCTGGCTCGCTCTATTGGTCTCATTGGGTAAGTTAAATTTCAATCTTCATTTGATTTAATGGTTAAGATACAAGTTTGTTCTGTAAGTTTCATTCAGAAATAATGTTGTTTGGATACCCCTCTTTCTTTCTTTTTTTAATATCGTCCCAAAAATTTCAAAATATAGTAATATTGTAGTGTCTTGTTAAAAAACCAACATTGACCGTAAAAAAAAATTGACGTTGATCAGTGAAAAAATTAATCGTATAGGAAAATATTGTTCTATTTTAACACTTCAGAGCAATATGAAACCCAAAAAAGACTTTTAAGGTAAAATTATTTCTGAGTGAAAACTTCTGGTGCAGATTTATACTTTAACCCTTGTTTTAATTTTACCAAGCATTTTTTAATGTGTGTAGAGATGTGTGCTTTGAGATTTAATCAAAAAGAGGCCAATTTGGGTGGTAGGATTTCTTTTTTTGCCAGAGCAGGAAAAATAGTTACATTTAGTTTATAAATCATTGGCCTACAATAATAATGCAAAAATATTGACGAAATGTTGGACTGTTTTGTCCTTTATGTCCTTAATTTTGTTATGGTTCAAACAGTCCCATTTTCTTTAGTTGGGTTCTACTTTGATTAGTTATACCAATTATGCTCATTAGTGATTGCCAGCGTTCCAAGAGATGGTGAGATTCTCTTGGGTTGAAAACTTAAAATTCTTAATAGGGTTAAAGTCTAATTTTGTTAAGTTTTTCAGCACATATGAATTGTGGGTATCTAAAACTTTTTCTAGAATTAGTATCACCTTAAAAGTGTTAAAACAAAAATAATATTGCCTCCGTCCGTTGAAAATGTTAACATTCAACATTAGTTTTAAAATTATCAAACTTTACTCTTTTTTTTAACACTTCCAAGGTGATCATAAAAAAAACTTTCAGATCTCCACAACTCATAAGCAAAAACTTTCAAAGTAAAATTAAACATTAATCCATTTCAATATCACAACCTTTTAGTTATGTTTAAGAGCTTGTGCTTTTTTTGTGTGGATAAAATGATCAATTATATTAAATATAAAAAAAAGATAATTACGAAAATAGTGTTGCATATATGCCAACAACATACATCTAACACCAAACTTCAAACACAACTACTTCAAATTGTTGACGAACACAAAGTAAAAATTCCAACAACAGGATATGAGCAGGTATTAACCTTATGCTGTAACGCCACGTATAGAGGAAACCATCAACAAAAAGTTGACGAAGATTATGCCACTAACTTAATTCTCGAAAGAAGAAAAATGAGCATCTACCTAAACTGGATTTGAAAGAAGTAGGCTTAAATCCAACAAGTCTCGAAAGAGCATGACTGGTTTCACATCAGAACCGAACAAAACCTTGATTTTGATTGTTTTCAATATGAAACCAAATACATGTTAAATGAGCATTAATGCACGTCTTGTTCATACCTTGCTTATATTTCTAATTTCAACGAAACTGAAAGTTTACAATCACACACAGTGATCATCCAGGCTTCATCTCATTCATTTTTCTTGCTTGAAATTTCAGGCATACCTTTGACCAAATGGGAACCTCCCAAACCATGATTTCATAAGTTATTTTCTGTAAATCGAGATAAAACTCCTTCCACATGCTTACCTCGTAAATCGTAAAAGCTATTATCTAAAAACTAATCTAAACACACACTGAAACAACCACTCTACCGCATAGGAGGATGTTCTCTACACAAACTAAGAGACTGTTAGAAAAATATAGTGTTGTATGATCTCTCTATCAAGCCAAGTCTTCTTTTTGTAATTTTGATTGCAGATAGCCTAATCTCATTATCATGTAACATATATAAATATTTTTCCCAATCCTTATTATAAACGATTACATGTTTTATAATATAACATGCATTGCTATAAAACTTCCCAAATAGATAACAAAACTCCTCTATCTAATAATATTTTTAAGCTATGAACCGTGGTTGTTATTATGTGCTTGTAGCAAAAATTGGAGGGAGTAATTAAGCTATTGATTGAGGTAGTATGGGGTCTCACTCTCATAAGAAGGAAAATATAAGTTTGAATCCCAAAAAACACGCTTGTTAAAATATGCAAAAATATTTTACCCTCTAAATCTCGAGGGGGAAAACTCTTAGGGTGTGTTTGGTTTGAGGGGAGGGGAATGAAGAGTATATTACTTTGTTTTGTTTATCGAAAAAAGGAGAAGGGAGGAAATCCTTAGTGTAAAATAAAAGGTGGGAAATGAATATAATTTAAAATTTCACCTCTCCTCCACTTCCCTCCCCTCCAACCAAACACACCCTTAATCAAATGAGAAAAAAAAAAAAAAACCTAGGTGGAGTGATTCGTCTATGTTTGGCTGTGTTATTTTTAATATAAAACCAAACATACTTGTCAATGTGCTATAACCACCGACCTAGACTCCTACTTTTATGTTTAATGTTAATTTATAAATAATTTTGTGAATTTTATGTTTAATGTTAATATATAATTTTTTTTTTGAAAATTTGGATCTCGGTTTAGTACAGTACAAGTTGTACAATGAAATGATTCTCGCCCAATTTGATATAACTGGGAAATGAATTTGTCAATTTGAAGCTGTAGCGTAGAGTGGCGACAATAACAATACTTTGTCATCTAATGATATTTGTACAATTAAAAATAAAAAAATTAACACACACATATATATTCTCTTATTTTAAGTGTTGCAGGGAAATTGAGGATCCACGCAAACTTGGAGGGATCCTCTCGTTTTCCATGCGGGGCATTTTATATCAATTTGTCTCAATCATCAAAATCATCAACTACTAACAAGATGCCATTATTTTATATTTTTATATATTCATATCCATTTTTAGAAGTATTTTTCAAATAATTATAGATGGAAAAAACAGAGAGAATATGTGAATAAAATCAAATGGACTATATTATATATTCTTAATTGTCAGTTGTCACGTATACTATTTTATTTTCATTTTAAAAACATTTTCAATCAAAACATTAAAAAAAAATCCATAACAAATTCTACCAAAAACAAATGTAGTGGGTAATGGTTTCATGCATTTATGGCGTATAAATATGATTAAATAAATACCCATGAAAGAAAATTTTTGTGATTCCATTGCTGAAATCAATGCTTACAATAAATGAAATCTTCCAACTTGTATCCAATTTCAATTATTGTTATCATCATCCATTATCTTCATATGGCCTAACTAGAAACTAATTTGATGAGACCATGTTGATAAATATCAAGAGAAGATAAGATAAAAAGAAGGGTAATGAAATGTTTACTTTCTTCCTTTTCTAGATGATTTATGGTAATCTGGTCAAACTCAGCTCTATGCAATTAATTTTTGGAAGAATGGCTTAAAAATATTTTTAGGTAAATTAATTGTCAAATACTATCATACGTGGAAATAATCTTCCATCGTATGTAATAAATCTTCCGTTGTGTGTGACCAATCTTCCGTTTGTGCATAAATCTTTCCTACGAAAGTGCAAACATATTATGTTGTGTGCAAAATATCTCCTGATTGTGTATAAAATATCTTCCGTCGTGTGCAATAGATCTTCCATGATAACATTTGACAATTAATTTATCCTCAAGGTATTTTTAAGCAATTCTCCCTTAATTTTTCTTATTTGTTAAACATTTTTTGACACATTTCTTTTTGAATAAATTTATTTTTATTCCTTCAAATATTTCTCCATAAAATAAACACAACTTTCAAGAATATTGTCTGTTCTCGCGGTTACACGAAGGAAAAAAGAGAAAATTACTGCAAAAATATTTTGCTGTATAATTTATTGTCTAAAAATACTTAAAATTTGTTTAGAAACCCATATAGAACCCTTTTTCTTTCCAACAATGTACAATGGATAAACTATTTTTAGCAAATATAACTCTTTTTCAACTGCATGTAACATATCTTTTAAGTATAACTGAAAACATATTGCATTACCGTACAATCAAAGAAGAATTGAATCCGCCATCTGCTTAAGATGTGACACAACCAGCTTAAAGACTTGGATCCTTAGATGTTTTTTGAGTAATAAATTTTGCAATAGAAGATTTTTTTAACAATTTTCTCAATAAAAAATGGTGCCTAGTAACTTTATTATAAGTATTAATCACTATAAGACTTTATATAAAATCAACAACTTATGAATTAGTGTTTGATTTCATCAATATAATTTGTCTTAAATCTTATATCATGTTTATTTGCATTATTTTTTTTAAATGTTTATTATATTTTGTGAAAAAAAGAGAAATGTTTATTATATTGATGATTGTAATTTATTAGGCCAATTGTCCCATACACAACTACAATTTTTAAAAGGCACGTGTGATGTGTGTAGCACACAAGTCACCCATTTAATTAAGAGAGTACATTCATGCAACTCATAGGTTATAGTTTTGATTTATATAAAATATTTAATCAATCATGCTATTCATATTTATAATTAATACATACTAGTATGACTTATGAGTTCTTCTTTATTTGTATAATTTGTTCAAGTTGCAATAGTCACATAAACCCCTACTATTAAATATAATTAAATACGAAACTACGAATGGGTCACAAAATGACCATTGTCTGAATTGGTAACAAGTCAATTCAGATACCATAACTTTGGTCATTTTTTCAACCTTTTATTAACACGCAATAAATTAGTTGAAGTATAATAATGCAAAAGCATTTGAGATTTCGACAAATCAATTATTTTATCAAGGGCAAATTAATTATTTGGCCCATCAAATTTTACTTCAATTGTACCTTAGTTCCTAGGCTTTAATAATATATTGTATCTTGATCCCTATAATTTTGATTGAATTAAAATTTAATTCTAAAATTTTACTTTTTCATGCGACTAACTTCCTATAGTTTAGTCATTTAAAACATTGCCTCTAAGTTCTAAAAAAAAAACCTTAACCCTTATAATTTTATATTCTAAAATGTAATGACTAATATTTTAAACAATTAAAAGTTAGAACTGTAATAACTTTTACAATGAGTCAAAGTTTAAGAATTATATTTTAACTAAGTTAAAAATATAAAAAGTTTGAGTTACACTAAATTAAAATTTATGAATTGAATTGCAACCAATTTACAACTACATGAACTAAATAATTAATTTCCTTTTTTCTCTATTGGTGCATGGTCTACGGATGACCAAATTGGCAAATCACCAAACCATATAATTTTGACTTGCAATTTAAGCCACTGAAATAAGACAACGTTTGGGATCCATCAGTAAATGAAGGTGATTTCCATCGCCCAACTAGGTGCGGTCGCATCACTAGTCAAACACGTCCTCTACCAAAATCTTCCCTTCTAAGGATGTTGATGCCGCTGACTATTATTAAATTAGTAATTAATATTAATTATTAATTCTCACTAAAACTTATTTTCGGTAGCTTTACCTAGAGTCGGGAAAACGGGTTGGGGGCCCTAAATTTATAAAGGTCAGGTATAATATTTTTACCTTAAAAGTAAAAGCGGGTCTAAAAGGGCTATTTTTTTATTTTTTTAAATTATTTATATGATAATAATATTATTGATTTTTTATATTTTGTTAATGATGTTGCAAATATTTATTTTTTATTATCTTTTTTAGAATTAAGTTTCATAAGAATATCTTGTATTAATAATCCTAAAAATTAAAAATTTATAAAAGATATTTCTTATTTTATAAATATTTTTTACCAATTTTGTATTTTTTAACTTATTTTCTAGTGATTGTTTTGTTTTATATCTTGTATTGTTTATTTTGTTAACTACTTACATTTTTCAAGACATATTTATAAGAAGTATTTTTAATTTTGTGAAGTCTTCTCATTAATTATTTGTAATTGTAGTATATGGACAATAATTTACCTTTGATTATGACTTAATGACTGTGTTTGTTTGTTGCATGATGCATATCGTTTGCACCCTAATTTTGACAATATTTATATGTTAAATTAAGACTTTTATTGCTGTAATTTAAAAAAACTAAAAATTATTAAAATAGTTTCCATCCTGACACTTATACTCACCGGTCAGGCCTTAAAAAATAATTATTTTTTTTAGCCGAGTCTAAAAAGGCTGGCTCTTTTTATCAGCTTTACTTTTTATGCATTGTGTGAGACTGTAAGTTATTTATGGGCACTATTTTACCTTTAATTATGAATTAATAACTATATTTGTTTATTGTATGAAGCGTATAGTTAAATTTTGTGAAAATGACTTTCTGCCCTATGGGCTGGTCCTAACCCGCATGTTCTCAAACCAGACTTTGAAAAACAATAATTTTTCTTACCTTAGATCTAAAAAGATCAAACATTTTAA
The DNA here is from genome assembly GCA_037074505.1 of Albizia julibrissin. Taxonomy (NCBI): domain Eukaryota; kingdom Viridiplantae; phylum Streptophyta; class Magnoliopsida; order Fabales; family Fabaceae; genus Albizia; species Albizia julibrissin. The sequence goes on from CM073489.1 coordinate 24,351,921, forward strand.
ACTATGACCCGTCTTAGACCCGCCCTGATTTCCCACTCTAACTTTACCTACACTCTCATTGATGCTTGTACGTCACACGGACCTAATTTTTGAAGTACGATATTTGTGTTTTTTTTTTCCGGAACGATATTTGTGTATTATTTTACTATTTTGGTGTAGAAAGCAGAAGCATTCCACATCATTATTCTGACTTACAGTCTAATTTTCCGTTAAATTTATGTGGGGAAAAATGTGAAAATTAAAATTTTCTTAGTCGTTAATTTTAACTCCATTTTAACGTTAGGGACATGTTACACTATTTTTTAAGGTTTGAGAGTGAAGCTACATAATGTAATAGTTTAGAATACCTAATGCTTGTCATAACTCACTTACTTATTATACTTATCTTGGTAAATCCTCACAACCCAACCCAAGTTTTTATTAAAAAAAGAATACCTAATGTTTCTGTAAGAATAGTTTAAGAAAAAAATGTTTTTTAACCTGAAATTTTATTATTAACCTTTGAAAACAGAATTTTATAACATTAATAAATATTTTACAATTTAAAAATTAAAAAATAAGTATGAGATGTAATATTTATGTTATTCATATAAGTACTTTAAAATTTATATTTTTATGATACACATATCTTAAAACGTTAGTTAAAAGTGGATTTTTTTTTTACCTTCAATTAAAAGTCAAAGTTTTGGACCTTGTTAATGGAAAAAAAATATTGCCAAAAAAAGAAGTAATACATAGTAGCATAATATTTGACATTCTTACTTACAGTACGTATTTTAATATTTAATTAAATAAATACAACTTTTTCTGATCCACTCAAAGTTACCTGTAGCTATCAATTCAACTTGTAAGCCAAATTTCCTAGAGAAGAAATGGATTACTTCATCAATAGATAATAACCAATCAATCATCAAATATATGATAAATATGTAAAAGTTGAATTACGCTTGATGGATCCTCATTGCCAACTTTGGTTAATGTAATCTAATGCTATTACTAAATTATTTGTTCCAATAAATCTACATATAATACAAAAATTTTATTAATGAAGGTTTATGAGTTATGAATAATGATTTATTTTTTCATATTTTATATGTAAAGAATCTCATTATTCAGCAAAAGAGAAGGAAAAAAGTAAAGTAAAGAGAAAAATGGAAGACAGAGAAAGAAAACTATTACTATTATTATTTAACCATGACCAATTCTTCTCATTATTTTCATTCAGAAATAAAATATTTTTCCATTTATATTTTTTTATTAACAAATCGTATTAACTAATTTAAATTTGTATTTTGGTCATTTTTTTTAAAAAATTTGTATTGAATTAAGTATTAATTAAAACAATTCTATCAAAGTGGATCTTCCCAACTAAGAACTTAAATCAAATTCACAATTCAGGTAAAAAAAAAATTCTGAATAAGAGCACTCATCACTCATGTTAATTAGCCTTTATAATGATTATTTTTTATATAAGTTAACATTAATTTATTCAGAAAATACTTATATTAAATTTTTTATATTTATTATGTCAAGTTATTTAATCACACTTGGTCATATGTCATATTTTTAAAATATTATAATTTAATTATAAATCCATGTGAAATAAATGGACACATAAACATATGTGATTGAAGAATTTGACATAATGTATATAAAAAACTTAAAATTTTTTTCCGATTGAGAATATACCACTTTAGCTCTTATTATAAGTCTAGCTTGTAAAAAAAAATTTCGTCAACGTTGCTAGTCATTAATAATTATTTTTAAATTTTATCCTTATTAAATAAGTGAGTGAAAATGTACCAATAACATCTTTTAATATTTATTATTAAATAAGGGTGAATTTAAAAAAATTAATTAATGTAAGACATATTAAATATCTCTCTTTTATCTCTCAACATCCTGTGACCAAGAGGAAAATCTAATCCTCTTGATCAACTAATATGACATTAGAAATTGACTTTAACTTCCATTTCTTATGTGAGATTTTATCAATCTAGGCTTAGTGATAGATATTGTTATTTAAAAAAAAAATTATTTTGTCACCCTCTTACTTAGTTCCTTGGAATTGTTGTAATAACTTTGGAGTAACAATGGGTATTTTCATTTTCCAAACATATATTTGGACCAAGTAGCAACCAACCATGATCCTCCCACCTAACTCACAACCAGCCGTTTCATCTAACAAATTCCAATCAAATATTGTACAGCTAGGCACAATATGAACGATGGTCTACCAACAAGGCGACTACAACACCAGTAATGTTGCTCATCTAACTACCCTTACCCACGTGATCTGCTCACCCTCTCCTCTCTCTCTCTTTCTATATAAACCCCTCTCTTCTTATTCTCATATTCTCGTTTTCCTCCTCTTTTTCATTCCTGGCCGATTTCAATAACCGATTGATTCGGGTATGTTCTGATGTGCCCATTTATCTGTTATTTTTTGACTGAACTCTGAACTGCTGCAATTCGTCAGTTTCTCATTGTAGATCTCGGTTTTTCGTGATTTACTCGGTTGTTTTTATTAGAATTATCGGTTTCGCACTTGGATTCTCGGCGTTTTCGTTTCGAAGTGAAATGGTGGATGCTTTATTTTTGTATCTTTGTTGGTTGAATTAATGATCTCGTGGATTTTAAGCGTATGCGTATTGGTGGGTTGTGAGATCAGTCGGAATTTCAGTTTTCATTTGACAATTTAAAGATTTTAAGCATATGTCAGTCTCATATGGCTTTCATCATGTGCATTGGGCCGATTGGGTTTTGCCGTTTGAGTAGTGATTGAGATCCAGAAAGCTAAGCTTTCTTGCAATTGAGCTTGGCAAATGTCATTTTACTTGAGCATTGTTTGCCAGTTTTGGAACTTGTCAGTGGTCGATCTGTTTTGTTTGCTTGTTGAATTTTTGTTTGGTTCTTTTGTAATGCACTTTCGCTGTTCCTTTGTGAAGTAATTGCGAAAGTGAGAAAATCCCCGCTAATGAGTCAGGTTTTTCCTATGCGAACGTCATTGTGAAGTCGAATCTCCTATATGAGTGTCTATGTCTTCCTTTATTGATAATTTTTCTCTTTTCGTTTCTTCTGCTATGAAATTGAGCAGTATTACTGAATGGGCTTGCCCACATTTGAATCTAGGTCTATTTTGTTTTATTACACCACTTGTCCTCTGGATAATGAAAGGGAAGATTTGATAGTCACACAGCTTATTACTACTCATAAAAAATGTCTATTCAATTATCTTCTTTAAGGGATTTATTCTCTTGAAGTAATATTTTGTTTGAAATGTTTAATTGATGTATGATCACAAAGAAAGATGCTAGTCCCCATTGTTGATTACCGATTAAAGAAAACATTTCCAATTTAAAAGTTTATTTTTTAATTCCATGCACATGTTGATGTAACATGTGGTATGAAGTATGAACCGTGTTATGTGCTATGCGTCTGTGGTAGCCCATTATTCTCTTATGCTGCTTCTGCTGCAATTTAGAAATTAACATACCAATATGCCATCAGATCTCTCAGTTTCGTCATCATGGCCACCGGACAACTGTTCTCTCACACAACTCAAGCTTTATTTTACAACTTCAAGCAGCTTCCAATCCAGCGGATGCTTGATTTTGATTTTCTTTGCGGTTTGTATCAAATCCTTTGTGTTCTGTTTCTATATAAAATATTCTTCTGAATGAATCTTAGAAAAAAGGAGAATCACTTGATTTTTTTGCTTTCAATAGAAATGAAATAAAAGATCTGGTTTTGTTTTTATAGGAAGGGAAACACCATCAGTTGCTGGAATAATTAATCCTGGTTCAGAGGGATTCCAGAAGCTCTTTTTCGGTCAGGAGGAAATTGCCATCCCAGTGCATGCAAGGTTGGTGTTTATGTTCTATTCCATCCTCATTCTTCCTTCCTCTGCTTGAGTTCGGATTTGGTGGCTTCATTGTATTCAAGCATTTCCCCCTTCATTTTTCTTCATTTTAGTGGTCCCCTTGCTATTTACAGGACAGTAGAAACCAACTACTTTGCAATCATCAGTCGTTACTAACTTTATTTTCTGTCCAAGTGTAACAATTCTCAACATTATGCTTGGTTGTTTTGCAGCATTGAAGCTGCTTGTGCTGCACATCCCACTGCTGATGTCTTCATCAATTTTGCTTCATTTAGAAGGTCATCATTCATTAATTCATCAATTTATTTATTTATTTTGGCCTAATTTAATTGCATAGTACGCTGAAAAAGAATGATCTGCTTGCAGTGCTGCTGCATCATCCATGTCTGCTTTGAAGCAGCCAACTATTAGAGTTGTGGCCATTATTGCTGAAGGTGTTCCTGAGGCAGACACTAAGCAATTGATCGCTTATGCGCGATCGAACAATAAGGTGAGAGGAGAAAAGGAAACTTGGATCAATTGAGCAAAATTGCTAGAGATACTACTCTCGAAAAACATTTTGTTTTTATTGCTGGAAAAATTAATTTTGTCCTGATGATATTGTAGGTTGTTATTGGCCCCGCCACTGTTGGAGGCATTCAAGCTGGTGCTTTTAAGATAGGTGACACAGCTGGAACAATTGACAATATCATTCAATGCAAACTGTACAGGCCTGGATCTGTTGGATTTGTTTCTAAATCTGTATGTACTTATTTGTTTTCTTATTTTTGTTTGTGAATTTTTCTTTCATCAAAGATAGGCTTATCCCTGTGAAGTTTCCCATAAGTCTCACCTGCGTTGTGTATAGGAAATGTGAGATTTCTTGGATATGTTAGCAAATGTGATCCTTTTACTTTAAGATGTCATCCTTAGTTAATCCATATTTGTGCTGAACCTGGGGGTTAAAAATTCCACTACTGTGATTTTAATATTAAAAATCAGTTTAGGTGACATTCACTTTATTTATTCATCATTTAACTTGCTTCTTGGATACTTACTGTATTTTAAGACATTAAAATCACATAGATGAATATTCAACATGGCATTAAACGGGTAGAAGATATTTGTCATTTGCTCTGTTATATGTTAAGCTTGTATCCTGAAGTTTATTTTACTTTGCCATCCTATTAAGTTATATTGCAGAGTGAAGATAAAATTCCTGCAGATATATGGTGAATATTGAGCTCAATCTCTTTGTGGATTTCAGAAGATAAATGATAGTAAAATGGAAAAGTACATTATCTATTTAACTCTAGAGTAGTGCAGTGTGTCATAATAACACAAAGTAATAGCTTACTTGGATAATAGAACTCTGTGGCATTCATGACTATTTTCTTCTCCTGTTTTCCATAAAAAAACAAAAATCAGTAATAGTGATCATAGCTACTGTACCTATTGATATGCTTTATATTTCACAGATTGAATTTTTTCATCCAATATCAGGGGGCTAGATGATCTATTATGCCATAAGAAATTTTATGAAGTTTCTTGATTTGGTTATTTGGAGATGAGCTACATCTATTTGCATTTTGTAATCTATTCGATGATGGTCCTTAGAGAAGACAACCTTTATGAACTGCAGGGTGGGATGTCCAATGAATTATACAACACAATTGCCCGCGTCACAGATGGAATTTATGAAGGTACTCAAGGATTTTTTTTTTTTTGGGTTTTACCATGTATTTTTTTATGTTCATGTTGAGTGTATTTGTTTTGTTATAGGCATTGCCATTGGAGGGGATGTTTTTCCTGGCTCCACACTTTCTGATCATGTGTTAAGATTTAACAACATTCCACAGGTAAACTACTTTTGTCTTGGGGGATTTCTGAGCACATATTGTAACCACAACCTAAGGATATCTGATTGTAATAAGAGAATTCCTGTTTGCCATCAATGACTGGAGTGGATTTTTTTGAAATGTCAGATTAAAATGATTGTTGTACTTGGAGAACTTGGTGGGCGTGATGAATATTCCCTAGTCGAAGCCCTAAAACAGGGGAAAGTGACTAAACCAGTTTGTGCCTGGGTCAGTGGAACCTGTGCACGACTCTTCAAATCAGAAGTACAATTTGGTCATGCGGTATGTCACTATTCCATTATTTTTGTCTAAGCGTAAATCAAAGAACATTTCTAATACTCAATGGAACTTGTACAAATCAGGGAGCTAAAAGTGGTGGTGAGATGGAGTCTGCTCAAGCAAAGAATCAAGCACTAAAGGATGTAGGAGCTGTTGTTCCCACTTCTTATGAAGCTTTTGAAAGCGTAATAAAGGAAACATTCGAGAGATTGGTTAGTTTCATGTTTCCTGAGGTTTATTTATCTGCATGTGACTAGGGAGTTCTGCTTCGAGGAAGTCTCTAGTTTCCTTGGCTAGCTATAATCTTATAGTGGGTTTAACAAATGCTAGATTGGAGAAGGGAAGATTACACCAGTGAAGGAGTTTACTCCTCCACAGATCCCTGAGGACCTTAACTCTGCAATTAAGAGTGGAAAAGTCCGTGCTCCAACTCACATTATTTCCACCATCTCTGATGACAGGGGTATGTTGGGATCCCTTAATGCTTTAACTCGGAAATGATTTGTTTTTTGATGCTCAGACTCAAAGGTTTAACTAAATTTCTTATCCAATATTTTCCAAAGGTGAGGAGCCATGCTATGGTGGTGTGCCGATGTCTTCCATTGTCGAAAACGGTTATGGTGTCGGTGATGTCATCTCTCTTTTGTGGTTCAAACGCAGCCTTCCTCGTTACTGCTCACAATTTATTGAGGTAGGTTAAACAAAACTATGATTTCCTTGGTGTTTTTCAAATCAATCTTCCCTCCCCTTTTTGCATAGAAAATGATATCTGAAGACAATTGTATTATACTTCCTTGTGACACTTGCATTTAGTTACTGCTTTTCAAAGTAAATTATTGATTCCATCTTCTAGCTTCACACTTGCTGATGCATTACATTGATCAGATCTGCATCATGCTGTGTGCTGACCATGGTCCATGCGTCTCCGGTGCTCACAATACAATAGTGACAGCTAGAGCTGGAAAAGACCTTGTTTCCAGTCTTGTATCAGGTATATTACATGCATCTGATATTTATTCTTTTTTTGGACAAAACTGATGGATCAAGCAGGATGTTGTTTTATAATATTTCCATTTGATGAGTAATGAGCTTCTCAAACAGGTTTGCTTACTATTGGTCCTCGATTTGGGGGTGCCATTGATGATGCTGCTCGCTACTTCAAGGATGCTTATGACAGGGTATAATTTAAAGGCTTTGCCTGTGAAGCTGGCACACTTCAACTTAGATTAGCCAACATGATCTCCTAAAAATATAACATGAGGTTATGTACCATGTGATATCAGGGTCTTACACCTTACGAGTTTGTTGAAGGCATGAAGAAGAAGGGCATTCGTGTGCCAGGAATTGGGCACAGGTGATGCATTATTTTTGTTTCTTGTCTAACTTGCATTCAGTTTCTATCAATATTATTGGGAAAACTTAAATGGCTGAAACCTGGCTCCACTTTGTGAAAAAGGATCAAGAATAGGGACAACAAAGATAAGAGAGTAGAGCTTCTACAGCGGTTTGCACGCACGCATTTTCCCTCTGTGAAATACATGGAATATGCTGTTCAAGTTGAAACCTACACCCTCTCAAAGGCAAACAACCTGGTTCTTAACGTAGATGGTGCAATTGGATCTCTCTTTTTGGATCTCCTTGCTGGTAGTGGGTTGTTCACCAAGCAAGAGATTGATGAAATTGTGGAAATTGGCTATCTGAATGGACTCTTTGTGCTGGCTCGCTCCATTGGTCTTATTGGGTAAGTTAAACTACAGTCACGATTGTTTTAATTTGACCATCTTTTTATGTGCGTGGTTTTGTTAAAAAAGAGAAGCTTTTGGGTGTGAGGAATAATTTAAGCATGCACTAATGGCTTGATGTTACAAGTGGGATCAAACCCGCAAGTTCCTGTTTATAGGAGAGTTTTCATACCAGTAGGTTACAAATCATGTCTTGTTTGAATCAACTGATTGCAGGATTTCAAATTCTCCACTGCCTTGTTCCATGAAACTGAAAGTTTACTATCACGCACAGTGATCAAGGCTTCATCTCATTTATTTTTTTCTTGGTTGAAATTTCAGGCACACCTTTGACCAAAAGAGACTGAAACAACCACTTTACCGCCACCCATGGGAGGATGTTCTCTACACAAAATGAGAGGTTTCGGTGTGGCTGTAAGAATTTTTTCTATGCTTCAACCAAAATAGCAATCTGCTGGGAATTCATGCATCTGCAATAGGCAGTAATGATCAATAATTTTTGTAACTGTTAGAAGAATAGTATTATATGATCCCTTCATCAAGCCATCTTCTTTTGGAAGTTTTATTATATACTGGAAAAAGAAATAACTCCTAGTCATTTTTAAAGATATTCTTTCCTCCTTTTCTGGATCGAGATTCTGAACTCTGTCTGGTAGGTTCAAAGAGAACGAGTTAGAGTGTCTGTTAGTTAAATTTTTCCAGGTTCTGGTGGTTCATAAGCTTGTATAATATGTACTGTTTGAGACAAAACTTATCCACATATTTACCTCATAGACCGTAAAAGTTACCTCGTATACCGTAAATCACGATTGAAAAGCATTTTTGGAGGTTCCAATCGCTATTCCAAACATACTAACGATTTTTGAATAATTCTGGGTTCACGATTTGTTAGTTAAATCAACACTTTAGATTTATGCAAGTGGAGGTATCATTTATTTACTTCCAAGGTTGGAAATAGTTAAACAAATTATCTGAACTAGTAGTATACTTGTGCTTGCTATGTAGTTCTTTTATTGGGAGAATTACTATGAAGTCCCAACAAGTGAATGTAATCACAAAAGAATCTCAATAACAAGCTAGTATTATGAACTTGTTCTCATTTATTGTGAGATTTTTTGTGATTATATTCTCTCTGAGATTTTTATTTCTGCCATTTGTATTATTTAATCTGTCATAAAAAAAGCAAAGAAACAAATCATGGCACATTAGTTATTACTTATGCTCATTCCACCATAACTGTTGAAAAAATCATTACTTCTTTGGTTTGGTAGTTGAGTAGGATAAGTCTGTAAGCTATTCTTGGTTAAAAACTTTTTAGTGTTTGTTTGGAATAACGAATGAGATCTTTAAAAATAATTTTTCAATCGTGATTTACGGTATACGAGGTAAGTATGTGAGAAGAGTTTTGTTTCGATTTACGTGAGAAGCACTTATAAATTACTTAGAAGAATTGGGAGTTCAGATCAATGAAGATTTATGTTTGTTTGAATTGGGCTTATGCATAAGTCTGATTCACATAAATCGAGATAAACCTCCTCCACATATTAACTTTGTAGACCGTAAAGTTACCTCGTAGACCGTAAAAGTTACCTCGTATTCTGTAAATCATGATTGAAAAACACTTATGGAAGGCTATTCAAACATGCTACGGAGAAAACAATACACACACGAGATTCATTTTATATTTCGTTGATTGTTGCTGAGTTCTGAATTATATTTCATAAACAATATATCCTCTAATCCTATATGTGAGACTAAATATGACATCTGGATGAATTTTTCTCTCTTAAATTTACATATGTTCCCAAGTACATATTGATGACACATGATAAAGGGTTTATAACAATTGGAAATTTCTAATTCAAAGTTGGCAAAAAAACAAAAAAATTTCTAATGCAAAGGATTGAAAAAAGGTTTCTTGAAAAAAATCAATATATACTCGTATATTTTTACAAACAACTAACTAAATTAATTTCGTTTATCTATATAAATTATTGTCTAGCTCGAATGTTTAGTTAGAGAGAAAAGTTTTCAATTATGGCCAAAAAAGAAGAAGAAGAAGAAGAAGAATAATAATAGTTTTCAATTAAAAAACAATGCTAATACAGCTTTTAGTAATACCTGGGGGCAACTGAAATTGGTTAAACAGTGCACAAGAAAAGAAGTTTGTTCAACAAGTTGTTGGATGAGCTAGATCTTTTAGGAGTATAACAAGGAGAGATGATAAAAAAAAATAGTGCTCAATGTTTTCAAGACGCATACAACATTTTTTATTTACTCCTATCTATATCTATTTTATAAGATACAATTTAGACTGACGGACAAATTATCTGAAGGATACAATGAAGACCCTTAAATATGGATTATACTCACAACACTTAAATCAAGACAATAATAGCTTTTATAAAGTGATAATTTAACTTTATCTTTGTGTGCACTCAAGGACAAAGACAATGGGTTTGATTTATTGTTGTGTGATTTATGATTTGATTTGTATTGTCTGTCACAAATGAAATGATATTACATGGTATTTATAGAGTATAAAGCAAGCCTTGAAGTGGTGCCTCTTGAAACTACACAATTAAAAGTTATAACCACATATTAGATTCATGAACCCTCATGAATCAATACAACTTCAATAATCAATCACTATTTAAAATAACTCTTTCATGAAGGGTTACACCTTTATGGTATGCAGAGTTTTCTAAAATACGAACATAACTTTTCACCAGGTTGTAGTTACTATGCATTTTCATGAGTGTCTTTAAAAACCAAAAAGACATTACCTTGATAACATTTAGTGTCATAACTCTCTGCACAACTTTTCATATAAATTTTTTAATTTATAAAGACATAGACTTTTTAACAAGGACATCTTTTCATTTTAAAATATTGTAACACAAGTGATCCAATGTAGTTAAAGGGGAAAGCTTAAAAAGTGACATAGTGATTCAAATTAACTTACAGAAGAAGCAGTGAAAAATAGGAACCTTTTTCTCATAAATAGAAGCAATGGTCGGTTGTTTGTTAAAGTAGTGAAATATGGGTATTCAATTCATATGAGAATGATTTGATTTCTTACACACTCTATTTGGAAAATCAACAAATGGAACCAGTTTCATGTTTGGTATGCTAAAATTCAAAGTAAAAAAGAGGGAAAGGAAAGGCACAGAAAAAACAATGTTAGGTTTGAGTGGATGAGGTAGCTCATGTAAGTTGGTTAAAACCAAACAACGTAAATATGCTAATATTATCACAAGCCAATAACAACCTTTGACTGAGACTTTTAAGAAAAACATTTATTTCAAAAAAAAAGAAAGAAAGAAAGAAAGAAAGAAAAGAAAAACATTTTTTCCCTCAGTGCCAGCCAAATTGTAACATATCTCTAAAACAATACACACACATGTATGCATATAATTATTGATAAGAACTATCGGTTAATATAAGAGGCAAATATTTAATTTAGTGATATTAAAATAATTAGTTACATTAGTTATATGTATTAAATGTGTGTTGGTTTCATTAAAATATTTTTTTTTTAAAATTATGTGGATTGGAATTTCCCACTTATGAAAACCCCCTTAATTAATATGTGTAATTAATAAGCATATTTTAAAAAATAAGTATAAATTTAAGAGATAAAGTGAATTGAGATATTAATTATATTATATTTAAGAGGGAAGTAAACTCCGCATCTAACTCTTTTAGTTATAACACGATATTTCTATTAAAAAAATTAGAACAAGAGGTAGCATAAAACATTTGGATTTGACTTTTCTCCTCTATTCTTCCTATTCACTTCTTCACCACCTACCTTCATCATTAGATTGAAATTTGAACGGTTTGGATTTAATATTTTATTAAATGATTCTATTTAATATTTTTTTATTGCATTTTTTTAAACTATAATGGTTAAAATTTAGCAATTTGAATTTATTTGTTTATTTTTTAATAATTTAACATTTTATTAGTAATTTTATAAAATGCGGAGCCCTCAAATTTCAATTTTCTTGGACAAAGCTTAAAATACTCCAAACATGGAGTATATATTATGATTAAGGGAGAGGTTAGGGGTGTTCTCGGGATGGGACGGGACGGAATCAAGAAATGTCATTCCCAATCCCGATCCCGAAAAGGGTTTGGGAATGAAAATAATTCTCAATCCTGATCTCGAAAATTTCCCGTCTCGATAAGACGGGAAATTCTTAGGATCAGGAATTTCTCGATCTCAACCCCTTTCATTTTTAAAAAAAATCATATTTTAATTTTTTTTGTTTCTTTTAGTTTAAAATAAATACATAATTTGTTTAATATCATATTGTACAAAATTAGTCCAACACAAATATATAATTAGTTCAATACATATTTAAAATTTTTGATTCAGCTACAAAAAGTACAATGACAAGAACAAAAAATTAGAATTATTTAATAAATAATAAATGAAATTAACCAAAAAAATTATAAGAATAGATAAATCCTTGAGGGTATTAGGAATTTTCACATTTTATTTATATTTGATCTTATCTTCTTAAATATTTTTTTATAAAAATATAAATATATATATATTTTCGGGATCGGGAAAAAGTCGGGATCAGGAAGTCCCATTCCTGATCCTGATTCCGATCCTGAAATTTTCCCTTCCCAAAAATTTTGGGACGGGAAAATCTCATCCCGATTTACTTAGGATCGGGACGGAAAGACCGGGATAGGAAATTGATGCACACCCCTAGGAGAGGCAGTGGACGAGAATGCTAAACAAGAGAAGCAAGTGCAAAATATATAGGACTGCCCTAATTCTTTTTTTCCCCCTTTTTGCCAAAAATAATCACAAACATCAAATTTCTCTCAAGGATTCAAAAAGTTGCATTTTTGGCTCCTTCTTTCAGCATCTTCACTGGTAATTAAGTAGGAAAATGACAAATTAACACCAGCAAGTGTATTAAAATTAGGGTTAAGGGATATTTTTATTTTGAAAATTTTCACTGAAGAGTAATTTTGCGTTAAAAGTTTTTCAGGGGTAATTTTGATCCAGAAATGTAAGAAATTGAACAATTTTGTCCTGACCGTTATCTCAGTTAATTTTGACTGTTAGTTGATCAAATATGTTGAACTAATAGTCCACATGTTATCCATATCATTTTTATTAAGGTGTAAATTTATTTCAGAAATTTTAAATCTAACTAAAAAAAAAAAGAAATAAATAACATAAGGACTTCTGATGTAAATTTATATTTTAATAAAAATGACGTAGATGATAAATGAACTGTCAATTTAGTATATTTAATTAACTAAGTATCAAAATTAGGTGAGATGATATAATAAGGGAAAAATTGCTCCATTAACACTTAAAACTAAGATTATCCAATACGTTCGGATAATGTGTTTATATCCTCGTATTAAAGACGTCGTCATTTCTATATATAATATGCTAGCACCACCCAGCGTCACGCTTCCCTTCTTACTCTGCTCTGAAGCTCCTTAAACGCTTCGGTTCATGAGTAGGCACAGTACCATCCTCTCACCATTGCACAAAAACACCATAATTTACTAAAGAAAACAAACGTAGAAGAAGAACCAGTGGATTGGAGAAGACCCTTCAATGGCTTCAGCGAGCAGACCAGCATCAAAATCATTCCCCCGACTTCATACTTCAAGCGCAAGAAATCACATAACTCATTATGGCGCACCCTCAATCAGTAATCCTTTTTCTTTTTACTCGCAGTCCGCTGAGGCATCCACTAATTCTCTCCTCGACCAAGAGATTACAAATTACCAATCGGAAATCCAAAGGCGTGGCTATATTCAACCCTTTGGTTTCGTGATTGTCGTCGACAAGCCCACATTTCGGGTTCTAGGGTACAGTGAAAACGCGTGCGATTTTCTGGGTCTTGATGCGCCACGATCAGTTCCGAGTTTGGAGAAGTCTGAAACTCTCGAGATTGGGTCCGACGTTCGGAATTTCTTGACCCCATTTAGTGTGCTTCAGCTGGAAAATGCATTTGAGGCTCCAGAAATGTCTCAGATGAACCCCATTTTAGTTCGTTCTAAGAATTCTGGGAACCATTTCTATGCGATTCTGCATAAAATTGATGTCGGAGTTGTGATTGATTTCGAACCTGCCAGAACAGAGGATCCTGAGTTATCCATTTCAAGGTCGATGCAATCTCAGAAGCTAGCGGGGCGTGCGATTTCGCTATTAAAATCGTTTCCATGTGGGCATATTAAGCATCATTGTGATGTTATAGTTGAAAGTGTTAGAGAACTTACCGGCTATGATAGGGTAATGGTTTATAAATTTCTTGAAGATGAGAATGGTGAGGTTGTTTTTGCAGAGAGTAAGAGGCCAGACTTAGAGCCTTATATTGGTTTGCACTATCCTTCTTCTGATATTCCTCAGGATTTGAAGTTGTTGTTAAAGCAGAATCGAATTAGCATGATTGTGGATTGCCAAGAAACTCCTGTTCATGTAATTCAAGATGAAGGTCTCTTGCAGCCTTTGTGCTTAATTGAATCAACCCTTCTTGCCCCAAATGACTGGCATGCCAAGTACATGGCCAATATGAGATCAACTGGTTCATTAGTTATGGCAATAGTAATAAATGGGAATGATGAAGAAGTTTTTACCTCAATAATGAGACAATGGGGCCTAGTTGTCTGCCATCACACTTCGGCTCGATTCGTTCCTTTCCCTTTACGCTGTACGTGTGAATTGCTAATACAGGCCTTTGAGCTCCAACTGAATGTGGAACTTCAATTGGAATCAGTATCATTGGAGAAACAAGTTCTGAGGACCCAAACTGTCTTATATGATATGCTGCTTAGGGACTCTCCAATTGGTATTGTTACTCAATCTCCAAGTATTATGGACCTTATGAAGTGTGATGGAGCAGCTCTTTACTACCATGGAAACTACTATCCCTTAGGTATCACTCCAAATGAGTCCCAATTAAAGGACATTATAGAGTGGTTGATGGCCTTCCATGGAGATTCAACAGGCTTAAGTACTGATAATCTGGCTGATGCAGGTTATCCTGGAGCTGTCTCTCTTGGTGATTCTGTTTGTGGAATGACTGTTGCTTATATCACAGAGAAAGATTTTCTGTTCTGGTTCAGATCCCGTGCAGCAAAAGAGATCAAACGGGATGGTGCAGAGGATTTGGAAATGAATGCAGTTCACTCTTTGCAGCTTATCCTACAAGAATCAATGAAGGATGTTGAGCTTGAGCATAGCAATTCTAAGTCTTTTGGTGTGGATGATCTGATTTGGATGGCCAAAGAAATGGTTAGATTGATAGAAACTGCCATTGCTCCCATATTGTCTGTGGATGTTTGTGGACAAGTAAGCGGGTGGAATGCTAAGGTTGCGGAATTGACTGGACTTTCAGTTGAGGAAGCTGTGGGAAAGTCATTGGCTCATGATCTTGTGCATAAGGAGTCTGAAGAAACTGTTGATAG
This sequence comes from Albizia julibrissin, assembly GCA_037074505.1. NCBI lineage: Eukaryota > Viridiplantae > Streptophyta > Magnoliopsida > Fabales > Fabaceae > Albizia > Albizia julibrissin. The sequence goes on from CM073489.1 coordinate 24,367,118, forward strand.
GCTTATTTCTTGTGCTTTAAGAGGTAGTCTCTCTAACATACTATTTTTTCAACCCAAATTTAAAACTCTAGTAGTAAACATAATGACTAAACATTTACTGGAAGCTGTACTGAAAATAACACATAGTCACATGATCAACTCAAGAGTGAGGGGAGAAAAATTCCAAGATGAATATAATCATGTAATATACACTGAACGGATCGTAAACTTTGAATTTTATCCCTGGTTGTAGGCAAGATAGGTAAAATGTTCAAAGTTCAATGCCTTTCTCTTGTGGTTGCAATCAATTTTGTGTCCTTGAAAGCAACCTGCTTTCTATTATTCTGCTTTAAACTGTCATGTTTTTCTATAGAAATAATATAGCTTTGATAGCTTGATTTTAATTAGTACAGGTGAAGAAGATAAGAATGTTGAGATAAAATTAAGGACCTTTGGCTCACAATACTATAAGATGGCAGTTTTTGTAGTGGTGAATGCTTGCTCCAGCAAGGATCCTATGGATGAAATCACTGGAGTATGCTTTATTGGTCAGGATGTTACTGATAAGAAACTGGTAATGGACAAGTTTATCCACTTACAAGGTGACTACGAGGCCATCGTACATAACCCGAGCCCATTGGTCCCTCCCATTTTTGCGTTGGATGCCAAAACATGCTGTTCAGAGTGGAACACTGCCATGGAAAAGCTTACGGGTTGGGTTCGTGGGGATGTCATTGGGAAATTGTTGGTGGGAGAGGTCTTTGGTAATTGTTGTAAACTGAAGGGTTTGAATGCTCTAGCCAAGTTCTTGACTGTCTTGCACAATGAACATGGTGGACAGGACACAGAAAAATTCCCATTTTCATTCCTTGACCGGCACGGAAACTTTGTGCAAGCTCTTTTGACTGCACACAAGAGGGTTAACTCAGATGGTCAGGTCATTGGGGTTTTCTTCTTCTTGCAAACTGCAAGTCCTGAACTTCAACAGGTTCTGGATGTCCAGAGTAAAATGGAGAAGAATTGCCTTGCTGCTATGAAAGAATTAGCTTACGTTCGTCAACAAATGAAAAAACCTTTGAGTGGAATACGCTTTACTAACTTTCTTTTGAAGGGTACAGAATTGACTGATGATCAAAATCAGTTTCTTGAGGTTGGTGATGCTTGTGAGAAGCAGATTTTCAGGATAATACATGATGTGGACTTGGAGAGAATTGAGCACAGGTTAGATTCTGAGCAAACATTTCATATTGTTGGTTTATTCTTTGCAAGAAAATTAGAGCTATAAAAACCATTTTTAGCCTCCTTTCCTTCTGCTAAGTGCTTAACGCATAATATATATAACCTCACTTAGTAGTTAGGCTTTTAGATTGAGTGCTTTTTCTAAGTAAAATGGGTGAATTAAAGCTATTCTGCTAAATACATGATCAATATATTTTTAAGTACAGTGAAGTTTTTTCTTTCATCTGATAACATTCAACATCATCTATTCCTCAAATGGTCAACCTTAAATATACTAACCCACACAAAGCAGTGTAATGCAAAATTGTGACCAGAATATCAAAATATCAATTTATTCCTCTGGTCCTATGTATAGGACAAAGAGAGAAGGTTTATTTTGATTATATCTATAAGTTATATCATTATTTTCGTATCAATGTAAAATTATATCCTTCCTTTATTATCATGTTGATTTTCGGGTATATTGTACATTAAATAGAAATAAAGTTGGAAAGTTTTTAAATTTTAAGGCAAAGTTAATGAGGTCACATGTTAGTGGGATCATACTTTACTTTTTGTAGACATTTGCTTTTAACCTTGTATTGGTAACTTGCTTTTAACATCCTTCTAAACTTCCTGTATCAATCCTATAAAGAGAAAGGTAATATCTTTTATTCATTTCTCTCTTGGAGTTAGGTCCTTGGAGCTTGAGGAGGAGGAATTCCTACTTGGGAATGTAGTAAATGCAGTGGTTAGCCAAGTGATATTATCACTTAGAGAGAGACATTTACAGTTGATTTGTGATATACCTGAAAATATCAAGACACTGATCGTTTATGGAGATAAATTGAGGATTCAACAGGTTTTGGCTGATTTCTTAATGAACATTGTGCGTTATGCTCCATCTCCAGATGGTTGGGTTCAAATTGATGTTGATCCTAAATTAAAGCAAATTTCTGATGGACTTGCTCTTCTGCATACTACATTCAGGTATATTGGCAATATTTTTAAATTCCTTTATCATTTATTTTCTCTTAACAGTGTTATGATTTTCAACATTACTTATTTAATTTGCACCATAATTCACTCTCAAACTTGGTGTCAGTTAAGAAATTGTTGAATCTGACATCAAAATTTGCATGTGTAACTTGAATGATGAACTTCAAAACAGAATTCTGGTTTGGGTTACATATTTGCCACTTTTTTCAACCTTTGGCCAGTGATTTAAACATAAAGTATTTAAAGAAGGAATTAGTAAACAAAATCATTTCTTATCCCCAGTAATGATTGTAGTAAAATTTGGGTTGGTAACTAGACTTGTATTTTTCTGTAATGTATAGTGTACACCATAAAAAATGAGGCTTGTTATATATTTTCCTTATGTTCACTCAAAAAGTCTCTTATGTTTTCTCATAAAAAAGTTATTAACAGAAAAAAGATTTCAAATACCGGTACTACCTCCAAACCTAATTTGTACGGAAATTTTGCACCATAAACTAGGTCCTAAAACTTCCCTTCTTTTCTATATGCATCTTTCTGCAACCTTGCATTTTATCCCAAAAAAATCATGTCTCATTTTTATTCCTTGATGAGTAATTGCGTTTTGTTTGTGTGAAGGATGGTATGTCCTGGTGAAGGTCTTCCTCCTGAATTGATTAAAGACATGTTCCATGAAAGTGAGTGGAGGAGTGAAGAAGGGTTAGGGCTTAGCATGAGCAGGAAGATCTTGAAGCTAATGGATGGTGAGGTCCAATACATCAGTGAGGCTGAAACATGCTTTTTCTTCGTTGTTCTTGAACTACCCTTAATTCGTTGAGCCTCTAAAAATTAACTGGTAAAAACTACTACTATTAAATATTGAGTAATAACGACTAATCTAAATTCGTGCATTGTCAAATCCAAATGGAAATAGCCCCCCTAATATGTTTTTTTTTCCTTGCACACAAAGTTCGAACACTATCATATGTTGTTATCAAGATACTTCCATTATTACATTATGCGCACTTAGCTACTTGTGAATGACTTAAAGAGTGTAGCTTTGTTATTTGATAAATGAAGGATGGAAATAGCTAATGAAATGTTGCGAACACTTGTACAAAAACTGTGAATGATTTGAAAAAAAGATCTTGTTACCTGGTAAACAAAAATTGATAATAACTAATGAAATGTAGCGAATACCTATACCGAAGTTGTGAATAAGATATAATCAAAATTAAGGAGTTAACTAGCTTGTTTGGATTAGCTTATGGAAGCTCCATAAGTACTTATAAATCGTGATTCACAGAATATGAAGTAACTTTTACAGTTTACGAGGTTACTTTTACGATCTATGAGGTAAATATGTGGAGGAGATTTATCTCGATTTACGTAAATCGGGCTTATAAAATAAGTCCGATTGGAAACAGAATTTCCAAACATGCTATTACATAATTTTTTTGTATTATATTAATTGAAAGTTATTGTTGGCTTAATGGTCACCTATATTTTTGACAAGCAAGTGGTAGTGAATCAAATCCCACCTTCTCTTCTTTGCCAAATTAATTCCTCCCGCAGATAGCTAGCTCGGCAACCATGGCTAGCGATGCCCGTTCGCCTGTGAGGGTTGTTATTATTATTTTTCAAAATATAGGTTTATTTGTGTCTTTTTGCATGAATTTGGAAAATTTCACTTTGGGATCTCAAATCTCACATGGATTATTGAATTTCGGGGCACCTCTTTTAGTTTTTGCAATTTTCAAGTTTTTTTCTTATCTTTTTCCCATTATTTTATTTCCTTTTAACTCACGTGGGTCCACGCCTTTTATGAATATCCTTCTTCTTTTTTTAAAGAAAATTGGTGAAAAGCCTATGTTTCATAACTTTATTTGTGAAAAGAAAATGAATTGGAATACCAATACTTTTATAAAAATATCAAGTCATGCTAGCCAGTAAGCTTTTACACAGAGGCCTTTCATTGGCTTTCCTCTTTTTTCCTTATTTTCTTTTTTCTTTGTTTTCTTAATCTAGACCGTTGGATTAAAATTTCAACGATCTAGAAATTTTTTTATTATAAAAAAAAATAATAATATAATAATAATAATAATAATTTTATAATATATTAAATATGGATCGTTAAGATCGTAATCCAACAGTTCAGATTAAGAAAATAAGATAAAAAGAGAGTAAGGAAAAATGAGAAAAGCCAACTCGGACTTGTTACTATTTTTTTTCCGATTCTTTCCTTTGCATTGCTTTCTTTTCTGTGTTTTTTTTACTCCTCCAATGTATTTGGCCAATCCCTTTATTATTTTGCTATAATTTGGTGAAGTATGGTTTACCCCCCCGGGGGAAAAAAACCAATTGATTCATAATATTAGCCCATATTTGGTAATGAGCCAACCACTACTATGGCTCTTTGGTTGAGTGTTTGATTGAGTGAGTGAGTGACTGAAAATGGGGAGAATTCATAAATGTGTGGAATTTTTTATCGCTTTAGCCCCTGTTTGGGATGCATCCCAAACATGACTTTTTTTTTTTTGAAAAAGTATGGTGATATTGGCTTTTTGAAAATTAGGGTGTTTGGGTTGGCATTTTGGCAACTGAGTTTTTTTTTTCAAAAGTCTGACTTTTTGAAAAAAAAAGTCATTTATACTACCGCTAATTCAAATATAAATCACATTTACAATTTAACTTTTATCTTATCTTAAGTTTGTAAAAGTCAAATTAAAAAAAAACTATTTCTGTTACCGCTAACCCAACACAGGCTCTTAGTGCTCATGGCATTAGCTGCTATTATAGGAACAACTGAATGCCAAAGTGCAGAAGCAAACTTGGGTGCTAATGTTGCCGACGGGGTTGGTGGCGGCACTGTTGGCAGCAGTGCTAGTAACCGTATTGGTAGTGGTGCTGGTGGTGGCATTGTTGGTGACAGTTTTGGTGGTAGTGTGGCGGTGGTGCTAGTGATGGTTTTGATGGCCATGTTGGTGGCGGTTTTGGTAGCCATATTGGTGGCGGCACTGCTAGGAACGGTGGTCTAGAAGCTGGCGGTAGACTAGGTGCTGCTGGTAGCTACAACGGTGGTGGAAGGGTTGCTGACCGGGCCATCTAATTTTACAAATCCTTGTAAACTTATCATCTCTAATACTCCAACCCTTAAAATCCATGCACTATGCTAGCTCCTTATAATAAGCTATTTTTGGATACAAGTATGTACATCATATATGGATCAAAATAAGTGTGGGTTTTTGCCACATGTTCTTCTCATTTTGTCTTTGTTATTCATCTATTAATTAATGGGAAAAAGAAATTTAAATATCATTTCAATTTCTAAAACCTAGAAAAGCCCATTAAAAATTGAAAAGAATAGAGAAGGGATGGGGTGTGAATCTGGGTTTTTGATGTTTTGGCTTAAAGACCAAAATGCCCTTAAGACTCACTTAAAGATCAATTGAGTAATGAGATTGACTAAAACAATAATGTTTTTGATAAAAATCATAATGATTTTGAAAAAAATCAATAAGTACTAACAAAATGTATAAAATAATTGGCCAAGAGTTATATTCTCTAACAAATTGAATAATTAGATTGATTGAAACAATAATGGTTTTGACAAAATCAATAAGTACTGATAAAATGTTTGAAAGAATTGGTCAAGGGTTGAGCTATGACCAGTTGAGTAATGAGATTGACTAAAACATTAATAATTTTGAAAAAATTTGTAATAGTTTTGATAAAATCAATAAGCACTAACAAAATGTGTGAAATGATTGTTAAGAGTTTTGGGTTATGACCAACTGAGTAATGGGATTGACTAAAACATTAATGATTTTGACAAAATTTGTAATGATTTTGAAAAAATTGTTAGGTACTGACAACATGAGTAAATGATTTGACTAATTTTGTTAATGGTGTTAACAAGTTTAGTAATAATAATGACTAGTGAATTGATGACGTTGACAAAAAACCAGAAATGTTTATGATAGCAATTTCTTCAACTTGGTAATGCCACATCTGCAATCCAATCTCAGAAATAAAAGCCTCATCACATTCATTTATCACCTAATCACCCTCAGAAAAACCATTTTCGTCATCATCACCACTAGGAAACAGATCATAAAAGGAGTATGACTACTTTGAACTCGCCGTATAATCACCAATGACCTTCTCATCACCTTCTTCTTTGGAGTCGTCAATAACAAGATCATCTTGCATCTGGGTCACTGATAGCCCTGAGAGATTGAGACTAGGTCAAGCGTCAACGACTTGCTAAGAGGTGAGGTGGGCGTTGCCGACGATGTCGGAGGATTTGAGCTTGTAGGGACCTTTGGCAGGTGTTGCAGTAGAGGACAACGCACTTGCCGGTGAAACAACTGGATCTGGGATTTACAGGGAGAGGCTGAAGAGTTGGGATTTGAGATCTAAAGCGGGGGAAGGAGACGACGGAAAGAGGGGCGAGATTGGGGAAGAGGAAGAAAGTGCCGAGGAAAGAGAGAGAGGGAGAGAGGATGCGGCTTTGATTTGAGGGGCATTTTGGTCATTTGGTACAAACATAAAAAAACCAAATCCCCCCTCAATCCCCTCATTGTCATTTGTAAGTGTTAATAGACTTTTCTGGATTTTGGCAATTCACATGGTATCTATGTGTCTTTTTCCCTTAATTAATTAATAATTTAATCACCCAAGTACCTTAATTAATTTAATTTTGATTATTACAAGAATATTTAGAATTAATAATAATACAAGTTAATCAGTGTCTGTTTGGTATGAGAGATTAGGAGGGAGGGGAGATAAAATTTTTATAAGTTGAATTTAAAAAAAATTTGAGAAATGATAGTACAAAATTTTAATAAAGAGAATATGTAAAATAAAAAGTAAGAAAAATTAATTAAAAACTTTTAACCCACTTCTCTTTGTTTTTTTTTAAAAAAAATCCAACTCAGAAAAAGGTTTTCCTCCACTTATTTTCCCTCCCCTCCCCCTATACCAAACAAAAAATTATTATTGTATAAACAAAATATTATCTTTCTAACAAAAAATATCATCTTAGAAACCAAGTTTTGAACAAAGCACATTATATTTTTGATTTGATAAAGTGTTTCTCCTTTTGAAGCTTAGAGCGTATAGACCTTTCATCTCTCTCAACAAGTATGCTCCCCAAAACACATTATAACACATTCGTGTGAAATCAACTTTTAAGAAAACCTAACAGCTCTAGGAGTTACAAATAATAAACTAGCTAGTTGGAGTTACCACGCACTGCTACATAATCACCCATATATGATAGCTATTATTATCATAATTTACGGTTTCAAATCGTCATATATACGGGTGCTATATATGCTTGGTGTAGATATATAACGGTTATGAACCGTAATTTATTCAGTATCTATTATAATACTTATAATATAACACCCGTTATATATTAATACTTAGTAAGGCCATGATATGCGCAATGCTGTGATAATAAATAATATGTACACTTAAACAACCATCATAATATATAGTAATGTTTGCATAATACATAACGGTCCCGCTTTAACAACCGTTATATATGTAGTAATATAAATAACAGTTCTTTTAAAATCACCTTATATAGTTGTATATAAAAATACATCAGTTCCTTCTGCTCAGTAATATTTTAAATATAGACTTTTCACTATTTTTTCTATTTCTTTTTTTTTTTCCCATTCATCTCTAATGTATTTGGCTCTCTTTATGATTTGCTATTATTGGAATGAGAGTTTTTCCTCTTTTTCCTTTTACTTTTTAACTTTACTTAGCCCTACGTTATTTTGATGCAAACTTCCATATTGGTAATACACCTGTTGGTTCTTAAATATTATTCTTACTTGCATAATTTGATTCGACTTTTAAATGGTCACCTTTCACTACACGATATGCAAATTCGAAGGTCCGAGTTAAAGAGCAAATCACAAAGACCCACTGCCTCAAGTTCTTGGGTTCTTGCTCATCTTCCAGCTGCGTTCCATCCTTGCCTTTCTTCATCTTTGTTCTTGTACCGTTCTAAGATGGATCTTGTCAGTGAGGAGGAAGAAGAGATGGGTTTGCATCTGATTGCACAGAGTAAAAAGGGTAGGTTTACGATTTGAAAAATGGATTGTTTAGTTTGGTTTGGGCTATAATATTTTCTTAAAAAAATATTTTGAAGTCATATTTTTTTAATTCCTTTAGGCCTTGAAGGGACCAATCTGGAAGCCTGGTCTAACCAAGTCCAGTTTGGATAAGTATTGGGTTATGTTTGGATTAGATTGGACCACGGACTAACTTTTCTAACCATCGGACATCGGGTTGGAGTGTAACTCAGTTGAATCCAGTCCTTAAACACCCCTGCTTTTTATTACCAAGCATAGGTTTAACCAACGGAGCTTTTTTTTTTTTTTTTTCCCCATCCCACATTTTAACGACAATTAAATGAAATATTAACAATAATTAAATTTTTTGGCCAAAAAAATGATTAAATGAAATCTCATTAATTGAAAAATAAATATATGACCGTCCACACCTATATAATTTGGTGAAGTATGGTTAACACCCCACTTGTGATTCATAATATTAGCCCAATATTTTTGCTAGATTGGTCATGAGGGCACGAGCCATATATCTACGTCATCCTGATTTGAAAGATATATCTACGGGCGCAATGAGGGCGCTATATATATACGCACGAGCCATATATCTACGGGCGCTAAAGGTGTGTTTGGTTTAATGAATATTATGTTAGATGAGGTTAATTTAAGTTAGGTTATGGGAGGTTATGAGTTTTGTTTGGTTCAAGAAGGGGGGAGGGGAGGTTTGATTTCTTGTTTGGTCAGAAGAGTAAGTGAGGTGAGTTAATTATAAATTAACAAATATACCATTTTTTCTTTATTTATATATTTTTCTTCTTCTTTTATTTTTTAATTTGTAAATCTTAAAAAACCTATTAACTCAAGTCTATATGATAAAAAAAATTATATACATTTTAAGGGATATTTTATTAATTTTTACATATTATCTCATTAATTTTAAACAAGAGGGGTAAACTTAGAATATTAAAAAATAAGTATGGGCATTTTGGTCAAAATGAGACAAATTTTTCTCCCCCCTCCAAAAACCTCCAATTTTAGAGGGAGGGGAGGGGAGCAAAAGAAGACAAAATTTTTAACCCTCCCTCCCCTCCCCTCCCTCCAACCAAACACATTTTTCCTACCCTTAACCCTCCCCTTACCTAACCTCCCCCCCCAAAACCTCCAACCAAACAAAGCCTAATAATATTAGCCCAGTCGAGGCAATGAGGGGACGACGCAAGAATGGCATCTTTCTGTGGTTTATGGTCATCCTGATTCAAGAAAGAGGCGTGCTCTTTGGTCGTTTAAATGGCGTACGCCGAAGAACTGGGCCACCTAAAGGGTTTCGTTTTTTCGATCCTTTTGTGGCTCACGATTGGTTCAAGGATGTGGTTGAACAATCTTGGGTGACTGAGATCTTGGGATGAGAAGTGGCTACTTTTACAAGTAACGCCTCGATATGGAATAAAGAAGTGTTTCGCGATGTGAATAAAAAGAAATCTCATCTAATCCATTGCCTCGAAGGAATTAATAGACGTATGCGTTGGTCAGACGATGCTAATATCGAGGTTGAGAGAGATAAAGTATGGATGGAATTGGAACAGGTTTTGGTTTTGGAGGAGGTGATGTGGTTACAATGGTCTCGTTGCAGCTGGTATTTTGATAGTGATAAGAACACTAAGTTCTTTCATTCTATGGTTAATAGCCGCGGTCGACGTAATATGATTGAGGCTCTTAAAAGGGAAGATGGTATGTGGACTTATGACCAAGATGAGATGAAAGAAATTGGCACTCTTTTTTATAAATCTCTCTATACGAATGATTCCAATAGGATTGACACAGTGGAATTTGGATGTAATTTTCCTGTTCTGGATGACTTGGTTCTAGATGATATTGGTAAGGAACCTAGTTTCATTGAGATTAAACAAGCGTTGTTCGCTATGGGACCTCTGAAGGCATCGAACCGGGGCCGGATGGCCTTAATCCATTGTTCTTTCCTAGCAGTGGGTAATTTTTTTGGGTAACTATGGTGCAACGTTTATTTATGTTTCCGGATGATATCTAGCAGATTAACAATCCTAGTATTATCCTTATTCCCAAGGTTGATCACCCTGAGTACATTCGAGACTTTCGGCCTATAAGTCTTTGTAATGTGATCTATAAGGTCTTGACAAAGGTTCTCACTAATCGCTTTACGTCATTTCCCCCAATCAATTCAGCTTTGTTCCTGGTTGTCAGGCTTCAGATAATATAATTCTGGCGCAACAGATTTTCCATTCTATGAGAATGAATCATGGAAAAAATGGGTTTATGGCTATGAAAATAGACTTAGAAAAGGCCTAGTGGTTATTTGTGGTTAGATGCTTGAATGAGTTGAATATCCTAGAAAATGTAATTACTCTTACATATCACTATATGAGCTCAGCACAGATGCAGGTGATGTGCCATGGAATGGCTGGTGAAAGTTTCTCTCCCATCCGTGGTTTATGCTGGGGCTAGAGCTGGTATAAAAAGGGTCGGCCCTTCATGAGCTAGAGCCTAAAAAGGTCGGTCTTTTTAGACATGACTAAAGAAAAACAGTCATTTTTTAAGACATGTCTTGTGAGCATAGGGGTCAAGGCCAGTCCTATAGGGCCGAAGCTATTTTAATAATTTTTATTTTTTCAGTTTTTTCAAAAAAATTACAACAATGAAAGTCCTATTTTTTTTTGGATTTCTCCTTTGGTATCCCAGGGTAGGCCATCTTTGAGGTACGTCAACGGCCCCAGACTAACCAAACGCGCCTGGTTGAAAGTCCTAATTTAACGCATAAATATTGTCAAAATTAGGTGTAAACGGTATGCATCATGCAACAAATAAGCACAGTCACTAAGTTATAATCAAAGGTAAATTATTGTCCACATACCACAATTACAAATAATTAATGAGAAGACTTAACAAAATTAAAAATACTTCTTATAAATATGTCTTAAAAAATGTAAATAGTCAACAAAATAAATAATACAAGATATAAATAAAACAATTACTAGAAAATAAGTTAAAAATACAAAATTGGTAATAATATTTATAAAAGGGTTAAGGTGCAGATTTAGCAAAGAACTATTTCCTAAAGTGCACCCAACACAACTAACTATTTTAGGATACAAAACTAGACATTATGAATTTTTAGGGTGCAAAAGTAGACATTATGATTTTTTTTTTTGGAACAAAAATAGCAATTTTGTTATCTATTTTGGGTGCAAAAATTGCTATTTTTACTCTAAAAAAATTCATAATGTCTGTTTTGCACCCTAAAAATTCGTAATGTCTACTTTTGCAGTTTGAAATAGTTAGTTGTGTTGGGTGCACTTTGGAAAATAATTCATTGCTATTTTTGCACCTTAACCCTTTATAAAATAAGAAATATCTTTTATAAGTTTTTAACTTTTAGAATTCTTAATACAATATATTCTTATGAAACTTAATTCTAAAAGAGATAATAACAACTAAATATTTACAATATCATTAACAAAGTATAAAAAATTAATAATATTATTATTATATAAATGATTTTAAGAAATAAAAAAATATATAATGGCCTAAAAGGGCTAGCATGTGGCCCTATAGGGCTAGCCTTTTTAAACTCTCAGCTCTCTAGGGTTAGCCCTTTTAGGCTTGCTTTCACTTTTGAGGCAAAATTCTTAAACCTGATCCTTACAAATTCAGAGTCCAAACGGGCTGGCCCGACGTGTTCGACCTGTTTTTTAGATAATTGGAACAACCCTAGAGAGAGGGTAATATTATTCTCACGACGTTAGGGTGATCCTCTCTCACCTTTCTTATTTGTTCTTGTCTTGTCATGGAGAATTTCTTTAGATAATTGGAAGCCGTTCAAGTTAAAGGAAAATGGTATGGCCATTTCTCATCTATTTTCTTGGGCGAGGCTTTGTTAGAACAAGCAGGTATAATTAAAGCATGCATTGATGACTTTTGTGAGGCTTCTAGAGAGAGGGTAAATGGTGCGAAATCACTCATGTTTTTCTCATCTAAGGTACACCATTCTCGTAGACTCGAGATTAGCAATCTCCTGGGATTTACGCCTACTGTGGATCTCGAGAAATATCTTGAAGTGCCCATTAATCATAAGTGAATAACTAGGAATATTTTTTAGTTTATCTTGTATGGATAAAATTTATGCGAGATTGTCTTCCTGGAAGGCAAAAAGTCTCCCTCTTTCTTCTCATAGCACTTTGGTCTCTTCAATCATTGTCCCATTACCGTCGTATACCATGCAATCTGCTTAGTTTTGCGGTGTGTTCTGATATTGATAAGAGATGACATCATTTCTTGTGGGGCGAAGACGAAGACTCGACTAATGAGAAGGTGTATCTGGGTGTCTCAAATGGCAGGTGTTGCATATGCTTCGTGACTGTAAGAGGGCATGTGCGGTCTGGTCTTCTGTGGTTACAGTTAACTCACTCACAAAATTTTTTCATGTCTCGTGATGTTTAAGAGCTGACTTTGTTGCAATTTTAATCACAAATGTTAAGAGCAGTTCGGTCCCTCCGGATTTCATTACGCATATTATTATCAGGGAAGCTATGTCTGTACGTCATTAGTTTTCTTCACGTGCTTGTACTCTCATGCAAAAAAAAAAAAAAAAAAGGTGCTTTAAATGTGATAATTATCATCCGCCTAACTAGTGGAAAACTAGTTTCCCCGGTGGGCTGTATCCCTCTAACTAGGTATAATATAATTAATAAATAACATTATTCTAAAATCCCTAGTTATGATATACAACCACAAGAAATTAAAGAGTAAAGAGAGAAGAAGAAAATCAATTATGTTTCAGATTTCCTTAATAAGCCTGTTCTTTGTTTTCAAAAACGCTTCTAATAGATTTAATCCTTGAAGTACTCAAAATAGTGATCGGATGGATCTCTCCTAAATCCTCTATTTATTTATAAGATAAAGTTGAAACTCCCTTTTTTTTCCCATTTGAATTCTTTTCTTTCTTCTTCTTCTTTTTCATTTATTATTTTCTGTAAAAGAAGACATAATCAGTAGATTTTCTATGATTTTTCTATTATTGCAGGGAAATTATTTTACCTCTTCTTTTCTTTCTAACTTTTCTTGAGCAGTTATATTGTAAGGAGTTGAAACAAAAACAAATTCATCAATTCATCACAATCATATCCTGGGACTTTCAGTGTGTGTAGAGTATGTATCGACCAGAAAAACCAAGTGAACTACTTGTACAAAAATAGAAAATTTACCTAACCAATCTATATATATATATATATATATATATATATATATATATATTAAAAAAAACACATATAAATATAGGCGATGCCATTTTTAAAATTTTAAGCTGACTTCTTATTTAATACCTAGCTAACTAAGTATTAATTAACAAATCAACCAAAAAGTGCAATGAATAAAATGGAGATGTGGAATTGTGAATATGAAATTCTTTGATGAGTGATTCCACTAGCTTTCTTTATTTCAATTTAATTTCAGTTCAATTCTTTCGTTAAGTACTTAGTGCTTTTGAAGAAACCTTCACAAACAAAGGCATCTAATTACCTAAACTCACCTAGCCACCTAGATTAAGCTTAGTTTACTAGAGACATCTGGCACTTAACATGCATTAGATCTTGCTTTTCAACTCTTAATTAACATTACTAGCAACCTAACCGGCCAATCAAGAGCATCAAACAAATGAATGATAGAACAAGGCTAACAATTAGGCTAACAAGCATTCTACCAAATCATTAAAACACAAAATGTAATACTAATTTCACTCTTATTGTGCAATACCTGAAACACAACTCAATTACAATCCGAAATCATAATCCTAGAGACTAATGCATCACAATTCATAATCATAAATGAGTGAAACTGAAAATAAGGTAGAAGAACTCTCTAATAGCACAAGGAACTCTAGCTAGCTTCTTCAATCATCAAGAAGTGCAAGAATCACGTGCTCGTGATAGGTGAACAGCCACCTAAGCTTTAGGCTCTCCTTTGGCCATCGAACAATGACAAATGATCAGAGAAAGACAGAGATGATGGCGGGGTGGAAACCGTGAGTGGTGAATGATGGATGAACAAAGGAATGCGTCGATGGTTGGTGAAGGTGGAATGGGGAGTGGAGTCGAAGATGGGTGTCGGCCTCTGCTCTAAAGATGAGAGAAGAGATGATCTAAAAACAGAGTCCAATTGCCCAAAAACGCTGCAGTATTCATGGGCACCAATCTGGCATTTTGGGAATTCGGGTACCAAACTGACATTTCCAAACTTCAGTACCAAACTGTCAATTTCAGATTTAATCCAATTTCTATAAGCACCTATAATTTAAACCAATCAAGCCAGCATCAAATCTTATCAAGAATCAATGATAGTGAGTGTTTGGGAAACACCCAAATTACGGTTTCAGGAGCATTTTTTTTACAAACTGAGATAAAACTCTTCTCATATACTTGCCATAAAAGATATTCTTCAAAAGCAAATCCAAATTAAAAGAACTTACAATAATCATGACAATTTTACCATTTTAACACTATTTTCTTGTAAGCACTTGTTAATCTAAATTAATCATGATAAAGGTATTTTAAGCTTAATAATTATAACAAAATCTCCCAATAAAATATAAAAATATATAATAAAATTGGGATTTCGTTCGGTCTGCAAACTCCAACATAATGAGAAGTTGACAAGTGAATAAATCATAAAGAATAAAGGAGAAGAAAGGAGGGAGGAAGAGAATAGCTTAGTACTCTCTTGGATCCTTAATAAGACCCATGTGATTTTTTTGGAGAGATTAAGAAAGCTAAATAAGTTACTTAATCATATCATATGTTATGTATTATTATATTATATATTAGTTTATGAGTCAGAAAAATTAGTTTGAAAAAAACAATAAATATAAATACTTTAAGGGTGTGTTTGGTATGAGGGGAGGAAAATTTTTTAAACATTTTTCCTCCCCTCCCCTCCAAAATTGGAGGAATTTGGAGGGAAATGTTAATGTTTAGATATACATTGACTAATATATCCCTACTATTTTATAATATTCTCACATTGCCCTTTCCAGTCTATCCAAAACTGTTATACATTTTATAATTATATTTATTTAATTTTTATAATTATAAAATTATAATTTTATGTATTGAATACCATTTATAATTATATTTTATTAAATATGTTAGAAAGTTATAAAATGCAAATTAAATGAAATAAGGGTAAAGTTGTCCATATAAAAATGTTTCCCCTCTCTTCCCCTCCTATACAAAATAAGGTAATGTCAAA
The DNA here is from genome assembly GCA_037074505.1 of Albizia julibrissin. NCBI lineage: Eukaryota > Viridiplantae > Streptophyta > Magnoliopsida > Fabales > Fabaceae > Albizia > Albizia julibrissin. The sequence continues at coordinate 24,382,654 of CM073489.1, forward strand.
ATCCCTCTTCTCCCACCTCTATTTGTCAATCCAAATAAGATAAAAGAAAATCCCTCTCAAACCCTCCCCTCCCCTCCCCTCCATCGAGCTAAACATAGCCTAAAATAATTTGTTTAACTTTATTAATCTCTTAAAAAAAAACTAAACGAGTCTTATATTTAGGACCGGAGGTACTATATGAAAAAAGAAGATAATCTTTTGAATCTTAGCGGTAAAGCCAAACGACCTCTTTTGTTTTTACCAGTAAGCTAAGGAAGAAAAACTGTTTTCTTGAATCTTGAGATCGAGAATATAATAGAGATTTATGTTCATACTAAAAAATAATAGAGCTTCATATGGAGTATTTTTTGTTGGCCTGAAGAAAAAAGTATTATATTGTCTTATATTTGATGTTTTTTTTCTGCCATAAATAAAAAGTTGTATTCATCCATCATATAATTTTTAAAAGATTGAATTAGTAAATAAAATCATTTATCATCCCCTGTAATGAGATCAGTAAAATGTGAGTTGGTAACAAGACTTGTATTTTTCGGGATGTCCCACCTTACACACACAGACACACACACACTTATGTTCCCCCAAAGCTCTATATTTTCTCATAAAAAGTGATTAACAGAAAAATATTTCAAATATATCAGGGAAGCTGAAACATGCTTCTTCTTCATTGTTCTTCAACTACCCTTGTTGCACCAGAATTGTGTTAATCTTGCAATGAGCTTTTTTCCCTCTTTTTTCTTTTATTTTTTCAACTTTGTTTAGCCCTATGTTATTTTGATGAAAACTTTCATATTAATAATACAAAGGATGGTTCTTAAGTTCGAATAACTCAGTTGGCATCAAGATGCAAAGATCGGCTTTTGTGACGAGGACTTTTGGTCACTAAGCATGGCTTTAACCCACGGAGAATTTTTTACCCCTCCCTTCTAACTAGAATGATATCTTAACAACAACCAAATGAAATCTTAAATATAATTAAATATTTTCAAGCCTAAACAATAATTAAATGAAATCACATGAATTCGAAAATAAATACATGACCGTCCACACCTATAATTTTGTGAAGTATGATTTATGGGTCACACCCAGTTGTGATTCATAATATTAGCTCACAATTTTTGCTAGTTTAGTCAGCTAACCACCACTATACCTCTTAAATAAAATTAAGTGCTTTAAAGGTGATAATTAACATCTGCCTAAAAAGAGGAAAACTAGTTTTTCCGGTGGGGATAATATCCCAAAGTAGGTAATTTAGATTCACATAATATAATTAATAAATAACAGTATTTTAAAATTCCTAATTATGATATACAGCCACAAGAAATTAAAGAGTAAAGAGAGAAGAAAAAATCAATTATATTGCACAATTCCTTAATAAATATTTGAACCATTTTATCTTTTATTTAAAGGGATCAAAATCTATTATTTGAAAGTATATAGACTAAAACCAAAATGAAAACACATTATAAGGATGAAATATTGAATTAACTTTTATTTAAAGGATAAAGTTATAACCGATCTCTTTTTTTTTCCAGGGGACTCGCCTCCATATATAAAAAACTGATAAAAAGGAAAAAATATACAAATAATTGATAAAAAAAATATAAGAACCTTGTTAAAAATTAGTAAGCAGCCTTACACTCCAAAGGAGGAGAACACAAATTTGAATCCTTGGAAGCCAACTTATTAGGAAAAACAAAATCTTTTATACTTTAAGCTTTGAAAGAAAAAAACCCTTGATCAAATAAAAAAAAATTTGAAACTAAAATAATTTACATACTAATTATTTCTTTATTAAATGCAATCGGCCTCCTTTCTTGCTCTATAAATACTTCGCAATATTGCTTGGCTTCCCACAACAAGCAAAGCAAGTGTTTGTTTGTTTGGTAGATTGAAAATGGGGAGATTCCATAAATAAGTTGGAGTGCATGCTTTTGTGCTGCTGGCATTATTATTATTATTATTGGCTATTATAGGAATTGCTGAATGCCAATCATTTCAGTTCAGCTGCCAAAGGTGTCGGAGGAGGCATTGGACAAGCAGCCCAAGGTATCGGTAATTGCGGTTCTGGTGCCCCCGGTGGCCGCTGAAGAGTTGGCGGTGGCTTCTAATTTTAAACTTATCATCTCTATCTAATAAACTCTACTTAAATCCATGCAATATATGTGCTACCTCCTTATAATAAGCTACTTGTATATGCAAGTACGCATATATATATATATATACATATATATATATATACACATATATATATATATATCAATGAAATCTAAGTGTGGGTTTTTCAGCCATATGTTATCCTTTCTCTTGTTTTGTTATTCACACACACACACACACACACACACACACACACAACACACACACACACACACACACACACACACACACATATATATATATATATATATATATATTTTATGTAATGAACCCAATTGTAGTGGGCTCGGGAAATAAGAAAATAAGCCCAAATCCAACCCAAGTAAGGCATAGTTTACGTGTGAGAAAGAAGCCTTGGAAGCTGAGGGAAATGGAAGAATGATTATGTAAGGACAAAAGTCATTATGGGAACGGCATGGAATGAATTGGGATGATTTCTCTATTCTAACAATCTCTCTCCTTTCTCTGGTGTGATTTCTTTATGTTATTTTCTCTATTGCATTTCTTACGATTAGGATTATGGACCTTTGAGTCTTTTGGAAGGATTTTAAGATTATAAGCTCTTGCATATGTGATTTAATATATACGTATCATATTTATGGAGCTATATTTTGTGCATTACATTTTGGTGCTTCCATTGATTCATGGCGGACAATATTCGCCTTAAGGAATTACAGGCTGAACAGAAGCGAACAAATGAATTTTTGGAGGAGGCTCGTGGTCGTTTCTTTCGCATGACAAGCAAATTGATGAGATTGGCAGTGCACTTCATTCTCTTGTTCAGTCTGTCGATGCCATTAATTTGCGTCTTGATAAGTTCCAACCTCCTCCAGTTCCTAGTAATTCTTCAGGTGTTTTACTGTCTCCACCTCATATCTCACAGACCCCTTTTTTGAAGTCGGTGAAGATTGATTTTCCCATATTTGATGGAATGGATGCTCTCAACTGAATTTTTAAGGCTGAACAATATTTTCACTATTACGATATTTTGGATCCACAACGACTGATGATTGCTTCAGTGCATTTTGACGGTGATGTTTTATCGTGGTTTTAAGTGATGGAGAAAGCAGGGTGCATTCCACATTGGTTTGCGTTGGCCAAAGCCATTGAAGCTCATTTTGGACCATCACCATTTGATTGTGCTCGTTCGCAACTTTTTAAACTCACTCAGATGAGTGCCGGTGGTGTTCTTGATTATTACAATTCCAAGTTTCTTGCTCTAGCTAATCGTACTGATGATATTCCTGAATCGGCTCTAGTCGACTGCTATTTGGGTGGTTTGCAACCGGATCTTAAACGTGATGTCCTTTGTTCAATGTCCTACTACTGTCTTAAGTGCTATGACGTTTGCTCACCTATTCGCCAACACAACCAATTCTAGTTCAGTTGGTGCTAAGACTAATTCGGGTCTTGTTTTCTGAAACAAACAGGCTTCCCCTGCTCAGAGCAAGTCACTCATTCCGTCTAACCCGAGTTCTACTGGGATTGCATCTTCTTCCACCACAGGAGGCAAGTCCAACCTTCCACCTTTGTTACCAACACCATCTACTCCACCGATTAAGCGCTTGACTCTGGCTGAGATACAAATCAGACAGATAAAGGTTTGTGTTTTACTTGTGATGCAAAATTTTCACCTTCTCATCGGTGCCCCAATAAGCAAATGTGATGACAATACTGATCCGAGTAGTATGGACGAAGAAGTGGTCCCCACCAGTCTCGATGTTACTTCTGAGGCCACTCTTCACCATTTGTCTTTGCATGCTATGCGAGGCACCATGGGTACAGCTACCATACGTTTTACAGGGGATATTCTTGGTACGACAGTCCAGATATTACTAGATGGAGGAAGTTCTGAAAACTTTCTCTACCCTCGCATCGTCAAACACCTAAACCTTCCTACCAAACGTACCAATCATGTTAGAGTATTAGGGGGCATTGGCCCTATTTTACGCACTAATGAGGTCGTTACTGAGGTACCTGTTTGGATCTGTGACCATACTCTGCACCTCTCATTTCTAGTTTTACCTATAGCAGGTGTTGATATGATTATAGGGGCCGATTGGCTCGAAACTCTGGGATCGCATGTTGCATATTATAGTACCTCTACTGTGCGCTTCCTCCAAAATGATCAGTTCATTACTCTGAAGGGATATCAGGGCTCTTTCTTTCCTCTAAACCTTAATATGGTATCAGAGCTGAAGGTTCAAACATCATGATCGACGCCATAGCTTTTAGTAATCCTAAAGTTGTAGATCTCACTCAAAATGCTGGTATTATAACATTTAACCATGCTATATCAACGAAGCTCACTCAAAATGGAGCCAACAAGTTTTGGTTGCAATCACTAGTGCAAAATAGCCTTTTTAGACCACATCATTTAGACCGGTTATTGCAGATCAGGTCTAAAAGAAAAACGCGGTGGCAATTCTGTAATTAAAAGAAATGTTTTAGACCGGTTGTCTAAAAATCTAAAAAAATTATTTAGACCGGTTATATAAACAACCGGTCTCAAAATCAAAATAATTTTGTTGAAAAAAAATCACGTTATTATTAAGACCGGTTATTTAGATAACCGGTCTTAAAAGTCAGTATTTTAAGACCGGTTATTAAATAACCAGTCTTAAATATGGAATTAAAATTCAAAGTTTAAAATAAGTATATTTTTAAGACCGATTTATTTACAATCGGTCTTAAAAGTAATTATTTAAACCGGTTACCTAGATAACCGGTCTTAAAGTTTAACACTTTTAAGACCGGTTATCTAGATAACCGGTCTTAAAACTCTTCTTTTCAACCTAACAGCCTTGCATTTTGTTTTCCCTCTCATTCCACACAGCCGCGAAATATCACCGTTTGAGTTCTTCGCCTTCTTCTTCGGTGAGTGTTCCCCATTATCCTGGGCCACTACTCCAGCCGCCGCCGCCGCCGCCGCCACCGCCACATCCTCCTTCTCCTTTTTCAGTTTGTATTCCCATTGTTTAACAATACTCCTTCCTCCATTCGACGGCCCTGTTCCGTGAAGTACTTCGCCGTGAGTTTGTACGCTATCGTGAGGCCGGTACAACCCCTCTCCTCCTGCTCCTCAACCCTCCAAGGTCACTACATTTAGGTAATTTCCCCTGTCTTAGTTTATTAATTCTTCGTATAAATAGAAACTGTATCTTTACAATCTGTATCTTTACTACCCACCATGCTTCGTTGCAACTCTGATGCAAAGGGGTTAAATAAAATTTTGGGATAATCACCATGATATTTATACTGTATCAACAGGTGACAATCGTCTGGGTGAGGTATTTCCTCAAATTCAATAAACCAATCATAATCGGGATAATAACTGTATAATAATTGTAGATTATTATATGTGACATTTGAATCTTGAAAGAACAGTATACACTCTTAGGTTGTTTCTTCATCAGATTCCTGTTCATGATTAGTACTATTAGTGGAATAATCAGAAAACCGAATACTTACAGATCTGTCTGAGTTTTCCCAAAAACTCGTTCTGTTTGGCACTAGTCTTGTTGCTGCTGGTAATACCACTTTCGATTCATGATCGATTAGATCTCTGCTGGAAAATGCTTTTCCTTTAACAGCCTTTATCCCTGGACTAGCCAAATGTTGCATTACCCTATCTATTTGTAATTTAAAATTGGTATTACTATTGTTACTTAATCTGCCTGTAAGGGTTTTTGTTATACACAGATTCTGTCCTCCGTAAAAATCTTCATATCCTCTTGTCTGAATTATTAATTGAAAATGCTTACTAAAATATTTAATTGTCATATGTATTTTAGGAGCCATGTATATAATACCACAATTATTTGTCATATCAATTTCCATGGTTCCTATAATAGATTTCTGTAGATCACCGTACCTAGTATCAACAAGATTTATCAAAACCTGTCCTCCTACATGTGATCTAGTTAATCCTGTGACTTTTATCAAGACAAGTCCCACATTAATCATTATATATTGATTTTCTAAAAGAACATGCTTACTCCTATTATTAATGAAAGGAAGATTTATCTGATCTTTCTAAGGAGGTCTTTTACTTCTTGGAATTCTGCAGCTTTGTCAACTAAAATTTTGCAGCTTCCAAGGGAGTTAATATACAGAAGAGAAGAAAAAAAAGGTGTCGAAATATATGGATCGTAGTTGGATGAACGCTAAACGGACTAGTGTTGAATATGATCAGGTTAGGGTGTCAGTTGAGGAGGTTATTATTACAGACGCACATGTCCCTATCCCTTCTGAGGAGTTCAAGATTGTGGCCGATGTCTTGGGTACCTTCATATCATGGCCAAAGAACCTTGTTTCTGTTGGAGCTGTGGATTCCTTGATCAGAGTCCCAAGTCCAGCTCCCTTCCCTCGTGAAGTTTCACAGCCTCCACCACTGAATGTGATGCAGCAAGTGATTCTAATGGCATTTGATACATCTTTCCCAACTAAAAATTGGCCTATGGATTCAGTTGTTGGGCCGTCAGGGGCGGCATGCTATCTTGAGAGGGATGATTTAATGTCCATGGTCGCTCCTAGACAAAATCTTACGATTGTGATTGTTCAGCTTTTTTTAATGTAAGTATCTTCTTCAAATGGAAGTAAATATCTTAAAAATTACGCTGTTTAACCTTAATTTGTGTGCTTCCATTTTTGTAGGTACATGAATCGTAGGTTGGTTTTCTCTGGGCAGAGCGCTAAATTTGGATTCATGTGCCCAGCTCATGCCACGGAGAAAGGGACCACTTCTGCCATCAGAGATAGATATTTATCACAGAGGCTCAGTGAAACAGAAACTGACTGTTTCTTGGTTCCTTATGTGCATGGGTAAGAAACATCAAATTTATATTCCAAAATATCACATATAATGCTTTATATTTTCTTAACATTCATCTCTTTTTTTAAGGGATCATTGGCAATTGGTTATTCTGTGTAATGCTAGTTACACAGTGATCCTCCTTTGCTCCATCTACTTCAAACCGGGGAGTGACTTGAAGAAGACTATGAACTCGTAAGTTTTCTTGCATTATTACCTTTTGTGTGCAAAGTTTGTGTGTAGAATAAGTAATCTTTGTGATTTTGATCATAGGGCTATGCGGACTTCCTACACGCTAAGTATGGTAGGCATGTTCGTGACTTAAAAGACCCTACATGGATCATGCCAAAGGTTAGTACATATTTATTTTCTTTAAGATGTGTTTCATAAGCTATGCTTTTATGCTTGCTTTGATGATATCATGTTCTTTTTCAGACCCGTAGGCAACCACCGGGCTCCAACTTATGTGGTCTTTATATGTTGAGGCAAATTTACAATATTATTAGCCTAGGCACGACTGACTTTATCGAGGAGGTAATAAATATATATTTTAAATATTTTGTATTACTTTATTGTTTTTAAGTTAGTAAGTTAATGTTTTGTTTGGCTTTGGTGTTACATATACATATGTTTGATCTTGCTGATCCCTTTCCTGAAGAAGATATTGATTTCATCCGCAATTGTTGTGCTGAATTCATTTATGAGCTTTTACAAGATTAGTAAGTTTTTGAATCCGATCCTATTTTGTTCTAATAATACTTATAGTTTTCATATATATCTAACTTGGTTTATATCTCTGTTCAGGACAAATTCTTGGATATTGGTGATACTAGTTGGCTGTTGATTCAGGCATTGGATCACTATTGTAAATTTTCCTCCACTTTTTTCATTTCTCTATAAAGCTTAGGAATTTTTTCCATATAATGAGAAATATTTCTTTTCCTTCTTCTCTTTACAAGCTTGGGGATTGCAAGTTCACACAATGTCGCGATTTTCCTGCTATCATTGTTTAATTGTGGTGATGTGGTTCAAAATGCTTGATAATTATAAATTGTTAATGTTGTACTGTTTCTGAGAATTGAATAAGTTGATCATGTGTTATTGGTAGTCATTGGAATTGAATGTGTTTGTTTTCAATGATTTTTTTCCATAATGTTCATTCTGTGATTGTTGAGAGTCGAGGGTTGTAAAGGCCAAGTGTTTTCCCTTGAACAGAATGACATTTATAGGTTCATACCAATTTCGATAACTAAGGTCATATTTAATAAAAGAGGGAAAGGGGAACTAATAAGGATTTTAGGCTTCATGATTCTAAATTTGGAGCAAGTTTGCATTCTGAGAAATACCAATTGTTTCTGGAAATAAAAATGTTGTTGTCACTGCTTCTGATTGTCAATATATATATATGCATGTGTTGTTGCTTGTGTATGTAATATGGCACAGAGGGGATTTTCGTTGAATATGGCTTACTGGCAAAAAAACACAATTTTTAGACCGGTTCTAACTATAACCGGTCTTAAATATGAATTTAAGACCAGTTAAATTGAAGACCGGTCTTAAAAGATTAAACTTTAAGACCGGTTCTAACTTTAACCGGTCTTAAATTCATATTTAAGACCGGTTTTTAAGAGAACCGGTCTTAAGGAAGTAAACTTTTAAGACCGGTTCTATTAATAACCGGTCTTAAATATCAATTTAAGACTGGTTAAATTTAGAACCGGTCTTAAAGTCTTATTTTTTTAATACTAAAATTTCCCTACCCGTTTCGTTAGTCAAACTTTAAGACCGGTTGTTGTAGAATCGGTATTAAAATTTCATATTTTAGACCGATTTTTTAACTGGTCTAAAAGGTTAAATACTTTTTAGACCGGCTGTATCAAGACCTGATCCAGATCGGTCTAAAATGTCTTTTTTAACCGGTCTTAAAAGTGATTTTTATACCGGTGAATACGTGCTTATGGTCTTGAACACTTTGTGACTGGCGATAAAATACGGAAGAAGCAAGATTCAATCGGGATACTTACAGATTCGTACATTAGATGGCTCAAACAAGATCAATTTCTTGTTTTCTAACTGCTTTCTACTGCTTCCAAGGATATGCATACCAGGCTTGTAGGCTGTGATACAACTCATTGTCTTTGGCTGTGTCGTCGACTTCTTCAATTCTTAAACTAGAGCAAAGACTCAACAGTTCAAAACAACACTCAGAAATACAAGGAAAGGTCCTTCTCAATCTATCTTTGAGTATCTTCCTTGAATTAAGGCATTAATTGATTGTTTGATTTCTATTAGTGAGACTTTTACTGTGCAAGAACATATTGATGTCATATTGGAAGGGCTGCCTGAGGACTATGATGTTACTGTCATGATTATCAGTGCAAAAAAATGTAAGTTTTGTGATACCTCATTTCCTATAGTCTCGAATGAGTGTAAAAGAGTAGAAAAATCATTTGTGAAACCAGAATCAGGTCCCGGATTAAGCAATTTTAGAAAAATATTCACAATTCCCCAAATCTATCTCAGGTTTTGACCCTGGGATTGATATGGGTTTTTGAGAGTAATAAAATTTTCTCAAACAATTTCACAAAAATTCACTATCTCACTAAGTCTCATCGGTTCTTCTTTTCATTTTATCAGAGTTTACGAGCGATTCTTTGCTTAATTCTCATGTTTCATACCTTAGTTAAGTTTTGTTAGCGATCGGAAGCGTAATATAACTAAACTGTTCTGTTGTCATGGTACATAGTTATATACATTATATACAATCCAAAATATCCAGAATATCAAAATGGACAAGAAACAGACAACCAACAAAAAGGACTAAAGTCTCTCACGTTCCCATTTGCTAATTGTTTGTATTTACCTTCTTCTTGCCCCTTGAGCTATCTCCCTGTACTATAGATGGTCTATGAAAAAGAGTGAGATTCAAAAGAATTTCAGTAGTAACATAATGACAATCATACATATATAACATTACAAAGCATGCTACGCAGTCATCATACAACATAATTATCATAACATCATCCAGTGCATCACATGCAGTTCTTAAACTATCATAGCGTTAGGTATGTCAAAGGCCCCGAGGGATCCATTTGTGCATCACAGAACGTTATTGGCCTGAGCGTCCACCTGCACAATAGGCCCCGAGTGACCACTCCGCTTAACCAGAATGTGTTAGACATCTCATAATGATTCCACACAACATACAGTGCATATTATAACATATGAAAGACAAGTTACTACCTGGTCGCTTCCCTTGAGCAATATCTAACTGTTTCTTTAAGCTCGGGCAAGTTCTAGTTCTTATCAAAATTAGAGTTACAAGTAACTGGTTATTACTTGCACTATTACTACCTTTAAATCAAATTATGTTGGTTATCTAAAGAAGTTATAACAGTTTCTACATAATACAATTCTGTTCAGTACAATCTCACTGTTTTCCAGAAACTGGAAGATTTTTTAGTCAACTTTGGAAATTCATAATTAATTCTACAAAAATATAATTCAAATTATTCCAAAGCCTAAAGGAAGCTCTTTCAATTTACATTTGAGGAAAAAATAGTTAGGTGTTCCCAATATAGACAAGTCCTTCCCAACTGTTCTAGATTCTTTCCCAGAATTTAGGTATAACTTCAAATATTCACCATTAATTCTAGGAAACTCAGAATTGAGTGGTTACAAATTTTATGTAAATATATTTCAATCTAGTTTTATATAAAAATACTAAATTCTAGCTATTAGAGCCAAAACATTCCCATAATTTCTCCAAACTCACCTTGTTCTAGATTACATTCCAGAAACAGGGCATAAGTTTAAAAATTCATATCTAAATCCAAAAAAATAAAATTGAGGTGTTTATAAGTTCTACATGACCCTTATTAAGTCTATTTTCAAGAAAAAATATAGCCATTAGCTATATTTACACACATTAATACTGTATTTCAACTTTCTACACATTGTTCCAGAAATTTCCAGCTTTACATGACCAAACTTCAAAAATGTAGAACTTCCAGCACACAAGTCTAATTGAGAATTATGACCTATCAAATTAAAGGTCTATGTGTCTAATTTTAAACTGAAAAGTTTCAGAATTTTCAGATAAGGTTTACCCCATGATTTATCACGCACAGTAATAGTGCTCCAAACATGGCAGATTCACACTATGAACAATCTTAATTCATAAATTCCCAAATTCATATACAAGTATCCAAAAATCATGAACACTTGTATACCTACATAATTTTTCCCTTTAAAGCTAATAGAAGCATCAAAATTATCAAATTCCTACTTTTTCTACGTGAAACAGTACATGGCAGATTTAAAGATTCTCAGAAAAGTTGTGTCGGTTTCTTATTTTCTCTTCCTTAATTACCTCCTTACTACTTCTAAACACACTATTAGCTATTTAGACATTCATTGGACTTAATTTGGAGAAACTTGACCATTAAAGTCTCTTAAGTTTCATGAGCTATCTCTTACCAAAACTACCAAAATCAAGCCAATAACAACTCTAATAGCATCAATCAAGCAAGAGGAATAAGTTTGGGAAGTTTCTTGATTTCCACCAATTTCTCTCTCCTCAACGTTTTCAGCCCTCTCTCCAAAACTCTTAATTTAGCTGAAATTCTATGGTTCCAAAGGTAGAGAAGTGAGTAGGAGAGGTTATGGAGGGATTAGGAAGCTTAAGACATAAGATAGCAACTTCTTTACCTTGATTTATGATGAACCCTAGCACTTCCACCGTTCTTTACATCTCAGCTCTCTCTCTCTCACTCTTTCGTTCTATTTCTGATCGTGAAATGGAGCTGAAGAGATGAGGGAGTAATAATATAACACACTTAGTCACATAATTAATACATGTGGCATCCCCTTATTGTGCATAATTGAAATTTATTTTAATTCAATTTCCATTCCTTTTCTTCCTTCATTTCAGCCGAGAATCATAGAAAAATAAGAGGAAAGTGTAGATCTCCATTATCCCGCCAACTTGCAACATGTTGACTTTTGACCTTTTGACTTTTTGACATTCCCTTGATAATAATTTACCAAAATAGACTTATTAATTATCAAGTAGTCATTTTCCTCTTTTTAATTTCCATTTGATTGAAATTATTGGGAATATTAGGGGAAAAATAATTATTTCCCACTTTATGGAAAAATTACCATTTTGCCCCTACATTTATGATTTTTTGAAATAAATCAATTTTCGCTCATTCCTTTGGCTTAGTTCAATTTTTTTTAACACTTGAATGAGGCCATTACTTGTGCTATTTTATGCTCAAATTTTGGTTATAATATTATACCTTTAAGTGGACATTATTAATCTCTTTGTGTCTTTTCTTGGCCGAATTATGTGTAACCGGCGATTGGGATTTTTCTGTAAATTTAGGCACACGATGATTCACCATTTTATTCCACTAAATGTCACAAATATACATTTAAGAATATTGGTGAAAGAAATGGGGTATTACAAGTTTACTATGAGTGAAATTGAATCTTTGTTGTTTGAACAAGAAATGAGAATTGCAAAATCCTTAAAAGCTACCTCAGTCAATACTGTTTCTATTAATCTTGTTACTAACTTAGAAGTGAGTACTGGTTATTCTAGCACTGCTCATCCTCAGCAGAAATTTTAACCTGCTCAGCAATCATCTATTCCGATCTATCACAACCAGCTTCCTGTTGAGCAAAATCAAGGTCAGACTTTAGAGGAAGAGGTGGAGGTAATCGCTAGAGAGGAAGAGGCAGAAGATCTAATCTATATTGTCACTACTGCTGTCGCTTTGGTCATACATATGCTAATTGTTACCATAAGCCTAACTTCTCTTCTCATGCTCCTTCCTCTTTTCCATCTTATCCCTCATATAATGTTGTTCGCCCTCTACCTTATTCATATAACCCAGGCTATCCCACTATCAATTTCACTGCTGCTTCACCACCTGCGATTCCTTCTTTTGCACCAACACCTGAATACTACTATGATTACTCTTGGATTCTTGATCCCAGTGCTTCTCATCATGTTACTCCTCATTACTATAACATGACGCAAGCTGAACCTATGAGTAACTCATCTAATCAAGTTTTTGTTGGGAATGAATATCAGGTGTGCATATACTTCATAAAGGCTTAACTATTCTGCCTTCTCTTAATCCAGAGTATCCATTTCGGCTGAATAATGTTTTTCATGTTCCAAAAATTATCCATAATCTAATGAGTGTATCTAAGTTGGCTAAGGATAATAATGTCTTTTTTGAGTTTCATCCTCTTTGATCTGTATTAAATCACATGTAACTCATTAAATCCTTCCCAAGGGACACCTCAGAAGTGATGGCCTCTATTACTTTGATGATGTGCATCTAGTTCATGCTCATTCATCTGCTCCAGTTTCTTCAGTTTCAAAGCATGTGCAGCCTTCTCAAGTTTTGATGTCAACTGTTTCACCATGTGATTCTTCTGCTCATCATGTAGTCTCTAATCAATCTCTGGATCGTGACTGAACTATTAATTCTCTGAGTTAGTCACACTCTCAACATCATAACAGGAGTTCTACCTCTGATGTACTTGCCTTATGGCATTATCGGTTTGGTCATGCTTCAATGCCAACTGTTATATTATTAGTCAAACACAAGTCTGGTGCTCTTTCAACCTTTATTCAGTTCAAGGCAATGGTTGAAAATCAATTTGACTGCAAAATCAAGGAATTACAACCTGATGGGGGTGGTGAATTTAAAGCATTTGATCCATGTTTACTTCAACATGGTATTATTCATAGAGTTTCTTGTCCTCATACTCATACTCAAATGGGTTCTGTTGAACAAAGACATAGACATATTGTGGATGTTGGCTTAACCATGCTTGCTCATGCTCATCTGCCTATGAAATTTTAGGATGATGCTTTTGTGGCTGCAGCCTTTGTCATCAGTAGACTTCCATCTTCAGCTATTAACTATGAAGTTCCTTATACCATATTGTGTCACATTTCTCCTGATTACAATTTTCTCAAGGTGTTTGGTTGTGCATGTTATCCACTATTGAGACCTTATAATACTCATAAACTATATTTCTGCTCTGTTGAATGTACTTTTCTTGGTTACAGTCCTAATCACAAAGGTTGTAAATGTCTTGATCCCTCAGTCAGGATATATATTTCCAGAGATGTCAAATTTCATGAACATTCCTTTCCCTTCTTGTGTCAATCTGATTCATGTCCTGCACAATTGCCACAGTATGGTTCTATTGCTTCCTCTCTCATTCCGCTTATTCCAACTGATACATCCTCTGATTCCATTCCTACCACTTCTGCTTCTTCCTTACCTGCCTTGTCACCTTACTTCTCTTCATCTTCATTGTCACCACCACTATCTACTATTTTAGCACCCCCTGGTCCTTCCAGTATGCCACCTCAACCTGTCCCTACTTCTAATTGTCATCATATGCAAACTCGGTCTAAGTCTGGAATTTTCAAGCCGAAAATTCTTACAACCTCTCCTATTCCAAAATATGTTAAATCTGCTCTTCAAGATCCTAATTGGGTCTCCCCTTGTTTGCAAGCTACAAAAGGCTCTTTATGGTTTTAAGCAATCTCCAAGAGCTTGTTTTCATCGATTAACAGCAGCTCTACATAAATATGGCTTTACTACTAGTAAATGTGATCCTTGTTTATTCATTATGCAGCCTGGTGCTTCTATTACATATGTTCTTGCTTATGTGGATGATATTATTATTACTGGTAACTATACAGCCTTTATTTCTGATCTCAAGCTCAAGCTGAACTGAGTTTGCTTTCAAAGACTTTGCGGATCTTAACTACTTTCTTGGCATTGAGGTGCAGAAATTACCTACTGGTGGTCTTTTTTTGGTCTCAGAAGAAATATATTTCTGAACTGCTTGATAGGGCTGGCATGTCTAATTGCAAACCAGTTAAGACTCCAATGGTTCCTTCTCATCGGTTGTCCTCATTTGGTTCACCACCTCAGTCTGACCCGTATCTCTATCGATTAATTGTTGGTGCTCTTCAACATGCTACAATAACTAGACCAGAGATTTCCTTTAGGGAGTACAAAGTTTGTCAATATATGAGCACCCAAAGCTCATCCCCTAAAACGCACTGTTTGGATTAGTGAAACAATCAGCGAACTCCAACTCAACGAGAAGTTGATAAGTGGAGGGTGGGGGTCTTTTCGTTCATCAAAAATTTCCCGCGACTGAGGCTGCTAAAGGAAGGGAAATCAGTGAAACTAATGTTTAAAAATTTTATTGATTATAAGGACTTGAATTTGAGTGCAGGTAATACTTTATATATATATATATGAAATCCTGAAAGATACCGGTAGTTGTTGTGTATAAGAACATATTAGGTTCTTTTTACCAATAAAATTTCTACACAGGGCTTTTCACCAATTTTCCACAAAAAGGAATTATAAAAAAAAATGAGAGAAAAAAATAAAATAGCATAGTATGAAGAAGGGAGAGACTCGTTAGCTAGCCTCTCCTCTTCCTGATTTTTCCAACAATAAAGCCTAACAAATTCTTTTGCCGATTTAATCGAGAAGATTTGAGCATAGCTAGCTACCTCTCCCTGATCCCTTCCTTCACATTGTATACCATATAACTCAAAGCTATATATATATTCTAATAAAAAGTGATTTAACAGGAAAAAAAAGATTTCAATTACTGGTATTTTAGCTAAATACAAGATTTTATTCCATTTTAATCTATATGAATCTATCTGCAGCTAGCCGGAATTTTTTTCGTCAAAAATATGATGTCTCATATATGTTCCTTGATGAGTGACTTTGTTTTGATTTTGTGAAGGATGATATGCCCTGGTGAAGGTCTTCCTCCCGAATTTAATGGTACAGACTAACCCAAATTCGTGCATTGTTTAATCCAAATTAATGAAAATAGCCTTCCTAATATGTTTTTCCAACTACGCAAAGTTCGAACACTATCTAGATACTTCCATTATCACATTGTTGTAAGCGACATTATTTGAGCAAGTAGATTAGTTGCATCAAGTTTGCTGCTAAACATGACCTTAAGCCTCTTTGGCATAGTTATTAAAACCGCACTAGACCGATCGGTTTGAAGGCGAATTGGTTACCTAATCGGTCTAGTCCGGCCGGTTTTAAAAATATTCGAAACACAATTTTGTCTTTTCCTATTTTTGAAGTTCTTTTTGTTAGATTTTCCCTAAAAATTAAATATTAAATTATATGATCCATATTATATTTCAATATAGCATTAAAAAATAATATAACATGATATAAATATATTGGAATATGTTCTTTAGACAAAAATTGTGATTATATCTAATATATCCTCGTTTTGGATGTTCTGGTTAGTCATTGGAGTCTTGGATCTTGCCTAGAATTTTTGTGAACGGTTCACCTTTGCTTAGTCCAAATTTTGCGCTCGATCAAATTAGTAGAACAATTGCTTTTAAGTAGACACCATAACAATAAAGATTGAAATTGGAACATTTACACCTTTAAGAACACGCAGTATGTATGTATGTTAACCATGGATATATCATTTATTTCAAATTAAAGTATCACTTTAAGCATAAAACCTATGGAAAAAAATGAAGCTCATTTACCTTTTTTTTTTAATGAGAAATAGCATATTTAATATAGTGAGATGTATGTTAAATATTATATGCAAACAAAAAAAATATTATATGTATGATCTTCAGCTACGCAGCTAAAAGTATGGCATTTAGCAGTAAAGCGGTGCCTGAAAAGGTCACCCCCTGAAAGTCATCACTAAAAGTACTTCTTTTTTTGTAGTGATATATATGCAACCTGGGATTTTGTCTCAAAAATATAATGTCTCATTTATATTCACTGATGAGTAACTGTGCTTTGTTTGCGTACAGGATAATATGTCGTGGAGAAGATCTTCATACTATGAAGTGATTCAAGCGTGTTCCATGGCAATAAGTGGAGGAGTGAAGAAGGGTTAGGTATAATATAAACATGCTTCTTATTCATTGTTCTTCAACTACCCTTAATTCGTTAAGCCTCTAAAAATTAATTGGCAACAACTATATTGAATAATGCAGACCAATCCAAATTCATGCATTGTTGAATCTTATTGGAAATAGCTCTTCTAATATTTGTTTTTCCCGTTAGAAAGTTCAAACACTATATCACATGTTATTGACTTCTAGATTAAAAAATAACCGTTTTAAAAACAGCAAACTAAACATACAACTGGTAACTTAGAAACACATAATAATAATAATACTAATAATAATAATAATAATAATAATAATAATAATAATAATAATAATAATAATATATAAATAACTTTGTTCTAAACTCTGAATCAAGATTAACAATCACAATTAATTAAAGAATAAAGAATGAGAAGAAAAATTAACTTCAAAACTCCCTAAAAATCTTGCTTTTGATCCTCAAAATATTTTTACAAACTCCAAATTAAATATCTAAAAAAGAATCCTTATGTACTTGAAAATTAGGGTTAATATAACTTTTAGTCCCTAAAGTTTGGCCCGACTTTGGTTTTGGTTCCTTAAGTTTGAAATCGGTGGTTTTGGTCCCTGAAGTTTACCCCGATTTTAATTTTGGTCCTTCAAGTTTAAAGTTGGTAGTTTTGATCTCTCAAGTTTACTCTGTTTATAACTGTTAGTCTCTCAAATTTACTTCATTTATAACTATTGGTTCCCCAGATTATCAAGTATTTTTCAAACCTGAAGGACCAAAAGTTATAAACAGAATAAACTTGAGGGATTAAAACCACCGATTTCAAACTTAAGGGACTAAAACCAAAATTTGGCCAAAGAAGACCAAAAGTTATATTAACCCTAAAAATTAAAATAGTGATTTTCTTTACCATAAGGATTTTATTTTTATTGAATATAAACAAATTAATATCAGCAGATAATTCGAAAACAAAAACCAAATCATAGAAAAGATGTGGCTTTCTAGTGACCCCGTGTGTGTTTCGTTAATTCCGCTCCAGAAGATAACTTCAAAAAAAAATTGAAAATAACTTTATGACCATCCACACCTATAATTTGATGAAGTATGGTTAACACCTCAGTTGTGATTCATGATAGTAACCCGAAGATTTTTGTTAGTTTAGTCATAAGCTACCCACGAACTATACCTCTTGAATAAAGTTAAATACTTTAAAAGTGATAATTCATCTGTTTACCTAGCTCAAAAATAGCTTCCAAGTGGGGCTATATCTCTATCTAAATACAGTAATTTTGAAACACATAATATAATTAATTAATTAAATTGCTCTAAAATTCTTAATTATGATGCACAATCACAATAAGTTAAGGTGCAAAGATAGAAAGAAAGAGGAGAAAAGTCAATTTTAAAACTCTTTAAAAAGCTTTCTTCTCTCATTCAATATATGCTTCTATAGACTTCAAATATTTCAATGAAAATTGTTGAAATAATTAACATAGTAATTCAATCCCTCTAGAGTCTAGAGTAGTAGAGTGACGCCGAGGACTTCTATTTATAACATAAAATTGAAACTTCTCTTTCTTCCCTTCTTGGCTGTAGCTTCTATATAAATATGTGTGATGTGCCAGCCGCTTCTTTTATTTCTTTTAACTCACTTGGGGTCAATGGCTTCATTTTAGGAATTACTGTAAAGTCTGAAAAAAATGATTTAATCATCTAAAAGTCTGATAACAATCAAGAAGTATAGTATTTAATCACCCACAGGTATGAGAACAACTAAAGAGTATGCAATGATGAATTTTGATGCAAGAAGTGATAATAGTTTTATATTGTTCACTTGTTACTGGAACTTTTTGATAATGAAATCCCTTCTTTAAGACTTTATAGTGATTTTCTCTATGTTTTTTTTTCTATTTCTTTCCTTTAAATTCTTCTTTTTCTTTCTCCTTTATTTTTTTCTGCAGTAAAAGATATAATTAGTTTTTCTGTGACAATTCAATTATTTCCCAACAATGAAATTTAGGGGGGAAAATATGTGAAATAGATTAAACATATATAAAATATAGATTTAATAAATTTATCTCTCAAATCTACATCTATTTAATTTCAAAATCTGCCTTTATTATCAAATTCTCCCACACATAGCTGATTACTTGTCCTCTTTTTGTTTTTGGCTAAAATCACTTTCTTATGAAATATCAAAATGCATTAGCAAAAACAAAACAAAACAATGGTCACAAATTACAGAGAAAAAGAAACAGAAGAACAAGCATTAAGCATAAAGCATTGGTGGTTCTAAGAAAGGGAAGGCCAAAGCTCATTAGTTGTACTCAAGCAACAAATATTTTTATAATCTCTATCGATTAGAGCTATTGTACAATCCTAATTCCTTACTTAATAAAAATGGATTATTAGGGGCATAAGTAGTAATTACCCAATTATCAATTCACAATCATCTTAGAGCTTTCCATATGTGTAGGGTATCAACCAGAATAACCAAGTGATATGATGACAAATTATAAGCATATTTATAAATTGGGAAAACTTTCACAGGTAGATACATGTTCCATTAATTTTTAATTTGGTAGCTATGCTTTTTCTTTATTAGTTAAATCCTTTAATTTTGTTCTGTTAGCACCATTAGTCCCTATATAGCATCTAATTGTGCTAACAGAACACAGTTATAAGGATTTAATTAAGAGGGAAAATCACATAGGTACTAAATAAAAAATCGAGGGAAAGTATATATACATGCAAAATGATTTTTCATTTATAAATTCACAATATTCAATAGATTATAGGTTATGTTAGAACTAATTTTGTAAAAATGAATCATTTATGCATTCCTCCCTTTATGATTTTTCTATTATTGCTAGGAGTAATTCGTTTAGTACTCTTTTTTCTTTTTAACTTTCTTGAGCCAAGAAGTTGAGGACAAAACAATTATGATACTTCACCGGCCTATAAAAATGTCTTGTAGGTTTGAATTTTTTGCCAAGTGTGGGATGAAAATACTCCTCCGCCCCCCCCCTCTCTACACACACACATATCTATAATAGATAGAAGACCTTTTTTGATCTATCACATAATTAAAATTTTCATATAAACGTGTGATTTTACCTTTATTTATTATTGTATAAACTTTGTGCTCTTAAAATAGAATGTATATTAAATAGAGATAAAATTAAAAAGTTATTAAATTTTAATAACTAGTTATTAGAATTGAAATAAAGTGTCTATTATAGGTTGTCTACTAGAAGGTTTTCTTGGTTATTTTCATAAGGCACTAACTAGGTTTAAGAAGTATTAAATATTTTTTTTTTCAAATATGCCCATATTTAATCAAGGCAGTGACATATAGTAGAAATTAATATGATGTTGAAGTTTAGTGTAGTTAACAAGGGTAATATTAAAAATCACTTGAATTTTATAATAAATTTAATAATTTTAACTATTTTTATTGGTATGTGTGAATTAGTTAGAAGTGGCTAATTATATTTGTGACAAAAGGGAGTATGATTGAAGGTTTTTTTTTTTTTTGTTTCAATCAAACATGTTGGAAGTGACTTATAAATAAAATGAGCAGAGTACAATTATTTAAAGCCCTTTGTTTGGGTGAGTGAAAAAGAGATGCCAACCAAGTTCATTAAGTGCAATCAGCTTGCGTCGCTCTATAAATACTTCAAATTGCTTGGCTTAGCTTCGCACTACAAGCAAAATAAAGCAAGGCTCTTTGGTTGAGTGTTTGATTAAGTGAGTGACAATGGGGAGATTTCATAAATATGAGGGAGTGGTTATTGCTTTAGTGCTAATGGCATTGGCTGCTATTATAGGAATAGCTGAATGCCAAGGTGCAGGATCAGAATTCCGTAATGCCGCCAAAGGTGCCGGAGAAGGTGCTGGTGGTGGCGTTGGTGGGTCGGCACAAGGTGGTGGCTCTGGAGCTGGTAGTACTCTTGAAGGTGTTGCCTCTGGCGTTGGTAGTGTTGCTCAAGGTCTTGGCTCCAGCGTTGGTATCACTATTGAAGGCACCGGCTCCGGCGTTGGTAGTGCTGCTCAAGGTGTTGGCTCTGGAATTGCTCAAAGCTACGGTGGCTCCTAGTTTTACAATAGAAAAATCACTGTGAGGTCTCAATGAAGGAATATAGTAATCACCCAAAAGTCTTATAAGGAGTGAGCAGCATATAATTATAAGTTTTTGCACAAAAAATGATAATAACAAGCCCATAACTACCCACTTGTTGTAGGATTTTTTAAGAATTACATTCCCTTCTTAAAATCTTAGTGATTTGATCGTTTTTACAATTCCTTAGTTATAAACTTATGATCTATCTCTAATATGTTATATCCATGCAATATGTTAGCCTCTCCGCTCTTGCATGTACAGTGATCATGCAAGTACGCATCATTTAATGAAATAAGTGTGAGCTTTTGCCATATGTTCTACTTCTATCTCTTGTAATTTTCTACTTATCTATTAATCTAATAAGCTAATCATCAAATAGCCTAATTTAATTTTGATTCTTACAGGAAATTAAATTAAGAATTCATGCAAGTCAATCCTTAATCAGTCAAAACTATATAATTTGCCACAAAAATTATTAATGTATAACACAATATTATTTCTAACTAATAATAACTTCTTGGAAACGGAGATCGATCATCAGCAACCAATTAACTTGACATATTTCAACAAAGCACATCATAACACAATGGTCTATGAAAGAATCTGTGGTATATACGTTTGTATATAAAATATAAAGGCAAGTTTCTGGTTTACATAGTCAGATCTACATTAAGAAATTAAAACCTAACAGCTCAAGAACCAAAGGCACAGTTAAATACGTTCTGACACTAAGAATTGAGATGCAAACCAGAAAAAGACCACAAGCATATATAGTTATATATATAAATTAGTTGGAGTTAATTACAAGGATTTATCTAATTACATATAGTTTCAAACTGTTTATAACAGATCATCATAAAGGAATCGAAAACTCCATGAAGACATGTACGTACATAGGAGTCTTCAAACGACAAATACATAGCTGACACGTTTCTCACCGATATATATATATATCTTAATGCCATCAATATGTGTGTGTAGTTCATAGCCAAGGAGGAAGCCAAATCCTTGCCATTAACGAAATCGACAGACATGAAGGGCTACGTTCGGCTTCTTTTTCATTAAGCTGTTTGGCCCAACTAACTCGTTTAGTTGTATTAGCTCCAGGTTCAAAGTTTTTTGTACTCTCCATGCCAATAATATATTAATATATAATTATAGAAGTCGTAATTAATTTGAGTAATTAGTTTGTTAATTCATTTGGTGACTCTCTATAGAATTTTTAAGAGGTGGTTTGGTATGAGGAATTTGGAGGGAAGGGAAAATTTTTATGAGTTGGATTTAAAAAATTTGGAGAAATGGAATTATAAAATTTTAATGGAGAGGAGTAAGTAAGATTAATTAAAAATTTTTAACCCCACTTCTCTAACTTTTTTTTAAAATCCAACAACTCAAAAAAAATGTCCCTTCCCCTCCCTACATACCAAAACAGAAGTGGCTTCTCTCCTTTTCCCCTCATTTACTCTCATTTTCTCACCTCCACCATTGGATGAAAATTATTATTATAATTTTATTTAAAATAAATAAATAAATTTTAACTGCTAAAGTTTTTTCTGAAAAGAAGTAGATTATTATTATAGAGTAAATTTTCTTTCCTTTTTTTCACCAGAAATGTTAACTGTTTAGAAAGAATTTTAGTAGTTAAAATTTATTTGTGTATTTTTAAGTAAAATTATAATAATATTTTATAAGATGTAAAATCTGGACCACTGAAATTTTTATCCAACGGTGATGAGAAAAGGAGAGCAAAGGAGGGGAAAAGGAGAGAAGACACTCCCATACCAAACAGGCCCTTAAAGTGAGTAAAGGAATGAGAAAGTGAGATATATACTGTGTGGAGCCAGCATAATTCCATACACTGATATATAGACACACACACCCTTAGCTAAATA
This sequence comes from Albizia julibrissin, assembly GCA_037074505.1. Lineage (NCBI taxonomy): Eukaryota > Viridiplantae > Streptophyta > Magnoliopsida > Fabales > Fabaceae > Albizia > Albizia julibrissin. The sequence goes on from CM073489.1 coordinate 24,405,583, forward strand.
CAAAGGAATTATTGCGATATGAATCTATCTGTAACTTGGGATTTTGTCTGAAGGCAAAACCAAAAAACAAAAAAAACTGGGATTTTGTCCCCAAAAAATTATGTCTCATTTGTATTCCTTGATGAGTAATTAACTGTGTTTTGTTTCTGTTCTCCTGAACTGATTCAAGAAGGACTATGGTTTAGGAAGATCTAAAAGCTAATGGATGGTGGGGTCCAATATATCAGGGTGGCTGAAGCATGCTTCTTCTTCATTGTTCTTTCACTACCCTTAACTCTTTAAGCGTCTAAAACTTAATTGGTAAAATATATTAGGTATTGAGTAATAAGGACTAATCCAAACTCGTGCATTGTTGAATCCATATGAAAATAGCTCTGCTAGTATGTTTTTTTCGGTATAGAAAGTTCAAACACTCACATTTTGATATCTAGATACAACAAAAAACTGTTTTAAAACAGGAAATTAATTAAACTTCATAATAAAAAATAAAAAATAACATTATTCTAAAACTCTCCATCAAGAGTAACAATCACAAGTAATTAAAGAATAAAGAAAGAGAAGAAAAATTAATTTCAAAACTCCTAATTAACAATATTGCTCTTCATCCTCAAAATGTTTTTACTAGCTCCAAATATCTAAAAAAAAATCCTTGAGGTACTTAAAATAGTGATTTTTATTCCAGAAGGAAGTTATTTTTATTGAATATAAACAATGTGACTTGCTAGTGACCCCGTGCGTGCGTGTGTTTATTTTTTTATTTCAACCTCGAGAATAACTTTATTAACCCCATTTTTTTTGTTTAGTCATAAGCTAACCAAGCACTATACCTGTTAAATAAAATTAAATTCTTTAAAAGTGATATAATTCATCTGCCCACCATTGCTGTAATAAATAGCGGGCTATATCTTTTTTTCTAAACAGACCAGAGTAATTTTGAAACACATAATATAATTAATAAATAACATTGCTATAAAATTCTTAATTATGATGTACAATCACAATAAGTTAAAGTACAAAGAAAGAAAGAGAAGAAAAATCAATTTTAAAACCCTTTAATAAGCTTTCTCCTCACATTCGAGATGCTTCTATAGACTTCAAATATTTCAAAGAAAATTGTTGAATCCCTCTAGAGTCTAGATGTCAAACCCCTTAATATTCTGATATTCGCTATATAATAAATGTGTTGTTCAGATGGCAAACAGAAATAGTGAAACTATACTGATAATAAGTACTTACTGATAATACAGAAAATCCTCATCTAGGTTGAAAAATACATACAGAGTACAAAAGAAATAAATTACACAACTAAAGATAATCAGATGTAACTCCTGGCTAGGACCAGACCTTCAATCGCTAGTAATTACGGTTTTGCCCTTAGAGCCGCTGTCCTTTGCTGGAATATTTTTAGATGTTGAAAAATGGTGAGATTCGAATGAATCTCAGTAGTAATATACAATCAGTCATATAAAATGCGATAAATAAATATGCAATGCACCATGATATGTAAAATGCTAACTCATGTTGTATGCATACTGTCTAAGGCCAAACGACTGTTTGCAACCCCGGCTAAACTCGTGTCCATGGTCAAACGATATGTTTAGACCCTGGCTTATTCGCATGTTGTGCCACAGGCACTGTCATGTTACAGAAAATGGAATACACAACATATAAATAATCACATAGTGCATGAAAGAAAGAATTACTATCTGGGTCCCTTTTCGGTCCAACTGTTTATCCAAAACTTTTTCTCCGGCTCGGGCTATTACAAATCCTATAAATTAAAATTAACAAGTAATAGTTATTACTTGTATTACTACTGCCTTTAATCACATTCTTCTGATTATCTCAGTTTCAGTGGCTTATACACTATATAATTTTGCATAGTGCAATTTTACTATTCTTCAACAAATTGACAGATTTTTCAGTTAACTTTGAAAAATCATAACTAATTCTAGAAAAATCGAAATTGACTGGGTCCAAAGCCTACATGAAGCTCTTGAAATATATTTTCATAGAAAAATATCAAAATCTACCCAGTTTTACCATATTACTCCCATAATTTCCCGAAATACCCCTATTCCAGATTAGTCTCCAGAAACATAGCATGACTTTGAAAATCTATATCTCCTAATATACTTGTCTAAAAATTATGTTCTACCCGTACAATTAAATCTATAAATGTCTAATTTAAATCTGAAAAGTTTCATAATTTTTTGTCAAGGTTTGACTTTCCAAACATTCGACACAAACAATCTGTTTTCTAGAAACACAGTTTGAGAGCAACTGACTTCAAAAATTTATATCTCTTAGTATACTAATCCAATTAATACAAACTATATACCAAATTAAATATAATACTATGTAATTCAAGTCTGGAAATTTTCATGGCCATTGGAAAATATTACATAATTCAAAAACACCACGAAATCAACTACTAGAATCTGGATGTTCATGATTGCACTTGTTTCTAAACCCATCTTTAAAAAGTCATAACTTCCTCTACAGATATCCAAATGATGCATTATACCACTCCTTTTAAATCTTGTTATGTCTACTATCTCCCTTTAAATTTTCATAAATAATGGATATGATTTGGTTGGTCATAAAGCCACACGAAACTTACTGACTCTGATAAACATCAGTTTTGGACAGTCTAACTTCAGAAATTGATAACTTATTCGTTTTTACACCAAATTGAGCTCTTCTTGATTCTACTTCATATTGCACATCCTAAAATTTCCATATCAAAAATAACTAGATGAAAAATCCATCTGTAGCCTCCGTTTGAGCTTCTGAAAGTTTCCAATAAAACCTCTGTTTTCCGACGACCAAAACAGAGTTGATAAAACTGATATGTAGCCATGCTTTTGGACTCAAATCTCAAAGATTTTGACTCTACATACTCCTAAACATGTTCCTGGGGTTTAGGGACGTGATTTCAGAATGAAAAACATCACAAACATCACCCAAAAATCGTCACAAAAATCACTGGTTTTGGTGACAGCAACTTTCCGACGAATTTTCTGAATTCCAGCAGAAGAACAACCCCAAAAAGTTACTGAAAACAACCTCAAATCTACTGGAAAAGGAAGATAAGGATGTATAAAACTCACCTATATTATCTTATGGTGCTGCATGTGAGTTTTGAAGCTTCTTCTTCCTTCCCACCTCTCTCTATTTTCTGCTGTGTTTTCATTTCTCCATGTTTGCTTCTGTTTTCTGTTCTTGTTTCTTCAGCTCTTTTGACGTGTATGTATGTTGGCTGAATAGAAAAAGGAAATGATAATGGTGTAGGTGTGAATATGTGTTGTACGTGTGTGCTGTATGCTTGGTCAAATGGGAAGAGAAGGAGTAGGTAAATGTCATTGTTTTGAAGGTGTATGTGTAGGTATGTGTGTGGTACATGTGTGTGTTTGTTGTGATGGGAAGGAGTGACAATGCATGGATGGGTTGTACGTGTGTGTGCTGTCAAGTGTGGGTGTGTGTGTTTTTATACACATATAAGTATATTTTTATCCTATTAATTACACACACAGGGTCTTAATTTTTCCCTTTGTAAAATTTAAGTTTCCTTAAATTTTGTAGGTTCCAAAAATTGACTTACTATCTAATTTCCATAATTTAATCCTTGCATTAAATTTTTGGGATATTACACTAGAGTAGTGACTCACCTTTGGTGTAGCTTCTATATGCTTATGTGTGCTATATGCCAGCCGCTTCTTTTATTTCCTTTAACTCACCTGAGGTCGATGGCTTTTTATTTGGGAAATTAATGTAAAGTTATTGAGATTTTTTGGTAATTAAATCCCTTCTTTAAGATCTTATAGGGATTCTCTTTATGTTTTTTCCCTATTTTTTTCCCTTTGAATTATTCTTTATCTTTTTCATTTATTTTTTGTATGAAAAGATATAATGAGTAGTTTTCTATGTAAATTCAATTATTTCCCAACAATTAAATTTAGGAAAAATAATACGAAATAGATTAAAAAGATATAAAATATAGATTTAATAAATTATATCTCAAAATCTACATCTATTTAATTACAAAATAGCCTTTATTATCAAATTCTTCAACACCTAGTTGATTACTTATCCTCTTTTATTTTGGCTAAAACTCATTTTCTTATGAAACACGAGAATGCATTGGTAAAAAAAAAAAAAAAAATACCATGGTCACAAATTACTGAGAAAATGAAACAGAAGAACAAGCATTAAGCATAAAAAGCATTGGTGGTTCCAAGAAAGGGTAAGGCGAAAGCTGATTACTTTACTCAAGTTTCAAATATTTTTATAATCTATAAACTAGAGCTTTTGTACAAACCTAATTCCTTACTTAAAATGGATTATTACCAAGGATACCTAGAAAAAGATAGGGGCATAAATAGTTACCCAATTATCAATTCACAATCATCTTGAAGCTTTCCATATATGTAGCCAGCATAATTCCTTGTATATCTTCAGCTAAATACAAGGTACGTACGTATCATTCCATTCTTATCTGCATGCATCGATCTATCTGCAACCTGGGATTTTGTCCCCAAAAGATGATGCCTCATATATGTACTCCTTGACGAGTAACCGTGTTTTGTTTGTGTGAATGAAGGATGGTAAGCCCTGGAAAAAGATCTTCCTCCTGGAGTGGGTTAGGGCTTAATGAATGGTGAGGTCCAATACTAGGAAGTCACACTGTTATTGGGAATAATGCTTCCTCTTCTGGCTTTTGAGGTCTATCTAGCATTTAGAATGAAGCAATTTTTCACTGCTTCTACGGCGAGGTGCATCATGCTGGGATGAAAATGGCGATGGGTCCCACAAATATGCTCATTGTTGTCCCTGTCAACGCACATATATATCTCCCTCCCCATTTTTTTTCTTCTTCGTTTTTGGTTGAGGAGGTTAGTTCTTAAGGTTGGTAATAAAAATGAGAGATATAATATTGAGGTTTTAGTAGGTAAAAGAAATATTAATTTTAGTTGAAAATTTAACATCAATATGATTGATAATATATATATATATATATATATATATATATATATATCAATTAAGTATATCTAATTAAATTTTTTTAGTATTTACAATTTTTTTTCAAATAATATGTTAAAATTTTTATAATTTTAATACTTTCCTTAAAATATATATGTGTGTGTGTGTGTAATTTAATAAAATTCATATTCTTTCCAATTAGTTTACATCTAAACTTGCTTTTTTATTAATCATCTGAAAGTTTCAATTGTCGAATTGACCCTTTTTTATTATTATTATAAACATCAATCTAATCATAAATTATATTATACTATCTGACTTCTTCCACATAACTTGAGTTTACAAAAGTCACATTAAAAAATAAGGTCACTTCTATGCGAGTACAAACACACCCCTAGCCAATATCAGGTAGTCTGAAGCATGCATGCTTCTTCTTCATCGTTCGAGTTACCCTTAATTGGTTTAGCATTAAAAACTTAATTGGTAAACATTAAAATTACGGTTCATAATATTGGCCCAAAATTTTTTCTTGTAGTTTAGTCATGAGCTAACCACAACTATTCTCTTGCATACCATGTTTGGTTGAATCGGGTTTATACATAAGCCCGATTCACGTAAATCGAAATTAAATCTCCTCCACATATTTACTTCGTAAACCGTAAAAGTTACTTCGTAGACTATAAAAACTACCTCGTATTCCATAAATCACAATTGAAAAGCACTTATGGAGGCTATCCAAACATACCATAATGGAACTGTATCCTATCCAAACATATCGTATTAAGTGCTTTATAAGTGATTATTATCATTTGCCTAACTAGCGGAAAACTAGTTTCCCAGTGGGACTGTATCCTATTTCAAATGGCTAATTATTTGGAAACACATAATATAATTAATAAATAACATTATCTATTCTAAAATTCCTAATCCTAATTTATGATATACAACTATAATAAATTAAGATTAAAGAGAAAAGAACAAAAATCAATTTCAGAATTCCTTAATTGTTCTTGCCTTTCAAAATGCTTCTACAAGTTTCACATCTAAATAATCGTTAAATTACTCAAAATAGTAATTGGAATTCTCTCCCACAACCTCCATTAAATAAATAAGGTTGAAACTCTTTGTTTTTCCCCTTTTGCCAGTGGGGGACTGTCCTCGGATGTAGCTTCTATATATGCGTGCGCCAGCGGGTTCTTTTATTTCCTTTTACTGGTCGGGTCCCTGGCTTTTAATAATCCTCTCTTTTTTTTTTCTATTTATTTCCTTCGAATTATTTTCTTTTCTTTCTTTTCCATTTATTTTTTATGTACAATAAGATATAATCAGTATATTTTCAATGATTTTTCTAATATTTCAGGGAACTTTATTTAGCTCTTTTTTTCTTCTTTGTAACTGTTATTGAGCAGTTATATTGTAATGAGATGAAACAACACAAATTATGAAATCACCTGCCCATAAAAAAATGACATTTGAATAAGCTAAGTTTGAATTTTCATGCCTAAGTGTAATGAAAATACCAATAAAATCCTAGTTAATTTCATAAAATGAAAAAAAAAATGATGCCAAACAAATTTATTAAAGGGACAATTAATATGCAAGTCCCAAGAAGCTTATCAGATTTTTGATTATGTCCTAATAACTTTTTTCTTTTTATCAGGTCTTTATAATTTCACCTATTTTTAATTAGGTCCACATGCAATTCTTTTATTTTTATCAGTCCTCATATTTTTACATATTTTTAATCAGGTCCTGTAATTGTTTTTCATTTTTTATTTTTATCAGTGACATGAAACTGCAATGACTTGATTGAAAATCAAGTAAAACTATAATGACCTAACAAAAGGGGGAAAAACTATAGAAACCTGTTAAAAAGGAAAAAAAAACTACAGATACTTGATAAAAAAAAACTTTTTTTTTAGAAATTAGTTGAATTGAATCTATAACAACTTGTTGACTAATTGTCCCTTTATTAAATGCAATCAGCCTCCTTTGCTTTATAAATACTTGATAATATTTTGGCTTCCCACAACGTTTGTTTGATTGAGTGAAAATGAGGAGATTCCATAAATATGTTGGAGTGCTTGCTTTTGTGCTGCTGGCATTGTTATTGGCTGAAACGCACCGTTAATCGAATCTATCAGCTTCTATTCATACCTCATCCCCTGAAATGCACCGTTTTGATTTGGAGATAGAACGTCCTTCGTTCATCTAAAATTTCCCGCAATTTTGAGGCAGCAAATGGAACTTAGAAAGAATAAAGAAGAAGAAATGGAATATAGCAGATGAGTTTGGGACTTTAATGTGTTTTTCTTTGATGCTCTTTAACCTCCTTTATAATAACATAACTTTCCAAATATTTTTTTCTTTTTTTCCTTTTAATGATTAGATTCTACTTAGTCGTGGCATTAAAAAAAAAGAAAGAAAAAGATTAGATTCTATATAAATGAGTGACATTTTGATATTTTATGGGAATAAAATGATACAGTTTTATTTTTTTTAAGATTTTTAAAAATAATGAATCAAAACTTCACAATTTTAGGGGTTTTTTTTATTTGAAATAAAATTAAAAAAAATTCAAAGCTAAAACAATTCATTCCCTAGCTAAGATATCAAAATGCTCATTTTGTGTTGAGTCTATTTATAAAAAAATAGAGAGAGAAAACATTAGAGATTAGGGCATTACAAAAGGCATTAGAGACATCCACTTAATATGTGACTGATAAGATTTGAGCATAGATAGCTTCTCCTCTACCTGATGATCCCTTCCTTTACACTGTATACCGTAACTCAAAGCTCTATAATTTCTCATTAAAATTTATTTAACAGGAAAAAAAATATTTGTATTATTCCATTCTTATCTATGTACATCTATCTGCACCTGGGATTTAGTCCTCAAATAAAATGATGTCTAATTTCTATTCCTTGATGTGTAACTGTGTTTTGTTTACGTACCAAATTGGTATAAACTGTTAGGTAATTAATAGTACCCACTAACCTAAATTTGTGCATTGTCAACTCAAAATAAGCTCCCATTTTGCCAACTCAATCCGCCAATTTTCGACAGGCCTGGGCTAACGTGCCCAACCCATATTATCAACTCTACACCAGCTTGTAAATATGTCTTGTGATCGAGTTTGAATTTTCTTGCCAATTGTTGTACTAATAAAATACTATTAAAGTCCTTTATTTTAAAGGACTAAAATAAAACTTAATTGTATAAAGCAATGTTTTAAAAATCGAACCGGATATTGAGCCGGAAAGGCTAACGGGTCATGGTCCAAACGGTCTATTCGGTTAGACCGTTTGGTCAAACCATTACATAATAATAAAATAAAAAATATTACACACGTAAACACACACACACACAGATATATATATAATGATATAAATATAAATTTATTATATGTATATTTAAAATTTATATTAATATTAATAGTATTAAATTGAAAAATAATACACACACAAACAATATGTATTATAAATATATATAAATAATATTTTATTATTAATTTTTTGCATGAATAACATGATAATTTATTAAAGGGAAAATTTTAAAAAAAATACTATTTAAACTTCAAAATCCTAAATAGGTGATTTAACAATAAAATGATTTATTATTTGTATTACTATTTTTGTTAATCCTATTAACGACTTTGTCAACGGGATTTTGAAGTTTAAAAGGTATTTTTTTTAAAATTTTTCCTTTATTAAATGTGTTTTTACTTTAAAGTATATACAAATATTTAAAATTTTTCTCCTCCAATTCCTGTCACTTCATCAACATCATAAATGATTAACTTATTCAAAAGTGTGTCATCTCTTCTCCGAAGCCAATCACGTGGTTTCTGACCACATCTTTGAACAAAATTTAATTTCCTTCTCACATACCATCATCATATTACTTTACGTTAAGTCAAAAAAATTGAATAACCCTGTTAACTATTTCGCACGAACGCTTCATCTTCTTCATCTTCTTTCTCTACGTTTTAAGTTTTTAACTTCAACTTTCAAACCAAGATCTACACCAGATGACAAAGGTATGAGCAGGAGTTGGAGCAAGACTCAACAACGAACTACACACAAGACACGATAGTGAATCCTCATTCATCTCTTTCATCTTTTCTTTTCTGTTTCTCTCCACCCATTTCTCACCCCAAGTTTAGCCGTCTGGTTATGTTGCAACCATTCCGGTTCTCGGCTTAAAAGCGGGTTCTGGATTAAAAGCGGTTTTTCTCCAGTCCAAAACAGCCTATTATGAAAAACAACTCTCACCATAGAGACGAGCTGTTGCCATCGACGGTCCAGTCGGTCGGACTGTCCGGTCCGGTCTGGCTCTTAAAACTTTAGTATAAAGGTAAAGAACACACAGTAAATTTTTTCCTTGAGAAAAAGATAAGAGCTATGTTTGTTTAAGCGTTTAACCAGCCCAAAAAGCCCGATTGTAGCAATAACAGGCTTGCAAATTGTGAAAGCTGAAAAAAATTGTTTGGTTAGTAGGCTTCAATTAAGGGCATCCAAAACAGGCTACTCATTGTGCGTCCAAAAAAAAGATCCACAGGTCTGCATTGATCACAACATAGGATTCCCCTTGCAATTTTTTTTACCGTTGGCTTATCTTTCGACTTGCATGTGCCGTCTGCCATGGTTGCAGCCTTCCGTGCGAATCTCCTGCCACCATGACTAATTCATTCACTACGCATCCATCTACCCATACGACCATGTTTATCGACTTTGCTCTCATAAAGAAGATCAGCTTCTGGTTCGAATCCGTCTCAGCTTCTTGTTTTTGGCAGCTAACTTCGGGCGATTGCAAGCGGCCTTCGATTCATCCTCCAACCGGTGGTTCAGCTGACGGTCGGGTCTCTTCTCCACCGTCATCCTCCTCTCACGCAGACGTCAGCGCATCTCTGCTCTCCCTATTTCTCATCTCGGCATCGCTGTCCGTTGGTCATCAACCGTTTCCCCAATATCAGAGGTAAGTCATTCCCAACCGATTGATTCTTGGTTTTGAAGATGAGTTTGATTCATCTACGCCACCCCCTACTGTGTGTGTTTTTGGGGTTTTATAAACGCATCATTCCGATTAAGAAACTCACAGCCAACCGGGAGCTATAATTTGGGCTCTGTTTTCAGGTTTGTTTTGTGGCAAATTGAATGACGATTGAGATTATCATCCTTGCAAATGTCCATTTTCGTAAGACTATTGTGCCATTTTAGTATAATTTTTTCCTTTGGTTTGTCAAATAGTTCCCTGTCACCGGATGGCTTGCAGATTTTTCAGCCCATTTTTGAGTGCCTCAATCAGTCGGAAGTTCGCATCCCACTTGCTTTTCATTGACTGTGATTCGGTGTTGTGTTTCTGTTTTGCTGTGGGTGTTTATGTTTGCTGCTTTGTTCATATCTTTAACGCTACTACCTAGATTTATTCTAATTGTTCTTCAGTTACAGTGCTCTATGAATGTCAGTCTTTTACTTCTTATGTTTTAGTTTCGTGGATCATTTCATTGTTGTCCATCACAGTTCGGCCGTTGTTCTTTGTTAGTCTTGCATAGTCGTGCAAGGTAGTTATGGTTGTCATATTTGTTTTCAGTGTACACTATGTAATATAAGAACCCAAAATTATTTGTCATATGCATACATGAAGTCTTTGAACAAAATTTATACCATTTCTTATGCACAAAATTTATCCTTCAATACCTCATTATGAAAAATTATGCACTTGTCATTATGAAAAAAATGATGCACTTGTTATGTACATGTAGCAGTTACATTACTCTTCATCCCTTATGTGTTTGATCAACCATTTTCTTTACTACTGAAACCTTACCAAAATAACATATCTCATGCCTCATTTGGACCTGGATTTGATGTCTGAATTTTTAGCTACTCACTAGGTCCTCCTCAACAAACTGACTTGCATTTTCGGTTGTTGAAATTTGCAGTAGTCATCAACCATAGAAATTTGCATGGCTTGGTATTAAAATTAACTTAATGTGTCCGTCTATTACCATGTATTTCATATTTCTATAGAACAATGCGTGATAACGCAATCTGGGATGACAACACCACTGAGGTATTTATACATGCGATGCTCGATCAAGTTTACGCTCATGAACGGTGAGGGTTGTCGTTCTCTAACGCCGGTTGGAAGGCAATTATGGATGAGTTTAATGAAAAGACAGGTAGGGGGTACGACCGTAAATAGCTAAAGAACAGATTTGACATCTTACACAAGGACCTCAAGACGTGGAAGATGTTGCTCACTGAGACTGGCTTAGGTTTTGATCCGCAAACGAGGACTATTGACGCAACTGATGGCTGGTGGCAAGCAAAAATCCAGGCTAGTAAGCTTCCTTTAACTCTGCACAAGTAAAACACGGCCACTAATTGGTTACATTAGTCATAATATTGTTCACTTGTGTTAATGCAGGAGAATAGATTGTATTCGAAGTTTTGTCGGTCCCCTCTTAAGTATGAGACCGAACTTAATATAATCTTCAGGGATGTCTATGTTACCGGAGATGGTTCGTACTACCCTTCATTCATGCAGACCCAGGTTGCTGATGCTGACGATGATGCTGTCTACATCCCAACCATGGATGAGCAGGAAGGATCGGGGGATAGCGAAGACGATTCTTTCGGTGCTCAACGGCACCCAGCACCGGAGTCACTGACGACTTGGTCGGCATTGGGATATCATCCCAAAGTGGTCCCTCTGAGCCACTGGTTCAGGAAGCCTTGGTAAGAGAAAGAGGGTTATTCGAGCTCAGCAGAGGAAGAAGTCGAAAGTGCCAGTTACGGATCGGATTGTTGATGTGGTCAGTGTGATGGCTGACGTAACGAAGCATAGATCTGCTGTTATGAGCAACATCCAAGAGAGGAGTGTTGAAAGTGTCATCAGGGACCTTGTCACACTTGAGCCAGTGAAGGCTGATCCGCAGTTCCGCATTCGATGTATCCAGATGCTTTCGCAAGACAAGAGTTCCAGGGATGCGTTTGTGGGGTTATGGAAGGAGAACAAAGAGTATTTGATTGAGTGGTTACGATTTACCGTAGATTGTTACTTCAGACTCTAGATTATATGTTTGAGCGTTCTTGATTGTTATATGTTTGACTATTTATTTACTTGTGAACTGCTTGTAGTTTTCAGACACGTTATATTTATGTTTGCTATTAATTATGGCCACTGCGCTTAGATTTGTTGTGTTATAGAGTTTGATTTTCTATGACCTAAACTTATAGACATGCACATGCAATGTTATCAATTCCATATTTAATGGACGAAGCTGATGATGACTCTCAACTTATCACCCTCATCGAGGAGGAGTTGACGGAGTATCGGCTACTAACCGCTTTGATATGTCAGTACTGGGTTTCTTTCATCTCCAAACAACCACGGAGGTCAAGTATACGCTTGTTAACATCATGAAATTCCTGTCAAAGTGGCACAATTACCTTTAGTTTTGCATATATTTTAGGTAAATTCATAGATAATTGATGATAAATGTGTAAAGGTAATGTGCCCAGGGGTATTGATGATAAAAAGGTGTAATTTTTCTGTTTAAGCCCCATAATTGTATTAAAATTACATCAACACTGTTTTTATAGATTTCATTGTGTTGATAGGTTAGTATTGGAGCCATAAAGGAGTCAATGGAGGCATCAAATGATGATCAAGAAGTGAGAATAGAGCTAAGGAAGTCAAAGCACCATGGAAGAACAAGAAAAGGATGAAGAAGGCCAAAAAGCTTCATGTGGAAGCTTGGCCGCAGCCAAAGATGTGCCAGAAACTTTTTGGCCGCGGCCAAACATCTTCCAAAAAGATTTTGGCCGCGACCAACGCCCGAAAATAGCAGCTACGCGTTTTGATTCAGAATGGATTTTTAGGGCATATAAATACCAAAACCCTAAAGTAGAGACTTATTCTGGACTTGGGATGCGCCGTGGAGGCAATGCTCTGCTAGGGTTTGGAGCTTGGAGGTAGAGATTGGACTAGATGTTGAAGATTTGAAGAAATTTGAGCTTCTCCTCTTGGTTTTTCCTCTCCTTCTGCTGTCTTTCCCTTTTGTTCTGCTGTGTAACTGATTTATGCCTTATTTCTTCTGGGTTTTATGAACATGTATAGCTAGAATTTTATTGTTTGGATTGTTTAGAACCCTTGTATGGATTAAGTACTCATTTCCCCTTTATATTTATGTTGAATGATTCGTTTATGTTGATTTCGCTCTGTTCTTAATGCTCCTTGTTGATTGATCACCAATGAGGTTGTTGGGTTCACTTGGTTGATGCTTGACAGGGCTAGATTGAGTGTAGAACTTGGGTTTAATCGTGTGGGAACTTGAAATTTGGGGGTTGGATGGATGGTTTTGTTGATGAGGTAGAGATACACTCATTGACCCCACATAGCCACATAGGTTCTGCAATGTAGGCTGGGTTTAATTCTTCAATTAAGAGATCAATGAACTAATTAAGCTAAACACCTATTTGGAGACTCGAGAGAGCACTTATGGGTAAATTAGTGACCTTGGTTAGCATAATCCATCCTTGAGAGCTCATATCGTGGGGATTTGAATGAGTACCTATGAAATGCAAGGGGGATAAACAATCCTAACTTCCATTGCATTATCCTTTCTAGTCCATGAATCACTTGTTTATATTTTACTTTTAGTTTATAATTCTGTATGTCCTCCATCGTGATAATTTTCTAACTTGAATTAGGCGAAAGTGCGATAATATCTACTTAACCGAGTTTTGGAACCAAATTCTCGTGGGAACGATATCTTACTCATCACTTTATTACTTGGCGCGACCCTGCACTTGCGGATTTGCGGACAAGTTTTTGCCGCCGTTACCGGGGATTTGTGTGCCAGAACCGTCTTTGGTTGATCTTGATTAGAGCACTACTAGCTTAAGCTTGAGTTTGTATATACTTGCTGTTGCATTTTTCTGTTTTTGCTGGTTTTTCTCTGTTTTTGCTTGATTAGAGCAGACTTCATACTTGCTACTGCATTATCCTTTCTAGTCCAAAATTTGTAAAAACTAAGAGGATTTTAATGGTACCCACTAACCAAAATTTGTACCTTGTCAACTCAAAACAAACTCCCATTTTGCCCCCTCGACTCGCCAATTTTTGGCAGGTTTGGGCCAACTGGTCCAACCCATATTGCCGCTTCTACACCACCTTATTTGAATTTTCTTGCCAAGTGTTGCATAAAAATACCATTAAAGTCCTTTATATTAAAGGACCAGAATAAAACTTTAATTGTATAGAGGTAAAGAACACACAGTACATTTTGCCTCGAGAAAAAGATAAGATACGACCAACAAGCGAAAGTGAATATCGTTATAAACATGAAATTTGCTTATCATGATGTGTTCCCCTTCTCCAACGGGATAACTAAGTTGGTGAAAAGAATTAAATAATATTGCTCAAGGTTGTGCCAAGAGATTTCCTCAAATCTTACGATCTTATACTCAAAATTCAAAACATTAATTATTGATGGCAACATTTTGCAAACAACTCTTCTAGCTATATATAATTAATTGATGAGTTATTGGACGAAAATACCATGAAAGTCCAAGTTTGAGAGTGAAGAGATGGGCAACCATGCATGCACCTTTATCAAAGGATTAAGCTGTAATTTTACTCTGGAAGTAATCACTCAAGAATATTGGGTGTCCTGAAGTTTTTTGAGGATCGATGTCGTCCTAAATGTTAAAGTTGGAGCAAATTCGCCTTAGAAGACTAATGCTGATCATTAAAAAATTAATATTTACCATTAATATTTTTAATGGAAATGGGTAAAGTTACTACGTTTTGGTTACTTTCTCAGGGAAATATTACTTCTTGAAAAACTCCCGGTACTCAGCGCTCCTAAGTAGTTATTTCCAGAGCAAAATTCCACCTTCACCATTTATTAAATGCAGTCACCTTCCTTTGCTCTTTAAATACTTCATACTATTGCTTTGGCTTCCCCCTGTTCAAAAGCAAAGCAAGAGGCATTGGGGTTGAGTAGTACTTGTTTGTGTACGTTGAATAGAAAACGGGGAGATTTCAAAAATATCATGCTGGGGTGCTGCTTGCTTTAGTGGTGGCATTGGTTATTATAGGAATAGCTGAATGCAAATCAGGAGAAGCAACAATAGCAGCAGCAAAAGCAATAACAGCTGCAGAAGAAGCAGCAGCTAAATCAGCAACATGTGATAACGTTGGTTCGAGTGCCCAAGGTGTCAAACAAGACATTGTTGCAAATTATGCATCAGCGGTAGCAGAAGCTGTTGGAATATTTTGAAATAAAGAGATGTGTTTTTTTTTTGTAAAGTCATATTCATTAAATTAAGGAACTTATGTGAAGGGTTGTATAGGGAGTTATAACACTAAAGGTTATCAAGGTCATACCCTTTTAATTTCTAAAAACGCCTATGAAAATGTGTGGTATCCACTACTTAGTGGAATGTTGTGTTGGTTTTTTAAGAAAACCCTATATAATATGAAGGTGTAAACCTTCATGGAAGAGTTATTTTAAATAACCATTGGTTATTGAAGTTATGTTGGTTCATGCGGATTCATGAATATAACATATGGTTATGACTTTTAATTGAAGAGGTATTGCTTCAAGAGCAACACTTCAAGGCATCACTTCATGGTCTATAAATACCCTGCAATATCACTTCATTTGTGACAAACAATACATCAGAAATCATACAACAAGAGATCAAACTCATTGACTTTATCCTTGAGTGTATACAAAGATAAAGTTAAATTATCATTTTGTACAAGCCATTATTGTCTTGCTTGAGTATAGGGAATACAATCAATATTTAAGGGTTTTCGTTGTATCCCGTAGGAAATTCGTCCGTCAATCCAACTTCCACTCTATAAGATAGGTATAGGCAAGGGTGAATTAATCCTAAAGGAAAGTGTTGCTCACGTCTTAAAGACATTATGCACTACTTTCTTTCTCTTGTACTCCTCAGAGATCTAGCCGATCCAACAATCTTTAGGCTTAATTTGGTGAATGCAAATGGCATATTTAAAGGAGTGGACAACAGAAACATTTGTGAAGTAGTAATAAAGATTTTGATCCTTGATCTACAAGTTACGTGGCTTTCTTCTTGGATGGCTTCACCGATCTAAGTTAATCTAAACCGATTCACAATTGACTGCATATATGGACAATTTTGAAGACGCAAGCGTTTATTTAAAAGAAGCAAAAGAGTATGATCGTGTAGGTGGCATTAATTTTTCTACAGCAAAGTACAATCTTGGGCCCCTTGCATCATCAACACCTTTCGTCACTGAAAAGATTTTCCTTAAAATAGAAGAAAAGAAATAGATGGTTTGATCCAAGGACTCTGGAAAGGAGTCATCTTGAATTCATTTGATCAATGGTAAAGGATAGAGATAAGTATATATTTACCTCTTTTATTGAATATGGTTTATAGATTCTTGAGATTTATTCATGATCTGGTTTGATGCAATTATTTAGCCTAAAATTGTTTGGTTCATTGCCTGTGGAATCATGAATTTCTTAATTATGATTAGAATGTGATAAGAAGCATAATTGATTTTGAATTTGGGAAATTGATAATTGTCATAAGAAATTATATGGTTAGTTAGATGAGTTGATGCATGTTGTGTTCTAATAATCTTAATTAGAATAATTGATGGAAAAGTTATTGTAGAATAAATGCAAGAATAGATCATGGTTTGAATAATTTCAATGCATGTGGATGGATTTACCATCATCTCATCAATCATAGATAAACTTCCCCCTTCACGGGATAGACTTAGCATTATTAGTCTTAGACATAAAAGTAAATCTCTCTTGAGCAATTGGGGACTATCTTCACTTAGAAAAGGATTACATTATAGTTAATGGTCTATGATATAAAAGGTACCAATACTCATGAGAAGGTCCAGAGTTATTGTACCCGCCATGTCAATAATATCTTAGTATTCATTCATACATACATACATATATATTGGTTTTGAGTAATTATTTTGTAAATTTATTTGGTCCCTCTCTATCAAAGTTTTAAAGCGAGTAGAGTAGTAAAGGAATGAAAAAGGGAGATATATACTGTGTGGACCTAGCATATATGACTACGGTGGATCCAACAACCCTCAAGAAGAATTGTGTGTGCCTTTGGAGGAGAAATTCTTGTATCAACCTCTCTGTCACGTCATTTGTGGTCTCATTAATTAAGATACAATAATTCATAAATTGATTTGGCACCTTCTAAATATTAATTGGCATGTTAATAAAATTAAAAGATTTCACATAATACACTTTTTCATTACTTGTTAAATCTTAATTAGGGATTCATTTTTTTAAGAAAAATAAAAAATATGAAATGTATGAGCTGCCATATATGATTAATGCTAGCTGAGTTATTGTATTTTAATTGGTCATACTACAAATGTCGTAATAAATCAGCTTCAATTCACACAAGAATTTCTCGCCTTTGAACTTGCTCATTGAATCTATGAGCATCCGATGCTCATCCCCTGAAACGAACTGTTTGGATTAGTGGAACATCTTAACTGTTCGATCTGCAAATTAAACTCCAACACAATGAGAAGTTGAAAAGTGGAGGGGAGGGTTTTTTGTTCATCAAAATCTTCCGACGGCTTTGAGCCCACAAAAGGAATCAGAAAGAACAACAAAAACAGTTATACAGAAGAAATAAATTCATAATAGGTCTAATTATAATAACATTGTAGGAGGTTTTTCAATAAAATAGTACCATATGGTTACAAATGTTTTGAAAATCTATATGTTGGATGTTTTGAGATGGTCTTTTTTTTTTTTTTACAGTTTTTTTTCAATCTTTTCTTTTTCAATCCAAAACCCGTTTGGTTCTCTAAATTAAAAGTTGTTTTGGGTTCTGGCTCAATCTAATCCAATCTAACCCAACTACGAAAACAGTTTTATAATTCAAATCAAGCTAATAGCAAGCCTATGGAACCGGCTTCAGATCTGATTTTGCACGGTCAAGATCTTAATTTTCTTAAAATGATGATTTTTTATATAAAAAATATTTTTTAAGAGAATAATAGTTGAAAAACTATCTTTATTTTAGATTTTATGCCTATTAAAATAATGTTTTTTAAAAAAATTAGACTTCTATAAATTCAAATCTTGACTGTCCAGATCAAATCTAATGATCAAGATCTGCTTAACTCTTCCTACTAAACTTTTTGCTTAGTAGTTAGTAGGGAAACCAGTTCAATCAATTCCATGGTCTAATCAGCTAAATCCTTTATTCCGACTCAAGTTTCAAAACAATGACTCAGAATACTCGCTACCTAACAAGGAAAGTAGCATGTTTTTTTTTTTCCGTTAGGTATAGGTATCTTTCTATTGAAGGACAATTCTATTTAAGATATTATTGGACTCTAAATATAAGCACATCTCTCAACAAAAAATTAAATCTTAATTCGCCAAGTTATGAGGGACTAGCTTATTCCATTAATTAAACCCAACCCATTGGTAAAGCAACATGTATTTGAGCAAGCAGATATGTTGCCGCCAGTTAATTTGCTGCTAAACATAACCTTAAGCCTCTTTGATAAATCATAAAGTTATGGGAGACAAGAGATCCTTAGGTAGGCTAGTGAATTCACTAAGATAAGCTAAGTAGGTCAAATAAATTATCAATAGGTATATGTTTATGTCAAAAGTAGGTCACATGGAAAAATGACATCACATGCTTTTATGTTTATAGTGCCATGTGTTATGGATCCGTATGTTCGTCTTGATTCTTATCTTCTAACTACACACGTGGTACATTTGATAGATGGAAATTAAAATTAAAAAAAATTATAAAAGGTGTTATATATCATAAGAAAAATCCCAAAAAAATACCACTTGACCTTCAAAATTTTAAATTGGTTTTGTTGACAATAAGAGTAATGGGATTGACAAGTTTTTGTCAAATCACCAAGGAACAAAAAACCGGACCGGTCAATGAACCGGTCACGGCACTGGTTTAAGGGTCAGTGGTTCAACCGGGGTTGGACCGGTGGTCGAACCGGTGGTCGAACCGGTCATACTAAAATATTATAATTTAATTGACAATAATAAAATAACCATAATTCAATTTCATAATTTAAAAGTCATTACTAACAATAAGTTAGTTCTTCAAAGTTGAATCAAAATCCATAATTAACATCAAAATATAGTTAAAACATTACAATGTCAATTAGCATTCATCAAACAACCAAGAGGCAGGAACCAACATCAGAATAGTCAAAAAATACCGAATTAAATCATGAAGCTCTACAACTCATCAAGGGGATCTATTTGAGGTGAATCATTAGGAGGTAGAT
This sequence comes from Albizia julibrissin, assembly GCA_037074505.1. Taxonomy (NCBI): domain Eukaryota; kingdom Viridiplantae; phylum Streptophyta; class Magnoliopsida; order Fabales; family Fabaceae; genus Albizia; species Albizia julibrissin. The sequence goes on from CM073489.1 coordinate 24,424,904, forward strand.
TGGGTAGAGGGTAAGAGGTAACAATATCATCAGGTAAAGCTGGGGGATCAGGAACGTCCATATCTTTGTCACCTACGCATATACATGACAATAATATCAATGATTATATGTAACATATAATTATATGGATGAATAATAAATTAGTAAGAGAATATTAACAGCACATATAAACCTTCATTAACCCTATCCACGGTAGAAGAATGTGCAATGTCTTCACTACCAAGAAGTCCTTCAATATTTTCTACATCTTCATTATTAAATTCTGGAATGGGATCTTCTTCAGTCACCCAAAAATCGACCTCATCAATAGACTCATAATCAATAGGATCATAACTTGTCTGCTTTTTCTTCAAATCAGCCCTTCAAATTTCAATGACATATAATTTCAATTAAAACTTTTAAATACATCTATTTTATAGTGAAGAACAAAATTTTTTATAATATTTAAAGTTACCTATGCTTTAATCGCAAGTTATAATTAGTGTAAACTAAATCATTCAGCCTTTGATGCTCCAATCTATTTCTTCTTTTTGTATGGATACGCTTAAATAAACTCCAATTTCTTTCGCAACCAGAAGAAGCAGATGTTTGGCTAAGAATACGAATTGCAACATGTTGCAATTCTTGTACTGAATAGCCATAATACATCCACCATTCATCTACAAAATAAAACATGTACAAAATATTAATTGCAATCAATTAATATGTCAATTAAACCCTAAACAATAAAGATAAATACTTAGTTACTTACAAGGATCTAGTCTTTGAGCTCCTTGTTTACATGTCTCTCGGCTGAAAGATTCTTTTCCTTCAAGATACAATGTGACTTGCTTCATTATCTTGAAGCAATCAACATTTTCATTTGAGTTAGCTTCTACCACATCAATCAAAGCTTGCATTAGCCCTCCCTTATGAACAAAATTTGGACCATATACGAATGCTGGGTTCAACAAATAGGAAGCTGCATGGAGATCAGTCTTCAAATGTTTATCCCATCTCATTTTAATGATACTTGTGTAAGGCTTGTAGAGATCTTTATTCCTCTTGAACATCTCCTTAATTCCACTTTTTGCCCTTTGCATGCCTTCATAAACATATGGCAATGAAGGCTTCTCATCTGAGTCAACAATTCTCAGCAATTTTATTAGAGGAGTGACAATCTTCACAATTTGGTAGCATTCATTCCAAAACCGGCTATCTAATATGATTGCACTAAAAATTTTTCCGGGAGTAGTCCTAGATAGCTTATGGTCCACAAAGTGTTTATCAACAACAAGGGCTTGCAAGTCATGCTTATGCATATATATGCTATGCAATGTAATAAAGGTAGTTGCAAATCTTGTAGCACCAGGACGCACAATTTCTTTCCAACCCTGCCTTTTCCTCAGCCAAGACAAGAATATCATGTGATTGTAAGCAAACACTGTTATCTTTGATGCCTTTGCTGCAATGTCTGACACATGAGGCATGCTTGAAATGTCTTTCAATACAAGATTTAGACAATGAGCAGCACAAGGAGACCAATAAATATTTTTATATTTCTCCTTGATTAACCTTCCACATGCTACGTAATTGGCAGCATTGTCAGTCACCACATGAACAATATTGTTGGAACCAACCCACTCAATCACTTCACAAAACAAAGTGAATAAAGTCTTTGCATCTTTGACTAAATCTGATGCATCAACAGACTTAACAAACACCATTCCATGGGTAGAGTAAACTAAAAAGTTTATTAAAGTTCGTTGCCTCACATCAGTCCATCCATCCGCCATAAGTGTGCAACCTTTTTTCTGCCATATCTCTTTATGCCCGTCAACGAGTAATTGACATTCCTTTTTCCATTCTCTCAACAAGTTGGTTTTAAAATCATAAGCACTAGGGGCTTTAAACCCAGGCCCTATAGAACACATTCCATCCACAGCTTTTTGAAATAAAGGGCACTCTAGTGCTTTAAATGGAATGCAGTTCACTATGGCCCATTCAGCAATAAGCATCTTCACATTGTGTTGTGCTTCTTTCGATGCTAAGACACTCTTTATGGTTGGTTGAGCTCCAGAAGTTGTCATAGGAGGAAAATATTTATCTACTATACTAGGATGTTTCCTCTTTTTAGTTTCACTATTAACCTCCTCTTCTTCAACTCCCTCATCTCTTATATTCTCAATTTCCTTTTTCTTTGCATGTTCTTTTAAAGACTCTGTCATTCGATAACGCACATCAGCTGGAACTTTTTTACAAGAAGCAATTTGACCTACAACACCAGCCAGATGTTGCTTCAGCCTGTTTATGCCACCTCCTCTATAGCTATTACCACAGTAAAGACATGTGAATACATTTTGTGTCCCTTCTTTCTTGTAGGAAACATGTGCCCATGCTGGGTCAGTTTTGCCACGTAATGAGGTTGTGGAAGTAGCATTATCAATAGGATTAGAATTGACATTGGAAGAGGGAGTAGGAGGGGTGACATTCTCATTTCCGGAACTCGATATATCCATCCTTGGAGAAAGTAAATAGCAACAAATAAATCATCAGTTGTACTTATACACTCATCAGATAAGTAGTTTAAAATTGAGATGAGTTTGAAAACATGAGAAATCACAGACATATGAATATATGGTGTGAGGATTTAAATCATTTAATTGTTGTTCTTATTTGACCGTGCTTTGAATTCACTTCTCTAATCACTTTTGGCTACAGTAGTACTCCATATTTAGTTAGTATTAACTTATTATAATATTGCACAGACCACTGACGACTATCCACAAAACCTATAACAAATTAATTAGCACCAATCCGAGAGTCAAAGGAAAACAAAGTCTGGGAAGAAGCCATATATGAATATTCACACTTAATTAGCTTGTGCCATGGAAACATAATCAAATATATCGTCTTTAATTTTTCTTAGAGGAGGAGTTGAAATTATTTACAAGGGAGGAAAGCCGAATCCATTATAAAAGAGAATGATTGTTTTATGGGTTCACTGGGCAGGAGTTGAAATGCCAAGAATCAGTACGACAGAGATTAGTCAGTCATTTGCCCATCAAGTGCCGTGCAGAGGATGAGAACATTTCGATGCCAGAAATTTGAAATTAAAATATCAGTGACTCAGATTAAACATGGACAACGCTTGAAAAGAGACCCTACGTGTGTGTCTGTGACTCTGTGTAAGACACTAAGACAGTAAGACTACAACTTGAATTCCCTCACCAAGCACGCACGCCAAATGTAATCATTCGGTCATTCCAGAATACCAAATAACCTGAAGATATTTTTTTTTCCTTTTAGGTAAAGAATGTCATTCAATGTACTAAAAGCAATCACAAGCTTGTTTTTTCCAGCAAAATATATCTCATTCAATGTACTAAAAGCCTGGTTAAGCAACAATGTAATCAATCATCATAGATCATACCGAAAGAAGAAGGAAGACGATGAAACACGCTGAAAGCCTAGTTCTTGTTCGACTTCGCCGACTTCGAAGTTCGCAGCTGGTTCTTTGATGTCGGAAACTCAGAATCGTGAGCTGAAATCAAATCAGGGATCGGAACTGTGGGATTTGGTGAGCTGTTTCTGATTCTCAGCTTAGATTCGGTGAGGTCGGACGAATGGGGGAGAGGGAGATCGATGACGCTGAAACTGAAAAGTGAAACTTGAGATGAGACGATGTTGATTGCTGAGTGCTGAGTTCGCGAGCTGAGGGGGGGATTGGGGGAAACGGGTCGGGTCGGGTCAAAAGTAGATCACCCAACCCAATAGCCCCAAAACGACGTCGTTTTGGGGCGTAGGAAAAAAAAAAGGACGACCCGGCCAACCCGCGAGACCCGCCGGGTTGGCCGGGTCGCTACCGGTTTGAGCGAGTCAACCCGGTTTTGACCGGGTTGACTCTTTGACCGGTTTTTTAGTGAACCGGACCGGGCTGATAGCCGGTCGACCGGTTTTCCGGTCCGACCGGCCGGTCCGGTTTTTTTATTATTGCAAATCACTAATTTGAGATTTTGAAGTTTAAGTGGTATTTTTTTAGAATTTTTCCTATATCATAAATAAATTTAATATTCCCTCCCATCCTACACTGAAGATCTAGTTAAATTTTTTTTTTGGAGATTAAGCTTAACCATAGTATGTTGTGCATCATTAAATTATATATTAGTTTATAAGTCTAGCAAATTAGTTTTAAAAAATGATAAAAAATTATATTTTAAAATAATTTATTTAACTTTCTTTTCTCTCTAAAAAATATAGTAAATAGTCATATTTTTCATCGGTTAAAGTATACATATAATCTTTTAAGTTTACATAAAAAAATATCAGTTTAGTCCTTTATAAAATATTATACATATAATCTTTTAAGTTTACATCCAAAATATTAGTTTAGTCCTTTATAAAATGTATTTTAAGTCCCTTGATATTAACAACATTAGTTTTCAAAAGTCTAAAATATACTTTTAGTCATTTAAGTTTACATGAAGTATATTTTTTCTCTCTAACTCGATAAAGTATACTTTTTATCCTATCATTTTAACAATATTAATGTTACTAACGGAAAACATTGATACAACAAACTTACGTAATGATTGTGTAAGCTTAAGTGATAACTGTGTAATTAAATAATTTTAATCTTAAATTAGAAAATATTTAAAAACCTAATGAACCAGTCAATATCAAAACCTCGATTATATTAAAAAAAATTTAGTTTTATAATCTAAATATATTATTTCAATAATCTAAATATCAAAACTTCAATTTCATTTGCAATGATTTGTCAATTAAATTTTTTTAGTTAATAATCTAAATGTGTTATATTAAAAATTAAAATTTAAATATGCTTTGTTAGTTGCATAATTATCATATGAGTTTGTTGCGTCAACATTTTTCGTCAGTAACGTCAACGGTGCTAGAATTATATATCAAAAGTATACTTTATAAAGTTAAGGGATCAAAAGTATACTTTATATAAAATTTAAAGGACTAAAAGTATACTTCTATTGTTTCCTAAATGAAAGTGTTGATTCAAACAACGATGCAAATTAAATGCTAATATATTAATCTTTAATTTAAAATTTATAAATTAAAAATATTTAAAATAACATAAAATGAAGATGCCATCTGATTTAAACTTTCAATATAATCAACAGCTCATTTTTTAAAATATATAAAAATATAATATATTAAAGAATTAAATTTTATTAATCTTAATGTTAACAACATTAGTTTCATTAAGAAAAGTGGTTTTCAAACCACTCTACAATTAAATGCTGGCATATTAATCTTTAATTTAAAATTTATAAATTTAAAAATATTTAAAATGAAGTCCAGTGAACTTTTAATAAGGGAAAATCCCATATAAAGTTGCTTGAAATAGAAAAATTTTAAATGAGGCTGGTAAATTCAATAAATCTTTAATTAAGTTTTTGAACTAATTTAAAATTTCAAAATATGAGTTAAATAAATTTATTACCCTCTCTTTATCTCCTCTCTCATCTTTAAAGGGTTTTAATTCTTTCTAATTTATTTTTTCAATTAGTGTATATATACAACAACATTAATGTATAATAAAAAAAATATAATTTTCTTAAATCAAAGGATTTTTTTGTAGTTTGGAAAGATCCTCAAAAATAATTCAAGAAAGGAAAGCATAACTCAAAAACAATTAGATGATTTTTAGCTAAATATTTAAAATAGAAAAATTTTATTTTCAACTTAAAATTTTTTTGGATAGGAAGAAAATTAATAAGAAAATATTACTTGTGTGATATAATATATCAAATATTTTTATTAAGGGAATTTAAAAAAAAGTTTCAATAACAAAAGATGAGAGAGGAGACAAAGAGAGGGTACTAAAGTTATTTAACTCATATTTTGAAATCTTAAATTAGGTTGACAACTTAATTAGGGATTTATTGAATTTAACAACCTTATTTAGAATTTTCCTATTTCAAGCAACTTTATATGAGATTTTCCCATTCAATAACCAATATAATCACCAACTCAGCTTATAAAATATATTATATTACAGAATTAAATTTCAAACATATTTTGCCAATATTTAATTAATATAGTAATAATAATCAATAATTATTAGAGATAAAAATAAAAACTAATAGTAAAAATTTTAAAGAAGCTATTAATATCTCTTATGAAAAAAAAAAAGGAGTATCCTTCAAAAAATTCTCTCCGGCGGCAGTATTATTGAGGGTGACAAAAATTGTCCAAGATCGTCACATGAGTTACCTCCAGCTATTGTCCACCATCATCATAATTTTCTTTCATGTTGAAAATGAAGGATACCTATCTGCATGAATATATTATTTTTAAAATTTATTATTATTATCTTCTTCAGCTAGCTGTGTCCAATTTAATCTAATACGTATCGATTACGCTTATATTGTTTACTCTAATTGAAATATTTCTTCATCCTCCAAATCTCATTTTTCAAACTATCCAAATTAGTAATGCAATCGTTGCATATCTTAGAAATTTGTATGGGTCCTTTTTGCATAAATTTAAATACACAAACTTCTTATTGTGTATTTTTGTTAATCAAGATTTTGAAAATTTAACGTCATTATGACGTTATCAATTTATATCAATTAATATACCCGTTAATTAATCTTTAATTGAATCATCATGATGAATATATTTGTATTTTTGCACTAAGTACAAGCCATAAATAAATGCAATTTATTTTTTAAACTCAACATCATACATAAGAAAACACGTGTAATTTACATATATATTTAAATGTAAGACGTACTCAATATAATATATATATATATATATATATATATATATATATAGGTCAATTGTTTAAATTAAATATTGCTTTCTGAATGTCAATAATAATAAAATGAAAACTCTAGGAAATAAAATTAATTGAAAGGGGCTGCTTTTTGCCTTCCATACTTTAAAAGAGAGACTGGTCTCTATTGTCGGTAGATGATATTAATGTTGCAGATGAGTACCTTTTTAATTAATAAAATAATCAAACTAAAAGCATTATAGTAAGTATTCTTATGGGAAAATTATAATGAAGAACCGGGAGGAAAAGATGTTTATGGAGAAGAAACATAAAAGTTGTAATTATTTAGAATAACTAAATACAAAAATATAAAATTAAAAATACTAATTAAAATGCCTCTAACAAAATCTTCTGTTTTCCCTCATGCATTCTCTTTCTCATTTTATTTTTAAAACTAATACAAAATTCTAAGTTTCACTAAATTAAACAGTTTTTTCAATTTTCATTTTTCACAACTTGCATAGATATCTATGGAAAAAATTACACATTCTTCAATTTTATAAAAATTATAATTTTTTTAAAATAAAACATATTTTAATTAAAAATAGAATTATATAAATGTAATAAAAATCAAGGTCTTTTTATAATTTATCATATATGTTAAACCAAGAAATTTTATATGATTTATTTTTTTAGAAGCAATTTATGTAGGTTAACAAATTCATTTAATGTTGATGAAATTATTAAAAAAATATAAGTAATCTATTATATCCTGAAAAATATGAAATGAGTTTAGTTTTTATTTTTATAAAAAGATATTAATTAATATCAACATTGATGGTATAAATCGGGTAACTTAATGATATAAATTGGTGAAAAATAAAAATTAAAAAAAATGAGTTTAACTATTGTTAATTAAATAATATATTGAAAATTAAGAAAAGAGATACAATCATATCATGATGGGCAGTTTTAATTATAATTATAGTTATTTTTTAATCATGCATACAAGAGATAATATAGGAGGTTTGGTTAGAGGCAATTTAGTGATTTTAAATTTATATTATAATGTTTGGTCCTTCTAAGTAATTACAATTTTATGGTCCTTTGTAATAAATATTATTTTCTCTAGGTCATTTTAATTTTCCCTATTCTTATTAGTATACACCCAAAAAAATTAATTAAACTTCAAAGCTGTATTGGCCTATTAATAATAATGAAAAGTTTCTAAGATTAGCAGAAATGATATCAAATGGAGCTTAAAGTAAGCTAATACTATTACCATGTGTGTGTGGGGCTTTTTAGCTTATATAATAAATGATACACATGTTGGGACAACATTGACATGTTATATGAAATGTCATGAGTGTCAAACATATATAGACTTCATTTATTGTTGCATTTCGCAATTATTACATTTTTTTCGTTTTCAGTGCTTAAGCTGGACAACTTTGTAACGCAATTGAAAGTTTAAATCAATCCATGCACTAATCATTTGATTCAAAAATCCTTTAGAGAATGTGAGGTGAGGGCATCAAAAAAGTATTTAAAAATCACAAATTTATAATTAATTAACTCACAGTTTTTGGTCAAACATCCACCAAATTTGTTACAATCTCTGATTATAAGTATAAGAGTTGGATAACTAATTTACAAAAAATTAAGAAAATTAGTTAAATTAATTATTAAAGTTTGTGAATTATTTTCTCAAAATACCCATTTAGTTTAGTTATATGCATTGGAAACTAACTCTTGATGAATACTCATTAATGTGTGTGATTAGAAGAGTTTGGGAAAAGAATTATAAATTTAAGAAATAAAATAGATTGAACTAAATAAAATCCTTTAACTAACTCATAAAATTTGGATAAAGGTAGTACTTAAGACATTAAATTATACCAAATTTTTTAAAACAAAAATGAGGGTAATAGACTTAACACTTTAGAGTGAGACTGAACTGTCCATTTTATATCCATCCATACATACATACATATTGCTATTCTTTATGAAACTTACTATTGTCTTAACTTTTTTTTTAATTTAATGCGAATGTTATAAAAAAAAGTACGCCATTACTAATAACATAAAACAAGTTATTCAAGCAAGATTTTTTATTTTCATATTGTGTGTATTTTGCTGATCAATGCTTTAAAAAAAATTTATAAGAGTATAAGACAAATTATGTGTAATTTTTTTTTGTTCATTATTGCTAAAACTTATTTCAGAAAACAAATTTGGTGAAAAAACAGATATTCCAGATTGATGTCAAAAAGCATAAAATAGAAACCGACACGCAAAATTGCATATCATCGACCTGAAATTTGCACGTCGTGATCTGTTCTCCAAACGTAACCGAATAACTAAGTTGGTAAAAAGAATTAAATGCTCAAGGTTGCGTCAAGATTTTCCTCAACTCAAAAAATCTTATTACACTCAAAATTCAAAACATTAATGAGTGATAGCTGTGCAAACAACTCCGATGACTATTTATAAATTAATTAGACGCAACTCATATCCCTTTCATATTCTGGCCTAATAAAATAAGCTATGTTGTTCATGACTTTGACTATTAGGCTATGTTTGGCTCAATTGAGGGAAGTGGAGGGTTTGAGAGGGATTTTCTTTTACCTTGTTTGGATTGATAAAAAGAGATGGGAGAGGAGGGATTTTGACATTATCTTGTTTGGTATAGGAGGGGAAGGGAGGGGAAACATTTTTATATGGACAACTTTATCCTTATTTTATTTAATTTGCATTTTATAACTTTCTAACATATTTAATAAATATAATTATAAATGTTATTCAATACATAAAATTATAATTTTATAATTATAAAATGTGTGACAGTTTTGGGTAAAGCATGGAAAGGGCACTATGGGAATATTATAAAATAGTAGGGACATATTAGTCAATGTATATCTAAATATTAACATTTTCCTCCAAATCCCCCCAATTTTGGAGGGGAGGGGAGGGAAAATTTTAAAAAAATTTCCCTCTCCTCCTAAAAATTTTATCAATCCAAATAAGGGGAGGGGAGCAAAATCCCTCCATTCCCCTCCCCTCCCCTCATATCAAATAGACCCTTAAGGATCAGGCTTAAGCTGCAGGGGGGAAGATAAAAAAAGTAACAGAAGTTTAGTCAATTTAATGGAATTGTTAAAATTGTATCATTTTAAAAAGATTGTGTTTGTTTTTGTATCATTCAAAACTTAATTGTAGTAAACGCTCATGACGAAAAAATTCGTAGTTAAAATTGCACCTTAGCCCTAAAGATTATATATCAAGGATTACTATAAATTTTGTAATTATATTTATGCAAGAAATTAGAGAGAATGATATCAATACAAGTTATATATTATATCACATTATTCATAAGTTACATACAACATGGAATTTTTTCTTTTAGAAATCATGTAATTAATACATAACCAACAGTTTGTAATTTGCATACCACTTTTGTCTTGTTTATAAGTTCATTTAGGTATAAGTCCATTTTCAAAGTAATAAATTATAATGTTACAATTTTACCCCTTTTAAAGGTAGAGACCGAGAAGCAGAAAGATGTGAAAAATGCAAATTCATAAATGAGGGTAAAATTAGAAAAATTTATCAATTTAGTCAATATTTATTGAATTAACTAACTTTCATTGATATGTAAGAATTAAGTAGTTTAGAGTTATAAATAGAACCAAAGTGATACTCATCCAGTCCTTAATATAAGATATATTTGGGGAGTTGATTCTTATCCTAAATATAAGAAATAGTTTTTATATTTGTGAATATTTTCCTAATTTACCCCTATTGATACCCCCTCAATAATAATCAAGGAGGAGAGAGAATGAGGGAATTAAGGAAGATGATTAGGGTATTTTAGAAAATACATGTTATATTAATTAACTTAACTAACTTCTTTAATCTAATCAAATTAGATAAATATATCTTATATTAAAAATCGAGGAGTATATAATACTTGGTCAAGGCTTTATTAAAGATGCATCTAACTACCTCATCAAAATAAAGGAGAGGTGGTTAAGTTTTTAGCTTTAACTTGTCTGAAAATGAAAAAGAAACTTCAAAATTTACCCATATTTAATATCATAAATTACTTCCAAGAAGTCAAAGAAGTTGTAATTAGTGAGATTTTAAGTAAAGACGACTTTGAAAAAAAAATGTAATTAATACTTTACTCAGTAACTTGTAATAAAAATAATCTATTTCTTCACAGACGCGACTTATAATCAAGATTGAATGGATTATACTCATCTGTTTCTATGTTTATATATATAAGGTAGAGAGAAAAGAAAAAAATTTTGTCCTATTTATAAGACAAAAAGAGAAACTTTTCATGTGAATGTATAATTTTACCCTTCATTTATTATTATGTTGAATTTTTTTTTATGGGTATAATGTATATTAAATAGGGGCAAAGTTAGAAAGTTGTTAAAATTTATAGTAGAATTTTATAATAGAGTTAATGAAATTTAAGGATTTTCTTTGTCTGTGTAAAAAATGTTGGAAATTTCTTATAAATAGGACCAAAGGAATAGAGTATATTCCTTCCCATCCTATTTATAAGAGTTCAATAACTGAATTACGTGATTCAGGAAAGTAGTTAGAGTTAGTAAAAAATAATAAGTATATCTAAAATAAACTTTATTTTTTAAGGATGTTCTTATTTATAAGGCACAAGTAAGAGAAAAAAAAAAGTAAATATGAGTATCACTCATCTTTTAATTAATGCAATATATATAATTAATAAGAGGTTAAAATAAAAAAAAATCATTAAATATTCATATAACTTTAATCCGACTCCTGTAAAAAAGATCAAAACAATTGAAATGTTATACTTCTATAAAAAGGACGGGGAGGATTAGATTTAGCACTGCTTCTTAGTAGTACTTATGGTAGTTGAGAGTTGAGACAAAGCAATTATGAATTCACCGGCCAATATAAAAATGTCTTCTGAAGAAGTTTGAATTTCGTTGCCAGTGTTGGATGAAAATACCACTAAAGCCCTTTGTTTGTCAGAGTGAAAATGATCGCCAACCAAGTTCATTAAATGCAGTCACCTTCATTTGCTCTATAAATACTTCATATAGCTTGGCTTCCCACTACAAGCACAAGAGGCTTTGTGGTTGAGAATATATTTTTGTTTAAGTAAACATGGGGATATTTCACAAATATGTTGGAGTGCTTGCTTTAGTTTTGGCATTTGTTATCGGGATATCAGAATGCCGCTCAAGATTAGCCAATGAAAAGTCTGTGGAGAACTTTGGTGAAGGGGATGGTTTGGGTGGTGGGTTCGGAGGCGGTGCTGGTGGTGGCGGTGGAGCAGGAGGAGGGATCGGTGGAGGTGATGGAGGCGGCTTTGGAGGGGGGAAAGGTGGTGGTATAGGAGGAGGCATTGGAGGAGGACATGGTGGTGGTGGTGGTGGTGGAGCTGGTGGAGGCATTGGAGGTGGAATTGGTGGAGGAGGAGGTGCCGGTGGAGGCTTTGGAGGTGGTAAAGGTGGGGGAGTAGGTGGAGGGATAGGAGGTGGTCATGGTGGTGGAATTGGTGGAGGCGGTGGAGCTGGAGGTGGTGCAGGTGGAGGGGTTGGAGGTGGTCATGGTGGTGGTGTAGGTGGAGGTATTGGAGGTGGACATGGTGGTGGAATTGGTGGAGGCGGTGGGGTTGGAGGTGGTGCAGGTGGAGGGGTTGGAGGTGGTCATGGTGGTGGTGTAGGTGGAGGTATTGGAGGTGGACATGGTGGTGGAATTGGTGGAGGTGGTGGAGCTGGAGGTGGTCATGGTGGTGGGATTGGAGGTGGTCATGGTGGTGGTGTAGGAGGTGGGGTCGGTGGAGGTGATGGTGCTGGAGGTGGAATAGGAGGAGGAGTTGGAGGAGGTGGTGGTGCAGGTGGTGGCTTTGGAGGAGGCAAAGGTGGAGGAGTAGGGGGCGGAATAGGAGGTGGTCATGGTGGTGGAGTAGGAGGAGGAATTGGCGGTGGAGGTGGAACAGGAGGTGGCATAGGAGGAGGAGCTGGTGGAGGTGGTGGTGCAGGTGGAGGCTTTGGAGGTGGCAAAGGTGGAGGAGTAGGAGGAGGACTTGGTGGTGGTGTTGGTGAAGGAGGTGGTGCCGGAGGAGGCTTTGGAGGTGGTGCCGGGGGTGGCGGAGGAGTGGGCGGTGGCTTCTAATTTTACAAATCCTTATATCGTCAGTTATATATAAACTTATAATCTCTAATACGTGCTAGCCTTATCCATGCAATATGCTAGCTCCTTTAGCTTCTTGTAGATGCTAGTACGCATCATATATCAATGAAATAAGTGAGTTTTTTGTCTTCATCCATTAATCGCCAAGTAGCCTAGTTTAATTTTGATTCTCACAAGCAAAGTAAGAATTAATGCAAGTTAATCCTTAATCCAAACAAACTTGCCACAAAAATTATTAATGTTTAACAAAATATTATTTTTAAATATCAGTAAGTAATTAAGATTATCGTTTAATAAACCGAGATCATCCACAACCAATCAACCTGACAAATTTGAACAAAGCACGTTATATTATAACACAACTAGTCAGCATATATGAAAGAATCTGTGATATATAATGGCAAGTTTCTGGTTTGCATAGTCAAATCAACTTCAGTATAAAACCTAACATCCCAAGAATCAGACGCACACAATTCATTAAATCCCTTGTGAAGATAATACAAACTAGAAAAAGAGCACAAAAATAGTGCCTTAATATAAATTCGTTAGAGTTACTATAGGAGTGTTATATATATATATATATATATAAGTGCATAGTTTGAAATAGTTTAGAACAGGGACCGTCTTAAAAGAATCAAAACCTCCATGCAGATATGTACGTAACATCGGAGTCTTCAAAACAGCAAATTACATAGTTGACAAGTTTCTGAACGACATCGATATATATATCTTCATGTGCGATCATATACATATGCATATATATATATGTAGTTTATAGCCAAGCAGGAAGCCAATCTTGGCCATCAATGTATTCCACAGACATGAAGGGTTCGACTTCTTTATCAGTAAGCTGTTTGGCCCAACTAGCTCGTTTTGTTGTGTTAGCCCCAGGTCCAAAGTTCTTGTACTCACCATGGTATAAGTTCCTGAAGTTTCAGTAACATATTAACATTCATATCAATCATAATTAATTTGAGTAATTCTCTTTTGTGAATATCAAAGTAATGTTTTCTCTTGTCCTTAATATAAAACCTGTCTTAATAAAAAAATTAAATTATAAAATAGATCTTATATTAAATACAGGAGGTAGGATAATATAAATGAGAAAGGGACATACTCGGTGGAGCCGGCATAACTCCAGTGGGCCCAGCCCTCAGGAACAATGGTAGCAGAGAGATAGACTTGGGCAAAGATGACCCTTGAATGAGAACCTTTGGCTCTTCCCAAGTAAACCCCTCCTATGCCATATATCTTTCCCTTCACAAACACAAACCCACTTTTCTCTGATTCTGACTCTCTATTTTGTGCTGTGATTGACCCCTTTATCGGCGTCCTCTTGTCATCTATCACAAATATCTCACATTTCTGCATAACCACCACAGAGCTTCAAATCAGCCCAACACAATAATATAGGGCTTATTTGGATAAGTGACTTCCATCATAATTGTATTTTGCAAACTATGAGTTAGGGTAAAAGTCAATTATTATTGTAATGACATTTATGTTTGCATACAAGAAACTTAATTGGATGGTTTTCTTTCTGAATTAAGAGTACAAGTACAGCTTGGGATTACAACAGGATCAAACTCATGTATTTCACCAACTGAAGTTGGGGATAAGTTAATTATTATGTAGACAGTCAAAAAAGTTAATTATTAGTGCAATATATGTAATTTATGTTTACACTTTAATAAAAGAAAGTCAATTTAACTTGAACTTATTTAGATAATATTTTTAATTAGAGAGGCACGCACAACTAAGGTTATAATAGGGATTAAACCCGCAACCTCCCCTTTTAGCAAAAACTTTCATACCACTAGACTATAAGGTCATTGGCTGATTGGATTAATTATATTTTAAAAAATCAGTTTCAAAAATTCTAAATATAAAGAAAAGTCAAAAAATAAAATCCAGAGACTCTAAAATGTGGCTTCTAAATATGTTTTTTTAGCTTCAACCGACTTTTAAGGGTCTAAAATTATATAGAGACCTCAAAGGAGCCCTCAAACAAGCTCATAATCAGTATCCAATTTTAGATTGTGTGTGCGTGTGTGTAGAGAGAGAGAGAGATGATAATGATAAATGTACGTACATGGAAGAGGGATCTGCCACGGCCAAAGATGAAATCAATAGAACCTTGAATGTAACATTCATCATAGTAATGTCTGCCTTTGTAATCAAAGAGAGTGTTGTGAGTGCTATAGAACGCACAATGATAGAACGCCACTTTATCTGCTCCTACAAATACTGCCACTGACTGATTCTGCGAAGTATAAGCCACCCCAGTAGGTGCCTCATTCTGCATTCATTCATTAACAATATTCAATATCATCCTTCCCAGAAAATATACATGTATAAGAGTGGTATATATGAATAAGAAGAGTTATTGACCTTGATGCTGATTCCAAAGACGACAACGTTATGAGCTTCGACTTTGAGAGTTGCAGACTCTATATTATCAGCAGAACTCTGAGACCAAACTATGGCAGTTCTCCCTCTCCCATTTCCTCTCAAGAATATATATGGTTTGTTCTTTGGTATCGTCACCTTCTCTCTACATTATCACAATCAAAATCATATCAAACTTAGCATGTTTCTTCCATTCACGGAGTTTAAGGAATAATAGGTACATAGGACTCCCTCTGTACCTTTTTATAAGAAATAAATACCATATATAGTTTGTTCCTATTTATAATAAATATTTAGAGGTTGTCTCAAAATTTTTGTTGATTTCTCATTTTAACCTCATTTAATTACTCATGTTACTAATTAATACTGTATTATTGTATTTAATTCCTAAACATCCCCTCTTTTCCACCCAAATAAATTGTTTTAATTGACCCTAATAAGATGTTTCCTTTCCTAATATGGATGATGACTTTTGTTCATAACCAAACATGTTTGATTGTGCATTTGCATGCATGCATGACTTTTGAATAGTACAACGTTAAAATTCCCAAATAAATTGCATGATCAACCCTAAAATGATCGATGTCATGTTTTGTACGTATGTAAATATGTATGTGTATAGATACCTGTATACTCCTTTCCTGACATGAACGATGACCCACTGAGAATTTCCTTCAGGAATAGAATCTATGGCAGCTTGAATGGATGTAAATTCTCCGTCGCCATCATCATCGACCTTGATGGTTCGATTTGCCGGAATATTTTTGGTTAAAAGAGGAGAATCTATTACAATATCTTTGAGCTCAGTGAACCCAAGAACATAACTAGGGCATGCTGCCAAGAACAACACGATGAAACAAAGAAATGGCTTTATTATGAACAAGGAAGAAGATGAAGCCATTTTTTTTCTCTTTTTGAGAGAGAAATATTGAAGTTTTTGTTTGTATGTGGCGCCAAGTTATAGAAGGAGGAAAAAAAAAAGGGAGATTGCTTAATTAAGTGTGAAGGAAGGGTTTTATTTAGATATTAATAGAAGAAGGAGAAAATGGGAGGTTGCTTAATTAAGTGTGAAGGAAGGGTTTTGTTTAGATATTATTAATTAATAAATAGGATAATTATTGAGTATTGTTGAATTGAACAAAGGGATTTTTGTTAGGTGTCCGGTGGTGTCTATAATTAAGGGCATCCGCAAGTTTATTTTGCGGCTTGAATGTAATTACAAGCCTTTTTTCTAATTAATTTTTCTATTATTACTATTTTAATTTGGCCTTTAATTACGGATAAAATAATCAAAGAATAAATATAGGAGGCAGATATACATCCAATTAAGCAATATTTTCGTACATGTTTACATCTAAATTCTCGGAAAAATTGTAGGTAATTTGTGTCCCAGAAACCATAGATGACAACCTCTCAAAAATAAATTTCTTGCCGAAATTATATCTACATATATAGAAAAAACTACTTTCTCTTTTTTAAAAATTTACCTGATTTTTAACCAGGGTTCTAAAAATTTTTAATGCATTTTATTAACTATAGCTAATATGAATGTTGATCAAATGACATGCAAGTTTGCCTCAAAATACAAAATAAAAGAGTTCTTTTGGAATAAAATTTTTTTATTATCCACATAAAAAATTATTATCCTCGTACTGCTTCTTTATCCTACATACAATATGTAATCTAATCTATTTTAATTTTATTTAGAACCATGTGGCAAGGCAAAATTACCCAAGTTTGTATTGAGTGCGAGCTACTCTCGGATAAAAGAGAGAGCCACTTCATTAACTATAATTTTCATTCTTTTACAAATTAATTAATTATGAGTATATATATATGGACCAATACCTATAATTGGGTAACTAGAAGGATGCAATAAAAAGAAAAATACGTAACGATTAAATTAAAAATGAGGTGAAATCATAAGAAATTTCCTATTAATTTATATAAATATATATATAACTATATACGAAAATTTCAGGAGGATCTTAGTATCTTTTAACAAGGTAATTTACTATAAATTTTATATTTTATATTTATATATTAATAATTTTTTTGGTTATTGATGCATGGCGCTTTTAAAAATAAAATTTGTTTATTATCAACTCAAAAATATTTATGCTCCTAGCCGCCTCTTTTCATTTATATATAACAAAACTTCCTCTTTACATCTATAAGTCTAATTTATTTTTATTTTATTTAGATCCATATGGCAAGGTAAAATTACCGCCTCTTTACATCTATAAGTTTAATTTATATTTATATTTTATTTAGATCCATATGATAAGGCAAATGGCTCCCATCAACCATTAATGTTATATCCATGAAATTAATTGTATTATAAATTTTATATATTTTTTATACTATATATTAATAACCTTATTAATTATTGATGCCTTGCAATTAAAAAACAAAATAACAGTTATAAATATATTTTGAAGAAATTAGATTAGATATTTTGATATTTTACCTCAACAAACATTACATTTGCAACGGAGTGCTCAAACTTCTAACCACGCACACAATAAATCACACTTTTTTTCTCTTATAAGTATTAAATTTCTTATTAAGGGTATAAGGGGTTTTACCTTTTACTGTTTAACCCTACATTCCCAAAAGACCAGAACCATGATACACAGCATTTTTAAAAATAAAATTTATTATAAATTTATATCTTATATTTATATATTAATAATTTTATTGATTCAGCACGGCATTTTTAAAAATAAAATTAGTTTATTATCTACCTAAAAAATTTTATGCTCCTAGCAGCCTCTTTGCATCTATATATAACATGTAGTCTAGTCTATTTTGATTTTATTTAGATCCATATGGTAACGCAAAATTTCTCCAAATGTATATGGTCCGAGAGTGGCTCCCGTTAACCATTAATGTTAATATCCATGAAATTCATTGTATTATAAATTTTATATTTTATATTGATATATTAAGAACTTATTAATTATTGATACCTTGCTATTAAAAAAACAAAATAACAGTTATATATAATTTTTTTGAAATAATATTAAAAAATATTTTTTATGAAATTAGATTAGATATTTTGATATTTTACCTCAACAAACATAGCACTGACAACGGAGCGTTCAAACTTCAAACTTCAAACTGTTATTAGGGGTGTTCATGTGGTCCTGGTCCCAGCCCCGGCCATCTGGTCCCGATCTCGACGAGATCGGGATTGAAAAATCCAGGCCACACCGGGACCGAGACCAGGATAAGTCGGGACCGGGAGGAGAACATACCGAGACCAGGATAGGAGCCGGTCAAGCCTTCAGGATTCCCGGTCCCGGTTACTTATAATATTAATAATTATATATATATATATATATATATATATATGTATGTATATGTATATATGTATGTATATGTATATATGTATGTATATATATGGGGGTCCAAATATCCAAACCCAATCCTCCCTATTTGTCTCAGTGCCTCTGTCGACTCTCACTCCCTCAGACCCAGTCATCTCAAATACTCCTCTAGGGCCAGCCGTCGCGAACCATCACGGTATCAACATCGCACATCGGAGAGGTACAGTTCACAGAGGTCATGGCTCACTATCTTAGGTCTTGCCGCCATTGACATTGTGTTTTGCAGTCGAAGAAATCACAACATCCACCCTCACTATTGCCTTTAAACCCCAATCGTAGCCCTCAAACCTTTTCATCTGAATCTTAACTTCCACCTCCGATCTCTGAAAATCTCAGTCATTACAAATCGATCTCCTCTCACCCATCGATTAGTGAAGGCGAGGAAGATGACAAGCATTCACTGTGCTTGATTTGCAGCCGTCACTGGTCTCTTGTCTTTCTTTGTCGGCATCTTAGATCCGGATTGGGAGGGAGAGATCTCATAATCATATAGGCTTCTCCTTCTCCCAGGCTCAGCAATTGGCACTCAACACAGCAGCTCCCTCTTGCGAGTCGGTGTCCCATTCTACTATCTCCCACATCTTCAACTTCAAGCTTCTCCGTTCACTTCAGTGAGTTATCCGAAATTCCTCTGTAGTATCCAAAATATATTTTTTTTTTAAATTTCTGGTGGAGGAGTTATCCCTCATATCCACAAATCCTTGATCAACAAAACTAGAAAAGAATGAGCACCTTGCTTCTCATTTCATATGGCTGTTTATTGTCCACTGATGTGGGTACTTACTTATCTATGACTAGTTTCACTGTTGGGTAGTAGTAGTTGTTGTGTAAGGTAACTTAACTGGTTTCATTATTAGAACTGAATGTTAGAATGTATATGGTCTTGTTGGATATGTTTATTTTTCCTGTAAGAAGGGATCTGTAGGTGACATGGAATGCTGTTAGCTGTGCCTCTCATCAACATCAATCTATTGCTTGATATTTTGATGAGTCTTTCTTTATATGGTATTATGCTCCTGGATTTGACATTATGCTTCTTTTACATATTGGTTTGATGAGTCTTTCAATCTATTTCTTTTACGTTATGCTTCTTAAGAAAAACGTGATGGTACAAGTTATTATGATGCTTGTTTTCTAATATATATATATATATATATTTATGTTGTTTTGTAAACCGGGATTCCCGGTCGTGGTCCCGGTTGTACCGGGATTGTGAACAATTTCCCAGTCCCAGCCTCAAAACGGGACCAGGACAAGATGATCCCGGTCCCAGCCCGGTATTTAAACAACCCTAACCGTTACACACAACAAATCACATTTTGTTTCTCTTATAAATATTATGACAAGTTTGGGTTAACGGTGGCAGAAATAACTTTTTTCTGATCTGACTTTTATACAATTCAGATTGTAAATATAATTTGTGTCTAGATTGGCGTTGACAGAAGTGATTTTTTTTTAAGAAACCAGACTTTTGAGTTTCTTCTTAAAAGCTACTTTTAGGAAAAACAAACCCAATTATCAAAACTCCAACTCAGACAGTTTAAATCACTTCATCCCAAACATGCTCTAAATTTCTTATTTTGGGCTTTTTCCTGATTTTCTCTACTTGTTCAGAACCATGAAGCAGGAAAAGCATGATAGAAACCTCACCTTCACAAAATTCAACGGCGTTTCAAATTTCTCATATCATCACTTTCTGCGTCATGATCCGCCTCGTTCGGCGGGAAAAAGCTACTTCAAGGCCATCAGTAAGGAGTGGCAGATCCTTCAGGAGGGCCTACCCGAATCCATCTTCATTCGGGTCTCCGGACCCGATCTGACTTGCTCCGTGCCGCCATCATAGTTGCCGCCGGAAGGCCCTACCATGATGATCTTTTCTTCTTCGACATCACCCTCACTGCCAATTACCCTAATGAGCCTCCCAAGGTTTGTTACCTCTCACACGGGTACCGGGTCAAAATATCTACAGCTCAGGTATCGTCTGCGTGAGCCTCCTCAATACATGGAACGGCCAGCCGAGCGACCGTGGAACCCGAAAATGTCGACATTATTTCAGGTTTTACTATCACTTCAAAGCCTCATCCTCAACAAAAAACCCTATTACAACGAACCTGGAAATATCGTGAATCAAAAATTGTCTGAGTATTACAGGCAGGACATGTTCTTGCTCACCTGTAGATCTACGATTAACTTGATTCGGAATCCTCCGTGGAACTTCGAACCCTTGATTAAGAACCATTTTCGCTAGCGAGCAAATTCTATTCTGTCGGCGTGTGACACGTACGCGAACGGGCGCGTGATGGTCGGATTTTACAGGTGTGACGGGGCGGCGCCACCGAGTTTTGAACTCCGGGGCCATTTTCAGACGAATGCCAAGATAGTGAGCGTAAGCTCGCTTTTGAATTCCAACGGATAGAGGGCAAGCCAAAAGGGATTTTCTGGATGATGATCGATAATATGAGAGATGCTTTGGGATTGAAGAAGAATGATAATGTGGGAAAAGGCAAGTTCTGATGAAGAACAAATTTATTATTAGCGCATCTACTGAATTATTATTTCACAATCAATCTATTTTTGCTTCATGATGCGATTTTTCCCTACAGATTTTTGTTTTTGCCAACATTAATCTAGAGATTTTGTTTATAATGCGGTCTTTGAATGAGTTTCGACTTATCAGGGTACAAACTTCATCTCATGCTTGTAATAATGGAAATTTAAGAATGAAAATGATCTCCCATAACTCTTAATGACAACCTTTAGTAAGGAATTTCACTTACTACAACCTTCAGTCAAAATTGTTTGGATTTGAAATTTTAAGTCCCCATGAAATAAGAGAAGCCATTATATATATACATATATATAATCAAATAGAAGCCATTATGTTTCACATGTCTTATTTTGGTTGCGGGTCCAATCTTATATATAGCTTCAATAAACCTATCACTTTAATTCATTCCCTTGTATCGCTCTTAAGATATATTGGAGTCTAAAATTTGGCATGACCTCTATCTTCTTTCATCCTTTCCAGGAATTATAATTTGTGTAGCATAACTTTCTTTTATAGTTCAATTTCCTGGTTTATAATCCTCTCATGTTTTCGTTTCTTTTTATAAAACAATTATTTTTATTAATATTGTTTTACCATCAATTGAGTCTGACAATATTCAAATATGATCAGTGCGGTAGTTACATAAAAAAATAATATAGAACGGTTAGCTATGAATTATTTTGGAAAACATATTTATTAGAAGAAATGGAAATCCTTTATTCTCTAGACGTAATGTCCAAGAGCTGAAATCATAAGAACCGGAATTTACTGTGATTGTGACTTCGTAATTTTCAGAGGAATGTGCCCCCTTTATGTAATGAAATTGAAAGTTGGTAATTCATTTGGATACCAACATGTTTAAAAAAAAGTTGTCAAATTTAAAAATAATATATTTTATTATCTTCTACTTTTAATTAAAATGAGGTGAAATCATAGAGATTTGCATATTAATTTTTTCCATATATATATATATAACTAGAATTGAAAATTTCACAAGGAACCTAAGTGTCTTTTATCTAGGTAATTTATCATAAATTTTATATTTTATATTAATGATTGTATTGATTATTGATGCATGGCATTTTGAAAAACCTAACAAAATTGTTGTGCTCCTAGTTCCCTTTTGCATTTATATATAAAGGAAAAATATGAATAGATAGATGAAAGAAACACGTACCTGATCGGGTTGAATATGAGTAGTAAAACTCACGCAAGTATTAGACTACTATAGCCTAATTGAGGTTGGCACGGCAGTGCACTAGAACAAGCAATATGGTAGGAGAGAAGAGAGATTTCCAGAAGATTCAATGGCAGGGATAAATAATAAATGAAGAAGGCACCTCTTATTTATAGTGGTTTAGGGTGGCCACTAATTATGAAATAATATGTACCCTTTCTGGCATTCCAAGTTAGTAATCAGGAGAATTAATTCTCAATTAATTTCCTCATTTATGATGACTTGATTCTCAATCAACAATCTCATAATTAATACCAACTTATTTTCTAATGCATAATTAATGTTGATTTGTTTCTTATTTAATTAGCCTACTTGCATTCTAATCAAATAATCCAGCCCATCAAGGGAGAATTTGGACCCAAAGTCCAACATCTCCCACATGCACTTGATAGGCCTCCCATCATGCGAATATAATCACTTCCTATTTCATACTTGGTGTCTACCATGACCGCATAGGCACAACATCTTCAAAAACTTTGGTGTTTATGATACTAGAAATCCTTCATGTGGGATCAACATCCAAGGACACCCTTTGTAAACCTATAAATTGTTGCCTCATATGCCCTAGGTCCATCTATATACTTAACTCATGGCATATCTAATCCCTTACGAGTTAAAATCCTTCTTTTGTTTTGTTTTGACTCATTGCCTATCATGCGCGTGGTGTCTGTCAAACCCCTTAATATTTTGATATTCGCTATATAATAAATGCGTAGTTCATATGTCATACAGAAATAATGAAACTATACTGATAATAAGTACTTACTGGTATTACAAAAAATCCTCATATAGGTTGAGAAATATATACAGAGTACAAAAGAAATAAATTCCACAACTAAAGATAATCAGATGTAACTCCTGGCTAGGACCGGACCTTCAATCGCCAGTAATTACGGTTTTGCCCTTAGAGCCGCTGTTCTCTGCTGGAATATTTTTAGATGTTGAAAAAGGGTGAGATTCGAATGAATCTCAGTAGTAATGTACAATCAGTCATATAAAATGCGATAAATAAATATGCAATGTACCATGATATGTAAAATGCTAACTCGTGTTGTATGCATACTGTGCAAGGCCAAACGACTGTTTGCAACCCCGGCTAAACTCATGTCCATGGTCAAACGATATGTTTAGACCCTGGCTTATTCGCGTGTTGTGCCACAGGCACTGTCATGTTACAGAAAATGGAATACACAACATATAAATAATCACATAGTGCATGAATGAAAGAATTACTACCTGGGTCCTTTTTCAGTCCAACTGTTTATCCAAAACTTTTTCTTCGGCTTGGGCTTTTACCAATTCCTATGAATTAAAATTAACAAGTAATTGGTTATTACTTGTATTACTACTATCTTTAATCATAATCTGCTGATTATCTCAGTTTCAGTGGTTTATACACTATATAATTTTGCATAGTGCAATTTTACTATTCTTCAACAAATTGACAGATTTTTCAGTTAACTTTGAAAAATCATAACTAATTCTAGAAAAATCGAAATTGACTGGGTCCAAAGCCTACATGAAGCTCTTGAAATATATTTTCATAGAAAAATATCAAAATCTACCTAGTTTTACCATATTACTCCCATAATTTCCCGAAATACCCCTATTTCAGATTAGTCTCCAGAAACATAGCATGACTTTGAAAATCTATATCTCCTAATATACTTGTCCAAAAATTATGTTCTACCCGTACAATTAAAGCTATAAATGTCTAATTTAAATCTGAAACGTTTCATAATTTTTTGTCAAGGTTTGACTTTCCAAACATTCGACACAAACAATCTGTTTTCCAGAAACACAGTTTGAGAGCAACTGACTTCAAAAATTCATATCTCTTAGTATACTAATCTAATTAACACAAACTATATATAAAATTAAATCTAAGACTATGTACTTAAATTATGAAAATTTTCATAGCCATTGGGAAAGATTTCATAATTCAAAAACACCACGAACTCAACTACTAAAATCTGGACGTCCAGGATTGTACCTGTTTCTAAACCCATATTTCAAAAATCATAAATTCCTCTATAGATATCAAAATTATGCATTCTACCACTCATTTTAAAGCTTGTTATGTTTAATATCTCCCTGTAAAGTTTCGTAAATAATGGATATGATTTGGTTGGTCATAAAGCCACACGAAACTGACTGACTCTGATGAACATCAGTTTTGGACAGTCTAACTTCAAAAATTGATAACTTATTTGTTTTGACACCAAATTGAGATATTCTTGATTCTATTTCATACTACACATTCTAAAATTTCCATATAAAAAGGAACCAGATAAAAAATCTATCTGTAGCCTCCGTTTGAGCTTCTGCAAGTTTCTAGTAGAAACTCTGTTTTCCGGCGACCAAAACAAAGTTGATAAAACTTACAAACAACCATGGTTTTTCACTCCAATCTCAAAGATTTCGACTCTACATACTTCTAAACATGTTCCTAGGGTTTGGGGACTTGATTACAGAATTAAAAACACCAGAAATATCACCCAAAATCGTCATAAAATCACTGGTTTCGGTGACAGCAACTTTCCGACGAATTTTCTGAATTCCAGCAGAAGAACAACCCCAAAAAGCTACTGAAAACAGCCTCAAATCTACTGGAAAAGGAAGATAAGGATGTATAAAACTCACCTATATTAGCTTATGGTGCTGCATGTGAGTTTTGAAGCTTCTTCTTTCTTCCTCCGATTAACTCTCTCACTCACATCTCTCTCTTTGTTTTGCTGTGTTTTTTTTTCTTAAGCTCTCTCTCTCTCTCTCTCTCTCTCTCTCTCTGTGTGTCTCCTTTTTCAGCTGAACATATATGAGAGGTGGGAGATGTTGATATATTTATTGAATGTGTGTGTGTATGTGTTGGGCGAATGAAAGAAGAGAAATAATGAGGGTGTAGATGTGAGTATGTGTGTGGTGCATGTGTGTGTTTGTTGTGATGGGAAGGAGTCACAATGCATGGGTGGGGGCTGTACGTGTGTGTGCTGTTAAATGAAGATTGAAAAATGAAGAATAGGTAGGTGTGGACATATATGGTTTTGCTTCTAAAGGTGATATGCATGGAGAGGTGAGTGTATGTGTGATTGTATATATGGGACGTGTGTTTGCTAGTGATGGGAGGGAATTGTAATGCAAGGTGGAGCTTTATGTGTGCTGCCAAGTGTGGGTGTGTGTGTTTTTATACACATATAGGTATATTTTTATCCTATTAATTACACACACTAGGTCCTAATTTTTCCCTTTGTCAAATTTAAGTTTCCTTAAATTTTGTAGGTTCCATAAATTGACTTACTATCTATTTTCCATAAATTAATCATTGCATTAAATTTTGGGATGTTACAGTATCCATACTTACTAGTTTTTCTCATAACCTATAAGGGACATGTCACAGATGCCACCGCAATAAACCTTCCTTTTTGACTAAGCATCAATCCGTCTTGACTTGCTCGCTTTCCTAGCTTTCACTCGTTTGATCGTATCGTGTGTTATCATGGATTTTCAAGTAAAGTACCTGACCCTAAACCAAGCTTTCACGATGCTGCTTAAATCTTGAAGGCATTATGGAAGGATCTTTCCTTCCTGGGACTCATACTGCAGTGAACCAGGGATCTTTTACGTACATCCCATGTTGCAGTCATTCTCTCAAGCACGTGCAGTATGAATTGCATGCTACGGTGATTTTCCAGTAGTTTACATCAATTTCTTTATCTTTCACTGTACAGGAATTAGTTCAAAATATATTCAACATTCAAACCTAGACTTCCTTTTACAATCATTTCCTTTTGCAATTTGGTTTGTAAAAGAGAGTCTTATGCCTGGCTACAGGTCTAGTGATACTTCCAAGTATTCATGCTTCGATCCATCTTGTATATAATACACATATATGTAGATCTCATCTCAATTCAACTGAGGCGACTCAAGCGAAAGATTCCTTTATCCATTTTATGTTGATCATTTGCTCATTTTATCCTCCCACGCCCTTACGAATCTTAGGAAGACAGTTGTTCGTATGAGTGAACTAACATTTCTAACCTGTACGACATATTGAATTGCATACCTTGTGCTTACACACACATATATATTTACAATATATTAGAAAACTGAAAAATGCATCACTTTATTTTCTTAAAGATAACGTTCAATACATTACATTCTACGCATGCCCAAAGCATTTACATGCTTGACAAAAGGGTTTCTAGCAATAGGCTTTGTAAGGGGGTCGGCTAACATTTTATGAGTGGAAAGGTATTGAAAAATCACTTTCTTTTTAGTGATCATATCTCTTACAAAATGATACTTAATGTCTATGTGCTTAGTCCTATTATGATCCTTGGGACCCTTAACATAAGCTATCGCGGCTTGACTCTCACAATGTATCAGAATAGGACCCTTCTTTATGCCTTTCATTCCTAGACATTCTAGAAATCTCTTAAGCCATACGGCTTCTTGAACAGTGGCAGAACAAGCTATGTACTCCGATTCCATGGATGACAGAGACACACAGGTTTGTTTCTTGCTCCTCCAAGAAATTTCTCTGTTGTTTAACAGGTACGCGTACCCTGAGGTGGAGTGTCTCTCATCTATATCTCACACCCATTCGAAGTCAGAGTATCCTACTAGATGCATATCTTTATCTTAGTAACATAGCTCGTAATCCATGGTTCCCTTCAGGTACCTCATGATTCTCTTCACAGCTTCCCAATGCTTGATTCTTGGGTTAGATTGAAAATGACTCACAAGACTGACTGCGAAGCATATGTCTAGTCTAGTACATAGCATAGCATACATCAAGCTTCCAACTACACTCGAGTAACTATTGGGGTCTCTAAAGGTTTGCAGTATCTCATATTGAATCGTTCTAAGATATTTTCCATATATGTCTTTTGTACAAGGATAACAATCTTTTTGAAAGGTTCCTCTTATCTTGAATCCCAAGATATATTTTGCTTCACCCATGTCTTTCATTTCAAAGTTCAAGGATAACCAGTCCTTGATCATTTTAACTACCTTAAGGCTTATTCCAGCCAGGAGTATATCATCTACATAGAGAGATAATATCACAAAATCATTTACAAACCGCTTTATGTAGACGCAGTGGTCTTCTTCAATCATTTCAAAGTTAAATGAGGTTATTGCTTCTTGAAACCTTAGATACCCTTGTCTAGATAATTGTTTTAGTCCATAGATAGACTTAGGAATTTGCAAACCTTTTGTTCACTTCCTTTTTCTATGAAGCCCTCTGTCTACTTCATATATATTTCTTTATCTAGTTTTTCATTAAAGAATGTAGTCTTTACATCCATTTGATGTAACTCTAAATCCATACTTGCAACTATTGCGAATATGAGTCTAATAGAGTTAAAATGCACCACTAGTGAAAAGATATCTTTATAGTCTATTCCTTCTGGCTAGGTGTACCCCTTAGCTACCAAGCGCGCTTTGGGTTTATCAATTGATCCATCTGCCTTTCATTTGTATTTGAGAACCCACTTGTTCCCAATTGACTTTCGGCCTGGTGATAGTTCAACCAATTCCCAAACTTGGTTAGCCTTCATGGAATTCATTGCCTTTTCTAAGGCATTTTCCCATTTTTTCTTAGTAGGTCTGGTCAATGCTTCTTTAATGCTAGTCAGATCTTCCTCATTATCTTCTGGATTGACAATGAATACTACCCTTTTAACGGAGAAGCGTTTTCTAGGAACTTTATCCCTTTGGCTTCTCCAGGGTGGGATCTCTTCAAGGTTCTCTTCTTGCAATTGATTGAGGTTTCCATGTTGTGAAAATGACTCAACTCTCCCACTCAGGTCAGTGATCTGAGGAGTGTCTTCAATTTCCTCACTCTCATATAGATTTTTAGTTTAATTAAGGCTTCCTCTGCTAGGAAAATCAGCCTCTATGAATACTGCATCCCTTGATTCTATCTCAGTCATTAAGCAGTCCTCATTTTCACCAATGAAGACAAATCCTTTTGATTGCTTAGAGTATCTTATAAAGATGCATTTCCTGCCTCTATTCCCAACTTTCCATGTTTGTTAGACAAGTTGTATATGTAGGTCGCTGACTCACATGGTCATAAGATACTTAGATCTGACTTATGTTCTGTCCACAACTCATAAGGCATATAAGTGACTGATTTGGAAGGCACTCGGTTAAATATGAATGTCACAGTTAGCAATGCGTCACCCCAATATGAAATTGGTAGTTCTTCTTATGACATGATAGACCTAACCATATCAAGAAGGGTTATATTCCTTCTCTCGTCTACCCCATTCTATTAAGGTGTTACAAGGATTGTCATCTTCCTAGCAATTCCCTTTTCATCACATAGCGTTTTGAACTATTCTGAGAGATACTCTTGACCCCTATCAGTTCTTAAGGCTTTGACCTTGCAGTTTAGTTGGTTTTCAACCAAATTAAGGTACTTCCTGAAGTATTCTAAAGCTTTAGACTTGTGAGAGATCAAGTATACACGCTCATATTGGAAAAAATCATCGATAAATATAATGAAGTACCACACTCTATGACATGCCCTCACACTCATGGGTCAGCATATATCTAAGTGTACTAGTTTAAAAGGATATTCCACTCTAGTTGCTTTTCCAAAAGGTTTCCTTGTGCTCTTGCCAGCAAGGCAATGCTCACATAGGGACATTTCCTTTTTTGACATTTCTTCTAGCAATCCTTCATTTGCTAGTTTAGTCATGCGTTCTTGATTAATGTGTCCTAGCCTGCCGTGCCATGTATCGTAATTAACATTGGATGAAATTGCATAGCATTAACTAGAATCAAAATCATAATTCATTAAAATAAAGAAACCATATGAAATACAACCATATCCTAAAAAATCTGTCCCATTTGAAATGTCAACAACTTGATCATAAATATTAACATTGAAAGTAAATTTAACTAAAGAAATAATAGACATAAGGTTTTGTCAGATTTCCAGAGCATAGAGGACATCTTGAAAAATTAGGGTTTGCCCACCTTGTAAAGTCAATCTATAGGTGCTGATCCCTTTGACTTCTACTATTGCATTATTCCCAATGTAAAGCTATCTGCTTCTAGCTAGTAGCTTGTGAAACTCCGTGAAGTTCCCACGATCTCTGCTCATATGGTCTGTAGTCTCTAAGTTTATAACCCATATAAGATTAGCCTAAGCTATAAAGGAAATACTATAGACAAAAGAAAAATTAGAAGAGTTATCACATAATACCTTGTTCTTCTCAAGGCAATCCTTAGCGAAATGGCCTTTCTTTTCTCAAGAATAGCACTTCACCTTCGAAAGGTCTCGCTTCTTTACAGGTTTCTTGTTCTTCTTGAAGGTGTTCTTATCCTTCTGTGCCCCTGGGTTTCCCTTCTTGTGGGGTCCCTTGCCTTTATAGGGTTTACACTTCTAGGATGAAGCCCTTTTTCCTTCAGTTAAAAGTGCTTGATTGTTAGTCTTTGTACCGTCCATATGATCATCCTATAGTTGGATGTGATGATCAACGTCAGCAAATGTCTCGATGGTATTGTTGTGAGTTATGATATGTTTCATATGATCCCAATTTGCAGTGAGTGATCTCACAACAGCTTGCATTTGCTATGCTTCAGAAAGGGTTCCTCCTGCCTCAATAAGTTCCTTTATCATATTCTGCATTTTCCTCAAATGTTGCTTGATGGTGGTGTTTGGACCCAGCTTATAATTATCAAGCTTGTTGGTAATCCTCTTGAGCCTCGCTTCATAATTGCCGTCAAACTCCTCTTTCAATGCTATCCACATGGAAGAGGCAATGACATATCCCTCAAATTGACATATCACATCGTCGGTCATAGTTGCAAGCATTGTTATCTGAGCAATGGTATCCTGGACCTTTGTCTTTTTCCAATCATTCCTATCGGAGTCAGAAGGCTTATCCGACGGAACCTTATGTTGACCTATGTCTATCATTGAACACGCGTAATACATCTGACACAGTTCCCAAGAGAGAGAAAATCAACCTTTATATTACTTTTAACATATTCTTGATGAGGCTGAGAGGCCTAATTGGAGATTTTTGAATTTTGTTAAATGATCATGTTGGCCCTACAAAGTCATCTCTTCTTTTTCAAATCACCCTAGCCTGCTAATTCAATTCTCTTTTTGTTCTCTTATTTTTAGTTATAATTATTAGTGTATTAATTAAAAACCAAAAAAAAATTACTCCATGATTTAATATGTGATTCAAAAATGAAATAGGCACATAAATGTTCACTAATCGATATATTATTACAACAAATTTGTGGTACTGTTTATAGAGCCGTTTTTGAGGATCGGCTCCTCTCTTAAATCACTGTAGCTAGAGCCGACTTTGCTCCTTCGGCAGTTTCAGCTCATTCTTGGGCTCAGTGATTGCTAAAATGAAAAACAGTTTGGTGCGTGTGGGGTCAATGTGAAGTTTGAACTAGTATCGTAACGGTCGTTTGAAGTTTGAACTGGTAAGCCTATCATTTGCATTTGCACAATTATTCCAAAAATGATAGTCTAGTTTTTATTTTTGTTCCTTTTTAAAGAGAGGATTATTATGCAAAAAAAAATCCCTGACCTTAAAAAAATTATAATAAAGCTCCTAAACTTATATATTTATATGATTAAATTTTTATCGTTAATTTGTCTTTTATTCCGTTAAAATAATATAATATAAATAACATACGATTTAAAGTTAGAAAAATTATATATACATAACTCCAAAGTCTAAGAAGGTTATTTACAAAATTTTACAAATTTGTAGCTCCTTTTAAAATTTTAAATATAAATAAAATTATTTATTTATTTATGGCTGCATCAATTTTACTTAAGGGAGGTTACAAAGATTTTTTTTTTCAGTTTTACAATCATTAAATTATATTTATCTCGTGCGTTAATGCTTGTTCCCTAAGAAGAACGAACAATTGATTTTTTTTATTTTGCATATAGGATCAACATTAGAGAAATTAATGGAATAAGTGCAATTCCCCAACCACAACATGCAAAGGTTTATGATGAAATAGAAGAATGAATCCACCCATTATATTATTGTATTTACGTAATATCTTAGTTGGACAAAAATATTTATTGCGATTATATAGGATATATACAAATTTAAATAATTTTATATCGATAAATAGTGCAATTGTTTTTAAAAAAATTATATTGTACATATAGATTTATACTTATTTTTGTAGAATATATTTACTGGACAAAAATATTTGTTGCAATTATATAAGATATATACAAATTTGAATATTTTTATTTCTACAAATAGTTATTTTAAAAAAATTATATTGTGTATGTAGATCAATAGTTTTGTTTTATAAAAAAAATCATAAAAAAAACTAACTAATTAAAAATAAAATATCATTGAAATGATTAAAAATGGGCTGCCTTCAATTTTCCTCTTTTAATAACATTGAAAAATTCTTAATTAGGCCTCTTAGCCTCATTAATAATTTATTAACATGAATATAGATTTTAGTATTTCAATTAAATTTATACAGAATTCTCTTTTTTTATTTTACATATTATCTTTATTAAAATTTTATAACCCACTCATCTAATTTTTTTAAATCTAGGTCTGAGGAACTTCGAACCCTTCATTAAGCGCCATTTTTGCTAGCAAGCAAATGCAATTCCGGCGGCGTGTGATTTGTACGCAAAAGGGCGCGTGATGGTCAGGTTTTATGGGTGTGACGGGTCGGCTCTGCCGAGTTTTTAACTCGAAGATGATTTTCAGACAAATGCAAAGATAGTGTATGCTAAGCCTTTTGAATTCCGACGGATAGAGGGCAAGCCAGAAGGGATTTTCTGGAGGATGATTGATAAGTGTATGTTTGTATTAGATTTTGGAGAATAACTTTTACAATTTATGAAGTAGGTATGTTAGAAAAGTTTTGTCTCAGCTTGCGAAAAATGGTTTCTGAAACCATGGTTTCAGAATTAGATATGGGAGATGCTTTGGGATTGAAGAAGAACGATGGTGTGGGAAAAGGCAGGTTCTGATGAAGAACAAATTTCTTATTAGAGCATCTACTGAATTATTATTTCACAAGCAATCAATCAATTTTTGCTTCATGGATGCGATTTTTCGCTACAGATTTTTGTTTTTGCCAACATTAATCTAGACATTTTTTTTTATAATGTTGTGTTTGAATTAGTTTCAACTTATAAGGGTACAAATTTCATCTCATGCTCAAAGAAATGGAATTTTACAATGAAAAATAATATCCCATTTCTTTTAATGAGTACTTTCTTTTGATTATCAACTCTTGCAGGCAAAATTGTATGAATTTTTTTTATTTTGAATTAAAGGGGCAAACATTAATGGCCTGAACTTCTAAGCAGGATCAAACCTAGGGCCTCTTTCACCTCTCTCACTTACAAATGAGCTCTTATACCACTAGATTGCAAATTTTTTTTTTTCTGTACAAAAAAGTTTAAGTGATCTTATAGTTTAAAAAAAAAAAAGGGAGGCAAGATGATGAGATGAGAATAGGAAGAGTTCTAAACCATTAATTCAACCCTTGGATCGCTTTTCACACATTGGAGTCTACATTTTGGCATGAGATCCACCTTCTTTCATCCTTTTCAGAAGTTATGATTTGCATGTAGCATAACTTTCTTTTAAGTTGTGTTTGGTACGTGGTTTTTGGAGGGGTGTGGAGGAGAATTGTGCCCCCTCCTCTTGTTTTGCTTGAAATTTTAAAGAAGTGACGGGTTTCTCTCCCCTCCTATCCTTTCAAGTCTCCTCTTTAAAATTGGAATTTTTTAAAGGGGGAGATGAGAAAGAAATTTTAATATTCTAAAATCAACCTTGGCAAAATAATAAAATTACCCTTATAGGTTTTATAATACTTATATACTCATTCTTTGCTAACAATTCATCGTCTTCACCAAGCCAACGTCGTGAGACAAGTGAGAGTGTGATTTTTACCAGTGAATATTCTCCTACCCTTTCTCAATTCTTAATACTTCTAATAAAACCCCATGATTATGAGAAATTCGCTCGATCTTTACACTCTTTTTTCCTACACAGTTTTCAGTTTTTTAATCTTTACTATTTTTTTATTTTTTTGTAACAATCTTTACTATACTTTAGTTTGTTCTTTTAAAGTACCCCTTCTCTTTTTGTCCTCTTTCTCGCTCTCTGCTTGCTCAATTGTTTGTCACAAATCTCAAAAGTTTGTTTTTTTATATGGGTTAAAGATTGTCTACTTCTCTACAATTTTGAAATTTTCCATGACCATAGCATTTTTAAAATGTATGGAATCAAGCCGACGTCTATATCTATCTTATTGTTGAAGCCTCTTCTATGTGATTATCAGTCGGTCACCATAACACGTTTTACCGTTTTTGCTATAAACAAGAAAAAATAAGTGTCGGTTGTTTTGTGCCTCATAGTTTGTAATCATGTTTGTTGAAAAAAAGAGAGAAAGATAGAGAGTTTGTGTGATAGATTATAATACTATAAATGATGTGATATCATTTGAATATTTAATTTAAATCCTTAAATATCTAAATCCAAATAAAATATCCAATTCAAATGCAATCCTAATAACTTATAACATCTAATATGTTTTCTCGATATCATAATACTATACATTATGTGATATCATTTAAATGTTTAATTCAAATCTAATCCTATTATCTAATGATATTAATTTTAATATTGAATAAGAAATCAAATATATTTAGGTCCCCTCCTAAGTTAAATAAGGTACCATCAAAATTCCTTCCTTCCTTTTCTCTTTAAACCAATCCAAACAAGGGACCGTTAAAATTTCCCCTTTCTCTCTATATCAACCCTTCTCGTCCCTTCCTACTATCCTTCCATTTAAATTTCTCCCCTCCCCTCCCTTTCCCTTCGCAGAGTCAAACACAACCTTATAGTTCAATTTCTTAGTTTATGTCCCTAACTTGCTTTTTTCTTTGTAAAACACTTATGTTATTAATATTATTTTTCCTTCATATAAAAAAGGGGAAAATATAGAAAAAGAACTTTAAAATTACAACATTCTAAATCAAGGATTTCCCAAAAAATGAGTTGTGACTGGCTTATAAAGTTTCGTGATTCTTTTATTAACTCTTAATACCAAACTTGATATGGGATTTTGGAATTTTAAAGTTCTTTTTCTATCTTTTTTCCTAAAAAAATTAAAAAAAAAAAACAATGCCACTCTCTAGGTTTATCATGAATTCAGCATGAGCTCTTAAGTTTTAGTAGAAAAAGAAGCTCTTTAGTTCGAATGGTCCCGTATAGAAAGGATATGAATAGCTTAATATAGTTGATATACTTTTCTGATCTTATTTATAAGGTAAAAAAATGATTTATGTTCAAGTTATAAGTTACTTCATTAAATTTTTTATATAAATGTAAAATTTTATCCTTCATTTATTATTGTATAACCTTTATTCTCTTATAGTACAATGTAAAATAAATAAAGATAAAATTAAAAAGTTGTTAAATTTTAAGACAGATAGGATCAGAGAAATATGAAGTTCATTATAATTATTTCGCAATTTGACATTGAATTATAATTTGTGAGCATTTGACTTGACCAATTTTCTGGCTTAAAAAAAAAAAAAGACTTGGCCAATTTAACGATCGGCGGTATAGTTTTTAACGTCTTGGCGTTTAATATGTTACTATTTATAAGGATGATAATAAAAAGAAACAGTAAGCAACCACTACTTATGCCACTTTTACGTGTGCTTGTTTAGATTATTAGATATATCAAGTGTTTATTCACATAAATTTACTTATCTTATATATTATAAATATGATTAAAAATTTATTTTTTAAAGGCCACAATCATTATTTCAAACATACAATTTAGCTTCACTTGATCGTGGTCAACTACACAATACCCAATAAACACATCATTTACTTGAATCTTACTGGTACAATCCAACATATAACCTACATTATATTATTTGGGCTTCAACTAATAACCATCCATAATTAGATATAGATTTTAAATGAATAAAATTTAATGGTTTAATTCATTTAAATCATGACATTAACTTAAAAGGACCCAATTTTTCTTAATAAAAAGTGAGAGAATTAATGCCCGGGTATGATAGCTCCACTCATGACCATTATATATATAATATATAATATAATAAAAGTAAAAATAAAAAATATCATTAAAATGAACAGCATAGACACAAACACTGAGTTTGTTTAACGATATAAAACTTGTTAGGGCTTGAGTTTTAAAAGAAACACTTGAGTTAAAATGGATAATTTAGTCTTTTTATTATAAGTAACTATATAAGAACCTAATTTAAAAATAAAATAGAGATTTGATTGAAATTACGGAGATTTCCATATTAATATTTCCATATTAGAATAAATATTTTGATATTTTCTCTCAAGAGAATTAGGGCGGAGTATTCTATAAGTTTTTTTTCCTTGGAGTATTCTATAAGTTACAGCCTTACCCAAAACAAATCACACTTTCTCTTATTAGGCTTCTTATTTAGGGTTTTTACTGTTCTTCCCTACTTGCCTAGAAGGTCAAAATCATGGCGCCGGAGAATGATAACAGCGAGTTCACCTTCCCGCAATTCGACGTCGTTTCGGATTTCTCAGATCATCACTTTCTGTCTCGTAATTCGTTTCGTTCGTCGGGGAGTAGCTACCTCAAGGCCATTAGCAAGGAGTGGCGGATCCTCCAAGAGAACCTACCCGAATCCATATTCGTTCGGGTCTCCGACACCCGCTCCGACTTGCTTCGTGCCGCCATCATCGGCGCCGCCGGCACGCCATACCACGACGCTCTTTTCTTCTTCGACATCGCCCTCACTCCCAATTACCCTAATGAGCCTCCAAAGGTTAAATACCTCTCTCACGGCCACCAGATCAACCCGAATCTTTACAGCAACGGCACCGTCTGCCTGAGCCTTCTAAACACATGGATCGGCAGGTCGAGCGAGCGTTGGAACCCGAAAATGTCGACATTGTTGCAGGTTTTGCTATCGATTCAAAGCCTCGTCCTCAACGAAAAACCCTTCTTCAATGAACCTGCAGCCACATACATCGGGAATGCAAGATTGTCGGAGCATTACAGTCAGGACGTGTTCGTCCTCACCTGTAGAACTACAATTAACTTGATTCAGAATCATCCGAGGAATTTCGAACCTTTAATTAAGCACCATTTTCGCCAGCGAGCAAATTCGATTCTGGCGGCGTGTGACGCGTACGCGAACGGGCGCGTGATGGTCGGGCTTTACGGGTGTGACACGGCTGCTCCGCCGACTTTTAAAATCCCGCGCAGCTTTGAGAAGAATATGGAAATAGTGTATGCTAACCTCGTTGTAGAATTCCGACGGATAGAGGCCAGTGTGCCGCCGGCCGGCGAAAGATTGGTTTTAATACGGCCGGTAATTTCAAACAAACCCAAAGGGATTTTCTGGAGGATTCTGAGTTATATAATGGACATGCTTTTTGATTGAAGACCGATAGTGAGATAAAAGGCGAAGTACAAATTTCTTAGAGCATCTACTGAATTATTTCACAACCAATCAATCTTGTTCTTCATGGATGAGATTTGTTTCTATGGTTTTTTGTTTTGGCCAACATTCTAGAGATATTTTATTATTATGCTGTGTTTGGATTGGGTTTCAACTTATCACAGTTGGGTACAAATTGCTTCCCATGTTAACAAAAACGGAAATGTTAGAGCGAAAATAATCTTCCATATCTTATAATGAGAAATTTGTTTTTATTCTCGTCTGGTGATTTTTAACTTTATGTAGTTTTTTTTAAAATAATAGGGCAAGCATTATGCTTGTAAATTACAACTCAACCAAAACAGTTTCAAAAGGGGACAGAGGTCCCTAAAAAGCAGAGATAAAAGAATGAGTAGGAAGGTTAAAAGATATTTTAATTTTTGAACACTACTTGACTTTACAAGTTTTACTTTATGTTTGGATTAGCTTATGGTGAATGGTTAAAAAAATATATAGTTAAGGAATGAGTAGGAAGGTTAAAAGATATTTTAATTTTGGAACACTACTTGGCTTTACAAGTTTTAGTGTATGTTTGGATTAGCTTTTAAAGAATAGTTTTTACGATTAACAATGTAAGAATGTGCTAGGAGCTTTATCTCATCATGCAGAAAAATGCTTCAGAAACCACGATTTTGACATTTCCCAAACACTCACTAAGTGCTTGTTTGAGATCACATGGTGTTTAGAATAACGATTAGAACCTTCAAAAATGCTTTTCAATCGTGATTTATGGTATACGAGGTAGATTTTATGGTATACAAGGTAAGTATGTGGAGTAGTTTTATCTCGATTTACGTGAATCGGGCTTATAAATAAGTGCAAGCTAGACTAAACATGGTCACCTCAAAAGTGCTTATTCATGCAAATCTTCTATCACATATTTACCTTATATATTATAAATTACGATCGAAAAATTGATTTTAAAGATTTCAATTACTATTCTAAACTTAAAACACAACTACTATCTCCTATTTTTGATATTGACTAACGCATTGTATGGATTTTAAATTTCAATGTTCTACATTTACACTCATAGATATTTTCAATATTCTTGGTTGATTTCATTCTGCTATGAAATTAATGCATTTATCTTAATTTATAGCTCACACTCGTTTATTTAATAAATAAACTTTCATACATCAGCTCAAAATCCTTAGTCTTAGTTTCTAGAGAAAAAGTAGTATGGTTTAAGGGTAAGAATATATTTTAGATTTTGGAACCCTATTTGGCTACTCTACAAGTTTTAGAAGCTATTCCAAACACTACTACAATACTACTATTTTGAAATTGATTAACATATTGCAGTCAAATTGGGTTGATTTTAAATTTGTTTGGATAGAAAGAAAAGTGAGGAGAAAATAAATGGAGTGATTACTAAGAAGAAAAACATGATAAAAGAAAATTTACTATTTTAGAAGCATTTATTTTAGTTTATAGATCAAACTCATTTATTTAATAAATAAATTTTCATATATCATCTCATATTCCTTTTTTAGGTGCAAAGTTCATGTTTATTATCCTTAATTAGCTTTAGCTATGCAATGCTTTGTTTGTTCTGAAAGTATGCTTGGTGGTTTTTTTTTCCTTTTTTTCTCTTTTTTTGGGTTTTTGATACTGATGAGGGCAATTACAGTTAACTAATAATTTGGGGAATAATTCGCATGTGCTGCCTGTTGTAACGACCCGCCTCATATATCCCTTATTACTGATCTTACTCAGAGTAGCAATGCGTAGTTTAGTGGGCACACAGGAATAGCATGAATATACTGATAATATTAATACAATATTACTTGATTATAATACAAAATTTTCCCCACCAGGGGTTTACATAATATTTACAGACCTTCAAACAACCAGCAACAGTCCTCTTCGTGCATACCTCTTTTCTGATCTCAGCACGTTTTCAATGCTCACCTGTCTGAATGGTTGTTTGGGAGGAGTGAGATTCGAGAGAATCTCAGTAGCAAACATTACCACTATGCATGTCAGATATATATGAATGTATGACATGCTTGCCTATACTATTTCATGCCAACATAATGACATGCTGCATGCTCGATGTTATGACATACATATGGCCATTGTACAAATATAACAGAGCTTCAACCAATCATACATGTTTCACACAAATAGGCAAAGCAGTCACATAATTAATGCAAAACATACATATCACATACATGCAGAAAAGGTAAGTTCACTACCTGGTGGACTTTATGTCCTTCTCTTCTTGTCCCTTGATCCGCCAACCATTGCTCCTTCTTTATCACTTCATGGCCCTAGGCGAGTAATAACATCATTAAAGCCATGAAAAGTGAATACCCAATGGCCCACATTAGCCCTATAGGCTTACTTTCA
This sequence comes from Albizia julibrissin, assembly GCA_037074505.1. NCBI lineage: Eukaryota > Viridiplantae > Streptophyta > Magnoliopsida > Fabales > Fabaceae > Albizia > Albizia julibrissin. Next base: position 24,464,288 of record CM073489.1, read on the forward strand.
CCCTCGGAGTTCATTCCAATTATATTTGACAAATTTCTTACTCAAATTCGCATGGTACTCAATCTACCAGCATTTTTTACCAAACTTTAGAAAATCATAATTAATTCTATACAACTCCAATTGAGGTGGTTCAAAACTATATTTGAAGCCCTTTAAGTCTAGTGTTACATAAAAATACTCGAATTTAAACGTCACTACCACACCATTCCCAGAATATTTCCAAACACCAACTATTTCAGATGTTCTTCCAGAAAATAGGGCAGACATTCAACAATCCATATCTCCCAACATACTTGTCAAAAAATTACAAAATACCCATCACATTAAAGCACTATGTCTCTACTTTAGTTCTGAAAATTTTGAGAAATGTTGGATAAGGTTTGGTCCCTGAAACATCATGCACAAACATACTATTCCAGAAAATTCCAGTTTTATATGACCTAACTTCAAAAACATAGAACTTCTAGCACATAAATCCAATTGAGCATTATGTCATATCAAATTAAAGGTCTTTGTGTCTAATTTTCATCTGAAAAGTTTCGGAATTTTCAGACAAGGTTTGTTCCTTGAATTATCACGCAGAGTAACAGTGGTTCAGACAAGGAAAATCAACACTATGAACACATATGCTTTAAAAATTCTCAAATTTATATACAAGCATCCAAAAATCATGAACACTTGTATACCTATAAAATTTTGCCTTCTAAAGCCAATGGAAGTATCAAAATTAACAAATTTCTACTCCTTCTCCACGAAAAATCCAGAACAGAAACAGGAATTTATAGTTCTCAGAAAGAGTTTGTCGGTTTCTCATTTTCTTTGACTTAATCACTTCCTTGCTACTCCTAATCAAATGATTAACTATTTAAACACTCATTAGACATGATTTAGCCATTGAAAATACTATTTTCTTATGAGAATGAATAGTACCCAACTTCCAAAATACTCATCCAAACAATAAATCAATCGGTTAAAAAGGAAGCTTACGATTACCTCTACCCATTTCCACAAACGGTTTGGAATTCCGGTAATACTCCTGCAAGGGAGACGGAACCAAACACCTCCAAATAAAAATCTGAAACCGTAGGAATGAAGATCTCGATGAGTAGAGGAAGTTTCATGAAGGGTACTTTGAGAGAGGATGTCGTTTCGGCAGTGTTTCGGAGGAAATAATTTTTCTCTCTCTTCTTTCTCCATTTCCACCTCTCTCTTTTCTCTCTCTTTCTCTCAGCTGTTTCACGGCTGAATGGATGAATATGATGATGCTTTAATTGGTGATTAATGGGCTTGCCACGTGTCACCCTCTGATTCGCCCAAATAATGAATTTTCGCATAAAATACTAAATTATGCAGATTTTTCATTAACTTCGAAAATTCATATCTAATTGTAAAAATGTTCAATTGGAGTGATTCCAAAGGCTATGCGACCCTTATTGAGTATAGTTTTAAGGAAAAATATAAAATTTAGCCAATTAGAAGCTCACTCTTTCCAGAATTTTAATCTTTGAATGTTGTCCCAAAAAATAATTAATTTCGCTGGGCTAACTTCAAAAATTCATTTCTCTTTGTATACAACTCCAAATGACTTATATGACCTATCAAATTAAAACGTGATAAGTCTACTTTCATTCTGAAAAGTTTCATAATTTTTTATCATCATTTACCCATCGAAAAAGGTCACACAATCACCACTGCCACACCGGGAATTTCACCGGTGGCAAAATTACTTTGTGTTCCACTTTACTATATTATGTGTGACTTCCAATCATTTCGTTTGTTATTCCCCGAGCTCTTTAGCTCACTAATATAATTCCTTTTAATATTCAAGGATATAAAGGAATTTTGGGGAATTTAAACATACCTCATAGTGACATTTGTTAAACCAGGGTCTAGCAGTCCACTTAATCCAGGCTTAATCTTATGCCTCTAGTCCCAAAATTCGGGATATTACACCTGTCAACTAAGATAAATCTTATATATAGCTTCAATATAAAATTTGGCACGTACGATTCAATAGTTCAGTACATTTCTATCTTTCTTTCATCTCTTCTTTATACAACACTTGTTTTTATTATTATTATTTTTCCTTTATATAAAAAAATAAAAAAAGAATGCCACTCTCTCTCTCTCCCCCTCCATGAATTCAACAATGTATTAAAATCTATATATACAACTAGCAAATCTGTTTGGCCACTTTAATATGAGTTCTTGAGTTTGAATTCATATGAATGCAAAAAATACCATTGAGAGATTTTCCAACAAATAAATATGACAATGTTCAAATATGACCAGTAAGATGGTTGGATTTAAAAAACTATATAGATAAACTGATCTAGCTAGAGATTGTTCCCATCTAGGGTAGTGTTTAGCTCAGCTTTTTCCTGGGCCAATCGTGTGATTTACTGCTTATGCTGAAAACCAGAATGTTTGGTTTAGTGATTGATAAGATAGGTTTATTCCTCAATCGCACGGTTAGCTAGAAGTCAGATATTTGAGCTTTTAGCTTATGATAAAAGTCTAATTGACCGTTATTTTGGCATTAATTGCGATTTGAAAAATCCGCAACCCTCAGCTCACTTTCTCTCTCTCTCTTCTGCCTCTTATTTCTGTGTTCTCTTCTCGTCCAAGAACATAGATAGCTGATTTATCGCTTAAAAGAAGCTAACCATGCATGCAAGTCGATCCTTCAACGTCCCAATTAATTTTTAGGCGCCAAAAAATAAACCTCGCCTAATCAACAGTATTAATTTGCCACGTAAGCGTATCAGAATCCTTCGTAGCCTTTCGCCCCCAGCCTCCCTCCTCTCGCATCTGTGTGCCGTTGAATCTCCGTTTCGTTAAAACCTCTATTATCTAACTTCTTTCTTTCGGACGCACATATTTTCCATTTTAATGGCTCATTCCTCATCCAACATAACCGTTTTCGTTTCCCTGTTTTTTGTCACATTTCTATTCAAATCAGTCCCACCGATATCACACGTCGTAAGCTCTCTTCCACATTGCTATTCAATCTTATCACAATTTATAACACAGAAGCAGGCAAAGGTTCCTTCACCATGGGAAAGCATAATCCCTATATCCCACCCCTTTTTTTGCTGAGGAATTGATTTGCTGTTGTTGGTAGCCACTCTGATTGATAATGGTTCAATTCAATTTCTCTGTTAATTTTGTTCGGTACAGGCATTCAGTATGTGTCAATGTCAGAAGTATGTAGTGTGATTAAATCCAACGGAATTGTTTGTTTTAGTATTGCCCCAAAGTCCCCATGCTTTAAAATGTTTAGAGTTTCTGGGCTTTTTCAATTTTTTTAAAAAAATATAACCATGATCGAGGCGAATGTTGAAGTACATATTCATATTAAACTTTCCGAATATATATTTGCCCAATACGAAAATTTCAGAAGTGTGAGAAAATCCATGAAATTCATTGTATTATAAATTTTATATTTTATATTGATATATTAATAAACTTATTAATTGTTAATGCGTTTCATTTTTAAAAAAACAAAATAACAGTTATATATTTTTTTTATGAAATTAGATTAGATATCTTGATATTTTCCTTCAATAAACATTACACTTGCTTCGGAGTGTTTTAACTTCTAACTGTTGTAGCCTTGAACACGCAACAAATCACATTTTGTTTCTCTTATAAGTATTAAGTTTCTTATTGAGGGTTTTTGCTTTTTACTGTTTAACCTGCTTGCCCATAGGGCCAGAACCATGACGGAAAAGCATAATAGTAATTTCACCTTCCCAAAATTCGACGTCGTTTCGGATTTCTCGGAGCATGACTTTCTGGATCATAATTCGCCTCGTTCGGCGGGGAATCGCTTCCTCAGGGCCAATCAGCAAGGAGTGGCGGATCCTCCAAGAGAACCTACCCGAATCGATCTTCGTTCGGGTCTCCGAGATCTACTCCGACTTGCTCCGTGCCGCCATCATCGGCGCCGATGGCTCGCCGTACCACGACGCTCTTTTCTTCTTCGACATCGCCCTCACTCCCACTTACCCTCATGAGTCTCCGAAGGTTCATTACCTCTCGTCAACCCGAGTCTCTACAGCGACGGCAACGTCCGCCTGAGCCTCCTCAACACATGGAACGGCGACCCGAGCGAGCGTTGGAACCCGAAACAGTCGACATTATTGCAGGTTCTTCTATTGCTTCAAAGCCTCGTCCTCAACGAAAAACCCTACTTCAACGAGCCTGGAACATTCTGCTGCTTCTGGACTAAAAAATGGTCGTAGTATTACAGTAAGGATGTGTTCTTGCTCACCTGTAAGACTACAATTAACGTGATTCAGACTCCTCCGAGGAACTTCGAACCCGGCGAGCAAATGCGATTCTTGCGGCGTGTGACGCGTACGCTAACGGGGTGTGATTCGGTTTTTAGGGGTGTGGCAGGGCAGCTCCGGCTAGTTTTGAACTCCGGCACGACTTTCAGGCGAGCATGGAAACAGTGTATGCTAAGCTCGTTGAAGAATTCCGACGGATAAAGGTCAGTGTGCCTCCCGGCAGTGAAAAGTTGGTAATTTAAACCAAGCCCAAAGGGATTTTGTGGAGGATGCTGAGTTATATAATAGACATGCTTTTCGATTGAAGAACGATAGTGAGATAGAAGGCGAAGTACAAATTTCTTAGAGCATCTGCTGAAATATTTCACAATCGATCAATCTGCTATGAGCAATTAATTTTTGCTTTATCGATGCGATTTGTTTCTAGATTTTTGTTTTTTGTTTTTTGCCAACATTCAAATGATTTTTTCTCATTCCACTTTGGTCCTATTTATAAGTCCTTTTTAATTAAATCTCACATATCAAGAAGAGGTGGTTAACTCAATGATCATGGGGTAAATGTTTAACTATACCCTCATTTATGAATGGATGTTTTTTAACTCTTTTTTCTCTATCTATCTTTAAATTATACTGAAACTTGACTTATAAGTAGGACCAAATTTTTTAATAAAAAAAAGACTTATAAATAGAATGAAGTGATGATGCTGTGTTTGCATTGGGTTTCAACTTATCATATTTGGGTACAAATTGCTTCCATGCTCATAAAAATGGAAATGTTAGAATGAAAATAATCTTCCATATCTTTTAATGATGAATTTGTTTTCATTCTCAACGCTTGTGATTTTAAATTTCTTGTGGATGTTTGAATTAATTTTGGGAAAAAAAAGTTACTATGATTTCGAGGATTACAAGATATTTTAGATTTTTGAATATTGATTGATGATTTGCAGTCAAATTGTATGGATTTTAATGTTTTACATTCACACTTATAGATATTTCCAATATTCTCTATTGATTTCATTCCTCTTTATAGATAGCAATAGCAAATACAACTTTACGAGAGCAAGTTGGGGAAGGAAAGGAGGGAGTTCACATATGCTTTCGGCCAAATTCGCAGGATGGAGGAAGAAGAGGATGGGAGAGTGATTCTAACCGCGTTTGTTGCAATGTTAATGAAGGGTGAAATTGATTTACTTTTAATATTTGAAGGCTGAAATTGCACTTAAAAATATTTAAAGAATGTTGGAATCATTTAAAAAAATATTTTGAGGTTGTTCTATGCACCTTAATCCTTATTAAAAACTTATCATCATTGTTGTTGTTGTTTTTACTTTATATCAAAAACAATAATAATAAAAAAAAAGAATGTCACTCTCTTGGTTTATCATGAATTCAAAAAATCTATATATATCACTAGCAAACGTAAGTTTTACTGAAAAAAGAGTTTGACTGCTTTAATATGAGCTCTTGAGTTTGAATTTGTATGAGTGCAGAAAACTTTACCACCAACTAAATCCAACAATGTTCAAATATGACAAATTAGATAATTACATTAAAAAAAACTCTATAGACCAATTAGCTAGAGATTGTTATGATCTACGAATCGCTTGAAATAGTTGGTATACTCCTCTAATCCTATTTATAAAGCTGTGAGAGAATTTTTTTTTTGGTTCAAATTATAAGTCGTATTATTAAATTTTTTATCTGAATTTATGATTTCACTATAAATAAAATATAAAAAAATAATTTTGTTAAAAAGAAGATTATAGTTGTGGAGACACCAAAGCAAGGCAAGTGGTGGGAAGCTGCACAATAGTATACAATCGTTTTTATAGGAAATTACTTAATTATGAGTATATACAGGGAACCATACCTATAATTAAATAACAATATAATAACCAAATAAAAAGAAAAAAATATAGATTTAAGTAAAAAATGACCTGAAATTATGAAGATTTGCATGTTAATATTTCTAAATATACATAAATATATAGAACTAAATGGGAAAGTTAGGGTCTTGACAGGTCTTTTATCAAGGTAATTTATAATAAATTTCATATTTTACATTGATGATTTCATTTTTAAAAATTCAAAATAACAATGATAGATTTTTTTTAAGGACCTAAACCCATTTTTCAAGTTGATGATGAAACAAGCAAGCATTGCCGCACCACCACCCAAAAATTTAAAAAAAAAAAGAAAATAAAAGAGCCGTGCACAGAGAGTGACCATTGGAACTTGTAAGGCATATTGCTTCATGTGGGGTTGAGAGGTTCATCCCTCTCAGGCATAAAGTTATGATCTTGCTTCATTATTTTACTTGATTTCTGAGATATATTCTGGTAGATTTCTCATATTTTAACTGAAGTTTTGTTTTATAATGATAACATTGCAAGTAGTCCATGTTTCATTGTTTATTAAAGATTTAATTAAATAACTATATAAGAACCTAATAAAAAGAAAAAATATACAGATTTAATTAAAACAATCCAGATTTAATTAAAAATGACCTGAAATTAACGAGATTATTAATATTTCCACATACATACATATATAGAACAAAATGGGAAAGTTAGGGTCGTGATAGGTCTTTTATCAAGGTAATTTATAATAAATCTTATATTGTAGATTGATGCATTACATTTTCAAAAAATCAAAATCACAGTGATAGATTTTTTTTAATAAAATTATATTTGATATTTTGATATTTTCCCTCAACAAGATTACATTTGTTCTCAGTATTTACAGCCTTACCCACACAACAGGTCACACTTTGTTTCTCTTATAAGTATTTAAGTTTCTTATTTAGGCTTTTTACTGTTTAACTCTCCTGGCTCAGAAGGCCATAACCATGACGCAAGAAAAGGATAACAGTAATTTCACCTTCCCAAAATTCGACGTCGTTTCGGATTTCTCAGATCATCACTTTATAGATCGTGATTCGCCACGGTCGGCGGGGAATCGCTTCCTTAGGACCATCAGCAAGGAGTGGCGGATCCTCCAAGAGAACCTACCCGAATCTATTTTCGTTCGGGTCTCCGAGACCCGCTCCGACTTGCTCCGTGCCGCCATCATCGGCGCCGCCGGCACGCCCTACCACGACGCTCTTTTCTTCTTCGACATTGCCCTCACTTCCAATTACCCTCATGAGCCTCCCAAGGTTCATTACCTCTCACACGGGCACCGGGTCAACCCGAATCTCTACAGCAACGGCACCGTCTGCCTCAGCCTCCTCAACACATGGAAAGGCGACCCGAGCGAGCATTGGAACCCGAAACAGTCAACATTATTGCAGGTTCTGCTATCGATTCAAAGCCTCATCCTCAACGAAAAACCCTACTACAACGAGCCTGGAACAGTCTGCCGCTGGAAAAAATTGTCGGAGTATTACAGTCAGAACGTGTTCTTGCTCACCTGTAAGACTATAATTAACTTGATTCGGAACCCTCCGACGAACTTCGAACCCTTGATTAAGCACCATTTTCGCCGGCGAGCAAATGCAATTCTGGCGGCGTGTGACGAGTACGCAAACGGGCGCGTGATGGTCGGGTTCTACGGGTTTGACGGGGCAGCTCCGGCGAGTTTTAAAATCCGGCGCAGCTTTCAGACGAGCACGGAAGTAGTTTATGCTAAGCTCGTTGAAGAATTCCAACGGATAGAGGTCAGTGTGCCTCCCGCCAGCGAGAGGTTGGTAATTTCACACGAGCCCAAAGGGATTTTCTCGTGCATGATGGAAATAATAGAGATACTTTGTTATTGAAGAACGATAGTGGGAAAAAGGCAGAGTACAAATTTCTTAGAGTATCTATTGAATTACTTCACAATCAATCATTCTTGTTTTTCTTGTTATGATCAATTATTTTTTGCTAAATTTTGACCAAAAAAGAAATTTTAATTTTTGCTAGATGGATGCGATTTGTTTCTAGAGATTCTTGTTTTTGCCAACATTCTAGTGCTTTCTTTCATAACGCTATGTTTGAATTGGGTCTCAACTTGGGGTACAAATTGCATCCCATGCTCATAAAAATGAAAATTTTTGAATTAAAATAATCTTCCATATCTTCTAATGAGGAATTTGTTTGGGACAATCAGAGAGAAAAACGAAGGAAAAAAAAATTCTCCTATTAATAAGGATTTTAAAAATTATAATTATTTTTTAGTTCCAAAAATTAAAATACATATTTTCAATTACGATTTTAACCTTGATCAAACTACTAGATTTTCCATATCGGTATTTAGTTATCAAACCTGTCTGATATCTCCATGTATATTTTGATTAAAAAAATTATTTAAGCAATTCAATATTTTTATGATATTCTCATACATATCAAATTATCTTTAAAAAGTTATTCAAATTAAAATTTTCATTAAAATCTAAAAATAATTAGAAATCTACCTCTTTCCAAGTTTTGATTATTTAAAAACCTTAAAACATAAAAAGTATTATAATATATTTATTTTAAAAATATGTGACTTTTCATAGGAAAAAAAAAAGCTTAAACAAACTGGATGCGGAGGTTTGAATTAGCTTAAACAATAAATTCTTTAATACATAGCCAATATCTCAATTTCGAAACAATGTTAATTTCGTAAATGATCATCCTTAAAAATAATTACAATTTTTAAGGTTTTTATTAAGAAATATATTTCTACCTTCGTCCTTCTCCCTAATTATTCAAATTTGTTTTGATTCTCAACCCTTGTGATTTTCAATTTCATGCGGAGGTTTGAATTAGCTTTTGGTTAATAGTTTTAAAAAAACCGTGCTATGCTTTTAAAGGGTAAAAGATATTTTAGATTTTGGAACATTGTTTTAAAAACTAATCAAAACACCACTACTATCTACTATATATTTTGATATTTTTTTTGGCCCAACAAAAACTATTTTGGTATTGATTGATGAATTGCAATCAAATTGTATGGATTTTAAATTTTAATGTTCTACATTCACACTCATAGATATGTCCAATATCCTCGATTTTCTACTATGAAATTACTGCATTTTATTTTAATTTAAAGCTCAAACTCATATATTGATTGTATAAAAGGAGAGACATTTACACTTCCTTCTCTTACCACCTGGCACGCCCTCTTCCTACCATCTCATAACTAGGATTATCGTAAAAAATAAAAATAAATAAAGATAAAAAATACATATATAAAAAATAAATAGAAATAATGAGAAGATAGTTACTAAATTTAAGTAGCTTATTCTTTATTTAACTAATTTATTTTATAAATTTTGACTTAACAGATAACTTTCAACAACCCCACAGCCATGAAAGATCATAAATTAATAGAAAAATATAAATTTTCTGAAATTATATATATATAGGATCATGTTTAGAACAAAATATAATAAATAGGAGATGCCTTACTCCTTTTTCCAATATCTGTTTGGGTAAAAAAAAAATTTATCCAGTAAAACAATGTTATGAGTTTGGTCTTTTTTCTGTCTTTTTTTAAATAATGAGATTTTGGTCTCTTTTTAAAGATTATACCTTTTTTTTTCTTTGGGCTCGCATATTGTGGATCTTAAATGTTGTAATTATTTAAAAGGATCAAATAAAAAATATAAATTAGAAAAATACTAAACTACCCTTATCTAAACCTTCTATATTCTCTCTTACCGCATCCTATAATTTTCCGATTATTTCATGAAATAATCAAGATTTATTCAAAATAATTCAAACTAATTTCAATTTTAAAGTCAAAACTAATTCTAAATAATTAAATCAACAAACAACATTAATTTATTTACTTTTTATCATTTTTAATCATTAAAAACTTTTTTAGGATTTCTGAATAATGAGTTATGTGTCTATATCAAAAAACATAAAGTTGGAACTTATTTTTTTTATTTATTGATTGGGTTAGTTATCAAATATATATATATATATTAAGCTACTAATGAGTCTATGACAAAGTTCTTTTCCCTCATTAACATGCATTCTTTTGTTTGGCCAGCAATAATATGTATTCTTTTAGGATTCCATACTTTTATTTTTTTTTCATGCAACTATAATCCCAATCCTTAATTACAAATTAAATCTCAGTTAATATAATTACAAATTTTAAGAGGGAATATAATAACTAATAATACTTTAAGGTAAAAAAATTAATAATACATATCTTATTCCTAACTTCTAAAAATAAAAAATATCATAGCAATTTTTCAATTTTTACCTTCAATTTTTCATATTAAAACTGAATACATTCATGCAGCTTAAACATATCGGTATACGTGTTGTGTGGACGTGTGTTTTAGTTGAAGTCTACGAGTATAACATTTGTTCTGTACAATCTTGATATGATTTTTTTATTGTAGTTGAGTGAATATCAAAATTAAAGATGGAGAATATATTAAGAAAAAATATTAAAGAAGATACGATAAATATAGATAATAAATTTGTGTGAAAACCATATAAATGGTTATAATGGTTGAAAATAAAACAAGGGCATGATCATTATTCAATTTAAAAATATGAAAAATAAATAAATAAATATTGGACGGTTGATTATGCATTTAATTTATTCAGTTATTTAGAATTAGTTCCTGAATTTAAAATTTAAATTAGTTTGAATTGCTTCAAATAAATCTTTATTATTTCATGAAATAATGAGAAAATTATAAGATGCGCTGGGAGAGAAAATAGTAGGTTTAGTTAGGGGTAATTTAGTGCTTTAAAATTGCCTAAAGTATCCGTTTGGTCCTATATGTTTACATCAAGTTTTATTTTAGTTCTATATGTTTATAAAGTATATTTTTAGTTCTCCAATTAACATTGTTAGTTTCATTTAACAGAAAATGTTGAGTCATCAAACTTAAGCGATGAATATGTAATTCAATACTGACAAAGCACGTTTATTTTTTAATATAGTATTTTAATGTTTAAATTAAAAATAAACAAAAGCAACGTCTTTCTTCTCCTCCCCTCCAACTCTACGACGCTGCATCTAATTCTCTAAACTAGAGCAAAGCTTCTCTTGATGCTCATGTCTTCCCATCAAAGTCTGCATCACAAATAATTAATAATCGTTAGGTTTCATTTCTTGGACCAGTTTCAGTTTTCTGCACCTTGATATTTACCATTCAAGACCGTAATGAAGAATAAATTAGATTAGTTCACTTGATCCTAACGGCTTGGCTCAATCAAGATCCTCTAGCTATTACCATGAAGCAGACCAGCTCTCTACTGGCTTTTCTTACTCTTACACTGTTGTTCTTAACAGCTTGGTGGACCAACCCAGAAGTTCGTTCTTGGCCACCAACACAGAATTGGTTTAGTACTGTAAGGTCTTACTAAATCTCTTTTGGGTTTTGAGTTCGAGTCTAGAAGAGACATCTGTGTTGGGAGGGGCAACCACGAACCCCAAACCGGATACTAGGGGTGTTCATGAGACGAGAACGAGACAATCCTATTCCACTCCCATCCCATAAAAGGTACGAGACAACAAAACTATTTTTCTTTGAGGATCTGGACCATCACTTTCCCACATTTTCTGAATTTGTAAAAGCTAAAATGTATGGGTATGAGTTGGACGCTGACCTAAATGATTGAAAATATATAGTACAAATATGTAATCATCCTCTTTTATCATTTTTAGATGGAAAGCATAATAAAAAAATAGGAAATAATTAAAACTTAAACTTAATGTAACATCCCAAAAATTTAATGCAAGGATTAAATTATAGAAATTAGATAGTAAGCTCAATTTTGGAATCTACAAAATTTAAGGAAACTTAAATTTGACAAAGGGAAAAATTAGGACCTAGTGTGTGTAATTAATAGGATAAAAATATACCTATATGTATTTAAAAAAAAATTGACAAACACAAGAGACACATACACACATAACAACTTTCTTCTTTGGATGCATGAGAAGACACGTACAGCCCCCATGTCACTCCTTCTCTTCTCTTCTTTCTCTCCTTGCAACCTAACATACACGTACATGCATGACTCATTCCCTTTCTTTTCTCTCATTTGGCCAACACATACATACAGCACACATAAGGACAGCACATAAGCATACACGTTCAGCCTCTCCAAGATAAATAAACACCTCTCACCTCTTCATCCATCCAACAAGTTCAGCAAAGAAAAACACAGAAAACACAGCAGAAAAACTGAGAGAGAGAGAGGAAGAACAAGCTCCAAATCTCACACACAACATCATAAACGTGTTTAGGTAAGTTTCTTCTACTTTAACCTTGGATTTCCATTGGATTTGTGGTTGTTTTCTGGGTTGCATGTGAGTTTTATCAACTCTGTTTTGGTCGCCGGAAAACAGAGGTTTTATCGGAAACTTTCAGAAGCTCAAACGGAGGATACAGATGGATTTTTCATCTGGTTCTTTTTGATATGGAAATTTTAGGATGTGTAGTATGAAATAGAATCAAGAAGAGCTCAATTTGGTGTCAAAACGAATAAGTTATCAATTTTTGAAGTTAGACTGTCCAAAACTGATGTTCATCAGCGTCAGTCAGTTTCGTGTGGCTTTATGACCAACCCAATCACATCCATTATTTACGAAAATTTACAGGTAGATATTAGACATAACAAGCTTTAAAAGTAGTGGTAGAATGCATCATTTGGATATCTGTAGAGAGAGTTATGATTTTTGAAAGATGGGTTTAGAAACAGGTGCAATCCTGAACGTCCAGACTCTAGTAGTTGATTTCGTGGTGTTTTTGAATTATGTAATCTTTTCCAATAGCCATGAAAATTTCCAGAATTGAAGTAAATAGTCTTAGCTTTAATTTGGTATATATTTTGTATTAATTGGATTAGTATACTAAGAGATATGAATTTTTGAAATCAGTTGCTCTCAAACTGTGTTTCTGGAAAACAGTTTGTTTGTATCAAACGTTTGGAACATCAAACCTTGCCAAACAATTATGAAACTTTCCAGATTTAAAGTAGACATCCATAGATTTAATTTGACAGGTAGAACATAATTTTTGGACAAGTATATTAGGAGATATAGATTTTCAAAGTCATGCTATATTTCTGGAGACTAATCTGGAATAGGGGTATTTCGGGAAATTCTGGGAGTAATATGGTAAATCTGGGTAGCTTTTGATATTTTTCCATGAAACTATATTTCAATAGCTTCATGTAGGCTTTAGACCCAGTCAATTTCGATTTTTCTAGAATTAGTTATGATTTTTCAAAGTTAATTGAAAAATCTGCCAATTTGCTGAAGAATAGTAAAATTACACTATGCAAATTATATAGTGTATAAACCACTGAAACTGAGATAATCAGCAGATTATGATTAAAGATAGTAGTAATACAAGTAATAACCAATTACTTGTTAATTTTAATTCATAGGAACTGGTAAAAGCCCGAGCCGAAGAAAAAGTTTTGGATAAACAGTTGGACCGAAAAGGGACCCAGGTAGTAATTCTTTCTTTCATGCACTATGTGATTATTTATATGATGTGTATTCCATTTTCTGTAACATGACAGTGCCTGTGGCACAACACGCGAATAAGCCAGGGTCTAAACATATCGTTTGACCATGGACACGAGTTTAGCCGGGGTTGCAAACAGTCGTTTGGCCTTGGACAGTATGCATACAACATGAGTTAGCATTTTGCATATCATGGTGCATTGCATATTTATTTATCACATTTTATATGATTGATTGTATATTACTACTGAGATTCATTCGAATCTCACCCTTTTTCAACATCTAAAAATATTCCAGCAAAGGACAGCGGCTCTAAGGGCAAAACCGTAATTACTGGCAGAGGAAGGTCCAGTCATAGTCGGGAGTTACATCTGATTATCTTTAGTTGTGGAATTTATTTCTTTTGTACTCTGTATGTATTTTTCAACCTAGATGAGGATTTTCTGTATTATCAGTGAGTATTTATTATCAGTATAGTTTCACTATTTCTGTTTGCCATCTGAACGACACATTTATTATATAGCGAATATCAGAATATTAAGGGGTTTGACAATTTTTGGTATCAGAGCTATGCGGTTCTGGCAATATCAGAATAGTATACTGATATAAGTATGTGAAATTTACCTTTTCGTCATTTTCGATATAGTGAATCATAAAGATGGCAATAATAAGAGGCGGTAGAGTCGGCGGTAGAGGTCGAGGTAGAGGTCGCGGCAGAGGCCGGGGCAGAGGAAGACACGGGAATATTAGTGAAGAACCAAACACTAGACCCGACCCAATACAACAACTGATGGGGATGATGCTGGAGCAACAGAATGCTTTAAACGAACTTCGAAATGAAGTGAGGGAAAGACAACAAAAACGAAATGTTGATGAAGAAACCCATAATGATAATCCTGATGGACAGGACGTAGGTCATCTACAGCCTCCTGTGCCTGAGCCGGTGGTGCCTGAAGCTCCGATTGTTGAAACTGAGATAATCGGCAGATTATGATTAAAGATAGTAGTAATACAAGTAATAACCAATTACTTGTTAATTTTAATTCATAGGAACTGGTAAAAGCCCGAGCCGAAGAAAAAGTTTTGGATAAACAGTTGGACTGAAAAAGGACCCAGGTAGTAATTCTTTCTTTCATGCACTATGTGATTATTTATATGTTGTGTATTTCATTTTCTGTAACATGACAGTGCCTGTGGCACAACACGCGAATAAGCCAGGTTTAAACATATCGTTTGACCATGGACACGAGTTTAGCCGGGGTTGCAAACAGTCGTTTGGCCTTGGACAGTATGCATACAACATGAGTTAGCATTTTACATATCATGGTGCATTGCATATTTATTTATCATATTTTATATGACTGATTGTATATTACTACTGAGATTCATTCGAATCTCACCCTTTTTCAACATCTAAAAATATTCCAGCAAAGGACAGCGGCTCTAAGGGCAAAACCGTAATTACTGGCGACTGAAGGTCCGGTCCTAGCCAGGAGTTACACCTGATTATCTTTAGTTGTAGAATTTATTTCTTTTGTACTCTGTATGTATTTTTCAACCTATATGTGGATTTTCTGTAATATCAGTAAGTACTTATTATCAGTATAGTTTTACTATTTCTGTTTGCCATCTGAACGACGCATTTATTAAATAGCGAATATCAGAATATTAAGGGGTTTGACAATTTTTGGTATCAGAGCATGTTATTCAACCCCATGATCAGAATGCACCCCTGACATGGCCAGATGAGAGTTCTGGTTGCACTGGTGAAAAGCACAAGTAACCCTATGGTCGGGAGGCGGTGCGTAAAACATGCGGCTGAGGCGGTGTGGCCAACAATGTTACATCCTGCGTGATGTACAGTGATATTACCCATGTAAACCTGTGTGGTTTGCAGGAACATGACCAGTATAGTATACAGTGACACCACTTATGTAGCTTATAGTCACACAATCTGTATAAGTTTTGATGACCCATTTAAATAGAGATAGGGATGAGCCCTAGAGCAGTAGGGCATAATGGTGGTAAATACCTGTCAAACAGTATGATGTTAACAATTCTAGAATAAACTACCCCACTCATGTTGTAAAGCTAGCAACAATTAATTTTATTTGAGAGTATGCAGACTTGGGTAACCCGAATGAAACAACATCAATTGACTGTTTTCACAGGAAAGTTTGATCCGGAAGATGCAGAGAACTGGCTATTCCGTTTGGAGAAAATATTCAGAATCTTGGAGTGCCCTGACAACATTAAAGCCCGTCTAGCCATCTATAAGCTGGAGGGAGAAGCTGATCGCTGGTGGGAAAGCATTGAAGCAATCCTGCAAGAAAGGAACATTCCTCTGACATGGGAAGTGTTTCAAGAGAAATTTAATGAGAAATATTTTCCTCGATCAGTGAGACTGGCCAAAGAAACTGAGTTCCTGGCTATTCAGCAGGGTGATAAGGAAAGTTTTGATGACTACCTGACCAGATTTACTCGTCTATCCCGATACTCTTCCTACTCAAAAGTATGTAATAACGAAGGATTGAGTTCGGATATGATGATACGTGGATTGAAGCCAGAGCTAAAAGAAAAATTTGTTTCCAAACATTTCAAACAATTTAACAAGGCAGTTGAGGAGTGTCGAATTACTGAACACAACCTGCTAGAGTTACAAAGCCACAGGAGTACTAGTAATAAAAATACTTTTGGTGGCGGAAATTCTTTTCAGAAGCGCCAATATCAGGGTGGTTCTTCAAGCGGCAGTAATAAGAAACCTAATCAGTTTGACAGTCGAGGCAGTCAAAGACCCCCTGGGAACAGAATGTGCAGACACTGTGGTAAGCCCTATCATTATGGTCAGACTTGTAGCCAAGCAAAGCAAGTGTCAACACCAACAGGACAGGTTATTTGCTATAACTGCCACAAGCCAGGGCATTATGCCAAGGATTGTCGACAGAGACCTGAACCTAGAGATCCGAGGCAGCAAATGCAGGGTAGAGTTTTTGCATTGACACAAGAAGAGGCCCGAAAATCACCAGAGCTGATTAAAGGTATAATTTCTCTTAATGGCAATCTAGTACAAGCATTGTTTGATTCAGGAGCTAGTCATTCATTTATTGCATATGATTGTGTAATACGACTAGGCTTAAGCATGTATAGGTTACCATATGACTTGACGGTATCCACGCCTACGGGTAACGGGTTCGTCACCACAGAAGTTTGTTTAAATTGTATAGTTAATGTTGAGGGGCTTGAGTCTACAGTAGACTTGATTTGTTCGCCATTGAAACAACTCGAAGTCATTCTCGGAATCAACTGGCTAACTGCAAATAATGTATTGTTAGACTGTGGAAGGAAAAGGGTCATTTACCCTAATCCACTAGTTAAACCCAACACGGAAATCAACCTGAACTTTCTCTCCACAGTTGAGGCTGAGAAATGTTTACGTAAAGGCTGTCAGGGATATATAGTGTTTTTCTCGATGCAATCAGAGGCTGGAATAGCATTAGAGAGTATCCCTATTGTAAATGAATTTTCAGATGTATTTCCAGAGGATATTAGTGGATTACCCCCAGACAGGGAAGTGGAGTTTACAATTGATACTAAGCCTGGAGCAGAACCAATATCAAAAGCCCCATACAGAATGGCACCAAGTGAGATGGCGGAATTGAAAAAGCAGATTGAAGAACTGCTAGAGAAAGGGTTCATCAGACCCAGTGTTTCGCCATGGGGAGCTCCAGTGCTTTTCGTGAAAAAGAAAGATGGAAGCCTACGACTCTGTATTGATTACAGAGAGTTAAACAAGGTGACTGTTAAAAACAAATATCCGCTTCCTAGAATTGATGACTTGCTTGATCAACTATCGGGAGCTTGTGTGTTCTCAAAGATTGACCTGAGATCAGGCTATCACCAACTCAGAGTAAAGGCAGAAGATGTGTCAAAGACTGCTTTCAGAACACGATATGGTCATTACGAGTTTCTGGTAATGCCATTTGGGTTGACCAATGCACCGGCAGTATTTATGGACTACATGAATCGAATTTTTCGTCCACACTTGGACCAATTCGTGGTAGTCTTTATTGATGACATTCTGATATACTCCCAAAGTAAAGCAGAACATGAATACCACTTGAGAGTTGTATTAAACATGTTGAAGAGTAAGCAACTCCATGTCAAGTTGAGCAAATGTAGGTTGTGGTTACAGGAAGTTAAATGTTTGAGCTATATGATCTCACAGCAAGGAGTCTCAGTAGATTCAAATAAGGTAGAAATAGTACTGAATTGGAAGAGGCCAGAAACAGTATTTGAGATACACAATTTTTCTGGATCTTACAGGTTATTATAGGCGATTCATACATAATTTCTCTAGAATAGCTTTGTCATTGACAAAGCTAACACGAAAAAAAAAAAACTCAACCTTTTGTGTGAGACAACAGTTGTGAGAGGAGCTTCACAGAGCTGAAACAGAAATTAACAACAGCACCAATGCTAACAATCTCAGATCCACAGTTGACCTTTGTTGTCTACACAGATGCCTGTGGGCATGGATTGGGATGTGTTTTGATGCAACAAGGCCGAGTAGTGGCATACGCATCTCGTCAGCTGAAGCCTCACGAACAAAAATATCCTACACATGATCTTGAGTTAGCGGCAATTGTATTTGCACTAAAAATCTGGAGACATTATCTCTATGGGGTGACTGTAGAGTTGTACTGTGACCACAAGAGCTTAAAGTATTTATACGATCAGAAAGAGCTCAATATGCGGCAGCGCAGGTGAATGGAGTTACTTAAAGACTATAATCTGGAGATCAAGTATCATCCAGGCAAGGCTAATGTAGTAGCAGATGCATTGAGTCGTAAAACAATACAGGTAGCAGCCCTGATGATTCATGAGCAAAAGCTGATTGAAGATTTTAGGGAT
Organism: Albizia julibrissin; assembly: GCA_037074505.1. Taxonomy (NCBI): domain Eukaryota; kingdom Viridiplantae; phylum Streptophyta; class Magnoliopsida; order Fabales; family Fabaceae; genus Albizia; species Albizia julibrissin. The sequence goes on from CM073489.1 coordinate 24,482,914, forward strand.
CTTAATCTGTCTAACCAGATCATGATTAACAGCAGTAATATCAGTCAGATTGAGAATGATCTAAGAGCAGTTATAGAAGAAGCTCAGATGCAAGATAAACACGCACAGTCTATTAGAGACATGATTACAAAGGGAGACACTCAGGAATATGACTTGTCACCAAGTGGGTTAGTCAGATACAAGAAGCGAATATATGTTCCACCACAACCTGAGTTGAAAAGACAAATCATGGAAGAAGCACACAAGAGTAAATATACTCTGCATCCAGGAGCAACTAAGATGTACCACAATTTGAAATCCACATATTGGTGGCCAGGCATGAAAAAAGATGTGACAAGGTTTGTTGCTTGTTGCCTTACATGTCAGAAAGTCAAAGCTGAGCATCAACGACCTTCAGGACTACTGCAAAACCCTGCAATTCCTGAGTGGAAATGGGATAGCATTACTATGGATTTCGTGACAGGATTACCAAAAGTCCGAAACCATGATGCCATCTGGGTGATTGTAGATCGATTCACGAAGACAGCTCATTTTCTCCCAATCAGCATTCATTACTCTCCCGATAAACTTGCAGACATTTATATCAAGGAGATAGTGCGTTTACATGGTACACCAAAGAACATCATATCTGATAGAGATCCTCGGTTCACTTCCAAATTTTGGAAGGCGGTACACGAGGCTTTGGGTACTAAGCTCCGATTCAGTACGGCCTATCATCCTCAGACAGACGGACAAACTGAGAGAACAATTCAGACATTAGAAGATATGCTCAGAGCATGCGTGATTAATTTCAAGGGTAGTTGGGACCAATTCCTTCCTTTGGCGGAATTCGCATACAATAACAGTTATCATTCGAGCATTCAAATGGCTCCCTATGAAGCGTTGTATGGAAGGAAGTGCCAATCACCCTTATGCTGGGCAGAGTTATCTGAGAGGCAGATGTACGGGCCAGATATTGTTGATCAAACAACAGAGCAAATAAAGTTGATTAAGCAGAGGTTACTAGCTGCACAAAGTCGACAGAAGAGCTATGCTGACAAAAGGCGAAGACCACTTGAGTTTCAAGTTGGAGACCACATATTTATGAAAGTTTCGCCTACTACTGGCATTGGTAGGGCGTTAAAGGTGAAAAAGCTTAGCCCAAGGTATATTGGTCCTTTCGAGATCTTGTCTAAGATTGGGCCAGTAGCGTATCAAATAGCTTTACCCCCAAGTTTGAGTAGACTACATGATGTCTTCCACGTCTCACAGCTGAAGAAATATCAACCTGATCCAGAACATGTGATTGAATATGAAGAGGTTGACATGCGAGATGATTTGACGTTTGAGGTCACACCAGACCGAATCATTGATCGACAGGAGAAACAATTAAGACATAGGAGTATTCCATTCATCAAAGTAGTATGGAAGGGGTTATCTCCCAGAGAAGCAACTTGGGAAGCTGAAGAAGACATGAAGAGACGATACCCAGAATTTATGTCTTCATATATGTAACAAATTTCGAGGACGAAATTAATTTTTACGAGGGGAGAATTGTAACATCCCAAAAATTTAATGCAAGGATTAAATTATAGAAATTAGATAGTAAGCTCAATTTTGGAATCTACAAAATTTAAGGAAACTTAAATTTGACAAAGGGAAAAATTAGGACCTAGTGTGTGTAATTAATAGGATAAAAATATACCTATATGTATTTAAAAAAAAATTGACAAACACAAGAGACACATACACACATAACAACTTTCTTCTTTGGATGCATGAGAAGACACGTACAGCCCCCATGTCACTCCTTCTCTTCTCTTCTTTCTCTCCTTGCAACCTAACATACACGTACATGCATGACTCATTCCCTTTCTTTTCTCTCATTTGGCCAACACATACATACAGCACACATAAGGACAGCACATAAGCATACACGTTCAGCCTCTCCAAGATAAATAAACACCTCTCACCTCTTCATCCATCCAACAAGTTCAGCAAAGAAAAACACAGAAAACACAGCAGAAAAACTGAGAGAGAGAGAGGAAGAACAAGCTCCAAATCTCACACACAACATCATAAACGTGTTTAGGTAAGTTTCTTCTACTTTAACCTTGGATTTCCATTGGATTTGTGGTTGTTTTCTGGGTTGCATGTGAGTTTTATCAACTCTGTTTTGGTCGCCGGAAAACAGAGGTTTTATCGGAAACTTTCAGAAGCTCAAACGGAGGATACAGATGGATTTTTCATCTGGTTCTTTTTGATATGGAAATTTTAGGATGTGTAGTATGAAATAGAATCAAGAAGAGCTCAATTTGGTGTCAAAACGAATAAGTTATCAATTTTTGAAGTTAGACTGTCCAAAACTGATGTTCATCAGCGTCAGTCAGTTTCGTGTGGCTTTATGACCAACCCAATCACATCCATTATTTACGAAAATTTACAGGTAGATAGTAGACATAACAATCTTTAAAATTAGTGGTAGAATGCATCATTTGGATATCTGTAGAGAGAGTTATGATTTTTGAAAGATGGGTTTAGAAACAGGTGCAATCCTGAACGTCCAGACTCTAGTAGTTGATTTCGTGGTATTTTTGAATTATGTAATCTTTTCCAATAGCCATGAAAATTTCCAGAATTGAAGTACATAGTCTTAGCTTTAATTTGGTATATATTTTGTATTAATTGGATTAGTATACTAAGAGATATGAATTTTTGAAATCAGTTGCTCTCAAACTGTGTTTCTGGAAAACAGTTTGTTTGTATCAAACGTTTGGAACATCAAACCTTGCCAAACAATTATGAAACTTTCCAGATTTAAAGTAGACATCCATAGATTTAATTTGACAGGTAGAACATAATTTTTGGACAAGTATATTAGGAGATATAGATTTTCAAAGTCATGCTATATTTCTGGAGACTAATCTGGAATAGGGGTATTTCGGGAAATTCTGGGAGTAATATGGTAAATCTGGGTAGCTTTTGATATTTTTCCATGAAACTATATTTCAATAGCTTCATGTAGGCTTTAGACCCAGTCAATTTCGATTTTTCTAGAATTAGTTATGATTTTTCAAAGTTAATTGAAAAATCTGCCAATTTGCTGAAGAATAGTAAAATTACACTATGCAAATTATATAGTGTATAAACCACTGAAACTGAGATAATCAGCAGATTATGATTAAAGATAGTAGTAATACAAGTAATAACCAATTACTTGTTAATTTTAATTCATAGGAACTGGTAAAAGCCCGAGCCGAAGAAAAAGTTTTGGATAAACAGTTGGACCGAAAAGGGACCCAGGTAGTAATTCTTTCTTTCATGCACTATGTGATTATTTATATGATGTGTATTCCATTTTCTGTAACATGACAGTGCCTGTGGCACAACACGCGAATAAGCCAGGGTCTAAACATATCGTTTGACCATGGACACGAGTTTAGCCGGGGTTGCAAACAGTCGTTTGGCCTTGGACAGTATGCATACAACATGAGTTAGCATTTTGCATATCATGGTGCATTGCATATTTATTTATCATATTTTATATGACTGATTGTATATTACTACTGAGATTCATTCGAATCTCACCCTTTTTCAACATCTAAAAATATTCCAGCAAAGGACAGCGGCTCTAAGGGCAAAACCGTAATTACTGGCGACTGAAGGTCCGGTCCTAGCCAGGAGTTACACCTGATTATCTTTAGTTGTGGAATTTATTTCTTTTGTACTCTGTATGTATTTTTCAACCTAGATGAGGATTTTCTGTATTATCAGTGAGTATTTATTATCAGTATAGTTTCACTATTTCTGTTTGCCATCTGAACGACACATTTATTATATAGCGAATATCAGAATATTAAGGGGTTTGACACTTAATAAGAGCGATAATCATAAATATTTATAGTATTTTGTAGAGAATTAGGTGAGCATGTGCAAGAGAGGCTGAGAGTATTTATAGTATTTTGTACTGAAAATATAACCAATATATGATAATAACTTTTTATATGACTAAAATCTATCTAAAAAAGATTATATGATAATATCTTTTATATAACTACTATCTATTTTAAAAGATATTAGTCATATCTTTAATAAAAATATTAGATATTCTAGTAAAAAAATATTAGATATATTATATATATTAAACTAATAATAATATGATTCCAAGATGAAACAAAGCCTATCTCGTGTTCTGTCTGGTCCCGGTAATAATTTTGTCTCATGTTTGGGATGGGTCCGTCCCATCCCAAAATGAAGGGAATTGGAATGGAATGGCATAGAAGTGAACACCGCTTAAAAAAAAAAAAAAAAGTTCATCAAGCAAGAATACGTCATCTTCTCAGGGGCACATAATACGAATCCTTTGAAGAAGTTGGACTCATCTTTCAGAAGAATACCTCCAAGAACCTCAAATCCTACATAGAACCAGTAACCTCTATTTGTTCTCAGCAGTTTAAAGCGTTGTCGTGCTTTGCAGCTAGTGATTGACAGGGAAAATTGCATGTTTCATTCTACAAGTTCAATGATGCATCGATGAAATTAAAGGACAGGAATTAATTCCCTTTTCATTTCTTTCATGTCTATGTAATAGAAGAAGAGCTGCTGAGTGTACACTAGTCTTCGCCAAAGGATACTGTTTCCGTAATTGAAGCTAAAAGGATTATGTCATGCCCAGTCAAAATAGCCTCTATAACACCTCGAACTAAACAACTAAATATTTAACCATAGTATTTCAAATATCACCAATAAAAATGTTCAACATCCAAATCATCAAAATATAAAATCAGTTTAAATAAAGCCCACATGACAGTGTTAAATCAAATTCTGAAAATATTTCAACAAAATAAAATAAAATACAGAAGTTTTAGGGTCATGGCAAATAAAAACAACATAACATATATTCCAGGAGCACAAGAGAGCCTTCAAGGCTCACTTCATAGGTGCCTTCTCATGCTTCCTACTAGAACAATCATCTGAAAATGTTAATACAAGAGATGAGATTTCACATCTCAGTTACTACTGAAAGTTTCTACCATATACAAGCAAACCATATATGATTTAAAATAAAGAATTGATTACATATATATATTGCATGTACTATAATTCTCATACAAAATAATTACAAATTTAATCATCATTATGCCAATCTATATTTTCATCACAATATGTAATATATAATTATGTAATATGCAAAATGCAACCTCCCCTGTATCACCGTTCATCCTTATTCCGTCCGTTGACTGGAGCTATAGGCTAACACATAGTCCAACAGAAAATCATCCATTTGACTAGATTATTCCAAGCTCGCCAGTTCTTAAGATACACCAAACAAAAGGTGTAGAGCTTAAGTCTAGATTATGGATCCCCTCTTTAAGAGAACAAAACTAAGGAGGTGTCACATATCCCACAGCTCCAATGCAATCCCAGCCAAAGGAAAATATGGAAGAAAGGGTCCTAACAAGTGCTATACACTATGCATTGAGTGATGATATACCACATGGTAAAAGATCTCATCATACAATTTCCTTCTTACCTAACCTATCACAAATGCAACTGTTATGATAATTATATTCAATCACTAATAAATATAATTATCGTTAAAAGATAAGGTACAATAAATCGTGCTTACATTCGTATCAAATATCATCATATATTCAAAAATGCTTAAAAGAAAACAATAATCTAACAATACATTAAGTATAGTTAAATTATTAACCATGTGAATAGAGCGCATTATAAAGAAATTTACTTGTAACATTACTTACTTGAGAATTTACAATACATATACACATACATAATTCAATATATTTTTTTAATAAAAAATAGTCATTCACAATCATACACAATTCATAAGTATATGGAAGAATATTTAGAATTACTTGTTACTCCTTAGCTTACATATAATCACACAAGAATCACTCAAAGCTCTTAATAAAAGTCTACAAAGTGTAAAACATAAATACCTATTAATATATTACTCAAAACCAATATTTTAAAAGCCGAACCGGATATTGAGCCGAAAAAGCTAATGGGTCATGGTCCAAACGGTCTGTTCGATTAGACCGTTTGGTCAAACCGTTACATAATAATAAAATAAAAAATATTACACACACACACACACACACACACACACATATATATATATATATATATATATATATATATATATATATATATATATTTAAATTTATTAGATATATATTTAAAATTCATATTAATATTAATAGTATTAAATTAAAAAATAATACACACACTGACAATATGTATTATAAATATATATAAATAATATTTTTTTATTAATTTTTTTACATGAATAACATGATAATTTATTAAATGTGTTTTTATTATAAAGTATATACAAATATTTAAAAATTTTATCCTCCAATTACCGTCACTTCATCAGCATCATAAAATTGATTAATTTATTCAAAAGTGTGTTATCTCTTCTCCCAAGCCAATCACGTGCTCTCTGACAATATCTCTGAACAAAATTTAATTTCCTCCCCACATCCCATCATCATATTACTTTACGTTAAGTCAAAAAAATTGAATAACCCTGTTAACTATTCCGCGCGACCGCTTCACCTTCATCTTCTTTCTCTGCGTTTTAAGTTTTTAACTTTAACTTTCAAACCAAGATCTACACCAGATGACAAATGCATGAGCACGAGGAGCTGGAGCAAGACTCAACAACGAACTACACACAAGATACGATTGTGAATCCTCACTCATCTCTTTCATCTTTTCTTTTCTATACCTCTCCACCCATTTCTTACCCGCAAGTTTAGCCATCCAGTTATATTGCAACCGTTCCGGTTCCCGGCTTAAAAGCGGGTTCCGGATTAAAAGCGGTTTTTCTCCGGTCCAAAACGGCCTATTATGAAAAACGGCTCTCACCATAGAGGCGAGTGGTTGTCGTCGACGGTCCACGGTCCAGCCGGTCGGACCGTCCGGTCCGGTCCGGCTCTTAAAACCTTGCTCAAAACTATTCTCTACCTATTAATATATTACTCAAAACTATTCTCTAATTACTCTAACACTACACTAAAGCCTCAAGTTAACTCCTTGGAATTAATATGATATATACTCACACTTATTATCTACTATAGGTCAGTCTTTTATTTTAAGATTCTACTCTCTTTGGTTATTATAACAAGGCACCAACTAACAAGTTGTGTTGGTCCTTTTTATAAGACATTTGTAAGTTTTCAAGGAGCATTAAATTTATTTTTTCATGTATGCCCATAATTAATAAGGGTAGTGAGAGAGAGTAATAATTACTATGATTTGAGTTTAGTGTGGTCGGTAAAGGTAATATTGGAAATCACTTAAATTTTAAGACAACTGTAATACTTTTAACTGTTTTTATTGGTTTATGAAAATTATTAGTTAGTGCCTTATAATAAGAAGGATATGGAGTAATATTAGTTGCAAATAGTATTATATATATGGTGACAGATTTAGCAATGATAGCATAGTATGTGTGTATACGTATGCATGTGTTGTCGGAAAAATGGAAATGGTCTCTTGGGCAAAAGGAACAAGGGGATGCTTTTTATTTATAGATACCCGCAAAATAAGGACAAAAGTTGTGCATGGGGTTGAGAGTATTTTGACCCTCATCAAAGAGGTCATGAGTTAGACTTGGCAGAGAAAACAAACCCCAAAAAAATAATATAAAATAAAGGGAAGCAAGAACCAAAAAGAGTTCAACATCAACGTCTTGAAGAATGAATACGCGCGCACGCACACACCACACGAGGTGTTTAAGAAAGAAAGAAAAAAAAAAGAATATATATACATGTACACAAGAAGACCGAAAGGCAAGTGGGATTTGGCGGATTGGCTAATAATACTGTAACTTACGTCTTTAATTTGTTCCTGGGTTAATATGCGTGTTTTGACCAAGGGATCCAACAGCATTTCTGGAGCAACAATGTAGCACGTGTGAACTTGGGCTGAAGCTATTAAAGTTTGGGCTGAAGCTATTGAAGTTTGGGCTGAAGCAATTAAAAGGAAAAGGTCCAGTCATAAAGCTGGGTGGGCTGAAAGAAGAAAAAAAATGGAAGACCCGAATCATTAAGGAGGGGAGATTAAAAGAAGAAGAACGAGAGGGAATTCAGCGGGAGAGGTAGCGGCGAAAATGAGAGGGGAGGCCGCTGGTTTTAGATAAAAAGAAAGGAACAGAGAACGGCGGTATATCTGGAGCTGAGAGAGAGAGGGTTGCGAGTGGGGGGAGGACACAGAGAGAGAGCTGAGTGAGGAGCGGCGGATTGGAGGCAAGTTGTAGAGAAAGGAAAAGAAACAAAGAGAGCTAAAGAGCGTGACGACAGAGGAGACCTGGAGAGACCTTCAACCTTCATCCCTTCAACCAAGGTCGCCGACGCCATTCCATTTTCCATTAACACCGGCGACCTCCATCATCATCGAGTCATCTCACCATTCTCAAGTCTGAGCTTCAGCGTGGAGAGACAGTAAGAACACAGCACCACAAGAGAAGCTGAGTAGAGAGCTGGACGGTGGACTGAGAGTGGGGTGCTTGGCGGCAGTGTGGAGATTTCACGAGGTATCGTTCTCCACTGTCCATCATCATCATCGCAGCAACAAAGAAAGAAAACCAGAGCAGACTTTGGAAATGACAGGGAGAGAGAAGTTAGAGGAATCTTCTTCTTCATCTTCTTGCTAACGCTGATTGAACCAGAAAAGAGCGAGCTGGAGATCGAAGGCAGAGAGAAGAGGTGCTGTTCATTGTTTCGGTTTTCTTCTCTAGCGACATGAATTGGAGCTGCTACTGTTCACACTGTTGCTTCTAACTGAATCAGCGCTGAGTCTCTGTTTCTTTTTGCTATGTTTTATCCTGTTTTTAATTGATTCCCATTATGATTTTGGATTCTGAACCTACTGTGGCTGTAATGGGATTTGTCTTGAATATGTGTGGCTAATAATCTTCTCTTAAACCTATAGTAGCTATGAACTAATTTAGGGATTTGAACATATATGAATTAATTAATTGTGCGTATTTTTATTTTAATTTACTTAATCTTGTATTATTTTGTCTATTTAGTGCTTGATCATCACTAAGTATGATTTGAGAAATTTAGATTAGCCTTGAAAGAGGGATCTTAATTGGACCATAGAATTAAGTAATGTAGGATTAAAATTTATTCTAATTTTCCAATAATATATGAATATATCTATTGGACCCATATAATCATATTAGAGTGAAATTAGACATTTATTGCTTCTTAAGTAGAGTAGTTAGGAATAACAATTTTAACTTGAGAGAGGGGTATTAGTAATTGGAAGTTACTTATATCCATTTAAACTCTAGATTAACAAATTAACATTAAGTGCATTTAATTTAGGTAAATACATGCTCTAACCTTGAAGAAGAGATTAGTCATTATATGTTGTTTTCCTCCATTGAAATTCCTAAAACCATTTAATTTAGTACTTTTGCTTTTGTTTAAATTGATTTTCAAATTAATTTCTTTCTTGATTTGCTCAACTGAAATGAACATGGAAAATTTAATGCCTAATCACTAGTTTACTTGAATCTCTTTGGGATGACATTGATTTGCTACTATACTATTTTCACGGCTCATAAACTTGCGGTGATTATTTAAAATTCAGTAGCATCACACACACACTGTAACAACTTTGGTTTATTGTGACATGTTGCTTAGCCAATAACAAACCTTTAAATTTACATAAGATATTGATATAAAATATCAATATGACATCCATTTTTTGGAGATCAATAGGCTTTGTAAGGAAGTATATGAGTAAAACTTTTCAATATTAATTTACACTTGTATTTTAACAATCTCTCCCTCAAGTGTGAATCATATAAAATATACTTTCTTTATTTCTATATTTCAAAGACAAACCAGTATATACACTACTAAAAGATATAGATTTTAATACCCTAAAGGACGTTCAATTATTCAGAAAGAAAAGTAAAAAATAAAGGGATTAACATTTGGGACGCCAAAAATGGTACTTTAGGTGTCCCAATTCAAATATGGGATACCTAAAGCTGCCCAATATGTCAAAATTTTTGCCCTGAATTACAAAAATGCCCGCTAAAGCTCAACTAGAAGCCATTGAAAGAAAGGAGGAGAAAGAACTGGAGCTTTATCCCCATCCACAGGTTAGTTTGAGAGTGAACTTTACTTTCTTAAACAATTATGAGATTAGACATTTAGAGATCAACACTGAGTTAGTAAAGAACTTGGAATCACTAAAGTGCTGCTTTCTTCTTTTTCAGAGGATTTGAATTGTATTCTCCTTTTAAGAGCTATTGAACTCAAGAGACTTCCATATCGAGTATCTGAAAAGCCTGCTGTTTTGAAGGTATTGCTTGTTCTGTCCTTTTATTTCTTCTCTTCCTGCATTGAATGTTACGTTTTTTTTTGTGAATTTCATTAATCAGAACCTCTTCCCCTTGTTTACATGGTTTTTTTTTTCTGTTCATATAGTTCATTTTACTAATTTTCTTGGCTTATTTTTCTTTACTGACTGAATCGTGAGAATTGAGAGTTTAACTATCTGTGAATTTGCAGAAGTGATATTTTCAATAAAAAAAATAATTTGTATTTTAGTCAACAATATAATATAGTTTTCTAGGCTTTGCAGTTGATATGTGAGTAACTTAGTATGTGAAGTTCTACTTGGTTTCAAGGAACTTGAGCGCCTTTAACATGAGTTTGAGGGGAATCTTTACTGAATCTTTTTATCATTATCATTATTTTTCTAATTAAGGTTTTTAACTTGGATGGAACTTTAGGAGTTGCAGATCTTAAATTAAATTGCTAATTAATTCATTCACTTAATTGATTTTATCTTAACTTATTTTCCAATTTGCAGATTTTTGGTGATGAAGGTGCCTACTTACAAGAAGATATTACTTTGATCCAAGACCTTTTGACTGAACATCTTCTTTAACAAATAGATCAATAAAGTTTATTTTTATTAGTTAGTAGTTGTTTAGACAAATTTTTGATACTTTGTGGTGATTATTGTACATAGTATTAGTAGGAGTTAACACTTTAATTAGCTAGTGCTTGAAGTTCCCTTACTATCTATAAGAACATTTTTGGTTTATGAAGAATTATTCGATGATGTTTTTGTAGGGTTTAATTGTTGGGTAGTGTAAAATATGAACAATTGTTTTTAAAAAAAATATTTCAATATCCCTTATTGAAAAATGGAAGTTGTAAATGGGTCACTTACGGAATCCCTTTTTTAAAAGAGGAACGCCATAAGTGGGTCACTTACAAATTTCCTTTTTTAATGAACATTGTTTTCAGATTTTACTACGTCGCTTACATAGGCGTCCCTCTATAAAAGGAATTAGAAATGGTCTAAAAACGGACATTAAAAGTGTTTTTTATAATAGTGATAGCAAGCCAATAATCTATCATTTACTTTAAAGCTCAAGTACTTCACACCTCACGTAAAATCATGGATTTCAATTTATTGGTCTATCATTTAGACAATTTAACAAAGTGAAACTTTGATATAAATCTATGGGTCATAACTTTTTATGATCAATTCTTCTTCTGCCCATAGAATCAAGGAATATCTATATTAGTTCTCAATGAACTATATTAATTTTGTTACATGTATGTTCTTCAAAAATTAACATATATTATCGCTTTTTTATATAACTTCATTACTCATTAATAATAATATGCTTAAATTTGCCTCTTTTTATGCATATTCAAAGTATGAAATGTTTAGACTTTTGCACTACATATATAAATATGAGGAGATCCATAATAATCAAAATACATAAAGATCTTTTTGCAATGATTTGTGATGTTTAGGGGCTAAGATTAATTTGAGAGAAAGGTAAAGAAAAATGTATTATAATATATAAAATGATGAATAATTATGATATACATAGTCTTCTTTCAAATATTCCTTACTATTTGATCATCCATAAATTTGACTTGCACTATATACACGCACATTACAAAAATGATTTTGTCTAACAAATCATAAACTATTCATAATGAATTTTCTCATAAAATTAAATAAATTCTCATTCTCTTAATTCAAATATGATATATGATTTTCTTAAAAAAATGTCACATAAAAATAATTTGATTTCAATATATATCATATTATATATTATATAATGATTAATGTATATGAGAATAATAAGGAGTAGAAAAAAATGACAATACAATGAATTGAGAGAGAAGACAATAACTTATCAATACCAAAATAAAATACAAATTATAGAGTATTTGTATTCCTTTCAATAATGAAACGTTTGGGAGCTAAGAAAACTGAACATATATGTGAGGCAACATATTAGTGCTCAATAGGAGAAAAGAGATGGAAGTTAGAGTTAAAATGAAAAGTAGGACTAATAATGAAAGAAAGTACCTTGATGTTGAGGTATAATGGATTTATTATTTCCATTTATTTTTCTATACGTATATTGGATTGAAATTTAAAGCCAAAAACAAAAATACGTGTTGAGACGAAATACCATCCGTGAAGAGGCATCTGCTTCAGAGCTACGCAAAATTATGCGTGGGTAAGTAGTATAATATCATTAGTATGTACCACATATACCAGGCAACAACGTGCCGACAATTGGCAATTGGCATTAAAATCATTAATAAAATCATACTAGGGCACGAAACAGATTATAAAATAGGAGTATACATCGAGCAACGAGGTTGTGTTTCATACTTTGTTGGGTTGTCATTAGCTGGTTTGTATATAAATACGACGTCGTCCAACATGTATTGGAGAGAGCTATTTCATCAGTTGCTATTTGCACGAGATTTTCAATCAATAGTGATAGTGATTTTGTTGTTTGAAATTTCAAACGCTGGATAAGGATTTTTGACAACACAGACCAAATAATGATTCATAACCAAGGAATTGAAGACAGAGCAACTTTACGAAAAGCTCATGAAGACACCGCAAATTAATTAAAGAGGGAAATGAAATCTCAAGGAGGCCATAATAATATGAAGAAGGGTCTGCAATCAACAATGAACTTTTACATAGGCAGATGAACAGTGATTTTCAAACTGGAGACGACTAATAATTACAAGAATGCACTAAACAACCAAACTAAGTACTACCACCATATTTGACTGGACAAGAGCATTAGAAATCGCAAGAACAAAGATGAAGGGCAGTGAATAGCCCATGCATGTTCTTGTGTCTCGTGGATCCAGCATAAGGAGGGACAATAAAAGTTTCGGGCAAGTAAACAGACCATGAAAAAGGACGGACATTTATTTCCACCAGAGGGTGGTGAGGAATTTAATGGCACAATTAATTATTCGGATCCTCATTTATTATCATGATTTACGAGTTTAATATACAAAATGCAAAACTCACGAGTTCTAACACATTCTTATCACCACAAACTCGTGGTAAGAAAGTGTTTATTTAAACTCTTGATAAAAATGCATGTCCTCAAATCTTAAACTTATAAGATTTACACATATTTTAAATAATAAAAATATAAATAATGACAATTATTTGATTTACACATATTTTAAATAAAAATTAAAAGTAAATCCATTAACATTAATAATTTATCATGCTCGATAAAGAAATTTTTATGAATTTTGCATATACAGACATTAAATATGATCAAGTTGAAAACGCTAGCATGAATTTAAAATTGAATTGGCATGATTTTATAAGGAATAAAGTATAAATGTAAAGACAGTAAACTTGCATATGAACTCACAGGGTTAATGAGTTTACAGTATGAGTTTAATAACAAGTTGACACAACTTTGTGAACTATATAAATGAAAAAAATTTAACATCAAGTTAACACGACTTAGACTTTGCAAGTTTAAAAAAAGCAAAATAATTAATAAACTCATAGAGTTAATTTGTGAATTTGACAACAATAAAGAAATGACAATTAAGTGATTAAGAATATTTTAAGCTTAACAAAAATTGATAAGTTTACCCTGATAAAAATTTTCTCTTGATTTACCTTTACAAATCATTTTCACCTCGTTCTCTCATCTTTTTTTTTCAAAAATAATTAAATAGGAATGAAATATAAAAATAGTAGTGAATAACCCTCATAGTGAATTTATAGTTTGGATAAAAAAATTCTTCTACAAAACGCTTATAATATGAATCAAATAAGTCGTTGAGTGTAATGTTAATTATATTTTTTGATATTGTTCTTATTTAAAATTTGGTATACCTTTCTATTTCCTATAACGTTATTTATTATTTCAACTATCAATATATTTATTTTTTATTTTTCAACAAACTCAAGGGCTTGAATCACACTTCCTCAATCTTAATGGGGTGGTCTTTCCCCACCCCAGCCCCTCCCCCCGGGGCGCAAAAATGGGGTGATTGAAACAAAAGGGATTACTAACAAGTTGTTGGTTTTACGGTCGCATGCAGTATCACCTTCTAAGAAAAAATAAATGTAAGTTCGAATCCAAAGTGTACTTGTACCTATATGTTAGTTGAGTCTATCGTCAAAATGAAACCCTAGTGCTACTTATAAGAATAATGATAACTACTGGTAGTAGGAATAATAATTAAAAAGAAGCTATTCCTAACTAGAGACTTAAAATAATAAAAAAGTAAGATAAAATAATCTTAAAATAATAAAAATATGATGATTATTCAAATATCACTTCATTGTCCCTTATCCCACATTCCGACCGATACTTTACTAAAAAGACTTTTATAATATGATATTCGATATTTATCACATCTTATAAGATTTTTCAGTCCTAAACATTAATAATTTTGTAAGGAGTCTTAGCATTAATAATTTTTTCCCTCCTGTGCCTCTAGCTTACTTGCTCTACAATTAAAAGAAGTTAATGTATTTATTACAAAACACATAGACATATCTAAAAGCTATTGTTTAAAGTCATAAGTTATTTTACCCTCATAAAAAGAAGAACATAAATTCAAACATCAGGAACATGCATTTATTATGAGTGACAAGAGATATGTGTCAGTTGGAAAGTTATATCCTTATAAATTAAGGAATTTATATGAAGTGTTTTATAGGGAGTTATAAAAATTAAAGGTCACCAAGATTATGCCTATTAGGTTCCTAAGAAACACATATGAAATGTTATAAAATTAAGCATAAAGGAGACTGTTGTTCTAGGGTTAAAGATGTCGTGCATTCAAGATTAATTAAAGTCTACATACGTACTGTATGTGTGTGTGTAAGTTCTATTAAAGAATTATGGAGCATCCCACACAAAAAAGAAAAAAAATAATAATAGCCTTTAACCAACTGAGATCCCCGTCAGAAAGGGGGAAAAAAACAAAACCAAAAAATTTACTTTTCATTTGTAGCTCAAACCATCCCAACCAACAAATGATAATTAATGAACTCTCTTGTATGTGACTGCTAATATTTCATGTTTTCTAAATATAATTTACTAGTACTTCAGCTAGCAGATATATATGTGCTGGGACTAGCCTTCGTCAAGGATTTCCAACTATACAGGTAACACATGATCTCATCAGACTTATATAAGCCCAGGTCTCCATCAATAATCATCTCACCTCATTCATGTTTTTGATTGGAGCTTCTCTTCTGCCCCAATCAATCCACATCATGCTCACAAAGAGGCCACTTTCACATCCTTAGCCCTTAATTAATTACTCTTCTCCTTGCTTTTCCCATCATTTGCTTTCACCTATTGCCTAATCTCGTCTTGGCCAAAAGCATTGGAGTCAAACACCCCGTCTCCTCCAGCGATAGATAATCATGTTTTAGTAAGAGACCACCACATGTTTCATACCTACTATATTTTTTATAACTCTTTTTATTTGATAGAGCACACGATAACCAAATTCTTATACAATATAGTAGTACCAGAATAGAGGACGCATGCTACTATTTTAATTGGAAATAAATCTTGGTAGTTATTGGATAATTATGGGATGCAATCAGAGGCAAATCCCAATGACTGTTGTTACCTAAGTGTAATAGACAACTTTCATAAAATCACGAAAACGACCTCCTTCAGTCCCGAACAAACAAATATAAATTATAATAAAAGGTACCCATGTGGCACAAAAGTCACAAGTACTCGTATTATTCCATTATTCTTGTTTTTTTGTTTAAAGAAAAACAGAAATCTATGGTCCACCAAAAGTAGCGGCACATTCATTATTGGAGCTGCCCACAGGGATTTAATTAATCATAAAATATTTTGCGAACATCACACTTATATCTCAAAGATCAGAAAAATAACAACAAAGTCCCATTGTAGATTCTCCTATAAAAAAAAGTCCTTAAGGACCTCAATGATATATGTGAAATTACCTTCTTAATTTTAGTAATTGATATTTGGATATTATATGATATTAAATTATATAATTATGTTAAAATGTTTGTCAATCGTTACTATATGACTTGTCAATATATACTCACAATGGAAGCTATTTTAATTAATATAGATGTGCTTGTTAATGACTAATCTTTGACTTGTCATTATAGAAATCTAAACTTGTCAAAATAAACTTGTAAATATAGTTATGTCCGCTTATCAATGAGAGCTGTTTTAAATTGTATTGCAAAAATGACAATAGGTAATTAATATAGATGTGCGTGCTTGTCAACGGCCATTCTTTAACTTGTCATTATAGTCATATAAATTTGTCAAAATAAACACATACACTTTTCAATGTATAATTTATCAACATAGGCGCATGAACTTGTCAAAATAGGCACATATACTTGTCAATGTATAGCTTATCATTATAGGCATATGAACTTATCAAAATAGGCACATACACTTACCAATGTATAACTTGTTAAAATAGGCACATACATTCATCAATATATAACTTGTCATTATAAGTATATAAACTTTTCAAAATAGTCATTTATACTTGCTAATATATAATTTATCAAAATACACACATTGACCTGTTGTCAAAATCCTCTTCTCCAATCATGGTTCACACAAGGACGAATAGGTCAATGTGTGTAGGTTAAGAATCATTGATAGTGTAGGTTTCCTAAGGCTAATTTATCAATTGACTGCAAAATTCAAGTGTATTATCCCATCATCAGATATATCACATTAATAATCAATAGCCTTAATCTTGAATTGGGCTTGTTTCTGATTTATGGGCCACACTCATGATATTTTAATTAATTACTTAAATGATACCTAATAATAATTACAATATATTAATAAAATATCTTATAACACACACACCATATTACTATTACACTACAAAAGATTATAATTATAAGGGAAATTTATAATAAAATCCCATGCTAGACAAAACACGATAGAAAATTCTCTTGAAATCTTTAATTTAAAGGCAAGTGTCATAGGACATTTGAGTAATATAATCTAATTATAAAAACACTCAATTATCCTTTAGTGAAACTAAGAAAAGGACAACTTTTCCTTGCTTTCTCTCTTTCTCATCGCCTCCTCCCCCACTTTTGTACTGTTCCACCATATTCAATCATAATCCTTCCACCGCATTAAACAAGGCTCATTAAACACTTACAAAACACAGCCATTAGAGAGTAAAAAGAGAAGACAATGGGAAAAGAAAATTACAATTATTTCCCTAGTGTACATATTCAAAATTCACAGCCTTCTTAACTGGCACTTTCCTCTTATGTCTCTTATTCCATTTTTCCAATCTCTCAAAAACTCACCCTCCTCCACAACAGATGCTGTCTCCTTTAGATCCTCGAAATCAAATTAGTTTTCCTTCCTCATCCTTGTTACCTTGCAGCCAAGCACATACTCAAGTCCATAACGAATGTTCTGTTCAAATACATAGCCTCACCCAAGCCACTCAAGAAGCTCCACATGTGATGATTCATTCCCTTGCAGTAATCCCCTCCACGTGAATAATACAAGTATTTCCCCTTCCTAAGATTCATCTCAGATCCCAAACTGGGGATCGTGTCTTTGATCTCATCAACACATGAGAATCTGAACAATTCACGAAACCGAATTTCTCGCAGTCTGGTTGCAGCATTGGTTTCTTCTCGATCGCAGTCTGGTTGCGGCAGGATTCGAGTCTTTCATGGGTTTCTTTGGAAACCCAAAATTCGAGGCAAGTCAAGACTTAAGAGTGACAAAGAAAACGATAAATTGGAGAAAGGGAAGACCGAAGAAAATGGGAGAGAAGGCGTAAGAGAAGGGCTTACCGTACAGTACAGTACAGTACAGGTGGCTGTGGCTTGCACTAAGGCTATTTCGGTCTTTTCAAAATTTAATTATATTACCTAAATATTCTACTAGACTTATCCGTAAATTAGAGATATTAATAGATATTGATGTCGTATTTTGTCTAGGGACCTTAGTGGAAATTTCCCTTATTATAAGTTAGGATGTTATGATCTAATGATCTTTGGCGTAGGCAAGATGCACCTCTTGATATAACTCGTGATGAGTGGAATATGATTAAATTATTTGATGCTCCTTCAAAGAGAATTTGACTATTACAAGCGCTTCAAATAAATCTCTCCAAGCTGAGGTTCAAACTTCAAATTACAATAACGCGAATATGAGAAATACATTACTGAAGGAATTGAGGTGCAGAGATGAGTAAAATGGCAACAGTGAAAAAGGAACGGGAAAATTAAAGGATACATGCGCGTGACTGTGTGTGTGTGAGGAGTGATGAGAATTGGAATGAAATGAAAGCGAAGGCTGGGGATTATGATTAATGGTGGAGGGAGTGTCACTGGATGGAGCAAGAATCTTCAGGTTTTTGATCATAAACGACATTGTAACAAATGGCAGAGGGAGGCTTAGAGCAGCAAGAGGGACATGAGAACCAAGGAGGACACTGACCGTAGCAGATCACAGCAGCACAGTGACCATGGCAACTGTAGCTGCTGCATCTGGAACACGCCTTGCACCCACCCTCACACTTATGGCTCCCGCACTTGCCACAAGGCTCGCACTTACCCTCGCACTTGTGACTGTTACACTTGCAGCAAGGCTTGCACCCACCGTAGCACGTGGGGCTGCAGCACCTCACGCAGGGATGAGTTGGCGGCGCCACACACACTGTAACGACTTTGGGCTTCTCCTTGTCCTTGTCGTCATCCTTTTTGGGCTTCACTTCTTCCACCGTGAGCACCGTCACAATCCGGAACTTCTTCCTCAGATTCCTTCCCAAGCAAACTGTGTCTACGTCTTCCCCGGTCACCACCACTCGATCTTTGCCGTCCCCTTCTATTGCCACCGCACTCACACCTGCACCTCCCTATTTATATGTAACTCATATTCATCTTTAATTTGTATATTACTTATATTCATTCACACATAACGATACACACATATATATACCTTTTATCATGGAAGCTATTTTCAATGCCTTGTTCCTGCAACTCTCGCACTCCATCCCCACCTTTATTGTCACTTTTTGCTGCACCCATTCGCCCAGAATATTAAAGTGGCCTTCTTGATAAAATCTTACGTAAAAGAAAATTTCAAGAAATTGACTAGCAAGTAATATAATTATAAATAGACCTCACCTTCATGTTCGGAGTCGTCACTGAATTGGCAATATAGCTTGTTTTTTTTGTCTTGGCTCGCTTTCGGACGCGTATTAAGTCCTAGATATAGCGGAAGGAGTGCTTAGCTTCTTTCCTGATACATTGTCAGAGAGACAGATGATACATATATATTAGTTCAGCTGAGGATTAAACAAGTTACATCACTTACTACCCGTCCTGTCTGTTCAATTTAATTTCATCCAACAACCCATAGTACATATACATCACCAAATGTAAACAAAGTGTATGGCACAGTACACATACATACATACATACATACATACATACATACATGTATGTATGTATGTATGTGTATGTATATGTATATGTGTTTGTGTTATTTTCTCGTCCTAAATATAACATCTAATTAATTTTTTTAGAAATATTAAAAAAGTTATTTAATTATATTATATGTTGTGGATCATTAGTTTATATATTAATTTATAAATCAAATAAATTAATTTAGACAAAAAAATAAAAATACTTTAAAGTAATTAAATTTATTTCATTGATTTCTCTAAAAAAAATCAATTAGATCTTATATTTAGAACCGAAATTGGTGAGGACGCTACAAAAAAAATATATTGAATTTTTGATGAAATTTACCAAGGAATTTTTTTTCATGGCAAATTTATTCGCACGGAATTAGCTCGTGGTTAATTTTGCTATGGAATTAGCTATGGAATTTCCCGTGGCTAAATTTGCCACGGAATTAGCCACAAAAATTTCCGTGGTTAATTTTGTCATAGAATAATTCCATAGGAAACATTAAAAAATTATTATTTTTTAGATAAATGTAATTTTAAAAATTTTATTTTATATATATATATATATATATATATATATATATATATATATATATTAGTTACTAATTAATTTTAATTAAAAATAAAATTTAAATTCAGAAATTAGACAAAAATATAGTCATATGAAAATTTATTTAAAATGCAAAAATATTTAATTTAAAATTAATTTATATTAAAAACTATAACAACATATGAAATTATTTTATATTATTCTTAAATTTATATTATTTAGAGTTAAATTTAAAAATTTATAAATAATTGATTATATATATATAATTGTGCAATATTAACAATCTAAAGCATTTAAGCCCAACTAGTGAGGCGTCGCGTGCGTATGGGTGTGGTCATGGGTTCACCCCAACAAGGGGCTAAGAGGAGTTGCATTTTCAGTAAATATGGAGTGGTGGCAATATTGTAGATGTTGGCTTAACTATGCTTCCTTATGCTCATCTGCCTATGAAATTTTGGGATGATGCTTTTGTGGCTGCGGCCTTTGTCATTAATAGACTTCTATCATCAGCTATTAACTATGAAGTCCCTTATGCCAAACTGTTTCACAGTTCTCCTGAGTACAATTTTCTCAAGGTGTTAAACTGTTTCACAGTTCTCCTGACTACAATTTTCTCAAGGTGTTTGGTTATGCATGTTATCCACTATTGAGACCTTATAATACTCGTAAACTATCTTTCGGCTCTGTTGAATATACTTTTCTTGGTTACAGTCCTAATCACAAAGGCTATAAATGTCTTGATCCCTCTAGCAGGATATATATTTCCAGAGATGTCAAATTTCATGAACATTCCTTTCCCTTCTTGCGTCAATTTGGTTCATGTCCTACACAATTGACGCAGTATGGTTCTATTGCTTCCTCTCTCATTCCGCTGTGATTATGAATATTATCTTGTAGGCTAAAAAAAGAATATTATCAATTTATTTGCCCAAAAAAAATATATCTTAAAAGTACAAGTCAACATTTCATTTGAACGAAGAAGCAAAGAATGCTTTTTTTTTAAAAAAAAAAAGTGGTAAAATTGGATCATGATTTATGAATTGGGAACAAATGGGTGCGTAAGGCATACTAGGCACCAACTAAACCTTTAAGTACATGTACATGTTTGTATTGACGGTACAAACTATTTTTTTAAATATTATACAAGATAAATATGTGAAAAGAGTTTTTATCTCAAATTATATAAACATATATCTCAAATACTAAATCAAATACGGTCAAAGTGAGTCACTTAGGACAAAACTCAAACTTGGGCATTGGAAAAATGCAACATAAATGTAAAATAGTACCAGCGTGCAAGGTGATGTAAATGCTTCAACCACCAGAATACGATGCTAAAAATTTAGGGAAAATCACACTTAGGTTTTAAAGACCAGAAAAAATTAAAAAAAAAAATCCCATTATAGATTTTCCTATAAAAAAAAAGTCTCTAGAGACCTCAGCGATATAAAATTTGAATGTGAAATTGCCTTCTTATCCTTAATAATTGACATTTGGATATTATATGATATTAAGCTATATGACTAGATTCAAGTACTTATCAATTGTTATTCTATGATTAGTCAATATAAGAATATCCACTTGTCAATAAAAGTTGTTTTAGTTAATATAGATGGGCTTGTCAATAACCACTCTATGACTTATCAATATAATCACGTCCATTTGTCAACGAGAGCTGTTTTAAATTGTACTGGAAAATGACAATAGTTAACATAGATGAGCCTTATCAATGGCCCCTCTTTGACTTGTCATTATAGATACATAAACTTGTCAAAATAGGCACATACACTTGTCAGTGGATATTTGTCATTAAACACATAAATTTGCCAAAATATGCATATAAACTTGTCAAAATATGTACATACACTTACCAATATATAACTTGTCAAGATATGCACATAAACTTATCAAAATATGTATATAAACTTGTCAAAATAAACACATAATCTTACCAATGTATAACTTGCCATTATCTGCGCACAAACTTGTCAAAATAGAAGAATAAACTTACCAAAATAGGCACGTACATTTGCCAATGTATAACTTGTCAAAATACACACATTGAGATTATAGGCAAGTATACGTGCCTATTTTGATAAGTTTATGCGCCTATAATAACAAGTTATATATTAGTAAGTGTATGTGCCTATTTTGATAAGTTATACATTGGTAAGTATATGCGCTTAATTTGACAAGTTTATGCGCCTATTTTGACAAGTTTATGTGCCTATAATGACAAGTTATACATTAGTAAGTGTATGTGCCTATTTTGACAAATTTATATGCCTATTATGACAAGTCAAAGAGTGGCCATTGACAAGCCCATTTATGATAACTATTGTCATTTTTCCAATACAATTTAAACCAACTCCTGTTAACAAATGAATGTGACTATATTGATAAGTCATAGAGTGATCATTGATAAGTCCATCTATATTAACTAAAACAGTTCCCATTAACAAGTGGATGTGTCTATATTGACAAGTCATAGAGTGTGATTAATAAGTACCTGAACCTAGTCATATAACTTAATATCATATAATATCTAATTAAATATCAATCACCAAGGGCAAGAAGATAATTTCATATTCATAATTTATATCATTGAAGTCCCTAGGGACTTTTTTGATAGGGAAATTTACAATGTAACTTTTTTGTTATTTTATCTAGTCTTTGGGACCAAGTGTGATTTTCCCAAAATGTCTTATGATTAATTAAATCCCAGGTGGCAGCTCAAACAATGAATGTGCCGCAACTTTTGGTGAACCATAGATTTCTGTTTTTTTTTTTAAAAAACAAACGTAGAATAATGGAATAATACGAGGACTGTGACTTTCGCAGCGCATGAACCTCCCACTGTCGGCGGCAATATAAAATTCAACTTTTTTTTTTATCATAATTTATTTTTTTCCTTTTCGGAACCGAAGGAGGTCATTGGGATTTGCCTCTGATTGCATCCCATAATTACCCAATAATTACCAAGATTTATTTCTAATTAAAATAGTAGCATGCGTCCTCTATTCGGGGTACTACTATGTTGTATATCACTTTGTTTATCGTGTGCTCTATTAAATAAAGATTTATAAAAAAATAGTTTTTGTTTTTGTTTTTTTTTTTGGTTTTTTGCGGAGATCAAGTGAGAAAATATAGCAGGTATGCAACATGTGATGTCTCTTACTAAAGCATGATTATTGCTGGAGGAGACGGGGTGTTTGACTCCACTACTTTTGATCAAGACGAGATTAGGCAATAGGTGAAAAAGCAAGGAAAATAGAGTAATTAATTAACGACTAAGGATGTGAAAGTGGCTTCTTTGTGAGCATGATGTGCATTGATAGCGGCAGAAGAGAAGCTCCAATCAAAAATAAGAATGAGGTGAGATGATTATTGATGGACTTATATATGTCTGAGATCACGTGCCGCAGAATTCATAAATCCTTGACGAAGGCTAGTCCCAGCACATATGTCTGCTAGCTGAAGTACTAATAAATTATATTTACAGAATATGAAATATAAGCAGTCACATACAAGAGAGTTCCTTAATTATCATTTGTTGGTTGGGATAGTTTGAGCTACAAATGAAAAGTAAATTTTTTGGTTCTGTATTTTTCTTTTTGGCGGCCAGTTGGTTAAAGGCTATTATTAGAACCTTAAAATAAGTAAACAAATAAGCTAAGGATAATATATGACCTTGTAAGTCAAGAAAAGAAATAATACTACAAAATTTTATCCGTGAGTGGTCGTTAGCTATAGTGGTTGGAATGATCCGTCAAGGGGTCTCTTGGGAGTTGGGACAAATTAAAGACGTAAGTTACAGTATTATTAGCCAATCAAATAAAAGCCCAATCAAGTTATAGTCAAACCCCATTATTTTTTTAAGAAAATTATTAATATTATTAGCCTGCCAATGCTATCATTGTCTTTGCTTTGAAAACGAAGAATTGTCCACGCCAACTACTGTCATGATTTCTCCTATGGCCGTCTTTTTGTGTCTGTTTTATTTTCTCAAATAAATTACTAAAAGAATATGATTCAATTACTAAATTTAAAATTGTATACTTGTGTATTGTGAGATCTTAGTATATCAATAATTACATTGCAACTCACCACTCTTCTTAATCACCAATTATTAGTCACTTTGTCAGTAATGAAGTTACAAGTTTGTCAGTTTGTGTACGTCATGTAACTTAATTTCTTCAGCAAAAAAGTAAGAGATCAGCTAAGTGAGATTTTTATTGATTAAAATGAATAATAAAATTAGAAGAAGCGATAGATACGTATATAATATTACTATTATTGAAACAGGGGTGCGGCTTATTACTATATTTCAAGCCAAATCGATTATAATTAAGTGATTAATTAAATACGTCTTCTCTTTATTTCGACTACATTCATCAAAAACAATTTCGTAATCAGTTTGTGTAAGATTAGATTGTCCAAAGATAATGCATGAACGCATACTCTTGCAAGATATTTTGACTTCACAACATAAAACAAAAGCAAAAAATAACGTGAAGCTGAAATGTTTGGGCTTTGATGAGTTTAGATGTTCTAAAGATTTTATTTCTTTGATGTCACGCAAATATCAAACAAAAAAGGATTAATATAATTAATTGTAAACTTGTAAATCGGGTGCATCACACACGTTCTGAAATGTGTAATTGTGTATAGTGAAAATAGCCACCAAGCTCATATATATTAAGAGCCATATAGATTAGTGGTTGTGCCTGCATTAATATTATATTCATCTTTAACTCGTGGACTCATTCCTTTCCAGGACTAGATTATATTGTAATGATAGATCAATTTACACAGTTCTTTCTCTTTTAATTATAGGTTCATCTAGAAACCAATCTCAACTTGTTTAAAAAGAAAGAAAATAAAGAAACAGGAACGAATAATTAGGTAGGGAGAAATAAACAAAGTGACGTGGAGGTGGAGGATATATGCCGATAACAAGGACTTCATCATCAGCGTGAGCATAAGGATGTTGGCTCACATTTATTAATATTTAGATAAAGAGCACAGGATAAGCTTGATAAGTTTTGGTCTGTTAATTCTTTAATGGAACTTATACACACACACATTCAGTACGTATGTAGGCTTTAATTAATCTTGAAACATAAATCATATTGGATTTCTGTTGGAGGGGCTGCTTCTATGAGGAATACAAGAAGAGATGAAGAAAAAAGTAGTGCACAATATTTTTAAGTCATAGACAACACTTTTTTTTAGACTTAATTTTATAACCTTTCATTTGTATAGCTAGGGACCAAATATACATAACCTTGGTGACCTTTAATTTTTATAACTTCCTACACAACCCTTCACATAAATTCCTTAATTTATAAGGATATGACTTTCCAACAAACACATCTCTTCATTTCAAAATATTTTAATAATTTCTTGGTACCATTAAAACGTGGATCCATCTTTAATTTAAATATAACGCTATTGAGAATATATCAGTCGTCGTTACTTTGTTTATCTCGCTTTAAGATAACAAATAAAGGCTAGTTATCTTTGTTTTATGGGAAAATATTTTTATTGTGTTTATTTTGCCAAACATTTCTTTAAAAAAATATATATGTAGATATCACTAGACTTCTGATTATAAGATCGCGTTATTAAAACGTGACAAGTGTATAATAATTTTTATCATTTCTTTAATAACTTTATAACAAGGACCAGAGGGAGTCACTACTAAAAAAAACACTTTTAATGTTCCTTTATGGGGGATGCCTATGCCAACGATGTAGTAAATATGGACTTTAGGCGTCCCTTTTTAAAAGACGCCTAAAGTGGGGGCTTTATGCGTCCCACTTTAAGAAGGGATGCCTAAAGTTTTTTTTTAAAAAGAACTATTATTAGTATTGTTTCTGCCGATACAAAGCACAAAACAATAGAAGCGAACAACAGTTTCCTTACACAGTAAGGAAACATCCAGCAAGCAGTATATATTTAACTCCTACAACATCCAGTAGTAAGGAAACATTCATGCATAGTGTTGTCAGAAATGTTGTCTACTACACAACTACTAACTAAACGTAAACATATAATTTTATAAGTCTATGTGTTGAAGAAGCCGCCCATCCAACAAGTCTCTGATCAAGTTAATGTCTTGATGTAAGTAGGCAGCATTATTATCAAAAATCTGTAAACTAGAAAATACGATTAGATAAAATCAATGAAGTGAAAGAATTGTTTAGAAATTCAATTAAAATACACCCAAAATATTATTATTTGATTACCTGTTGAAAATCACTTGTAATGCCGATTTGAATGATATTATATATGTAAAGGATAACATAGTAGCCACATTCAGTATCCTCTGGCTGTTGAGGGCACTATAACTCAAAAGCAATTGGTTAAAATTAATAAAGTCATATCTAAAACAACCGTCAATAAAAGAACTTAAATTGAAACCACATACTTTGGGATAATACCACTTTGGCTTGCGAACAACTCTACCCTCACGTGACCCACCAAGTATTCTATATGTTTGGGTTGCTCTATCATTAAAATGTAAAACAATAAAAATTAGAACAATTTATTTAAGTCAAAAATCAATTAAATAAAAAAGAAATAACTTATGTGTTGAAGACGGATTTTGTTTCCTTGTCGCGTTTTTTACTCAAGGAATCAAACCAATAGATTTCATTGACGAGCGGACAAACAACACACAGGCTCCAATGGTAACTACAACAATACACAGATTAAAATGAAGTTTAGATTATAAGGCAATTATTTCTTAAACATCCCAAAAAATAAAAATAAAAATACATACCCTTGAACAATTGGCGCTAGATAACATCGCAATTTGGTCACTGCCATTGTGAAGCCCATATAATGCGTCCTGTGTTGCACATCATTTTTATCCCCTGTTATATTTTCCAGACACAAGAATCCGTATAAAGTATGTCTTTCCATATCGATGCATAAGCGGTTGAAAGACCTAAAATAAAAATAAAATGACCAATGAATTATTGAACTTATGAAACCAAAAAGCCATTACATCAATTGAAGGAAAGAAAAACTAACCAGATGTCAAGTTTGACCCATCCTGCATCTATCTCCTCCAAATGCAGAAACTCCCTAAGATCTTTATTGTCGATCGTGTACGGATACGTCAATTCTAAGCCCACAATCCCTGGAGGCATATTCAAGTCGATTTGGCGAATACCTTTGTAAATCTGTTGCAACAGTTCTAAGAAGGGTCATTTCATCACATCTTGCACATCCTATTACCATAACATACAAAACCAATTATTATTATAATGATGCCAACAGATGTCAAGTAATACGAATATAGCTCGTACCATTGGTGGGGTTGCCAATGTGCCAATAAGATATTGAGGCCAAATGATGAAAGCTCCAATCGCCTGACCCAACGTGGCAACCTCTACGTCAGGGATAGGGATGACAATACCTACTTCCCCTTCTCGAACACAGCTACGTAAATACTATGGAATTTGATTATGATGGTGGGTGGTAGCTTGTGTGTGAACGAGAGCATCGACAACAACACATAGCACTGGGGCATCCAAATAGAGGATGCACGGTTAGCCCGACTCCGGAGTGGTAGAAGGCTAGGCTAGTGGTTCGGTAGTGTGAGAAGGCTGGCCTAGGGGTTCTGGGGTCTGAGAAGGCTGGCAAAGGGGTTCCGGAGTGTGGGAAGGCTGGCCAAGGGGTTCCAGAGTGTGGTAAGGCTCGCCAACAAGTTTCGGAGTGTGGGAAGGCTCGATAACGAGTTCCGGAGTGTGGGAAGGCTCGCCAACGAGTTCCGGAGTGTGGGAAGGCTGTCCAAGGGATTCCTCTGGCAGGTTTAACTTCTTTTAGTGTTGGGGAAGGCCGGGGATTCTTAGGTTCTAACCCCATCACTCTCCATTTTTGATTCAAATATTGATTTCATTTCACCACGTAGCTCTGCCAATAGCTCTTCTCGGAGCTAATTGTGAAGCTTAGCCACAAGCTCTTTACTGGGTTCAGCTTGTGATGCATTTTTATGAGGCTCTGCCAAAAAACTTCACGATACATACTCCCTTTCCCTCCCCTCTAACACGACCAGGGTATTCAGCCTTCCCAATCATCATTGCCAATATGTCCATCCGTCCACTAGGAGTGAACGAACCTTGGTTAGTTTGCTCTTTGAGTTCGTCCTGTAGCATACAATTCATTGTGAACAAAAATTAAACACTACTAATGTGAAAGAATTTCAAAATTAATTACTTATACTTTTACTACTTACAATCCTCGAGGCAACCTCAGCAATAGCCGGATTTATATATTTCTCACCCTTAATCCTCCCTTCTTTCCATTTTTTGTGACGCGAAAAAGGAGCTGGTGCTTGTATAACAACCAAAGGATCCGATTTGGCAGCTTCCTTCATTTTCTCCAGCTCTGCTGACATCATCCTCCGCTCAAGCTTCCTATAACCACCAAGAGACATGCAATGCTATTACTGATTTGCTGCTTGCCTCTCTGTGTTTTATGTACTTACTTCCTGTAAAAGAAAAATAATGAAAAATAAGTCAATGTGGATCAACTATATTGAAATAAAAGTTTCATACTGAAGATAGAAAATTTACCAAAAATTCAGGAGCTTGTCGTGATGCGACAATTAACCTCCAGTCCTCTGGAGATAGATATGAATATTCCTTACATGGATCCAGATGTCTCTTCTCCCCTCGAATATACCTCTGGGTGAGCTTATTTTTAAAATATTTCCATCTCAAATGAACCTCCCCATCCAGTGCTTGTACATCTCTCTAGTGTAAGGAACATCGTACGTTTGCTGCAGAAACCAAGAAAATTAAATTTGAAGTAATATGAATAAAGATCTAAATGTAGATGTTTTGAAACTTATGTACCAAAATTTATTTCCAAATCATGTCTTTCGTTTTTGGGGGAACCCGCTGTTAACATCATGAAATTCCTGTCAAAGTGGCACATTTACCTTTAGTTTTGCATACATTTTGGGTAAATTCATAGATAATAGATGATAAATGTGCAAAAGTAATGTGCCCAGGGGTATTGATGATAAAAAGGTTAATATTGGAGCCACAAAGGAGTCATTGGAGGCATCAAAGGATGATCAAGAAGTGAGAATGGAGCTAAGGAAATCAAAGCACCATGGAAGAACAAGAAAAGGATGAAGAAGGCCAAAAAGCTTCATGTGGAAGCTTGGCCGCGGCCAACATTCTTTGGCCGGGGCCAAACATCTTCCAGAAAGATTTTGGCTACGGCCAATAAATCTTTGGTTGAGGCCAACGCCCGAAAACAACAACTACGCGTTTTGATTCATAACGGATTTTTAGGGCATATAAATATCAAAACCTTGAAGCAGAGACGCATTCTGGACTTTGGAGGCACCGTGGAGGAAATGCTCTGCTAGGGTTTGGAGCTTGGAGGTGGAGATTGGGCTAGATGTTGAAGATTTGAAGAGATTTGAGCTTCTCCTCTTGGTTTTTCCTCTCCTTCTGCTGTCTTTCCTTTTGTTCTGCTGTGTAACTGATTTATGCCCTTTTTCTTCTGGGTTTTATGAACATGTATAGCTAGAGTTTTATTGTTTGGATTGTTTAGAACCCTTATATGGATTAAGTACTCATTTCCCCTTTATATTTATGATGAATGGTTGGTTTATGTTGATTTCACTCTATTCTTAATGCTCCTTGTTGATTGATCACCAATTAGGTTGTTAGGTTCACTTGGTTGATGCTTGAGAATAGAGTGAAATCAACAACCTCATTGGTGATCAATTAACAAGGAGCATTAAGAATAGAGTGAAATCAACATAAACCAACCATTCATCATAAATATAAAGGGAAAATGACTACTTAATCCATACAAGGGTTCTAAACAATCAAAACAATAAAACTCTAGCTATACCTGTTCATAAAACGCAGAAGAAACAGGGCATAAATCAAGAGGAGAAGCTAAACACACCCACACCCCCAAACTTAAAATTGACAGTGTCCTCACTGTCACAAGGGAAACTAAGGATCTTTTCTCATGCAAGAATACATTTAACAATATCAATAACAATGCATAAGAGAGGTGAGTGAAAAGAGTTGTGAAACAGAATGAGAAAAAATGATGGGGAAAATATTTTTTTTTGGTTTGGCAGCGGCCCAAATATTTCTGACCTCCATTTGGCCGCGGCCAAGATCTCTCTGACCATAATTTAGCCACGGTTAAATATTTTTGGCCGTGGCCAAGACCTTCAGACCCCTTATTTTCAGCAATTTAAGACCTCAACACTCAATTTCACCCATTAAAGCATAAATTAACATGATCAAAGGTTAAAGTAATGCAAAAGTGAATATTCAAAGCAATCCAAAACAATAAGCATACTTTGATCAGAGGTTAAAGAAGTGGTTATATAATGACAAGCATTGACAACAATACAGGGCATGTCTATATGATATCGAAATCAGTAAAAACATGGTAAACACGAGACTTCCCTGAAAATGCTCATCAAGCACCCAATTGCTCCATCCTCCCTTCACTCCATGTACTTGTTGCACCTGACTTCTCTTGGATTTTATTCTTTTCATAGGTTGCCTCCCAAGAAGCGCTAAATTTATAGTGTTCAGTCAGACTATGCTATAAAACAGCTAATCATAAGTGTCAAAAGTCATGATCACCACATCTTAATTCCTCTTCTGGCAGTGAGGTTTGAAGATGTATGGGTGTTCATGAATCACCTGTACTTCATCAATCATCATTAATTTCAAAGTACAAGTGTTTAAAAAATTAAAAGAAAGAAAAACATACTTATTCACAAAAACACAATTAGAAACTGCTAAAAAATTTGAACACCCAACAAAATCTACATGGCTCTGATCAGTAAGAGCCAAAACAAAATCAACCTGACTCTCATAAGTAAGAGTCTCAACAGCAGGAGAATTAAGATCATAGATTGTAGAAGGGATTTCTTCATTGATTTCTAGTTCAGAAAAAGAAATTTGAGGTTCCAAAATTGAAACCACAACTGAACAATTTGTATTCTCCTCCTCCACATCAGTTTCCAAAATAGAATTATCCTTAGAAATGTTGCAAACTGTTGGCAACACTTCTTCACTCTCCATAGTTACTTGTTCACTTGAGTTTTCATGAAAATTTTCATTTTGTTGTAAAGATTCAAGTGTAGAAGCTATTCCACTCACATACGCTGTTAGATTTTCAAGAGAAACTGCATGTTCGTGAAATGTCTTCTTTGTCCAATCCCTCATTTCAGTTACATTTTCAAGAATAAGTTGAAGCTTATCCTCTATTGAGGGCTTCTTCTCAGGAATGGGGATGGTTTCATCTATATATGGAGTGAGTGATGTATGAGGAGGGTATGTATGTGAAGAAAAAGAATTAGAATCCCAATACAATGAATGATTCTGATTCTCATGAAGGCTAAAATTTTCATCATATATATTAGATTGAGCTTCCATGTAATCCCAGGTTGAAAATGGGGGCATTGCTCACTATAATGATTATTTCCACAATGATTACAACAAATGTACTCATATTGAGTATTAGAAATGTAAGGGTCATAATAAGAATTTGGATAATCATTATCTTGAGTAAATCCACCACTTGATTCATTGAACACCAAGGATTATCCATACACAAAGAATAAAATCAAAATAACTAACAACACAAAAACAAAACAATGACAGAAAAAATAGAGAAAAATAAGCAAAATCAAAACAATGACAGCAAAAACAGTGTAAAACCAGCAAAAATAGAAAAATGCAGCATCAAGTATATACAAACTCAAGCTTAAGCTAGTAGTGCTCTAATCAAGATCAACCAAAGACAGTTCTGGCACACAAATCCCCGTCAACGACGCCAAAAACTTGTCCATAAATCCGCAAGTACATGGGTCGCGTCAAGTAATAAAGTGATGAGTAAGATATCGTTCCCACGATGATTTGGTTTCAAAACCTGTTTAAGTAGAGATTATTGCACTTTCACCTAATTCGAGTTAGACAATTATCACGATGGAGGAAAGACAGAATTATAAACTAAAAGTAAAATATAAACAAGTGATTCATGGACTAGAAAGGATAATGCAGTGGAAGTTAGGATTGTTTATCCCCCTTGCATTTCATAGGTACTCATTCAAATCCCCATGATATGAGCTCTCAAGGATAGATTATGCTAACCAAGGTAACTAATTTACCCATAAGTGCTCTCTCAAGTCTCCAAACATGTGTTTAGTTTAATTAGTTCATTAATCTCTTAATTGAAGAATTAAACCCAGCCTACATTGCAGAACCTATGTGGCTATGTGGGGTCAATGAGTATATCTCTACCTCATCAACAAAACCATCCATCCAACGCCCAGATTTCAAGTTCCCAAACGATTAAACTCAAGTTCTACACTCAATCTAGCCCTCTCAAGCATCAACCAAGTGAACCTAACAACCTAATTGGTGATCAATCAACAAGGAGCATTAAGAATAGAGTGAAATCAACATAAACCAACCATTCATCATAAATATAAAGGGGAAATGAGTACTTAATCCATATAAGGGTTCTAAACAATCCAAACAATAAAACTCTAGCTATACATGTTCATAAAACCCAGAAGAAAAAGGGCATAAATCAGTTACACAGCAGAACAAAAGGAAAGACAGCAGAAGGAGAGGAAAAACCAAGAGGAGAAGCTCAAATCTCTTCAAATCTTCAACATCTAGCCCAATCTCCACCTCCAAGCTCTAAACCCTAGTAGAGCATTGCCTCCACGGTGCCTCCCAAGTCCAGAATGCGTCTCTGCTTCAAGATTTTGGTATTTATATGCCCTAAAAATCCGTTCTGAATCAAAACACGTAGCTGCAGTTTTCAGGAGTTGGCCGCGACCAAAGATTTGTTGGCTGCAGCCAAAATCTTTTTGGAAGATGTTTGGCCATGGCCAAAAAGTTTCTGGCACAACTTTGGCCGTAGCCAAACTTCCTTGATGATGTTGGCCGCGACCAAGCTTCCACATGAAGCTTTTTGGCCTTCTTCATCATTTTCTTGTTCTTCCATGGTGCTTTGATTTCCTTAGCTCCATTCCCACTTCTTGATCATCCTTTGATGCCTCCAATGACTCATTTGTGGCTCTAATATTAACCTTTTTTATCATCAATACCCCTAGGCACATTACTTTTGCACATTTATCATCTATTATCTATGAATTTACCCAAAATGTATGCAAAACTAAAGGTAAATATGGCACTTTGACAGG
This sequence comes from Albizia julibrissin, assembly GCA_037074505.1. NCBI lineage: Eukaryota > Viridiplantae > Streptophyta > Magnoliopsida > Fabales > Fabaceae > Albizia > Albizia julibrissin. Next base: position 24,516,470 of record CM073489.1, read on the forward strand.
AATTTCATGATGTTAACACCCGCCTCTAACTATCATAGATGATTCAAACTTTGCTTCAACTTAAAAAACCAAGATAGCTAATGAAGTGGTCTTCCTCATGACCCTCTGGATTTATGTTGGCATTAAAGTCCACGTGAACCCTCTCCTGTTGATGTTGGTGGCGCTTCTCCAACACATTCATCTTCGTGACACCCCTTGTTCTTCTTAGAGTGGGTGGAACTACTTGCCTTTCATCATACTACTCGCTATCACTCCCTGAGTGACTAAACTTGACATATTCCTGTATACAAAAAAAGTCATTGTCGGAGAGGTAAATAAATTGCAAGCATATGTATAAACTGCATTAAGGGAAAAAAGCACATAGCACAGAATACAGTTTTATATAGTTAAATGTCTTACTCTATATTATTTCCCATATTCCTTCACAATGATCATTTTTTGCAGAATATTCTTCATCATCTATCAACTCTGCTTCACTTCCTATAGGTGGATTTGTTGTGAAAGGTGGTGTGTCGTCAAGGTTGAAGGTTGGATCACCATACTTCTGTTTCTTACTTTGAAGTATAATGGACATTTTTTATTTGCAGGATCTGTGACATAAAACACTTGCTTCGCCTGGTTTGCTAGAATGAAGGGCTCATCTCTATAACCAACTCTTCGAAGATCGACTGAGACAAATCCAAATTGTAGATCTATTACCATAACAGTATTGCTAACCTACTTACATTTGGACAAAGCAACTTTAAACTTGTTTCTTTTACCGAATGTGACATTGATACGTTGTATCCGACTATAAACTTCCTCCCCGGTTAATTCCTTTGAAGAAATTCCATGCTCTGGTAAGCCATCAAAACACTTTCTCAACCTACAATATGGGTGTAACCGATGAAGAAACCTCTTGTGGCCAAGGTACACTATTTTTTTCCAATGCTTAAGTTGCCGAAAGTGTATGTATGCTTCACAAATTGGACATGTTTTATGCCCCTTCACACTGTACCCTGACAAGTTTCCATATGCAGGGAAGTCGTTTATTATGGTGAAAATCATTGCATGCAGCTTGAAAGACTCCTTCTTGTATGCATCAAACACATTCACACCTTCCTCCCACAACTTCTTCAAGTCCTCAATCAAATGCACCAAGTAGACATCAATGTCATTCTTTGGCTGTTTTGGTCCAGATATCATCATAGAAAGCATAACATACTTGCATTTCATACATAGCCAGGGAGGTAAGTTGTATATTACAAGGAGAACTGACCACGAACAATGTGTACTAGTAAGAGTTCTATATGGATTGATTGCATCTGTACAAAGCCCAAGCTAAAGGTTTCTCGGCTCGTTGCCAAATTGAGGAAACATTTCATCTACCTTCTTCCATTGTGGAGAGTCGGCCAGGTGCCGAAGATAATTTCTGTCACAAATTCTCTTACAGAATGCCATCTCAACTTCTTCACTTTTGTTATGGTCACAAACAAATGCTTAACCGTGGTATTATTGGAAGATATCATAATACCTTCAAAGGTTGCCTTTTAGTTGATGTCCCTTCGCTACAACCACCGTCTTTCTTCACTTTGTATCGTGACGTTTTATACTTATGACACTCACTAAGACCTTCATACTCTTTTCTTTACAATACATAGTCATTAAGGCAAGCATGTATCTTTTTGTACTCCATGCCCATCGTAGACAAGATTTTCTTAGCCTCACACATACAGTTTGAAAGTACATTATCTTCTAGAAACATATCACACAATAATTCCAGCAATAATGTAAAACTACTATCGGTCCATCCACAAGTTGCCTTTAAGGTGACCAAATGCAATGTTCCTGTCAGCCGTGTGTACTTACTCCCAGGGTACAATTGTGTCTCTGTATCACTCCGTAGGCTGTCATATTCATGTGCCTGGGCGAAGGATTCAACCTTAACATTGTGAATTATTTTCTCCATTCCATCTTGATCTATCACATCCACACCTTCCTTCTTGTATGATGAACAATCAGTTACTTCCTCACCATGCCATATCCATCTTTTGTATCGAAGATTTATTTCATCACAAAGTAGGTGATCCCTTATATCATCAACATCTCGTCGACTCTCATTTAAACAATTGACACAAGGACAAAAATACTTCCCATTTTTTGTAGGAGCATTCCTTCTAGCAAATTCAATAAACTCTTCCACCCCATTTTCATATTCTTCACTAGTTCTCAAAGATTTCATCCAACTATAGTCCATTTTTTACCTAAGCCATTCTCAATAACGCTAAATTTTAGAACAATTGTCAACAATAGGATTTCTTTCATCACTTTTTTGAAAAAAAAAATTGACAACATTTCCTCTTAAATTTAAGACACCTCAAAATTTTAATAACAAACTAGTTCAGCTTAATTCAAACAAAACAAACTAACTCAATTTCTTAGCTAAATAAAGAATCAATGATATATAATTGGGCTTTCTTTAGGGAATGTGATTTGTATGACTAAATTTCTATGACTAAAATTATATTGATTTCATTATAATAGATAATAATTTTTTAATTTATACATTACTTCATCATAAATACCAAAGTATTTTCATTCTACTTTTTTTTGGCTTAAGTGTTTCTGTGCTACTAAAATTGAATTTCTATGACTAAAATTATATTGATTTCATTATAATAGATAATAATTTTTTAATTTATATATTGCTTCATTATAAATACCAAAGTATTTCAATGCTACTTTTTTTTTGCTTAAGTTTTTTTTTGGTTTAAGTGTTTCCGTGCTACTAAAATTGAATTTCCATAACTAAATTTAAGGCACTAATCAACAAAAGCACATTGTAAATAATAAAAATAAATAAAAATGTGCCAGAGTCAAATCATATGTAAATATCCCATAAATAATACAAATAAATGAAGTCATTGCTATGTAAATATATCTATGTTTCTGAATTCATAAAACAAGAAGGAATTTGGTTCACCTACTTGACTTAGCTTCAACAAGCAAAACCAGCTTCAAAAATCCCTTAGGAGCTCAACATACAGCAGTGTGAGAGAGAGAGAAAGAGGAAGAGAGCGACGGACCTTGAAGGGGGATGGTGATGGTGAGAGAGGAAGAGAAAAGGATGGTGAGAGCTTGAAAAGGGGGATGCCTTTAAAGATGACTAGCGATGACGATGAAAACAAACTCAAGAGGGAGGGGGACGGTGAGGTTGCAGACGCTGATGAAGAGAGGATGAGAGGGATGGAGGAAAGAAAATGTAAAGGAGCGAGAGGGTGTGGTTGTGTATTGAAGAAGCTAAGGGGGAGGGGGAGTGAGGGAGTAGGCTGTGCATGTCAGACACATGTCTGACATGCACATATAGGGAAGCCTTTAGTCGTCCCTTTAGGAAAAGGGACGCCTAAAGTTGGGCATTTGGAGCTAAATGCCCAACTTTAGGCGTCCTTTTTCCTAAAGGGATGCCTAAGGGGTGCCCTTAAGCGTCCCTTTAGGAAAAGGGATGCCTCAAGTATCCCTTTATGTGTCCAAATTCATTTTTAGGACGCTAAAGGGACTAAAACTCCCCTATATTTACATAAATGTCATCGCGTTTAGCTTTTACTTTCCCTTTTTAAAAAGGGACATATATTAGGGACGCAAAAGCCCCCTTCTATAGTAGTAAGTATTAATTAATTGCTAAAATGAGAGGACAAACCATCTTTTTCTTTACCTAGGATAGAGAGGTCACAACCTTTAGTCTTTACTAGAGATAGGGACTAGAGATTAGGACAACTCCTGATGATTATTTTCACGTCACTCAACATGTATCACTGAAGTTGCGTCTTCTTGTTAAAGGGACATCGAATGAAGACTGCTGATCTCAATTCTAATTCAATTACACACACACACACACACAAGAAAAATATAATATCAGGCTTCATCTTTGGACCTTTGTTTATCTTTTCTCTCCCTTTGGGCTCTTGCAATGTTCGGTGAGATAGATATGCTAAAAGCATATCCAGCGAGGATTTGGGTTTTGTCCAATAACCTATAAAACAAGTCATTAACCCATTATTTTTAAATATATCACAATATTCCTTTTATTCAAAATTGGAATCACACCCCATCCTCCACCTTATACAAATGATCATTTCTATACACCTTAAAAAAAAGGGATGTACTATGCATGAGAAATGTTAATTGTTATATACTCCCTCCAGTCTATGGCATATGTCTCCTTTTAAAAAAATTTGATTCTGAATGTTATTGTGAAAAAATTTGTGTAACGTCAAGTGTTTTATTCTAAGAGTGTCATTCTTCTCAATTTTTAATAAAGGAATAAAATTTACTCCCTCTAACTCGTAATACAAAACATATTTGAAAAGTTACTATTATTCTAAATATAAGATATAATTGCCATATCTGTCAATTTTTTCCTCATTTACTTTTATTGATACTCCCTCAACAATAATCAATGAATAAAAGAATAAAAGAATTAAGGAAAATGACTATGACATTTTAGAGAATACATATCATATTAACTAACTTAACTAACTTCTTTAATTTAATCAAATTAGATAAATATGTCTCGTATACAATGAGTATATATAAATATATTTTAAATTTATAATATTTATTATTACAAATAAATATGAAAATCAAAATGGTTTTAACGACATAACAAACTTTTCTTTGTTTTCATCCAAAGGGGTGCCCCTAGATTTTGTTCATGGGCTTGAATTGAGTGTAAATTTAATCAGGCTCAAACATAACATGAGATCATCAGTAACTATCTAGACGAGAGAGTTTTACTTGTACATGTGGGCGTATGTACAAGTCACTTCACTACTACAGAATGGACTTTTAATGTCCATTTTTATACCTTTTAGACGATCGTTTTTAGTGGGACATCTATGTAAACGTAGTTGAAATTTTTAAAATAGATGACTGTTTTTTAAAAAACAGTTGTTGCACGTCTTTTTTTTAAAAAAAACATATTTTTCATTTTTTTCATTGAACACAATAATTTCAAAAATAAAAGGTGTAAAGAAGAAAAGCATAAGCACAAAAATGTAATGCCATACACCCTATCTGGGTGACACCCTATGGAACACCATAATTTCAAAAATGTGGAAAGAAGAAAAGTGTAACAACCTTCTTAAATTACCTCAAAATCCATTTTTTTTCATCAAACATTAAATAATATTACATAAACAACATATCAAAATGCTCCGTCCACAGTACAAATCCCAATATGCAAAACCTTCAACATATGTCATGATTAGCTAAAATACCCTTAAGTTTGGCAGTATATATTATACTCATGAAACTAAACGAGACATACAATTTGATAGCAAATCAAGCCTCGTATGCCTCCCCCTTGGTAGCACCGATTGGACTTTCTCCTAAAAAAATAAATTGACGGGATGAGTCACATAGACCCAGTAACCACTTCCATTTTAACAAGTATGCAGGGAATGATTACAAGATAGTTAAGCGGGCAATATAAATAATATAAAATATAATCTTTCAAATAAACATTATTATTTCAAGAGAACAAATTAATATGTACTCCCTCAACCATCCTTATAACCTCCTTAATTGATGACAGAACTCATGGGCTACATCACATAACAGGTTTAGTCTCTTTAACAAAATTGCACCAAGCTCACTGATAATGAGGTGTAGCCCGGCCAAAGGCTACATAGCTTATATTAGACCATGGGTTCCCTTTCCGTTGAACATGGAAACGTGTCACCTGTCCCTTGAACTAACCCTTATCCCGCCCAAAGGAAAATGGTGGTACCAAGGGCCCTGACAATGCCAAAGCCATCGACTGTGCACATAGTGGCGGCTATACCACGTGGTATAAAAGAACCAAACCTCCTCCAATCACACCTCACCACATTCAACACCTCAACATCACCATTATCAATAATTTATTCTCATATATTTCATATACATCATCAATCATTCCAAATAATCCAGGCCCACTTAACTAAAGTTTACTAAAAGCATAATTCATACTATGATTGTACATTTCATATATAAAAATATTTATAGTAATTAAAAATACCAACATATGCTTATAATCAGATCAACAAGCATATAAGATAAATTGAAAAGTGGTTACCTCGAGCTCTTGACAACTAGAGAGAATTCAAGTTCAACAAGCCAAATTCACTCTATAATAAATATATAATTATAAGTTAATAAAATTATTAATAATTTATAACTAAACTAATCCCCATAATTAACTCACTTAATTATTTTTAGAAAAATAACAATAATTTATCTATTCTTTAAATAAAATTTTCTAACATTTCCTTAATTATTTTAATCACTAAAATCTTTAACAATAGTAATTTTCTAATCACCTTATCTTCAAGTATCATAAAATTGCTAATATCAATATCCTAAATTAATTAAATCACCTTTCTAACTTATATGAGTATAACCAAATTATTAAATAATATTAACATCTCCACATATATTAAAATCATATCAAACTCTAATTTTATAATATCAAATTATAACATATAATTTTTTTATAACATAAAATCTACAAAACTAAACCGTTTAAAATTACAATAAACTCTCCAATAATTCAAATAAATTATTTAATCTAAATTTAATTGGTTAAAAAGTATAATATAGAATTATTTATATATTATTTATATATAAAAATTCATTATAAAATATTATGACAATTAAATAACAAAAGTAAACCGATCAAAATTTACTATAAATTTGCTTCTATATTTCTATAGTCTTATATTAATAAAACTCAATTTTATCCAAAATTCAAATCTTAAAATTTTCTTTAATCAACACAAAATTACTATCATAAGAAAGAGAAATTTATTTAGAACATTTTTCATGAAGAAATTTTTGTGATTAAAAGAGAATTTGTGTACTTTATTGATCCCCGAAGAATAAAAAATACTCCTATCAAAGCCCTTACCCTCCACCTCTCGTCTTCACACTTCACAGCACGAAGTGTTTATGGGAAGGGGTATTTATAATACCCCCTCCAATAGTAATTGGCACCTAATGGCTCTAATTGTTATTATTTTAATTTTTTTAAAATAAATAATTGGGGGTTGGCACCGCCACCCCCAATTTTCTATAATGGTTGCGCCTCATGGCGCATCCTTCATATATATATAATATTTTATATTATAATATTATAATAATATATTATAATATATTATTATTTTATATTATAATTTTAATTATATTTATAAAAAATCAGGATGTTGCAATTTAAGTAACGGCACAACGTCTCCCGTCTCCCACTCGGGGTCCCTAGCAGTGCCAGACTGAGTCACCCCACCTCACTGAGGTCTTTTTCTAGTCAGGAACTGTCCAACCCCATGTGGATTTAATACACCTTCCCAGGGCTTAAAGGCACGACCTGGGGTTAAGTACGTGCCTTAGGAGTCACCTGGTAGCCACTTGCACCGGACATTTCCTGACTGGGAAAAGACCTCAGTGAGGTGGGGTGACTTAGTCCGGCACTGCTAGGGACCCCGAGTGGGAGACGGGAGATGATGTGCCGTTACTAAAAGCATAAGCACAAAGATGTAAACAAGTTCTTTGTAAAACTCAATGCAACTAATAAAAACACATTGTTAACAAGCTGCTAAAAAAGTTTAAATTAAACCAAAAAATATCAAAGTCAAACCAAAACAACTAAACATAAAGAAAAATGTTCAAAATTTAAAAACTGTTGGAATGAATTAGCTCAAAATTTTGATAGCTAGATGCAACAAAATAAACAACCTATTAGACACCAAGATATTGAAAGTCAACCCAAAGCAATTGAAATTTAGAGGAAAAAAAGAAACTTTGAAGAAACCATATAGAAGAAAAAAGCTTAAGGATCACCAAACACTACTACAAAAAACAGTATAAATGGCGCTTATTTTTACAAATATTACGGCGTTTGTGAATCTTGGAATAATGGGAAAATACCATACGACCTTCAACAAAATTTTTCCTTTCTTCTTCCCATATTAGGATGCATTGTATTTAGGGGACTTTTCTAATGTTGCATACTGATTACGAAATAATATGCAATCGTTAGGGCATGCATGTATCTTCTCAAAACATATGATAGTTGTAGAGCAAAGTATTCGCTTTGCCTTGTATGTCTTGGTAGGAAGTATATTTTCTTCTGGGAGCATATCTTGCACAAGTTCAAGCAGTGCGGTGAAACCCGAATCATTCAATCCATAGAGCGCTTTAAAGTTGTACAATTTCAACACTACTAGCAATCTTGTATATTTAGTACTACCAGCATATAATGGTTTCTCTGCATCACCTTTCAACTTCTCAAATTCTTGAGAAAAGTTATGAAGCACCCCTTCGACCGCATTTAGCATTTCTTGAAGGCCATCGTCCTCATCACACATGCTTGGGTAAACTCATTCAAAGCACCGCTTGTGGTATGCACCCAATCACTACGTGCATCATCCGTCTCACCATGCCTTGTCCATCGTATATATGATTGATCTATTTCATGACACACTAAATGATCTAGCAAATCAGGTGGACTAATGCACTTTCCATAACAACAAGATAAGAAAGGACACAAGATTTTGTTAGGATCATTTCTATGATCTCTTGCAAATCTAATAAATTCTTTTACTCCATCTATATATTCCCTTGAGCACCGATCATATAACATCCATTTTTTATCCATCTATACCTTAAACATATTTTTATAAGTGGTTAGTTGCTTGTCTATTGCAGTTACTAATTACTTTTATCTTTTGTTATTTATTTTTTCAAAAAATTGGTAGCATAACATCCTAAAATTTGAAGTTTTCCAAATATTAAACACTTTCTTTAAGTTACAAATAATCAACCAATTAATCCATCAACATCATATTTATAAAGTTAAGAGACTAAAAGTATAATTGATGTAAACTTAATGGACTAAAAGCATAGTTGAACCAAAATTAAATTACATCCAAACAATTCAAACTTGTAACAACTAAAAACAAAAAAAGTTTAAAATATAAGCACCACAATGTAACTATCAATATTTTTTAGTAATGTGTTGAATTCAAAAACCAATAATGTGGTGGCCACCATCTTCCTTTATCTCATTAATATATATATGACAAAACCAATAATCATAATGTGCCAAAAATGTAAAGGAAGGTGAATGAGTCTGTATATCCTATAAAGCCTAACTACTTTAATGGGCACTTGTCTCTGATCTCATTATCCATCTATCATATCCTTAACATTAATTTTTTTCTCTACTTCAATAATCTCAACATTCTCTATTCTTTTCGCTCTACGCTTATATTTTACCTTTTTTTTATTGTTTTTTCAAAACCATTTGACCATTTAATCAACAACTCCAGCACATTATTAAATACCATTCATAAGAACTCCAGTATTTAAGTTGCTTAAACTTGAGCCATACAAGTTTTACACCAATAATATTCAGATTTAGGATAAATTTTGACTAAAAAAAAAGACATCAAACAAATGTTGGGAAAAAAGAACCACTTACATAGAGGATGCTTTTGTAAGAGGCCACACAAGTAGAAAACAACATGTGGGACATGAAGCTTTGTACAACAACCAAAGTGGTGACCAAATATTGAAGAAATCAAATGTCTAAGAGGAGGAGACAAGAATAAACAAATTAAAAAGTGGGGGACCAAGGAAGCTTCCGCTTGCCGCCATCAAATAGAATGGAGAAAATTGAAAAGGCAAGGTGGTGGACCAATCGAAGAGACCAAATGAGAGCTCTGTAAAATAAGGATAGCGCAGGAGAAGATGAAAAAATATCTCTCCCGCGCTGAAGCCAACAACACAACACTTCCTCCTTTGAGCTTTCTTTGATCTTTACTGCTATAAGCATTGCTCTTTAGTCATTCAAAACTTCCCAAAGTGTCCTTCAAAGCTTCCCAATGTGTCTTTACTCTCCTACAGAAGAGAGGATGCATTCTCATCTTTTTTCTTTGAATTAAAACACACAAATTTTAAGCTCTACACAAGTATATCTTCAACATTGGCTTGTTTTTCTAATACGCACATGTTCTTCTATTGACTCTTTTAATATGCACAAATTATACACAAAAATAGGTGCAAATAGAAGAAAATGTGCTAGAATGCTATCAATTTCTAGGTGTTAACAGTCACCACTAGGAGACCAGATATAGCCCCAAGGCAAATGAATTTCTTCTTACACTGTGCCTTGGCATGATGCCCTATCTAGGACATGTCCCTAGTTGAGTTTTGTATTCAATGACTAACTAGCATAAAATAACGCCATATCAACAAAATAATGCCATATCAACAAAATAGAGAAGAAAGGGAACAAAATAAGCAAAACCATAGAAAATGAGCTTAAATCTCTTCAAATCTTCAATCTCAACTTGATTTTCCTTGATTTACAACACTCCTAGGCTTTGAGATGTGCTCCAGCCACCTCAAGGGATTTTCTAGATCTAAAAAATTGGCTTTCTAGTTCTTGGATCCCGTATTTATAAGCCCTTAAAATCAAAACACATAGCTGCTGTTACGGGTTTTGGCCGCAGCCAAGGATTTCCTAGCGGCGACCAAAAAGCTTCTGTGATTGTTTTGGCCGTGGAAAAACAATGTCTTGGCCTCGACCAAGCTTCATGTGTGATCTTGGTCACGGACATAGACGGCCAAGCTTCTGTGTGGGCTTGGCTGCAGCTAAGGGAAAGTCTTTGCTGCGGCCAAGCTTCTGATTTTAAGTTTAACTATAACCAAGGCTTGTTTTCATCCATTCTTGCTTTTTCCATGGCAGGAATGACTTCCTATACTCCATTTCACTTTCTTTTCATTGAATTTTGCTTTGTGGCATCCCTCATTCCAATATGAAAAATACTCAGAGTCGTAATTGCGCGGAATACAATAGCCCATTAAAATAATCGCAGCGCTAATATACTGATATAATGACACGATAATGCTTGATATCATACATAGTGGTCATAGGGGTTTACAAAATAGTTACAAACCTTAAAATATATTAAAAAGTCTTCAGATAACCAACGTCTCTTCTTGTACTCATATGCAACCTCCCATTGACGGAACACACCCTTTTGTTCTCCAAGCCGTTGCTTACTGCTGGAAACTTACGTTTTTATGCAAAGGGTGAGATTCGGAGGAATCTCAGTAGTAGCATGCTTACATACAAATAGAATGTGAAAATAGATATGCAATGTCGTGGCATGTAAGATGATTGACTTTTTGTGTATACACTAGCCCAAGGCCAAACTTACGTCTGCACCTTGGTCGACTTGGTGCCCCTATTGGGTCCATGACTACAACATGGCGGAATGGTGTGTCTAGAACACTAGCTTATATTATAATGTATGACATTCATAATTTAGTATCACATAGTATAAGTATGAAGGATGTACTACCTAGACTAATGACCTTTCCTTGCTCGTCCTTGGTCCAGCTCCGATTCGGCTCGTTTGTTGGTATATCCTAAAATTATACATTTAGGATAAATGTGTTATTATTTACTCAAAACTAATTCTAGACTCATAGTATTGGTTATCTCAACTCATTGTTGTATAATTACCAAAATACCCCTAAGACTTGGCTTATACCCATTTGTACCCAATTACTTGCACTTTATCCAAAATTCTGACTTGAGGTGATCATACACAATTTCACGTGTAGAATCTATTGGTGACTTTAGTTTACTCAAATTCAGGCCCGAATGACGATAATACCCCTTGACAACCATTTCCTTATGCTTCATGGCTCTTGACTTTTCTTGAGTATTAATTTACTTAGTATTCGTTTCCCTCCTTTTAGTTCCCATCTCATTGAAATTATTGGGGAAAATACTCATTTCTTGCTTTATGGAAAAATTACTATTTTGTCCTTACATTATTTTCCCATTGACTAATCATCACATAATCACGACTACTATATAGATATTCACTGGTATGAACACTACCTTATTTTATAACATAATTATGTCATGTGTGCGCCCCAACTGCTTAATTTTGTCATTCCCTATGCTCTTTAATACCCCCAAGATATCAGGAAATAGTGAAAATTACTCTCGCCTATGTGTGACACTAGCTAAACCAGGGCCTAGTAGTCCTCTTAAATTAGACTTATTCTCAGTTCTCTTGTCTTAAAATTTGGGATGTTACATGCTTTCTCTAGCTTCAAGTGTGGCTAAAATATTGTCCTATCAACACAAGAAAATCCATAAAAGCCAATAGTTAACAAACATAACAAGATGTTCATGCTTAATCACATAATTATGCTCTTTTTACATCAAATATACACTAGGTACATTTCCTTCACATTTATACTCCTTGATACCTATTAATTCACTAAAATGTGTGAGAATTTAAGAGGAAATGTGCCAATTTGATAAGAATTTCATAAGGTTAATATACTCCCAAACTTGAACTTTTGCTTATCCTCGAGTAAAGCCAATTAAGTAATAAAAAAGGAAGATTAATTAATCCCCAACTTAGCATATATGCATGATGATTTCCTCATGGTTACTCAAGATGTTATATTCAATAGGAAAAAGAATAAAATATAAAGGAATGCATGGTTCACAATTTAAAAACAGGCTTCTGAATAACTTCTAAAATGTGTATGCATGAGGAGAGTTAGATAACAATTTTTCTGTAGTTATCAAGATCAAAAGAAACACTTCAACATGTATAAAACAACCTCAATATCAGGCCTTTATATACCTACATTCTCCTCTCTATCCACTAATAGATCATTCCACATAGTTTCTATGTATGTTCATACAATCACTTTTATTGATGCAATTTTTTGTCATTGGATAATGTATGCTTTTGTCTTATCATTAAATATTCTCATGTTGTGAATTCTATTATGTATCACTCAAATACTTGTCATTTTTCTTCTTGTGGATATTGGTTCTATATATTTTAAGAGCAGGTGATATGTGTACCTCTTATGACTAAGTGACAACCCTTAGTTTTTCAACTGTGATAGTGAGGACACTGTCTCTTAAGTTTAGGGGTGTTTTTGAATGTCTTTATGCATTTTGACAAGGGTTTCAAATTTGAAAATGTTAAATGTTTATTGTCCTCTGGCTCAAAAGCTGAGTTAGATTGATTAATTATCTCTAATGGCAAATGTATGATCTAATGATAGAAAAGATGTTTAGATTTTATGTTTTATAAGAAAAAGATAGTAAATATTTCTGAATACTTGATTTATATTTTAAAACTTGTTTCCTAAAAATTTTCGAAATAAACACTTTGTACAAAAGTTGGAAACGATTTGAATGCTTTTGTTAGGAGATTTTATAGCAAATTGGTGTGTATGCTCTTTTCTCATTGAAGGACTTTAGAACTTGTATTAGAATTTCTTGAAATGAATTAGCGATTTCGCACATTATTGAAAAATCAAAAACTTGTTCACTACGGCAAGTGCACGGGTCGCATCAAGTAATAAAGTGACAAGTAAAGTATTATTGCCATGAGGACTTGATCCCAAAACTTGGTCAAGTATCAATTATCGCACTTTCGCCTAGTTTGAGTTACACAATTACAATAGTTTGGAGAAACAAATTTTGAAATTAAAAAGAAAATAAAAACAAGTGATTTATGGACTTCAAGGATAAAATGAGACTTATGATTATTTATCCCCCTTGTATTTCAAAATTACTCAATCAAATCCCCACAATATGAGCTTCTTAATGAAAGATTATGCTAGACAATGATACTAAGTTACCTATAAGTGCTCTCTTAAGTCTCCAAATAGGTGTTTAGTTTAATTAATTCATTAATCTCTTAATTAATTAATTAAACCCCAATTTTCATTGCAAATCCTATATGGTTGTGAGGTCAATGAGTATATCTCTACCTCATTAACAAAACTATCCATTCAACTCACAAATTTCAAGTTCTCACACGATTAAACTTAAGATCTACACTTAATCTAGCCCTCTCAAGCATCAATTAAGTGAACCCAACAATCTCATTAATGGCTAATCAACAAGAAGCATTAAGCAAAGAGTAAAATCAACATAATCTAATCATTAATCATAAATATAAAGGAGAAATGAGTACATAATCCATACAAGGGTTCAAAATAATCTAAACATAAAAGATCTAGCTACACATGTTTATAAAACCCATGAGAAAATAGGGATAAACCAGAAAAATAGAAGAACATAAGGAAATGATAGAAGATGGAGAGGAAAACCCAAGAGGAGAAACCCAAATCTCTTTAAATCTTCAATTACTAGCTCAATCTCCACCTCCAAGTACTAAAGCCTAGCAGAGCAAGCCTCCAAAGTCCAAAATGAAGCTCTGGTTTGTGGATCCAGTATTTAAAAGCCCTAGAATTCATTCTGACATCTAAGCGTGTAGCTTCATCTTTAGGCTTTGGTTGCGGCCAAGAAAAACATTGGCTGCGGCCTAATGAGTTATGTCTCTCTTGGCTATGGCCAAGAGATTTCTTGGCTACGGCCAAGCATCTTCAGTCCAGTTTTGGCTACAGCCAGACAAATTCTTAAAAACTTTCTAGTTGTCTTTTGGCTGCAGCTAAGCATTTTTTTTCATCTCGTCTTGTTTTTTAATGATGCATTGACTTCTTAAGCTCATTTTCAACTTCTTAGTCATTGATTTATGCTCTCAATAGCTCCCTTTGTGGCTCAAATGTTAACCTATTAATACAAGAAAATCTATAACAGCTAGTATTGATGAAATCTAGCAGAATATTCATACTTAACAAGAGAATTTATATACTTTTATCCCAAATATCAACTAGGCACATTACCTTTGCACATTTATCCCTAAATATCTATGAATTCACCAAAATGTGTGAGAAATTAAAGGTAAATGAGTCGATTTGACATGAATTTCATGAGGTTAACAGCTCCTCCAAGAAATGATATGGTTCCTCAACCCTCCCAATTGTAAGAAATTGATGCATCTTCTTCAATTCTTAAAGAACAATCTCTTCATTATGAAAATAAGCAAGAGAAGAAACTCCTTGAGAAGACTTCTAAGAAGCAATATCAAAAGCAAAAGGGAGTTGTGATTGCACACGAAGATAAAAGTACTATGAAGTCATACAACCATGAGCTTTTACTCAAAGGTAATGAGGTAAACATTAATTACCTACCTTTTTCTCATTCCTATTTATCTAGCAGAAAGGTTATTGATGATAAGTTTGATAAAGAAATATTTGAAATGTTTAGTAAAATTGAAGTAAAGTTGCCTTTGCTTGAGTTGATTAAGAAAATGCCAAAGTTGGCCAAGTTTTTGAAAGATGTTTGCACAAATAAAAGGAAGTATAGTCATAATGAAATAATCTAACTGGGGTCTAGTGTGAGTATTTTCTTTAAGCCTCAATTTCCAATTAAGTGTAAAGACCCGGGTTCTTACACTGTTCCTTATACTATAGGAAAGACTATCATTGCTTGATTTGGGTGTTGTTATTAATGTCATGCCTTCTTCTATCTATGAGTCCCTTGGTATCCAAGCTGTAAAAGACACAAGTTTAGTTCTTCAGCTTACTGATAGAACCATTTGATACCCTAAGGGCATTTTAGAAGACATTTTAGTATAAGTGAAAGGCCTTGTATTTCCTGTTGATTTTTATGTGCTTGATATGGTAAATGAAAAAAATAGTGATGATACATTGATCCTAAGAAGACCTTTCCTAAGGAAAGCTGAGACTATTATCAATATGAAGCATAGTACCATTACTTTGGGGATTGGAGACCTAGAGGTGAAATTTAATATCTTTGAGGCCATAAATCACCTTTTCTCTGATTGTTCCTACTTGGGCATTAACATGATTGATTGTCTAGATGAATATTTTCATGTTTTGGTTGGCGATACTTGGTTTGATATGATTGAGCATGATGATGTTACATCTAATTGCCTTCCCCCTTTCATACTTCTTTGTTTTGTGCATGTGAAGGTGACGTGTCATATATCAATTGTCTTGAGATTGATGACTGGCTTTCCTCTTCACGTGTTTTTTATGCTTCATCTACTTTGCTTCATGATAATCCTATGCAGTCTTCAATTGATAGCCTTGAGAAAGGCATTTATTGCATTGTTGCAGATGATGATGATTCCCAAAAAGCTGTGATATAAGCTACTAATAGTGCTTCTTCCTTGGAGGGTACTTGCTCTGATAAGGAAAGTGGAGAACATACAACATGTGGAGATGCAATGATACCTCCTTCCCTAAGCACTATAGACACCACTCTTTCACTTAGAGTACTCAAGACTACGGAGCTTATTCCTTCTATTATCAAACCCCCAAATTTGGATCTTAAGCTCTTACCCTCTAATCTTAAATATCTTTTCCCTACTGATAATGATAAACTACCTGTTATTGTGTCTAATGGTTTGAGTTATAGTGAGGAATCTATGCTAGTGTTTATTTTGAAAAAGTATAGAAGGGCTATTAAATGGTCACTTTTTGATATACCAGGGATTAATCCCTCGGTTTGTACACACAAGACCTTATTGCATGAGAGGTCTAAGCCAATTAGGCAACCACAGAGGAGGCTGAATCCTCTTATTCTAGATATGGTTAAAAAAGAGGTGTCTAAGTTGTTGAGTACTGGGATTATTTATCCCATTTCTAATAGTGGGTGGGTGTCTCCTGTTCAAATGGTGCTAAAGAAAATTGGCATCATTGTTGTGAAAATGACAATGATGAGCTTATTCCTATAATAATTTAGAATTCTTAGAGAGTGTGTATTGACTTTAGAAAGTTAAATACTGCCACTCGAAAAGATCATTTTCCTTTGCCTTTTATTGATCAATTGTTAGAAAGGATTTCGGGGAAGTCTCATTATTGTTTCTTGGATGGTTTCTCTGGATATTTTTAAATCCCTATCTCACCTGAGGACCAAGAAAAAACTACTTTTTAATGTCCTTTTGGTACCTTTGCAAATTAAAGGATGCTATTTGGATTATGTAATGCTCCAGGTACCTTTCAAAGGTGTATGATGTCGATCTTTAGTGATTTTTTGGAGCATAACATGGAGGCTTTTATCGATGATTTCACCATTTATGGCAATGATTTTGATGAGTGTCTTGTTAGTCTTAAACTTGTTATAAAAAGATGTTTGGAAAATAATCTTATTTTGAATTATGAAAAGTGTCAATTCATAGTGGATAGTGGTATTATTTTAGGTCACATTATTTCCTCTAAAGGAGTAGAGGTTGATCGAGCTAAAATTGAAGTTATTTCATCACTTCCCTATCCTACAAATCTGAAAGAAGTGAGATCTTTTCTTGGGCATACAGGATTCTATAGGCGTTTTATTAAATATTTTAGTAAAATTCCCCTTCTCCTTTCTACTTTGCTTAAAAAAGAAACTAATTTCCATTTTAATGACAATAGACATGCATTTCACTCTCTCAAATCAATGTTAGTAACACCTGCTATTTTAGTTGCACATAATTGGAAGTTGCATTTTGAGTTATCTTGTGATACTTCTAAGAATGATGTAAGTGCTATGCTTGGTCAGAGAGAAGATAAGTTATCTAGGGTGATAGTTTATGCATCCAAGACAATTGACTCTACTAGAGGGAACTATACTACTATCGAGAAGGAGTTGTTTGCTATTGTGTTTGCCTTAGAAAAATTTTGGCAATATTTGATTAATTCTTGTGTAGTGGTGTTTACTGATCATGCATCTGTTAATTATATGTTCAAAAAGCCTCTGTCTAAAGCTAGACTATTGAGATGGGCTTTATTGCTACAAGAGTTCGATATTGAGATTAGCGATCGAGTAGGTATTGAGAATCATATAGTAGGTCATTTGAGTCGCCTACCTCCTGATACACAGGGAGTTGATACTTTTGATCTTAATATTGACTCTTTCCCTAATTCTGTTTTGTTTGCTATAGCTATACAAGAGCCAGGGTACTCTAACATTATGAATTATCTTGTTTATCATGTAGTTCCTCCTTCTATGTCTAGGTTTCAGGCGAACAAACTGAAGAGGGAGGCTAACTACTATGTTTGGAATCCAGCTATCCTTTAGAAACAATATAGTGACCAAATCATCCGATATTGTGTCATAAATGATGAGATTCACTTTATCCTTTCCCTTACTCACTCTTCTTTCGTTGGGGGCATTTTAATAGGAATAGAACTGTTAGGAGGGTGTTGGACTGTGGGTTTTATTGGCCTAATTTGTTTCATGATTCATATGTTTTTTTGTAAATCTTGTGATACTTGTCAAAGGTTTGGGAGTTGGGGTAAGAGGCATGAGATGCCTATGAGGCCTATGCAATTTTGTTAAATCTTTGATATGTGGGGTATGTATTTTATGGGGCCTTTTTCCTTCATCCTTTGGATATACTTATATATTGCTTACAGTAGACTATGTATCTAGATGGGTAGAAGCAATCCTAACTAGAAAAGATTATGCTTCTATTGTTGCCAAGTTCTTATGTTCTTATATTTTTTGTAGGTATGACATTCCAAGAGCAATCATCAGTGATCAAGGGACACATTTTTACAACAGGACTATCAAGTCATTACTTGTTAAGTATGGAGTCACTTATAAGCTTGTAACACCTTATCATCCTCAAACTAATGGGTTGACAGAAGTTTCTAATCAAGATGCCAAGCAAATTCTAGAGAAAATAGTGAAGCCATTCCGCAAGGATTAGACTGAGAGATTGGAGGAAGCTCTTTGGGCACATAAGACTGCCTACAAAATATTGATAGGCATGCCACCATTTAGATTGCTTTATAGCAAGTCTTGTCACTTCCTATGGAGCTTAAGCATAAGTCTTATTGGGCAATGAAAGCTTGCAATGCTTACTTAGAATCTTCTTTGGCCAGTCGAAAGATGCAACTCCAAGAACTTGAAGAAATGTGACTTGAGTCCTATGAAAATGCACAAATTTAAAAGAAGAAGTTAAAGTTGATTCATGATAAGCACATCTTGAGAAAAGAGTTTCATGAAGGAGAGAAAGTATTAAAATTTAAAGCTCGCCTCAAGTTGATGCCTGGAAAATTCAAAATAACATGGGAGGGTCCTTTTGTTATGACTAAGGTCCTTCCATTTGGGACTGTAAAGCTTGTGGATGAGGCAACTGGTATTATATATCTCCAAAGTCAATGGGCACATCCTCAAGCACTACCAAGAGAATCAGAAGCCTCCATAACTACCCGGTTGTTCCCTTCCACCCTTCTCTTTTTCTATTGTTTCAATAGCTGGTAATATATGTTTGTTGTGATAGATAGTTAAGAGTCAGTTTGGGGGAGGAAACATGACCATTAGGAAAAATAGTTAGTTTGTTTTTCTTTTCTTAGGTTGTTAATAAATGCTCCATGTTCATATGTCATTCTCACTTTGCACTTAATTTTTACTATATTTTGAACTTAATTGTTAGACTCACTTCACTTATTTCTTTCTTCTTCCCTTTATGGTGATTGTTGAAGTGTTGTACTTTAATCTTGAATTAGACTTCACAATTTACCACTTCACTCTAAGAAACAAGTCAAGTTAGTTTCTATTTGTTGTATATATTGAGGACAATGTAAAGATTAAGTGTGGGGGAGGGATTGCTCTGGTCACAATGTGTAGCCATAATGTTTTGGTTCATGAAATTTGAGAAAAATTGAAAAAAATTTGGACTTATGAAGTGCTTAATTGACCCCTATTTACACTTTCCTAATACAACTCCTTGGCATGTTTTTGTGAAAATTTAAATGCATGATGATTGTAAAAGTCAAGCATTTTCAAGTATGAATGCATTAAGCTTGAGTGATCCCTTTGCTTGATCAATTGAGTGATTGGAGTGTCTTTAATGTAATTTTATTAATTTGGATGCCTAGCTTGATTTTGGGAAGTTGATATAGTAGAGATAAGCCTTGTTAGAAGATTTTTTAGCCTTGATTTCATTTTCTCATCATGTGTGTGTATTCACCTATTCTCTAGTTAATCTCTAGAACTTGTCTAGGTTCTTTTTCAAAGCTACATTAATGTCTTGGATTTGTAGTATGATAGGAGCATTCATTTCATCATCTTCTATCCCAAACATAAACCTTGTGCACCAATCCATTTGTTACCCCTTTGAGCCATTCATGTTCATCTTTATTTAATTATACAAATGTTATGTTTGCATCCTTTATCAATTTCTCCTAGCACTATGATTTTATTTAACCATTGATTCTTGAGAGTATTTGATATTGGTTTAATTGTTTTCAATAGTAAATACTTGAAAATTTAGATTAAATCTGAAAATGGCAATTTGGAGTTTGAATTTTAGAAATGATAGATTGATACCATGAAATTTCAAAATGCCAATTTAGTCTGGCCAAAACTCATGCATTTTGGCAGCCTTTAGGTTAGATTTTTTTTGAATAAGTTTTCATACTTCATTTTGGTAGGGAGTAACGCGAGTAACAGAGGGCTGCCACAAGCTTTAGATACTCTTCACAAAACACCATACACCGCCCCTCATTACCTTCCATCACCTTGCATCCACCATCATCTCATCCTTACTGTCGCTCCTCCACTACTGATGAATTGCAACCATTCTACCACCCCAAGTCTGAGCTTCAGCGAAGGGAGACCAAAGAAGCAAAGTTGCCGCAAGTTTGGAGCTATTGCGAGGGAGCTGAAGCAAGAGGCCACCATCGATTAACCACCAAACCACCGAGTCCCTTCACCGACTATCTTTAGCCAATTTAATTCCAAGCAGATTTCATTTTATTCTCTAGCTTCCTACTATCTCAAGTCGTGCCTTGCTCTGATTATTTTTTTGAAAATTTCAGCCTCTTAGTTTCATTGTTTAGTGCTAATTGGTTAATTAATTCAATGTTTAACATTGCTAGAATTGTGAAAGTGTGTGGCAAGGTTGTTATGATGGCTAGCAGTGGCTAAAACCTCTCAATCTTTTGTAACAAGGGCAATGACATGAATTTGGAGCTTTAATAGGGGAGTTTTTACTCTTCTATTTCTCTAATTCTATATTATAATTGTGATTACTAGGTCTTAGGATAAATTTTATAATGTTGGACTGATTTATTTTGATGTATTTGGCGATTGGATGTGGCTTGAATCTTTGTTAGACACTTGACATTATGGTTAATTAGCTTAATTATCATTTCTTTGTGCTGGTTAGTCATTGAATTGATGATTTTATCAACATTTTGTGTTAATTTTAAGGTGGCTTGATTAGTGGATCAATGATGTCTTGTATTTGCATTGGTTAGTTGACTGTGAATTTATTAATTGTATTTAGCATTGAGCTTTAGCATAATTAATCTTGATTTTCCATATGGGTGGCCATTGTTAAATTAAGATTAAAGATAAAAATTAAGTGGTAATTCGAGGTAGCTCGGTTATTGGATTAAAAGCAAAATATGATTTTTAAGTTTATTTATTTGCTAGAGTGATTAATCAACTTACTTTAGAGAGATTAATATACAAGGTGGCTTGGTATTAATCAATCTGAATTAAGCTTAGTGTAAGAGGTGGTCCTTAGAGTCATTTTGGAACCATGCATAATTAATCTCCCATAATCATTTAAAGTCAGGATTGCTTGCGCCATTGCTATGAAGGATTACTTATTCCATTATTGATTTCCTTGTTTCTCTCATTTCATTAATTCCATCATCATTACATTTCATATTTTAAAGAAGAAAATCCCAAAAAGAAAGTAGTTTTAAAAGATCAAATTTTCCCCTTTTTATGATTTCATGTCAATCATTACACTTAGTTCCTAAGTAATTAATAAAAGGTTCATCAAGAGACGATCCGAGATTGCACCATATATTGCAATCATTGGTTAAATTTTGAATAAGTTACTAAGGCACAAAGCCCATGCCTTCTTCAAGATAAAATTATTGTCTCAATAAAGTAATCTCAGTTAAAAGCTCGTTACTATAAGTACATAAATAATGGAACAAAGTCAATAGTTGTTGATAGCTTGAAGGATGGATTTAGAAATTCTCATAAATATTATTGCATTGTTTTATTGACTATAAAGTGATTCTTCGTAAAAGGGTAAGATGCCTCCATTAATCTTGGTGGAGCAGATCTTCAGTTTATTATCTCATGAGTTATTACTCCTTTTCATGAATACATGCATGGATGTTAAGTATTCATTAGAAATGTGTATCTATTAGTTTTGGTCTAATTTGGAAAAGCATGAGATTTTAAATAAGGTATATCAAACTACCAACCCAAAGGCCATAAAGTAAAAGACATATAAAGTTTAACGTGTCTATAATTAGAGGCAATAATGGATATAAACTTGCCATTAATTATATTCTAACAGATTAAATAGCTCATCCTGCTTTTAGTTAACTCTTCAAATACATGAATATCTTTTGCTTTATAATTAAGTAGTGTCATTTGACATTTTTTGAGTATATAAAGTAAAAGTGAGTAATTTAATCTAATAAATAGACTAATATAGTGAAGTCAATTAGAATATATGGATGACATGATGGGTACATAATTGGGATAATAACTTAACCTATATGTTTTCCTCTTAAGGAATGCACTCAAGATAACTATATATCTTAGATGAGTTTCCAACAAAATTATGTTTAAACCTTTTTAAAATCTGAAAGTTGGAAGCTCAATTTATATAGGATGGTCTTATAAATGGAAGATTGTGGAAGGAAAACATCCCAGAGACTAAGACTGCATATTTTGGTGAAGGTGCAGAGAGATCATAAGAATTCTGGAATCTCAATCATATGTATAATCAAAACCTTCTTCTGAAAGCATAAAACACTCAAAACCAGCCATTGATAACTCTTGAGATGGTTAAGTCCTTTAAACAAGAACCCAAACTCTGATACCAAATATTAGAACCGGATGACACCCAAGAGAGGGTGAATTAGGTGTACAATAAGAAATTAAGAACTTTCAAATTCTTTTTGCATCTTATTAAATCAATAAGTATGGAAGTATAAAATCATAAGCAATTATTTAAATCATATATGCTTGAAATATATGAGCTTAGGGAAGAGAAGATGCAAACTATGATTTATCCTGGTTTGGTCAAATCCACAATGACCTATGTCCAATCTCCAAGCTCTTCCTGAGATTTCAATCTACTATGTCCCTTAAGTTTAACTAATACTTAAGAACCATTACAATCATATAAGTTTAGCCGGACACTTGTAAAGCCTATTACAAATCTCTTATGGAGTTACTCCCCCTTACACACTATAAGGTTACAACCGAGTTACTCCCCTTACATCAAGTCTTATGTGTAGAGCAATTTTGAAGACCTTTCTCTATCGCTTACCCTGCAAGTCTTACTAGCAGCAACGTTCTCTCCTGCTTATACCCATGTAAGTCTTACAAGCAACAACGTTCTCTACTGCTTGCACCTTTTAAGTCTTACGAGTAGAAAATCTTATCAGGAATTATCTCTACAACTTCCCCCATAAAGAAATCAACCCTTTCAAGGTCCCTCTACCTTGATATCAATTCAGAAATACAGATGAAAGTGTTTACAGACTTTCTCATTAAGTGGATATGATACTCACTAAAGTACAATACAAATAATCACTCTCCCAAAGATAAATGATATAGAAACTAGAGAATAATATAGAGTGTTTGGGTTGAGATGGACGACTCATGATATTAGCATATTGGCGTTGTTGGATTCTCTGTCCATCTCTTCTCTAAATGTTTCCATATTTATAGTTGATGAAGATAGATGACTGTTAAGTTTTTCTTCTTCCTGTTGAGGCTTTCAAAATATAACCGTTGTAAGCATTCATCCGTTAGACTCCCATTGCTTTGTTTGACCGTTCTTTGTATTTGAAAAACTATCCATTACATCGGACGCTTCTCAGGCTCTGTGAATTAGCTTTTTAACTCTTACTATGAATTCTTTATTGTTAACCTGGAAAATACTTTAGACACTAATACAATGAAGTGTTACACATGAATATATTGAATTTATGATCAGAGATTGAATTTCTGGTTTCCTAGGACTCATTACTTAAGTGACCTCAAGTCATCACTCGAGTGGTCACTTCGAGTGATCTACTCATTTTGACTTCAGATATGGAAAATGGCCTATCATCAAAAATCTCTTTCCTTCTACATTCTAATGCAAAAAGAATCATCACTAAATTCATTATATTATGCAAGTTATGATCCAAATAGTATATACTATTCTAGACAGTGTTTGAATTTTTAAGCATCAAGTTCCAGAAGGCATACCACTTTGAATATAACTCCAAATTTGATATATGAACTATCCATAGAAATATCTTTAAGTCTAGTTTCATATACAACAAGTGTTAACTCAATTGGACGTGTGGTTTGGGAGATATATCGAACCTATTTTGGAATACAACGGTGATTTAAATGTCATCTTCAAAAACTCATATCTCTTTCATATGAATGCATTTGAAGTTGATCTTGGTATCTATCATTGGAATTCTAGTTTCATATTAAATAAGTTTTAGCTTAATCAGATATGTGGTTGGAGAGATATGTTAAAAACACCAAACCTCTATCATGCTAAATGAAAATAGAGCAGAACAGAGTGCTAATGCATAACTCGAGTTTTGGCTGCTAACTCGAGTTTTCTCCAATCTAAACTCAATTTTTCAGTCCAAACTCGATTTCTCTCTAATTTTTGCATGTTTGAATAGTGCTAACTAGAGTTTTACTAGTAAACTCGACTTCTCAACTTGGGCAACATAAAGTCAAAAGGTTTCTGCCAAAAACTTGAAGTGCTACAGTGCCCACTCGAAGTGCTACAGTGCCAACTTGAAGTGCTAAATACAAACTCAAGTTCTAAACTTGGTCACCATAACATCAAATTTCTCTGCCAAAAACTTCCAAGAGTTAACTTCCCAAACTTGAGTTCTCTTTAGGGCATAACTCAAGTTTTCCTCCAAAACTCGAGTTCTTCATATTGTTTCAATTTCTGACTCAGCTTCTATATGAAACTTACAAGAGTTAATTTTCCAACTCGAGTTCCCTTTAGACTATTAGTCAAGTTTTGCTCTAAAACTCGAGTTCTTTAGATAGTTCAAGTTTCTGAATCAGCTTTTGGATAAAATTTGCAAGATATAACTTTCAAGACTCGAGTTCTTCAACAAACACAACCTGAGTTCTTCTCCATAACTCGAGTTGATCAGATATTCTGCAACAACATATTCTGTCAATTTGTTAAGTGTATTTGATAAATAGTTTGACTCATTCCAACTTCCATTTGACAATAAAAACCTCTAGTATTACTTTTAAGAGCTTGAATCTTGATATTCCCATTAGTTCTTGCAAGTTCTTCTTTCTTCAATCTCTTTCTTCTTGATTTTTTTCAAACCCCATAACATTTTGATATTTGCAGAATAATAAATGCATAGTTCAGACGGCATACAGAAATAGCAGAAATATACTGATTATAAGTACTTGTTTACATTACAGGAATCTTCATAGGATTTGCAAAATATATACAGAGTCCAAAAGAAATAAAATTTAAAACTAAAGATAACCAACTATACTCTGACTAGAACCAGACCTTTAATTGCCAGTATTTACGGTTTCTCCCTTGGAGCCGCTACCTTCTGCTGGAATATTTTTAAATGTTGAAAAATAGTGAGATTTGAGTGAATCTCAATAGTAACATACAATCAATCATATAAAATGTGATAAATAAATATGCAATGCACCATGATATGTAAAATGCTAACTCGTGTTGTATGCATACTCTCCAAGGACAAACGACTATTTGCAACCCCGGTTTAACTCGTGTACATAGTCAAACGACATGTTTAGACCCTGGCTTATTCGTGTGTTGTGCCCCAGGCACTGTCATATTACACAAAATGGCATACACAACATATAAATAATCACATAGTGTATGAGAGAATGATTTACTACCTGGGTCCTTTTTCGGTCCAACTGTTTATCCAAAAAATTTTCCCCGGCTCGAGATATTACTAATTCCTATAAATTAAAATTAACAAGTAATTGGTTATTACATGTAGTACTACTATCTTTAATTATATTCTGCTGGTTATCTCAGTTTCAGTGGCTTCTACACAGTACGATTTTGAATAGTGTAATTTTTCTATTTTTCAGAAAATTGGCAGATTTTTCAGTCAACTTTGAAAAATTATAACTAATTCTAGAAATTTTCAAATTAACTAGGTCTAAAGCCTAAATGAAGCTCTTGAAATATATTTTCATGAAAAAATATCAAAATCTGCTCAGTTTTACCATATTGCTCCCAGAATTTTACAAAATACACCTATTCTAGATTACTCTCTAGAAATAGAGCACAACTTTGAAAATCCATATCTCCTAATGTACTTATCCAAAAATTATTTTCTGCCCATAAAATTAAAGCTCTAAATGTATACTTTAAATATGGAAAGTTTCATAATTTTTGGTCAAGGTTTGTATTTCCAAAATTTTGACACAACCAATCTGACTTTCAGAAACATATTCTGACAGCAACTAAATTCACAAATTCATATCTCTCAATATAATGATCCAAATAATACAAAATATACTTAAAATTAAATCTTATAATATGTAATTTTTTTCTATAAATTTTTATGGCCATTGGAAAAGATTACACTACTCAAGAACACCACGAAACCAACTGCCAAAATTTGGACTTCCAGAATTTCATCTGTTTCTGGACTTATGTTTCAAAAATCATAACTCCCTCTAAAAATATCCAAATGATACATTTTATGATGCATTTTAAATCTTGCGATGACTACTATCTTCATGTAAAATTTCATAAATATTGGATATGATTAGGTTGATCAAAGCGCAACACAAAATGGATTGTCTCCCAAAACGTCAGTTTTTGATAGTCTGAGTTTAAAACTTAGTAACTCACTCATTTTGACTCCAAATTTTGCTCTTCTTGATTCTATATCCTACTAAACATCCTAAAATTTCCATAGGAAAAAGAACCAAACAAATACTCCATCTATAGCCTCCGTTTAAGCTTCTGCAACTTTTTGGCAGAAACTCTGTTTTCTTGCGAGCAAAATAGAGTGGATAAAACTGACATGCAGCCATGATTTTGGACTCAAATCACAAAGATTTTGACTCTACATACTCCTATACATGTTTCTTGAATTTGGGGACTTGTTTACAGAAGTAAAGAGATCAAAAATCACATAAAATGGACACACAATTACTGGTTTTAGTGACAGAACTTTCCAACGATTTTTCTTAATTCCAGCAGCAAAACAACCAAGAAGAACCACTCAAATCCTATAGAAGTTCAAGGTAAAAGTATATGAGACTTACCTAAACACGTTTATGATGTTGTATGTGAAGTTTAAAACTTCCTTGTTTCTCTTCTTCCTTCGTCTCTCTCTCTGTTTTTTTGTTTCGTTTCTCTTTTTTGGTTTTCCTTCCTTTCACTCTTTCTTTTCTAGCTAAAGGTAGAGTAAATGGAGACGTAAATGAGTATTTTATTTATGGTGGGGGATGAACGTGTGTGTGATGTAACACCCCAAATTTTAAGACAAGAGAACTAAGAATAAGCCTAACTCAAGTAAACTACTAGGCCCTAGTTTGGCCAGTGTCACAAATAGGTGCGAGTAAATTTCTACTATTTCTTGATATCTTGGGGGTATTAAGGAATGCAAGGAATGACAAAATGAAGCAATTGGGACACACACACACGACATAGTTATGTTATAAAACAAGGTAGTATTCCTACCAATGATTTTCTATGTGGTAGTCGTGGTTGTGTAACGATTTTCCCATTGGGGAATAACGTAAGGGCAAAATAGTAATTTTTCTATAAAGCAAGAAATGAGTATTTTTCCCAATAATTTGAGTGAGATGGGAACTAAAAGGAGGGAAACGAATACTAAGTGAATTAATACCTAAAAAAAGACAAAGAACCATGAAGCATAAGGCTACAATTAACCACTTGTAAGGTGGTATAATAGGATAGTTAGAGAATAATAATTCTCCCTATGTGTCTCATTAATTTAGTGGATGAAGAAGCAAGACAAATGAAGTGAATTATCACGCAGGAAAGCTTAAGAAGTAGACTAATAAGTTTGACCACATAAGAGTCACTTTTAATGACTCATCAATATCATTCTTTATCCCTTATATCTGATTCATTCGGTAAAACAGATTAGAACGAGAGAAAACAAAGAACGATAACGGAGGAGAGAGAGAAGAGAGAGAAATCTTCAGAAGAAACGCTATCTAAAGTTTTTTCTCTTAATATTTGGCATCTATATTTGACATCATCAAAGTTAATCATATCTAACAAGATATAAGTGAATTCAAAGAGAGGGTCACATAAACTATGAAGAGAATTTAGTTAGCGAAATTGATAAATCATCCTCACAAGCATGTCTCACATTAGTGAAAAATAAGGTGTTATGATGCAACCACATATATGATAAGGTTGCAAGTATCATAGTCTTGTCTATACCACTAGATTAGTGGGAGTTGAGTCATCTATATTGAACAAAATGACAATTCACTCATTGCTTAGGAATTTTGACATAAGGTGTTGCACATTACAAAATCAACATTTTTCAAATTTTGTGATATGATTAGGTTAAGTGTAGTATTCTTTTAGAATACATCAAGCGATTGTTCTCAAAATACTTGAGAATGTCATAAGTAACCTACGATCACAAGTATTTGAACATTTATGGATAGATGGTAGTTGCTATGAAAATACAATTAGATTGTTCATATGTCTCTAATATATATATATATATATATATATATATATATATATATATATATATATAATTGTATTCCTTCTAATTTAGTTTCCTAGGTGCAGGCTTGCTTGAATGTGCACACAAACAGGTAATTCTATTGCAAGAGAACTTTAAAAGGATTGTCAAGCATATTTTTACTTGAATAATAATTGAAAAGCTGCAGGTCATGAAGTACATTACAAAATGTACATTAATTCTCATGTTCTACATATAGGAGGAGATTGATTAGCTTTGTTTAGTTTGGTATGATGTGTTAACTACAAAATAGTTAACATTATGATGCATCTTTACGTTTACTAAACAAAATGCATCATGGAGGAATACAAGATTGCTAAGTAGTCACTGATTACTTTGTTCCATCATGAATTGCTTAATCTAATCATTCTTGAAAGCAAGTTATAAGATTTCCGATTAAAGAATTTTATCATTAAGGGTGTTGTGTGACTATAAAGTCAATAGGTTATAAACAAAAACAATATAGATCTTTAAATGAATTGCATGCATCTAGAGACATTAAAGGATCAAATACCTTATTTGAGTTGGATCACATTGAGTGATCTAAATAAGGTATTGTCAAATGATGAAATTCAAGTTGGAGTTTGTTGTCTAATATTGGTACCTAGTTATCGAGATTGACAAACATTCAAGTAGGAACTAAATAAACATGTAAGGTTTATTCATTAAGTTTAAACCCATTAAGTGAAGTGACAAAAGATTTTGAAGTGATAATTGATTATTTAATATCAAATAATTATATATTGGTTGTAATTGAATTGTTGCTTATTTCATTCACTTGATTGATTTAGATTAGCTTATTTTTCAGTTTATAGATTTTTAGTAATTAGGATTCCTACAAAGTAAAAGAGAATATTGTTATCCAAGACCTTTATGTAGGAGTTGCACTAATTTGTTGTTTGCTATATTGATTTTCTTGTCAATTATGATTGCCTTTTAGGTAAATAGGACTAGCGTTGAGTAGTAATCTCATATTTCATTAGAAATAATGTCCATATATTGTCGAGTGTTGGGAAATCAAGTAAGAGGAAGTAGAGTTACTGTGCATGATCTCATACTTTTCTATATTTTCTGTCTTACAGTCCTGTTGAAGCTGTTAAGAGAGGTAGATCTCCTTCTCCTCAATCTAAAATGATATCTCCATACGCAAGTGTGATAATATGCATTTTTACTTAATGGTGCTGCATTAAATGTTTTAATGTGATTGGAACCGTTTTGCCACAAAGAATTCAAATTATTCCTCTTATGTGTTTTATATTTGGCCTAATCACTAGTTTTGCTAATATTGTTGTAATGAATCAAAAGATACTGATATAAGTGATAGTGAAAAATCATTTCCTTAACACTGTAAAATCCTATTATTATAACTCAGTTCTCCAAAAGTCTACCATGATAAAAAAGATTACAGCTTATCTTTTAAAAAATTAACAATGGTAGAAAAAGAGTTCAACTAACCATTTGAAAACTCTACCATAGTTTATAAAATTTACCATGGAAAATAAAACCCTTTTTTCCTTGCTGAAAGTATCTTATCAGATATTAAAATATCCTTATCAGATCAAATTGTGGATCCATAAATTTAGAACATATCATAAGCCATACAGGCCTTCTAGTATCATTAGAAGCAATTAAAAATATATAGTTAATATATCAAGTTCTCAGAAATAGATCAGAGTATGCAAGATGAGCCCTAATGTGGCATTATACAATAATCCTACATATATTAAAAGATGGAAGTACTACTTTTATCAGAAGTAGTTTAAGCTTCTGAAGTCTTCCCTGATGGACCCACACGACAACTATTTCTTGAAAAATGTTAAATCAACGGGGTGAGAAAAAAGCTTCAGTAACCAGCAATCCATCTCATCAGGCATACAAGTATGTACCCGTGAGGTGCCAAGTGGGACAGTTATAAAAGTATAACATTATTAAAATATCACTTGTCCATACGAATAATTTCATAATAATTTACAATATCATATTCACATTCTTATATTTACCATATAAGTCTACAAGAGTCAATACACAATAATTTATTTTCTTTCCTCCCTTATTTCCTCTGACTGAACTCATGGACTAATACTCACCTATATGACTGGTAGCTAACTCAACAAGCTCACCGATCAAGTGATATGGATCAGCCAAAATCCACAAAGCACAAGACCGGACCATGAGTTCCCCCTCTAAATACATTAGTAGGGTGTCATAGCCCTACAGAATACAAATGGGCCAAAGGACTAACTAGTGTACACCTGGACGTCCACCACCTTATTTCCTCTTTTGTACAAGAATTCACTCCCTTATTTCCTCTTTGAATAACCTCCCATTAATTCCACATCCACCATCCCCTCTCCTATCTATATTATGTGATTATGACATGTCATTATCATTTCATAATTATCAAAAAAGATCTTTCCAATCTCATAAATAAATACAAACTCATATAATATAATATTGCTAGTCATTTTCTCAATGAAAATAAGTCTCACAAGACAATTTCATTAACAACATATTTTCCAAAACCACATCACATATCAGCAGCCAAATTTATAAATCTGCAAATTAAAATCACTCACAAACATCATACAAGCATGCACAACAAGAGAAAAGTTGTTACCTCTCGCCAAAGCTAATTATTACCACACTGCTCCTAATCCAAGAGCCCAAATACAAGCCAAAATTAATCTATCATAATCAATTTACTACCCATTAATAACTCTCCAAAATTCCACATAATCAAAATTATAACTTATATACAAATTTTAATAATAATATATTATAAAAAAACTGAAAAATAACAGTTTGGGATTTAAATTTTAAAAATGACCGATTAGTCCTTCAAATATCAGAAAAGACAGTTTAGTCCTATGAATTTCAGAAATGACAGTTTAGTACTACGAATTTTATAAATGACAGTTTAGTCCTCATAATTTCATAAAATTTAGTTACAAATTTCGAAACTAAACCAATTAAAATTTCAATAGTATCTTCATTAATTCAAATAAAGCTTTTAACCTACATTTAATCGGTTAAAAAGTCTAAAATAGAAGTATTTATAGACTAATTATATAGAAAGTTTATTATAAAATCTTATACCAACTAAATAAGAAAAATAAACTAATTAAAATTAACTATTAATTATTCTCTACATTTTTATAGCCTTATGTTAACAAAATTGAAACTTGTCCAAAATGTTAATCTTAAAATATTCTCTAATCAATACAATATTATTCTTATTAGAAAGAGAAAAATACATGGAATAATTTTCATGAAAGAAATTTGCTGAAAATATGTTATTTTAGCTATCTAAATAATCTTATAAGATAAGTAACTTTCCTCAGAAAACTCAAGTGATATCCTTATTCCCTTCTCGTTTTCTCTCTTTCTCTCACCTCGTGCGGTTTTTAAAGAGGAAGAGAGAATAGTGAGTGGGTAATCCACTCCCTCTTTATTATATAAAATAATGGGTGGGCAGCCGAATATAATATAATATAATAATAATAATCTAATATTATAATAATCTAATAAAATATAATATTATATTATATTATAATAATAATTTAATTTATTATTGTTGTTGTTGTTGTTGTTGTTTTATTTGGATATTACAATTATATTATATTAATAATTTTAATTTTTTTTTATTATTGTTATTTTATTTGGATATTACAGATAGTATCTCAGAAGAATCAATTGAATGAAAGTATTGTTTCTTTATGGTAGCTTTTACTAATTTGTACATTGAGTATTTATAAATTAAATGTCCTTTATCATTTAAATTTGCTTTTAGACTTTTTTTACTTGCAGAAAATTTAATTAAATTTTGTACGTTTTTGAAGGATATGTCAGGATTAAAGAGAGGTGTAACGATTGAAGTAGAGTGTGCACAATTTCAGCACAAGATGGAACAAATGGAGCAGAGAATACATGCCCAACTAGCTGTCTTGATGCAACAGGGCAATTAGCAACTCCTACTTCATCTACTCCTAGTCTTGCTGATCCACAAGCTGGTCCTTCTCCATAGTTTTCATGTTTAATCTTTTCAATAGGCAATCTTTAGACCTTGTATAAGAAATTTAAATACTTGATCTTAGTTTTGAAGAATTATGAGAATTAGATGTTAGTTTTGAAGAATTGTGTTAATATCATTGCAAGTTTAAAATTACTTTTGATCTTTACCAATAGAGTACATGTTTTAATTTTAGCAATTTACATTAAAAAACCAAAAAAAAATTGTAACTTTCGGTGGTGACAAATGTCGCCGCTGATAAGAGTTTATGTGGCTACAAAATTGTTGCCGCTGATAAGAGTTTCTGTGGCGACATAAATGTTGCCACTGATACATGTTTTTGCGGCGACAAAATTGTCGCCATTGATAACATTTTCTGTGGCGACAAATGTCGCCGCCTATACCCCACTTTCAACTACTACATTCATTTTGGTGCCTTCTCGTGTCCTTTCAGCGACGACAAAATGTCGCCGCTGATTATCTATTTTTCAGCGGCGACAAAGAAATGTCGCCGCCAAAAGTATCAACGACAGTCATTTCGGTGGTGACATAAGAAAACCCTTTAGTGGCGACTTTTACATTTTCAGCGGTGACTTTTGTCGCCGCTGAAAGACGTTTTTTTTTTGTAGTGCTAGCAGCCATATGCATGTGCTAGGACTAGCCTTGGTCAAAGATTTCCAACTATGTATGAACACATGATCTCAAACACATATAGGCCCATGTCTCCATCAATAATTATCTCCCCTCATTCATGTTTTTTATTGGAGCTTCTCTTATGTCCCAATAATCCACATCCACATCATGCTCACAAAGAGGCCACTTTCACATCCTTAGCCTTTAATTAATTACTCTCTTCTCCTTGCTTTTTTCCATTTGCTTTCACCTATTGCCTAATCAAATTAGATATTTTATTAAAATGATAATATTTTATCTCTTTATTTATTCAGATTATAGGCACATAAACTTGTCAAAATAGGCCCATGAACTTGTCAAAATAAGTATATACACTTGCCAATGTATAACTTGTCATTGCAAGCATATAAACTTGTCAAAATAAGCACATACACTTACCAATGTATAACTATCATTGACAAGTTTGTGCTCCTATATATAATGACAAGTTATATATTGGCGAGTGTATATGTCTATTTTGAAAAATTTATGTGCATATTTTGACAAGTTTATGTGCCTATCTTGGCAAGTTTACAAGTCTATGATGGCAATTATACATTGGCAAGTGTATGAGCATATTTGAAAAGTTTATGTGCCTATAATGATAAGTCAAAAAGTGGTCATTGATAAAGCCCATCTATATTAACTGTTACCATTTTCTAATACAATTTAAAGCACATCTCGTTGATAAGTAGACATGACTATATTAACAAGTCATAAAGTGGCTATCGACAAGCCCATCTATATTAACTAAAATAGCTTTCGTTAACAAGTAGATATGCCTATATTGACAAATCCTAGAGTGACGATTGACAAGTACCGAACATAGTCATATAATTTAATATAATATAATATCCAAATATCAATTATTAAGGGTAAGAAGGTAATTTCACATTCAAAATTTACGTCACTGAGGTCCCTAAGGACTTTTTTGATAAAGAAATTTATAATACAACTTTTGTGTTTTTTTTTTGTCATGGGATCTAAGTGTAATTTTTCCTAAATTTTTAGCACCATATTCTAGTGGTTGAACACTACAAAAAAACAATCAACTTCCGACGGAATTTGAGACAGAAAAAAATTTTGTCGTAAAAGTCATCCAAAAACCGTCACAAATTTTCCGACGGAAAAAGTCCGTCAGAAATTCTGTTGCAAATCAGAATTTCCAACAGAAATTTTCCAAAAAAAAAATAAGAATTTACGATGGAAATTTTCCACGAAAAAAAGTCCGTCGGAAATTTCTGTCTCAAATTCCGTCGGAAATATGTATTAATTAATTTTTTAAAATTTTGGTTTATTTAATTAATGATTAATCTATTTATTATGTATTAATTATCATCTTCCCTGCTTTTGTTCTTCTTACTAATTTTCAAGTTTATAACTTTCTTGAGAAATCTTTGTTTGGTTGGTAGGAAAAGCGGAAATAAAAAAGATTTATGTTAACCAACGTTTTTTAGAAATGATCAGTTATTGAAGTTGCATTGCATATTTTAAAATCTATCAATGAGTTGTGTGTTTGGAAAGCACCCAAACCATGGTTTGCGTAAATCGAGACAAAACTCTTCTCACATACTTACCTCGTAAATCGTAAAAGCTATTCTCAAAAGCTAAGAGAGTTTCAGAAATCTGACTTAATAATTCTTGAAGCTGGATTGTAGATCTACAAGTGAGCTTCACTGTTTTAATCCTTATACCTAATTTTTCTTAATCTTCTTGATTGAGAGTATAAAATGATATAATCAGCGCATTTCAAAAAAAGAGAGAGATGGAATTCACATTTATTAAGAGTTTAAATTTTAATTATTATGAGAATCATATGAAAAATTGAATTCATATCATATACAGTGCATTTTGTATCAAAATATTCAAAGGATTGAGTTTTAAAAAAAATTCTATCAATATGTAATTTTTTATTTTTAGCATCTTAGAAAAAAAAATTAATTAGTATTGTACAATTTAAAATGGATCTCATTGAAATTTGTAAGCGTATTGACTTCATTAATAATTAAGAGATCAAAATAAAAACTTACATAAAATTAGAAAGATTAAGTAGATTTTCTTTTTTTAAAATAAGACTAACATATAACCATTACTGTTAGAATAACCAAATATTAGTTAGTTGTGTGGTATGAATTGAGTCTGAGAGAATCATAACAAGCTCCAAATGAGAATTCCGTCGTAAAGCCTAACGTAATGTTTTTGGCCAAATATTATTGCTTTATGATTTTATGCCTCTACATATCAATATTAATATATGTTAAATCAAATGATTTTTTTTTCTAAGAGAATAATCAAAAAATAATTCAAGCATTTCATGCCATGATAGGATTATTGAAATAAAACTCATTTTACTAATATTAGCTTAAACTAGAATGATTTTTCTTAACATATACATGTGATTTTTTAGAAAATAATTTAGTTAATATTTCAATTTTGAAGTTTTTTATTATTTAATATCAATTAGTAATATTAATTACTATTTTTTGACAAGCAGTGTGTAAATTTCATTTACTTCCATGGATATTTTAGAAAAAAGATGCAAAAGGCACTTAAAATTTCATAAAACAGTTTACATCAATACAAAACATTCCAAAAAAACCTCTTTGTGCGTGGGTGTGCGAAATATAGTAAAATGTATACTTAATATATTTACTTAAAATCGTCTAAAGATCGTCAGAAATTCCATCAGAAAGTTTCCGATGGAAAACGTCCATAGGAAATTCTGTCGCAAATCCTAAGGTAAAGTTTTTTACTGATTTACATATGGAAATTCCGTCGGATTGACAAAATTTATTCGTAGAAAATTTCATCAGAAATATGTGTTAATTAATTTTTTTTAAAATTTTTTATTATGATTTATTTAATTAATGATTAATCTAATTATTATATATTAATTATATTATAATTTAAAATTTAAATTATTATTAAATTATAGTATAAATAAAAAATTATTAATTCATATTTATTATTGAAATTAATATATATATATATATATATATATATATATATATATATATATATATATATATATATTGATAATATATTATATACAAATAAAAATTTTATAAATACAATAAAAATAAAATATATAATAAAATGAATAAAAAATATATTAATAATAAAAATTTAGATATAATATTTACGTAACAAAAATAAGGAAAGTAAATTGTAATGTGTGTGTGTGTGTATGATTTTGTATTTAAATCACACATGTTCTTCCTAGCTCAACTGGCAAAGACACTAGCACACGCGTGAGAGGCCATGGCTTTGAATCTCAACATGGTCACAAAATGCAACCAATTTGTGCTATCGACACATGATTGACCAAGACATAGGCGATCGGAGGCGCAAGGTGGTGGTTGACGGCCGGTGGTAGCTGCCAGCTGAAGGTTTTCGTTGAAAAATGACGTAGGGAAATTTGCCACGGAATTTGCGACGAAAAAAATTATGTCTCAAATTGCGAGGGAATTTGCGACGAAATAAATTCCGTCACAATTTTCCACAGATTTCGTGGCAAATTCCCTTGCAATTTGTGATGAAACGTTTCGTTGCAAATTTCCGTTGCAATTTGAGACGAAAAGTTCCATCGCAAATTCCATCTCAAATTGTGAGAGAATTTATGTCGCAATTTGAGACGGAAATTCATATTCCGTCGCAAATCAATTTGCGACGGAATTTTTTCCGTAGGAAATTCCGTCACAAAATGATTTGTGACGGAATTCCGTCGCAAAAAACTTCCATTCCGTCGGAAATTACATATTTTTTTGTAGTTGAAGCATTTACATCACCGTACGCACTATACTATTCAACATTTATGTTGCATTTTTTCGAATCAAGATCCTCTCTCTGGCGCCTCCCATCCTTTGCCTCTCCCATACCAAAACTACACCGTTTTGGGTTCAATTGGGAGGGTGTTCCACCACTTTTTTTTTTAATAACATTGAAGGCCCTCAAGTATTTTTTTTATTAGTACCCATTGTTCTAAAATATTTTTTATCTATTATGTAGTATAAAATAATTTTTCAGGAGCACCCAGTATCTGGTAAGATGCAGTCTAAACTATTTTTTCAAGAGCATTCCATATCTTAAACTAAATTTTAACGCATCTAACACTCAGTATTCCAAATTTATGGTGCTCATAGCTACTAGAAAAATATTTTAGAGGCTTTTTATTGTAACCAGAAAGATAATTTTAGGTGATAAATGCAATAGAAATAAATTTAAGTTTCAAATTGTTAGTGAAAAAATAGTTCAAACTACATCTTGCCAGATACTAGGTGCTCCTGAAAAATTATTTTATGCTACATAATGGATAAAAAAATATTTTAGAACATTGGGTACTAATAAAAAAAATACTTGCGTGCCTTCAATGTTATTTAAAAAAAAGGGTGGAACACCCTCTCAATTGAACCTAAAACGGTGTAGTTTTAAGTATGGGAGGGGCAAAGGAAGGGAGGTGCAAGGGAGAGAATCTTGATTCCATTTTTTCCAGATGCCCATGTTTAAGTTTCGTCCTACTAGTGACTCACTTGGGGCATGTCTGATTTAGTGGCTGTTTGGTGGGAGAAGTTACCTTTCGAATGTGATTTATATTATATAAGGTCAATATATGAAAATAGTTTTATCTCAGCTTGCGTAAATATGTTTTTTGAACGCTAACTTAAATAAGCACTTAGCATTAGAGAAATATGTTTATGCAAATCAAGACAAAAATTCTTCTCATATATTTATCTTGCACATAATCACGTTGGAAAAACAGCTTATATCGCTGATACAAGCATGCACTTAGGGTTTAGTTGGTGCCTAGTAAGTCTCACGCTCCCATTTGTTCCTCATTCATAAATCATGATCCAATTTTACCACTTTTTTTTAAAAGAAAAAAGGTTTTCTTTGCTTCTTCATTCAAATGAAATGTTGACTTATACATGCTGCTCAACATTTAAGAAATATTATTTTAGGCAAAAAATTGATAATATTCTTTTTTGGGCCTACAAGATAATATTCATAATCACAGCGGAATGAGAGAGGAAGCAATAGAACAATACTTTGGCAATTGTGTAGGACATGAACCAGATTGACGCAAGAAGGGAAAGGAATGTTCATGAAATTTGACATCTCTGAAAATATATATCCTACCAGGGGGATCAAGACATTTATAACGTTTGTGATTAGGACTGTAACCAAGAAAAGTACATGCAACAGAATTTGTGATTAGGACTGTAACTAAGAAAAGTGCATTCAACAGAGCGGAAGAATAGCTTATGAGTATTATAAGGTCTCAATAGTGGATGACATGAGAAAATTCTAGTCAGGAGAACTGTGAAACAGTCTGGTATAAGGGACTTTATAGTTAACAGCTGAAGATGGAAGTCTATGGATAATCAAAGGCTGCATCCACAAGAGCATCATCCCAAAATTTCACAGGCAAATGAGCATGAGCAAGCATTGTTAAGCCAACATCCACAGTATGTCCATATTGTGCTTGGCGCAGTTTTTAACATTTGGTGATGTATATGTAATGGGTTGTTGGATGAAATTAAATTGAACCGACAGGTTTGGTAGTATTTTTATTTTTATTTTTTCCTTCACAATTAATTTGTTTCACTTATAAACTAATGTATTATTTAATGATATATAATATATAATATGATTAGATAATTTATTTAGTTTTTTCAATATCTTCAAAAAAAATCAACTGAATCTTATATTTAAGATGATGCATTAATATATATCTATACTGTGCCATGCACGGTTTTTTACATTTGGTGATGTATATGTAATGGGTTGTTGGATGAAATTAAATTTTAGAAAAATTACAGTCAGGTCTAAAACAAAAAGAAAAATGAAGAAATGGTTATTTAAAAAATTTTAAAATAAAAAAAAGTCCTAATAACTTGTCAATAGAACTCATGAATTTATCAATAATCCGT
Organism: Albizia julibrissin; assembly: GCA_037074505.1. NCBI lineage: Eukaryota > Viridiplantae > Streptophyta > Magnoliopsida > Fabales > Fabaceae > Albizia > Albizia julibrissin. The sequence continues at coordinate 24,555,782 of CM073489.1, forward strand.
TTCTAGAGTTATCAAAAAAAAATTTATTTTAAGATTTCAAACGACTATTTCTTTATTTTACCTCTTATTTGGAAGCTATCTGTAACTTTCCTAATGTTTTAGAGCCTATAACTCAGAACCGACTTTCCTAATGTTTTGGAGCCTATAACTCTGAACCGACAGTACGGGTAGTAAGTGATGCAACTTGTTTAATCCTCAGCTGAACTAATATATATGTATCATCTGTCTCTCTGACAATGCATCAGGAAAGAAGCTAAGCACTCCTTCCGCTATATCTAGGACTTGATACGCGTCCAAGCGAGCCAAGACAAAAAAAACAAGCTTGGTATATATTTGCCAATTCAGTGACGAATCCGAACATGAAGGTGAGGTCTATTTATAATTATATTACTTGCTAGTCAATTTCTTGAAATTTTCTTTTACGTAAGATTTTATCAAGAAGGCCACTTTAATATTCTGGGCGAATGGGTGCAGCAAAAAGTGACAATAAAGGTGGGGATGGAGTGCGAGAGTTGCAGGAACAAGGCATTGAAAATAGCTTCCATGATAAAAGGTATATAAGTAATATACAAATTAAAGATGAATATGAGTTACAGAAAAATAGGAAGATGCAGGTGTGAGTGCGGTGGCGCTTATGGATAGCGCCACAGCTTTTTTTAGTAGCACTAGTAATGTGGCGCTTGTCAAACGCCACAAATAATATTAAAATAAGCACAACAACTATATTTATTTTTAGTAGTTAACGCTTATAATATGAATCAAATAAGTCATTGAGTGTAATGTTAATTTAATTTTTTGATACCGTTCTTATTTAAAATTCGGTGTACCTTTCTACTTTTTAAAGACATTATGAATTCATTTTTATTTTTCAACAGACTCAATTACTTAAATCACGCTTCCTCAATCTTAATGAGGTAGCACTAACAAGTTGTTGGTTTTAGGGGTGAATGGCCTGTTCGAATCCTAGCATACTTGTACCTATATTCTAATTGAGTCTATCGTCAAAATGAAACCCTATTCCTATTTATAAGAATAATGATAACAACTGGTAATAGTAATAATAATTAAAAAAAAAGATATTCTTGACCAGAGACTTAAAATAATAAAAAAGTGAGTTAAAATAATAAAAATATGATGATTATTCAAGTATTACTTCATCATCCCTTATCCCACATTCTAGCCGATATTTTATTAAAGGGACTTTTATAATATGATCTTCGATATTTATCGCATATTATAAGATTTTTTAGTCCTAAACATTAATAATTTTGTAAGGAGTCTTGGCATTAATAATTTTTTGCTGCGTGTGCTTCTACCTTACTCGCTCTACAATTAAAAGAAGTTAATGTATTTATTATAGAGCACATAGGCCAAAAAAAAAATCAATGAATATAATATTATAGAAAAATTCAAACATCAGGAACGTGAATTTATTATGAGCGGCAAAAAAAAAAAAAGCTCAATGAATATAACATTATGAACTATCATTTGCCGTATCATGTTTTATAATGTGTTGTGTGTGACTGCCCTTGAAGTGAAAAGTATTATAAACTTCATAGAGTAATAAAGAAGGCAAACACATTAAATTAAGAATATATCGTGAACCGCATGACTATTAAGGAAATGTTTATTATAAAAATTCATGGAATTGCTCAAAAGAAACTAATGTCCCGCCTGCAAAATACACAGATGCAGATTGTAGCTGCCATGCATCTCGATTTTTCATCCTCCATTCTCATCATTGGCAGTCATACAGAGAAGAAACAAAATTCAAGTGTTGCCCCAAAAAAAATTGATTAATGCATTGTTATAGCTATCCGCTGGTTGCAGCTGGATATTGCTCATAGGCTCATTTACCTCATTGAACCCATTACAATTAATATATATTGTGGAAGCGAAAAAACAAAGCTCGATTGGGGACCAAGGCTTAGTCGTCCCAAGTTGAGACAAGCCTCACTATAATACTTACCCATATATGATGAGAAGTGACTTGCACGCACGCCCACATGTACCAGAACAACTCTCTCGTCCAGAGAGTTACTGATGATCTCATGTTAAGTTTGCGCTTGATTAAATTTACACTCAATCCAAGCCCATGAACAAATCTAGAGGCACCCCTCTGGATGAAAACAAAGAAAAGTTTGTTATGTCGTTAAAACCATTTTGATTTTCATATTTATTTGTAATAATAAATATTATAAATTTAATATATATATATATATATATATATATAGACACACACACACTCATTATATGTTGTCATTAATACGAGACATATTTATCTCATTTGATTTTATACACACACACACTCACTATCTGCTGTCATTAATAGAGACATATTTATCTCATTTGATTATATTTAAAAAGTTAGTTAAATTAGTTAATATGACATGTATTCTCTAAAATATCATAGTCATTTTTTTTAATTCTCTTATTCATTTCTTCCTTGATTATTATTGAGGAAGTATCAATAAAAATAAATGAGAAAAAAATTGACAGATATGACAATTATATCTTATATTTAGAATAATAATAACTTTTTAAATATGTTTTGTATTACGGGTCAGAGGGTGTAATTTTTATTCCTTCATTAAAAATTGAGAAGAATGACACGCTTAGAATAAAACACTTGATGTTACACAAATTTTTACACAATAACATTCAGAATCAAATTTTTTTTAAAAGGGAGACATATGCTATAGACTGGAGGGAGTGTATAACAATTAACATTTCTCATGCATAGTACATCCCTTGTTTTTTTTTAAAAAAAAAAGGTCACATAATGTGTATAGAAATGATCATTTGTAGGTGAGATAGGGGGCAATACTTGGAGAGGAGAGAGAATATGGAGGCAGAAGGGAGGGGGAGGCGGAGGGAATGGTGGAAGAAGGTGGAGATAGGACAGGGTGTGATTCCAATTTTGAATAAAGGAATATTGTGTTATATTTAAAAATAATGGGTTAATGACTTATTTTATGGGTCATTGGACAAAACCCAAATCCTAGCTGGATATGCTTTCAGCATATCTATCTCAGCGAACTTTGCAAGAGCCCGAAGGGAGAGAAAAGATAAACAAAGGTCTAAAGATGAAGCCTGATATTATATTGTTCTTGTGTGCGTGTAATTGAATTAGAATTGAGATCAGCAGGCTTCATTCGATGTTCCTTTAACAAGAAAGCCGCAACTTCATTGATACATGTTGAGTGACGCAAAAATAATGATCAGGACTAAAGGTCTCTCTGTCCTGGGTAAAGAAAAAGATGGTTTGTCCTCTTATTTTAGCAATTAATTAATACTAGTATTAAATAAACAACGACATAAAGTTCTAAGCATCCTTCGCATGAAATTATTAGGCCTTGTTTGGTTTGAAAAAATAGGTTTGATGGAACAAAAGTGCCCGTCCAATTTTATGATAACTCATAACTATCATTCCCCATTTTCATTCGTAGCTCAAACTATCCCAGCCAACCAATGGTAATTAAGGAACTGTAGTATGTGACTGCTTATATTTCATATTCTGTAAATATAATTTACTAGCGCTTCAGCCAGCAGACATATGTGCTGGGACTAGCCTTCGTCAAGGATTTCCAACTATACATGAACACATGATCTCAAACACATATAAGCACAGGTCTCCATCAATAATTATCTCACCTCATTCATGTTTTTGATTGGAGCTTCTCTTCTGTCACAATCAATCCACATCATGCTCACAAAGAGGCCAATTAATTACTCTCTTCTTGATTTTTCCATTTGCTTTCACCTATTGCCTGATCTCGTCTTGGCCAAAAGCAGTGGAGTCAAACACCCCGTCTCCTCCAGCGATAGATAATAATGTTTTAGTAGGAGGGATTTGTCTTGGGTCCGCTGCGTTGTGGACTGTTGCCTGTATTTTTTTTTTAAATTACACCATTTTGGTGTAGTTTTAGAAGAAGGATAGCTGATTTTTTTTTTAAAAAAATGATATCTAGTATTTTTAAATGTTTTTTAGACTTATCAATATCTTAAAATGTTTTTTAAGTAGCATGTAGTATCCTAAAATAATTTTTAGTGCTTTTAAAACTTTAAAATATTTTTTTAGTTGTACCCAGTGTCTTAGAATACTGACTACAATTTTACCATTAATATATTTTTATTAGTAGTAATGAGCACTCAAAACTTAGGATATTGGTTTATTGATTTCCATCCACTTTAAAAAAATTTCCAGAAGCACAAAATATTTTAAACTAATTTTTGGAGTTGAAAAAATACATTAACGATAAAATTGTAGTCAGTATACTAAAATACTAGGTACAACTGAAAAAATATTTTAAATGGTTAAAAGCACTAAAAATTATTTTAAGATATTGTATGCTACTTAAAAAACATATTAAGATATTGATAATTTCAAAAAAATAATTAAAAATATTAGATTTCATTTTTTAAAACAAAAAAAAAAAGATCACCCCTCGTCCCCTTAAAACTACACCAAAACAGTGTAGTTTAAAAAAAGAAAAGGACAGACAACCATCCGCAATACAGCAGACCCAAACCAAATCCTAATAAGAGACCACCACATGTTGAATAGAGGACGCATCCTACTTTTTTAATTGGAAATAAATCTTAGTAATTATTGGATAATTATGGGATGCAATCAGAGGCAAATCCCAATGACAGTTTTTGCCCAAGTGTAATAGACAACGTTTATAGAATCACGAAAACGACCTCCTTAATTCGGTCATGAAAAGAACAAATATAAATTATAATAAAAAAGTTGACCCATGTGGCACAAAAGTCACAAGTACTCGTATTATTCCATTGTTCTCTGTTTTTTTTTTTTTTTTTTTTTGTTAAAGAAAACAGAAATCTATGGTCCCCCAAAAGTAGCGGCCCATTCATTGTAGCGTCCTACAGGGATTTAATTAATCATAAAACATTTTGGGAAAATCACACTTAGTTTCAAAGACTAGAAAAAATAACAAAAATGTTTCATTGTAGATTCCCATATAAAAAAAGTCCCTAGAAACCTCAATGATATAAAATTCAAATGTGAAATTACCTTCTTGCTCTTAGTAATTGATATATAAATATTATATAATGTTAAGTTATATGATTAGGTTCAGGTACTTGTCAATCGTTACCCAATGACTTGTTAATATATACTCATCGACTTGTCAACATGAGCTCTTTTAGTTAACATAGATAGGCTTGTCAATTATCATTGTATGACTTGTCAATATGGTTACATCCACTTGTCAACGGAGCTGTTTTAAATTTTACTGTAGACTAGCAATAATTAACATAGATGGACTTGTCAATGCCCACTCTTTGGCTTGTCATTATAGGCATATAAACTTGTAAAAATAGGCACTTATACTTTCCAATGTATAACTTGACATTATAGGCATATAAACTTGCCAAAATTGGCACATACCGCCAATATATAACTTGTCAAAATTGACACATACCGCCAATATATAACTTTTCAAAATAGGCACATACACTCGCCAACCTATAACTTGTCATTACAGGCATATAAACTTGTCAAAATAAGCGCATGAACTTATCAAAATAATCACATACACTTGCCAATGTATAACTATCATTGAGAAGTTTGTGCTCCTATAATGAAGAAGTTATATATTGGCGAGTGTATATGTCTATTTTTGACAAGTTTATATATGTATTTTGAGAAGTTTATGTGCCTATTTTAACAATTTTATGAGTCAATAATGGCAATTATACATTGGCAAGTGCATGTGCATATTTTAACAAGTTTATGTGCCTATAACACTACCAAAAAATGACAATTGTAGCGGTGTATTTGTAGCAGTTGATAGAAACTGCTACAAATATAGGGATTTGTAGCGGTTTTAGGTGAAACCGCTACAAATTTGCAACAGTATGACTTACGCCATGTGGTGCAAGGGTAGGGAACGTGTTTTGTAACGGTTAACAAGGCACAACCACTATAAATATTGGCAACAAATTTTCCGCAATTACTTTGTGGCAGTCAACCCACAATACTCGCTACAAATGTGGTGCCAGCTAAGCGCCACAAGGCGCAAATCTGGCATAACTATTGTGGCGGTTACTTTGTAGCAGTTATAGTGACAATAACCTCTATGGAATGCAAAAGACCACCTATTTATAACGGTTACAAGGATTTTTGTAGCAGTTACATCTTATAACCACTACAATGCAAAGGGTCTGTTGGTCTATAGCAGTTATCAAAGTTTAATGTTAACCGAGGTATTTTGTAGCAGTTTAGGTAGCAATTTCTTTGAAAACCGCTACAAAATCTAGTACTATAAAAGCTGCTTGACTCCCCATATTCTCATTTTTGGCAATTTTAATTCTCACGCATGCTCTCAGATTTTCCTTCAGATCTTTCTGCTCAAACTTTTTTTTATAGATTTTTCCAATTAAGGTTGGTAAATTTTAAGTCCTTGATTTCTTTTTTTTCCTATTATTGAATAATTTGATATAAATGTTGCTAATTTTTAATTTTTTTATAGCTATGACTTCCGAGTGAGACAATAGAAGAGGAAATAGGCTAAGCTTCCCTCTAGACCTACTATGCATGGGAGTAGTAACAGAGGAAGGGCCGATGGGAGGGGGCAACGGAGGTAGACGTATGCCATCACAGCAAGCGACTACGCTACAGTAGCCACAACAATTGGCCCCACAGGAGGTGGACCAACACAAACAGTTCCACAGGAGGGGGCTCTAAAGGTACCTGTTCAGCCAGAGGGGAGTGACCTAAGTGTTAGCGATTACAACGAGAACAAGGAATTTGACTTTGAGATTCCTCTCAGAGACATGAAGCGGTTCCTAGATGAGGAGGAGGCTCGAGACCAAAATAACCCACGACATTTAATTAATTTTTAAATAAATTTAATATTTAAATTTGATAGGTTTGATCAAAATTTAATTAATGTTTGTGGTGAATTATGCAGATGAGAAGGGAGATATTTCCACGAGGAGGCTGGACGTGACCGATCTCAATAGCATGGACCGGAGACTACATGTGATGGTTCCGTGAAATGAGGTCACGAACTAGCCAATTGAGAACAGGGGTCGCCTGTTCAACCGCTATCTGAATGAGCTGACCTCGAATTGGATACAATTCCCCATATACTTCAAGACCTGGAAGAATGTTCCAAAGGGCCGAAGGATCTAGTGTGGAACGAGGTAGTGATGGTAATTAGTTTTATTTAATTATAATTTATTAATTGTATCATTAGTAATTAATTGGAAATAATTTTTTAATTATTAATTATTAATTGTATTATTTTTTACAAATTATATTTAATTATTATTTATTTCATTGTATTATAGGATAGGTTTACCGTTCGGGACAATAGAAAGAGGTACACGCTAATGAAGATGGGAGACGACTGGAAGAACAGGTGGAATCATCTTTTCCACACTATAAACAAAGACAGGACGATACCTCTGCAGTAGCTGATTGAGAACATCCCAAACGACATCCCACCTAATGACTAGGGAAGTTTTGTCCAATACAGGAGGAGCCCAGAGGGACATGTAATTTTTTTATAATTATATTTTTTAAAGAATTTAATATTTTTTTCATATTTATTACATTTTAATATTTTTTTCATAATTTTATTATTTTTTTATGCAGGCTCTTTCTCAAAGAAATATGAGGAGCCGAGGGTAGCAAAGGATCCATCGCATGGCTAAATCAAAGACATTTGATGTTACTTATAGCGAATTGGTAATTTTTTTACAATATCAATTAATTTTATATTTATATTATAACTTTATTGTTTTATTGTTTATAATAATAATTTAATGTTTTAGGAGAGGAAGACTCAGGAGGAGAACCGTCAGACTAACTACGGGGAGTTATTCAAAGTCACCTAAAGATACCAGGATGGGACTCCGACGTCTCAGAAGGCAGAGGATGCCATTGTAAGATATTTTTTGTTTTATTTCTTGTTTATAAAACTAATTTATTGTTAATTAGAATAATAATTGAAACTTTCATAAAATGGAAGGAGCGGATTCAACAGTCCCAGGCTGAGTTGTGAGAGACCCAGACACAAGAATCATAGGGGTCTGTGGACCCCATTATGCCATTGAAAGCTGGTCTTGGACCAGTTAAGCACCCTGGCCGATTGAGAGGGATGGGGTTAGGTACCAAACCTAGCATGGTTTATGGCAGGAGCAGTGCCTCTAAGGCAGGTACCGCTCGAGCACGAACGTTCGGGGCCAGATGTTTGAGGGAGGAAACTATTGAGGAGATCTGTTCAAAGGTTGCCAGGGCACATGCTATAATGGCCCAACAGATACAGGAGCAGGCCGATTTCTACTACACACAATAGACGAAGTGGCAGGAGATTACGAACTCCATGATGTCTCGGTCGTAGAGTCCCTGTTCCCTGAGGAGGAGTACCCACAGGTGCACCCTATCCCATAGTTTGTTGTGCAACCGCCTCCTCCTTATGCCAATGATAGTGCTGTTGACTCTACTCAACCCTGTCATCCGACTGCCCCTGAGAGAGGACCTAATAGTCAGCTCGGTAATCCTGCCCCCTCGAGAGGACTTGATGATCAAACTCCTGATAGTTAGTTTAGTTCATTTAGAACATTTTATTTTAATTTATAACAGTTACAAAAAAGTTGTAAATTATAATTTCTATTTTAATTTATGTTATTACTTATGGTTCTTATTTAATTTTATTTCTTTTTACAAAGTTGTAAAAAAAAGTTTAAAAAAATAAAAAAAAACTTGAACTTTATAGCAGTTCTCATACATATAACCGTTACAACATGTCCACCTTTGTAGCGGTTTATTCCATAGAGCCGCTAGAAAGTGTCAACCTTTATAGCGGTTTGGTCTAAGTAACTGCTATAAAGTGTTACACATTTGAATTTTGAATTTTGAATTTTTCATCCCTGCTAATAGTCATGTAAGTTTGTAACGGTTGTAATCTTTTAACCTCTACAAAGTGTTACACATTTGAATTTGGAAATTGTCATTCCTGCCAACAATCATGAACTTTGGTAGCATTTATTTCCAAGTAACCACTACAAATTGTTAGAACATTTGTAGCGGTTATTTACATATAACCGCTACAAAATGTTACATATTTGAATTTTGAATTTGTCATTCCCACCAACGGTTATAAAAGTTTGTAGTGGTTTTGGTCTGGTAACCGCTACAAAATATGACACTTGAAATTTGGATGTTATATCTCACCAACGGTCATTACATGTTGTAGCAGTTTTTGAAACCAAAACCGCTATAAAGTATGAGATAGTAGTGGTTGCGGTAGCAGTTTTGTAACTGCTATAAATGTTTGAACGTTGGAAAACTTCAATTTAAGCTTTCAGGCACACGTCATTCTCTCTTCACTCATCTTGTTTGCTAAATTTTTTCCACCAGCTATGGATAAATCATGGATCAAGTTGCCACATAATTTCTCCAACTTATTTATACGGATTAAACAACTTCTTGGATTTTGCTTACTCTCATGTCAGCTGTAATAGAAAGATCATATGTCTGTATCGAAGATGCAAGTTCAAGAAGTAGCATACATGAGAAGTTTTTTAGGAACATTTACTTGTGAAGCCTTTCCCAAAAATGTATACATTATGAGGAGGTCATGGTAAGAAGGCCAGTATGAGATACGATGATGCTCTTCCTCAAAGTTCACAAGTAGGAGTTCAAGTAAATGAAGATGATCTTGTTAATGATGATGTGCATGATGCATTTGGTTTTCATGACGAAAAATTCAACGAAAAAGTGCAGGGATCACAGGCTGTGTTCTTGAGGAATGAAGTAATACGGGATTTTTTCAACATAATGGATATCGTCCTTTATATCAAGGTTGCCGAAAATACTCGAAATTATCTTTCTTTCTCAAAATGTATTATATCAAGTACTTGTGTGGAATCATAGATAAGGGAATGTCGATGTTGCTAGAATTATTACAAGATGCATTCCCTGACGCGGAGATTCTCACATCGTTCTACGAGGCCAAGCAGATTATTAACAGATTAAACTTGAACTACCAGAAAATTGATGCATGCCCCAACGATTGTATGTTGTATTACGGAGATGATGCCAACAGGGAGACTTGCAAGCGATGTCACACATTGAGATACAAGACAATTAGAAAGGGAAAAAAACAGAAGAAGAAACCTATAAAGATTCTCATGTACTTTCCTTTAAAGCTACGGTTACAAAGATTGTTTATATCATCCAAAACAGCTGAGCACATTAGATAGCATAATGTTGATAAGAATGAAGATAGTAAATTAAGACATCGACGGGATGCAGAAGCCTGGAAAGCGATCGACTCTAAATTTCCATCTTTCACGGATGACCCCAATAATGTCCAACTTGCTTTGGCGACCAACAATTTTAATCTGTTTAGGAATTTTAGTACAAGTTACAGTATTTGACCAGTAGTCTTAGTTTCCTACAACTTGCCCCCTGGATGTATATGAAACAAAGCTCATTCATTTTGTCTATGATCATCTCAGGTAAAAAGGCACCGAGTAATGACATCGATGTATATCTCCAACCGCTTATTACGGAATTGCTAGACTTATGGCATGTTGGCATCGAGACATATGATGCGTATGAGAAGACACTGTTCAACTTGCATGCAGCCTTGATGTGGACCATAACTAACTTTCTTGGGTTTGGAACCTTATCCAGGTGGAATGTGTAATACCTTAATTTTTAAAGCCTCTAAATGAGTTTGAATATATAATAACTTCAAATCTGAAACCATAACAATTTTAAATTCCCAACTTGAATATAGGGTTCCATCTTGTATTTGTGTAGAGTTTTCGAAAAAATTTTGGATAAACATGTGTGATCTCATTCTAGTTTGCAAATCCATTATCTTCATCAATTTCAAAATCATTTATTTAAAATACAGAGCATTATCTATCAATAGCTCGCATAGTGGTGATTAACTTATGGGCTTTCGGTGGTTGGTTTTCCGATTTTAGTTCAATTATCGCTTTTGGATACTAGTGCGTCACCAAAAGTCTAGCATATTGATTACAACTTATACAGTCTATGTCGCAGGTACTAGTACTACTACCTCTACTTCAAGAAATTATAAATATTTTACAGCCATCCAAAATAAAATGATAACCAAATAGTCCATAATTAATCCACCTTTACTTCATCCATTCATATTATCTTCTTGCCCTTAGAGTTGGACGCCTTTGGTGTATGTCATTTATTGAAAAAGGGGTGAGATTCAAAAGAATCTCAGTAGTATACAGATCACTCATATAATATGTAAAAATACTAAGCATGTAAAATAAATCATCAAACAGTACAACTTACAAGAATGCAGCAAATAAAAAGGGCCTAACCAGTCCCTTATCACAGATTCACAGTACTTGAGATTCATAGTTTGGCTGCCCAGGGCCTCTACCCCATCAAGATGCAGTCACAGGCTTTCTGTCTCAAGCCTACTTGGCTTAAAATGCCCCCGGGTAACTCCCAATGCAACTTGTACTTACGGGTCTTACCGCCTATAGACTCCATGTCCCACACATATACAGATGATATGGTACACATACATAGCATCATATATGATATAAGAGATAAGGTATTACCTGAAAGTCTTTCCAAATTTGGTTCATATTCTCAATCTCTTGGGCGTCCCGGGTAAATGTCAAATCATATAATTTATTATTCACGGACGGCGAATTATTACTTGTTCCAAATATTTAGTATTTCAATACACTTTGGTAGGTTATCATTATAGTTAATACATTAGGCACAATGGGTATTTAATGGGTTAATATCAACTCTAAGTATTTAACTAGACTTTCAGAGTCCCAATTATTATAAAAATACACTTACTTCTTATTTTTTCATTATTATCCAAATCTGGTAGAATTTTCAATAATCTTTGAAAATTCATATCTTGACCTAGGAATATTCAATTAAGGCTGTTTCAAATTATATGTGTCACTTATTAAGTCTATTTTAATATAAAAATGCGTTCCACTATCACTTATCCACAAATCATTCCCAGTTTTAAGGTTTTCTCATACTACCAGAAAATCTTTCCAGTTTTAATATTCTGACTTCTAAAATTCATAACTAAATATATAGAACTCCAAATAGAATGGTTCAAAATAATATGTAACCCTATTTAAGTATTTTTCATGGAAAAATATTACCATCTAAAAATTATAGTGAAAATATTTCCATAATTTCATCAAACCCTAACTGTACCAGAAAAAGTTTCAGATTCAACATCCAACTTCAAAAATTTATATATCACAATTTACAAACCCAATTGACACATGTTATATATAAATTTAAAGCTTATCATGTCTATTTTTATTTTGGAAAATTTCATAATTTTTGGACCAGGTTTATGTAACGAAATTTATTTTGCAACCAAACTGATTCTAGAGAAACTAACCAAACAACATCTCCTCTTAATTTCTAAAAATTCCAAACTTATACACAATCATCCAAAAATCACAACTAAATGTATTTCCACACAATTTTTCATGTAGAATTCATTGGAAACCTCAAATTTAAGAAAAAATAATTTCTTCTTTATGAACCATCCAAGGTTTAAATACTTCCAAGAGAAAAACAGTGATTCTTACAACTTCCCTTAACAAAATTAGCTAACTTCTTTCCTACTATACTTAAACCTCTTGTATCATCATTTTTCATCTGCTTACATCATTAAAATCTTAAGGTTATCTTTTTACAAAAATAGGACAACATAACATCTCCATAGAAATTTAGCTAAGATCTAAGATACTTGGCTCAAATCAAAGCTTATAATTATCTCTTGACTTTTCTAACACCCTAACTTGACTTTTCCAAATTTCACACCCTTTAGACAGCTTCAAACACCTCCTCTCAACAAACTAAACCATATAAATGTTTTTCTTGATGAGAGAAACAAAGTTTATGAACACTCCAAGAGCTAGATAAGTGAGTAAGAGGTTGAAAATCAAGAGAGAAGTCCTTACCTCTTCTTGAAACTTCAAAATTCACTTCCTCTCTCTTTTGTTCACTCTTGCCGAATTGAAATGAAATGAGAACGAAAGATGTTTCAATTGAATCACCAAATCTATATGAAAGTGGAGAGAAAAAAAACTAATGGTAGTGGTGTCTTGCCTTGTGTCCACTTTGTTTGTTCTTTCTCTTCTTTATTTTGTGCTTTGGATGACACTAATGAAAGGGTGAGGGAGTGATTGATTAAAAGATGATTGTGGTGTTAAGTTGGCCATGGGATAAGATAATGGGGAGTTGTTGAGTGTTTTGGAATTGTATGGCATCTTGTCATGTTCCAACATTATATTATTTTTATCTTTTCTTTTACTTTTTAAGATTAAATCTTGACCCTTCATTTTTATTTCTCAAATCTATCCTTGATATCAAATTTTAAATCTCTTTTTTGCCCTTGTATTAGGCAATATTGACTAAATTACCATTGGGTCTTACTTAGCTTATATGATTAAATTTTGGCCAAGTAAAATGACAATGATCATCCAAGTCTTCCCTTCTTTCAAAAATTAAATTGATCACCATGTAAATTTTTTTTCTTTTTGGAACCTTTAACCCTTGAGTGAATTTTTGGATATTACAGAATGTGCATACTTGGACGGTGTGTCTAGTTTGCAATTTTGACTCTAACATAGTACGCCTTCCCCTTAGTCAAAAATGACGCTTCATGGGTCATTGGAGGTTTCTTTATGTAAGCATAAGTTTAGATTGCAATGGAATCATTACAATGGGAAACCCAAAAAAAAGAGTATCTCCTCAGACTTTATTTGGTGAAAGACATCTTACAGCAGCTTCAGCACGTTGAATTTGAGTTTGGAAAAAGTGACAATGCAATAACAGCCGGGAAAAAGAGAAGGACTACTTCGGCTTCTGCACCTCAGCAATAGTGAAAGATAAGCATTTTCTTCATTCTTCCATATTGGAAATCTATTTTACTTCGACATAATCTTGATGTTATGCACATTGAAAAAAATGTATGTGACAATATGCTATACACGCTGCTTAACAAACCCGATAAGTCAAAAGATCATTTTCAAGCGAGGAAAGATTTATGGGCCATGGGAGTTCATGAAGACGCATGGCCAGATGAGCATGAAAAATTTCAACTAGCAAAGTTCACCCTCACAAAACCGAACAAAGAAGTCTTCCTAGCAACGTTGAAGAAAATAAAAGTTCATGATGCCTATGCAAGCAACATTTCACGATGTATTGACATGCAAGCTTGAAAGATTGCTGGCCTGAAGAGTCATGACTAACATGTTCTTATGCAACAGTTACTTACACTGGCTATAAAGAATGCACTTTCTTCCGATGTGTCAATTATTTTGGTGGAGTTGTGTTCTTTCTTTTGGAAGTTATGTTCTAAGGTTTTGATTGTTGAGGAGCTCAATTAGCTGTAGTCCGAAATCATTTTTACACTTTGTCATTTGGAGATGATCTTTCCTCCCTCCTTTTTCTCTGTGATAGTTCACCTGACAGTCCACCTTGTTCAAGAAACAAAGATCGCTAGCCCAATTCAATATCAATGGATGTATCATATTAAGAGGTACTCATTTTACATATGTGCATCATCATTACTTTCTAAATTTGATAGTCGCCCATTTCACCATTAAGTATCATTTTTCCCTCTTTACTTTATAGGTTTCTTGGCAAATTGAAAGCTTACGTAAGGAATAAGGATTGACCAGAAGGTTCTATAGCTGAAGTTTATATAGGGGATGAAGTCGTGTATTTCTATTCAAGGTACTTTGATGACATTGAGACGGCTTTCAACCGACCGCCTCGTGTAGACAATTGTCCTAAACCTGAGCCAACATCAACAGAGTTGTTAATCCCTCATATTAGTAAACCAATTGGAGGAAGTGAGAACTTCAAACTAACATCAACTAAGAAGTTGCAAGAACATAGACATGTCTTGATTAATTGCACTCAAATTGTACCCTTCCGTCAGTAAGAATTATACACTCATATGTTATTCTATAACTATCCTTACATTTTTTTATTTACATTTCATGATCGTCTTCCCATGATTAATTGCAGGGAATTCAGAAGTCATGTAAAGCGTCAACTCAGGATTTGAACATAAACATCCTCCGAAGTTAACAAAAAGGTCCACAAAGAATTCCCAAGTTAGTTTGCACGCAGAATATTAAATGACCACAACCCACACTCATCAGATTTTAAAGCTTTCACAATTGGCCCTCTTGACCATGCAAAAAGGTTTACAGCATACAATGTCAATGTTTTCAAGTTTTGCACGGTATCACGAGATCAAGGATTGCAAACTCAAAATTAGGGTGTTTTTGACACCTTTGGGACAATAAGTTATATGAGCAGCAATGATGGCAACATGCAGTTCGAAGGTGTCTCTTACTATGGAAAGTTTCTTAATGTCATCGAACTAAATTACCATGGTCGTTTCACCGTTACATTGTTCAAGTGTTTGTGGGCAAATACGATAACTTCCTGGCAACTCACAACTGACGATTTAAGCATCACATCAGTAAATTTCTCTCGGCCAATTCACATTGGTCAATCTAAATATGATGAGCCATATATTCTTGCCTTAGAGGCACACCAAGTTTATTATGTCAAGAACGAGAGGCACAGGGATTAGAACATGGTAGTTCACTTAAAGCCTCGAGACCTTTACGACATGGGTGATGATGATAACATCACCTATAGAGTGAGTTATTCCATCCCACCAATTTTGAAAACTTCTTCTCTGAAGGCAATGACAATTTACCTATAATTCAGTGAGTTTTTATGAGTTCATATAATTTAAATTTAATTTTTTTACACAATAATACCACACTAAAATTTTCTCCACAAATTTTTTGTAGGAATGGCAACGAAGAATGATTAAGTTGAAGCATGCTTTTGTTCTTGTAAAATTTAATTTATATTTTAAAAAAAAATTGAACCAATATTTGTAGTGGTTATACAACCTCTACAAAATCAAACAAAACTACTACAAAATAATGAATTGCTACAAATAATGACATCTAAACCGCTATAAACATTAACCGCTACAAAAATAGTAACATTAACCGCTACAAGCGTCACGCATCATAAATACCTCCACTCCAACTCTTTTCATACACTTCTCCATATTTTTTACTACCTTCTTCTCTCTCATGTTCTCTCATCTAGGAATTTTTTTTCAATAGCCCAAGATCTAAGTAAGGTGATCAAATATGATAAAAAAAATTTTCAATTCTTTTATTTTCAACATTTTTTCCTTCTTATAATATTGATACTAATTATTTTTCCCCCCAGAAATTAAAGGACCGTTCCTCAATATTTTTAATATTTCTTCCATAATGATCAACATCTAGTAGACAACAAAATAAGTACATATTACCTATAAATGAACAATATTACCTACAATTTCTCAATATTATGTATATAAGTTTTATATTCATCTAACTCAATTTAATCATTCTTCTCAAATAATAACTATTATCAGTCAAGTTATTTAAATAATAAAATTTTTAACATGATATTAAAACAATTAAATCAAATTATTAGCTAATTTTTTCCCAAAATTTTGTAGCAATTTTTAAACCGCTACAAAGTTAAAAGTTAAATTGAATAGCAGATTAAATTTTTGGCGCTACTTTTGAAATTTCATCCTAAATTAGTAGCGGTTCTCTAACCGCTACAAATGTCTTAGCGCCAATTTTTTAAAATTCATATTTTAACCGTTACAAATTGGAGACAAATTTTTCATTTTTCATTTTCCCACCATGGGAAGTTGTGCGCTTAACATTTAGAACGACTACAAGATTGTCAGATAATGTGTTATCTTCACATGAATTTTATAGCAGTCAAAATAAACCGCTACTAATTCAGTAGCGATTGTTCTACTTGAGTAGCGGTTTTAAAAAAAAACCGCTACAAATTGGTTTGCAACAGTGTATTTTATAGCTATTTTTGTTACCACTACTAATGTTGTTTGTAGCAGTTAAAACCACTACAAATACACATTTTTAACCGCTACTAAACAACAATTTTCTTGTAGTGTAATGATAAGTCAAAGAGTGTCTATTGGCAAAGCCCATCTATGTTAACTATTACAATTTTCTAATACAATTCAAAGCATCTCCCGTTGATAAGTAGACATGACTATGTTGACAAGTTATAGAGTGGCTATCGAGAAACCCATCTATGTTAATTAAAATAACTTTCGTTGATAAGTAGATATACCTATATTGACAAATCTTAGAGTGACGATTGATAAGTACATGAACCTAGTCATCTAATTTAATATCATATAATATCCAAATATCAATTATTAAGGATAAAAAGGTAATTTTACATTCAAAATTCATATCACTGAGGTCATTAAGAACTTTTTTTTATAGAGAAGTTTATAATGAGATTTTTTTTTTTTTTTTTGGTCTTTGGGATCTAAGTATAATTTCCCTAAATTTTGAGCATCGTATTTAGTGTTTGAAGCATTTACATCACCGTACGCACTAGTACTATTCAACATTTATGGTGCATTTTTTCCAGATGCCCAGGTTTGAGTTTCGTCCCAACAGTGACTCACTTGGGGCGTGTTTGATTTAGTGGCTGATTGGTAGCAAAAGTTAACTTTTTAATGTGATTTAGATTGTATGAGGTGAATATGTGAAAGGAGTTTTATCTCAGTTTGCGTGAATATGTTTCTTGAACGCTAACTTAAATAAGCACTTAGCATTAGAGAAATATGTTTATGCAAGTCGAGACAAAAATTCTTTTCATATATTTATTTTACACATAATCACGTTGGAAAAACAGTTTCTATGACTGATACAAGCAGACACTTAGGGTTTAGTTGGTGCTCAGCATGCCTCACGCACCCATTTGTTCCTCATTCATAAATCATGATCCAATTTTACCACTTTTTTTTTTTAAAAAGGTTTTTTTTTGCTTCTTCATTCAAATGAAATGTTGACTTATACATCCTTCTCAACATTTAAGATATATTATTTTAGGCAAAAATTGATAATATTCTTTTTTTGGCCCACAAGATAATATTCATAATCACAGCGGAATGAGAGAGGAAGTAATAGGACCATACTTTGGCAATTGTGTAGGACATGAACCAGATTGACGCAAGAAGGGAAAGGAATGTTCATGAAATTTGACATCTCTGAAAATATATATATCCTGCTAGAGGGATCAAGACATTTATAACCTTTGTGATTAGGACTGTAACCAAGAAAAGTACATTCAACAGAGCGGAAGAATAGCTTATGAGTATTGTAAGGTCTCAATAGTGGATGACATGAGAAAATTATAGTCAGGAGAACTGTGAAACAGTCTGCTGGTATAGAGGACTTTATAGTTAATAGCTGAAGATGGAAGTCTATGGATAATCAATGGCTACAGCCACAAGAGCATCATCCCAAAATTTCATAGGCAAATGAGCATGAGCAAGCATAGTTAAGCCAACATCCACAGTATGTCCATACTGTGCTTGGCACAGTTTTTTTACATTTGGTGATGTTGTGACAATATTTAGGAAAAATATCTTGCATTTCTCACTGATGTATGGTTATATATATACAAGTAAGAATAAGAGAAAATTACACCTGTTACATGCCAAATATTTACATGACAGCTAGCTAACAAAGTTACAACAACTAATTTGTTACAATGCTAACTAAATGTAGTTATAATTCTTGACAATAAGAGATGTACATGACAGCTAGGTAACTAAGTTAAGTTACAACAACTAATTTGTTACAATGCTAACTAATTATAGTTACAATGCTTGACAATCACAGAAGTATATATGTACATGACAGCTAGCTAACAAAGTTAAGTTACAACAACTAATTTGTTACAATGTTAACTAATTGTAGTTACAATGCTTGACAATAAGAGAAGTATGTACATGACAGTTAGGTAACTAAGTTAGGTTACAAAAACTAATTTGTTACAATGCTAACTAACTGTAGTTACAATGTTTGACAATGTGTAATGGGTTGTTGAATGAAATTAAATTAAACCGACAGGAAGGGTAGTAAGTGATGTAACTTGTTTAATCCTCAGCTGAACTTATATATATGTATCATCTGTCTCTCTGAAAATGCATCAGGAAAGAAGCTAAGCACTCATTCCGCTGTATCTAGGACTTGATACGCGCCCGAGAGTGCGCCAAGAGACAAAATCAAGCTTGGTATATATTGCCAATGCAGTGACGAATCCGAACATGAAGGTGAGGTCTATTTATAATTATATTACTTGCTAGTCAATTTCTTGAAATTTTCTTTTACGTAAGATTTTATCAAGAGTATTCTGGGCGAATGGGTACAGCAAAAAGTGACAATAAAGGTGAAGATGGAATGCGAGAGTTGCAGGAACAAGGCATTGAAAATAGCTTCCATGATAAAAGGTATATATATGTGTGTATCGTTATGTGTGAATGAATATAAGTAATATGCAAATTAAAGATGAATATGAGTTACAGATAAATAGGGAGGTGCAGGTGTGAGTTCGGTGGCAATAGAAGGGGACGGTAAAGATCGAGTGGTGGTGACGGGGGAAGACGTGGACACAGTTTGCTTGGGAAGGAATCTGAGGAAGAAGTTCCGGAATGTGACGGTGCTCACGGTGGAAGAGGTGAAGCCCAAAAAGGATGACGGCAAGGACAAGAAGAAGCCGAAGCCGAAGGAGAAGGAGAAGGAGAAAGAGAAGCCCAAAGTCGTCACAGTGTGTGTGGCGCCGCCAGCTCATCCCTGCGAGAGGTGCTGCAGCCCCACGTGCTACGGTGGGTGCAAGCCTTGCTGCAAGTGCCACAGTCACAAGTGCGAGGGTAAGTGCGAGCCTTGTGGCAAGTGCGGGAGCCACAAGTGTGAGGGTGGGTGCAAGGCGTGTTCCAGATGCAGCAGCTACAGTTGCCATGGTCACTGTGCTGCTGCGATCTGCTACGGTCAGTGTCCTCCTTGGCTCTCATGTCCCTCTTGCTGCTCTAAGCCTCCCTCTGCCATTTGTTACAATGTCGTTTATGATAAAAAACCTGAAGATTCTTGCTCCATCCAGTGACACTCCCTCCACCATTAATCATAATCCCCAGCCTTCGCTTTCATTTCATTCCAATTCTCATCACTCTTCACACACACACAGTCACGCGTATGGGTCCTTTAATTTTCCCGTTCCTTTTTCACTGTTGCCATTTTACTCATTTTTGCACCTCAATTCGTTCAGTAATTTATTTCTCATATTCGCGTTATTGTAATTTGAAGTTTGAACCTCAGCTTCGAGAGGTTCATTTGCAGCGTTTGTAATAGTCAAATTCTCTTTGAAGGAGCATCAAAGAATTTAATCATATTCCACTCATCACGAGTTATATCAAAAGGTGCATCTTGCCTACGCCAAAGATCATTGGATCATAACCTCCTATCCTATAATAAGAGAAATTTCCATTAAGGTCCCTGGACAAAATACGACACCAATATCTCTTAATATCTCTAATTTGCGGACAAAGTCTCATGGAATATTTGGTAATATAATCAAATTATGAAAAGACCGAAATAGCCTTGGCGTAAGCCACAGCCACCGCCTCTCTGTATTGTACTGTTCTGTACGGTAAGCCCTTCTCTTACGCCTTCTCTCCCATTTTCTTCGGTCTTCCCTTTCTCCAATTTATCGTTTTCTTTGTCACTCTTTAGTCTTGACTTGCCTCGAATTTTGGGTTTCCAAAGAAACCCATGAAAGACTCGAATCCTGCCGCAACCAGACTGCCAGAAATTCGGTTTCGTGAATTGTTGAGATTCTCATGTGTTGATGAGATCAAAGACACGATCCCCAGTTTGGGATCTGAGATGAATCTTAGGAAGGGGAAATACTTGTATTATTCACGTGGAGGAGATTACTGCAAGGGAATGAATCATTACATGTGGAGCTTCTTGTGTGGCTTGGGTGAGGCAATCTATTTGAACAGAACATTCGTTATGGACTTGAGTATGTGCTTGGCTGCAAGGTAACAAGGATGAGGAAGGAAAACTACTTTGATTAAGAGACAGCATCTGTTGTGGAGGAGGGTGAGTTTTTGAGAGATTGGAAAAATGGAATAAGAGACATAAGAGGAAAGTGCTAGTTAAGAAGGCTGTGAATTTTGGATATGTCCCCTCGGGAAATAATTGTAATTTTCTTTTCCCATTGTCTTCTCTTTTTACTCACGAATGTCTGTGTTTTGTAAGTGTTTAATGAGCTTTTGTATCACCAAAAAAAAAAAAAGTGTTTAATGAGCCTTGTTTAATACGGTGGAAGGATTATGATTGAATATGGTGGAACAATACAAAAGTGGGGAGGAATGGATGAGAAAGAGAGAAAGCAAAGAATTTTGAATTGTTCTTCTCTTAGTTTCACTAAAGGATAATTGAGTGTTTTCATAATTGGATTATATTACTCAAATGTCCTATGGGACTTGCCTAAAAATTATAGATTTTAAGAGACTTTTCTATCATATTTTGTCTAACTTAGGATCTTAGCACAAATTTCCCTTATAATTATAATCTTTTGTAGTGTAATAGTAATATGGTGTGAGTGTATTATAAGATATTTTATTAATATATTCTAATTATTATTAATTATTATTTAGGTAATTAATTAAACTATCGTGAGTGTGGTCCATAAATCAGATATATGCCTAATTCAAAATTAGGACTATTAGCTATTAATGTGATATCTTTGATGGTGTGATAATACACTTGAGTTTTACTATTAATTGATAAATGAGCTTTAGGAAACCTACACTACTCACCTGAGGTTCCTTGACTGGCAATGACTCTTAACCTACAGACATTGACATGTTTGTCCTTGTATGAACCATGCATGGTTGGAGAAGAAGGTTTTTGACAACAGGTCAATTTGTGTATTTTGACAAGTTATACATTGGCGAGTATATATGTCTATTTTGACAAGTTTATGTACTTATAATGACAAGTTATATATTGATAAATGTATGTGCCTATTTTAATAAGTTATATATTGGCAAGTGTAAGTGCCTATTTTGACACGTTTATATACCTATAATGATAAGTTATACATTAGTAAATATATGTGTCTATTTTGACAAGTTTATGTGCTTATTTTGATAAGTTTATGTTCTTATTTTGATATGTTTATATGCCTATAATGATAAATTATACATTGGAAAGTGTATGTTCTTATTTTGACAAGTTTATATACCTATAATGACAAGTCAAAGAGTGGCCATTAATAAGCCCATCTATATTAACTAAAATAGCTTCCGTTGACAAGTGGATGAGTATATATCAATAAGTCATATAGTGGCGATTAACAAACACCTGAACATCATCATATAATTTAATATAATATAATATCTAAATATCAATTATTAAGGGTAAAAGATAATTTCATATTCAAAATTTATATCACTAACATCTCTAGAAATTTTTTTTTTATATAGGAAAATCTACTATAGTACTTTTTGTTTGATTTTTTCAAAATATTTTATGATTAATTAAATCCATGTGGCCAGCTCCAGTAATGAATGTGCCGCTACTTTTGGTGGATCATAGATTTCTGTTTTTCTTTAAGAAAAAACAAGAATAATGGAATAATACGAGTACTTGTGACTTTCGTGCCACATGGGTCAACCTTTATATTATAATTTATATTTGTTTTTTCGGGACCGAAGGAGGTCGTTTTTGTGATTTTATGAAAGTTGTCTATTACACTTGGGCAACAACTGTCATTGGGATTTGCCTCTGATTGCATCCCATAATTATCCAATAACTACCAAGATTTATTTCCAATTAAAATAGTAGCATGAGTCCTCTATTCTGGTACTACTATATTGTATCTGAATTTGGTTATCGTGTGCTCTATCAAATAAAGAGTTATAAAAAATATAGTAGGTATGAAACTTGTGGTGGTCTCTTATTAAAACATGATTATCTATCGCTCGAGGAGACAGGGTGTTTGACTCCACTGCTTTTGGCCAAGACGAGATTAGGCAATAGGTGAAAGCAAATGGAAAAAGCAAGGAGAAGAGAGTAATTAATTAAGGGCTAAGTCTAGAATAAATAATTTGTCCTTATATATTGTGGTTAAAAATATATACATATTTAAATAGGTTAATGTCCCATCTAAAGAATGATATTCAGGGCCTGCGCGCGCGCTCGCTGTGATGTTAGATATTGGATATTATGTGATTAATAAAGTTATTTTGATTTTTCAGTCATTTTTGGATCCACTTTAACATGGCATCAGAGCCCACGTCCTTTAAGATTGAGCAGTTGGCTAGCACAACCCGAAACCCGACCCAACTCTAACACATATGTTCTGTCCTCTTCCTGAAAGTTCTCAGGTTCTCTTTGTCAGGCATTTTTTCCCTCTTTTCTTTAAGATTCACCGTTAGATTAGGGCACACGCGCGATGGACTTGTAATTTACGGTCTACGAGGTAATTTTTACGGTCTACGAAGTAGCTTTTACGGTCTACGAGGTGCTTTTACGGTCTACGAAGTGCTTTCACGGTCTATGAGATAAATATGTGGAGGAGATTTATCTCGATTTACGTGAATCGGGCTTATATAATGAGCCGGATTCAAAAAAGCTATCACAAACAGCCCCTGAGAAACACGATTCTTGCTCCATCATGATTCTTCCGCTATTACCAAGTTTCTGGTGTGGCGATGCCATGGGCGAATTCTTGACCTTCGCAGCTATACAGTCCATGGTCAATAATGAGATCAAAGAGAGCACAAGCAAGATCTTTCGCCATTAGCGAGTTTCTCGTAAGGTGACACCGTGGGCCGAAGTTCTTGACCGCAGTTACATAGTCCATGGTCAAGAACAAGATCAAAGAGAGCATAAGCGACATCGGAGAAAGAACGTGCAAGATCGACGTGATTCTTGCTCCCTATCGTCTAATAGTTCATCTCCGAGAGTAGTAACGCCAATGGATGTCAACGGATGTTACAATCGTTCAGGCTTGTGCTGTGATTCTCTACACTTGTAGAAAGAGGTTTGATTCATCCTATTTTCAAAATTTGTAGGATTAAATGGCGATTCCAATTATGTCTCACCATGATTATGGTGAATGTTAGTATTTCATTTACTGGATTTTGGTAGTTTTCTTTTCCATCTACTGTTATAACCTTCTGTCAGGACCTAAATTATGTTAGTCTTCGATCTCCCTACACTCATGGTAGAAGTTGCAGAGGGAAAATCTACTAGTATTTATTTTCAACATCCATTGTATTTGCACCCCACAAACAGCCTTACTATCACTTTGGTGTCTCAAGTCTTAACTAAATCCCAAAATTATGTTGTTTGGAGTAGGTCTATGACACTTGCACTCCATGGTAAAGCAATTAGAGCAACAACATATCTCATTAATAAAACCCCTTCTAAAGGACTAAATAATTTAACCCCTTATAAACTATTATATGTGAAACAGCTTGTTTTAGATCATTTAAAGGTATTTGGATGTCTTATGTTTGTTGTTAACCTGAATTGCACAGATAAGTTTCAGCCTAAGGCTGAACCATGTGTGTTTTTGGGGTACCCAACTACCTAAAAGGGCTATATACTATATAATATCAAAACCAACATACTTATGGTTACTAGGCATACAACATTCACAGAAGATAAGTTCCCTTTCAAAGATCTAGAAGCTAATCATCAAAGAGGAGCGAGTAATAGAATTGTCGATCCTTTCATTCATGATAACAATGATTTCTAGCATCTTAAGGTAAGAAATGATCATGAGGATGACATCTATGAGGGCAATCAGCAATTGCCCGAAGTTGGACCAGAACGTAGTCACCCAAAAATTAGGGAGCATAATCTGCCAGAAACTGGTGAAACTCTAACTCCTATATGATCTAATAAATAGGAGACTTTCTAGGTGGACCAAAGACTATAAATGTGATTTTTTACCTACTAATGATGGTGAACAGCAACCTGAAATTGATGATTTACATAACCATACTACTTTGTTTCATTCCATTGACTATGATGATTTGTCTTCTTATAAAGGTTTCCTATCTGCTATTGACAAAGAAATTGAGCCTTACACTTATGAGCAAGCTTCCAAAGACCTTAGATGGATTGAGGCAATGCAAAATGAAATTAAGGCCTTAGAAACTAATAAAACATGGAAAGTAGTTACTCTCCCTAAAGGTAAGAAACCAATAGGTTGTAAATGCGTGTTTAAGGCTAAATATAAAGCTGATGGAATATTAGATAAACTTAAAGCAAGATTATTTGCAAAAGGATATAATCAAGGGAAGGAATTGATTTCTTTGAAACATTTTCTCCAGTCGTGAAAATTGTGACAATTAGAACTATCTTAAAATTAGCTGCTATTTATAATTGGCCATATACCAAATGGATGTATAAAATGAATTTCTACAGGGAGATCTACATGAGGAAGTCTATATGACCATACCTTAAGGATTTGAAACTAAGGGAGAGCATTACAAGGTATGAAAACTTAAGAAATCATTGTATAGCTTGAAGCAAGCTTCAAGACAGTGGAATGAGAAATTAACTCAGTCATTAATTAAAGATGGTTTTGAACAAAGTAAGCATGATTATGCTCTTTTTTAGAAATGAAACCAAGGTAATATAGTTACTGTGCTTGCTTATGTTGATGATTTGATGATCACTGGAAACATCCTAAAGGAAATAAATGATGTAAAGAAATATCTTCACAGTGAGTTTAGAATTAAAGATCTGGGAACATTGAAATACTTCCTTGGTCTAGAGGTTTTGAGGTCTAAGTATGGAATCCTACTTAATCAAAGAAAATATGCAAGTGAATTAATTTCTGAGACAGGTTTGAATAAAGAAGAGGTTTTTATGACTCCTATGGAACAAAATTTAAGGCTAACAGCTGCTGAAACAAAATCAGATCGTTTCTTACAAGATCCTGGAGTATATAGAAGTCTAGTTGGTAAGTTACTTTATCTTACTTTGACTAGACCTTATGTTTCCTTTTCAGTACAGGTGCTGACTTAATTTGTGCAATAGCCTAAGGAGTCTCACTTACAAGCTGCATTACGACTGGTGAAGTATCTCAAGGATAGCCTGAGGAGAGGAATATACATTTTAGTAGAAAATTCCCTAAGAGCAAAGTGCTTCTATGATTCTAACCATGGAGCCTATCCAGATACAAGGAAATCTGTTACTGGGTTCTTGGTAAAGCTGGGAGGATTATTAATTTGTTGGAAATTGAAGAAGCAAACAGCAGTTTCCATCTCTTCTGTTGAGGCAAAATATAGAGCGTTGAGAATGGCAATAACTGAACTTACTTAAATTATAGGATTGCTAAAAGAGTCACACGTCCAACAAGTAGAACCTATGAAGGTGTATTGTGATAATAGAGCAGCTATTCACATTGCGACAAATCTGGTTTTTCCTGAGTGTACCAAACACATCGAGATAGATTGTCACTTTATGAGACAAAAGTTGGTAGACGACATGATAGAGTTTGGGCATGTTCATTTGGAAGAGTAGCTTGCTGATATTTTAACGAAATCACTTGGATCATCGCAGCATGATTATATATTGTGCAAGTTGAGAACTAGTGAATATAGAGTTCCCAACTTGAGGGGAAGTGTAGAATAAATAAGTTGTACCTATATACTGTGGTTAAAAATATAAACATATGTAAATAGGTTAATGTCCCATCTAAGGACTGATATTCAGGGGCCTATATATATATATATGGGTATGGGTTGTAATGTTAGATATTGGATATTATATGTTTAATAAAGTTATGTTGATTTCTCAATCATTTCTGGACCCACTTTAACACTAAAGAAGTGAAAGTGGCCTCTTGTAAGCATGATGTGGATTGATTGGGACAAAAGAGAAGCTCCAATAAAAAATATGAATAAGGTGAGATAATTATTGATGGAGACCTATGCTTATATGTTTCAGAGATCATGTGTTGATGTATAGTTGGAAACCCTTGACGAAGGCTAGTCCCAGCACATATGTCTGCTAGATGAAGTACTAGTAAATTATATTTACAGAATATGGAATATAAGCAGTCACATACTTCATTAATTATCATTTGTCGGTTGGGATGGTTTGAGCTGTAAGACAAGAATCTGAATAATGTGTGTGTTTTTTCTATTCACATGAAGTTACAATATATGTGTGTGTGTGTGTGTAGAGAGAGAGAGAGAAAGGAGCCTAGGTGTTAATTGCTTCTAAATGAGGGAAACATAACGGTCAATCAATCCCGCTAATTACACTACTACAGAAAATAAAAGATGTGGCGCGTATAACAACAATATTAGTGGCACTTGACAAGCGCCACATATTAGAACGCCACTAAAACAAGCTGTGGAGCTCCAGCACAAGCGCCACAGTAGCTAATATTTTTTAATTAAAATAACCAAGGGTGGAGCTTATTAAAGAAAGCGCCACAATTTGTATGGAACTTCATGTGGCTCTTCCTTCAATAAGCTCCACTATTGACACGTATTTTTAATTTAAATTTTTCTTTTCTTTATTTTCACCTACAGTAGCGCTTTCAAAAATAAATATAAAGAAAAAATAAACTCACGCAGAATTAAAAATAAAGCGCCATTATTCAGATTCTTCTCTCATTCTTTTTCACAACTCCTTTCCCCAACCCTTCTCCTACATTGTTATTGTTATTGTTGAATGTATTCTTGCATGAGAGAAGACCCTCAGTTTTCCATTGTGACAGTGAGGACACTGTCAATTTTAAGTTTGGGGGTAAGTATGTTTGGCTCATTTGACAAGGATTTCAAGTTTATAAATGTGACTATTTCTTGTCCTCTGTTTTGAAAAGTTGAGTTAGATTCATTAATTATCTTTGATAATGAATGTATGATCCAATGATAGAAATGATGCTTAGATTTTATGTTGTATGGGAAATTATGGAAAATATTTTTGATTGCATGATTTAGATTTTAAAGCTTGTTTCCTGAATGCTTTCGGAATAAACACTTTGCACAAGAGTTAGGAATGATTTGAATGCTTTTGTTGGGAGATTTTGTAGCAAATTGGTGCGTATATTCCTTCATCATTAAAGAAATTTAGAACTCATATTGGAATATCTTGAAATGAAATGAAAATTTCACACATTTTTGAAAAATGATCTAGGCATGTTCTTTCAAATGCGATTGTGCCTTTCAAGCTTACCTATGACAATTATTCCATTTGCACCCCATTTGATCCTTATATAAAAAAACCATATAAATTTTCTTTTTGAGAACCTACACTAAACCTTAACCTTTGTTGCCTTAAAAAACCATGAATTACCCTAATCTTGAGATGAATGATGATTTGGTAAGGATTATGGGAAGTGAGGATTGGTATAGGAGTTAGAGAAGTTGTGTATTGAAAAGCTAGGTATAAGGAATACAGTGCATGGTTGTTAGTGTGTTTTCAATTATATAAAAAGAAGAAGAAGAAAAAGAAAAGAAAGAGTGTTAAATTCAATAAGAATTGGAGTGCAAGGAATTCAATTTGAGATAAGTTTGGGGGAGTGCTTAGACTTCTGAAAAGAAAATTTTGTGTAGTGCAAAGAAAGGAGTTATGTACTGTCATATTATCTCAAGAGATTTGAATCCTCTATTTTTCTCATTCTTTTAAAAAGCTTAACCACTAGCCACATTACAAGCCATAAAAGTCCCATTGATTTTGAAATTGTGTGGAAATATCTATTAGGGGAGAGATAGGATGATGTGAGTATTTAAAGATCTAATATTGAGTTTGCTTTATACATATTGAAGTGTTTCATTTGATCTTGATATCTGCAAGAGAATTGTTGTCCAACTCTCCTCACACACACACATTTTGAAAGTTTTTGGAAAACTTGTTTTAATTTATAAATCTTGCATTTCATTATATTTCATTGTTTTTGCTATAGAGTATAACATCTTGAGCATCCAATGAGGACAACATCATGCATGTGCTATAAGTCAATGATTAGTTAATCCAGCTCTTTTATTGCCCGATGGGTTTTACTCGAGGACGAGTAATAGTTTAAGTTTGGGGGTATGTTAACATCATGAAATTCCTGTCAAAGTAGCATAATTACCTTTAGTTTTCATATATTTTGGATAAATTCATAGATAATTGATGATAAATGTGCAAAGGTAATGTGCCTAGGGGTATTGATGATAAAAAGGTGTAATTTCTCTGTTTAAGCCCCATAATTGTATTAAAATTACATCAACACTGTTTTTATAGATTTCATTGTGTTGATAGGTTAATATTGGAGCCATAAAGGAGTCATTGGAAGCACCAAAGGATGATCAAGAAATGGGAATGGAGCTAAGGAAGTAAAAGCACCATAGAAGAGTAAGAAAATGATGAAGAAGGCCAAAAAGCTTCATATGGAAGCTTCGCCGCGGCCAACAATGTGACAGAAACTTTTTGGCCGCTGCCAAACATCTTCCAGAAAGATTTTGGCCGCGGCCAACGCCCGAATTCTGCAGCTATGCGTTTTGATTCAGAACGGATTTTTAGGGCATATAAATACTAAAACCTTAAAGCATAGACGCATTCTGGACCTGGGAGGCGCCGTGGACACAATGCTCTGCTAGGGTTTGGAGCTTGGAGGTGGAGATTGTTCTAGATGTTGAAGATTTAAAGAGATTAGAGCTTCTCCTCTTGGTTTTTTCTCTCCTTCTGCTGTCTTTCCCTTTTGTTCTGCTTTGTAACTGATGTATGCCCTGTTTCTTCTGGGTTTTATGAACATGTATAGCTAGAGTTTTATTGTTTGGATTGTTTAGAACCCTTGTATGGATTAAGTACTCATTTCCCCTTTATATTTATGATGAATGGTTGGTTTATGTTGATTTCACTCTATTCTTAATGCTCCTTGTTGATTGATCACCAATGAGGTTGTTGGGTTCACTTGGTTGACCCCCAAGAGGGCTAGATTGAGTGTAGAACTTGAGTTTAATAGTGTGGGAACTTGAAATCCAAGGGTTAGATGGATGGTTTTGTTGATGAGGTAGAGATACACTCATTGACCCCATATAGCCACATAGGTTCTGCAATGTAGGCTGGGTTTAATTCTTCAATTAAGATATTAATGAACTAATTAAGCTAAACACCTGTTTAGAGATTTAATAGAGCACTTATAGGTAAATTAGTTACCTTGGTTAGCATAATCCATCCTTGAGAGCTCATATCGTGGGGATTTGAATGAGTACCTATGAAATGCAAGGGGGATAGCATAATCCATCCTTGAGAGCTCATATCGTGGGGATTTGAATGAGTACCTATGAAATGCAAGGGGGATAAACAATCCTAACTTCCACTACATTATCATTTCTAGTCCATGAATCATTTGTTTATACTTTCCTTTTAGTTTATAATTTTGTTTTTCCTCTAACCGTAATAATTGTCCAACTCGAATTAGGCGAAAGTGCAATAATCGCTACTTAACCGGGTTTTGGAACCAAATCCTCGTGGGAACGATATCTTACTCATCACTTTATTACTTGGCGCGACCCGTGCACTTGCGGATTAGCGGACACTTACCCATTGTCTCTTTATGTTATGATGATTCTTCATATGTGTTCCCAAGGGTATCTACAAAGCTCTCTCAAAAGATATAGACTTTAAAAGTCTTATGTTTGATACTTGAGAGATTCTCTTTTTCTTGTTCTGCTCAAAATAGTTGAACAGTACTTTATTATAGTCCATTCTTGAGGTAAAACGTACTCCTTTTCTCCATTGCATTTCTTTGTGATTAGACTTTACAGTTCCAGCAAAGGGTGATTAGAGAGTTCTCCTAATTGATATGAATCTCCTTTCATGTGCATTAGGAACTCTTGGAATCTTCTTCATTTTCTCTGTACCCTTATATCTATTCTTTCTATAATCAATCAACACACATGAAACACCAGATAGACATTTTGATACCCACTTTGCTTTGGGTCCTTGAACGTTAGCATTTGAACCTACTTGTCTTTTAGGAACACAAACAAATTTATTTCTCACATTAGAATTTCTTCTAATATAGCATGTGTGAGAAATGTGACCCGATTTTCCACAATAATTTCAAACTATATAATGATATATATTATGAGATTTTATGCGAGTATTGTGTCGGTTATATGAATAAAAACTCAAGTAATTTTCATTTGAACATATATTCTCCAGCATGATTGAAACATTTTTGCTTCTTATAATAGAATCAATGATTGGTTGAAAGACAATTTTATGCAAACTTTAAAAATCATTTTTCTGAAGTGTACAAGAATTGGAGCTTTTTACCATAGTAGCATATTGAGCTTTTGAAGAGGATTTATCAAATTCGTTCATGATGTTCTCTTCTTGAGAATCGTTTTCCTCTTATTCTTCTATGTTGACCAAATCATGGAAGTGTTTTACAATTTCTTCTTCTTCATTCTCAACTTCTATTTGTTCACCAATCATGGATATACAGCTTATAGTTTGATGACTCCCTATTTTTAGATAACCTTAAGATATATTTTAATATATTTGGGATTCATCTAGGTTAAATTAAAGGGATTTGAGTGAGATTTTGATAAGATATCAATTTAGAGAGATTTCATTATAAATATCAAATTTTAAGATAAAAATAATGATTTTGATATTAAAGATAAAAATAATGATATTAATAATAAATATAATAATTTAAGATAAAAAGGAAAATATATTTCATTATTATTATTATTATTATCATTATCATCATCATCATCATCATCATCATCATCATCTTTATTTATTATTATCATTATCTTTTTTTTTTATTTTACTAGAAAGATATTGCATGAGGATCTAAGAATCTGACCTATATATAGGGGTTAAGCTTCTTCAGGAAAGGAGAAAGAGAAGCATTTGAATACAGAGAGCAAGGGGAGCATCAAAGCTGAGGGCTAGAGAGAGAAGATTGAGCAATTGGAGGGTTGAAGCTTGAAGATTCAAAGAGATTTGGAACTTTAATTTTGGTTCTTTCATTTTCTTTTCTCCTTTACCTGGCTTTTGTTATGAACCGAATTATCATCTCTGGTTTTTGTTTGATTTTTTCCATGAGTAGCTAAATTTCATATTCTAAGATTGTTTTGAACTATTAGATGGATTAAGACATTTTATTATTTCTTTTATTGATTAATGAAATTTATGTGTTGATTTTATCTTGTGCTTAATGCTTCTGGGTGATTGGCCACCACTTAGATTTTTTAGTTCAATTGAGTGATGCTTGAGAGAGCTAATTTAATTGTAGAACTTAGGTAAAATTATGCTAGACTTGAAGTTTTAGGGTTAAATGGATGGTTTATTAATAGAATAGAGATATATTTATTAGCCTAGCATTGTCTAACTGAGGTTAGAGCTTAATAAGTATTTTCGCTAACTAAGACAAGAGATTGCACATGTTAATTGAAAATATAAAATTGGTTTTGACTTGAGAAAGCGTAATCAATTAATTTAAACCTCTAACAAGAACATGTTTTCATTATCAATTTAAGATTTAAGTTAGTCTTATGAAGTACAATAGGGATAAGTAATCATAGGTTTCTCCCGTCTTGAAGTTCTTGAATAAATTCTCTTTTAATCAATTAATTCTTAAATATAAAATTTCTTTTAAATTACTTTCACTCAATCTAATTAAGAACATAAGTGTGATGATTAACTCATTTTTGCTTTAGTCCTTGTGGGAACGATATTATTATACTACTTGTGACGATCCGTGCGCTTGCGGTTAAGCTAGACGGCTAACATAGTTTCAAGTGAACTGTTAACACTTTCAATTTCAATATAATTGTTAGAAGCATAAATAGAGTCAATAGTATCCCAAATATCTTTACCACAAGAAAAAAATTTGATTTTCTCAAAGTCATTTTTGGTTAAGGCACTATATAGGATTTTCATTGCTCTAATGTTCAAACAAAACATTTTCTTTTCTTTTTCAATATAATCTCTTCTCGATTTGAAATCAAAAACATTAATAAAAAAATTCTACATATCAAAATCAAATACTTTAATAAAACTAGTTATTCTAACTTTATAAAACCAAAAATCAATATCTTTTAAAATAGGTGGAATTGTATAGTTTAAAGCTTTTGAAAGAGAGTAATACCCAAAATCATCCATTGATAACTCTTGAGATGGTTAAGTCTTTTAAACAAGAGCCTAGCTCTGATACCAAATGTTAGAACTAGCTGATACCTAAGAAGGGGTGAATTGGGTATACGATAAGAAATTAAAACTTTCAAGTCCTTTTCGCATCTTATTAACTTAATATGCATGGAAGTATAAGATCATAAGCAACTATTTAAATTATATATGCTAGAAATATAAAAACTTAGGAAAGAGAAGATGCAAATTGTGATTTATCCTAATTCGGTCCAATCAACAATGACCTACGTCCAATCCTCATGCTCCTCCTGAGATTTTTAATATATTATCTTCTTGTTTATCCAGTCAACAGAAAAGCCTTTACAAACTCACAAGTTTAGCCAAATACTTGCAAAGCCTTTTACAAATCTCTCACTGAGTAACTCCCCCTTACACACCGTAAGGATACAACCTTGATGATGAAGAATCACAATCAATCTTCTCTCTCAAAAGTGAGTAAGATGAAAACTGAAGTACAATATAAATAATCTCTCTCTAAAGTAAATGATATCAAAAA
Organism: Albizia julibrissin; assembly: GCA_037074505.1. NCBI lineage: Eukaryota > Viridiplantae > Streptophyta > Magnoliopsida > Fabales > Fabaceae > Albizia > Albizia julibrissin. The sequence goes on from CM073489.1 coordinate 24,589,431, forward strand.
TAGATAAACAGAGAGTATTCGGGTTGGAGTGGATGATTCATGAACTTGGCATTTTGGCATTGTCACTCTTTGTTTTATTTTTCTTCTTGTTGAATGCTTGGGTTTATATAAAGGATGCTTTGAGAGCCTTTAAGAGCATCAGATATTTGCCCGTTGTAAATTGATCGTGCTCTGATAAATAATTCAGTGGTTACTTACTGTTGTCTATGATTCATTGTTGAATAAGATTTTGAATATTGATCTGTTGATGCTTGATATATGCTCTGGTAGTGCTTAACACCTGTAAAACACTGGGAAAAGAGATGTTAGAATTTCTTTTAAACATCACTCGAGTGAAAAATCACTTCACTCAAAGTGATCTATATCACTCGAGTGTACCAAAGGATCACTCGAGTGATTTCCTCAATTCAATGTACTTCACTTGAGTGTTCTTCCAAGTCACTAGAGTTACTTCTATTATATTTATCATATCACTTGAGTTCATGGTGAATTCACTGGAAGTAATGTACCAATATTAACATTCACTCGAGTGCATTGAGGCTTCACAAGAAGTGTTCTGTCAAAATTATTATATCACTCGAGTGCACAGACAATTCACTGGAAGTGATCTTCCAAAATAAACATATCACTCAAGTACACTTAGTCTCTATTGGAAGTGATCTTTCATTTTTGCCAATCACTCGAATGATTTTGAGGATCACTCGAGTAATCTGCTTCGAGAGCCATATCACTCGAGTGATCTTTATTGATTACTCAAGTAATCTGACTTATCACTCGAGTGATGTACCAATTCACTCGAGTAATCTGTTTACAGATCACTGTAACTCGTAATTCTACTTCTAATCCATCTGTAAATCTATAAATACAGAGGTCAACTTCCTGTTGACATAACTCTTTGAATATTACTCCAAATTTGGCAAATGACCTATCCTTGAAAACCTCTTTAAGTCTACTTTGCACAGCAATTAGAATCATTCTCAAATACATTGTATTCCAAAAGTTATGATCCAATTTGTAACATCTAGTCTAGACAGTGTTTGAAACTTGAGTGTCCACTTCTAGAAAGCGTACATCTTCGAATATAACTCCAAATATGACAAATGACCTATCAATAGAAAAACCTTCCAGTCTAGTTTGATATGCCGTAAGTTTTATCTCAATTGGATTTATGGTTTGAGCGATATATCCAAAATATTGAACATATTCTGAAATACAGCACTAATAATAAGTGTCATCTTTCAAAATTTATATCTCTTTCATCTGAGCTCCTTTTAACTTGATCTTGGTGTCAAAGTGATGCATTGGAAATCCAGTTTCATATGAAATAAGTTTTAGCTCAATCAAAGTTGTGGTTTGGGAGATATGACTGAATTACTAAATCTCAATCATGCTAAAACAAAACAACGCATGATATTAAAATACCCCCGAAAGTATTAAAAACATGGCAAATCAAACCAACCCATATGGAAACCACATTGTCATTATCTACGGTAGAAATTTATGACATGTATGTATTACAAGGTGGATCAATTATCTACGTAGTACCTTATTTTTCAATAGCCCAAGATGAGTGCAAATGAGTAGTGAAATCATTGGTGGAACCAGGATTTGAACCGGAATTACCCAACTCTTGAAAATGTTCACAAATCCCTAATCTCAACTCAGGAGTTGAACCTAGGGTTGAGAGGGATTTTCAGCAGGTAAAAAAACATTTCAATTATTTTCACAAGTTTCACTATGTCATAATGTCTCATCAGTTCTCAATCTCATTACATCAGAGTATGCGAGTGATTCTCTACTTATACTGCATTCATACACTCATATACATACATAAAATTCAAAGTCATACAAGGCTATCAATTGTAAATCAATTACATTAAATACAACTGCACTTCAACTTCATATCTCCTCTGTGCATCCTCCTGCATCTTTACCTGTCTAAATGGTTGGTTGGGAAGAGTTAGATTCGAGAGAATCTCAGTAGCAAACATTACCACTATGCATGCCAAATATATATGAATGCATGACATGCTTGCCTACACTATTTCATGCCAACATAATGACATGTTGCATGCTCGATGTTATGACATGCATATGGCCATTGCACAAATATAACAGAGCTTCAACCAATCATACATGTTTCACACAAATAGGAAAAGCATTCATATAGTCAATGCAAGACATACATATCACATACATGCAGAAAATGTAAGTTCACTACCTTTTACTTGATGTCCTCCTCATACATCTTGATCTTCCAACCATTACTTCTTCTTTAACACTTCATGACCCTAGATAAGAATGACATCATTAGAGCCATAAAGGGTGAATTCCCAATGGCTACATTAGCCTCAAAGGCTCACTTTCACCCTTGGAGTTCTAATCAATTACATTTGGCCAATTTCTTACTCAAATTCGCATAGTAATCAAACTACCAACATTTTTTACCAAACTTTGAAAAATTATAATTAATTCTATAGAACTCTAATTAAGGTGGTTAAAAGCTCCATTTGATCCTATTTAAGTATACTTTCAAGGAAAAATATAATTTTCTGGAAAATACCAAAAAAAATTCCCAGAATTTCGGAATACATCACTGTTCTATATTTGTTTCCAGAAAACAGGGTCAAACTTCAAAAATTCATATATCCCAACATAGTTATCAAAAAATTACAAACTACCTATAAAATTAAAGATCTATATCTATAATTTAAATATGGAAAGTTTCAGAATTTTTGGACAAATTTTGACCTCTCAAATATCATGCACAAGAACATTGTTTCAGACATGGCAGATTATCAACATGAATACCCACACTTCATAAATTTCTAAATTCATATACAAGCATCCAAAAATCATAAACACTTGCATGCCAACACAATTTTGCCTCCTAAAGCCAATGGAAGCATCAAAATCATCAAATTTTGACTCCTCTTCTACAACAACACATCACAGAAAAATCAAAGTTCTCGGGAAGAGTTTGTCGGTCTCATATTTTCTTTGGCTTAATCACTTCCTTTCTACTTCTAATCAAATGATTAAATATTTAGATATCTGTTGTACATTTTTTAGCCATTAAAAAAATCCTTTAAAACCTGACATGAACAGTACTCATCCAATCGACAAACCAATCGGTTAAAAAGGAAGCTTACGCTTACCTTTACCAGTTTTCGCAAACGGTTCGGAATTCTGGAAATACTCCGGCCCATGAGATGGTGCCAACTACCTCCAAATGAGAATCCAAAATCATAAAAATGAAGCTCGTGATGAGTAGAAGAAGTTTCCTGAAGGGCACTTTGAGAGAGGACGCTGATTCGGCAGTGTTTCGGTGCCTTGAAATTTCTCTCTCCTCTCCCTCCATTTTCGTTCAGATTTTCCTCTCTCTCTTCTCGTTATTTTCCTGCATGAAAAATGGATGATAAAGATGATGATTTAATGGATAAATGAGGTGTTAAATTACTTTGTCACTTGTCAGCTCCTGATTGGCCCAAATAATTGATTCTCGCACATAATGCTTAATCTGACGGAATTTTCAATAAACTTTGTAAATTCATATCTAATTGTATAAATGTTCAATTGGGGTGGTTCCAAAGGCTATACGACCCTCATTGATTCTAGTTTTAAGAAAAAAATAAAAAATTTGGTTAATTAGAAGCTCACTCTTCCTAGAATTTTAATCTTTGAATGTTGCCTCATAAAATAGTTAATTTCGCTGGGTTAACTTCAGAAATTCATTTCTCTTTGTGTATAACTTTAAATGACTCATATGACCTATAAAATTAAATCTTGATAAGTCTACTTTCATTCTAGAAATTTTCATAATTTTTTGACATCATTTGCCCATTGAGATCTGCCACACAAATACGGATGCCACATCAGGAATTTCACCAATAGCAACAATACTTTATTTTCCACTTCAGTATGTTGTGTGTGACTTTCAATCACCTCGTTTTATTATTCACCGAGCTCTTTAATACTCCCCCAAGGATATAAAGAAATTTTAGGGAATTTAAACATGCCTTATAGGGATATTTGCTAAACCAGGGCTTAGCAATTCACTTGATCCAGGCTTAATCTCAAGCTTTTTGTCCTAAAATTTGAGATATTACACAGAAGGGAACCCTAGGTCTCTCACTCGACATTAATCCGACACTCTTGTCTCCCTCTTGATGGCTTGACGGCTCAACCTTATCGTCCTCTCCTCCTCTTCCAAGCACCTCTCCTCCTCTTCTCACCGATTACATCTCAATCCGTCGCACTTTGACAGTCACCGCAAGTTTTAGTGTTGAGGCAAGTTTTCTTCCTTTTTCCTATTTGGTCACCTTGATAGTGCTCTTGCTCTACATCTTCATATGAAATAAGGGTTTTCAAAATAAGGGTTTTTCTTGGCTTTCTCTTACTCTGTGAGTCTACATCTGCATATGAAAATTTTGGTTGATCTACGAGTCTACATATGAAACAATTTTTGTCTTTGCATCTGCACATTGTATTATTTTGGTGGCTATCAATTTTGCTATGAGGAAATTCTTAAAAAGAAGCTCCTTGGGATGTCTATGTTCTTAGCTGTCTTCTATCTGAGGAAATTGCATCCTATGAATTTTTTTTTAGCAAGATGAATTTATGGAGTACTGCTAAAATTTCAAAGTTTTAGAGTTGAATCTAGCCTCTTCTTTTTCTATTTAATTTCAATAATTCCGTAATATTTTAAAAAAGCACTGAAGAGGTCATAATATGATGAAGTGAGATAACTGTGATGATAAATAAGCTAACACACACACACAAGTTTACAGAATTCAGGCACATTTGCTTCTTTATCAGAAGGAAAATTTGCAATCAAGTTCCATATAGTCTCTTGACATTCCAAACTTGTTGCCATGATCAAAGGATAATGCTTACAAAATTTCAAAGTTGAATTAGTTGGTCTTACCACACAACACAGTTTCCTTAATTGATGAATACTTTTTCATTTTTTTATTGTTGTTGAATGTTGTTGGAGATTATTATGGATTTTTGATTGGGTTTTAATGTTTTGTGATGATTTTTATATAATTTTATGTATTGTTGTAGTGTTAACACTAGTCAGTGTAGTCCACTAGACCAAGTCTGGTCGAACCCAAACTCAGGCTAGTGTTAGACCAGACCAGACCTCAAGCTGTTTTGTACAGCCTGAGGTACTATCCAGACCAGACTTTAGGTTGAGGCCAAACCTGATCTAGTCTAGACCATGATCAACCCTACTTGGTGGTGGAAAACGTGGTGAGGAACCATTGTAAAGACAAGATAAGACACACTACAAAGTAAAATAGTAGAGAAATAAAGGAAGTAGGTGAGAAATATGACTACACTAATAAGACATTGTGTAATGGAAAGAATCATAATAGGGGCAATCAGCAAGAGAGAATGGAACAGGAGGAAGAGTACCTGAGTCTGGGGATGTGGCACTAGAGTGTGAGCAAAGTAAGGAGAAAAGGGGATTTTACAAGAGTAGGTTAGCATCTAACCCTCTTATTCACTGTTTAGAGAACTAGACAGGACCGAACGATCGAACCATCAGTCGGTCACTGAGGCGGGCCGAATATATGCGTTGGATCTTTTTCTTTTAGAAAGTCGTTTTAGTCTGTCGTTTATCCATTTTTGGGCCATCAACCGTTGTTAGGCTAGAAACTAGACCAGTTTTTCAAAAACCATCTGGGCCAATAAAAATGCAAAAAAAAATACTCCAAAATTTTTTAAAAAAAATTAAAAATGGCATATAAATTTTAGACATGTTACTTTATTTTGTTTATATTATATGTTACTAATTTTAATAGTTTGGTTTGTTGCAAACTATTTTATAAAAATACTTTTAAAGAGAAAGGCAACAAGGTTCATCCTCAAGCTAAGTATGAAATTGGAAGCACTAGAATTGGAGTTGAAGGTCTTGATTTTGGATCATTTCCTCAAAAAGATGATGATATTTACCATTATAGTCCTATTTATTAGTTTATTTTAACTAAATCTCACATACCAAGGAGAAGTAGTTAACTCGATGATTATGGGGTAAATTTACAACTATGCACTCATTTATGAATGCGTACTTTTCAACTCTTTCTTCTCTATCTATCTTTAAATTATCTCTTCATTTGTACAATAAATAGGGGGTAAAATTGTCATAATGTCATTTATTACACTGAAACTAAACTTATAAATAAGATCAATTTTTTTTGTCAAAAAGGACTATTAAATAGGACCAGAGTGATATGGTCCAAATGCCTTTCAAGAAACTCATGCTTTGATCAATCAAGAGCCACCAATATTTGACAAGTCATGATTGACTTAATGTTCTTCCTTAAATGGTATTTTGTAACTTTATTAACTTCCTATGAAATTAGACTAAAGACTAATTATAAAATACATACATACATAAATACATACATACATACATGTGTGTGTGTGTATTACGTCACCGGTCTGACTGAACGGTTTGACCATTCCAACCGTTTAAACCATGACCAGCTGACATTTCCTGTTCGACGTCTGGTCCGGCTTTTAAAACATTGCTCTTATTATTATTATTAATATATATATATATATATATATATATATATATATATATATATATATATGGGGAAGAGATAAAAATAATAATTTTGAAATGGCAAAATCTCAAATCAGATTTGTTACCGAGAGTTAATAAGGAAATGACGAAACTTGATAAATAATTTCTAACTCATTTTTAAAAAAATATCTTATTAGAGTTTTGTAATTTCAAAGTTCTTTTTCTATCTTTTTTTTTTCAATTAATCATAGCACCAATAATCAGACTAAAAAGCCCTCCATTTTTTTTACTTTAATTATCTAATAATAAGATATATATGCACACACACGTATTTGTACACACATGTCTATATATTCAAAATAATTATTTTTAAGGAGGTATTTCATTTATATTCATTTCTTTTGTTTTTTTACAAATTTTTAGTACTTAATACTTCTTTTAAGTTATTAATTTATTTTCCAATCCTTAACTAAATAAAATCAAAACTACAACTGATGCTTTAAAATAACGGATGTTACAGCCTCATTATATCCTCATCAAGCCTATGAGTATTGAGAGAGATTATGCTCTGCGTCACAAAGATCATAACTTTAAAAGTTGGAGCGAGCAATGAAGACTTTCTGAAAAGTGTATGTGCAGCAACTACTGAGCTTTTGGAGCAAACAACCATAGATCTGGCAATGTCATTACTAAATTTTGATGAACTGAAATTCGAACAGAAGTGGTTGTTTACTAATGAAGGGGATTCTTATATATTCTTCTCTTGATGCTTGCCCACTCCCAGTGATTGCTTTTCCTTCCCACCACCAGCCACACCCTGAGAAGCTTTGCTCTAGTTTAGAGAATCAGATGCAGTGTCACAGAGTCGAAGGGGAGGGGAAGAAAGACGTTGTTTTTGTTTATTTTTAATTTAAATGTAAAAATATTATGTTTAAAAAATAAACATATTTTATCAACATTTAATTATACATGCATCACTTAAGTTTTATGACTTAGTATTTTCTGTTGAATGAAACTAACAGTGTAAAGATTTGAGGATTAAAAATGTACTTTGTTAACATAAGGGATTAAAATGAAACTTGATGCAAACATAAAGGACACAAACATATATTTTAACCCTTAAAATTTATATATTAGTATCTGATTCTTCTAAATAATTATAATTGTTAAGGTCTTCTCAGCTAAATATTATTGTCGGCGAGGCCCTTCTCCCTAATTTTCACTTTTATATCAATTCATATTCCTTTTCCTTAGTTTCCGGAGAAAAAGTACTGTGGTCTTTAGAGTTGGAAGATATTTTTAGATTTTGGAACCCTAAGTATCAATTCAAACACTGCTGCAATACTACTATTTTGATATTGATCAATGTATTGCAGTCAAATTGTGAGGATTTTAAATTTGTTTGGATGGAGAATAAAAGTAAGGAGAAAATTGGGGAGAGGGAATGTTCCGAAGGAAAAATTCTCAATATGATAAAAAATATTTACTACTTTTAGAAGCTTTCTCTCCTAATTTTCTATCCATATAAATATAGGGTTAATGTTGTACTGAACCTTCACACTTAAATATTTTTAATATTCTAGATTGACTTCATTCTACTACGAAATAATAGCATTTTATTTAAACTGAATTATATAAAACCCTCCTAAATTTTAGTTTAATTGCATATAGCCCACTAACATCTCAAAGTTTAAAATTAAACAACCCCCTTATATTTAAACAACCTCCTCTCCCGACTTTTTATTTTTTTAATTATTAATCTTCTACCAAAGTGATCATTATTCTCTTAATAGAAAATGTCATTTCAAATTATGTGAGGCATCCTATGTAAATTACTAATTTCATAAAACAACATCCCTAAACTTTGAATAATTGTAAAGAACTCTTAAACTTTCATCAGTTCTAAATAATCCTTGATATTTTAAAATTTAAATTTAACTCTCTTAAAATTTTGATTTATAATAGAAAGGTGCTAAATGGATCAAAAATCATTTTAGGATATTAAGTAGTATTGAAAAAATATTTTTAAGATAGTAAGTGATATGAAAAGAATATTTTAAGACACTTGATGCTATTAAAGAAAAAAGGAAGAGGAATATGAGATTTTGTACCAAAGCGACGCGAAACGAAGAGCATCGGACGCCGCCTGCAAAAGAGAGAAGTCACGTCCACAAATAACACCTGCATCCATTTCTTTTCTTTTTTTTTAATATATCTATGCGGCATTTTTCCCACCCCTCATTTATACATCTCCACACATAAAATTACAAACTATTAAAATTTTAAATTTAATTTTTTAAATCATTAATGATTTTTAAGTTTATTTTAAATATTTAAAAATTTAATATTTTATAATTTTATGTGTGGATATATAAATGACGATGAGAAAAATGGAGTATAGATAATTTAAAAAAGAGAGAGAGAGAGAAGAAGAATAATGGAGGGGCGTCATTTGTTTGCTTTGAAGGGGAGAGAAATGCGGGGTAGTTTGAGGAGGGGGGGGGGGCTACGGGTGTAGGCGGTAGGGCTGAATAATAGATAAATTATGTGAAAAAATATAGGGAAAATAGTTTTAAAATGTTTTAAAGTAAATTAATTGCTAAATGATATGAAAAAATATAGGAAAAATAGTTTTAAAATGTTTTAAAGTAAATTAATTGTTAAATGATATCACGCGTGTAAACAAGCATCATTCATGTGTAATATATCACATATTGTGTGCAACCATCTTGTGTGTGTTAAAAAAACTTCCATATGAAAGTGCAAACATCTTCCAGTCGTGTGTAACATATCACCCGTCGTATATAACATATCACCCGCCGTGTGCAACAAATCACTTATGGCAGCATTCTGTAATTAATTTACCCCAAGATATTTTTAAGCAATTCTCCCAAAAATATATATAGTACAGAACTTGTTTTTCCAGTCTGTACAAAATTAAAATCATTTTTTTAGGAGAACAATTTGTTTTCGTTGAATGTGTTATGTGTAGCATCTGCTCAAAAAGCCAACTAAAAACCTAATAAAAAGAAGAAGAAAACATATTTAATTAAAAAAATGACCTGAAATTACAGGGATTTGCATATTAATATTTCCATTTCCAAATATATATATAGAGAGAACTACATGGGAGTTATGATGCATTGTATTTTTTAAAAATCAAAATAACAGTGATATATTTTTTAAAAAAATGAAATTATATTAGATATTCTGATATTTTCCCTCAACAGAATTACACTTATTCCGCAGCATTCTACAAATTACAGCCTTACCCGCGACAAATCACATTTTGTTTAGCTTATAAGTATTAAGTTTGTTATTTAGGCTTTTTACTGTTTCTCCCTACTTGCCCAGAAAACATGGCGCAGGAAAATGATAACAGTAAGCTCACCTTCCCCAAATTCGACATCGTTTCGGATTTCTCAGATCATCACTTTCTGGGTCGTGATCCGCCTCGTTCGGCGGGGAATAGCTTCCTCAAGGCCATCAGCAAGGAGTGGCGGATCCTCCAAGAGAACCTACCCGAATCCATATTCGTTCGGGTCTCCGACACCCGCTCCGACTTGCTCCGTGCTGCCATCATCGGCGCCGCCGGCACACCCTACCACGACGCTCTTTTCTTCTTCGACATCGCCCTCACTCCCAATTACCCTAATGAGCCTCCCAAGGTTCATTACCTCTCACACGGGCACCGGGTCAACCCGAATCTCTACAACAGCGGCAAGGTCTGCCTGAGCCTCCTCAACACATGGTTTGGCGGAGAGACCGAGCTTTGGAAGCCGGAAATGTCGACATTATTGCAGGTTCTTCTATCGCTTCAAAGCCTCGTCCTCAACGAAAAACCCTACTACAACGAGCCTGCATACCACGAGAAACAAAATCGCGAGCTTCAAAAATGGTCGGAGTATTACAGTCAGGACGTGTTCTTGCTCACCTGGAGAACTACAATTAACCTGATTCAGAATCCTCTGAAGAACTTCGAACCCCTAATTAAGCACCATTTTCGCCAGCGAGCAAATGCGATTCTGGCGGCGTGTGAGGCGTACGCGAACGGGCGCGTGATGGTCGGGTTTTACGGGTGTGACGGGGCGGCTCCGCCGCCGGGTTTTAAAATCCGGGACGAGTTTCAGACGAGGACGGAAGTAGTGTATGCTAAGCTCGTGGAAGAATTCCGACGCATAGAGGCCTGTGTGCCACCAGCCGCCGAAAGGTTGGTTGTGATACCGAATCCGCCGGTAATTACAAAAAAGCCCAAAGGGATTTTCTGGTGGATAATGGATAAAATAATAGAGATGATTTTTACTAAAATTTTTTACAAGAAATCAATCTTGTAATTCTTACTATGATCAATCAATTTTTGCTTCATGGATGCGATTTGTTTCTAGAGATTTTAGTTTTTGCCAACATTCTAGGGATTTTTCTTCTCATAATTGGGTTTCTTTCAACTTATCACATTAGGGTACAAATCGTATCCCATGCTCGTAAAAATGGAGATGTCAGAATGAAAATAATCTTCCATATCTTTCAGTGAGGAATTTGTTTTGATTCTCAACCTCTTGTGATTTTTAATTTCATGTGGACTTTGGATTAGCAAATAGTTTCGAAAGAAAAAATTACTATGTTTTGAGGGTTGAAAGATAATTTAATGCTTGTTTGGAATAACGATTGGAACCTTTAAAAATAATTTTTTAATCATAATTTATGGTATACAAAGTAAGTATGTAAGAAGAGTTTTGTCTCAAATTACGTGAATAATCACTTTTAGAGGCTGTTTGGGACAGCTTTTCTGGATCGGGCTTATTATATAAGCTCGATTCACATAAATCAAGGCAAATTTCCTCCACATATTTATCTCATAGTTCGTAAAAGTTACCTCGTAGACCGTAAAAGTTATTTCGTATTCCGTGAATCACAATTCATAAATATTTATAGAACTTTCATAAGCTAATCCAAACAGTCTTATTGATCCCAAACAAGCAATTAGATTTTGGAGCCTATTTCTGCAAGTTTTAAAAGCTAGTCCAAAATCTCCTTCAATAGATAAGTATTTCTCTCCTTCATAATAAGATGGGAAAATTTCATTTGACTGCCTAACTTGATGAAATTTATAAAAAATTATATTAAAATTCAATAATAATTTAATATTTTGGGATAAATTTAAGAAGTTTAAATTATAAATTTTTAATATTTTAATAATTTAAAAATTCTTTATAATTTCAAATGGAAATAAATATTGGGTTCACAAGATAAATTACTTTCAACTACTTCACTAAAACCAAAGAATAAATGCATGTTTGGTTCATGGAATTGAAAGTAATGGAATGCAATGGAATGTAATGATGATTCTATAATTTGTTTGATTCGTCATTAGGGAAAGATAATGCATAAACATAAAAATGTTTGGTTAAATTACGTCGAACATAAGAATATATGGGAATAATATAGTAAGTGATAAAATTACCCCTTTTTTACATATATAATAATGCACACATTGGATTCATGATAATTTTTTTCATTCAGTACAGTGTACACGCTGGGTTCATAGTAATTTTTTAATATTTAATGGTGGAAATATTTTAAAGTGTATAGATTGGATTCATATTAATTTTTTAATATTTAATGATGTGAACATTATTTAATAAGATATTTTAATATTTTTTAATGGTGGAATATAATTTTTTTAAATTTTTGAATGGGGGAATATTTCTTAAATTTCTATATTATTAATTATTTTTTTAATATTTAATTGGGATAATTAAAATTATTTAATATTTAATCGCATTTATAGGTGGGCACTTTGGTCAATTTAAAAAATTATAATAACAATAATATCATTTTCACTAGATTACAGGATGCATGCATCCTCATTCATTAGTCCTAACAATATAATCATGATTACATCAAATGATGTAATCAGGGTTACAAAATGTAATCATCTTTACATTATATAAGCCTAATCAAACGATGTAATCGCTCTATTACATCAGAATTACATGTAATTCATTCTCATGTAATCGAAGCAAACAGGCTATAATACTTAACTTATTAAATCTCTCTTAAATTTAAAAAAAATCAAATTTAGTTTATAAATAAAGTTTTGAAGGAGAGAGAAAAAAGATAAACCACATTCAAGCAGTGTTTTAAGAACCGAGCTGGACCAGACGGTCCGGCCGGCCCAACCGTCAGCTAGACATGGCGGCGGCTCGGATTGAACCTAGAAATCGTTTTCTTGATTAGGCCGGAATGAGCCGGAGATTAGCCGCTTTTGAGCCGGAATCCGTTGATGAGCCGGAACCCGAAGCGGTTTTTGAAAAGCCAAACGGGTCTAGACCAAACGGAAAATTTTGATCGAAAAAGCAAAATCGAACCTTCTCTCATTTTCAGACCATGGCGATGGTGTTCTTGCATGAGTCCTTTTGCCCCTTCGTTGTTTTATGTTGTCCATGGCGTCTTCTACGGCAGCACCTTACCTGCTCCTCCATCTGCATCGCCGTGATAAAAAGAAGGAAGGGTCGAAACCATCAAACAAGAGTGAAGGTTCAAAAGAGAATAGAGTTCAAGAGAAAAGTAGGAATAGGAAGGTGAGCATTATCCAACTGTTTCAAAAATTACAGTGCCTATTTAGGAACACAGTGGAAAAGTGATTTTTTTAATGTGGCTTTTGTAGAAGCCAAATAGAAAAAAAAATTCATATTGTTAATGTAACTTGTGTTTAAATTGACAGTAGGAGAAGTTGCTTTTTTTTCTAAACCCAGTGAAAAAAAAATCAGAAGCTACTTCAATGAGCTTCTAAAAAAAGTATTTTTTTTTTCTAAAAGCACAGTGAAAGCTAATGTGTTCACAAACGTGTCAGTAAATATCAAATGAATTTTTTCCCTCTAAATAAACTTTTTTTCCTCCCAAATGAGATTCCAAAAGGCTCACACTCTGCGTAAAAGTAAAAGTAACAAGGAGAAAGAGGTAATTGGAAGAGGATTCTGGCAAAGAAAGTATTAGGAAGAGAAAATGACAGAAGATAGTCTTGGGAAGGGATATATTTTAGCTCTTACTTATAACCATCAGTTAAAAGAATGAACTCATATATAGAGTAGTTGCATTTAACCGCTGGAAATATATGATGAAAGAAAAATATTGCTTTTAATTAAAATTTGAAAAATCAAAACCATTATAATTGGATTATCCAATGGATTACTTTTTCTTTTGGCAAAAAAAAATTCTTTCTTTCTTTTATCCAAGCAAGGATTTACTTTTTCGACCAACAAAATGAAACATGGGATAAAAATAAAACGAATGCACTTTTAATTTATTGTTCTCTTTCAACTTTTGCCGTGTATATAAGAAAAGGAGATTGGTGGGTTTAAATTTTATCATTTTCCCCTCATTTCATCATTTACCGTAGGGATGTCTAAAAAATCTAGTAGTCTGGGTGGTCCGGTTCAACCCAATCCGACCCGACCCGGTCCGAAAGAAAAAAAATCAGTCCAAGACACTTTAAACAGACCGGACCAGACTAATCGGGTCGGACCGGACATCTGGTCAAGGGTCCAGACCCTTTGGTCTAGTCCGGTCTGACCCGATTTTTTTTAAAAAAAATATCTTGTATAATTTTTTTTAATCTTCAAAACTCAAATAATTTTTTTATACTTATTAGATTTAATGTGTTTAATTGATTGTTATGGATTGTATTAAAGTAACTTGAATGTTGTTGTTTTTTATTCATGTTTAATGTTGTTGGAGATTATTATGGATTTATGAATGGGTTTTAATATTTTGTGATATATTTTTCCTAATTATAAGTATTATTATGCATTTTTTCACTGTTCCTGGCTCCCTGCATCAATCCAAACAAGAGGGAGAATAAAATTAAAATAGGTCCTGGACTGCCTGGACTGGTCCAGGCAGTCCACTGGACCGGTCTGGTCCAGCCCGAGCTCGGGATGGTGCTAGACCAGACCGGACCTCGGGCTGACTTGTCCAGCCCGAGGTCCTATAAGGACCAGACCTCGGGTTGAGGCCCAACCCGGTCTGGTCCGGTCCATGGACATCCCTAATTTACTGTCATATAAAAAAAATTAGATGGGTTAAATTTAACATTTTATAAATTTATTATTATAAATATAAATAAATAAATTTAGATTTTTAAAATATGATATACACACTTTATAAAAATTAATTTATAAAATACTTTGAGAAATAATTCTATAAAATATTAAACTCAGACCATTCACTTTTTAATATGAAGGTAGATATGAGATTTTAGGAAGAAAATAAGAAAAATGATTATGATAATATCTTCTTTCAAAATTAAGTCATAATTTTGAATTTAATTTATTAATATATGTATATAATATTATTTTTAATTTAATTATTACGTCACGATCCAACCAAACGGTCTAACGGTTTCGACCGTTTGAATCATGACCCACTGGCCATTCCAACTTGAAATCCGATCCGGTTTTTAAAATATTGCATTTAAGTATTAATTATAGTCAAAATTAATAAACAATATTTTTTTTCTTCACGTGAGTGGAATAATTTTTTCAAAAGCGACTTAAATTATTTATTCTCATTTTTTTCTCTCCCATTTAAAATCTGTAAAGTTAAATTATTTTCAACATAGATTGAATAAATTAACTACTCTTCTTTGTGAGGGGTTGAAAATTTATAATTTAAACTTCTTAAATTTAGTCTAAAATATTAAATTATTATTGAATTTTAATATATTTATAAATTTCATGAAAATTAGAGGAGCAGGAAGAGGGAGTGGTAGAGAGAAGCCCACTCCATCCAAACACTCTTACTATTTTAATTTTAATTTTAATTTTAATTTTAATTTTGATATTGATATTGATTGAAGTATTGCAGTGAAATTGTATGAATTTTAAATTTTGATATTCTACCATCACACTCATTGATCATTTGGTATTGCCAATATTCTAGATTGATTTCATTCTAGATTAATAAGTAAACTTTCACGTATCAGCTTATATTCCTTAGCTTTAGCTATGCAATGTTTTGTTCTGAAAAGTGGGCTCCGTCTTGTGATGAACAAAGAACAATGTTAAAGATAGGCCCAAAAATGGCAATGGCCCATAAAATAAGAAAAGCCATTTCAATTTTTTATTTTGGTTGTGGGTCCAATCTTATTATATATTTTTGTTTTGGACAAAGTCCAATCTTGTTATATAACTTCAATATACATATCCCTTAAAGGCCATCCCTTGGATCGCTCTTCAAATATAAAAGAAAGTTGCGCTATATGAGTGTATGACTGAGAAGCTATAAAATTGTGAGTTTAGAAGTTTTTTTAAAAAAAATTAAGATAAAATTTTTTTCATATATTTATCTTATAAATTATAAAATTCGTTCTTCAAAAATTAATCTAAAAAATTTCTTTAATAGTTCAATTTCTTATTCTACAATCTTGTCCAGTTTCCTTGTTTTTTTCTTTGTAAAACACTTATTTTTATTGAGGGAAAATTAGAATAAAGAACCTATAAAAAAATAATATTTATTATAAAAGACCATAAAAACTCTAATTATTAAGAAGGACTAGATATTAAAATAAAATTTTAAAAAGTACTAAATTGTCCTTTAAATCACCCACCGACTGCCGCCTCAAAATACAGCGAAAACACCAAAAGTTCATATGCCTATTGTTGCCATTTCCACACACCGCAAGGAAGGCAATAACTCACCACCCCTTCCCATCAACTGTCATCAGTTGAAAATTGTCGAGGGTGAATTATTTGTCTCTATAAATAATTAGAAATTCAGATATATAGGCTTTGGCCTGCATAATGTCCCTCTACCTCCATGATAACACCACAACCATTTTTGTGGTTGTCGCTTACCAATCCCATAGCCCTTACTGAACTTGCCACTGGCCTAACAAGTCTAAACCGGAGGAAAAACATATTATCAAAAAAAAATTTTATCAACAAAACTTGCTTCCTGATTGATCTGATAAACAAACGATAAACTGCTTTTCACACTTGTAATTTTTCATGAAATTGATGTTTTTTTTAAAAGGAAAAAAAATGTTTCTCATGAAAAGCCTTCCTTGCTGAATGTGGAAATGGCAACAACAGGGAGGAAGGTGGGGGCATTAATTTGGTCACTGAAGGGAAGAAGCCGTTTTTGGTTTTTGGTTTTTGGTTTTCTATGCTATGTAGTGTGGAGGCAACAATAAATTTGAGAAATAATTTAATATTTTTTAAACTTATATTTTGATATTTCATGATTCTAAATAATTATAATTTTTATTATCATTTTAACTAAATATTTTCTTGGTCCTTTATTTTAATTTTTTCCTTTTATTAATATCATTTTTCCTTTATAAAAAAAATTCGAAAAAAGAATACCACTCTCTAGGTTTATCATGAATTCATCAATATATTAAAATCCATAAATACCTCTAGCAAACATTAGTTCTAGTGGAAGAGAATTTGGTCGTGTAAACATAAGCTCTTGAATTTGATTTGTATAAATGTAGAAAATGTTTTTGGGAGATTTATCTTTAATTGGGATTGGCAATGTTCAAATACGACTAACCAGATAGTTATATATATAGATAGAGACTCATCCAATCTAGAAATGACATGAACAACTTAAAATAGCTGGTATACTCCTTGGGTTTTATCTGCAAGGTAGAAGGAAGGATTTTTTTTTGGGTTCAATTTATAAATCACATTATTAAATACAATATTACTATAATTTATTATTGGATAACATTAGTTCTCATGGGGTAATAGGGGTGTTCAAAACCCGGAACGGGACCAGGATATCCCAATCTTGGTTCCCGGTATTGGTTTTTGGCTGGGATAAAAATTGCATCCAAGTTCCGGTTCCAATAGTGCCGAAACAGTACTGAGAAATCCTGCTTTTTTTAAAAAATAAGTTTAAAAAATATTATTATATTAGTTAAATTCTATATATTCTTTTGTTTAAAGTAATCATTTAACAACTAATAAGGATATAATAATTACATAAATTGATTTAGAATTGAAAAATAACATTTTATTTTCATCATCATCTTCTTCTTTTTCATTGTTATCATTATAAAGTATGTAGTTAGAATTAATGTCACAATATATGTGGTTTAACTCCCACTAAATAATTATCCACATTTTATCAAAAGATAACTTAATTTATAAGGTAAAAAATAAAAAAAATAAAAAGATAACTTAATTTATAAGATTTAATAAAAAAAAATAGAATTATGATTGGGACCGGGATCTCAATGGTGATCCTGATTCATGTTCTAATCCCGATCCCAATAAATTATGGTCCTAGAAGGGAGAGGTGATTCGGGAATCAAAATATTCTGGTCTGATCAGGACAATAGGACACTTTAAACACCCATAAAGTATAATGTATTTAAATATGCAGTAAAATTAGAAGGTTGTTAAATTTTTAAAACAAACTTAAAGAGATAGCAGGGACCGCTACTTATGTGTCTTCTATAACCTCTTCATTTCTTGTCAACTACACAGTTCCCAATAAACAAAACATTTACTTAGGTCTTATTGGTACAATCCAACGTATAACATTCATATTATTTAGGCTCTTTTAACTCATCGTCATTCATAATTAATTATGGATTTTAAATAAATGACTAAATGAAATTTCTTGCTAATCTGCATGAAAAATGATCTTAATTTTGAATACAATGTAATGTTTAATTAATTTAAACCATGACAAATTGACAATCAACCTAAAATGACCCAATTTTAGTTTAGTGAAAATTACTGACAGGTCCCAAGAACCCAAAAAAACTATCAAAAAGTTTCAATTCAAATTCTCAAATCAATGACTTTTTTGTGATTAATTGTAAATGTGAAATGATTGTATTGCCTTTAGTACAAGTTTCAACTTTTATAACTGCATATAACAATTTTAACAACTGGTTTTGTCTATTTTTATAACTTAATAAGTCATTTTAACAACTTCTTTTTCATACTGCATGAGATTATAGGTTTCACAAGCCCCAACTTTCATGACTGCATATGACAATTTTAACAACTAATTTTATTTATTTTCACAACTTAACGAGTTATTTTAAAAACGTATTGTTGATACCTCCATAAGATTACATGTTTCACAAATCTAAATTCTTGCCGGATTCTTCTAGAACTTCGTCCTAACTATAATTTTGCATTCCTCAGTTGAATTGAAATCTCTACAATTTCGTTACTTAGCGGGTCGATATCCTCAACATTTTGATTAATAGATTCTAATTTCGACTTCTTGAGCTACTTCGAATTCATTTCAAGTTCCTCAACAGATTCAGATCTTGGCTTTCTCTCAATTTTTCCTGCAGATGAAGAAATTTTCCTAGTAAGAATAGAGCGCTTCTAAATTCCATCTAAAGAAATAATAGGTCCCTTGTTGCTGAGTTCATTGGAATTCTTGAGTGGCTCTAATGAAGATCTTCGTCGAGCTACATGAATTAGGTTCCTATCGAAACCCTCAGAACTATCCGATTTCCAGGTTTTCCTCTTCCCGTTTAGGATTCTTATCAATTTGGTCCCACCATCCCCTCCTTCTTCTTCAGGACTTTCTTCTTCATTAAAGACCTTGATCCCACCTTTTACTTCGTCACTCTTCATCCTGCTCTCCCACTCCGAGCCTAGCACCACACTACTTCTAGAAGCCCCACTACCACCTCTTCTCCTCCCCACATCCATCTCTATGTTACTCTTATCCTTCTCTCTCTCTAATAATGATCAATAATATAATGGGACCAAGATATGAAAAATAAATTGTTAAAATCACTCATAAGTTGTAAAAATAGGTAAAATCAGTTGTTAAAATTATCATATGCAGTTGTGAAAGTTGAGACCTGTTAAATTTATAATCTTAGTCTGGTATGAAAAAGCAGTTGTCAAAATGACTTATTAAGTTGTGAAAATATGTAAAACCAGTTGTTAAAATTGTCATATGTAGTTGGGACTTGTGAAACTTGTAATCTCACACAGGTAAAAAAGTTATCAAAATGACTCATCAAGCTGTGAAAATAAGCAAAACCAGCTGTTAAAATTTTCATATGTAATTGTGAAAGTTTGAACTTGTGAAACTTGTAATAATCAAGTATAAAAAAACAATTGTCAAAATGATTCATCAAATTGTGAAAATAAGTAAAACCAGTTGTTAAAATTGTCATATACAGTTCTGAAAGTTGAGATTTGTGAAATCTGTAATTTTACACAAGTATGAAAAAGAAATTGTCAAAATGATTCATCAAATTGTGAAAATATGCAAAATCAGTTATTAAAATTATCATATACAATTGTGAAAATTGAGATTTGTATTGAGAGCTACATAGTTATTTAATATCCCCAATTAATCATAAAAAAATCCCTATTTAAGAATTTGGATTGGAATTTTTTTTTTTTTTTTGAATTCTTGGGAGGCAAGTAGTGGGAGGCAGCATAAAGAGATAGAGACGGGGGATTCAGAAATTGCAAGAATAGTTTTTGGCCCTTTTCTAAGACAAAGTTGACATATTGTTCAAATGTTCCTTATTGTTTAGTCTCAACCATGCCTTTGGTACCCAATTCAACCTCTCACCCAAACCCTACGCACTTGTCATATTATATATATATATATATATATATATATATATATATATATAACAAATTGTTCAATCCTTTAAGAAAAATATAGTAATACAACATTGTCTATTTCTAAATGAACAAAAAAAAACAACTACAAAATTTAATTTGATACCATTAAAGAAATCAAATTATATTTAGCCTTTTAGGCTTATTAAATGAAAAAAAAATCCGATATAATATACAAAAATAAAATGAGTTAGTAATGATATATTAGACTATTTTATTTATTGACATAGCTATTATTTTACTTTTTAAAATTTTTATAGTTTAAAACATCCTAATTCTCGTGCGCGCGCGGGGGAGATTGCAACCATATTTATTGTTGGACAATAATAATAATGCATTGGTTGAGCCAAACCACTTGGGGATGTTGGATCATTAGGGTTTGGAAAATTAAAATGTAATGACCCAATGTTTGAAATATGAAAATTTTAAATTAATTTGATAAATTCAACAAATTTTTAAATAAGTCACTAACTCAATATATAATTTCAAAATATGGGTATAATAATTTTATTGTCTTCTCTTAATCTCCTATCTCCTATTAATAGAGTTTCATTATTCTTTGGCTTTTTTTTTCCCCAATAAGTATGTGCGTGTCGATCAATATATATATATATAATATAATATAATATGATTTGTTCAAATAGGATTTTTTTTTTTGTCTTCGGAGTATCATCAATTATGGAAAAGGACTATTTTATCAATTATGGAAAAGGACTATATATATAAATCAATTTGGCTGGAGAGTGATTATCAACACAGGGATGTTACTAAGTGTGTGTTTGGAATTAGCTTTTGAGAATAATTTTTATAATTTATGAGGTAAATATGTGAGAGGGGTTTTATCTCGATTTGCGCAAACCATAGTTTGAAACCATGGTTTGGAAGCCTCACAAACACACACTAAGAGCCTCCGAAAAAAATATAAATTAATAAAAAAAAAGGCGACTGTGATTTTGCCCACCATAATCAATTTCACAAGTTAACACACATACCTGACTTGTTGCTTTATGTGCTTTAAAACTAAGGGTAGAAAAAGGTCAAGCTTGTACCTTAACAGGCCAAGCTTGTTTTAGAAATGGATGGCTTGAGTTTGGCCTGTGACTGGTAACATGCCTGTTTTTTAACCTGAGTCTAGCATGTGATCTGTTAAGAAGGCATGAAATTTAAAAAAAAATTAAGCAGGCTAACAGGCCTATTTCAAACAAGCTGAAAATAGACATACTTCAAACATGTCGAAAACATGCTCAATTATATTAATGATTTAATATTAATGCATAGAATGTACCAATATTTTTTTTAATTACCTCATAGGCTCAGGCCTACCTGACAGGCATAAAAAGGCTGTCAGTAAGTCTAGACCTGACCTTTTAACATAGAAACGTCTTTTAAATAGCCTTGGCCTGGCATATTAGCCTAACAGGCCAGGCCTGATCAGGCCACAAACAGGCAAAACCGTAGGCCGCATGGCCTATTTCCACTCATATCCAAAGCTAAAGTGATGCTTTCTTTGTTGTACAGTAGTTTCAATAGTAGTTACATGTAGGAGTAGGAGTTTCTTCTTCTTGGTTTTGCCATTTCCCATAAGGGAGATATTTGCTGTTGTAATATACAATAATTTTAAATATTTAAAATGTTGATATATATATATATATATATATATATATATATATATATAACACATTAATCTGTATAAAAAATAAATTAAAAATAAGTATTAAATTTATAATTAATACAAATAATGTTGAGACTACAGAATAAACTTAAATATTAAATTTTAAGCTAAGCATATTTTAATTTATTATATATTAATGGTGATATATATACACACACTTATTGAAAAAAATAAGTTAGAAAGCAATAATGAAACTCTTTTGAGTAAAGAGAGGAGACTAGAAAAGAACAATAAAATTATTGTAACTATATTTTAAAATTATAAATTAGATCAGTTATTTAATTAGAGATTTATTAAATTTCTTAATATAATTTAAAATTTTTCTTTTTTTTTTGACCTGGTAAAATTTCTCTACTTCAAACAGTTATATATGGGATTTTTCAAAGATTAAAGGCATGATGGTGATGGTAAAAAAGCAAAGGGACATGACTAACCCCACAAGTCAATTTTATGTCTAATCTTTGCTCCCCTGTTAGAGGAACAAAGGCATGTGTTTTTTATGGACAAAAATTAGCTACTTAGTCTTATTTGCTTAACATACTTTTGTCCAATCAAATCAGTAAAATTTAAAGTATTAATAAAATTAATAAAAAAACTGTGTTGTAGAATAAATAATATTTAAAAAAATCCGCATATCTTAATTTAATTGAAAACAAGTCCCTTTATAAAAAGTTAAATATATAAGTTTATAAAAAGAAGTATATAAGTTTTTCATAGACAAAAATTGACCTAATTATAAAAAATTGACTCATAATTATAAAGTTAAAAGTTCAAATCTTACTATTAATATGAGAACCATGGTTCTAATGAGCTTCCAAGACAAAACTCACATAAACAAACTTGTATGTGCCAAAAAAAAAATTATACAAGTTTTTTATTAGTATATAATAATTATTGTTCATTATCACATGATATGCTGATTAACTTATAATTATATGATATCCTGCTTGTTGCTTTCTCTGATTAGCACAATTGAAACAAATAACTGAAGATGTGTCAAATTTCAATACATATTTTTGTTGTCATTTTCAATTTTGTTGTTGAACAAAAACCATCTTTGATTCGGAGGTGATGGTTGATGAAAGATTTTCTTTCGATTAGTTGTGTAATGTATTGGTATTTGTTGGTCAATAACTAATGATAGATGTCTCTTTCCATTAAAAAAAAATATTTTTGGCCAGAAATCGATCAATTGCTTTTAGAGAGCAGCACTTTAAAAGAAATTAATTGAATAAACATGTTGGCATACAACTAGTGAATGTAGTGTAGCATATGAATAGTTTTATTTATAATTTATTAATTAATGGCATTATTTGTTAAAAGTTTACATTTATATACAGTTTTTTTTGGCCGATTAGGTGCTTCCCTTGGGTTGTTGAGTTTCTCAAAATCTTCTTAAAACAATATATCAAGTATATAAGCTAAGTGAAAATGAAGTTGTACTACCGAAACTTTAAATCCAATATTACTATCTCCTATCTTTAATGTAATTTTTATTTATCTGATTTAATTAAATTAAAAAAATTAATTAAGTTGATTAATATAACATATTTTTTCTAAAATATCTTAATCATATTCTTAATTTTCTCAATCTCTCTCTTACTTGATTATTATTGAAGGAGTATTAATAAAGACAAATTAAAAAAATATTAACAAATATAAAAAAAACCTTATATTTATTATAAGATCAAATTTTTAATTAAATCATATATTAAATATATTATATTCATGTTATTCCTGCTATTGTCACTATCAACAATAACAATGATAATAATATAAATAATAATAGCATGGATGATTTCATGTGACCACATTACATACAACGTCCTTCTTGTCCTCCTAATAGCAATGATGCCAGTGTCTATGGTTGCTTGTGGCCCCGCCTCAAAGAACAACTTAATATTTTTACTAGGTGAAGTATCATCTATCATTCTGTTGTTATTGTTATTTCTTAGTAGTAATCAGTCTCCTAATTTTATTTATAGTATATCAACCACCTCTAATATTATTTTTTAGTGTATTTAGCACTCTTTAATGTTATTGTCCATTTATATCCAGCATCCTGATCTTATTTATGATTTAAAGTACTTGATGTATTATAAAAAAAAAAATTGGGTGCTAGAAGCACCATAAAAATAACTTATGTGTGCTACATAAGATTATATTGTTGGATATAACTTGAAAATAGCATCAATGTGCTGGATGTTATTTTATATTACTTTCTCCAATTATAAATGTACAAGCTTGATAACTAGTAATTTGCTAAGATTAAGAAAATTAATCAAGTTATTTATTTGTTAAAAATTATGTGTTGGTTTCCCTAAAAAACCTTTTTTAATTTTTTACATCAGATAGCACCCCCTTATGAACAATATTCTCATTAATATGTGCAGTCGATAGAGAGAATTTAGGGGGAAAAATTATAAATTTGAAATAGAAAGTGGATTAAAGTCTTATATTTAATACTAAAACAAACCTCTCTACTACCAACAAATTGGTACTTGAGGTGATAATGAGCCTCACCCTCATAAAGAGAAAAACACATGTTCAGATTCCGGGAAGCGCACTTGTTAGGAGATGTGATAACCCTTTGCCTTATAAATCTCAAAAGGGAAATCCTTGATCAAATAAAAAAAAAACTAGCATCTCTATTAGGTCTTTAATTTAGGACAATAATAAAAACAAATAAATTTGTTTAGAAACTAATGAAGGGAAAAATAATTAATAAATGTAATAAGATCATAATCTGTATTAGAGCTCTTGATGAGAGTTATTAAATACTAAAATGTCTATTACATTAACCCAAAATCATATCTTAATACAGGGATAAAGGGCCTAAATGCCCTAAAAATTTCTACAAATGGGTATTAGACACCAGAAAGATTTTGAGTGGGTAACTTTACCTTGAAAGTTTGAAGAACAGGGCAATATTGCCCTAACCTAATGAATTTAAATAGTTAACCGTTAACTGACCAACTATGCTGAAATATCATATCTACTTGACATTCACGTCATCTTGATTAAATGACATTTTTGCCTTAAAAATTTTTATGGGAAAAAAAAGGTACCAGGAAGTTTTTCGAGGGGACAATAACGTCCCAAGAGTCACAAATCGAGGGGGCAATAATGTCCCAAGAGTCACAAAATTTTTTTTTTTGGTTGATTTTCATATATGGGATGCCACCGTTCAGCACCAAATGATTAAATAAAATGAAAAGTCAACAAAAATTTAAAACCCATAAATCAAAACTACATATATGAGCAGATAGACTCATAAACCACAAATTCAAAATCAAAACCTCTTCCATGTTCTCTATTTTCTTCTGTTATAACTTTTGATTTTCTGAACCTAAAATTTCTATTTACTTTTTCTGGATTTGAAGGTTTTTTGTATTGTATTTTAATTTGAGTTTTCTAGTTTATGGTTTATAGTCTTCTCTGCACATATATACATGGTTTGATTCATAGGTTCTTTATTTTTGTTGATTTTTCAATTTATTTGATTGTTTGGTATTTGATGGTGGCGTCCCATGTTTGAAAAAATGAACAAAATAATTCATAACTTTGGAAACATTATTATCTCCTCAAAAAATTTTCTGATACCTACATCTCTTTCATGAAAATTTTTGGGACAAAAATACTTTTTAACCCAAAAAAAAACAGTTGACGCCTAGACATGCAACGGTAAGATATTACTATGTGCATAAAAGGTTTTTTACTATTATATTACTTAACTACTTTTTAGAGGGAATCTTTCACTCCAAATGGCCATAATTGCAGACTTCAATTCATTTTTATACATATATAGCTATACTTTTGACTCAAATTCGACCTAAAAGAGCTTATATCTCTGCGATAATTCACTCCTCTTGCATAATATTTATTTACTTGCCATAAAATTTAGACATATGGAAAATATAAATTGGACAAAGTCAACGAGTTTTCAATTCAATTTTATTAAAATAAATTCTACTATAATTGTGATTGATCTCCTCTTCCATAATTGGTTCCAGATAAGGTAGGAAAAGTAAGTGATTTTACTAAAGAAATGAGAAGAAAAGAGAGAGATTGGTTTTGTTGTCTATTTTTATGTTCTTAAAATAATTTTACAAAGTAATTTTCTAGATAAGTTTTGGAAACACAGCTTAAAGAATTTGTTTTAATTATTATTTTGAACAATATATTTAAAATGGAAAAATAAATAGTTAAAGAATGATTTGTTTGATATACCCAATTGTCAAAAGGAAAAAATTTAGGTTAAGTTTATTATACTTATTACCATCAAATCAATTACACATCATGATGTATTCTATTTTTTTTTTCATGTTGCAATATTTCTAAACTAAGATTTATGACCTGATGTGATTAGAAGACTTGATATAATAGATATAAAAAACTTGATATAAATATTGTTTACGAAGTATGAACATCTCTCCCTTTTCTCTAATTTTGAAGAACAAAAGGTAACAAAATATTAAAAGAAATATCTATTATGATTTTTTTATTTTTCAAAAACATTTTTTAGTTAGTGGGAAAAATCATCAAAATTCGTTTTCTCATTTCCTTTATTTTATTAGCCAAACAAAAATTTGTTTAATCAAACAAAGGGAGGACCCGAATCCCACTCCATTTTTCCTCCTATTTGAGCTAAACATATAGTTAATGTCAAATAATATTTAATATGTTGAATAGGGCGTCCTCCTCATCCTCTTAAAAAGCTTGTATGAAAACACATGGCAGCAAAAAGTCAATTTAAAACTCTCCACTCTCTGTCTATTGTGTTAACAAACTTTTTCTTGCAATTTCCTGCTAATTCCTCTCATCAAATTAACTTCACTTGATAGGAAATTCTCTTTTTATTACGTGATTTTAATTTTCTTACTGTTCAGACTATTTCTTATGAGTGATTTTATTTTTCTTTTACTTCTTTGGTAAGATTTCTTACTGCGCATAACATGTAAAACATTTCTTACTTAATATCATTTTGTCTTGACTAAAAAAATAAAACAAATCAAAGTCCAAAGTAAAAATCTTTAAGGTGTATTTGGGTTAGCGGCAATATAAGTGATTTTTTTTAATCTGACTTTTATAAACTTAAGATATGATAAAAATCAGATATTAAATGTGATTTGTGTTTGAATTGGCGGTGATATGAGTGACTTTTTTTTCTTCAAAAATTCATACTTTGAGCTTCTTCTCAAAAACTATTTTTAGAAAAAAAGCTCAGTTGCTAAAATACCAACCCAAACACCTTAATTTTCAAAAAGATAAATCCCACTATACTCTTTTTTTAAAAAAAAAAAACCATATTTGGGATAACAAAATATCATCCTAACACGGCCTTAATAAGATTGGACTGTAGATTTGCACATCATTTGCAGATAATTCCTTCATCCAAATACACTCAATCAAATCTCCAAAGATATAGCCTCCAACATATGCATATATGTTTGTATTAGCTTTCAAAAAATAACTTGATTTATAAAGTAAGTATATTAGATAAATTTTATCTAGATTTAAGAAACTGTGGTTTGAAATTTCTCAAACATGCACTCAAGTTATATAAAATGTAAAATCACTTAAAATAATTTTTTATCAATAAAATCACTGTCAAAATAAATTCCTAACTTATTTGTACTCGCAATTTTGTAGCGGCGGCCATATTATTTTTTTAAAAAAATGTTTGTCCAAACAGAAACAGCTCACAAAAACATACACACTCTCGCACTTGAATCTAAAATTTTGATCTCAACCCAAATGATCAAGGTTGGAAACTAAAATTTTCATTAAAAATATCCAATATTAAAATAGAAGACAACAAAGCAAGAATCAAATAGTAAAAGAATTTCAAAATAACATACAAGCCAGAAATCTCCGCAAAATTATGAAAGTGGAAAAATTAGTTTCCATTTATAAACAAAGAGTGGGAAAAAAAGAAAAAGTAAAAAAAAAAAAAAAAAACAGAGAGAAGACATTGAAAAGAACACAACTGAAGTCTGAAGCAGAGGCTTCCCTACACCTTCCTCTCTCCTCAATACGGCTAGCCCGTTTCTGCTCCTCTACAACCGAACACACCCTCTCCGCCATTACCTCCTGCTTATCCTGCGCATACTGCTTATCCTGCGCCGTGCGCACCTTTCTCCACCCCTCCCTTATTTGTCCCTTCCCCTACATAATCTTCCCCGTCTCCATTCTCTCTCTTCCCCAGATTCATCGCTTCAAGAACCTGGCTCGTTTCCGGAGCTGGGGTTAGGGTTAGGGTTTCTGAGAGATGTGGGATGCTTCAGGCATTGATGAATCTGTTCTCTCTCTGTTGGAAGCCATTCGGGCGTGGTACTGAGAGATTCGACAATATCGGAGCTGTTGGGAGCACTTTTGGGGGTGGGGCAGGCTGCAGAGAAGGCAAAGACGGTTTGCTCTGGTTCCGAGACGTTGGAAAGTATGGTTCCGGCGATTTCTCGATGGCTGTGGTTCAGGCGAATCAGGTCCTTGAAGACCAGAGCCAGATCGAGTCTGGTCCTCTCGGAACCTTTGTAGGTGTATACGATGGTCACGGAGGACCCGATGCATCTCGATATGTTTGCGATCACTTGTTTCGTAACTTTCAAGGTTCTTGATTCTGAATCTTCTTTTTTTATTTCTCTGATTTAGTTTTGGTTCCTGTGGCATTCAATCGGCCACGTTTTTGTTCTGGTTGTTTAATTGCATTCACGAGTAGGGACTGTTGTGTGTGATTTTCATCAATTCACCTTTTTCTAAACTTCTTTCCCTCAAAAGTTAAGCTTTTCGTTGGTCTTTTGAGTTTGAGATTTCGTAGAATCGAGAACAGTTTATACATTCACGGGAAATGGGAGTTACTGTTTCTTATTAGCGATCACCGATTTTGCTTTTAGTTTTTTTCCCGTTTCCCCCTTTTCTGTTTTTATTGAATGTTTTTTTCACCTTCGATCTATTGAGAAGTGGGAACGGGGATTGGCGATCACTAAAAAGTCTCAAAGTTTAATCAGTTTTGGACCCATCGTATGGGTTGAAGGCCAACAGTATTTCTTTATTTTTTTCATTTTTTTATGTATCCTTCTGCCTATAATTTTTGTTCCTCTTAGGAGTATGGATGGGCAAAAGGATGTTGGAATTCGACAACTTGATTCTCTTTTTCTTGTCTATAAAGGATCCCTTCTTATGTTGGCCGTCTTAGACTTCGTCTTTTTGCAGCAATAGCCGAACAGTCGCAGGGAGCTGTGACTGCTGACACTATTCATAGAGCATTTCTTCAAACAGAAGAGGGGTTCACTTCTCTTGTATCAGAATTATGGAATACACGACCTCAGATTGCAACTACTGGGACTTGTTGTCTAGTTGGAGTGATATTTCAGCAGACCCTCTTTGTAGCTAATGTTGGGGATTCCCGTGTTGTGTTGGGTAAGAAAGTCGGCAACACTGGAGGTATTGCTGCAATTCAGCTGTCTACTGAACATAATGCAAATCTTGATGCAATCAGACAGGAACTTAAAGAATTACATCCCCATGATCCCCAAATTGTTGTCCTCAAACATGGAGTGTGGAGAGTCAAAGGCATTATTCAGGTGATTCTATGTACTTCTATCCATCAGAGGATTGATCTTCCTGGCATAAAATAGTGTTTTCCTGTATGTGGCCAAACAAATATTGGTTGCATGTATTATTGGATATCAAGCTGAGGTGATGGGTAAATAGGTTTAGAAGCTAATCAATATATACCCTCAGGCAATGTTCTTCCTATTGTAAAAAATTATAGGCTCCATGTATTTACTGCCCCTTCTGTCAGTTTGTGTACTTTCTCTATGGACTACGACACACACCACATTTGTGAATTTCAGTTCTGACTTGTAGTCTAATTAGAATTTTTAATAATTTATTTGCCAATTTTCATAGTTTCTTTTCTTCCTCTCTTTCTTTTAATTATCCCCATCCTGCCTCTTTGTTTATTTTCCCGAGGGTTTTGGCAGTATGTTTCCTCTGGTCCCTTGTCGCAGCTGGATGTCATTTCAACTTTTATTTAAAGATATATTTCTATGTTTGTGTGGAATCTATGATGTAGACTTATCTTGTATTAACATTCTATTTTTATTACTCTCCTTATTTTATTTGAGGTATGAAGTTGGATGTATTGTTAGTTGTAGGTTCCTTGTAATCTTATTTCTCAGTTTCACTTCCCACTCTCCAAATTAATTACCTTATCATTTTGCTTCTTTTATGTTTGTGTGAAATGCAGGTTTCTAGGTCTATAGGTGACGTATATATGAAACATGCGCAGTTCAACCGGGAACCAATTAATCCAAAATTCAGACTTCCAGAGCCAATGAATATGCCTATCTTGTCTGCTAGTCCAACAATTCTTTCTCATCCTCTCCAACCCAGTGACTCCTTCCTCATATTTGCATCAGATGGTTTATGGGAGCACTTGAGTAATGAAAAAGCAGTGGATATTGTCCATAGCAATCCACGGCCGGTAAAATTCTTGTCTCCTGTATTTTGTTTTTCGTTCTGCTGGCCTTACTGTTTTGTTTTTTTAATGTGCTTTGCACTTTATTGATCCCACTGATTGCTTCAACAGCAGCAAGATAATTAACTATCTGGGTGAAGCTTGTGTCCTATGATCATGAGATATTAATTGCAGGAAAGATAATGAGCTTCCTAGTACAACTTTAATCTAGAAGTTCATATTTATTTCCCTTCATGCTCTGTATTTGATGTGTTGTAATGAATGATGATTGCTTTAGGTTGATTAGATAGAGTGCAATAGTTGTGAAAAGACTTGTTTTGGTAATTTTTCCAAGGCATAGCTTGACAAGCTTTATTCCCCCACCCTTTTTTGTATGCCATGTATCTAAAAAACAAGCTATGCATGTTCATTGCTCCTGCAAGTTACTTTTAGGTTTTTAAGTGATATGCTATTCTTAATCAAGCAGTTGCAAGATTCATAGTTTGAATTTCACTTTGGCGGACACAGCAGGAAATAATGTGAAAAGTGTTCATCAATCCAACTCGAATGTTGATTTTGTTTCTAAACTGTCCTACTGCGTCTGAGTTATTCTTTTGTGGGAGAGGGGACAATCAATGGAGACGTTTGTTGTTCACTAGTTTCATGGGTCAAAAGACACCATAATGTTGTTAAGATGTTTATGAACGCCACATATGTTGACATCTTTCTATCACTGGCTTCTCCCCTCTGGTCTTTCTTCTTTATACTGAAAAATAGGAATCATGAAGCCATTATGCATTCTGCAACACGTGTTTTTGTAAAGGGTAGGGAGCAGAAGACTCGGGAAGCCTAATATACGTAGAATCTGTAACTGCAGTTCAATATTTTTCTAGTTTATTATTCTTCCGGAATAAAAATGGATCAATAGATGGAAATTGGGGGGATGATTTGGTTCTTTGGCTGCACATTGACATTGTAGTTCTGAGTGAGTCTCTTGCCAAAATAATTGAATTTATGGTGCTTGTAATTTTTGTTGATGCAGGGTAGTGCCAAGAGACTTATCAAGGCTGCCCTCCAAGAAGCAGCAAGGAAAAGAGAGATGCGGTACTCGGACCTCCGCAAAATTGACAAGAAGGTTCGACGCCATTTTCACGACGATATAACTGTTATTGTTTTATTCTTAAACCACGATCTTATATCCAGAGGCACAGTGATAGACCCTCCTCTTTCAATTCGAAGTGCTCTTGATCACTGACAATATATATGATTGTAAACATGGTTGTCTTTAAGGGGCTGTTTGGTATGAGAGATTTGGAGGGGAAGGGAGGGGAGGGAAAATTTTTATGACTTGGATTTAAAAAAATTGAAGAAGTGGGGTTGAAAGTTTATAGTTAATTTTTCTTACTTTTTTATTTTACATCTTATTTTTATTAAAATTTTATAACCTCACTTTTCCAATTTTTAAAAATCTAACTCAAGAATTTTCCCTTCCCTCCCTTTCCCGCCATTTCCCTCCTGCCAAACAGACCCCAAGAGTTCATTGTGCCACACTCGGATAACTGTACCCGCACCAGAAGACATGCAGCTGCTAGTCGGCCCGGGGATATATACGGTTTGACGGTGCATTTGGCACCCCCTTTGGTCACTGATACTGAGACCACTTATTGATGAGGCTCGAATTCACAACATATTATTAGAAATTTATCTGTGGAAAAAGGGAAAAAATGAAAATAATTTTTGACACTTCGGATACCCATTTTATAGTTCATTTTAATTTCTTGACAGTCTTTTTCTTTGTTCAAATTTCATGGCGGAGCAGACTAAATTATTTGACAATAATTCTATGGAAGTTTAGCACATTGTATTAGTATATTGTGTGTGATACGAGGCTTATGTTGTGCACAGGTTTATTTATTTTCGTTTTTCTTTTGTAGCTGAAGTGAAAAATTTAGAGATATAATGTATAGATTTTTGTTGGGGTATTATCCCGAGAAAACTAAGGTGTAATTTTTAGCTGTGTTTGTGTTTACTGCATGATGTGGATAAAATGTCTTGTCGTTTTGTGGAGATTTTTTGGTTTTTTTTTTCTTTTTTGCCAACGCTTGGTAAAAGATGTGTAGCTGTTATACTTTTCATTGTGAAAGATGGTGTGTTAGCTGTGTGAGATGAGTCATAGTATCTCTCTAGATCTGTCAAAAGAAAGAAGACACTATGAACTCTTCCTAATTCCTATGACTACGAGCAGTAGGTTTAGCGAATTGTTGTTTGTGATTAACGAATATTGTGATATCTTGTAGAGATTTCATTATATTTACTTACTAATGATATATTAATGTATAGATATATGGATTAATGATATGGGTTATTTTGAGTTTTGTTATGCTTCCATAACAATATGGAAGTGCAGAAAAAAATGTTGAATTGATTATTGATGATGATGCTAAACCTATTTAACGATGAATTAATTGATAGGGATTAAAATAAAAACTGTTCGTACTAAAATAAATATTTTAAATGGCTTAAGATAGCTAGAGTATTAGCTAATGTAATTTCTCAATTTTTGCGGAAATATTGCACAATTCACACAAAGGTAGGTTTATCTCCTTTGGGTCAGTGACCCTTCTATTACTGGGTAGGTGTTCTTACTTCTTACCTTCAAATTCTGAAGAAACTTCTTGTTTTTGAATATTTGAGCTGTTTCCCCCCTTTGTTCTGCTTTCTTCTCTTTACCACTCTTTACCACGTCTGCCAACAGGGGTTCTGGTGCCAACGTTATCCACATTTTTTTTAAAAAAAGTTGGACAATACGAGACAATGCGTGAAAACTCAATAATTTGAAAATTTGTGTTTGGATTAGTTTTTAAAGAATAATTTTTATGATTTTATGAGGTAAGCATCTAAAAGTAATTTTATCTCGATTTGTGAAAAATCGTTTAGAAAATCATGGTTTTAGAGTTCTCAAACACTCACTTAATATGCTCCCTCTGGTCCTTATTATAAGATATCAACAAATAAGTATTCTTAGCCTTTTTTATAAGGCACTTGTAAGTTTTTAAGATGTATTTAATTTATTTTTCTATGTCTGCTCACATTTAATAAGAGTAGTGTGAGAGAATGATAATTTATAGATATTTGAATTTATGGTAGTTAGTAAGAATAATATTAAAAATTATTTTAATTTTAGGATAACTTTAATATTTTTAATTAATTTTATTAATTTGTGAGAATAAATAGCTGTTACCTTATAATAAGAACTATAAAATAAGACCATATTATTCCACTATTTATTTACAAACACAGTGGCGCGTTTTATTCCACTATTGCGCATGCTCTGATATAGAGTAGCTTCTGTTACAACGGTATTTGTGCTGACACATGGCATCCACTTTTTTATCCCACCTCACCTGGTACTAGGTCACCACCTCAGCCTGTTTGGAAACTCTTCTAAAAAAGTTGATTTAATTCTATAAACTCTTTTACGGTAGTAAATAAGTGTTTGAAAAATCATTAGCTAACAATAAGTCTTTAATAAAAAAGAGTTTTTTTTTCCTTAAGCTCATTTTTTTAGCTTTTGAGCTTCTATCAATGGGCTTTTAAACTTTTTCATTGAATTTTTTATTTTAAAAAAAATTATTTATATTTTTTAACATCAATTATAATAATATATATGTAGTATCCAACAAGGTTTATACATTTTTCAGTTATTTCCTATCTAAACGGGTTTTTCAAACGTTAATTCAAACATGTTCAAGGTTAAAAAAAAATCACTTCTCCCACTACCAATCCAAACACAAATCACATTTTTAATATGGCTTTTTTTTTCAATTGGGCTTCTGTAAAAGCCCCATTAAAAAAAACATTTCTCCATCGAATTCCCAAACAAGTTCTAAATATGTACTTTTATTTACTTTTTTCCTTTCTAAGAATTACAAGAGAAATTCTTGTGTGTATTGAATGCACCACATCATTCATACATTGACCAATAAAAGGGCGCCATGTGACTAAATTTCATATGATATGTTAGCTTATCTGTCAGACTTTTAATTTATAAATAATGTGTTTGTTTGAAATAATGATTGGAATCTTTAATAACAACTTTTCTATCGTAATTTACGATATACGAGGTAAGTATGTGGGATCCGGCTTTTCTCTTATACCTCTTTATATTTGCTGCCCTCTTTTGCTTAAAATGACGTCGTTTTGTGTGTGAAACAAAATCTCAACCCTCCATGTATTTTTGATCCAAACTGTTGGTTCTAAGGGAGGTTTGCCTATAGTTTTGCGGAAACCCATCGACTAAATCCAGCGCTCTAACCACTTCGGCATCGGATCAACCCCTCCAATCATGGAGAAAGAAGATTCCCTCGTCGTTGTGCTCCTTTGTCCATCGCCGTCATCCGTCGCTGCATCGTTCTTGGCCAGAAATGTCATAACTTCTTTAATCTTAAGTGTTCAACATTTCGACTTTCTCATGCAAAGAATCAGAGTTCAATCTCCCTCTTCGTTTGGCTTCTTCCATTCTAGTAGGTTGTTCCTCACATTCACTCTCTATTATGGTATTCTGGCTTTCTTCAACATACATACGACCTTCGTTTTTCTTTTTTCATCTCAAATCAAAGTTTTCATCTTACCTTATCAGTGGGTATGTGCTATGATCTCTGGTAAATGCATATGTAATTGCCTCTTATGAATATGCATATGGCCTAAATAATGAACAAGTTTGCCTCCAATATAAGAAATCATGTTGTAACTCTGCTGATTGCTAATTATAACTTTGATTTCTAACCTTGTAATTTTGCTAATTTTGTTGTAACTCTGTTTGCTGAGAGCATATATATAGCTTACCATCTCTCACAAACTGGAATCTCATAGTGCTAAAGATGGGGATTGCTGTACTCTATATATCAATTAGTCAATAGGTATTTATTCTCTGTAACCCGAAATGAATCTATCAATGTGTATCATAGTGCATTAGATATATGGCTGTTGTATTGTATTCTATAAACTCATAAAGTAGGACGATGTATGTGTTATGATTATTGTGTAGTTTAATTTACCATTTGGGTTTGATTTCATTAGTCGCCAACATTCCCTGGATAACCCTTGAGATTGTGATGTACTTATTAGCAGTTTGAATTCTATTATAAGTCTTGCAAATTCATTTGACTAAAGAGCCATTGCTTGAAGAATAAAGTGTTGCTGCCAAGGTTTACTCCTGAATAGTTGAAGCCTTTATCTTTAGATTCCTTGGCTGATAGAATTTTATCAAACCTGCTGTTTACTCATTTTTAAGTGTTATTATATGTATTGTATGAAAATCGTGTATTTTACAGGTATGGAAGCTCAGTGCCTGTGACTTGTGTGAGATAGCCATAAATTATGTTTATCAGTCTGGATTTTCACATGAAGCTAAGGTAAATGATGTGACAACAAATGTATGATCATGTTTTAGTTCGTGGTTCTGTGTTGTGCTATATGCAGTGAAGCACATGAATTATTATATTGTAACTTGGCATCTTTTCCCATGCACAAGATATATCATATCTTTTTGAAAAATTGTACATATTTTTCAAAGAATTTAGGTGTTCTGTAACTGTATTTAATAGGAGGTCCAGAGTGTTGTTTTGTGCCCATTCACTGATTTCAAATTTTCATGGTGCTTTATGTTCTTGCAAGACTTGTATGTTCTTTATGATATTGCAAGATTTATAATAGAATCTCATGGTTCAACACTATATTCTTCAAGTAACTGGAATCTCAAGGTGATTTATGTTGTTGCAAGACTTATAATTAAGGTTTAGAAACTCAGACCGGTCATTGAACCAGTCGAGGTACTGAGTCAAATGTCAGTGGGTCAGATCGGAATCAAACTGGAGCTAAACCGGGGTCAAACCGGTGAGAAATTAAATATTTTAGGCTTATTAATATGAAATTCTAAGGAAAAATTTAAAAAAATGATGTTTTTTTTAAAAATAAAAAAAGTACCAAACTGGGTCAGTCACCGGATCAGCCCGGTTTGGTGGCCAGGTGACCGGTTCTTGGGCCAGACCGGCCAGTCCGATCCGGGTTCCAAAACACTGCTTATAATAGAATCTTCCTTGTGCATTTTGTATAAGGTGAAGAACTTAACATATTGGGTTTTTAGTTATGTTGCAATACAACTTGCTTTGAAGTGCAGAATAAAACTTCCATAATTGTGGCTTTACATTGTATTTATGTTCTTGTAGGACTTATATGTTTCAATTGTTTTATGTAGTATGCAGTATGATGTGTCTTTGAAAATACAGATAAGAGAAAGAGAAATAAGATTGAAACTTGTTATGCCACTATTTGTTTACTTTGTTTCATAACAGATTATACAAATAATAAGCAATTTTTACCAAAAAATTGAGCCAGCTGAAACTAGATCAATTGAGAAGACATGAGAAGCCAGAAGAACAAAATGAAAACTTCATATACAAAATGAGTCTACTTGACCAAAATAGAGAGTAGACTAAAGGCAGTACAAAATGAGCCTTCTTGAGCAAAATAGAGAGCAGCCCAAAAGAAGTCATAAGCTGTACAAAAGAGCGGAACAAAATAAGGTAGAATGGAGACTTCATGCAGGAGGACCTAAGTCAATCATTGAATCTGTATTTGTAACACAATGC
The DNA here is from genome assembly GCA_037074505.1 of Albizia julibrissin. Classification (NCBI taxonomy): domain Eukaryota; kingdom Viridiplantae; phylum Streptophyta; class Magnoliopsida; order Fabales; family Fabaceae; genus Albizia; species Albizia julibrissin. The sequence goes on from CM073489.1 coordinate 24,626,377, forward strand.
GACTTTGTAGTGTTAGTGAATATATATTGACAGTCTTGAATTTGTCTACTATTGTAAGATGAGACAATACTATGTAAAGAATTTCATATTTCAATATAAGAGACTAAATTGTTTTATTTCATTATCATTATTCTTTATGCTTATCATCATTATACGTTTAGCTCAAATCCAGTACTTCAAGCGATGTGAAGTCGCAGTCAAGTAGCGCTTGAAAAAAAAAGCTCTCAATATATAAAACAAACAAGTTGAGGATATTGTTCAACATCATATGACATACTATCAATAAATTTATAAGAATCATTTAACTTGATTGAGAGTTATCTAACATACCATCAAACTACTTGATTGAGTAAGTGCCATGACTACTCGTACTCTCAAGACTACTCGAGGTACTAAAAGGTAAGTACTCAAGTACCTTTGAGTACGTACTTAGGTACTTCAAGTTTTATAAGAGGATATATAACCACTTTACACAAGAGTCAGTTAAAAAATTATATTTTTATTTTTATTTTTTCCACTTACTATATGTCTTATCTAAGAGCAGAGGGAGTAACATTTTTGCCTGCCCTCTCTCTACTTGATTTCTGATTTTTTATTTGACATAATTAACTTATGTCTGCCCCTCTCTGTTTGATTTCTAATTTGATCTTGCATTATTTCTTTCTTTGTTCTACACTTTTACACTTCTCTAAGGACTGGTTAAATGCTCTCTACTCTCTTCTTTCCTATGCCAGACTCCTCCTCCTTTGATTTCCTCTAAAACCTTTTCCCGCACAGCTTCAGACAAAAGAAAGGGATATTGGCGCCAAAAATACGGACATGTTTTGGTTCTTCTAGAAAGAAAAAGAGAAAAGAAATATGTATTAAACTGATGGCTAATATTTTATTTAACAAACGGCGTCGTTTAAAACAAAGGAGTGCAGTAAATGTTAAGAGGTATAGGAGGAAAGCTAATTCTAAGAGAAATATTGTCTCGATATATATATATATATATATATATATTTTTATGTTTTAAAATTCATCTTAAACATATCTAATATGGTACTTTAATTCAATTTTTATTTTAGAAGCCTGTGCCCACCTTTTTCACTCCAATCTCTCTCATCTTCCCCCATCTTCCTTAATTCCTCCTTTCTTTTTTCCCAAACTCTTTCCAGCCCGTCATCGCCTTCTTCGTACCATTTTCTTCACCCACCATCAACCAAGCTCTTCCCCATCTTGCAATGCCCCCAACCATCTCGCAAATGCAACCCCACAAGAACCCTCTCTACTCTGTCCTCCACCAGATCCCTCCCATTCCCCCACCTTTTCTTCCTCATGTTTCTCTGAAAAAAAGACAGAAATGAACAGCACAACTCAACCAGAATGCTCTAGAAGCTTCACAAATTGTCATTGGCAGATGAACCTATTTGTGATTCCGATGCGTTAAGCCCGCTTCTTGCTGCAAGTTCTTCAGATCTAAAAACCATTGCTTTGCGTTTTTGAAAGCTCGCTTCTCCTCTTCTCCTATTCAATCTTACACCCATCTTCTTCCCCTGTTTCCTTGTCTTCACTTGCCCAATGCATATTAGGTGAAGAAGGTTCTGGGTTTTCAAAAGCACATCCTCTCTTCTTTTCTGTCGTTGCTAACATTGGAGAGGCCTCATCATTACCGTCTTTTATGCGACCATTGCTTTTGAACCTCCTATTCAAAGAGAGAGAGAGAGAAATTTGAGTCCATGGAAGTAAGGAAGATAAGGCTAAAAAGGAGAGAGTTTGAGGAAAAAGAAGAGGAGGAAGATGGCCGATGGGGAGAGAGAGAATGGAGTCAAAAGGGTGGCCACGTGTTTCTAAAGTAAAAGTTGAATTAAATTATCATATTACTTGTAATTTAAGAGCATGACAGATGAGCTAACATGTCAGATGAAATTTGGTGTCATGACACCTTTTTATTGGTCAGTGCATGAATCATATGGTGCATCCAGTGCACACAAGAATTTCTCAGACTAACGAATATGCATCATCGTTGTCCCTCGAGTACCTTTCATTTTCTTTGTTTTTTCCTTCTTTAATGATAAGAAAAACTAGGCATTTAAGTTTCAAAGTGTTTGTGCTCTTAAAATTTTATCAGTTGTTTGTTTTTACATTTAGAGAAATGCTCACTCATATAACACTTTTTAAGTTAGATTAGAAAAAAAATTAAATTAGATCCTTGATCAAAATAAATTTTAAATAAAAATTTGGGAGTATTTATTAGATGTATCAAGCATGATTTTCTAGTTATGACAGCAAGATTGCATATATTAATTGCCTAAATAAAGAAAGGGTCTACTATAGCTCCCCTGGAGAAAGATCAGATAGAGTTACTATAATTGTCTGTTTTATCTAAATCAAAGCGATTGGACAAAAAAATAATCTTAGACGTTTCAATTTCAACCTACACACTCGCTCTCTACTCGATTTACAGTGTGTTTGAAAAAAAAAAAACACTTTTCTAACTAAACTATGATTTTACTAAAAATTTGTTAAACACTCATATTTTTTAGATAATCCATTTTCATTATCAAACCATGGTTTCACTCCTCAAAACCTTGCAACAATCCACATTTTTTAGTTTTTTCCTCTTTCTGTCTCTCTTTTTGTGTGTCCCACGCTTAATTAGTGACATTTTTTCCTTTTTTTTTATGTTTGTGAGACCCACATCCACACTTTCTTCTCCTTCTACGTGCTTCTATCATCTTTTTTTTTTGAATCTTTGTTGCTATTTTCTAAGGCTTTTTTAAATCTCTATTCTTATTAAAAAAAATAACTATATCAAAATTTATTATTCCCTCTAGTATTAAATATAAGATAAATTTAATTTTTTTTCAAGAGATTTGAAAAAATAATTAAATTATTTTAGAATATTTATATTTTAATTTTTATATTTTATAATATTTATATTTTAAGGATACACAATATATGATATGATTAAATAACTTATTTAGCTTCTTTAATATTTTAAAAAAATCAACTTTATCTTATATTTAAGACTGGAAGGAGTACTTATTTAAATATAAAATATAGTATTATTTTAATTATACAACACACACACACACACTTGATCTTTTTTTTATGTTAGATAATTGATTAATGTTATAATTTTTAATTTTTCAGATGATTTTGTCATTTTTTGTAGTTATTATGAAATTTACTATTAAATAATATATAAAATATAATCTTATCCTTTATATGTAATTATCACAAAAGTTAATGTCATTTTCAGTAATTTGACCATGAAAAAAAGCTATTCTCATTAAAATATCTAAACACTTTCATTTATCAAAATCACTTTTTTTCACATAATCTATTCTGCCAGAATCTATTCTCAAAAATCACTTTTTTTTACATAATCTATTCTACCAGAATCTATTTCAAACACACCCTTAAAGCTCCTTCTGGCCGCTCCATCTCTGCTTGTTAGTGGTTTGTTCCTACTTTCTCTTCTATGGTGCTTGTCAAACTTACCAAATAATTAACTATTTCAAACAACTTATTAAAATATTAAGTACTATTATGATAGAAAAAGAGAAAATTAATTACAAAGTTCTATCATAGACACAAAAGATTTTATTAAACATTTTGGAAATATCAACCATGGTAGAGAAAGATAAATCCAGTCAAATAAAAATTTACCATAGTATTAGGATTTAAACTTTCAAAAGAAAGCAATGAAAGCCTTATTGTGAAGAAAAGACTCTATCAGGGCGATAAAAGCTTCAGCCACCTATAATACAATAATTCAAGTGCCTAAAATTGAGATCTCAAAATCACAATTATCAAAATTTATAAATGAGTTAGGGCGTTTGAAGCCCTCAAAATAATTACCACAACCCATTATAACACAATGTAACCTAATCAAAGTATTTAAATCCATTTCTTTTACAAATATATTTGGGCTTAACCCTTAGCAAAATAATAACAACCATAATACGAATAGTATTTCAAAAAGGGCTCTACCCACAGTATAAGTCCTATATGCAGCGGAATATTCAAAATATGTATAATATACTAAAAAGGTCCTAAATTTTGGCAATATACATCAATTAGAACATGCTGAGTAGAGGTGTTCAAAGTATCCCGGTCCTGGCTTGGTCTCGGAAATTTCCTGTCCCGGCCGGGACTGGGATCACCCTTTCGGTCCCGGTCCCGTTTTTTTTAATTTAATTTTTTATCTTATAAATTAAGTTATCCTTTTATTTTTATATTTTTTACTCCATAAACTAAGTTATTATTTGATAAAATGTGTATTACATTTTTAGTTGGAGCTAAACCATATATATCATAATATTAATCCTAACTATATAATGTATAAAGCTAATAACGAAGATGATGAATGTGATAATAATAATAATAAAAAAATGTTAATCTTCAATTCTAAATCAATTTGTATGATTATTATGACCTTATTAGCCGTTAAATGATTATTTTAAACACTAAATTATGAAAAATTTAACTAATATAATAATATATTTTAAATTAATTTTTTTAAAAAAAAACTTGGGAATTCCCCGTCCCGTCCCGGTAATCCTAGGACCGGGATGCATATTTGCGTCCCGGCCATAAACCGGGACCGGGACCCGGATTGGGAGATCCCGGTCCCAAATTTGAACACCCCTAATGCTGAGCAACGAGGCTATACAACGACAAAATGAGGACTCAAGCCTCACATGACTTCGCTTTGAGATAAAATCTTTTCCTGAAAAATAATAATAAACCACAGGGTAAGTTACATGGACCCAGTAACCACAATTCCAATTTAACAAGTATGTAAAAAATGATTATAAGATAGTTAAAAGGGCAAAATATATATTCATATGACATAAAATATAATTAGTTTTCCAGAAACAATGTTACTTCAAGAAATGATTCAACATGCATAGAAATCCTCAACTATCTTTATAATCTCCTTATAATCTTATAACCTCCTTATAATTGCTGACAGAACCTATGAGCTACAATACATAACAGGATTCGTCTCTATGACAAAACTGTACTAAGCTTTCCAATAATAAGGTGTAGGTCTGCCAAAAGTTACAGAACTCATGTTAGACTATGAGTTCCCTTTCCTTTGAATACGGAAAAGTGTCACGTCCCTTGAGTTGACCCTTAAGTCGGCTCAAGGAAATATGATACCAATGACTCTAAGAATGTTAAAGTCATCCACACACAGTGACGACTATATCACGTGGTATAAAAGAATCAAACTTCCTACAATTACATTTTAGCATAATTCCATACACTTCAATATGTAATTTAACAGTTCAATGTCACAAAATTCCATATCAATAATTTATTCTCATATTCAATACTCAATACTATACATCATCAACATTAGAATCACCAAATAAATAATTTAAGCCCACTTACTTAAAAAAATTTCTCACAAACAAATTTCATATATATACATTTCTCATATGTAAAATAATATAATATATACTTATAACAATTAAAAATACCAACATACACTTATAATTATCTCAAACAAGTATACAAGATAAATTGGAAAGTGGTTACATCAAGTTCTTGGCACAAGAATTAAACTGGAAATGATTCAAGCCTAATATGCCACATTCAAGTTCACTCTTTATGATAAATAAAATTATGTATACTAAATTACTAATGAAATGCTAACTAACACAATAATATATAAATTCAAATTAAAGCTCATTTCCCTTCCAAACTTTAATTTATCCAAAATTTCTCATTCTCACTTCATTACCATAAGTCCATAACTCAATTTATCAATCATAATCACATTCCTATCCTCCAATGACTCTGTGTCACTTAATGAAATCGTTAACAGTAATATTTCCTTCCAATCATCCCGAATTTCTCAAGATTTCTCACTTTATTTTTTTAGGAAAATATCTATAAATCAACGGTTCTTCAAATCATTATCATAATCACATATCTTTCTTCAGTTAATTCATTCTCACTCATGTGAATAATTAATTAATTCCTAACCTCCTCAATTTATTTAATAACACCCAATTTCTAACACTTAAAGTTTCACCTAAAATTCTCAATATTCACTTTTAATCATAAACCTCAAAACAAATATATTAATTTGTCAATATAGCCTCCAATAAACTAAAATAAATTATAAAATTCGAATCTAATAGCCTCATCATTATAAATCACAATTTATCAATCAACCTCTAACTCTAGTTTCCTCACATCGCCCCATTTGAGCAAAAGCGAAAGCATACAAACTTTTATTCTAAACTTGTTAGTTCCCTTAAGAAGTGAATATTCAATTGGAACCCAAAAATTCGAAATTCTAACAACCCTAGACTTTTCACCAACAATAATCCATAAAAGAGAAAGATTAGAGGAGGAAGCTAAAATACTTAGTGTAGATGAACCAAACTTCATCTCTTGCTCTCTCCCCTCTCTCCATCTCTCCTTCTCTCTCTTTCCCACTCTCACTCTTTCTCTCAGAGCTACACGACGAAGGATCAGAGGAGGCTGAGTTTTTTTTTTTCCTCTCCTTTTTTTGGTTATTTGGGGGAAATGGGGAATTTGATTCGGGGTATTATAATACTCCAATCCCCCACGAGCTCTCCCATCATTCATGTAATTTTATTTTTAATTTTTACACATACAATTATATGTTATTTGTTTATACACACACACACAGACAACTATTTTTTTTAATCCTAAATTTCAAGTATTTGGATTAAGTTTGGGTATTTTGTCGAAATGAATTTTCATCATATTTAATTAATTGAAATATAATAATTTGGAAAATATTCCAAATACTTCTATTTAATTCCACCTAGTTTTTTTAAATTTTCACTTTAGAAAATTTACTCACATTTTGAATAATTAAGTGGTAAATTTTATTTACCATAATTAATCTGAATCAAGTATTAATTATATCTTAGATTTAAAAATTGGGATGTTATAGCCTACATATGCATTAAAGTACTCATTTAGAACTTCAGTGCCTATGGAACTTAATTCCCTAAGGCGTGGCTATAGCTAACAATTTGGGCTCGCCTACGGGTTGTGGGCCGGCCCATTGCAACCCGAGAGCTAAATGGGGGTGGCTGCTGTAGCCCGCTTCTTCATGGGTTGGCAAAATGCTAGCATGAGCCCGTCAAGGCGGGTTGGCGAGCCCTATTAATTTTTTTAAAAAAAATTATTTCACTCATTATTTTAAAATCATCATTTCCTTTCTCTTTCACTCACGCACATCACGCTTCTTTTCTTTTATACTTTTGTATTAGGAAGCTAATTTCATTCTTATTTTCTTTTTTTTTTTCTAATATACTCACATTACAAAAACATATAAACACATCTCTTTTAAATTTAATAATAGAGAATAAATAAATATAATATGAAAATAAAAGTTTCAAATAAAAAGTATAAAGAAGTAGTTAAACATATCATCAAAAAAAAAATGTGATAAAGGTATTTTAATTTATTTTATAAAAAAAATTAAGCGGGCCAACTCATGAGCTAAAATGGGGGTGGGTTGTTTAAGCCACTTTTAACAGACTACCGAACCCAACCTATTTTATTGGCTCTAGTACTTTTCAAACATTGCTCAATCTTCTCATTTATCTCCACGGTATTTTTCGACAGAAGTTTTGTTTTTATTTTTCCATGGTGGCATATTTAGTGCTGAGCAAATGAAAGTAACAATCATTTTTTCAGCAAATTAAGATAACATTAATTAATACAATATCAAAGGTATACCTTTATTTATGAACAATAAATGAAATACACTAACCTTTCTTTGTTTTTCCCATAACAAATTATACTAACCAAATAATCATATGCCTGCAACTTCTGGGAAGAACATTTTGAAATTTAAACTAAAACATACCATCATGTATCTGTTATTTTTTTTTTCATCCAAAGACAAACTATGACAGTGAACATAATTTCTAGTAAATGATATATTTATGATGATTTGTAAGAGAATAGCGTCATGTAGATTACACACACATACTGATAATGATAAATTATGACTGTAAACTATGATTGCAAACATTGTTCTCTTCTTATTTATCCGCACAGCATTTTCCGTCAAAAGTTTTTTTTCCCCATGGTAGCATATATAGTGCTAAGCAATGAAAGTAAGATCATTTTTTGACCAAATTATGGTAACATTAATTAATACAATATCAAAGGTATATATACCTTTATTTATAAAAAAGAAATGAAGACACTAACCTTTATTTGTTTTTCCCATATATATAACAAATTACACTTGCCAAATAATCATGTGCCTAAACTAAAAAAGTACCATTATGTATCTGTTTTTTTTCAATCCAAAGACAAACTATGACTGGGAACATAATTTCTAGTAAATGATATATTTATGATGATTTGTGAGTAGAATATCATCCTGTAGATTACACACACACTGAGAATGATAATGATAAATTGATTAGGCAGAACTTTTATATTTGGCTGATTACTTTATATTAAATAATAATTTAATAATATACTTTTGGTAAAATTATATATATATATATATATATATATATATATATATGTTTTTTCTATGACATTTCAACAAATCAAAGTGGCGCAGCGGAAGCGTGGTGGGCCCATAACCCACAGGTCCCAGGATCGAAACCTGGCTTTGATATGAAGTAGCTTCCGATGTTCATTTTTTTCCTACCGTTGGATCTGATGGATTCCGCTCCTCATCCAACCGTAATTGTGTCGACACATATCAAACGCATTTTATCAGCATTCAGGCTTTAAGCGCTATCGGGCTGATCCGTCACAGGCAAAGATGCATTAATTGCAAGTGCATTGTAGTGTTACTTTTTAAAAAAAAAAAAAAAAAATTTGAAGCCAAATTGTTTTTAAATAACTATTAATTAATATTCTAACTATTTTACTTATCATGAGTTTTTCTCTTTAAATTATTTTAAATTGATATTAATTAATTTTATAATGATTTTAATTTTTTTTATCATTTTGATTTTTTTTTTAAATTTTGGAGGTTGAGAAAGAATAAAATAATACTTAACTCATTTATAATGTTCAACTAAAATATTGATGCGCCGAGGCTATAAAAAAAAGAGACTAAAATATTTACGCTACTTAAATTCCCCTCAAACAAGAATCTTGACTAGAAACACATGGTGTAGTAAAATGATGATTTTGTTTTTTCCGGCCAGTAGTATAATGATGATATATTGATTAAACAGAATTTTTATCTCTGACAATTTTAGCAGATTACAAAGCCCCCACTTTAAATTTCAAGATTATCTCATAATTTTAGGAATATCAATTATAGAAAAGGACAGAATTTTAAAAAATTATTATTTAAATTATAAAAATAATTAATTAAATATGAATTTTTAAATTTTGATATGAGAATTTAGTACTAAAATATAGAAAATAAAAATAATTTCTTATATAAAATTAAATATGGATCCATTAAATGTTGATCTTATGAATATAAAAGGAAGAGGAAAGAAGATAATGGAAAAGGAAGATAAGGGGTTTCAAACTGACATAATATTAGACAAAAAAGGAATTGAACCAATAATCAACTAATATGACATTAGTGATATCATAGAGACAAAGTTTATATATCATATAGCAAGAGTAAGTGTTTGCTTGGAATTGTTTGTCATAAGCAAGTTTATGAAAGTCTGTTTTGTTTGGATAAATTTTTGAAGAGTTTATAAGTGTTTTTTATGTAAAAAAAAATAAAACTCCTCTCACATATTTATCTCGTATACTATAAATCATAATTAAAAAATTATTTTTAAAAATTTTAATTATTATTCTAAATAAATATAAAAAGACAAACTAAGTAAAAGCTTTTAAATACTGCAATAGAATTCTAAACAAGTCTAACGAAGAAGTGCCCTAACTCCATAGGCGTTGGCTATTGGCAGTGGGGCTGTCCCCGCTTTATTTATTAAGAAACAAATTAACAATACTCATTGGGTAAGGGGAGACCTAGAGAAGGGACTGTCATAAATTAACGATATTAAGATATCCTGATTTGGTGCTTCTGGTGTGTATATATCATGGGCATTAAACTTAGATTGTACCAGTCAGTTTAATCGGAAAATTGATGAACCGGTTGGTAAATCGGTCTGGGTATTAATTCGATTTACTTTTTTAAAAAAATTTCAAAATTTTAAATTTTTTTTATAATTTTATATTAATAACTCTGAAATCTTTTCTTTCTTATTGATTTGGCTCTAGGTTAGCTCTTGTTGACTCTAATCTAACTCACTGACCTTTAATCCAGTACCCCAATCGATTTAGTGACCAATTTAGGTTTAATAACCTTGGTCTCGACTGTGAAATTGGGATGTGTGGGTATTTCTTTCTCCTTTTCCTTTTATTATTTACAATTAACTTAAAAAATACAAAAATCCATACTTAAAATATAGGAAAAACATCAAATAAATACTTTTAAAATATGAAAAAGCACAAATCAATAACTATAATTTCACAAATTCAAAATCAAACTCTGTACTGAATTAGAATTTGAAAATATTTTTAAATTACTTCATTTCCCCTCCTCTCTCATTCTACCAAGACTCTCTATGCTCCACCATTTTTTCGCCCCTCTCTTTAATCTTCATCTTCTTTTTCACCAGAAGCAAAGAGGTGGAAGCTTCAATGCTAAGATTATTTTGATTGTAGCCGAGTGAGCTTCACCAGTAGCTACAAGGTTTAAAGCCGTGAGAGGATATGCTAAAGGCATTGATCCAGAAGGCCAACAAGAACAACGATGACATTGTGGTGTTCTTTGAGTTCGTCGCCATGGTCAAGCTGGATCTCATCTATAGGATGAGCTTGATAGCTCTCAACATTATTCTAACTCCCAACAATTACATATATGGAATTTCTTCCTTCACTTTTCATTTTCTTGGGAACTTTCCTCTCTCATTTCCAAAAAATTGTGGTCGTTGCTGATTTTGGAAACATTACCACAAATATAAATTTATTTGGTTGAATTTATACCTTCCTAATATTGATTTGTTTGTTTGTTTTATGAAGCTCACTACTATTAGTTTCTTGGGGTTGGCTCGCGAGAAATTACAAATTTTGCCCATTTGTCTAATCGGTTCTGTTGTTGGAGATGTTTTAGAGTTAGAAAGACTATGATGGGTAGCTGTTCAATTTTTGGGTGTCAAAGATGGATGATCCGCAAGAATCCCTTGCCAAAGAATGTGTAAGTGATTTATTAAAACATTGCCATTGATCTCTTTTCTTCTACTCGCTTCCTCCCAATTAAACGAAATTTTTTTATTCCCAAACGCCAACACAAGATCAGGGAGTGTGAACAAGGGAAGGAACGGACGTTTGATAACAATGGGAGAACTGAAGTTGTCAAGATAGCAGTTATAACACTGACCAGAGTCTTTAAAAGTCATTTTTTAATTATGATTTAAGATATATGAAATAAATATATAAAAAAAAATATTTTTAGGATCCAAACGTGATCCCAAACAAACATAATAAAATTATTGATCGCAATTTGTAAGTTATTTTTCTTTATATCTAAGTAGTTAATGACTCCTCACATGTAAGGTTTCAAAATATTAACTACAATATTGTTGATATTTAAGAAACTCAAGTTGTTAATATATATTAAAGTTGTTATTCTTTATACCTACATTATCAATTAGGCCTAACACATTTAGGGTGCGGTCACTTTGTTTTTCAAGAATTTAGAGCTTGTTTGGAATAGCGGTTGAAAATTTTATAAGTGCTTATGAATTGTAGTTCACGGAATACGAAGTAACTTTTACGATCTATGAGGTAGCTTTTACGGTCTACGACGTGCTTTCACGGTCTACAAGATAAATATGTGGAAGAGATTTGTCTCGATTTACATGAATCAGACTTATATAATAAGCCCGATTCAAGATCGCTCTACCAAACAAGCACTACTCAGAAGCAAATTAGTCGTATCATTTAGAAACATTTGTTAACCTCATATTTCTATTAATTGCTTCATCTTTTCCCTATTTTAAACAATATTTTTAGGATTTTTTCTAAAACATAATAATATAAAATGTTAGAAATAAATAATTTATTTAACTTCCTGCTATGGAACAAAAAATCGGACTGATGATCGGTCGATGGTCCGATCCAGTTCATGTATAAGATCGGTGAACTGGTGTTCGATTTTAAATTTTCTTTTATAAAATTCCTTTTTTTTAACTACTATTTCACGCTATATTTAAAAAAAATAAAAATATAAAGATCAAAATGATAAAAAAAATTAAAAAACTAATCTTAAAAATTTTTTTTAGAAATATAATAATTAATTAATTATAAAAAATGATATGTCATTGTATAAGTATAAACACCATATCTAATATTAATAGATTTTAAACATATTTTTTTAAGAAAATTTATTTTTATCTATAGAAACTTAAAAATATATTAATATATATATATTACCACTTATAAATTATAATGTTATAATTTGACCAGTCCCAAATATTATAATTTGACCAATCCCACCACCAAATGACCCCGATTAACCCCAGTTTATTGACTAGTCCTATTTATTGTTCCTTGCTTCTTGCTACTCTAAAAACAAATAAGCTAAAGAGAGTATAAACTTCCAACCTAATTCTGATGTGCTTGGTTCCTTCCTTCACATGAATTGCTCCAAGGAACAAAATGGTAGCACTTTTGGATAGGTTTGTTAATGATTTAATTTCTGATGGGTTTCTTCAGTCACTGATTTTTCGTTGCAGATGGATTTATTGATGTTTAGTTTTGTATTTAACCTTATAATATTCTTTTAAATATATACATTTTCACCTCATTCAGATTTAGAGTCATTAGCGGTTGAAGGTACTTCTCATAAATTTATGAAAGAGTTTTATCGCGAGTTACATAAACCACCTTTTTCGCCCTTTTCCACCGCCAAATCATACTTGCCCTTATTTGGTTCTTTCCTTCTCTATAAATTTTCTTTGCAGCTTAGTTGGAGGGTTAAGACCAAATGAGATTTAAGAAATGAGTGGTCATTCAAATTACGATAACAATCCATGAAGGCTTGAGAAATTTTCAAGTCATTATAAAGATAACATTGAAATCCGATGAACTCCAGGGAAAGAAACGAAGAGTCAGACACAGCTTTCTAGGCTAGCAATGTGCATCAATTACGCACCTTGTTTAGATGCTCAGAGCCCAGTGCTTATTTCATCATCCAAATCCATTTCCAATTCTCCAGAACAGTTAAACGACAAAAAAAACCTTAAAAACAGATTCAAATTGTTGAAATAATGACGGTGAAAGAGGATCCTCAGCAAAATTGCTTATAGCTGTCATCAAACAAGATGATCAGGTCTCAAAGATTTCATGCCATCACAGGATCGCAAGAAAAGATGACAAAATTAGGAACGCAAAAAATATCCCTAATTCTAAGCTAATTTTGAAATCTTAAAACGAACTCGATCAAAACCAAAGGAAACAGAATCAGATCCAGAGAAAGAAAACGGAATTTAAAAAAGAGTGATTGAAGCACGAAGATGGATATGGCAGGGTATTATTCACTGCACCTGGAGACGGATACAAAGGCGAAGTGACTCAACATTCCTGCAACTACGATTTATGCCTCTTCTTCTCTCACTGATGAGGGATAAAACCTTCAATCCATCGCCGTCGAATCAAAGGCATCCCTTCGAAGAGGCAAAAAAAGGAGAAAAATTGCACAGAAAGATTCAGAAATTTTGAGAACAGAGGCGTTTTTCTTTCTCATAGGTGTTATCTCGGAATATATAGTGGAGGGTGTTTTTGAATTAGGGTTTGCTGCTTTTGAAATGTCTAAAACATCCTACTTGCGGTCTTATAATTACGCTGATATCCGTTGAAATAATAAATATCACAAATGACAATCGCCCATTGGGCTTGAGCCCATAATAAATCCCAGAGAGTAAATTGGGTTTTTTTATACAGGTTGGGGAAAAAATAACATCAATTCGTTTTGTAGATTGTTTCCTTGAATGTTTTTTTTTAAATGTTTACTATTATGAAAAGTTTGATTTGAAAAACTCTAACTACGGTTGCTGCAAAACTTGACGATAAATGAATGAGCAATGGAACTAAGATAAATGTAGTTTCATTCTTGATCTTCAAATAGAGCTAGTAAAAAGGGCTGATTTTTTTAGGCATAACTAAAAAAAACAGTCATTTTTCGAGGCCTAGCCCATGAGTATAAGGGCTAGGGACGACCTTACAAACCAGAGCTATTTTAACATTTTTTCCCGGTTTTTAAAAAATTACAACAATGAAAGTCCTTATTTAACACATAAATGTGGTCAAAATTAGAGTGTAAATGATACGCGTTACGGAACAAACACAATCACTAATTCATAATCAAAGGCAAACTATTCTCCACATACCACAATTACAAATAATTAGTGAGAAGACTTAACAAAATTAAAAATACTTCTTATAAATATGTTTTGAAAAGTGTAAGTAGGCAACAAAATAAATAAGACAAGATATAAACAAAACAATTACTAGAAAATAAGTTAAAAAATACAAAATTGGTAAGAATATTTATGAAATTTGAAATATCTTTTATAATTTTTTAATTTAGGATTCTTAATACAAGATATTCTTATGAAAATTAATTCTAAAAAAAGATTATAACAACTAAATATTTGCAATATCATTGAAAAAGTATAAAAAAATTTAAAAAATATACGGGTCTAAAAAGGCCAGCCCTGTTACGCCTGCTTTCGGCCTTTTTAGACCCGCTTTCACTTTTAAGATAAAAAATTTAAACCTGACCCTTACAAATTCAGGACTTAAACGGACTGACCCGACAAACTTAACCAGATTTTCCAACTCTAGCTTTAAGCAGTTATGTGTACTTCAGTATTGCCTCTTGTCTCATCAAGACATGACATATCTTATGAATGGTGTTGTTTTAAGGCTTGTGTAGTTGGGTTTTGTAGAATTTTGGGGGCAGTTAAGGAAGAATTGTCATGGACTCAGAACTCCCTTCTTTGTACAGTGCCGGCCTTAGCTTGATCACACCTCCTGATCTTGGCTAAGTCAGCCAAACCCTCAAGAGTAGGCAAAGAACCCAAAGACTACAAGAGAAATTCTAGAGAGAGAAATAGGATTTTAGAGAGAGAAACTCTTGAATGACAAATGCTTGAATTGCTCTCGAGGGCTCCCCTATTTATAGCCTAACACTTCATCAATGAACGGTCAAGATCGAATATATCCAATGGTCGAGAATGATTCTCCAGAACCTTCTCCCATAATATCTAGATATTTACAAGTACACTTACTTAAGCGCTTACATCATCGTATTCTAGAATTATTTACATAATTCTACCAATATGTACACAAACCCCTGCAGAGTGTCTTGCACACTGAATATCCAGCATTTCTTGTAGTGCGTGACACTCTCCCCCACCTAATTCGATGACATCCTTGTTACCGACTTGTCTTTATATCGATGTAGAAGGTCTTCAAATTTCCAAAGATCCTCTTGAGTTTCCCACGTGGCTTCGCTTTCTGGAAGTCCCTTCCATTTGACCAAGTATTGGGTACTTGGTGGTACCCCCCTCATCTTCATACTACTCGATTAGCTAGCACCTCTTCTACCTCCTGATCAAAGGACTTCGTCATGGTGGGAGGTGCTCTCATCAAGATGGGTCGATCCGGATCATCCATGTCCTCATGAAACGGCTTCAACATGATAACATGAAAGACGGGATGAATCTTCAAGTTTGGGGGTAGGTCCATCTTGTAAGAAACCTTTCCTACCCTTCCCAATATCTTGTAGGGGCCTTTATACTTACGGATGAGGCCCTTGTGTACCATGCGGAATACTTTAAATTGTTGAGGAAGATGTTTCACCATAACCATATCACCCACTTGGTATTTCGAGGGTCTCCTCTTCCTATCCGCAAACTTTTTCATTCTCTTGACCACCTTGACAAGAAAGGATCTGGTCACCTAGGCTTGTTCTTGCCAAGATTTAGCCATGTAGTAAGCTCTTGAACTTTTGCCCTTGTTTGTAGTAGCAAGGGCATAAGGAGTTAGGGGTTGTTGTCCCTTCACCACTTCAAAGGGACTTTTCCCCGTGGCCTCACTCTTTTATAAGTTGTAAGAGAATTGAGCCACATCAAGGAGCTTAGCCTAATCTTTCTGGTTAGTACTAACAAAGTGTCGTAGGTAGCATTTCAATAAAGCATTCACCCTTTCTGTTTGTCCATCTGTTTGTGGGTGAAAACTTGTAGAGAAGTGCAGCTCAGTGCCCTTGAGCTTGAATAACTCAGTCCACAGCGTCCCAGTGAAATGGGGGTCCCTGTCACTGATGATTGTCCTTGGTAGACCCCAGTATTTTACCACATTCTTGAAAAATAGCTTGGACTCTTATTCCGAAATGCAATCCGTTGGGGTAGGTATAAACATTGCATATTTTGAAAATTGATCTACCGCTACCATGATAGATCTATGTCCCTTAGATTTTGGTAGAGCCGAGATGAAATCTATGGAAACACTCTCCCATGGTTGCCCTGGTATAGGTAGAGGCTCCAGCAATCCTCCAGGTTGTTGATTTACTATTTTGTCTTGTTGGCATACAAGACATGTCTTCACATAGAGTTTCACCTCATCTCTCATTTGCGGCTAGTAGTAGGCTGCTTCAAATAAGACAAGTGTGCGCCTTTGTCCCGGATGACCGGCCCACTTGGAGTCATGACACTCCTTAATGAGCTCTTTTCATAGGTTCTCCCATTTTGGGACAAAGACTCGTCTCCCAATGGTATAAAGAAGGCTGTCTTCTAACCAAAACCTCTTGGTTTTCCTCTCCTTGGCGATCTCTACCAGCTATCGTGCTATGGGATCATAGTTCATACCCTCAATTATTGTTGTTGTCAATTTTCCCTTGGCTTGACTCATTACGGCAATGTATTTGCCACTACATTAGCTGTGTCGGGTTTGTATTCCATCACATATGTAAATTTAGCAATTTTAAGGTTTTTAGAGAGGAGTCAGCAAGGATATAAGTAGGAGGGGCAGTGAAATTAAAATAAAAAACAAAGTTAAAAGGGCTAACGGGCCGGCCCTACAAGGCCCTCAGCCTTACAGGGCCCTCAGCCTTACAGGACTGGCCCTTTTAGGCCCAACTTCCTTTTAAGGCTCTATTTTTTTAGCCCGACCCGTAAGTTAAAAGGGCTTAAAAATGCCCGTTGTGTGTGTGTGTGGGGGGGGTTTTATTTTTAGCCAATTTTATAAATTTATTTCGCACGGGAATGATCTTTTTATTAAAACATTTAAATGAAACAATATATGGGGCAGTAATGACATATGAGAATTATAATATTAACGTAAGGGTAAAAAATGAAGTGTGTTAAGCTTGTATCTGCTAAGGTGTCCCTATATAGGACAGAAGGGTAATTATCCTTGTTTCTAGGGCAGTTTTAGATCCCCACAATTTCAATTTGAATAAAAAAAATGCATATTTACTTGTTTTCCTTTAAATACTAGAGAGACATGATGTTATTTTGAGTGTATATTCAGATTAGTTTTTAGAAAATAATTTTTATGATTTATAAGATAAGTATGTGAGAAGAGTTTTGTCTCGACTTTTAGAAAAGAGCTTCTGAAACTACGGTTTTGATGATTTACAAACACTTAAACTACATGAATATGTGTGGCCCATCATTTTCTTTCAAAATTATAAAGTAACGAGTAAGGGTCTACTTGACAAAGCGGTAGACAAAAGAAAACATATGATGGGAAGGAAAAAAAGTGCGATAGGCAGTTGGCATATCTTTAGAAGTTTTTAATTAAGGAAAAAAATCGGACCATCAATGAATCATTCACGGCACAGGTTCAAGGGTCAATGGGTCAACCGGGGTCAGATCGGTCATATTAAAATATTATAATTTATTAGTGGCAATATATATATTAATATATTTTTAAAATTTTATAGATAAAAATGAAGATCTTTAGAAAAAAATGCTTAAAATTTATTAGTATTAGTTATGGTGCCTATACTTATGCAATGATATCTTTTTTTTTTTTAGATTTGTTCTTTCTTTACTTACTTTTCTTTTCATCTTGGTCTTCAAACTTTCATTTTTCCCTAAAAAATAGCCCGAGATAGTAGTTATAGGAATAAAAAAATATATTTTAAAAAAAAGGATATTGGTCCGACCACCGGTTTTGACCAGTTCAAACCAGTTCGACCGATTTAACGGTTTAACACACCAATCGGACCGAACCACCGACCGATTCACCAATTTTCCGGTCCAACCGACCGATCTGATCCAATTTTTTACACATTGGTTTTTATCATTAAAGCTACTTTTAGAAAAAAGTTTCCTCATGGTGCTTTTGCCACAACTGTGGCATGGTGATTTTTTTTGTCCTTTTATCTTTTGGCTTTTGCATTTATTTATCACTGTGAAGCAATATTTACCCAAATAACTAAAAATACGAAGAAATGGTCCCTCAAAATCACAAAATGAAAAAATGGTCCTAATGAGTTGTTAATGACAACTTGAGGGGCTCCATTAACAACTCCTTGAAACCAATTTTTCATTTTACTATTTCGAAGGACCATTTCTTCATTTTCTTTCTTGCTTGGGACTTCAATGTAATTTTCCCTATTTTAATTGATCCTCCACAAGTCCACATTAGGGGCTGCACGTTAGTTTTATTGCCCCATCCAGAGCAAATTATAAGCCATGTTATGAATATCAATTATGTGGATGCCCATTAGTTCATATCCAGGATAATTTACTCTCCCAATTAGCATGATCTATAAGATGAAAAATATTGTGTAGCACTGTTCATCACTGTAGCAAAATACTGTGCGGTACTGTACATCACTGTAGCTTCACAGGATTTACTGTAGCACACAAGGGCGGTTAACGTAGCAGCACGGATTTTACTGTAGCAGGGTACTGTGGCGTCAAAATTTTTCTATAAATAGGGATCCTGGGTGCTGTATTCTGTAGTACAAGTGAATGAGAATCTCTCTAGAATTTATCTGTTATTATCGACATTTTCATAATATGTTATCAGCATGAAGCTCTGCCGAAGGTATGATCTTCTCATTGTTTATTGGACAATCTCATATACCTTGTTTTACAGTATCTTTATTTCATAGATCTGGGATAATCTGAGCCACTATATGAAATTAAGGAATATATCTTTACCGATTATTATAAACATCGAGTTTCATGGCTAAGGTTAGATATCACTATTGTTTTTATATCTTATATATATGTCATTCATAAGTTCATTTACATTATTATTATTATTATTATTATTATTATTATTATTATTATGGCCAGAAGCCATACACATCCAATTCCTGTAATTATATAACCAAAAGTTATATTATTTGGATTTTTATGATATGACCATAAGCCATATTTATATGATTCCTTATTATAAGGTTAGAAGCCATATATATACCTTTTTATCTTTTAACTTATTGTATGGCCGGAAGCCATATTCAACTTTTAATTATCCTGAAGATAAATAGTAAGATATCGTATATATTTAATTCCTTATCATGAGATTAATTGGCCTGAAGCCATGAGAATTAAATGGCCCGAAGCCATAAAAGTTTTAATTTTCTTATCTTGCCTTATTAATTTATTTCTTGTTTTTACATATTTACTGTTATTTTAGTTCATGATATTATATTATTTTTTATATTTCATATTTTTAATTATTCTTATTTATATATTTAATTAGTCTGAACTATGTCAAACCTTACAAAATTGGAATTTATGGCTTTGGATATTACTAGAAAGAATTATTTATCTTGGATGCTGGATGCGGAAATCCACCTAAATGCCCATGGTCTAGAAGACACAATAAAAGAAGGGAATCAAGCATCCAATCAGGAAAAAGTCAAATATATGATTTTTCTACGCCACCATTTACATGAGAGTTTAAAAATTGAATATTTAACAGTGAAAGACCCAGTAGTTCTTTGGAACAATATGAAAGATAGGTATGATCACTTGATGATGGTTATCCTCCCAAAAGCTCGTTATGACTGAATACATTTGATGTTGCAAGATTTTAAATCTGTAAGTGAATATAACTCGGCTATGTTCAAAATAACTTAATTAAAATTATGTGGAGAAAATGTTACTGATAATGATATGCTTGAAAAAACATTCTCCACATTTCATGCATCAAATTTACTTCTGCAACAGCAATACCGAGAAAACGGATTCAAGAAATATACAGAATTAATTTCTTGCATCCTTGTGGCTGAACAGAATAATGAGCTTTTATTAAAAAACCATGAATCCCGTCCAACTGGCTCGACTCCATTCCCAGAAGCGAATGTAATAACCAATGAATCTGTTTGTGGATGTGGACGTGGACGTGGACGCGGCTACATCCGTGGTCGTGGCCGTGGTGGTTAAATTCCTACTAGAAGTGGGGAAATAATAATTAGAACTACAAAAGAGAAAATAGTGGGCAAAATAAAAATACTGAAAATCCATGTTATCGTTGTGGTAGGAAGGGTCATTGGTCTCGTACCTGTCGTACACCAAGACACCTAGTTGAACTTTACCAAGAATCAATAAAAAATAATGGTAAAGGATTAACAACTGAGGTAAATCATGTGAATCCGGCTGAGATTTCTGAGCATGGAGACATAGATTTTACTTATTTGGATGTTGCTAATTTTTTAGCATAATTATTTATCTATTTGAACTTTTATGTTACTTTTATTGAATGTATTTATTTTAATTATGTTTTTATGTTTTATTTAATGAAGAATGGATCCTATTGGCATCAATCTTGAAGATTTATGTCTCGTTGATTCCGCAACAACCAATACTATATTCAGAAATGATAAATATTTTTCTTACTTGGTAATGCAAAAAGCCAATGTTCAGACTATATCTGTTAGTATAAATTTGATTGAAGGCTCCGAAAAAGCTAATATTTTGTTACCTGAAGGAACAGAATTATATATTGATAATGCAATTTATTCTACCAAGTATGGAAGAAACCTGTTGAGTTTCAAAGATATCCGCAGAAATGGATATCATGTAGAAACAATAACTAAAAATAATCAGGAATATCTTATTATGACAAAAATTGTTGATGGTAGAAAATGTATATTATAAAGTTTTCCTTCTGGTTTGTATTATACATTTATAAATACAATTAAAACATATGTTATTGAGAACCAGAAGTTCACCAATACAGACCAGAAGTCTGCCAATGTAAACCAGAAGTTTACAAATGAATTTAATGTTTGGCATGATCGGTTAGGCCATCCCGGTTTAATTATGATGCGACAATTAATTGAGAATTCATGTGAACATACCCTGAAGTGTAAACAAATACCACAATCCCATGATTTCTCATGTGCTACATGTTCCAAGGGAAAATTAATTATTCACCCCTCACCAAGCAAAGTAGAAAGTGAGTATCTCACATTTCTAGAACGGATACGGGGAGATATTTGTGGGCCAATACACCCACCATGTGGACCATTTAGATATTATATGGTTTTAATTGATGCATCAACTAAATGGTCACATGTGTGCTTATTATCTTCTCGCAACTTGGCATTTGCGAGATTACTTGCTCAATTGATTAGATTAAGAGTACATTACCCTGATTATCCTATCAAGAAAATACGTCTTGATAATGCTGGTGAATTTACTTCAAAAGCTTTTAATAAATATTATATATCCCTTGGAATTGATGTTGAACATCCTGTAACTCATGTTCATATGCAAAATGGACTTGCATAATCATTGATTAAAAGGTTGCAACTAATTGCAAGACCTTTACTTATGAAATCTAATCTCCCAATTTCTGCTTGGAGCCATGCCCTTTTGCATGCATCAATGTTAATTCGTATTAGGCCAACAAGTTACTTAAATGTTTCCCCCTTACAAATGGTTTTTGGTCAGGAACCTAATATTTCCCATATAAGGACTTTTGAGTGTGCGGTATATGTGCCAGTAGCATCACCACAATGCACTAAAATGAGTCCTCAAAGAAGGATGAGAATATATGTTGGGTATGAATCTCCTTCAATCATAAAATGTTTAGAACTATCTACGGGAGATTTATTTATGGCACGATTTGCCGATTGTCATTTTGATGAATTACTTTTCCTAATATTATGGGGAGAAAACAAGCTGTTGAATAAAGAAATTAGCTGGAATGAATTATCATTGACTCATTTTGATCCTCGTATAAATCAGTGTGAACTGGAAGTTCAAAAGATAATTCATTTACAAAATTTAGCTAATCAAATGCCAGAAGCATTTACTGGCCTAAAGAAAGTGATAAAGTCACATATACCAGCTGTTAATACTCCTGTTAAAATTGATGTCCCTAAAGGACAATAGACTATAGATAAATCTAAAGCATGCCTGAAGCGTGGTAGACCTATTGGTTCTAAAGACATAAATCCTCGAAAAAGAAAAGGAGTAAAGAATATAGATGGTCAAATTGAGGATAATCAAGAAAAGTTAATAGCTCTAGAAGAGCCATCTCTTGAAGAGTTATTATCTTTAGTAGAGATATCTCTAGAAGAGAATGTTGTAGTCCCAGAAGAGACCCATGTACCTAATATATGTGAAAATAATGAGATCTCAATAAATTATGTTGTGAATGGAATCCGATGGGATTGAAATGATGTCAACGTTGACAACACATTTTCTTATGATGTAGCAAATGATGTAATGAATAATAATGAGGATCATGAGCTAAAATCCATTAGCGAGTGCCAACAAAGAAAAGATTGGCTCCTATGGAAAGATGGCATTAATGCAGAATTAAAATAATTGGAAAAATGAAAAGTATTAGGACCTGTAGTCTTTACACCTGAAGATGTAAAACCAGTTGGATACAAATGGGTCTTTGAAAGAAAAAGAAATGAAAAGGGCGAAATAACAAGATATAAGGTACGTCTTATAGCCCAAGGCTTTACACAAAGACCTGTCATTGATTTCGAAGAAACGTATTCACCTATTGTGGATGCGACTACTTTTTGTTATTTAATTAGCCTAGCAGTAAGAGAAGAGCTTGATCTGCATTTAATAGATGTCGTGACTACCTATTTATATGGGTCACTTGACAATGATATTTATATGAAAGTCCCTGAAGGACTTAAGGTACCAGAAGCATACAATTCAGGTTCTCGAGGACAATACTCAATTAAATTAAATAAGTCCCTGTATGGCCTGAAGCAATCAGGGCGCATGTGGTATAATCGTCTTAATGAATGTCTGTTGAAAGAAGGATTAAAAAATGATCCAATATGCCCATGCATTTTTATAAAAAGATCTAATAGTGAATTTGTTATAATTGCTGTTTATGTTGATGATATTAACATTATTGGAACTCCTGAAGAGCTCCAAAACGGCAATTCATTGTTTGAAGAAAGAATTTGAGATGAAGGATTTGAGAAGAACAAAATTTTGTCTTGAATTACAGATTGAGTATCTTAAAAATGGGATCTTTGTATATCAAGAAACTTATACAAGAAAGGTTCTAAAGAGATTTTATATGGATAAATCTCACCCATTATGTACCCCAATGATTGTAAGGTCTTTGGAGCCGGATAAAGATCCATTCCGACCTCGAGTAATGAGTGAAGAAGGTGATGAAGAACTAATTGGTCCAGAAGTACCATACCTTAGTGCCATTGGAGCACTAATGTATCTTGCTAATCATACACGTCCTGATATATCATTTGCTATTAATTTATTAGCAAGATATAGTGCTTCACCAACACGAAGACATTGGAATGGAGTAAAACATATTTTTCGTTGTCTAAGAGTCACTATGGACATGGGGTTATACTACTCAAACGTATCTAAGCATAAACTGGTAGGTTATGCAGATGTTGAATTTTTATCCGATCCATATGATGGTAAATCACAAACAGGCTATTTGTTCACATGTGGAGGTACAACTATTTCATGGCGATCAATGAAACAGACTATATCAGCCACATCATCAAACCATACAGAAATTCTAGCAATACATGAAGCAAGTTGAGAATGTGTGTGGTTGAGATCAATAATACATCATATACGAACAAATTGTTATTTATCTTTAGGAAAAATGGCACCAACAGTTCTATATGAAGATAATACTGCATGCATTACTCAACTTAAAGAAGGCTATATCAAGGGAGACAGAACGAAGCATATTTCACTAAAATTCTTTTTTACTCATGACCTTTAAAAGGATGGTGAAATAGATGTCCAGCAAATTTGTTCAAGTGAAAATCTAGCAGATTTATTCACAAAGTCACTTCTAGATACAATTTTTGAAAAACTTGTCTATGATATTGACCTTCGAAGATTTAGAGATATTAACTGATGTTGTCAAGAGGGATGGTCGATACACGCTGTACTCTTTTTCCCTTATCTAGGTTTTGTCCCACTGAGTTTTCCTAGAAAGGTTTTTAATGAGGCAGCACTGGACAATATATCAATGAATGATGTACTCTTTTCTTTGACTAGGTTTTTATCCCACTGAGTTTTTCCTAGTTAAAGTTTTTAATGAGGCACATTCAAGGGGAAGTGTTTTGAATATCAATTATGTGGATGTTCATTAGTTCATATCCATGATAATTTACTCTCCCAATTAGCATGATCTATAAGATGAAAAATATTGTGTAACACTGTTCATCACTGTAGTAAAATACTGTGTGGTACTATACATTAATGTAGCTTCACGGGATTTACTGTAGCACACAAGGACAGTTACTGTAGTAGCACGGATTTTACTGTAGAAGGGTATTATAGCGTCAAAATTTTTCTATAAATAGGGACCCTGAGTGCTGTATTATGTAGTATAAGTGAATGTAAATCTCTCTCTAATTTATCTCTCTAGAATTTCTCTCTTCTATCTCTTATTATCAACATTTTTATAACAAGCCACATATATTTGCTGCAAATTAATTTTAATATTTTTTAATTATATATATATATATATTCATTGAATACAACTATCTAAACACACACATTTTTATCCATTAAGCGTATTTAATTAATTACTTTTAATTTTTTCAAATTTTTAACTAATAAATTAACTATTTTTATTTTATAATTTTAATTTTTTTCTTAAATTATCACAATAAATACAAATAATATATATATATATATATATATATATATATATATATATATATATATATAATAAGATTCATGTCATTTTCAGTTATTTTTCATGTCTTTGCCTTACATTACTGTATGGGCTTGGCGCACTCCGCTAAACTCTCTTTAAACTTTTGATTTTTCTTTATACTTCATATTAGGCCTATACTGTAAACTGAAGGTAGATTTTTCTTTTTGAAAAATGAAATAGTGGAATAATAACTTATTGTGCAAAGGCTTCCAACCAGTTTCATTTTAACCCTTTTTTAGCTGTAAAGTTGAACAGAATAATTATGTAATCATTTTTAATGACTCGTTTCCAATTTCCAATTTTCTTTATCTACATTAATAATCTGTAATATTATTATCGTAAGAATATCATATTTAATATTTTTAACTAAGAAAATCCAGAATATATATATATATATATATATATATATATATATATATATATATATCCGGTTCTTGTATGTCCTCGAGGATCTTTTTACAATAGTACAACCGACTTTTTTTAACTCAGCCCATCTTTTCTCTCTGTGTGAGTCACTCTTTTATTTGCTTGCCGTCTCTCTCTCGTTTTTAAGGAACAAACGTAAACACTTTCTATAGGTCCTTCCGGCCGGAATCTCCACTCTCACTTTGATTCTTCCTCTTCCTCCGCCGCATCCACAAACTCGTCTCTCCGACCAGCATTCGATGTACTCGATGTTGATTGTGACGGAAAAATAAGCCACAATGATCTTCACACGTTCTACGACAGGTTTTGCCACCATGGCACCAACAAAGGTGACATAATAGGGTTGATGATGATGGTGGCGGACACTAATGGAGACGGCTTTGTGGGGTACGAAGAGTTCGAGAGCGTGTTGGAAATGGCGGCGGGTGGCGGAAAAAGCGGATGGGGCGGTGGGGTGATGAAAGAAGTGTTCAACGTCATGGACATGCACGACGGGGACGGCAAGCTTGGCCGCAAAGATCAGAAAAGCTTCATGGAGTCGGCTGGCATCCCCGTCACCGATCAAGATATCGACGATATGATCGCACTTGGTGGCGGCGACCAAAACCACGGTGTAAGCTTCGATGGTTTCATTGGGATACTAGGTCTTGGATAGTTGATTTCGTCAATTTACGATTATATGTGTTATGGGGTTCAACAAGGCTAGCTAGTCTTTTTCACTGTCTTTCAATAGTTATGAGTGTGCGTGAAAATGATCGAGTTAATGGAATATGTTCACAATAACGACTTGCTTGAAATTGATGTCCATTATAATTTACATTTATGTGAATGGACAACACCACCTGTGCCAATTAACTAGTACCTTTAGAATAAGAAAAAAATCTTAATCTTATTAACCTGTTTGAAAATTAAATAACTTTTAATTTTATCCATATTAAATATAGAAAAATTAATCTTTTTAGTCCTTAAAGGTTTAACTTGTTATAATTTAGTCCTTCAATTGACTCGTTATATAACCACACAGTCTTTAAACTTTTTTACTTATATTTAAATTAATTTATCCTATTTATAAACAGATATAATAAGATTAAGTAATTTATTTAATTTTTTTTAATATTTTTAAAAAAATTCAATTGAATTTTATATCAAAGAATAGAAGGGAGTAATGTATGGCTAATGTTAAGTTCTGTGAGACGGGTATAGATAGATAGGGAGGGAGGGAGGAGACGGGTATAGATAGATAGATAGATAGGGAGGGAGGGAGGGAGGGAGGGAGGGAGGGAGGGAGGGAGAGAGAGAGAGAGTGGCAGAAGTGTATGTGCTGTTAATGTGAGGCCTGGGATGTTGTCAGGAATAGTGGATCTGTGAGGAATGATATTCCTCATGGGATGAGTGCTCCATATATTTGGCCAAAATTGTTTTCAGAATCATGTTCCCTAGCATTATATATGCATCGAAATACTCATTCCTTTGTTGGACTTAATTTTTAGTTGGGAGAATTGTTAAAAAATATCTTATAAAAAAATTAATTGCTAATTACTACCATTACACACGGTGGGTGATATGTTGCACACGGACGGATGATATGATTGCACATGACGGATGCTTGCTTGTACATTGGTACCATTTAGCAATTAATTTACTTAAAAGGTATTTTTCAATCATTTTCCTTTTTTAGTTTGGTCGGTAATAAGTAAAGATGTTACACAAACAAAATAATAGCTTGTTAATTGACAACATGTAGGTGTGTGTGTATATCATCTAACCTTTAATCATGGCTCAACTATGTAAAAGGAATTTAAATTGTTTTAGGGCCGGTTTGAGTTGGCGTTCAAAAAACACATTTACAAAAGTCGAGACAAAACTCTTTTCACATACTTATCTCATACATTATAAATTACATTGAAAAAATAGTTTCTACCGCTAATACACTTAATGTCCCACTAAATAAGGTTGGGATTTCACAACGTCATTAAACTCTATTACTAATAAAATTTTTGAATCAATATGTTGTTAAGGTTTAAGAGTATTTATTATCAAGTTTTAAAGGTTAATGAGAGGTTGTTTTGTACATGATTTTAAGTTGAAAGAAGTTTTGTGTAGTTCGCATTTTGCTAAATATACTTGACTCTTAATGATCGCAATTTTTTTATGGAATTGTTATCTAGATTTTTTTTTTGCCTTCGGAATTATTATCTAGTTCAGCAGGCTACCACCCACAACATTGCTTTTATTAGTATTTTACAAAATAGACATTATCCCTACAATTTCTGTGTGTGTGTGTAATATTTAATAAATAAGGAGTATAGGAACAATAATGTTTGGGCAAATGAATATGATAATGGAAGCATGCTCCACATTATCCCCGCCTAACAAGCCCAAATGATGTCACCGCTTATGTGAAATTTCCTTTGAAAAAAAACCATGGGTTTAAGTCTTTTTTAAATATTATGGATTGTAAAAAAATATGCATTTTATTTTATTTAAGTTATATTGTTAATAAAAGATGAAATATTGATCTATAAATTTAAATTTATGCCAACTTATAAATTCAATGAAAGCATAAAAAAGTATTGAATCACAGTTCGTATACGCTCCACCTTTCTCAATCTCTCTTCCCCCTCTATGTCGATCAATATTTTTTATCAAAATATAAACAATTTAAAATTGTATAATCATTTTTAATTATCACCAATTAAATATCTAATAAAATTAGGGACTTAAACTACTCAACTGATTTTCATTGTGCTGTTGTATATATGTTCGTTTAATGACAAGTTAGGCACATGAATACACGCCTAGCTGCCAAAAGGTGTTAATAAGTTTGCCTATTATATATATATATATATATATATATATATATATATATATATATATATATATATATTAATTAATTAAATTGAAATATTATTTAGTGTTCAGAAAAGTCCCTTTTATTATTTTGAGCCTCCTAATAGATATATTTTCCCCAAAGAAATTAAAACATAAGTATTAAATGATTTATGAAATTCCTTACTAAAAGCTTACCCAATACTTTATAATTAGCCGCTATATATTTAAAATTAATTTTTTATGTGTTTAATTTTATTCCTTTGTTATCTAATATTGTAAAATATTAGTTTATAATTTAATCTGTTAATAACTTGACATATT
Organism: Albizia julibrissin; assembly: GCA_037074505.1. Taxonomy (NCBI): domain Eukaryota; kingdom Viridiplantae; phylum Streptophyta; class Magnoliopsida; order Fabales; family Fabaceae; genus Albizia; species Albizia julibrissin. The sequence goes on from CM073489.1 coordinate 24,655,114, forward strand.
ATTATAGTCTTTTTTAACTTTGATGTTTCAGTGCTTTTATTTATATATATCATATTATTTATTTTAATTTAATTATTATGTCATTGGGTTTTCAGTCTAACCAATGTTTTTTTTTTAAAAAAAAACTGATTTTCATTGGTCCAAGCGATAAAAGTACGACTCATACTCCATGAACGTGTGAGTTCGAATGTTGTCATCTATGTGATAATTTCAATTGTTGGTAATCTGTGGGTAGACCCAAATTAATTAAAATTGAATATAATCGATCAACAATAACGGCGTCAAGTGGAAATGATAAAGAGAGAATTAAAATACCCATACGTTCATATTAGGGTCGATCTGTTTGTTTTTTATACAATACAATTATATTATAAATATAAAATTGGAATAGTTTAGGCTATGTGATACACACAAGAGTGGTTTGACGAAAACACACACACGCAAGTGGTACTAAATACGTTCGATCGAACCTCGTCAACTCCCTGCGAAACTTCATGGAACCTTTATATATCAACATCATGCCACGAATTTCCAGAAAATGGTCTTCCAAAATTGTGATGGTAAAACAATATAGTTAAGGTCGAATCAGTATTCTGAAATATTTTGTTTAAATGTATCTAATATTTTAAAGTAATTTGTGATTCACACAACACCCTGAAATATTTTTTAGTATGTGTCTATCACTCTGAAATACTTTTTTTTATCTAATTTTGCATTTCACAATGTAGATAATTTAACATGTTGGATATACACTTGAAAAAAATACTTTTTGGTGTGAGATACATTAAAAAAAAAATTTATAGTACCAGACAAACTTAAAAAAGTAATTCAAGGTGCTTGGTGCACTTGAAAAAAATTACTTTAAAGTACTAGGTGTACTACAAAATACTGTAAAGCAATGGCCACATATGAAAAATATTTTAGGATGAGTGTGCTGATGTATTTTAACCCTAAAACAATATAAATATATACGTGTGCAAACTCATACTCCCTCGAGGTGTCGCTCTGTAATTTTTTTTTATAATGGAAATGGCATTGAAAAAACGCTAAATTAATTAAATTAAGACATATATGGGAATTAGTCCCAAGTATATTAATACGAATATAGCTGGGAACATCAGTAAAGTCATGCATGATCCAACTCAATATGCGCATTATAACATCACATCAGGAAGATTTATGAACCCTAGAGCCGTATTTGGAGCAAATATCCTAAGAATGAAACTTCCGAAGAATTTCAATAACGACTAAACTTAGACTAACTTTTATGAGCGGTAGAACATCGAAGAAGGAAGGGGGAAACTCTTATAAGTAAGACAATATCGGTTTTGCTCTTGAGATGAAATAAGAACCTCTGATTCTTCTCCAATCCACATAAACATCCGATCCTTCATGTATAGGGGAGAGCAAATCTTAATCGAAACCGAACCGAACACAATTCAGTTTTTTGATGTTTGGTTTTTTTTTTGATTTAAAAAATATGTAAATTTTAATTTTCAGTGTTCGGTGCAGGTTTTTTAAAATTAATTTAATTTTAATCGAATAACTGAAATTTAATTAAAACGACATCGTTTTATTTATTTAATTTTTTATTTTATAGAGACGGACCCAAATGAGACCTAATGCCCAAGCCCAACCCAAATAATTAAATATCCAACCCAACCTAATACACAATAGTCAACATCTACTCTGTCCCATCACGTGTAGTCGTCAGTCCCCCACTCCTCTCGTCAGTCGTCAGTGTCGGTGTGTCACAATCTTCACTTCAATCTTCAGAGCCTGGAACGATAATCTTCAGTTTCTCTCCTCTTATTCACTTGTAAAATGAAACCCTAGCCCTCTCTCAGTTTCACTTCGCCGTTCTGCCATCTCAGCCGAGTGACGAGTAGCTAAGGCCGCTCGCCTCCTTCATAGTACTGATTAGCCATCTCAGCCGGAAGCAAAGCCTGATCTGCCGTCTCAGCCACGTCTCTCACTTGGGTGAGTTGCTTCACTTCCATCCCTTGGTACTTTATTGCCACGCACTACAGATTTCTTAGATTAGCGTCCTCTAAATATAACTTTTGGACGATTGGTCTGATGAACAAGTGATCCCTTGTTTTGGAAATGATCATAGTATTCTTTTGCACTTAAACAGCTATTAGGGCCAGTAAAATGTCTTATGCCCAGAAGTTGCTATGAAAACTCTACAATCTTTGCGGATGTTTGGAGTATCTAGTGATTTGGCACTGTTATGAAATTGATATAATTTTATCATTGTTTGTGGTCCTCAAAGATCATGATAAGGAGAAGTACTTCATTTTTTTTATCTCTTTTTAAGATAAGATGCCCATATGAACGCCACTGTGAGTCTTAAGTTGGTACTAAGCACTAGGGGTAGGATAGGGATTGGACTAGGAATTATGTTAGAATATATCGTTTGGTATGACGGACTACAGATAACTAGAGATAACTAGAGATTGTGAGTACCACGAAAGAGGGATTGCTGCAAAGCCACCTCTCCACTGCCATTGCATTTTCAATCATGAGATTTTAAATATCAGAGATAAAAATATTCTTATTTATAATATTTTTTGACAGTAGGGATAACTAGTGAGTTTTTTGGGAAAAAAAAATCAGTGATATTCTAGCATTGTTTCATTACATATTTTTAGGGTAATCAATGATGTATAGCCAAGAATTATATAAAGAATTATCAAAAAAAGAATTCTCTGTTGATATTCGGATATGCGGGTCAGACTGTTTTGTTTCTGTTTAATTTTTACATTGTCAAAGCCTGAGTCTATAGTTTGGGGAGATTAAGCTCATGGATCTTGCTTGTGAAATTTAATTATTGACGAGTATAATCATATTAAGATATACTAGTGTGAGGTAAACTCTTGGTTTGTTTCTCTCCAGATTCATTTGGGTTAGTAATGGAGGATGAAGATGGGTTTGAGAACTGTCTCCATCTATATGGGAAAAATGATAAATTAGTAATTATCTGAAAAAGAAAACATCTTTGAGCTTGGTGAAATGGTGGCAAAGTTTATTGGTTAAAAGATTACCTTTTTGTTGTGGAAGCTAAGATGCAAAAGGTTTTATGAATAAGATCACAAAAGCAGTGTAATTTGTGACATTTCTTTTCTTTTTGTCCTTTCAGACTGTACAAGTCTAAGCTGATTTTATGCAAGGTTGTATCAGTGATGTACTTTTTAATCTTTTGCTTAATGTTATAGAGTTGACTTTCATATGGTATACTTGAAAACCTCGTTGAATTAAATTCTGACAATTTATGGATCTATTTTATCGCTTCATGCTGCTGAGGCCTGTAGTAGGAAGAAAGGGAATAAAACAAAAAGGAATGATGATAATTGTGTAGGTGAGCCGGAAGAGAGAATTGTTGGCATGAGATGGGTGCATATATTATATTATCAACTGATTGGTATAGGTCCATAGGTAGGAAAGTAACAGTGGAATTGAGGAGAAACTCTGCCTCTTTAAAATATGATTAAAACTCACTTTTATATTTGCTTTACTTCCCTGAAACAATTCCAAAGCCAAACACATTATGTGAATTAAAGTTCATTGTGTGAGTTAAAGCAGTAGTATTAGATTAAGTTGTCAATGCTAATATGATAAGATTCTTTTGGTGTTTTACAACGCAGATCAGTTCCTTTGCTTTTGCTTTTCTTTTTGCAATTCATCATTTCATATTGTAATCGGTGATCTTATCAGCTGCTTTTTTTTTTTTATGCATAGATCAATGCATGCTAAGCAAATGTTTCAATTATTGCAAGTTCACTTGTAATTGTTTAGCTTTCTGATTTGCGTCTTTTCCTGATTGCTCTTATCTGTTCTGTTCCTAATTAATTGAATGTGATATCTTTTGCAGGTGAAATAATGGCTGACCAAACTGTTGGTCAAGCAACTATAATTGATGCTTTACGGCCTATTTAATCATTTCATTATATGATGATTTGATGATTGCTGAATGAGCTCCAGTCCTCCAGTGTAGTCGTGTACATTGATGTAAAAGTAAAACTTGACTTTTGGTTTTTGTTTCTTAATTGTTAAAACTCCAGGTGTTTTGTGCCTTGAACTAATTTTTTCTTCCCCCCCCTACTGTTTTTGGATTGGGTTGGCTTGAAGCAAAAAGGCTCAAAAACCGAAAAATCAAACAAAAATTTTTGATTATTTGGTATTCGGTTTTTAGCCATTTCGGTTTCGGTTTGGTGTTAAAAAAAGATGTATTTTGGTTTTAACTGAACAACGCACCGAAAAACCGTTTGTACACCCCTATTCACGCATAAAGAATAAAGACTAATTAGAAATAGAAAAATCAACCTCGCAAGTCATCCTTGTGATTGAAGCAGCGTATGAAACACGCTTTGACGAATTCAAATTAATTAGTCACTAATTATTAAATAATTCTTTTGAAATATCTTTTTATATATTAACTGAATACACACACATAGTGTGAACTGAAATGTTCCTTTATTAAAATTGAGTTTAAATGGTGCAATGAGTAAAAGTACGACTCATACTCCATATATGAATGTGTGGGTTGATGATCTGGATAGTTGGTAGATCTGTAGGTGGAGATGAACCAACTCGGTTAATCTTTAATATAATAAGAATGGAGAAATAAGCGGAGAAATAAGCGATGGATTAATTAGAGTGAAAATGATAAAGGGCTTGTTTGTCTGGGCTTAGTTTTTTTTATAAGCCCGATTTATGTAAATCGAGACAAATCTCTTCCACATATTTACCTCGTAAACTGAAAAAGTTATTTCGTATTTCGTGAATCACGATTTATAAGCATTTATGGAGCTTTCATAAGCTAATCCAAACAAGCTAAAAGAAAGAATTAAAATATTAATTTGCGCGTATTAGCTAGGAATAAGCATATGCCTCATTGATCATGACTTGGGTAGGTGTTGATTTTCGTGTAACAAGGATCTCTTAGACGTCCAAAGAAGAAGGAGCGAAGACAATAATAGAGTAGTTTACAAAGTAAATAAACTTGACCTCTTAGACGTCCAAAGAAGAAGGAGCAAAGACAATAATAGAGTAGTTTACAAAGTAAATAAACTTGACTATAGTTGACTTGGAAACTTGATGGAACTTTCATCGTTAACATATATGCTCCTTCATTAATTAAGAGGACATGAATGAGCCAGAGAGCTAAGTGTCCAGTGTTGTTCTTGATTATCAAACTGTGTTCTCCAGTTCTTGTGTCAAGGCATGGCAGACCTGGTGGGTGGTGCTCTTTTAGGGCATGTGTTTACAGAATTTTGGGATGCAGTCGCGGCCGATCGTGTTAAAAGCCTTTAAATCCGAATTGAGGAAAATGGAAGAGACATTACGAATGCTAGATCCGATGATTGAAGATATAAAAAGAATAAACGCATATCTGAAAGAATCGGATCAGAGAGAAGTAGAACGCTTAACATCAATCATGAAAGAGGGCAATGAGATGCTTTCTTCCAAGTGCCTTGGCGTATCACGGTTGAATATTTTCAAGAAGTCAAGTTACCAAAAGAAGTTGGTGGAGCTGGACAGCAAAATCATAAGTTTCTATAACATACATATCCAATTTGGGCACATTTGGGGAGGTCAAGTTTGTACGTTTGGAATCAAGTTCCCATAGCTCCAAGCACTTTCGTACCCACCCTAGTTCCCAGAGTTCCAAGCATTGGCACTATTGGACTCATTATCTTAATTCTTATTCCTGGCAAAAATGTTATACTGAAAGTCACGGCTATATTTATTATCATTTTCAAAGCGATGAAAGCTATATTGTCTATGCTTGAAAAATCTGAGAGCGGGATATGGATGGTAATAAATGATGTTAGTATGCTAGAAACGACGATCGAACAACTAGATGATACCATGACATCACTAATAAGTCATGTGCTGGAGGAGATAGAATCAAATAGCGAACGAAGTGAAGCTGCAGAAAGCTTAAGAAGGTTGTTGGAAGAGGGTGAGAAGCTGATTAGCGAGAGCTGTTATATAGGATGGTGAAACTTTGTGAAGAAGTGGCAATACCAGAAGAAGATGGTGGAGTTGGATGACAAACTCTTGAGGTTCCATAGCCTTTACCTACAAGCTCACTTGCCAAAGAATAATGACAAAACAAGTGATGATGACTTGGAGATGAAAGATGATGAATCGCTTGAGCCAGCACATTACGACGAGGTAATAATTATTCAATTTGTAAGCGAAACATTTTCAAGATATACATTTATGTCTCACAAATAATCTATCACTCTTGTGTGTATGGCCAAAGATCTATATATATATAGTACGAGACTTAATTGATGTTTTGTTTTGATTGGGAACCAATTTTCCTGTGCTCTATGAAGGAAATCGGTTTGGTTTTGATTGACACCTAGTTTTTGCTGCGGATGGAGGACCTATGAGATTTAAGTAATGCGAGCGAGGACCTTCAACTTCAAGACTAACGGTTTGGCCATTATGAATTTCATTACATTCACTGGACCGCTATGAAATGAAAGGGAGGCATATGGATACCAAAGAACCTGAATCGTACGGCATGCTGAACAATAATGTCAACCCCTATCAGTATTTGGACTACAACCCTCCCATTACTTCAAATGGAGGTTATGCATTGGGACAATAAAATCGAGAGGTACAACTTTCATGTTTTCATCTTTTTGTTAAATACTACTTCCGGTCATTAATATAATAATTAGTTGGGGATTGGATTTAGTCCTAAATATAATACCCTAATCTATTTTGACTTATAGATTTACAGTTTGTCAACAAAGTATCATTATTTATTGATTGTACACATTACGGAGTTTTTATCTAAGGGTAGTTATGATAAAAGATGGTATATTAGTAAAACTAACTTATATTGTTATAAATAACTAACATAACTAACTTTTTTAATTTACCAAAATTAGTCAACTATAACTTTTATATTAATGACCAGAGGTAGTATTTTTTAGTAGTTACCATCATCAAAGTTGATCTCAAACCATATGCCCTTGCTTGTTAATATGCTAGAATAATCTGTGACTTAAAGATATTATACTTGAACCATTCATTTTTTTAATCTAAGAATAAGGAAGGGGGTAAGGAGAAAAAAGATTGAGAGGATCCAAATCAGTATTTGGATCTATGTTGTATACAATATTGGATTAAGTAGTAAATCCTCTCTAAAAGTATACGTGAAAGAACAATATTGCCCTTGTGTGTTAACAAAGTTAACTTTGACCATTAAATGACACATATAACTGCCACATGGTAGTTGACATGCCACCTCTTCACCATACTTGTTCTCCCACATGTTCATCTCATCATCTCCCACCCCCTTCTCTCTCTTCTTCTCTCCCTCTCTTTCATGGCTGAACCTCTGACTTCCAAGTCCTATGCTTGGATTCCGGGGTCCTCTTCTTCTTCCTTCAGATCTAAAACCCACTTGATGCTTTGCCAGTCTCAGACATGTCATAGGAATTTAAATCAAAACCTCACTATCAAGTTTTAGCCACTCCTCTTCCGCCATCAGAAACAAGCAGAGTGATCGAGCTGAGATTGAAATAGGATTTCAAGAACATGGGAATGGGGAGCTGGGGTTTCCCCTTGGGTGTGAAGAACAAGTACACAAGAATGGACTCTGACCACACCAAGGATTACCATGATGGTTTGGACCAATACCACCAAGAACATAGGAGCAAGAGTACCAAAAAATATGTTATTGCATGTGCCGTCTTTGCTTCCTCAACAATGTTCTTCTTGGCTATGGTATGCAACACATATTCCCTCTTTTTCTTCTTTGTGATTCCAAAATGCAAGCTTTCTGCCTATTCTTTGTAGCAATCAACTTCATCTTCCTTCTTGGTGTCATCATTATTCAATTAACTTTGCAGTATTAACATTATTAATGAGTTTCTTCACACATTATATTTCCCGAGAGATTATTTGATTTACCTCTGTAATTCAGTTTCCCAATAACCATGAGAGTGCCAAAGATAAGAGAATATGCAAGTATAATATTCTAAATCTTATTTCATTAATTAAGATAAGTACATTTTATATAGCTAGAAGCTTAGCTTATTTGTGCCAAGAAGAGTAAAGATTGATGATGACAAAATGCGAATTCAAAGCTCTCATTCTACTAGGCAATGCTCAAAGGTCTGGGGCGTGTTGTGTGATGGATGTGAAGCAGAGATATAAGTAAGAAAGGAAGGAGAACATTAATAGAGATTCGAGAGAAGAAGATTTGAATGAATTTGAGGGATTGGATGGCCAAGTGAAGTAGAAAGTTCGGCCATGAAAGAGAGGGAGAGAGGAAGAGAGAGAAAGGGTTGGGAGATGATGAGTTAGATAGGGGAGAACAAGCATGGTGATGATGTGGCATTTCAATTGTCATGTGGTAGTAACATGTGTTATTTAACAGTTAAAATTAACTTTGTTAACGGACAGAAGCAACATTACTACGTTTTTATATTTTCAATGTGACATTGAGACAAAAAAACTTTCAGGCCAACATTGTTTTTTCGTATATACTTTTTGGATGGATTTGCTAGTTAACCCTTTAATATTTTGTTTTTGTATTTTTGTTGGCCTTGTGTAGCTATCTTTCTTTGTTTTATAGGATTAGTTTAATCTGCTTATGGATCATAATGTGTTTGTGATTTCTTTTGTAATTGGTTTTAATATATAACAATTGTGTGATTGTGCTATTTATTAATCTACATCTTCTCTGGTGTGAGTAGTGTCTATTAAACAATGATTATGTGAAAGTTCTAGTTGCACCGTGAAATAGGAAACAAAAAATACTACTTACAATTAACAATTTGAGATTGCATGAAAAGAAAAGAATTTGTCATTTGTTATCGTGGATAGAAATATATTGAAAATCTTAAGAGTTTTTTTTTTTGTTGGGTTTTGTTCGTTTGTCCACATGAAAAAAGTCATCAAATCTATCCAAAAGCCTAGTGCAATACATAAGCCAGAGCCTGTCATTGTACGGCAGAAACTGAGGTGGATCTTTGATTTCCCAGGAGCTGTTTGGTAAGAGAGATTTGGAGGGGAGAGGTTGAGAAATTTTTATAAATTGGATTTTAAAATAAAAATTAAAAAAGTTGAGTTATAAAATTGTAATAGTAAAAAGAAGATGTAAAATAAAAGAGTAAAAAAATTAATTAAGAACTTTTAACACTGTTTTTCTAATTTTTTAAATCAAACTCAAAAAAATTGGAAAAATGATAGAAAAAGAACTTAAAAGTTGGAAAATCCCAAATCAAGTTTATTACCTATAATTTATAAGGAAATGACTACACTTGATAACTAATTTAAAACTTATTTTATGAAAAATACTTGATTTAAGATTTTACATTTTCTAAATTTCTTTTCTATCATTTTCCAAAAAAAATCCGTTCCCCTCACTTTTCCTCACCTTCCTTCATAACAAAGTGGAAGGAAAATTTTTTGGAAGAATATCATTTTGAATCCAACCAAAAAAAATAATATTAAAAAAGTCTCTATTAACAAGTAAAGAGATGCTATTGATAAGTAAAAAGCTATCATTTATAAGTTATAAGACTTGTCAATATATTATTTTTCTTAGTCAAAACTTAATTCTCCCAAATTTTATTGAGTTAGACTTATAAAAAAAATGAGAGAAATGAGATTAAAAGTTCTTAATGAAGTTTTCTTAATTTATTATTTTACATCTACTCTTTATTAAAACTTTGTAATTTCACTTCTCCAATTTTTTTAAATCCAACTCATAAAAATTTTCCCTCCCCTCCTTTCTCCTCTAAATCCCTCATACCAACCATGTAATATCTCAAATTTTGGGACTACAGGCATAAGATTAAGCCTAGATTAAGTGGACTGCTAAGCCCCGGTTTAGCAAATGTCCCTATGAGGCATGTTTAAATTCCTAAAAATTCTTTTATATCATTGGATATTAAATGAATTATATTGGTGAGCTAAAGAGCTCAGGGAATAACAAAACGAAGTGATTGGAAGTCACACAATAGAGTAAAGTGGAACACAAAGTAATTTTGCTACCGGTGAAATTTCCGGTGTGGCAGTGGTGATTGTGTGAACTTTTTCGATAGGGAAATGATGGTAACAAGTTATGAAACTTTCCAGAATGAAAGTAGACTTATCAAAATTTAATTGAATAGGTCATATAAGTCATTTGGAGTTGTACACAAAGAGAAATGAATTTTTGAAGTTAAACCAGCGAAATTAATTATTTTCTGGGAAAATATTCAAAGATTAAAATTCTGGGAAGTGTGAACTTCCAATTGGCCAAAGGTTGTATTTTTTCTTAAAACTAGACTCAATGAGGGTCGCATAGCCTTTAGAATCACTCCAATTGGACATTTGTACAATTAGATATGAATTTTCAAAGTTAATGAAAATTCTGCAGAATTTGATATTATATGCAAAAATTCAAATTATGGGCAAATCAGAGGGTGACACGTGGCAGTTGAGAAAACTGACCCATTTAATCATTAAATCACCATCTTCCTCAGCATTTTCTCACAGAAAAGAACCAGAAGAGAGAGAGAAACAGATCGGAGAAATGGAGGGTGATGAGAGATAAAAATTCTTTCCTTCGAAACACTGCCGAAACGACATCCTCTCTCAAAGTACCCTTTAGGAAACTTCCTCTACTCATCGAGATCTTCATTCCTACGGTTTCGGATTTTCATTTAGAGGTGGTTGTCACCGTCTCACCGGCCGGGGTGTTGCTGGAATTCCAAACCGTTTACGGAAACGGGTAGAGGTAAGCGTAAGCTTCCGTTTTAACCGATTGATTTGTTGTTTGGATGAGTTTTGGGAAGGTTGGGTACTGTTCATTCTGGTTTAAATTGGTGTTTTCAATGGATAAATGATGTCCAACGAGTGTTTAAATAGCTAATCACTTGATTAGGAGTAGCAAGTGTTGGAAATTATGCCCTAAGGGCCAATCATTGTACCTTAAACATTATTGTTATTTAAGAATTTCTCCTTATTGTTATCATATCATTTGCATGTTTATTATGATAATTGTATCATTGGATGAACTATAAAGATTATCCTAAATGTCCCTTGTCAATTATCTATGCGGGAGCAAAGATGAAATAAGACCAGTATGACTTTGATGAGGTATAGAGATACAAATCAAAGTTTTAGGCACTTGTAGGAGTATAAGGTGCTGGACCGACCCGCTATGAGAAAGTTGCATGGATCAAGTCATAAGCTTATCTCATACATATAATCATGTCACAGTGCCCTCTGACCTGAGATTATCATAGATTCCTGCATGAAACTTGCTAAGTTTTGACCTAGTCAAAAGTCACCTTTGACCGGGTGATGATAAAGGCTACAATCGGGCTTAGGAGTTTTCATGAAGAGGAATGTGAGTGGTCAAGATGGAATTTGTCCCTCACATTAGTGAGAGATATTACTGGGCCCCTCGATGAGTGAGTCTGAGAAATGTATGGTCATACTGTAATGGGAAGAAGTTTCCATTTCTAATTTCAGGCTACTCAGGAATCGGGAAAGTGATGGTCAGGAACAGGAGGATGACGTTGTCCATGCCTCATCCTTGACCAAAATATCGTGTGACAAAAAGGGACGTGACATGGTTGTATAAAAGGTTGCATCGTATCATCGATCCTCATGTGAATTGGGTAGTCGCAATGTCTTGCTAGAGGCCGCTTGCGACTTGTGGGTTAGAATAGTTTTGGCCCATTGCCAACTTCATGTGGGCCTACAGGGTCGCACACAAGAATAGCCCAACACGAGTTATGATGTCCAGATTCATTGAATCTAAGATGTGTCTAAGATTCAATGAATACAATATTTGACCTAAGGTGGATGAATTATATATATATATATATATATATTTAAAAAAAAATAATATATATATAGATTATAATATTATTATAAGATGTTAGTTTTATATTTAATTTATTTGATAAATTAAATAATTAAAACTAATACAGATATCATATCTTAGATTTAATTTATAAAGATAAATTAAATCTATTGGCTCTTTAATTAGATTAAATGAATATGATAAATTAAATCTGTTTGACAGATTTAATCAAGTCAGATTTATTTGATTTGATTCGAATTTCAAATTAATTAAGATTAATTTTGAGATTCCAATACGGCCTACATTAGATAGAAAATTCGAAGGGCTTGAGAACCCTAGGATGTACGGAGAACTTGGAGAGCCGCGAGAAACCCTAGAGAGGCATCTTGGAGGCGCTAGCACGCTGCCGCATTGGGTCTTGTTCGTGTGGATACCGGTAGAGGGAGGCAACCAGAGGTGTTGACTCCTAGAGATCGAAAGCACGAAAAACATAAAGGTACTATTCTAACCACTCGATTTAGACGTCTTTGATAGATCCATGATTGGGATTCGAGGTTTTTAAACGGTTAATTTTTCCGCTGCGTGTACGAATCCCAACAGCAAGGAAGTGATTAAGCCAAAGAAAACGAAGAAACAACAAACTCTTTCTGAGAATCCAATTTCCTTCTGTTTCTGCCCTGTATTGTTTCGTGTAGGAGGAGTTAGAATTTGATAATTTTGATGCTTCCATTGGATTTAGGAGGCAAAATTGTGTGGGTATACAAGTGTTCATGAATTTTGGATACTTGTACATGAATTTAGAAGTTTTAGAAGTTAAAGGGTAAATGTTGTGTATTCCGTTTTCTGGAGGCAGTGTTATGGTGACTTATTTTTGAGTGGTCAAATGTTATCTAATGACCATGAAACTCTCCAGTTTGAAATTAGACATATAGAACTTTAATTGGATAGGTCATAATGATCAATTGGATTTTTGTGTATTTAGATATGAATTTTTGAATATCTGCCCTATTTTCTGGAAGAACATCTGAAACAGTCGGTGTTTGGAAAATTTCTGGGAATGTTGTAGTGGTGGCGTTTAAAGTCGAGTATTTTCATGTAAAACTACACTTAAAGGGCTTCAAATAGAGCTTTGAACCACCTCAATTGGAGTTCTATAGAATTAGTTATGATTTTCCAAAGTTTGGTCAAAAATGCTGGTAGATTGAGTACCATGCGAATTTGAGTAAGAAATTGGCCAAATATATTGGAATGAACTCCGAGGGTGAAAGTAAGCCTTTACGGCTAATGTGGGTCATTGGGTATTCAATTTTCATGGCTCTAATGATGTTATCACTTGCCTAGGGCCATGAAGTGACAAAGAAGAAGTAATGGTTGGCGGATCAAGGGACAAGAAGAGAATGACATAAAGTCCACCAGGTAGTGAACTTACCTTTTCTGCATGTATGTGATATGTATGTCTTGCATTGATTATGTGACTGCTTTGCCTATTTGTGTGGAACATGTATGATTGGTTGAAGCTCTGTTATATTTGTGCAATGGCCATATGTATGTCATAACATCGAGCATGCAGCATGTCATTATGTTGGCATGAAATAGTGTAGGCAAGCATGTCATGCATTCATATATATCTAGCATGCATAGTGGTAATGTTTGCTACTGAGATTCTCTCGAATCTCACTCCTCCCAAACAACCATTTAGACAGGTGAGTATTGGAAACGTGCTGAGATCAGAAAAGAGGTATGCACGAAGAGGACTGTTACTGGTTGTTTGAAGGTCTGTAAATATTATGTAAACCCCTGGTGGGGAAAATTTTGTATTATAATCAAGCAATATTGTATTAATATTATCAGTATATTCATGTTATTCATGTGTGCCCACTGAACTACGCATTGCTACTCTGAGTAAAATCAGTAATAAGGGATATATGAGGCGGGTCATTACAAACCATACCCTAAGCCTTATTAATTGAAATGATAAAATTTACTCATGAGAGTTATATTACATTTACAGGAGCCCCATATCAAGGAAGTGAGGAATGAGTCTACAAAAGATTATGAATGGTAATATCAGCAGTTTTTAGATTATAAGTTCCCTTAAGACACTAAATAGGGGTGAAAATAGGTTAGGTCAGACCAAACTTTATGCTTAACAGACTAGGTCTATTTTATAACAAGTAAGCCTAAGCCTGGCATGTAGCATGTTATAGGCTTTTTTTTAGGCATGAGCCTGGCCTGACCTGAAGCCTATTAATAAGCCTACATTTTTTTATTTTTTAATAGTTACTTTTTTATTATTTTTATTTTTCAATCTTTTTTCCTATATATTTTCTTTTTATTTCTCAACTCATTTTCTTTTATTTTTTTAATCTTTTTCCCTTTTATTATAATTCTCTTATTTTATATTATTGTTATTTCTAATATCTTTTTAATAATATCTTTTATTTTAATAAATCATATTTTAGGTAAATTCTTGTTAACCAACTAAGTACATTATAAAATCTCTTTATCATAAAATAATTATTACATAATGACAATTAAATCATATAAAAATAAAAATTAGGATGCTACATTCAATACTTATTTTTACACAATATTTTATAATATTGTATATCCATAACAGGTCTAGGCTAGCATGACAGGATTAACTAGCTTGTCAATAGGCTTGAGTAGTCTTACCTCTTAAGAGAAATATGCCTTTTAACAGGCTTGAGTCTACTACTATTGTTAAATAGGCCAAACCAAAGGCCCTTGACAAGCCTCTTGGCTTATTTCCACCCCTTACACTATGACAAAAGGCTACAACTTTCATGTATGTGCTTCATTTTTTGTTGTTTTTTTACTTCAATTTTAGAAAATTAATCGCTATGCATTTGGATGGGGATTATTGCTTGAAGGAAAACTATCCCTTTCGTTTTTGTTTTACTTCTAGTTTAATTTTTCTTTTTCCGTATGTTTTGCCATATGAATTTTTTGTGGCTGTTAATTATATGGGAAACCGGTGAGCGCAAAATTAGCTAAGGTTGATAAACTACAATCATATTGTACTATTTAGTTTAAATCATCCAGCAATATTTTTGCATCAAGATGATAATTTTTGAATTTATACATTTAATCTTGTAAAAAATAATCCAGGCCCTTCAACACTTTACTTACTTGAATTTTAAGAAGTAATGTAACTATAAATTGAGATTATGTATGTAGTTATAAAAAATTTCAAGATTATGCAATTAGTTTATAAAAAGTTTAAATTGGTTACTGGAGATAAATGGATAGTCAAGATTGTTACAATGTTACCTGGATATAGGCAAGTTGTTTCCAGGATAAATGGATTCATATTGATACTCCCCCAATAATAATTAAGAGAGAGATGGAGAGAATTAATAAAAGTAATCAAGATGTTTAATTAGAAAAGCATGTGACATTAACTAATATAACTAACTTCTATAATATAATTAAATTAAGTAAGTATAGGTCTTATATTAAATGCCAGAGGAGTATTTATATTTACCAAGTTTACAGTATCCACTTATTATCAATTTTCAAATATTAAAATTGATTGATCTTATTCAAATTGCTAGCTAGTTTGCTCAAGTTGTAGGGAGCATAATAAGTCTTTAATACATGGGTAATTTTTTTTAAGCACAAGAGAGATAGATGTACGGTTACTCATGAAAGGATAATTACTTGCGACCGGGACCGTGTGCTTGCTGATGAGGGCCTTTTGTCGTTAGTCTTAGAGTCCACGATAAAATATTAACAAAAAATTGCATATAAGTAAACTTAGGATTGATCGAAGAACTAGCTGCTACCATAAGTTCAGTGGGCTCATGTGCTGAAGCAGATAGAATCAAGTAGCGAGTTACGATATAAGGATTATATATATTGTGAATTAACCATACGTTTAAGGATTATATCTATTCTTATGTAATCATACGTACTATATATATATAAGGTATAGGATTAAGGGAGAATGCGAGTTAGAATATAACATATACAGAATATTGTTCTTCTCCCACTAAAAGGTTTTCTCATAAGAATTAATATTCTTTTATTTTCTTATCTTTGGTGTATTTGTTGTATAATGTGATCGGGGTTTATATCGGTACTCCGATTTTGTGTGGTACTTCAGCGAGTTAATTGGATTTCAGGTACACCCCAAATTCTTACATGGATGTATATTGTTTTGAATATGTTGCTGATGTGTTTCGTTTAATCTTGATATATATATAATCATTTGATTGTCTTGTTTAATCAGTTTTCCAGTTCATTCCTTATTTTATTAGCTTTTCCAGTTTCAAAATTAAATACATTCTGAGATCTTCCTCATGAAGAATAGAACCGAAAGTATACTGTGATTGAGATTTTCCCAAAACAATAACTTAATCCTTTTAATTTGCCGTTGTAACCCTGTTTAAACTTTTGTGTTGTTGTAGAACTAGAAAGATTCTCTTCGTAAGGTTGATCTCAATTTTCTTGAAAGATATATAAAAAAGCGGAGTTCAATTTGCTGGGCGAGTTCAGGAATTTGTTCGCATATTTCACACACACACACATAAATGCTTTTGGAGCTCTTATCAAAGACTTGAATATAACTTAACAACACAACGAAGTGGTTTGACTCAAGAGTTTGCAGCTTCTTTAATTTTATGGATCAAATATATTTTTTTAATTTACTCTCAGATTATCATCACACCTTAGTCCTCAACTAATCAACTGCTATAAATATAGACTACTGTACCTTGAAATAAAATAATTGTAAGTCTCACACCGCCAACAATAAGACAACCAAAACCGTATAAAGCCCATGATTTACCTCTCGATCTCCGCTGGGTAACGCTAGCTTGTGGCTCAAGTGAGGCCATTAAGATGATGGGCTATATCTTGGGCTTCACCGGGTTGGGCTGATTGCAGCATCATGCTGGCCCTGGCCATTTCAAGTGGAGAGTTGGCCCTTGGGACTTATGCAAAAGCTTGAGTCTCATGGGCCCTAAACAATAGGCTGCACTATCAGCCCATATGGCCTGAAGACCCTGTCTGCTTACATAATCTTTTTTAACAACAGACCTTGGGAGCAGAAGAAATCCAGTAGTAAACTTCATAATTTTTTTTTTTTTCAGAGACTCTTTGAAGTATGATTTTCTTTTTTTAATTTCGTTGATGTAAAGATAGTTAATATACACACAGATCAACGCAGAAGAAAGTCATGATTTCATAAGGCTTTGAAATGGGTCCTTAGTCTTTCATTCCGGGTGATGAGTTGATTTATTAGTGGTTCAATGATTATTTAGGGATAAGCATATGCACGCACCTCTGCCATGACAAGGGTGATTTCAGGATCAATGACGTCCCTCATGAGTATATCATCAGCATAAATATTTATGCACTCACTCTTATTCATAATATAAGTCGCTTCTAATAATTGAGAGAGCAATTGCTATTTTTTTTTGATAATTTTGTTCATATAATTAATGTTTAAATATATATGACTCATTGTATTTCTTTCTCATTTAAAACCTCATTTAATATCGGTACAGTTGGAATTTCCTTTTTAATTTAGGACATCATGATAAATTAATTAAAATGACTTACTACTCTAGTATTTTTTTATAAGTCCAATTATCTAATTCTCATATACCATTAAAAGTTAGTAAACTTATTAAATATATCCTAAATTGATTTATTTTCCAATTTTACCCTCATTTATAAATAACATTCTCAACCCTTCCCTCATCTTTCTCTCCCAACAAGAATTAATTCATATTTTCATTATATTTAATAAGGATAAAATTATAACACTGTCATTAATTTCTTTTTAGGTAGACTTTTCATAAGGACCAAAAATGCTTTTTCTACTAGACTTATAAAAAAGGATCAGAGTAGTATATTGCAGACGAAAAGGAGTACTCTCAATTGAAATATTTCTTTATTACAAGTTGATTTTAATATGCTCATTCTCATGCATGTGATCCTTAATGTGTGGGTTCGAATTTACGATGTCATGATCTCGATAGTTGGTAATCTCTAGGTACTAGGTAGACCCAACTATCGATTAAGCGTTAACATAATCGACCAATCGCGTGATGGAGTAAAGTGGAAATGATCGTAAAGAAAAAATAAAATAAAATATTAATATGCTCTTATTTGGAACCAGCATTATGCACCATTTTTATGACTTTGGTGCGAGCGTGGGTCTTGCTTTTCGTGTAATGTTTGAGAATCCAGGATTTCTGGGCCGTCCGAGGAAAAAGTTAAAAGTGTGGTGAAAATAAAGATAAATATTGGTTAAGAGAGCAAGAAATAGGAGAAGAGAAAATTCAATAGAAAAAGTGGAGAGCAATTCTCATTTAATTTTTTTTGTGTGATTACAATGTTTTGTACAGAGTTTTTATTTATAGCCCTTTAAGAATCTTACACCAAAAGTTACCATTAATAGGAAATCAATATATAAGCAAACTTAGAGAACAAGTATAAAAAGGATAAGATCTTCTTGGCCTGGGAAGGAAGTAAAATAAAGATAGGATAGTATTATGTGTAACCAAGTAGATGCTGACTAGATATAGGTCAATGGACATCATCTAAAAATGACCTTATAACATATGTGATTTTTTAGGATTAATGACAGTTGCTTATAAGTATATCGGCATACAAACACACACACACTGAGAATTGAAATGTTCCTTTATTACACATTGATTTTAATTGGTTTCATGCAATGGGTAAAAAGATGACTTAGGGTCTATTTGAGTTTACGTTTAAAAAGGTCGTTTATGTAAGTTGAGACAAAACTTCTCTCGCATATTTACCTCGTAAACCATAAATCACGTTATAAAAGTAATTTCTACAGCTAACCAAACAGATACTCATACTCACGCATCTGTAGGTAGAGATCCAATTGGATTAAGCTTTAATATTTCCTTCAGTCCTTAAGATAAGACAAATTTTGGGAGTTGATCTTGGTAATCAATAGAAGACAGTTTTCATATTTGTCAATCTTTTTTTAATTTACCTTCATTGATATTTCTTCAATAATAATCAAAGAAAAGAGGGAATAGGGGAATTGGGGGATAGAGGTGTTCATAGGGTCCCGGTCCCGGCAATCCTGTTCCAGTCCCGATAACAGTGGAAACCAAAAAGTTCCGGCCATACCAAGACCGGGACTGGGATCCGAGCAAGCCTTCGGGTCCTGGTCCTAGTATCATTTTTTTATATAATTAAAAAAAATCTCTATAATTTTCTAATTTCTATCACTTTTTTGTTTTAATGTTTTTTTTAATTTTATATTTCTCTACTAATCTACTCCTCTCCATTGAATCATTGCTGTTCTGATTAAATTTATGGGACTACAACTTTGTTTGCTCTTGTAATGTGAATTTAATGTTGTTGTAATGTGTTTTTGCTCTACCAACTCTTGCTATTTAAACATGGTATTGTAGATAATCTTGATGATCATTGCAGGTTAGATCTGGTACTGCACGGAATGTGTTAAATTTTCTTAATTCCTTGGGCTTTTGCTAGCTTTTCAAATAGGGTAATTCTTTATTAATTATACCAGGACTTTCCCGGGACCTGGACTGTAATATCCTGAATTTTGGGACTAAAGGCTTAAGATTTAGCCTGGAATAAATGGGACTACTAGACCCCTGTTTGGTAAATGTCATAGTGAGACATAGTATTATTTCCCAAAATTCCTTTATATCCTTGGATATTAAAAAGAATTATATTGGTGAGCTAAAGGGCTCAGGGAATAACAAAATGAAGTGATTGCAAGTCACACATAATATAGTAAAGTGGAACACAAAGTAATTTTGCCACCGGTGAAATTCTCGGTATGACAGTAGTGATTGTGTGACCTTTTTCGATGGGTAAATGATGTCCATAAATTATGAAATTTTACAGAATGAAAGTAGACTTATCAAGATTTAATTTGATATGTCATATAAGTTATTTGGATTTGTACACAAAGAGAAATAAATTTTTGAAATTAGCCGAGCGAAATTAACTATTTTTTGGGGCAGCATCCAAAGATTGAAATTCTGGAAAGAGTGAGATCTTAATTGGCCAAAGGTTATATTTTTATTTAAAACTAGACTCAATGAGGGTTGCACAGCCTTTAGAACCACCCAAATTGGATATCTACACAATTAGATATGAATTTTCAAAGTTTAATGAAAATTCTGCCAGATTAGATATTATATGCGAAAATTCAATTTTTGGGCCAATTAGAAGTTGACACGTGGCAGATGAGTTGGCTGATGCATTTATCCATTAATTCATCATCATCTTCAGCCATTTTCTGCGTAAAATAACCAGAAGAGAGAGAGAGAGAGTGAAGGTTCAAAACGAAAATGGAGAACAAATGAGAGAGAAAATTCCAACCTCCGAAACACTGCTGAAACGGCGTCATCTCTCAAAATGCCCTTCAGGAAACTTCTTCTACTCATCAAGAGCTTCATTTCTATGATTTTGGATTCTCATTTGAAGGTGATTGGCGCCATCTCACCGGCCGGAGTGTTGCCAGAATTTCGAACCGTTTGCGGAAACGGATAAAGGTAAGCGTAAGCTTCCTTTTTAACCGATTGATTTGTTGTTTGGATGAGTATATTGTAAGTTGGGTACTATTCATTCTCATAAGAAAATTCTATTTTCAATGGCTAAATCATGTCTAATGAGTGTCTAAATAGCTAATCATTTGATTAGAAGTAGAAAGGAAGTGATTAAGCCAAAGAAAACAAGAAACTGACATAGTTTTTTTGAGAACCTTGAAATCTTTCCTGTACTATTTCTTGTAGGAGGAGTTGCAATTTGATGATTTTGATGCTTCCATTGGCTTTAGGAGACAAAATTGTGTAGGTATACAAGTGTTTATGATTTTTGGATGCTTGTGTATGAATTTGGGAATTTATGAAATAAGGTTGTTCATGTTGTTGATTATGCCCTGTTTGAACAATGACTTTGTTCGAGCTGTTTCATATGGTAAATCTTGTCCAAAAATTCTTAAATTTTTCAGGCTTAAATTAGACATGTAGAGATTTAATTTGGTGGGTATGTTGTATTTTTTGGACAAGTATGCTATGAGATATGAATTTTTGAAGTTGTGCCCTGTATCTGGAATGAAATCTGGAGCAGTGCCTGTGTGCCGAATTTCTGGGAAAAGTATGACAATAATAGTCATAAAAAAGTATTTTTATATAAAGATACACTTAAATGGCTTCAAATAGAGCTTTGAATCACCTCAATTGGAGTTCTATAGAATTAATTGTGATTTTTCAAAGTTTGGTGAAAAATCTATCAGCTTTATGTCGCATGTGAATTTAAGACTTAATGGCACAAATATAATTGGAATGAACTTCAAGGGTGAAAGTAAGCCTATATGGATAATGTGGATCATTGGGTATTCACTTTTCATGGCTCTAATGATGTTATCACTTGCCTAAGGCCATGAAATGACAAAAAAGAAGTAATAGTTGGCGGATCAAGGGATAAGAAGAGAAGGACATAAAGTCCGAGAGGTAGTGAACTTACATTTTCTGCATGTATGTGATATGTATGTCTTGCATTGATTATGTGACTGCTTTGCCTATTTGTGTGGAACATATATGATTGGTTGAAGCTCTGTTATATTTGTGCAATGGCCATATGTATGTCATAACATCGAGCATGCAGTATGTCATTATGTTAACATGAAATAGTGTAGGCAAGCATGTCATGCATTCATATATATCTAGTATGCATAGTAGTAATGTTTGCTACTGAGATTCTCTCAAATCTCACTCCTCCCAACCAACCATTTAGACAGGTGAAGAATGCAGGAAGATATGCATCGGAGGAGATATGAAGGTGAAGTGAAGATCGTAGTGTAAGACACTACTATTTGTATTTGATGTAAGAGTGTGGTGATTATGTGTAATTATACATTTAAAAATAAGGTATTACATGGACTAGGAATGGTTTTCCCCTCCTAGCATCCTCCCGGGACGGGACTTGGGAATGAGTGATTTTGGTCCCGGTAAGGCATTTGAACACACCTATTAGAGGAGATAAGTAGGGTGTCTTAGACAATAGATGTTATTAACTAATTTAACTAACTTATTTAATCTAATTAAATTAGGTAAATATATCTTATATTAAGAGCTGGAGAGAGTAATAAAATGGAGCAAGAGCGATGGATTAGAGTGAAAATGATAAAGAAAGAATTAAAATATTAATATGCTCGTATTAGTGACAAGCACATTTGCCCCCAATGATTTGGGTGGGTGTTAATTTTCAGGTAACAGCCGGGAATTCAGGATCTTTTTTCAGTCGTCCAAGGAAAAAGTCAAGATAATATTAGAATAGTTTAGGGTGTGTGAAACAAGATGTCTAGTAAATCAATAAACTTGACTACAGTTGACTAGGAAACTTGGCGGAACTTTCGTGGTTAACATCTATATTCTCATTAATTAGGGCCTGTTTTGTACGAGAGATATAGAGGGGAGGTGGTGTTGGAAAATTTTAATCATTTGAATTTAAAAAGTTGAAGAAATGGAGTTATAAAATTTTAATAAAAGGAAGATATAAGATTAAAGAGTAAGAAAAATTAATTAAAAGGTTTGCACCTCACCTCTCTATTATATTTTAAATCCAACTCAAAATTTGTTTGTTTCCAAAAACTTCCCCTCCCCTCCCATGTACCAAACAACCCTAGATAATATGAATGAGCAAGAAAGCTAAGATAAGAGTCTGAGTGTTGTTCTTGATTCTGAAGCTGTGTGCTTCAGTTAATTAGGCATGGCAGATCTGGTGGGAGGTGCTGTTTTAGGGCTTGTGTTCACAGAATTTTGGGATGCAGTTAAGGAAGCGAAGGATCGTGTTAAAGCCTTCAAATCTGAATTGATGAGACTGGAAGTGACACTGGAAATGCTAGGTCCGATGATTGAAGATGTAAAAAGAATAAACACAAAGCTGAAAGAATCAGATCAAAGAGAATTGAAGTAGAACGCTTAACATCAATTATGAAAGAGGGAAATGAGCTGGTTTCCAAGTGCCTTCGCATATCACGGTTAAACATTTTCAAGAAGTCGAGCTACCAGAAGAAGCTGGTGGATGATTGAAGATGTAAAAAGAATAAACACAAAGCTGAAAGAATCAGATCAAAGAGAATTGAAGTAGAACGCTTAACATCAATTATGAAAGAGGGAAATGAGCTGGTTTCCAAGTGCCTTCGCATATCACGGTTAAACATTTTCAAGAAGTCGAGCTACCAGAAGAAGCTGGTGGAGCTGGACAGCAAAATTATAAGGTTCCATAATATACATATTCAACTGGGCACATTTCTGGAGGTCAAGTATGTACGTTCGGAACTACGTTCGGAATTCAATAAAATCTCCGATCAGATTCAAGGCCTAAAGTCTTGTATTAAACAAGATGGAGTTGGTCCTACTGGCATGTCTTCCAGAGCTCCTACATGTTCTCCCACATCCCTTGCCGGTTCTTCTGCCGGAGCTATTATATGTTCTTCCACATCTCTTGTCGGTTCTGCTGCCGGAGGTTCTGACACATCTCTTACCCTTTCAGCTCTTGATGACTTAGAATTTTTTGATGCATTAGAAGTTGGTGACTCAGAATTCCGCCCCAGACGTTTGGTACTATGCCGTCCCCAAGTCCCCCTAGTTCCAAGAGCTCCAAGCACTTTCGCACCTACCCTAGTTCCCAGAGCTCCAAGCATTGGCACTCTTGGACTCATTATCTTAATTCTTATCCCTACCGAAAATGTTATACTTAAAATTACTGCTATATTTATTATCATTTGCAAAGCTATGAAAGCTATCGTGTCTATGCTTGAAAAATCTGAGAGTGGGATATGGATGGTAATAACTGATGTTAGTATGCTTCAAACGACAATCGAACAACTAGATGATACCATGACATCACTAGGTCATGTATTGAAGGAGATAGAATCAAATAGCGAACGAAGTGAAGCCGCAGAAAGCTTAAGAAGGTTGTTGGAAGAGGGTGAGAAGCTAATTAACGAGAGCTCTAATATAGGATGGTGGAATTTTGTGAAGAAATGGCAATACCAGAAGAAGATGGTGGAGCTCGATAACAAACTCTTGAGGTTCCATAGCCTTTACCTACAAGCTCGTTTTACAAAGAATAATGATAAAACAAGCGATGACTCAGAGATGAAAGATGATGAATCGTTTGAGCCAGCACATTATGACGAGGTAATAATTATTCAATTTGTTATAATCGAAACATTATATTTTCAAGATATATACATATATTTATCTCTCACAAATCTATTTTTCTTGTGCTGATGACCAGAGATATATGAGTGTGTGTATTACTTAATTGATGTTTTGCTTTCATTGGAACCAATTTCCTTGCTAACTAAATCTAGATTGTCTAAATCATATTTGAATGATCTAAATCTAATTAGCTCTCCCTGCAAAGCAAAGTGCTTAGCAAGGAAACTAGTTCAGTTTTAATTGATACTTGGATTTTGTTGCTCATCGAGGATCTATTAGATTTGAATTTTGACAGACTTGTGCAATTCCGTGAGTTCCATTACATTCACAGAATAGACATGAAATGAAAGGGAGGCATATGGATACAAAAGCACCTGAATCGTACAGCATGCTGAACAATAATGTAAACCCCTATCGGTATTTGGACTACAACCCTCCCTGATGTCGTGCTTTTTGTTGTTAAAGCAATCAATTAAACTAGGTCCTAATTAATTATGTAGTTTATGGTCAACCTAAGTCATTCTCCCAAGGAGCAAGCTATGAGTTTTCTTTAGAATTGATTTTTAAATGACAAAGAATGCAATGGAATTGACCTACATTAGGATGCAAGATACTAATTCCTAAATGTATTTAAACTAATTAAATGCACTAATGCAATTTACTCTAAAACCTATATGAAAATAAGACTAATCTATATGAGGTTGAACGTAATTTTTGGGGGGTTTTTATGAAAGAGAAATTAATATCCTAAGCAAAATATTGATTAAAAATAAGACAAATAACGAAGTTTAGTTCAATTATGATGATGCAGGGAATAACTTAGGAATCATAAGGAGTTAACTTTTTAGCCCAAATTAATTAATTAGACCAAATGAAGGTTGATGAAAGATTAGAATTAATAAACTCAATCATTTAATTGAAACATGAGAAACTTTCAAGTTCAGTAACACTTAATACACTAGAAAACTCATAATGGAAAAGGCACTAATTAATTAAATCCATTAAAACCAATCAAATTAGTTTAAGATAGTTTTGGAAATCATGTTCACAATTGCCTAATTAAACAATTCGACAATTAACCAACATAATCAAACAATTAAGAGGTTAAACCCAAATTGACAATTAAAATAATAACGAGAACTCAATTAATAAATTAATTGACAATTAACGGGCTTGCAAATAAAAATTCCAATAAACATTTAAACATAAATCAAATCCAAATTATTAATTTAATTCAAATTAAATAATAAGTCGACAATTAAAATTAGATTGTTCTCAATAAAACAACTCAAAATTATCTAAAACTAAATAATTTTAAGTTTTGAATCAAATTAATAAAAAGAAAGACATTTTCTTATAGTCTTTAAGTATAAGTTTTTAGGACTTAACTTCCTGCACACGCTCATCCCGAATTATCTCTAAAGAAAACTCAAGCTGCCATGAATTCACTCTCTCCTCCAAAACTCCAACACGTCATAGCCATGGAAATTGGAAGTTGATGAATTGATGAATATATGCTTTTCGTGGCTATGCGTGCATGGAGGAGAATAATTGAATGGCTTTAATGGTAATTGAGGTGGGGGCCCACGCCAGAATGGAGAAAGGAATGGGAATTGAGAATTGATTGATGGTTAGAAGTGCAGTGAATGTTGCGCCGCGAATCCGAAGCTCCAAGCGTCTCGTCCTTACGTGTGAGGCAATTACGTTAATTAATAGGGGTGAGGGAGAGCCGGTTTAAATTTGCATCTATTAAAATCTATTTATTAGATTTTTTTTAATTTTTAAGAAAAATTATATACAGTAGGATCTTTTAATCTGTTTTTTATAGTCCTGTAAAAATCAAATAAAATCGTGATCTATCATATATTTAGAAATATTTTTTTTCTAATCATGAGATATTAATAATTTAAACTAATATTATCATATTTTATTTATATTTTATATTATTTTCTAAGATTGGATAATAATCTAAATATTATATAATAAATCCAAATTAGTCTAAAATAATCCCCAAAATAAATAAATAAGGTGAGATAAAATATATTAAATTTAAAATTTATCACTCCCATTTCACGTTCGCTTGGAGGGTTTCAATATGCACTTGGAGGCTAAAACCGAGAGGTACAACTTTCATGTTTTCATCTTTTTGTTAAATATTTTCTAGTATTTATTCAAAAAAAATATTTTTCATAGCTGTAGTCTTCGTCGTCGTCATCAAAATTGGGCTCAGCCTATATGCACTTGCTTGTTGTTGGTCTGCTGGAACAACTTTTGACTTGTTTAAAAATATTACATCTGAACCATTTATTTTTTATCGAAGAGTATAAAAGAGTTTCTCAGAGGAAAGGGGGAAAAATATTTTGAGAGGATCCAAATCCGTACTTAGATCTAGATTTATTGAATATTTTGTTGTTGTGTTTATGTTGGCTTTGTGTGACTATCTTTCTGTGTTTTCTAGGATTAATTTAATCTGCTTATAAATCATAATGTGTTTGTGGTTTTTTTTGTTAATTGATTTTGATATATAATAATTGTGTGATTGTCCTGTTTGTTAATCTACATCTTCTCTAGTGTGAGTAGTGTCTATTAAACAATGATTATTTGAGAGTTATAGTTGCACAGATAAATAGGAAATCTAAAATACGACCTATATTTAACAATTTGAGAATGCATGAAAAGAAAACAATTTGTTATTTGTTAGCGTGGGTAGAAATATATTGGAAAGCTTAAGGTTATGTTTGGATGGAGAGAAAAGTGAGCAGAAAGTAGGGGAAAGGGATATTAGGAAGGAAAACTTCCCAAAATAGGAAAAACAACTTACTATTTTTGAGTTTTCCCTCAAGATAGTTTTCTTTTCCCTCTAGTTTTCTCTCCATCCAAACATAGGGTAAGAGTTTTTTTGGTTTTGTGCCATTGCCAACAAGAAAAAAGTCATTAAATCTATCCAACAACCTTGTGCAATATACAAGTCATAGAGATCGTCATTGAATGGTGGAAACTGATGTGGAACCTTGATTTCCCTGGGAGCTTTTTGATTTGAGGGATTTGAAGGAGAGAAGAGGAATAAATTTTTTGAGTTGGATTTAAAAAAAAATTGAAAAAATGGAGGTTAAAAAATTTTAATAAAGAAAAGATGTAAGATAAAAGAATAAAAAAATTAATTAAAAAATTTTATCCCCACTTCTCTAATTTTTATTAAGTCAAAGTCAAAAAATTTTCCATTCCCTCACTTTGTCCCTCGCCTCCTCTCATATAAAATTTACTCATGTGAGTTACCTTACATTCACAGGAGCCCCATATCATGGAAGGGAAGTATATGAGTCTACAAAAAGATTATGAATGGTAATATCAGCAGTTTTTGGACTATAAGTTCCCTTGGGACAGACACTAAGACAGAGCTACAACTTTCATGTTTTCATTTTCTGTTATCTTTGACTTCAGTTTTAGAAAACTAATTGCTATGTATTCGGATGGGGATTATTGCATTGAAGGAAAACTATCCCTTTCGTTTTTGTTTTACTTCTAATTTAATTTTTCTTTTTCCGTATGTTTTGGTTTTGCTATACGAATTTTTTGTGGCCATTAATTATATGGGAAACTGGTGAGCGCAAAATTATCTAAGGTTGATAAACTACAATGATATTGTATTATTTTTAGTCTAAATCTTCCAGCATATTTTTGCATAAAGATGATAATTTTTAAATTTATACATTTAATTTCGTAAGAAATAATCCAGAACCGTTCAGCACTTACTTGAATTTTCGGAAGTAATAATGTAACTTAAAATAGAGATTATGTAATTAGTTATAAGAAAGCTTTGAGGCGGTGAAGAAGTTGGGAGGAAGAAGAGCATAGTGGGGGTGGAGGGGCGTGTGGGTTGGGAGATGGATTTTTTTTTTTATCAGCAAAAATTAGAGTGACAGTTAGGATGAAATTTAGGTTAGGAGTTGCATTTTAATTGGCTATGAGCATAGATGATGTGACGCTCCCAGAATATTTCTCTCAATGATTTTAATTGCTTGTGTGTGTGTGTGTCTATGCTGATATGGAAGGGTACCAGTAAATACCAGCTTTCTTTTAATCGAGTGATAATGAGTTGATGCAACTCAATCTTTATTTTTACTAATTGAAAGTTTAATTCAATCATGGGCTGGAACTTCAGTCCTGAATTTTGTCTC
This sequence comes from Albizia julibrissin, assembly GCA_037074505.1. Taxonomy (NCBI): domain Eukaryota; kingdom Viridiplantae; phylum Streptophyta; class Magnoliopsida; order Fabales; family Fabaceae; genus Albizia; species Albizia julibrissin. The sequence continues at coordinate 24,683,355 of CM073489.1, forward strand.
AATATTATAATTCAATCCTATAGTTTAATTTAACCATTTAAAACATTAGTTATTATAATTTAAAAAATAAAATTATATATTTTATCATATGATATGGTAAAAGCATTTGTGCGATAAATCATCTGTATTAAACCGTTCTTATCTTTGATTAAAGGCCCAATAAATCATTTCTGAAACCTATGTACTCCCACTTGTCTCAATTTATAACTAATTCACTGAAAAAATAGTTAGAGGCAGAAGTTAAGGTGCATCAATTACTTTAAAGTATTTTTTTAAGTGCATCTAATGTCTTAAAGTATTTTGTAGTGCATTGAACACCTTGAAGTATCTTTTATGGTGTACTCAGCATCCTGAAGTATTTTTTTTAAGTGTTTCCAGTATCATAAACGTTTTTTTTTGTGTGTGCATCAAATACCCTAAAATATTTTTTCAGGTGTATCCAACATCCTAAATTATCTAAATTATTAAGTATAAAATTGCACAAAATAGTACTTCAAGATGATAGGCACACATGAAAAATTACTTCAGGGTGTTGTATACATCACAAATTACTTTGGGGCACTGGATGCACATGAAAAAAATACTACTTCATGGTGTTGGTTGCACCTTAACCCTAATTATTTTCACTTTCTTACATTACCCTTATTAAATATATGCATATATGAGAAAAAATAGTTAATAATTCTTGAATCTAACAAATGCCTTAATTGTTCCAAAAAAAATAAAATAAATACTTTATAAAAACGATCAAGAAGACATCCTAGAAGATGCCTTATAACAGAAATAAGAGTATTTCCCAAAATATGTGGGGACTGTAGAGGAGTGACGGAGTAAAAAGAGTAAGAGAAATGATAAAGAGAGAATTAAAATCCTAATATGCTCATATTAGGGATAAGCAAATGCACCATTGTCAATATATACACGGGTGACTTCAGGATTAATGATGTTCCTTGTAAGAAAATCAGCACAAATTTATATTTTCCCCCAAAGCATAGTACTAATTTCACAAATTAAGGATATCTATCAAATGATGTTTTAATTAGGAAAACGAATATATATATATATATATATATTATAGATAACTATTAAAAAAAATGGTGGCACAGTGTACACCCACTAGGTGAGGTATAGATGTATATAGCCATACGCTAGCTATGTATAATGAGAGAGGATGTTTACAATATTTGAAAATGTGATCTCCGGATCTCATGACAACAATTTTACCACTATACCAAATTAGTCGACTAAATCATAATCTATTAAATTTATTATAAATAACTAATATGATTAATTTCTTTAATATGTTAAATTAGTCAGTCAGATTTTATATTAAGAATTAAAACTAGTGTTGAATAGCAGTAAAAATTCAGATAAACCAACATGACGACACCTCTCTGGTAATTCATGAAATCTAATCTGAATTAACTTCTTTTCTCTTCAATCCTTTATATATATATTCTTTTCTCTTCAATCCTTTATATATATATATATATATATATATATATATCAAGGATCAGATGTAGTATCTCTTTATTACAAATTGATTTTAATTGGTCCATACGATTGATCATTGATGTGTGGGTTCGAATATATAATGTAACCATCTATGTGATGATCTCGATAGTAGGCAGTATCTAGGTACTTGGTAGAACCAACTCGACCAACAGTGATGGAGTAAAGTGAAAATGATCCTAAAGAAACAGTTAAAATATTAAGATGTTCTTAATAGGGACAAGCATATGCACCATTTTCATGACTTGGCTGCGTGCGTAGGTCCTGATTTTCGCGTAACAGCCGAGAATCCAGGATTTATCGGACCTCTCTGAAGAAAAAGTTGGAGACAACATTAGAATAGTGTAGGGCATGTGATGAAACGGAGTTTTCTAAATCAACTTGACTCTCGTTGACTGCGAAACTTATAGAACTTTGGTCAACACGCTACTTCTTCTGAGAGGAAGTTAAATGAATGAACTACTAAAATATTAATATGTTCTTATTAAGGACAAGTAGCCTTGTTGGTTATCATCAAGCTGTGCGCTTTAGTTTTGTCCCAAGCCATGGCAGATCTGGTGGGTGGGGCTGGTGTATGTAGGGTTTGTGTTTACAGAATTTGGGAATGCAGTTAAGGAAGTGATGAAGCGTGTTAAAGTATTCAAATCCGAATTGATGCAACTTGAAGACACGCTACGAATGCTAAATCTGATGATAGAAGATATAAAAAGATTGAACACAAAGCAAAAGAATCGGATCAGAGAGAAGTAACACGCTTAACATCAATTATGGAAGAGGGCAAGGAGCTGGTTTTCAAGTGCGCTTGCGCATCATGATGGAATTTTGTTAAGAGGAGAAGCTGTTGGTGTTAGCATTGTACACCGTACAAATTGTTGGCGGCAGCACCTATTGAAACACAATAGAAATATAGTTCGAGTTACGTCCAAGGACGCTGTCCTTAAGAGATATTCCGCAACCCCCTAGTAGATTAGGAAGCAGCACTCCCCAGGATAAAACGAACTCTTCCTGCAGAAAGCAGGGCGACAGAACTGCATAAAGATATTAGTATAACTTAAAAGAAGAGAGATAAGAGAGGAGCATGGGGACCTCCGTGTCACCAAACATAGGTGCTCTCACCTTGGCCCCCATAACTTACTCCATACATTGCCTTTTATAGGCAGATATTATGTGACCGTTGAGCTGCAATGATGACCATTAATGACAGTTTAATGACAATTAAAACAACAGTTACAAAACCAGTATTAATAACAATTTAATGTAATAAAACCTTTTAAATGTCATTAAAACCATTCAATTAAAAATCTAACGGTCATCTCCAACAGTCAGTTCACATACTCCTCTTATCAGTCTTTTTACTAACTCAAGCTCATAGTTAATTGTATACTAGGGCATTCCCAATCTTGAGTTGCATGAGACTTCTTTCTTTGACACACTCACACACAATATTTCCAACAATCCCCCACATGTGTCAAAGGAAGCTCGTAGCCTCATTAGCTGAGTTACACACATGGATATAATCATTGTATCTAGTGGTCCTTTGGACTATGAACTAGACCTAGACTAATAATACTTAGTACACAGAGATGTCAGTGGTCCTATGGACTATGAACCAACATCTCTTGGGCGTATACTAGAGGCATTAAGAGTCAGATTATACCCCCACATTTTCTGCTGTTACCTCGTTTTTGCACATTAAAACGGCCATGCGCGTGTCCTGGTATTTAACAAATGCTCTAGAGATTTTGCCACGATCTCATAGGAGCGGCCCCACTCCTCATTCGTATAGGTGATTTCATGAAATGTACCTGCTATGAGTACACTATCCCATAGGATTATGAAATCATTAAGAGCTTTTGCTCAACCTCACCAAAATGCATTCTAGCACTTTCTCTTGCCATAGGAAGTAACTGGTAATTTATTTTAGTGCTAGCAGAACTAACAAACGACTTGATCTTACCCATTGAACCTCTTTCATGGGATCACCAATCACAGAGGTTGGGTTGCCATCGTTGTTAATTTCCTATTGGCTTTAGTCCCATTCCCCTCGGCTAATTTAATTCTTCCCGAGGTTTTTTTTTAACGGATCCGTAGGTCAACTTTTGACCTCACAAAATCGATTGATAAAACTCCACAAATTTTAAGCATGCTTATTCATATAGTATCTCAAATGATATTCACTTATACCATTATTCTCTCAACAATGGCTATTGCTATTTAGCAATCACAACTCATTGACATAAAATGTCGGTTTTACACCCACAATTTTTGCTAAGAGATTTTCAATAACTTAGCCTCCAATCTCAGCCAATTCTAGAGTAACATACCCTGTCTCACATAATAATTTATTTAGGCTACTAGTGGATTTTCACATACAAAACTGAAATTCAGTTGAACATCCGTGTATCTCAATACAACAGGAATCTACTGTATATGATACCAACATTTATGGTACCCCTCAAATATTTAAATCTCCTTATGAGACTGCATATTTATATATGTTCAATCTTCACATAGCACGAGCTATATCACATGGATTAACATCCTTTAGTGCAACAAATTCTCAACAATTTGTGCATACCCAAATTGAGCAGCAAAATCAGTTCTTAAATTATTTTAAAAACTGTTAGAATCATAAGGAATATTCACAACGGTTTTTCAAAAAACCAAACTTCAAAAACATCTCTCAATATTGTATATAATCACTATTCCTTTTATGATTTCAAAACCCAAAATCACAATTGCTTCACACATGCTTCATATTAAATTTTGAAGCCACATTAAAACACATATGATATCTGCATTAGAAATTCAATATCCTCAGGAGTCATGCATATTTATACTACTATAAATATACACTCACAAATTATGAAATTTAAACACATTTATCTCTACACTAGATAAATGATTAAATTTTCACAATATACAAAGAATTCACAAAATTTGCTCTTTGCAGCAAATAACAAAACATCCATATAATTAATTATAAAAAAAATTCACATAATTTGCTCTCTGGAGAAAATAAAAAAAAACCTCCACATAATTAATTTAAACCACAACTTGGTTTTATTAAATGAGGCAAGAAACAATTTGCAATAATTTTCAACAATTTGTAACTTTAAAATTTATAAGGTATCCCACATGTTAGGCACCCCCACACTTTTAAATATCTCAAAATATTTTCACACCTTATAAATAATAATTCTAATTTAATTAGAATCTCACTATATAATATATAATCCCTTCCATTCTAATTAAATTAGAATGTTTCCAAACTCAAGGTATCGTAGCAAAGACATGATCATATTAACATATCAATATGGAATAAACCAATTAACCATAAACATATATTCACCCTCTTTTTTTTTATGGAATTCAGCAAATCCTTATATGTTAGGCAACCTACCGCAAATAGGTTGATAAGAATTTTTCACATGATCATATCAAACAATTGATAATGGTTTTGCCCATGTTGTGATCACCGGCTACTATTGCCCCCTTTAAAGATAATGAACTCAAGGGAGATAAGTTACAGCAAGGAGGTCATATATTATTTACACCAATTTAATATACTATTTAATCAAAATAATGAAACCTCCATGAAAGGAATTGACTTTACCAACAGTAGGAAATAAATCAGTAACATGAATGAAATGTATTGGTGCACAGGAGGAATTTACTGCTTATTATGCATATTAAAGTAGTAATAAAACCAAATTTATCAATTAACCAAAAAACCTCCGGCAGAAATAAATTCCTCAATAGGCAATAGGCTAAAGAGGGTAGTGGAAGACACAAGCATCATACTAACCAATTTCTCAAGGCCAAATTCTAGGCACTTTAGAGTACTTCCACATGCCCATAGCCCTTCATTAACAATTTATAATTCATATGTTAGCATGAAAAAGTTTGCACCACATCCCACTTTTTAACCATTTAATCAATCAATGGAAAGGAATTAAAACAATCAGGTGTTTAAACGGTTACACATATAATGGTCCTCTCATAATGCCTTTTCCATTCTAATATAGCAACACTCTATTGAACTTTAGAAAAATATTGATGAGATGTATAACAGAAACATATTAATACCCATAAAACAGAATGAAGTGGCATTTAGCATACTAAAACCCAACGTATGAAACCACTAGCCACCCTCCTTATTTATTATTTATATTACTGAATTATTTTTCTTGCTAAAAATAGAATTTCCTTTCCCTTTTTTTTAAGGAACCAAATGCTCATTAAGAAATAATAATAACCAGATTTATTTACAACCTTTTATCCCAACTTCTAACCTTTATCAGTATCATAATAATTTTAGAAAACAACATGGCAATCACAAAATTTATTTAGCCATATTTGCTAAGAAAACACCACAATATATATGATGATTTTTACTGGCCATGATAAAAAAAAATTCTCATATCATATAAAATATATCTGAACATGGTTCTATTATATATATAAAATATATTCTTATTGCAGAAAAGCAGTCGGATATCTTAATGGTGCAATATGCTCTGGCTTCACCAATATTAGTTATCATAGACACACAATCTCATCATAAATAGCCCATACTATGCTTATAAAATAGCTTAGAAACATGAAAAAAACCATCCATGCTTGAAAAGAACTCCTCATGAACAGATATTATTGTTTACACAAGGTATGATCGTTAGCCACCCATAAGAAATACATTTGCTAGAGATATAGCATAAATATGTGAGGCGCTAAAGGGATACTTACCTCTTATATGTGTGCCTTCTACTGATGCATGATTCATTCAACAAACCATCATCTCAAGCCCATATATAACTTTGAATGCTAACAATAGCAGATAGTATCTCCTAAGAATGTTGGTGTTAGCATCGTACACCGTACAAATTGTTGGCGGCAGCATCTGTTGAAACACAATAGAAGTATAGTTCGAGTCACGTCCAAGGACGCTGTCCTTAGGAGATATTCCGCAACCCCTTAGTAGATTAGGAAGCGGCACTCCCCAGGATAAAACGAACTCTTCCTGCAGAAAGCAGGGCGACAGAACTGCATAAAGATATTAGTATAACTCAGAAGAAGAGAGAGAAGAGAGGAGCATGGGGACCTCCGTGTCACCAAACATAGGTGCTCTCACCTTGGCCCCCATAACTTACTCCATACATTGCCTTTTATAGGCAGATATTATGTGACCGTTGAGCTGCAATGATGACCATTAATGATGGTTTAATGACAATTAAAACAACAGTTACAAAACCAGTATTAATGACAATTTAATGTAATAAAACCTTTTAAATGTCATTAAAACCATTCAATTAAAAATCTAACGGTCATCTCCAACAGTCAGTTCACATACTCCTCTTATCAGTCTTTTTACTAACTCAAGCTCATAGTTAATTGCATACTAGGACATTCTCAATCTTGAGTTGCATGAGACTTCTTTCTTTGACACACTCACACACAATATTTCTAACAGAAGTAGGTGGATCTGGACAGGAAAATCAAAAGGTTTCATAATGTACATATTCAATTGGGGACATTTCCGGAGGTCAAGTGTGTAAGTTTGGAACTACGTTCGGGATTCGATGAACTCTCCAATCAGATTGAAAGCCCAAAATCTTTTATTAGGCAAGATGAAGCAGGTGGTGTTACTGGCATGGCTTCTACTAGTTCAGCTGCCAAAGATACTGCGGCTCCAACAACTGGTTTTATTGGACTCATTCTCTTCATTATTTTCTCCAAAGAAGATGCTATACTCAAATTCACTGCGATATTTATTGTCATTTTCAAAGCTATAAAAGTTACCATGTCTTTGCATAAAAAATCTCTAGCTGCAGTTTGCAGTGACTTCTTTGATCTTAGCTTTCTTGGATCTTTCGTACCTTCCACTGATTCAAGAGCTTCAAGCATTGCCATTGGACTCATTCTCTTGCTTCTTTTCTCTATTGTAAATGAATTGTATGTTGTATCATTTTTTTTTGCCAACTATATGTTTTATCATTTACAAATGCAAGACATCACTCATGTTTATGCTTGAAAAATCTGAGAGTGGGATATGGATGGTGATGAATGATGTTGCTATGCTCGATACAATATATAATTGTATGATGAATTGTCTTGTTTAATCAACACCTTTAAGAGGTGTCTATTAATCAACTGTGCATGATTGTTTGAATCAATACTACTATAAAAGAGGCTTTTAGTGATGTGCCTCTAATGACACTTTTTCAAAAAAATGCTATAGATAATTGTTTTTTCTTTTAAAAAAAATTAGAAGCTATGACACTTTTTAACATAAGCGTCCTAGCTTAGTGTTAGCTTTGCATGACATTTTTTTAAGAAACCGTCATACAAGATTTTTCTAAAAAAAAAAATTTAAGTGCCAGCTATGGCGCTTTGTATCAAAGCGACATAGCTGGTGGTAAGTCTTGGATGACACTGGAGCCGGGAAATCGGGCCAGCCCTTTTAAACCCTTTTAAATCACGGGCCAGGCTTAAAAAATGGAGCTTCAAATGGCCCTTTTAAACCCTTTTAGACCATTTAGCTTTGTTTTTTGTTTTAATTTTACTACCCTTCCTATTCATGCCCTTGTGACTCCTCCCTAAGAATCTTAAAAATTGCTAAATTTACATATGATGGTAATTTACTAATTCTTGATATTTTTACCCCTTAAACATAGTCCACTACTTAAAGTGAAGTACAATCAAAATTCCTTGAAATTGATGATAGTAGCGAAGAAGATGAAAACGATAGTTTTCATAATTATGTTGCATAGAGTGTTTAACTTTTTGCCTTCTTATGCTTTGTATGAGACTATGAATTACTTGTACACAATATTTTTTTACCTTTGATTATGAATTAATAACTGTATTTATTTTATTGTATGAGGTGTGTAGACGTATAGTTAAATTTTGTGAAAATGACTTATGGTCCTGTGGGCAACCCCTGGCCTTGATGCTTTCGGGCCGGGCTTGGAAAAACAACAATTTTTCTTTCCCCGGGCCCTGTAGGGCCTGCCCTTTTAGGCCTTGGCCCGTCAAAGGCTGGTCCTGATTCCCAGCTCTAGATGACACTTACCTAGGAAAGCGTCGTCCAAGATTTTAACATTATTTTTTTAGTTTTATTAGTAATAATGTAAATATTTACGTTATTGTTCACGTTTAACTTTTTGTATATTTACTTTATGTTTAGATTTCATTTATTACTTATAACTAACACACACACACACACATATTTGTGGTTATAATTAGGTCACTCTTGTATAAGTTGCACGCAAAGCTCTTGAGATTAATTAAGTACACGCGCGCATGCACTCAGATATGTATGTAGTATATATAGATATGTTAGTGTGAGTGTGTGTAATTTACTAACACTACTACAGAAAACACTTTTAACATCCCTTTTTTAGCTCTTTTAACGTTTAAAAATAAGAGGACGCCTATACCAGGAACGTAGAGAAGTCAAGATACGATGTCCATTATAAAAGAGACGTCTAAAGTTCTTTTAAAAAAATTTTAGACGTCCTTTTTTAAAAAAAAAGACACCATAGCTGACCCACCTACGACGTTCCTTTTTGAAAAAAGAGACATCGTAGGTGGGTTTAGACATCCCTTTTTGAACATAGGGACGTCTAATTTTTTTTTAAAAAAAATATTTTATATTTTTCACTGCCCAGCAATTAGAACCTACAAAAACATGATCGAACAATTCTTCATAAACTAAAATGTCCTTACAAATAGTAAGGGAACATCCAATACTAACTAATTTAAGTGTTGACTCCTACTAATATAATGTATAATAATTACCACAAAGTGTCAAAAAGTTATCTACATAACTACTAACTAATAAAAATAAAATTATCAGTTATCATCAATTTATCATAAAATGCCAGAAGGGAAACTCAAAATCCAAAAAAGATTAAAATTGGTGAATGAAGATAAATCAAAATGCATCTACAATGATGATAAATCAAAATCTCAGCAGCAACAAAATGCATATATAATAATCTCAGTTCAGAACTTAGCCCATAAAAAGTAAAAGTAATTAACCATACCTTTTGTCCACGGTGGGAGAGGGAGGAAGGAGGCCAACGGCGGGAGAGGGAGGGAGGAGGAACCAACGACATCAAAGATCGAGGAAGACGATGGCGACAAGCTTTAACAGTGAGGGAGAAAGGAAGACGGTGGAGGATGGTGGTGGAGAGAGAAGATGATGACCTTCAAAAGAAAGTAACGATAGTAAGAAAGAGAGTGATGGTGGAAGAAGGAGCTTCAAGAGAGAATGAGAATTTTGAAATTTGAATAGAGGAAGCTAACTTGCAAGAATAGACATAACCTTGGAGAGAGTGATGTCAGTGTCAGTTTGACTGATATACATTATCTTTAGACGTCCCTTTTTAAATTTGGGATACCTAAAGTAAAAAAAAAGACTTCAAACGTCCCTAATTCAAAAAGAGACGTCTAAAGTTGACTTTAGACGTATCTTTTTGAATTTGGGATGCCTAAAGCTACTCAGTTTTCACCCAGAATCACAAAAATGCCACCGCATTTATTTTTTACTTCCCTTTTTTAAAAAGGAACATCTTTTAGAAAAGTAAAATCTACATTCTGTAATAATATGATAATTAACTTAATAGCGTAACTACACACACACTGTGACACCCTCATTTTCAACAGCGCTGATACCACCAAATGTGACACATTTCCTTTCATTACCTTACCGGCTCTTAGTTCCATTAAATCAGAGTAAGCAAGCGATTACTTTAATAAACTAAAAGACGTTCTCTTTATTTACATTAGAGCGATCATCTGCTTTAACAACAATCGTTCATTCATTCTCATACATACACACATCATATACATGAGCAAATGTATATCAATTAAATTTAACACAACGTAGTACCCGTACTACATTCTTCTCTTCACTTCACGTCTCCATATCTCCTCTGTGCATACTTTCATGCATCCTTTAACCTGTCTAAAATAGTTGTTTGGGAGGAGTGAGATTCGAGAGAATCTCAGTAGCGAACATTACCATTATGCATGACAGATACATATGAATGCATGACATGCTTGCCTACATTATTCCATGCCAACATAATGACATGTTGTATGCTCGATGTTATGACATACATATGGAAATTACACAAATATAACAGAGCTTCAATCAATCAAAACGTTTAACACGAATAGGCAAAGCAGTCACATAATCAAAGAAAGACATACATATCATACATATGCAGGAAATGTAAGTTCACTACCTGTAGGACTTCATGTCCTTCCTCAAACCTTCGTCTTTGCTCCGTTTCAGGCACGGCCATCCATTGAGTCCTAGAACTCCATCCAAATACATTTAATGAATCATTACTCATCCATATAACATTCTAGACTCATATTAGTTGATAACTTAGCCCAATTACGCTAAATTACCAAAATGCCCCAAAAGGCCCAGCCCAACTGTACTTTTACAGAAATTATAACATGGGCCAATCCTACACAATTTCACATGTAGAATCCATTTATGACTTCATATCAGTCAAATTCAGGCCTGAATAATGAAAATACCCTTGACAACCCTTATTTATAGCTAAAATGGGTAATTCGGTCATTTCACTCCTCAGGCATTTTCTCACTTCATCATCAACATAAACCCTACACAATTTTCTCTTCTGAACTCAATGGAATCATCCAATCGATGAAATTCCAACTCTTTACTCATGCCACACACATGACAGCCTATATAGAGTTCTCAGAAGAGTTGTGTCGGTTCCTCCTTTTCTTTGACTTAATACCTTCCTTTCTACTCCTTATTACATAATTAGCCGTTTAGACATCCATTAGACATGATTACGGCCCCCAAAACAAAAATAGAATGAGAGATGAATAGTACCCAACTCTCAAAATACTCATCCAAATGACAAACCAAAATGGTAGAAAGGAAGCTTACGCTTACCTCTACACGCTTCTGAATTTGGTTCGGAATTCTGACGACGTTCCGACCTACGAGACGGCACTAACCATCTCCAAATGAGAATCTGAAACCATAAAATCAAAGCTCAGGATGAGTAAAAGAATGTTTGTATTGGGTACTTGGAGAGAAAACGTCATTTCAGTCGAGTTCCGGCGATATATAACTTTCTCTCTCTTCTTGTTCTCTCCGTTCGCGTTCTCGTTCTTTCGTTTCTCATTCTCATCTGTTCCGATTTCTCTTTCCTTTCCCTTTTAATTTGACCGCAAGAAAGAATGAGAATTGATGATGAAGGATGATGATTAATTAAAATCATCCAGGTAGCCCTTACTCAATTAGTCCACCTATCTCATTTCTTGCACAGCAAGTTTCCTTTCTCTTTTCCTTCATCATTCCATCAATATTATTGAGAAATAAGAGAGTATAATCCACTCTCAAATTATCCCATTACACCACCTCAAATGGTCAACCGAAGCCTTAAGCTTCTTCGCTTATTGACTTTACTTGATAATAATTCACCCGCTTGGGCTTATTAATTATCAAGTAGTCATTCCCCTACTTTTAATTCCCATCTAACTTAAATCATCAGGAACATTAGGGAAAGTCCTCATTTCTCAACTTATGGAAAAATTACCATTTTGCCCTTACCTTTTATTTCTTTTAATATCCAAAGATATTAAGGAATTTTGAGATAAATATCATTCCTCACTTGGACATTCGCTAAACAGGGGTCTAGCAGTCCACTTAATACAGGCTAAACCTCAAGCCTTTAATCCCAAAATTCAGGGTATTACACACACACACATATCCAAAGTACCAGCAGCAGTAGCAGGAATAATCTGGAAAAAAATATGCACCTTAGACACCACTTTCAAAGAAAGCGCCGACTAAGGTCTTGATATAGGGAAAAAAAGTTATCGTAAAAAAATATAATCTACACCTTGCATTGTCTTAACCGGAATTTCATCATGAAGCGCCGACTAAGGCAATATAATATATTCCCTTAGCCGGCGCTTCATGTGAAGCATCAGCGCTATGGCAATATATTGCGAATTGCCTTGGCCTTTATTCATATATAATATATAATATTATATTACATATACATATACATATACATATACATATACATATACATATACATATACATATATATATATATATATATATATATATATATATATATATATATATATATATATATATATATATATTTTCCTTCAACGACACTTGTTTAATTAAGGCCATTGTTTTTTGTTTGTTTTTTTTTCAATTATTGAAAGCTATGACGTTTGTTAAGAAAGCACCGAAGCTTTTTTAAACTTTGTATGATGCTTGTACATCAAGTGTCATAGAAGGTTCTATTTTAACTTTTCACCAGCCCGCCATTATCATGTTCTTCGCGCGCTCTCCAGCTCCCAATTTCCTAGAACTCCATTACTCCACCATCTTGTCTTGTCCTTTCAATCCCCGCTCTGTTGTCTTAGTCCCTATTTTCTACAGAAGCCCCTTAGCTTGTAAGTGTTTTTTTATATACAAAAGCTTAAATCTGTATGTTTTCTTCTTCTTCTTCTTTTTAGTTAAAATCTGTCATAAATCTTATATGTATGCTTAATTTTTTTTTTCAGGTATTTACTTGAAGTGTCAACTCTACCTTCTTCAATTTCATATACATTGTAAATTTTTTTAATTTTTAATTTTAAATCTGTATGTTTTCTTCTTCTTCTTCTTCTTCTTCTTTTTAGTTAAAATCTGTTATGAATTTAATATGTATGCTTAATTTTTTTCTAGGTATTTACTTGGAGTTCTTCCATACTTGATAGAAGAAAATGAGAATTCAATATTACAAACGATATCTGCAAGTTTGATGATGAATTTGAATGTAAATACAGATCGAGGGTTTTATTAGGAAAAGGAAAATAATTACACAAAATTATTATGTTTAAAAAAAGACCTTCTATAACGCTTCCTTGGAGAAGCGCTGTAGGAAGTGTATTTTTTTAAAAAAAAAAACCTACGGCCCTTTTAGAAATCTAAGAAGCGTCGTACGTTGCTTTAATGGCACTGGAAGCTACAACATTTCCCAAACGTTATAATATTTATAAAAATAAATGATGTCTATAATATTTTTTTGCAGTAATGCAAATAAGAAATCTATAGAATAGGACCTATAATAAGCCATGGAGCTGATGTGGAACTTTGATTCGCTTAGCCTTATTAATTGAAATGCTGAAATTTAGTCACATCTCATTTCTGTTGGGGCCAATAAAACAAGTACTAGCTAGAATATGCATGTAACCTTTTTCTCCATGTTGGATAAGGCTATCAGTGTAAGTGATATGTGACTCTTAAAAATGACAGAGGTGTAATTATGTCTCATACGCAGAACTAACAACAACAATAATAACAAGCATTGTCCCACTATATATGGCTGGTTACCTAAATTTATTATTCTTCTATCAACAATCAAATCTTTAAATAGACTTTTAATGAAAAAGTCTTGCTCAATAATTTCATTAAATGTTTTAGTTGGTTTTCCTCTACCCTTTGCATCAAAAGGCTCTATAGTACTTAATATACCCTCTTACCTATGCATTAAATGGCATTCTTTGTACATATCAAAACCACCTCACACATTGTCTACCTTTTTTACTCTTCAATAAATAACATTTAACTTCTTTCTCACATATATGTTCATTATTACAATGTTTATCTTTTCTTGTATGATCATATATCCACATCCTCATCTCAACTACCCTTACCATTTGTTATCATATAGCACTACTAATCATCGATTACGGGCTGGCATGCCTTGGGTTGTTAGCGCGGTGGTTTGAGTTGAAAAGACTCACATTAAAACACGCTGAGATTTGGCCACCCCTACCAAACCCATAACCGGTGGGTTGTGGGCTAGCCCATAATTTATGGATCAGAATGTGTTTGTGGTTCTTTTCTTATTGATTTTAAAGGAGCCATTGCCCTATTTAATCTACACACAACAAAAAAATCATGTAATTTTTGACGGATTTTCTGACAGAATTTGCGACGGAATTCTGGCGCAAACCGTTTTACAACAGAATTTCGGACAAAAAAAATTCCGTCACAAAAAGTACCGTTGCAAATTGATTTGTGACGGAATATGAATTTCCGTCTCCAATTGCGACGAAATTTTCCTGGCAATTTGAGACGGAAATTCCATCTCAAATTGCGACGGAATTTTCCACGAAAATTCTATGGAAAATTGCGACAGAATTTCTTCCGTCGCAAATTTCCCTACACAATTTTTCAACGGAAACCTCCAGCCGGCAACCACCACATCGCGCTCTGACCGCCTATGTCTTGGTAAATCGCCGCATGTCCCGGTCAACTATCACATGTCACCCTCCATCATGTGCCACGTGTCGCCCTCCGTCACCTGCCACATGTCAATAGCACAAATTAGTTGCATTTTTTGACCAAGTTGAGATTCGAAGCCATGACCTCTCACGCGTGCCAATGCCTTTACCAGTTGAGCTAGGAATAACCTGTATGATTTAAATGCAAAATTATCTATATTACAATTTAGTTTCCTTATTTTTGTTACGTAAATATTATATCTAAATTTTTATTATTAATATTTTTTATTCATTTTATTATATATTTTATTTTTATTGTATTTATAAAATTTTTATTTTTATATAATATATTATCGAATATATACATACATATATATATATATATATATATATATATATATATATATATATATATATATTAATTTTAATAATAAATATGAATTAATACTTTTTTTTGAAAATTTTATTATAATTTAATAATAATTTAAATTTTAAATTATAATATAATTAATATATAATAATTATATTAATCATTAATTAAATAAATCATAATAAAAAAATTTAAAAAAATTAATTAACACATTTCAGACGGAATTTTCTACGAATAAATTTTGTCAAATTTTCCGATAGAATTTCCATCTATAAATCTGTACAAAACTTGCATTAGGATTTGTGACAGAATTTCCTATAGATGTTTTCCATCAGAAACTTTCTGACGGAATTTTCGACGATCTTCAGATGATTTTAAGTAAATATATTAAATATACATTTTACTATATTTCACACACCCACGCACAAAGAGATTTTTTGGAATGTTTTGTATTGATGTAAACTGTTTTATGAAATTTTAAGTGCATTTTGCATCTTTTTTCTAAAATATTCATAGAAGTATATGAAATTTACACACTGCTTGTCAAAAAATAGTAATTCATATTACTAATTCATATTAAATAATAAAAAACTTAAAAATTGAAATATTAACTAAATTATTTTCTAAAAAATCACATGTATATGTTAAGAAAAATCATTCTAGTTTAAGCTAATATTAGTAAAAATAAGTTTTATTTCAATAATCCTATCATGGCATGGCATGCTTGAATTATTTTTTGATTATTCTCTTAGAAAACAAAAAAAAATTTATTTTATTTAACATATATTAATGTTGATATATAGAGGCATAAAATTATAAAGCAATAATATTTGGCCAAAAACGTTACGTTAGGTTTTGCGACGGAATTCCCATTTGGAGCTTGTTATGATTCTCCTGGACTCAATTCATACCATACAACTAATTAATATTTGGTTATTCTAATTGTAATGGTTATATGTTAATCTTATTTTAAAAAAAGAAAATCTACTTAATCTTTCTAATTTTACGTAAGTTTTTATTTTAATCTCTTAATTATTAATGAAGTCAATACGCTTACAAATTTGAATGAGATCTATTTTAAATTGTAGAATACTAATTATTTTTTTTCTAAGATGTTAAAAATAAAAAATTACGTATTGATAGAATTTTTTTTTTAAAACTCAATCCTTTAAATATTTTGGTATAAAGTACACTTAATATGATACAAATTCACTTTTCCATATGATTCTCATAATAATTAAAATTTAAAATCTTAATAAATGTGAATTCCCTCTCTCTCTTTTTTTCAGATGCGCTGATTATATCATTTTATGCTCTCAATCCAGAAGATTAAGAAAACCTAGGTATAAGGATTAAAACGGTGAAGCTCACTTGTAGATCTACAATCCAGCTTCAAGAATTATCAAGTTAGATTTTTGAAACTCTCTTAAAAGCTCATTGATAAATTTTAAAATCTGCAATGCAACTTTAAGGACTGATCATTTCTCAAAAACATCGGTTAGCATAAACCTTTTTTATTTCCGCTTTTCCTACCAACCAAACAAAGATTTCTCAAGTCATAAACTTGAAAATTAGTAAGAAGAAAAAATGCAGGGAAGATGAGAATTAATATATAATAAATATATTAATTAAATAAATCATAATAAAAAATTTTAAAAAATTAATTAATACTTATTTTCGACGGAAAATTTCCGTCGCAAATAGGAATTTGCGACAGACTTTTTTCCGTGGGAAATTTCCGTCCAAATTCTGATTTTTTTTCTGGAAAATTTCAGTCACAAATTCGATCGGAAAATTCTGATTTGTGACGAAATTTCCGACTTAATTTTTTCGAGGGAAATTTCTGTCGCAAATTTAGATTTTTTTTTGTGGAAAATTTATGTCGCAAATTCCGATTTGCGATGGACTTTTTCTGTCGCAAATTCCGTCACAAAGTCTGTCGGAAAATGTGCGACGAAATTTCCAACGGTTTTTAGATGACTTTTACGACGGAATTTTTTTCCGTCTCAAATTCTGTCAGAAATTGACGGTATTTTTATAGTGACATTTGTCTAGTGTGAGTAATGAATATTGTCTTTCCGACTGTTAAAAATTATTCGAAAGTTCTAGTTGCACCGAGAAACAGGAAATCTAAAATTATAGGACCTACAATTAACAATTTGAGAAGAGTTACATTACATTTATATATAGGAGCCTCGTATCATGGAAGTGAAGGAATACGAGTCCACAACTAAGTTTATCAATTACAAAAGGAGCTCAACAATTTACAGACGTATATCAGCAATCATTTGGACTATAAGTTCCATTGTGACACTAAGGCAGAGAGCCACACTTTTCATGTTTTCATTTTTTTTTTGTCCATGATTTTTGCTATGTATTTAGAGGGTGAGCCTTGGCGTAGCAGGAAGATTGCTATCATGTGACCTGGAGGTCATGGGTTCAAATCCTAGAAATAGCCTCTCCGATTGTGGGGATAAAGCTACGTACATCTATCCCACTTTAAACCCCCACCTGGTCGGAGTCTTGTGCATCATACGCCTTTTTTTTATTTTGTTTGATTTTGGCTATGTATTTGGATGGGGATTATTGCATTGAAAGAAAAATATCCCTTTAGTTTTTGTTTTACAAGTTTTTCTTTTTCACTATGTTTTGCTATGTATATGTATTTAAAGGGTGAGTCTTAGCGCAGCAGGTAGGTTGCTGTCATGTAACCTGGAGGTCATGGGTTCAAATCCTGAAAACAGCATCTTCGATTGTGGGGATAAGGCTACGTATATTTATCCCTCTTTAAACCCCCACCTGGTCGAAATCTTGTGCATCATACACCTTTTTTTTTTTTGGCTATGTATTTGGATGGGGATTATTGCAATGAAGGAAAAATATCCTTTTAGTTTTTTTTTTACAAGTTTTTCTTTTTCACTATGTTTTGCTATATATATTTTTTGGGAATATCATTTGAGTGCTCATCAAGAGTTATGAGTATCCAAATTCATCAGATCTAGACCATTCGGATATAATGTGGACGGTCCTGACTTAAATTTTATTTTTAAAAATAGTTATTTTAATGGATATATAATTAAAATGAAGATAAACTCGATTTTTTAAAAAAAATATTTATTTAGAAATCATCAAGTAAAAATCTTAAATCTAGATGAGATGATCGAGATCGGATGAGTTTACGTAATGATAACCAGTACTTTAGACTTTAGATGAACACCCAAATTGTGTCCAATTTTCTGTGGCGGGCCTTTAATTAGGTGGGAATCTGGTGAGAGTAAAATTAGCTAAGGTTGAATTGATAACTAAAATCATATTATAATTATTTTTAGTTTGAATCATCCAACAATTTTACATCAGACACAGTCTTAATGCGAATAACGGTGAGACTTTGTCCATCTAGATTATAATTTTTTTATTTATACATTTAATTTTGTAAGAAATAATCCAGGCCGCTCATTTTACTTCAACTTTTTGTAATTAATTTAACCAAAAATAGAGATTATGTAATTAATTACTTAGACCTTAATTTTCTTGAAAGACCTAAAGCTGAGTTTGCTGGTCGAGTTCAGCTACTTGTTTTATTCTATGCTCTTGGAGCTCTTTTATTTTTATTTTTATTTTTTTGATAGAGCTCTTTGCAAAGCAGCAACCCTAACTGAACAATGCAGCGAAGTGGCATGACTGAAGAGTTTTACAGCTTCTTTAATTTGGTGCATCAACATATTTTTCAATTTAGTCTCAGATAGATTATCATCACAACTCCGTAGTGAATCAACTGATGTGCCTTGAAATTGAAAGTCCCACATTGCCAACAATTAACGCAGATCTAATCTATACAAAGTCCAAAGAAATATACTCCCTCTAGTCTTTATTATAAGACACCAACTAATAAGTATATTTGATATTTTTATAAAGCGCAGCACTTGCTTGTTTCTAAAGAGCATTAAATATTTTTTTTATGTATACCCATAATTAATAAGAGCTGTGGGTGAGAGTAATAATTAGTATGATATTAGAGTTTAATACAATTAGAAAAGGTAATATTGAAAATTATTTTAATTTTAAGACAAATTTAATGACTTTAACTGTTTTTATTGATTTGTATGTGAGATTGTTAGTTGATACTTTATAATAAGAACCAGAGAGAATAACATTTTGACATATTTATTAATTTTAATTAATGTTAATCATCAATTTATTTTATATAATAAAAATAAAAATTATTTATAAAAAACACGGGAGAGAGTAGTTTTCAAAGCACGTGACACACAATTATTTAATACGTATGTATCACGCACCCACCTTCCCTTCAATTTAATCTTCTTTCTAGAAGGCCTCCAGTCAAATTCTCTCCCGGTCTTATTTTCAGCGCACTCTTAAAATTTGCTTCCTCTCTCCTTCAGTAAATGGTTGGATCGGAATATCTCTGCTTTAAATCTGAAAGACTAACAATCGTGGTTGGGAAAATTTGGGCCGTTCAAAGTTTTATTTGATAAAACAATCAAATATCACCCCAATTGCGTGCTTCCTTAACAGCTACTCTTTTATAGTATGTTTGGATAGTTTTCATAAATATTTTTTAATCATGATTTATAGAATATGAGGTAATTTTTATGATCTACGATATAGCTTTTACGGTTTAAGAGGTAAACATGTGGAAGAGTTTTATCTCGATTTACATGAATCGGGTTTATGTATAAGTATAAGCCCAACTAAACAAGTTTTTAATTTAATCCAAACATTTGCGATGCATGCATATGAAGTTTAAAATACATAAAATGAAAAACAAAAATTTTAAGAATAAAATATAAAACTTAGCTGCTCCCTTGTCCTCAATGTATGAGTTAATTAAAAAGTTGATGTTGATCCTGAATATAAGACATGTTTCATATTTTATACATTTTTCTTAAATTAACAATATTAATATTCTTATAACGATAGTCACGACAGACATAAATAAAAAGAATTAAGAAATGTGATTAGAGGTGTTTGAGGAAAAATATGTCATATTAATCAATTAATTAGATCTTATACTAAGAACGTGAGAAATATTATATTATTCTTTTAACAATATAAATCATGCATTCTTTGAATCCAAAAGTATGCTCTCTCCTCATTTAGCACCTGATATTCAACTCATAAACTTTTTCATATATATAAAAAATAATATAAATCATAATTAAAATTGATAGTAATTAACAAGGCATGAGTAAGTTTTCAAAGATCATAAAAAATGATAGAGGCACCATTGGCGGCTAATTATGGTTAACAACCATTCAAAATCAAAATCAAAAGAAGAATGTGAATTGTGAAGCACGTAAATCACAGGGAGGTCCTAAAGATAAAAAAGAAATTATAAAAAAAATTATAGCAAATTTCTTTAATAAAAAGATTTTTAGGGATTGTACTGTGATTAATTCTAAATATGAAATTATTTTATTGTCCCATTAAATTGTCATTTCATAACTTATCAAAGTAGACAGATGCACTTGTCAAAATAAACCAACGAAGTTGTCAAAATTAGTATAAAGATTTGTGAAAATAGGAACATTAACTTATCATTTTATAATTAGTCTAAATCAGAAAATAAACTTGTCAAAATAGACAAATGCACTTATTAACATATACAGATGAAGTTGTTAAAATTAACATAAAAGCTTGTGTAAATAGACACATTAACTTGTCATTTTATAACTTGTTAAAATAGGAAAATGAATTTGTCAAAATAGACAGATAAAGTTATTAACATTGGTATAGAGACTTATGAAAATAAACATATTATTTAATAAAATAATAAAATAATTTCACATTCAAAATTAATCACATTACAATCTTATTAGACTTTTTTTAATTAGAAGAATTTAGTAAAAGATTTTTTTTTTATAATTTTTTATGATCAACGTTGCTATGATTTTACCATAGAAGAACCTGTGCTGATGAGACAAGGGTAGAAATAAGGGAGCTGACGCCAGTCACGGCGCCACCCAACAGAATCTCAAACTGTTGGTTAAAGACGTGACGACACAGTTTATTATCCAAAGTGTCTGTTTGGAAACCGGTGAAAAAATATTTTTTTTTAATGAGATTTTTTCAAAAGTCCATTAAAAAATAATCAGATTGTAAATATGATTTGTGTTTGGATTGACGGTGAGAGAAGTGACTTTTTTTTAAAAGTTATATATGAAAGCTTTTGAAAAAAAAATTCTTTTACATCTAAAAATCTATTAATTTTCAATGATTTTTTAAATACTAATTTTTAAGATAAATAAAATTTTATATACTAAATAAATTTTTTTAATTAACAAATGAGATTCTGTTCAAAGTACTCGTCCCTACACAACCCCCGCCTTCTCTCTAAGAATGTCACTGTCACTGTCACCATCCTGACCGATTTTATTCTAATAATCGTCCCTCTCCCCTATCTCTGTCTCCTTAATCAACTTTTCTACGTTCTGCTTCCTCATCAATTTTCTCCCCCTAACTGTCTTTTCCCTTTATTAACTTTTGTACGTTCTTCTTCCTCATCAATTTTCTCCCACTAACTGAGAGCATCATGGGTTCGAGGTCTGAGACTGTCTGTGTCACCGGTGCTGCCGGCTTCATCGGTTCATGGCTTGTCATGCGACTCCTGGAGCGCGGCTACACTGTTCGAGCCACCGTCCGCGACCCTGGTTCCATTCCATTCTTCTTCTTCATTATCCATTCGTTCGTGAATGAATGATATATCGTTATGATTCATTTGATCATTTGATTTGCAGGTAACATGAAGAAGGTGAAGCATTTGCTACAGCTGCCAAAAGCTGACACGCACCTGTCTCTGTGGAAGGCCGATCTTGCCCACGAAGGAAGTTTCGATGACGCCATCAATGGCTGTACTGCAGTTTTACACGTCGCCTCCCCTATGGATTTCGAATCCAAAGACCCTGAGGTATATGTATTATACACAAACATATGTGCACAGATTCTTCTTTCGTCTTTATTCACAGTTTAACCATTATATTCCTGCTCTTATCATCCAAAATTGATTCCCCTGAATCCACGTCCCGGTGATCCTCTGTTTCTGCAAATATAACTAAGCAACTTGAACTCTCTATGGTCCTAGACCTGTTTCACATGGGATCTTGCGTCATAAGTTGAAAATATATCAACTTATTCTTAATTATAATATGAGATTGTTTTTTTTCTGTGACATACGTACAATCTTATAACGTTCTTAACAAAAACGGACAATATATAATGTCGGTTTATTTTCTGTGATTATTGCATGATTCTTTTTTTTTTCAAAAAAAACATTCTAAATCTGCGTTGGCTTAGAATTTAATTGTTTTCGATCAACAACGAATTAAGGATGATTTAAAACTTATGAGTAATTGAGTTGATATGATTTGTAGAAAGTCAGCAAATGAGTATCTTACCGTATCATTCGTTTAACTTTGATTTCCCGCTGAAATTTATTATTTTTCAATGTCACATATCACTGTATCAATTTTCATTAAAAAGATAATAATTACTTAACGATTGGGGTTAATGGTTAAACAATGAAAGGTTAAAAGATTAAATTTAAACTTTAAAATGTCAAGGGGTTATATGCAAAAGTTCAGGAGGGTTTTGTATAATTTAGCCTATTTTTTACAATAAAATATTTAAACATAAAATTTGTACCAAATTTTCCAAAATTATTTCACAATTTACACCGGTGCCGCCTTGTGTAAGGGCTGTTTGATATGGGGGGGAGAAAATAAAGTTTTTATGAGTAGAATTTCAAAAATTTTAAAAAGTGCGCCTATAACATCTAATGAAGATAAGATATAAGATGAAAGAATATAAAAAATTTTAAGTAAAATATTTATCCTCTCCTCGCTTTCTCTTCGTATGATTCGTAACAAACAAGCCCCAAAAGAAAGGCTTTCAGAAAAAGAATGGTGGAAGGGGCCGGCTTGTTCCCTCCCAAAAATACACCTGTGGGTCCGCCAGTAGTAACGAGCACAGGAGGCATTCAAGTGCTCTGTACGTGTGTACTTAAATGACTTGGTCAAAGTGTTAAAAACAAATTGACTTGGTCAAACATCTTCATATACTAGTATTTACATGCTAAAACAGTTTGAACATGATTGTAAATATTATTGTAGAATGAGATGATAAAACCAACCGTCAATGGGATGTTGGATGTAATGAAAGCATGCCTCAAGGCCAAAACTGTGAGAAGACTGATCTTCACATCCTCTGCCGGAACCGTCAACGTAGTAGACCACAAAAAACCTGTGTTCGACGAGACTTGTTGGAGTGATACAGATTTCTGTCGCACAGTGAAGATGACTGGTTGGGTTAGTGCTTTCTCCTCTTTCTCCATACTATATGCATTTGTATTTGTATTTGCATTATTACTTCCCTTATTGTACCTACGTACACTGTGCACGAGAGATATATAATTAAGCAATCTCATATATATATATATATATATAGACACACGCACGCACGCACACAATCACAAAATACATATTTTGCAGATGTATTTCGTTTCGAAGACGTTGGCAGAGCAAGAGGCATGGAAATTTGCCAAACAACATAACATGGACTTCATCACTGTAATCCCTACGCTTGTGGTTGGTCCTTTTCTCATGGATTCAATGCCTCCCAGTCTTATTACTGCTCTTTCTCCCATCACTGGTGCGTTGTTGCATCTTACTTCAACTTGTCCTTAATATAAAATATATTTAGGGATTAGTCTTAATCTTAAATATAAGATATATTTTTTATATTTATCAATATTTGGTTAGGATGCTTTATGAAATATATGTCATATTCACTGACTTAATTATTTTAATCAAATTAGATAAATATATCTTATATTAATGATCAGAGGAGTATCATGTATGCACTTTGATTTAAGAGTATATATATTATAATTGTAGGGAATGAAGCACATTATTCAATCATAAAGCAAGGCCAATTTGTTCACTTGGATGATCTGTGTATGAGTCACATATTCTTGCTAGAGCATCCTGAAGCACAAGGAAGATACATATGCTCTTCCCATGATGCGACCATTTATGACATTGCAAGAATTCTGAATCAAAAATATCCAGAGTACAATGTCCCCACCAAGTATATACCCTTCCCCAGCCTCTTTCTTCCTTTCCTCCTTCATACTTGACCATAACTCTTTTGCGTGCATGAACCCATGTTGGACTTATTACTTGTAAATATAATTCGTGATTTTGTTTATATAGGTTTAAGAATATTCCAGATGAGTTGGAGATTGTGAGCTTCTCTTCCAAGAAGATTAAAGATTTAGGGTTCCAGTTTAAGTACAGCCTAGAGGACATGTTCACCGGAGCTGTTGATACCTGCAGAGAGAAAGGGCTTCTTCCCAAGTCGACAGAAACTCGTGTTAACGTCACCCACTGATCAGAAATGAAAATTACTATATATATGTGCGTGTGCGGGTGCTCCTGTTCGCCTGTCTTGGTTCTTCGTTCTAGTTTTTGGTATTTTAAATTATGGATTGGGATATATATATATATATATATATATATATATATATATATATATATATATATATATTTATGTGAGTGCTGGAAATAAGAATGGTTGAAGGGCGTGATGAAGTTGCATGCATGCCTTTCGAGAGATCTAGGGCGGAGACTACCTATAAAACAACAATGTTTGGATTTATCAAATTTATTTATTTGGATATGATTTATAAATTTGGGATTATTTATTGATTATAGATAGTACATAATAATGGAATGTTTCCATGTTTCGAGATAGACAGGTGACAAACACACATCCTAAAAGGTGTTAGTGAGTTCCCAGGTTATATGTCCAGTCCGTAAAATCCTGCAAAAGCACGAAGTTGATGCTCAGATCGGTCTGGTACGGACGCATCGTTATTGAATAGCGAGAAAAAAAATATTTCATATCGTTAACTGGCACGTTTTCCTTGTGACGATTAGTTCATGGAAGCACGGAATATTGTTGTAGACCAAAACGCAAAATTTTCTTGACGATTTTTGAACATTTGATTTTTTTTTTTTTTTTGGGGATGTTTTATGCTTCTATTATTATAAGGGCTTTGTTTATGCTACAAAACCATGGCTTTATCATGATCAAAGGTCAGGAATTTCAAATATTCTGTGATGTTTTTCTTTGAGGTGTTTGAGGCATGATTTCTTCTATTGATTGTTTATTTATTGGTTAGGAGATTAATTATGATTCCTTTTGTGATTAAAAAATGCATAAAGAAATATGAAACGGCTTGATTAAAGCTCCTCTGGAAATACTTTTTATCCTCTCGAACAAAGAATCATGAATGAATCAGATGGTTTTATTTACCTGGCCTTTCTTAGAGCGTAGCCGCGAGTTGGCTCACGAGCTGAGGATCACTCTACTGTTTTCTAAGACCTTTTACGTGGGGCTCGCCTATTGGTTTATCCTACCAAACCTTTTATTTAGATTTTTTTTTTTTTGAGTAGTATCCAAATAATGCGGACTGGATTGAACTTATAAAAACACACTAAAACCTAATACCTCACCACTACGCTATGAGGCGCTAGGCTTATTTATTTAGATATTATTGAATATGGGTGTTTGCTATTTTTGGACCCACTTTTATTTCCTTTTCATCTGCCCCACTTATGTTTTTCCTTCTCAGGCTTTACTTCTATACCTAGTCTGTCTATGATGAGCTAAGGTCTGTGCCCTCTTTTGGATCCAAAGGGAAAAAAAAAAAAGATAGGCTTTTCATATGTTTTGGGCCTCAGAACAGATTTCATATTTGTAGGCTATTTATTTAGTACAAGACCTTGGAAAGATTTCATATGTTTTGAGAAGCGCCATATAAATTACTTTTTTTTATATAAAAAAAAATGCTAGCTAATAAGTAAGTATCATAATTAACACTTTATTTTTTTCTTCAAAAATAAAGGCCTTTTGTGGTAGACAAATGCCAGCTATTATTTGTACATATCAAAACCACCTCACACATTGTCTATTTTTTAACTCTTCAATAAATGACATTTATCTTCTTTCTCATATATATATATGTTCATTACATACAATATTTATTTTTTCTTATATGATCATACATCCACATCCTCGTCTCAACTACTCTTACTATTCATTACCATATAGCACTACTAATCACCAATTGCAGCCTCGCCTGCCTCGGGTTGTCAGCGCTGTTGGTTGAGTTGAAAAGATTCACATCAAAACAGTTGAGACCCCCCCCCCCCCCCAAAAGCAAACCCATAACTAATGGGTTGTGAGCTAGCCCATAATTTATGGATAAATTGATTTTAAACGAGTCATTGCCCTGTTTAGTCTACATTTGTCTAGTGTGAGTAATGAGTATTGTCTTTCCAACTGTGAAAAATTATTTGAAAGTTCTAGTTGCACCGAGAAATAGGAAATCTAAAATTATAGGACCTACAATTAACAGTTTGAGAAGAGAGTTACATTACATTTACAGGAGCCTCATATCATGCAAGTGACACTACTATAAAAAAAAAACAGATTTAGTGGCGCACCTTTTGTGGCACTTATTTAAAAAAGTGCCACAGCTTTAACTAATTTTTTTGATCTGAATTTTTTTTTATGAACATTAGGTGGCGCTTATTTACATAAGCGTCACAGCTAGTTTGTGATATTAGGTGGCGCTTTCTTAATTAAGCGCCACCTAATGTATTTTGCCAAAAAAAAATTTAAAAAATAAAATTAAAAGAAGTTGTGACATTTATTCAAATAAGCACCACCCAATAGTTTTTCTATTTTCCAATTTTTTTAAAATTCCTGCTTATTGAAATGAAAATTATACACGCGGGTGTTGATTATAAAAATTAAAATTTATAATAAAATAACAAATGATAAATTTTAATACCATATACAACTAATATGAATAAACATATATTAAATCTATTATATTAATTAATAAACATATATGAATACTACTAATTTTTAAATTAATAATTTAATAACATATATAACTAATATGAATAAACATATCTTGGGTGGCGCTTATTGATATAAGCGCCACCCAAAGTGGTCCGAAACTATATTATATTATATAATAAATTAATAATATGATTATATTAATATATATATGTGTGTGTGTGTGTGTGTGAATTAATAAAACAAAAATCATGTGTATACTGAAAATTATAAAAATGACATTGGGTTATTAATAATATGATTATTTAAAAATATAATTATTAATATATTAATTAATATATGAAAAATAAAAAATATTACATTGGGTGGCGCTTATCCTCATTTATTATTGTTTTATTTATTTATTATATAATTATATAATTATATATTTATTAAAATATTAATTAGTATATGTAAAATTAAAAAATTACATTGGTAATGTTTTATTTATTTATTATATGATTATATAATAATATATTTATTAGTATATTAATTAGTATATAAAAAATTAAAAAAATTACATTGGGTGTCGCTTATTTGTAAAAGCGCTACCCAAAGTCCTTTTATTATTGTTTTATTTATTTTTTATATGATTATATAATAATATATTTATTAATATATTAATTAGTATATGAAAAATTAAAAAAATTACATTGGGTGGCGCTTATTGGGATAAGCGCCACCCAAGATCCTATTATTAATATATTAATTATTATTTAATTTATTAATAATATGATGATATATATATATATATATTAATTTTAGTTGAATTAAATAATGTATTAAATAGGGGATTGGGTTACGCTTTTACCAATGAGTTCCTGATTTGTTTACTTGTATGTTTTACCTGTACATATGTCAAATTCATTTACTTTGATTGACATGATTGTCGTTGTACACTTATATTTTCTTTTATTTGTTTAACTTTTAGGAAAATGGATTCTTCGCGTGAAGATGACGATGTTCCCATGCATGTTGGTAGACAAAGATTTGTTGAACATGTCGCCCGTGGGAGGACTGTAATGGCGAGGTTGATCAAAATGAGAAGCAAGGACATTAAGTTAGAACTTGATTGGAATGAAAAAGGAAATCAAATTGGACCGAACAGTAACTCCTTAATAATTTCATTGGGACTGTAGTCCGAGACAGAGTTCCTATTACCATTCAAGATTGGAGACGAGTGAAGAAACAATATAGGAGTGTAATATAGGGTGAAGTCTAGGTAAGACATTAATTAATTTATTATTCAGGTTGTTTTGTTTCATATGATTACAATCTAACAAATTAGCTTTGGTTCTATGGCACAGTCTTGTTTTGTTATTGATAGTGATGATCACGAGAACTTCGTGCTTAGAAAAGCCGGCAAACTCATGAGAAAGTTTCATTCCGATCTTGTGAAATATTTCTTAAGGGATGATAACGAGAATATCATTCCAACACCACCGAAATTATACGACGGGATCATCAGTCAAGAAACGTGGGATGAGTTTATGAGAACACATACAAGTCAAAAATTTCAGGTGATGTGACATCATACTTTATAAACTACTTGTAATATGTTTGTAATTAATATTTATTAATATGTATCATTTGGATGTAAACAGGAGCTAAGTGAGAAGAACCGCTCCAATGCAGTCAATATGTCATACCGCTACACACAAGGACCTGTATCTTATGGAAAGTTAGAGGAAAAAATGGTAAGGACTAATGATTATTTCTTTAATTTGTCTGACTCATTTTTAACTTCAACTAGCTTTCATATGCAGATAGAAGAATCAACTTCAGATATTACACAGATTCCACGACATGACTTGTGGGTGGTTGCACAAACAAACAATGGGAAATTCAAAGTGAAGAAGCAAGAAGAGTTGCAGAATATTGTGTAAGTATTGAAACGTATCTCGAACGTACAATAATCTCATTGCTTAGATGATTCTGGTTTATATTAACTACTAGTAATAATGTTGTAATTTATTTTGTGATAGCGATCAATGACACAAGAGGTGCCAGAGTTGGCGGCTTATGTTGGCCTTGATCATCTGCTGAGCAGAGCGCTGGGTGTACCTGAGTACCATGGTCGTGTTTGAGGTATTGGTTTTGGCGTGACACAGACATCATACTTCGGACGTCAAAAGTGCCCAAACAAGATTGACTTTTTGCAGCTACGTGAGGAGATGAACAGCTTCAAACAATTTGATTCGCAAATACGTTTGTTGCAAGAGCAAAACGTGCAGCTGAGGGCGAACATTGATCAGCTCATGCAGTCTAAGGCAATGCTAAATGTTCTTCCTTATGACAGTCCAAGTGTGAGAGATAGTTGTACTTCTATCTCTAAAGTACATCTCCCTTCGGTAATTAATTTCTTCTATAATTAATTGTTACATTGTCAATTAGTATATAACATAACATCCTAAACTGATCTATCTTTCACAAGTCGAGTTAGCGTGTAAGTTATATGTTAAACATTCTGGAAAGCACGCAGTTGCGGTGGGTGTTGCCTACAATACAGATAATGATACCCTCCACAATTCACCATTACCGGAGAACACTATCCGAGTAAGGGTCAACGTATGCATGGATGATGATGCGCTATTACCCATCCCTTCTCTGGATGACGAGACAATGGTTAAAGATGTTATCGGCGGTTATGTTGCTTGGCCAATAGGTTTGATAGAGCCATGTCAGAAGGTAGTCAAGAACACAATTCCTTCTATTTTCCTATGCTCAACATCATTTAATTTCACGCTTTGTTTTTTCAGGTTCAAAATTCTAAAGGAAAACAAGTTCAACTACATGGTAAGGTTTCAAAGTGTTCGACCACACAGCTGAATCCCAACCCCTCAGCTAGCCAACAGAGTAATCGACAAATGATCTCATATTGCGATCAATTGGCATGCATTGCACCTAGGTTGATACACGAAGGAAGTCTGTCATTGTCATTTGATAGATACATCTATGGTGTTCATGGCATAGAGGAACATATTACTGCTGATGTGTTGGATGAAATTTTCAATCATGGATGGATTGGTGCTTCGATCACCAACATTTGGATTAGGTACTTTATTGTCATCATTTATCGTTGTTATTATTATTCATCTTTCAATTTTTTTGTCGTCATCACATTTTTTGTTCTTTGTAAAGACACTTGTACCATGACATCTTGGTACACATACAAAAGGTTCAGTTCTCCTTTGTCAACCCTTATCTCATTGGACAGCACGGGGGTAGAGTAGATCACAATGTCCAATCTAATGATCTAAAAGAATACTTCAGACAAATAGCAAACCCAATATGTTATTCCTAGTGCCATACAATGAAGGGTAATAAATCTATTATTACTTGTCGTATTTCACTTTGCATTTCTTTATTATATTACTTTTACTATATCATCCATGATCGAAGAAAAACTTTTAAAATCTTTTAGGGCACATTGGATCTTGATTATGATCAATGCAGCGACACCTTCTAGCCCTCGCATTTACTATATAGATCTTCTAAGTAGATGTGTTCCTTCAGACCGTCCTCATTTGTTGCGGCTGATTAATAGGTGAGCATATATATGCAGTGTGTGTAAATATATATTTGTGCAAGCCATTAAATACCCTAACGTAATCAACATTTATTTGTTTTCTTAGTGCACTGACTGCATATAGAGCCTCTGCCAGCTTGAGCTATTCTAAATCTGTAGATCCTGCTCATAGCTATACCTGGAAGAGGATACAGGTACTAATTTAGAAATTTAATTGCATTTTGATTTTAACAAAATTGTATTTTCAAATTTATTTAACTATTTTACTATATTGTTACAGTGCCCTTTCCAGCCCAATAACGATGATTACGGGTATTATGTAATGAAATTCATGAAGGATGTCATTACTCATGATCAACTTCAGGTTCCACTAAAAGTAAGTCATTTTAGTACAATATATATTGTGTTTTAGATTTAATTAATTGTCTGATAACTAATGTTTAGTTATATTAATTCATTATTTGCATCATTGTATTTGTGTAGTATTATGAAGATCAGCGTTCTGACAGTTTGACTGACAACCAAATCAATGAACTCATCGAAGAGCGGTGTGAGTATTTGTTGAGGCGCTATCCTGACTAGCAAGTATTAGGTTGTTTATTTGCCTATTGCATTTACTGTGGTTTTAAATAGTTGAATTAATTAATGTGTGTGTGTGTATATATATTCACATTTGACTAAATATATGTTTAGAGGTGATTTTGTTAATTACCTATCTGTATGTGTCAATTTAGTTATTTCATTATGGTTTGCATAGGTATAGAAATTTTTGTGTTACAGGCATGGTTTGACAAAAATATAGAAAAAATTATATTAAAAAAACTTAGGGTGGCGCTTTCTTCAGCAAGCGCCACCCAATATTAAAAAAAATATACTTATGATGGCGCTTATTCAAAAAAGCGCCACCCTATGTAAAAAAATAAAAAATATAGGGTGGCGCTTCTTTTAAAAAGCGCCACCATATATATATTATTTTTAGTATATTTTTATTTTAAAAAAAAGACGTATTAAAAAAATTTTAAAAAAATAATTTACAAAAGGGGAACTTTGGGTGGCGCTTTTTTGAATAAGCGCCACCCAAGGTTACAAAAAAAATTTTAAAAATTTTGTAATTAAAAAATAATTTTTTTAATTGATCTTAAAAAAAGACGTGTTACAAATTTTTTTAAAAAATAATTTACAAAAGGGGAACTTTGGGTGGCGCTTTTTTGAATAAGTGTCACCCAAGGTTACAAAAAAATTTAAAAAATTTTATAATTAAAAAATAATTTTTTTAATTGATCTTAAATATAGGGTGGCGCTTATGGAAGAAAGAGCCACCATTGGTTTATTGAATTAAAAAAAATACTTACTGGCGCTTTTGATGGAGTGCCACAGCTAGTTTTAGTGGCGTTCCAATATGTGGCGCTTGTGAAGGACCACTAACATTGTTTTTATAAGCACCACAACTTCTTCTTTTTATAGTAGTGTGAAGGAATATAAGTCTGCAACCAAGTTTATCAATTACAAAGGGAGCTCAACAATTTGCAGACGTATATCAGCAATCATTTGTACTATAAGTTCCATTGTGACACTAAGACAGAGAGCCGCACCTTTCATTATTTTCAGTTTTTTTGGTCCATGATTTTTGCTATGTATTTGGAGGGTGAGCCTGAGCGCAGCAAGAAGATTGATGTCATGTGACCTGAAGGTCATAAGTTTAAATCTTGAAAACAGCATCTTTGATTGTAGGGATAAGGCTGCGTATATCTATCCCTCCTCAAACCCCACCTGATGGGAGTTCTATGTACCGGGTGCCATTTTTTTTTTTTATTTTGGCTATGTATTTGTATGGGGATTATTGCCTTGATGGAAAAATATCCCTTTAGTTTTTGTTTTACAAGTTTTTCTTTTTCACTGTGTCATTTTAGTGCTTATTTTAGTGCTTGTCAAGAGTTACGCGCATTTAAACTCATCAGATTTAGACCGTTCAGATATAATATGGACGGTCCTGATTTAATTTTTATTTTTAAAAATATTTATTTTAATGGGTATATAATTAAAATAAAGATAATCTCCTAACTATTATTTTTAAAAAAAATGATTTTTTATTTAGAAAATCATCAAGTAAAAATCTTAAATCTAGATGAGATGATCGAGATCGGATGAGTTTAGATGATGATAACCACTTTAGACTTTAGACTTTAGATGAACACCCAAATTGTGTCCAATTTTCTGTGGCCGGCCGTTAATTAGGTGGGAAATTGGTGAGAGCAAAATTAGCTAAGGTTGATAACTAAAATCATATTATAATTATTTTTAGTTTGAATCATCCAACAATTTTACATCAGACACAGTCTTAATGCGAATAACGGTGAGACGTTGTCCATCTAGATAATAATTTTTTTTATTTATACATTTAATTTTGTAAGAAATAATCCAGGCCGCTCATTTTACTTCAATTTTTGTAATTAATTTAACCAAAAATAGAGATTATGTAATTAATTACTTGGACCTTAATTTTCTTGAAAGACATAAAGCTGAGTTTGCTGGGCGAGTTCAGGTACTTGTTTTATTCTATACTCTTGGAGCTCTTTTATTTTTATTTTTATTTTTTTGATAGAGCTCTTGGAGCTCTTTGCAAAGCAGCAAACCTAACTTAACAATGCAGCGAAGTGGCATGACTGAAGAGTTTTACAGCTTCTTTAATTTGGTGCATCAACATATTTTTCAATTTAGTCTCAGATAGATTATCATCACAACTCCGTAGTGAATCAACTGCTGTGCCTTAAAATTGAAAGTCCCACATTGTCAACAATTAACGCAGATCTAATCTATACAAAGTCCATTATGCCTCCTCTACCGTTGAGTTAGCTAACACTGGATTGCAAGCAAAATAAAATTTTAATTAGGAAAAAGACATTTTGAAAAAAAAAAAAAGATGTACTTTTATGTCGTTACTGGGTTGCTAACCCAATATTTTGGTATTACAAATTGATTTTAATTGGTCCAGTAGATGAAATTCGGACTCATTAAAGGTTCAAATAATTAATGTTGTAATATAGTATGTGATGTGATAATTTCGATAGTTGGTAATCTGTGGGTCAACAACAATGATGGAGCAGAGTGGGAAATGATATCAGAGAAAGAGTATATTAATATTCCCATATTAGCATTAGGCACAATGATACTCACCACTTTGGGTGCGCGCGAGAATCCAGGATCTTTCCGTCGTCCAAAGAAAAAGTTCAGAATTCAGACGATGTTAATAAGAATAGCTTATGATATATAAAGCGTGTGTGTGTCTGGTTGAGGCTAGCCCAATTCAAATTAGAATTGATGATCTCATAATTAATTTTAATCAAAATATCTGTTCTGTGGTCACATAATTGGTTTAATCAAAATATGAATTCAGATTTTTTAAAAAAAAACTAAGGGAAAATTCTAGAAAAATGCAGTAAAAAATGGGAAATCCTAAATCAGTTAGGTGTCAGTACGGACGGGGAATCTGAGATTTTGAAATTTCGGTGAAAAGACAATTTTTCCATTAAGCTCTCCCTCCCCTCAGCTCGAAATAACAATACCGAGCTCTTGATTAACAACATCATATTCTCCATATTAACAACTTCATGGATAAATTTAAAATTCACAAGTTTTAGGACCAATAACAACACCGGACTCTTGATTAATAACACCGTATTTTAAATTACGGTGTTGTTAATGAAGAGCCTGGTGTTGTTATTTCGAGTTGAGCAGAGGGAGAACTGAATGACAAAATTGTCCTTTCGCCGAAATTTCAAAATCTCATATTCTCCGTCCGTACTGACACCTTACTGACTTGGAATTTCTCAAATTCGCTATACTGATTTAAAATTTCTCATTTTTGACAACATTTTTCTGAAATTTCCCAAAAACTAAAGTTAAGATAGCTAATTAATTTATTAATGTGGGATCTCAAACAGGTACAGAGAGAGAAAAAATGAACCCTCATCGCCATAAGTGGTACTCGTGGGTAAAAGTGCATCTTACGAATTCAGATTAATTAATGAATAATTGTTTTGGAAAAAAATTAATTAATGGAAATGCTTTTGAGAAAATGTGGAAAGGATCAACCTTGAGGGCTATTTTTAATTCAAATATTTTTATTAATGGAAATGCTCCTGAAGAAATGTGGAAATTGAAATATATAGAGAAAATTCCAATAAAATACCAAATGAATTTATCAAACTTAAAAAAGTCTGTTAACACTTATAAATGACAGAGAAATCCTCTAGTAGGAATCTGGAATTTCAAAGTTTAATGTTTTTACTAAAATACCCTCCTCTTTCTCTTCCCTCCCTCTTCTCTTCTTTACCTCTCCGTCAGATTCCATTAGAGAAGACGATGAACAGTACTTTCTCCACTTCCTTCCCTGTTCTCTAGATCTCCATCTCCTTTCCATTACTCAAACAATCGAAACTCTTATCTCAAGATTCTCAACTGTCAGCCATTCTCTGATTCTCCCTTTTCCCTCTCGTTCTCGGCATCCGTAGGTAGCGTTCTGGAGTTATCATTCTTGGCTTCTCCGATTCTCCCTTCTCCTTCTCGTTCTCAGCTTTCAGCGCCTTGCCCTCTCATTCTATTTGGTGCTCATGTTTGATTCTGAATATTGTAATTTGTTCATTCGTATTGGCCAAATGATGTGGACTCTCAGATATCAGTTGTCAGAAATAACAAAGTCTGTAATGTAAATATCAAAGTCTTTAACGGAAATAACAAGATTGATAATGGGAATAATAAGAAAGAACACAGGTTTGATTCATTTGTGTTAGCCCAAATATGTGGACTCGTACAAATTAATTAATAGGAATAACAAGTTCTTTAATGTAAATAACAAAGTCTTTAATGGAAATAACAAGATTGATAATAGGAATAACAAGAAAAGACACAGGTCTGATTCATTTGTGTTGGCCCAAATATGTTGACTCTCATATATCAGTTACCAGAAATAACAAAGTCTGTAATGTAAATAACAAAGTCTTTAATGGAAATAACAAGATTCATAATGAGAATAAAAACAAAGAACACAGGTGCTCATACAGTTGTGTTGTTCAAAGAGGTGGACTATCACAAATTCATTAATGGAAATAACAAAGTTTTTAAAGGAAATAACAAGATTCATAATGGGAATAACAACAAAGAACACAGGTCTGATTCAATTATGTTGCTCGAAAGAGGTGCACTTCTTGTCATTCCCATTATGAATCTTGTCAAACCTATTAACACTTTTGTTATTTCTATTACTGAATTTATCAGATACCACCCATCATGGCCATACCTTTCACATGATTTATCAGTATGTCATTCTGCATTTGTCATTTCCAATTACAATATCCATTGCTTAAATATAAACTCCAAAAAAACCTTACATTGTTACCAATGAATTGAGCTAAGAAATTTTTCATAAACTGATTGTGTAATGGATTCAAATGCAAAAACAAATCACAATGATATATATACAATTTTCAGAATCAAACATCAGCACCAAATAGAATGAGAGGGCAAGGCGACGAAAGCTGAGAACGAGAAGGAGAAGGGAGAATCGGAGAAGCTAAGAATGAGAACTCCATAACGCTACCTACGGATGCTGAGAACGAGAGGGAAAAGGGAGAATCAGAGAATGGCTGACAGTTGAGAATCTTGAGATAAGAGTTTTGATTGTTTGAGTAATGGAAAGGAGATGGAGATCTAGAGAACAGAGAAGGAAGTGAAGAAAGTATTGTTCATCATCTTCTCTAATGGAATCTGACGGAGAGGTAAAGAAGAGAAGAGAGAATGAAGAGAAAGAGGAGGGTATTTTAGTAAAAACATTAAACTTTGAAATTCCAAATTCCTACTAGAGGATTTCTCTGTCATTTATAAGTGTTAACATACATTTTTGGGTTTGATAAATTCATTTGGTATTTTATTAGAATTTTCCCAAATATATATCTATTTTTAATGTTAGCTTGGAATGAAGGCAATTGTTTTGACTTTTGAGTATGGGGTAGCCTAGCCATATGCCCCAGCTCCCAGTGACATCACTTCACTTGCACAGCTGTAGCCACATATATGCCCTATACACGTGTACGGCCCTTATTGTTTGTATCACTACTCGATCTCTCTCACTCATGTATTTGATCTCAAAGAGGGTTCTTACTTTCCCAATATTTGCCCTATCTAGCTCGTTCCAGGGAGCTAAGATCAGTTATTTTGTCAGGCATGGCAGAGCCGGTGGTGGGTGCTGTTATGGGGGTTGTGGTTACTGAATTTTGGAATAAAGTTAAAGAAGTGAGGCATCGGGTTAAAGACTTCAATCCCCAATTGGAGAAGCTGGACGAGACACTGCAAATGTTAGATCAGATGATACAAGATATAACAAGAACAAGCACACAGCTAAATGAACCGGATCAAGTAGAGCAATTAAAATCAATTGTGGAAAAGGGCAATGATCTGGTTTCCAAGTGCCTTGGCATAAAAAGTTGGAACTACTTGAAGAGGTTTAGTCATCAGATGAAGCTGGTGGAGCTGGACAACGAACTGTTAAGGTTCAATATCAGCCAAGTCCCACTGAGGACGCTTCTAGACGTCAATAAGGTACGTTTGGAACAACGTTCAGAATTTGATAGACTCTACGGTCGTATTGAAAGCCTAAGGCGGAATTGTAATCACCAATTTGAGGCCGATCGTACCAGAGATGCTAGAATTCCAACAACTTTGGAGCCTCCCCCAGTGCCCAACACATTTCCAGGCAATATGCCCTTGGGTTCACTCATTCTCATCGTTCTTCTCCCCTTGGGAAATTTTTACATAAAGATCACGGCCATAGTTATTATAATTTACAAAGTTGTGACAGCTGTAATGTCCATGCTGGAAAAATCTGAGAGTGGCATATGGATGGTAATAAATGACATTGGTAAGCTCGAAATGACGATCGAACAACTAAATGATACCATGGAATCACTAGATCATGTGCTGGAGGAGCTGATGAATGGAGCAGATCAAAGTGAAGCTGGAGAGAGTTTAAGAAGTTTGTTGGAAGAGGGTGAGAAGCTGGTTTTCGAGAGCTCTAGTTTAAGATGGTGGAATTTTTTTAAGAAGTGGCAATACCAAATGACGATGGTAGAGTTGGAAAACAAACTCTTGAGGTTTCACAGCCTTTACCTACAAGATCGCTTGGCAAAGAACAATGACGAAACATGGGGGGATGACCCAGAAATGAAGGACAACGAGACGTTTGTGCCCGTACATTCTGACAAGGTAATAACTGTTCCATTTGTAATCCAAAGGGTTACTAATTAAACATGTTCAAAGTATTTATCTGTTTAATCTCATTTTTCTTAAAATTTGTCACTAGCATTGGCTGATGGTTTGTTGTGATTGGCACTTGCTCTACGTTTGGATGGAGAGAAAAAAGTGAGGGAAAGGAATATTAAGAAGGAAAGTTTCAGTAAAATAATTTACTATTTTTTAGAGTTTTCCCTCATTTCTCTTTATCCAAACATACGGTTAGTTTTTATATATGCTGAGGAGCCTATTAGATACTATTGGTTTTGGATAGATTTTTACAGTTTATTAAGTGAGTTTCATTTACATTCACAGGATCTCCATGAAATGAAAGGGAGCAATATGGACAAAAGAGAGCATGAATCATGCAGCACGCTGGACAGTGTTTTCGCCTGTCAGATTTTGCTGGACAACAAAAGCCCTCCCACTATTTCAAGTTCGACGGGAGCGTTTCGACAGAATGCACTGGGATGCTAAAACAAAGAGAGGTACAACTTTCATGTTTTGATCTTTTTGTTAAATATCGTTTGTAGCCATAGCTTTTTGCACTTGCTTCTTGTTGACCTGCTTCAATATAATTTGTAGGAATCTTATTATTGTGAATTTGGATCTATAATTGTATTGAATATTTTGTTGGACATGTGCGGCCCTCTCTCTTTGTTTTCTAGGATTAGTTTAATCAGCTAATGGACCAGAATGTGTCTGTGGTTTCTTTTTTTCCCCCCTCATTGATTTTATTAATATATAATAATTGTGTGATCCTACGCACTGTCTTGTTTAATAATCTACATCTTCTCTAGAGTGAGCAGTGTCTATATTCCACTGTGAATGATTGTTTCAAATTAATGTTCTATTTGCACCAAGAAATAGGAAATCTAAAAGCAAACATTGCATGAAATAAAAGCAGTTGTTAGTGATGACTTCACAGGTTTTTTGGTTTGTGCGTTGTCCACTCGAAAAAAGGTCATCTAAAACTCCTTGATGCTGGTATGATGAGAATATATCCTAATCCGAATTACAAATGTATTTTAAGGCAAAGCCCATCATTTCTTAAGTATGTCAAGCACATGCATGCCAACATATTATTGCCCTTATATATGTCAAATGTTATTTCATAGTGGTTGATTAACTTGGGAATTGACCATGCATGTATAAATTCTTTCCGGTTTTTCCCATATTTTCTCATATTAATTTGATACAATGTTAGGGTAATTCCATTATTCTTTTGCAAAATAATTAATTTTGATGAGAAAACCAATTACCGGAACTGATGGCCATGCATGATTAATTCAATTTTCCTTTTACTCAAGGCAGCACAATTCAAATT
Source organism: Albizia julibrissin (assembly GCA_037074505.1). Taxonomy (NCBI): domain Eukaryota; kingdom Viridiplantae; phylum Streptophyta; class Magnoliopsida; order Fabales; family Fabaceae; genus Albizia; species Albizia julibrissin. The sequence continues at coordinate 24,722,598 of CM073489.1, forward strand.
ATGTGTAGTTAATAAGAAAATCAATTTAGGTGTGTGGTTTGGGTACATATGTAAAAAGACGCTAGAACCAACCCTGAGAAAAATTCATGACATGGCCATTAATTAATAATTAACCCGATAAAAAAGGTAACTCATAACAAGAACTAAAAAATTGATGGAATAGAATTTAAGGTGAATAATTTCTTTGAAGAGGTGGTTTGTTTGTTTGTTTTTATATAGAGTACAATGAAGTTATATGATTTATATGGTTGACATCACTACGACACTAAGTTATTGTTTTCTTTTTTTCTTTTTCCTTTGCCAAACTAAGATATTATTCTGCAGTTAAGGTTAGCAAGTTATTTAGTATATAGTTGGGATGCAAGTTTCCAGTTTTCATCAACACGTGGTGAAGGCAACTTTCGGATTTGTCTCTTTGCATTCGATTACTTTATTCTCTGCGCTATGAACTGTGATTCACTGGGCACCTTATTAATTGAAATGCTAAATTTACTCAAACCTCATTTTTATTCTGGTAAGAAGACAAGTACTAGAATATGTAACCTTATTCTCCATGTCAAATTAATTAGGATGTCCTCTGCGACATGCAAAAATGAGAGGAGTAATTTTCTCTTATATATCTAACATGTTTATGCAAGCTTAATTACTTGTTCAAGTGTTACTGGGATATATCCAACAAGCTAAGTTCATATTTAATTACTTCTTCAATTATTATGGATTTTGAAAGTCTGTCTATATACTTTCTACTATATGAAGTGGGATTTGACCGCCTTAATTTTTTAATCATTCCATGAATACTTGTTGAATTGGAACATTAGTTATTGGGTCCATTATCTGACTCACCATGTGGTTTCTAACTTTTTGCAGGTGAGGGTTTCAGTGTTGGTTTCAAGAAGTCATACGAGGCTTGAGTCTTCCTTTATGCTCAATAGAGCATCTTTTTCTTTTACATGTTTTGATAGATGTGTATGTGTATCGCCAAACTTTAACAAATTGTATGCTTAGGTATTTATGTTGTATGCTGGATTAATTGTCGTGAGCGTAGCCCTGAATTCTGATATAGTACTTTTTTGTGGGAACGATTATTGTTACTGGATATGATTACGTAATTTGGATAATTAAATGGTATTGTGGCTTTTAATTGTGGGTTGTTGGTTGGAAATTGTTGTGTTGTGTCGTGAGGTTCAAATGCCACAGCCCACTATAACAAGTGCTGCTTTACGTAATGATTTTGGGATTCTAATTTGCCTATTTGTATTTTAATTTTATGTCAATCAGGTGGAGGTTCAATCCTTAATATACACACACATACACACACCATGGTAGATTTTGTTTTGGCTTAGTTTATTAATTATTTATTTATTTTTGTAACTGGAAAATAACTTTCATTGAAATCAATAATATTTATAATTAGTTTTTCTATTAATTTTTAATTCTGCCTCCGGTGATTTGGGATCCTCACTCATATATACTATATCCTAGCTTCTTCCGGGAAAGCGTCTTGTTTTGATTGTGTGTTGTTTAGAGTTGTTTTTTCATTGTTAAGAATCCAAGATTTTGTTCAAGTATGTCATGCACATCGTAACATATTGTCCTTATGTGAAAAATAATTTCATAGTGGTTAATTAACTTGGGAATTGAACCATGTGTATACAAATTCTCTCTATTGTTTTACCATTGATTCAATTTTCCTCTTGCTCGATAAAGGTTTTTAATTATTTTGATGATGACACCCTGCTTTCAACAAGGCTTTCCTTATTACTCTTGTCTTTTGCTGTGTCATCATCATGTTCACACACACACACACATGTACACACACTCTGCAATTATATAGTCATATGATCAGTAGGTTTGCAAAGAAAGAATTGGTGGGGAGGATGAAGAACGTGGGAATTGAATCTGCCTTTGTTCTGATTTTCGAACCTTTTTTTTTTTGTCTCAATTTGTTTTGGTACATAAAAGTTTAAATGAGTTGGGTCTTAGGACTTACTAGAGTCAAGGCATTCCTCCAGGCTTAAAGAATGCTTATAGAGGTATTTACAAATACTCATTAATAAGATTCACATCAGTAGGATTTAAACCTATAAACTTATAGTTATGAGTCATAAACTTAGAAAATAGAAGATGTTATGACAAGTGCCAAAGCAAATGATCCAACTCCAAATGGAAAGTTGGCCCATGGGACCTAAGCGGAAGCTTGAGCCTCCTGGGCATTAAACGACAGCTCAAAACATGAGGCTGGTTTACTAATTGGGGTTGGATCTAGCAGAAAGGGCTAGTCCCTAATAACGTAACGAATCAAAGTTTGAATTTCCACTAGAAGATGTGTCCACATTTAGTGCCTGACAGTACCTTAAACAATATTGTCTTCAATAAGAAAATAATTGTGCCTAGCATTAAAAAAAAAAAAAAGCGTGAGCCTGGTTCCCAGAGTTAGCTACACCCTCTAGCTCTCAACCATCGAGGGATCACAGGCTGCTGTACTATCAGCCCACTATGGCCTGCTGACCCTATCTGCGCACACCATCTTTTTTAACAACAGATCGATCAGAGCTTGGAAGATGGAGAAACCCACTAGTAAACTTCAGCTTGTTCGATCATAGACTCTTTTCAGTATGATTTATCTTTAATTTCGTTGATGTAATGATAGTTAATATATACACAAATTAACCTAGAAGAAAGAAAGTAATGATTTCATATGGCTTTGAAAATGGGTCATTGGTCTTTCATTCAGGGTGAGTTGATTTATTAGTGGTTCAATGATTTTAGTTACTTTGTGTGTGAGACGTGACGTTATCTTAGACTTTTCATGAATTCATGTGACTTATGATTTCTTTCATGATCTAAAGCAAACAGTAAATAGTAATACCAGCTGTTTTCTTTCAGTGGAGTGATAATGAGTTGATGAGACTCAATCCTTTTAATTTTGAGTGAGTAGAAACTCGTTCCCTGCAAATATAATTCAATGACTCTTGGCTCAGTCGAAACTCCTGTGCTTGAATTTTAACTCAATGTAATTCAATTATAGAGATTAACCATTTAAAATATGAGTGCTTAAAATTATACACATTTCATTATTCTTAAAAGACTATTGTTTTAAACGGATAAAATTGTAGGTTACTCCTAACTAATTTACACATATTAATAAAACACAATTTCTACTTATTAATACCTATCGCAACCAATTAATTACACTTATTGATTACAAATAATTTTTAATATTACACTTATTAATTACACTAATTAAAATTTAATGTCATATTAATTTCTACTTATATGATTCTATTTATAAGCCCAAATGAGAAGATTTTTTGTCCTATTTATAAATCACATCATTAAATTTTTCGCATAAATGTATAATTTTATCATTCATTTATTATTGCGTAAACTTTATTCTCATAGGATATAAGACTCGTTTAGAACAGCGATTGTAGTCTTCTAAAGTAGCTTTTCAATCGTGACTTATGATATACAAGATAAGTATGTGAAAAGAGTGTTGTCTCGACTTACGTACATAAATACTTATAAATTTTCCAATCGCTAAGCCAAACATGCTTTAGTCTATTTTCAATAGAGGTAAATTTAGAAAGTTAAACTTTAAGGCATAATGAGATTTAATGTTTTTTCCTTGTTCCAGTATAATATAAATACGATGAGAGGAGTATGATTACCTTTATTGAATATAGGATATATGAGTAAAATATATATAATACTTCTTGAAACTAGCAAATGGATCATAAGAATCAATTACACTTTCTAGAAGGCACCCTGAAACTAGTAGGGATTAAAGGGAATATTTCCGAAAATATGTGGACGAGTGATGGAGTAGAGAGAGTATAGGTAGTGGAACTAATAATTAAAGAGAGAATTAAAATATTAATATGCTCATATTAGGGATAGGATAAGCATATGCACGCACCTTTACCATGACACGGGTGATTTCAGGATCAATATAATGACGTCCCTCACAAGTATATCAGCTCAAATATACTAATATAAATTTGAAATATTTCTTTATTACAAGTTGATACTAATTGGTTCGTACGTCTGATCCTTAATGTTTGGGTTCGAATATACAATGTGGCTATCTATGTGATGATCTCCATAGTTGGTAATCTCTAGGTGCTAGGTAGCCCCAACTCGATTAAGCATTACCATAATCGACCAACCATGATGGGGCAGAGTGGAAATGATCATAAAGAGAATTAAAATATTAATATGCTCATCTTAGGGACAAACATATGCACCATTCCCATGACTTTTGTGCGTGCGTGGGTCTTGCTTTTCGTGTAATAGCCGAGAATCCAGGATTTGTCGGACCTCTCCGAAGAAAAGGTTAAAAGATAACATTAGAATATTTTAAGGTATGTGACTCTCTCGTTGACTGCGAAACTTGATGTAACTTTGGTCAGCACGCTCCTTTCTCATGAGAGAAAATTAAATGAATGAGCAAGAAGGGAGTTAAGATAAGTGTAGTAGTGTGGTTGTAGATTATCAAGCTTTGTGCTTCAATTTTGTGTCAAGACATGGGGGAGCCGTTCAGTGGTGCTGTTGTAGGGTTTCTGTTTTCAGATTTAGGGGTTTCAGATTTAGGGGTTTCTGGCGGTCAAGAAAGTACATGTGGAATTATCGCGATTCGATGAACTCTCCGATCAGATAGAAAGCCTAAGGCCTTGTATTAAGCCCGATGAAGTAGATAATGGTGCCGTAGACAGTGATGAAGAAAGTGATAACGAAGCTCCAAGAATTGGTCCTTTTGCACTCATTATCTTGGTTCTTTTTGGCGGGTTACATCTGCATATTATAGTGCAAATCACTGCGATAGGTATTATCATTTACAAAGCTGTGGAAGCTATCAAATCTTATTTGAGTGAAAAATCTCATACTGTTGTGTGGAGTCACCTCTTCGATCTCAGCTTTCTTGGATCTTTCGTACCTTCTACGGATTCTAGAGCTTCAGCCATTGCCACTGGGCTCATTCTCTTGCTTGTTTTCTCTATTGGAGATGAAATACAGAAAATCACAATCATATGTTATATCATTTCTCAGGGCGGGTTAGGAATGGTGATAAAAGATCTTGGTATGCTCGAAACGACGATCAAACAATTAGAAGATACCATGAAATCACTAGATCAGGTACGGAAGGAGACAGAATCAAATAGCAAAGTAGCAGAAAGCTTGACAAGTTGGTTGGAAGAGGGTAAGAAGCTGGTTTGTGAGACATCTAAGATAGGATGGTGGAATTTTGTTAAGAAGCGTCAATATCAGAAGAAGATGGTGGAGTTGGAAAACAAACTCTTGAGGTTCCATAGCCTTTACCTACGAGCTCGATTGGTAAAGAATAATGACAAAACAAGTGAAGATGACTCAGAAATGAAAGATAATGAATCGTCTAAGCTAATACATTATGATGAGGTAATAATTATTCCACTAATATAGAATGAAACTTAATTGATGTTTTGTTTTGATTGACCCTTAATTTTTGTTGCTGAGGGCCCTATTAGATTGGATTTGAATAGACTTATGCAGTTAAGTGAGTTCCATAATTACATTTACAGGCCATAGCCATGAAATGAAAAGGAGGCATACGGATACTGGAGAAAATAAATCGTACGGCATGCTGATCAATACTGTTAACCGCTATCAGTTTTTGGACAAGGACCCTTCCATTTCAAGTTCGATTATTGGAGGAATTCAACATAAAGCATTGGGACGCTAAAACAGAGAGGTACAACTTTTATATTTTGACTTGCTTGTATATATATGCACTTGCTTGTTGTTGACCTAATGGAACGACCTTTTACTTCAATTTTTGGGAAACTTATTGTTGTGCTTTTGGCATTGTGTGGCAATCTGCTAAGGGAACAGAATGTGCTTGTGGTTTTTTTTTTTTTTTTTTGGGTTGATTTCACTATATAATTGTGTGAATTGTCTTGTTTAATCTACATATCTTATTTGAGAAGTGTCCATTATTCAACTGTGAATGATTGCTTGAAAGAAATAAGAAATCTAGCTAGAATAGGACCTACAATAAGCAATGGAACTTATGTGAAACTTTGATTCGCTACTTAGCCTTATTGATTGAAATACTGAAATGTGCTCATCTCATTTCTGTTGGGGCCGATAATACAAGTGATAGAATATGTAGCTAGCCTTCTCCATGTCGGATTAGGATATCAGTGCAAGTGATCTGTGAGTTTTAAAAATGAGAGAGGTGTAATTATGCCTCAAATATGCAGTACTAACAATAACAACAAGAATTATCCCACTAGACATCGATGGTTACATAGATTCATTATTGTTTTATCAACAGCCAAATATTTGAATAGTTTATCAATTAAAAGATCATTGTTATTAAACCCAGACAGGACCAGCCGGTCCGGACTAGGAACCGGCCGGGAAACCAGTCTAGTTCAGGGTTTTTTTTATAAAAAATGATTTTTTTTTTATAGAATTTCATATTAATAAGCCTAAATATTCAATTTCTCATCGGTTTAGCTCTGGTCTGACCCACTGACCCTTGATCCAATACTCCGATTGGTTCAATGACCGGTCTGGATTTAATAACCTTGCAAAAGATCTTGCTCAACAACTTTATTAAATATTTTCTTTTGTCTTCCTCTACTCCTTTTTAAAAGATTCAATATAGTTCAATCTACCCTCCTCAATCACCGATGCATTATATCAAATGGCATTCTTTGTACATATCAGTACCACCTCCAACAATTGTCTATCATTTTTTCTCTTCAATAGATAACATTTAACCTCTTCCTCATATATGTTCATTACGATGTTTATCTTTCCTTGTATGGTCATACATTCACATCATCATCTCAACTACCTCACTTTATACTTTTTGTTGTCCATTTAAGCCCAAACATCCATTACCATATAGCACTACTTGTCTTAGATAGTACTCCCTCTAATCCTTAACATATGACATAATTGTAGAGTTGGTTTTGGTTTTAAATATAATATATATTTCTCATACTTGTCATCAATCTTTTCCCAATTAACTCATTTTGATGCTCCCTCAACCATAACCAAGTAAAAGAGACATCTAGGGAATTAATGAAAATAATTATGTTCTTCAAAAAAAAAAATGTTATATTAACTAACTGAACTAATAATTTCTTTAATTTAATCAAATTAGGTAAATATGTTTTATATCAAGAACACGAGGGAGCATGATAAAATTTCTTTTTTTTATCTTATTATATACTTTCCAACCACAAATAACTCTAATAATTTTTCTCCTTTTAAATCACTTAATTTAAATTATATGATTGACATCTCCACTCAGATTGCGACTTGTGAAATGATTTGATTGCCATTTTAACTTCCGAATCGCTTCCAACTTGATATCTTGTCATATATACAAGATAGTTTGATGGGTTTTGTACAGTGAATTAACATAATGTAAGAAAGATAAAATGTGAAAATACTTGTTTCGGTCTTTAATGTAAGACCTATATATTTAATTTAATTAGATTAAGGTAGTTAATAAGACATGTTATTTTCTAAAATAGTCTAATCAACTTTTTTAATTTCCTCCATCTCTATTTTACTTAATTATAATTGAGGGAGCATCAATATAGATAAATTGATAAAATACTAACAAATATGAAAAATATGTCGTATATTTAGGATCAAAATCAATTTTATAATTAAGTCTTACTTTAACGGCAGGAGGGAGTATGATATATGATCTAGAGTAGCTAATGCACTCATGTGTGTTGCCTTACATTTACAGGATACCCATATCAAGGAAAGCATATGAATCGTACAGCATGCTCAACAATTTAATTAGAGATATATCAGCAATTTGTGGACTATGACCTACCTGTTTCATGTTTTACCTTTTTGTCGACCTTCATCAATTTCAGAAATCTAATTGCTATGTATTTTGATCTGGATTCCATTGAATCTTTAACTTGCTTGTGTTTTAATTTATAGGATTAATCTGAACAAAATTATGGATTATAGTATGTGTACGTTTGTGATGATTTCTTCTCTTTGATATTGCTTTTATAATATAATTGTATGATTGTTAGTTGTGCTTAATATCAACATGCATCTTCTCTGGTCTGCTCAACTACGAATGATTATATGTTCTAGCTAGAAATAGGAGATCTAGAATAGGTATGGTGTGAGATTGCATGAAATTATATAAAGCAATTTATTAGTTTGGTTAGAAATATATTAACCAGTTTCTTATAAAGTCTGTTAGAATGGGATCTAAATTCAACCATGGGATAAATCGCATAAGATTAAGAGGAATATAATGGCCGGCCCTACTGACGTTATAAGTCACTTTAAGATAAGTTGAATCCTAACTATCACATAATATGTTCAAATGGTTTTGAAAATAAGTAGAGGATTTATAGTCATAGATTTTCTTGCATTCTCGTTTATATTTTTATAATTCCAAAATTTGATTTTTTGTCTTTTCTTATAAGGTTATTAAACCCGAACCGGCCGATTTAGCTGGGAACCGGTGAGCCGGGTACCAAACTGGTCTGGATAAGCCACTAGACCGGGGTTACGCTTGACTTAGTGCTGACTTGACCGACTCAGCTTGACTCGGTCATGGCTCGGGCGAGTCGCCGAGTTGATTTTTTTTCCCTTCAGATGGACCTAGGCTCGCAGTTTTACTGGGGAAAAAGAAGGAAAGCTTGAAGAAGATGGAGATAGAAGAGAGAAGAGAACACCGAATCAATGATGATAGAAGAAGAAAACATGAAGAAAATAGAAGAGGTAGAGTAGATTTGTAGAAAATGAAGTGGATGAAGAAACTAGAAAGGAAATAAAGGTGTGAAGGAAGTCATTGAGTAGAGACGGATTGAAGACGCAAACTACAATAGGAATAAGGGGGAGGCTGGCAGCGGCCACTATTCATGTTGACAGAGGACGAGATCAAGGGTTTGAAGCTGTTCATGTTGGTGAAGTTGCTGTTGGGGGATCAAAAGAGAGAAAAGCTTGGAGAAAAGCGGACAAAATTGCAAATAAAATGACAATGCATGTTTACTTGGGAGACTTGATGCTGCCTTGTATTTCAGTTTTCAAAGCAAATTACACATTCCCATGACCCAGCTGTCTATCATCATCCTATATGGTTAATTATAAAGTATTTTAAATAACATTGTAGTATAAAGAAGATGAGGGAGCGGTCAGATCTTTTTTTTAACCCCCGTTGTGTGTGTATTATTGTTATTCTTTAATAAAATATTTTTAAAGAGTACTTTTATTAAAATCAAGCTAGGAAGAATATTTAGTAATTATGTATATAGAGGTAGAATAATATTATGATGTCAATATGCCAAAAAAATTATATAGAATGTTAGATAATTATATGATTATTTTGTTAGTAATTTAAGGTACTGAATTGATATTTAGTATTTATATAATATGATGAGAATTTCAATTTTTTATTCTTCATTGGTTTGACTCCGAACTAACCCAATGTCTCGACTAGTTCAAAAGTATGTCCGGGTTTAATAACCTTATTTTTTAGGATAAGCATAGGTATATATATTTCTTATGGAGGCAATCATGTTTAGGAAACAATCAAGTGCTAAATGTCACATCTCCCAGTAGGAGTTTAACACATTGTGAATGACTAGCCCATGTTACTAGACTCAACTATATTAATAATTCAACTTTTTATTTGTTTAGTTGGAATTTAGTATCATAAGAGTCTATTATATCTTCTTATATAATTCCCGGTGTGTGGAAGGAATTTTACCTTAAGACGTGATAATTGTTATGGTCAATTATTAATTATTTATTTGACTTTTGAGTTGTTCTAAGTTATGACCCTATTTGAGTATTAGGTATTCATCTAATTATATTTATAAGTCACTTTTAACATATTTCACGCTAACTAAACAAAATTTTAAACATATTAAGTATGTCTTAAAAGCCTCATAAAAACAAAGTCTAACATAGTAATAACATTCGCCTAGCTAGGTCATAGTGTTGTACCATGGAATCTAATTAGTAGTAAAATATTTCTTCATAAACAAGTTGGCTTCCCAGAGCAACGGCGTCATTGAACTTAAATATCGTCATGTAAAATAAGCATTCTCTGATCTTTCTTATAAATAACACCAGAGTAGAGCTCTTCTTAGTTTTTATAACCTGCCTTACGCCTATGCATGATGCATCTCTTTTACTTAATTTATTTCTTAACTTTGTCCACATTTATTCTCAAATAAATACTCTTTTGCAGTCAAATTCCTAACAAAATTGTGTGGTCTCTTTTTTATTCAGGGTCTTAAATCTCTAAAAAATCATAAAAAATTAAAAATAATCCCTTTTTTTGCCTATAAGATATCAAAATATCACTCATTTTATATAAATCTAATAATCAAAAAAACCATGAAAAATATATTTAGAAAATATCCCAAAATTAAGGGGGTGCGGCACTAAAGGAACAACTATGGCACCCCTGCCCAGACTAAAGTGTCTCTCTATCTAGTATTCTCACCAGCACAACAATATTGGGAAAGTTTAGCTCTATCAGTTCACAATTTTCCAGTTATTAATTGACTCAGTTACTTTTAACCCCTTCTAGCCATATATAAAGGAAGGAACAACAATAAGAGAAGAGAGAGAACGGAGGGGGATTTTGAGGAAAGAGGTCTAGTGATTTGAGGGAGGAGTTAAAGGTTCGAATAAGGATTTTAGTTACTTTTGTGTGTACTTGTGTATGCGCTGATATGGAGAGAGGTATTATGTTATTTTAGACTTTAAATGAATTCAGATAAGAGATTAATGTAATTTGGGATTTAATCTACTTTAAATAGGACCTTAAACTTCGTTATACACTATAGTAATATTATCAATTCCACATTTTGGATGTATTCCATTATTGAGGGAAAATCTTACTCTTTTTTTTATGTCTAGTATTTTATAGTATTATGTAATATCTAAATTTGTTTGGTGAAAAAAAAAGACTTTAAATGAATTCATTTGATCCATTATTTCTTTCGACAATCTCAAGCAAACGGTAAATACGAGCTTTCTTTCAAAAGAGTGATAATGGGATGATGTCCTTGTCCTTTTGACTTAGTTTAAGTTCGGTCCCCAAAACTTTAATTCAACAAATTAGTTATAACTTAGTTTTTAAAATTTCTCTCAATGTTATTCAATCCTATAGTTTAACTAATTCAAATATTAGTGCTTATATTTTAGAAAATATAATTGTATATTTCATGAAACTCAGAGAAAGAGAGTGGCAGCAGAGGCAACAAGGAGAGAAAGAGAGAGCACTTCACAACTCCGTGGCTAGAGATGAAGCCTGAAAGTGAGTATAAATATTAATGTAAATATTTAAATATTTATAATAATAACTAAATCATTTTTAAAAACAACCGGTCTAATATTTAATTTTTAAAAATAGTGAAACAAAATTCTAAAACAAGAACATAAACGGTTTGATTGATCATATAATATGAATTGATCTTGATCATCAACAAACTGATCAAAAGAAATAAAAAATAGAAACTTTTTCATTAATTTTTTGGCCTAAAAAAGCAGTTCAAATAAATATATTTCGACCTAGTGACATTATAACCAGTCCGAATATCAAAAAATTTATAATTAATAATACTCACATAATATAATTTACTAATATATATATATATATATATATATATATATATATATATATATATTCAAGCCAGAGACCAAAAAACATCTGAATATGGAAACAATAAGCGTTCAAGATCAAAATTAAGATTAGAAATAAACTTTGCTCATTAAGAATTTTTTAGTTGCTCGAAGGTAGCAAATTACATGCATCATAAAAAAAATACATCATTTTATATATAAAAAAATACTCCTCGTCCTTCCTCGTCATCACCGAATGAAGGGAGGAAGAAGGGGTAGGAGCAAAGGGGTCAAAAGATAGATTATACTTAGCGTCATTGCTATCAAGTATAAGATTCACCTTTTTGGTGAAAGAGTGCATCAAAGTAGCGGTTCTTGAAAGGCTTCGCTCCATACATTTGATCCTTGCAAGGACCTCCTTGAGAATTTGCCACTTTGAAGGTAGCGGTGGAGGAAGGTGAACGCAGAGCAAGAAAGGAAGGACGGACCGGCAAACTTCTATGGCATCTCACCATTATGTTGATTGATAGGAGAGAGGAGGGAGCCTGAAAGACATGTTTGAAAAAACAAAAGGACCAGTGGAGTTTAAATAAACAAGACGAAAAAATACATTAATTGAAGTAGCTTCAGATTTTAAAGAGATATGTTGGGAAGTTTAATTTGTAAGTTGAAATGATAGAAAGTCTGAAATATTTGAAACAAGTAATAAAGAAACAACATTTTCTAAAAAAATGTTTAGACTGGTTGTATGAGTGATCGGTTTAAGTAGAATTTAAATTTTAAAATTTTCAAAATATTTAATACTTATCGAGACCATACTATCTTATAACTAGTCTAGAAAATTTTATTTAGACTGCACAAAAACGTGACTAGTCTTAAGTTGTATCAATATTTACACAAATGTCACTGGTCATAATTTTTAAACCATTTCAGCATATAAAAGGTCTAGATTTGATGGTAATAAAGGTCTTTTTTTAGTAGTAAGTAGAGAGAGTAGTGGAAATGATAAAGAGAGAATTAATATGCTTATTAGGGATAATTAAACATAAGCACCGTTGTCATGAGATGGGTGACTTCAGGATTTTTGACGTTCCTTATAAGTATGTCAGCCTAAATACACACACTGTGAATTTAAATATTTCTTTATTACAAATTGATTTTAATTGGTTCATACAACCATTGAAAAAAAAAAATCGGACCGGACCGGCCGGTTTAACCGGTCCGACTGGTGACCGGCCGGTGATCCGGTCCGGTTGATGAAATAAACCGGTCCGAACCGGTCAAAATTGGTGATTCGACCGGTCCACCCGGTTTGCCTCTTTTTTTTTAAATATATTTTTTTATTCCTCTAACTACTATTTTACATTATTTTTTAGGAAAAAATGAAAGTTTGAAGACCAAGATGAAGGGAAAATTAGGTAAAGAAAGAACAAATCTAAAAAAATAAGATTTTGAGAGGATATAATAATTAATTAATTATATTAAAGGAGATGTCATTACATAAATATATGAATCATAACTAATACTAATAGATTTTAAACATTTTTTGTCTAAAGATCTTTATTTTTATCTATGAAAATTTAAAAATATATTAATATATATATTACCATTAATAAATTATAATATTTTAATATAACCGGTTTGATCACCGATCCAACCCCAATTAAATCATTAATCCTTAAACCAATGTTGTGACCGGTTGATTGACCGATCCGATTTTTTATTCCTTCTTACGACTGATCATTAACGTGTGGGTTCGAAAATACATAATGTAGGCACCTATGTGATAATCTCGATATGGTAATCTATAGGTACTAGCCCCAACTCGATTAACCTTCAATATAATCGACCAACATTGATGGAGTAAAGTGGAAATGTGTCATGAGTCCGAATGAGATGGGCTTGAGAAATGATGATTCAGCTAGATCTAAAAGCCCAATGATCAAGGCTTTTAAGAAGAAGCACAAGGATGAAAAGAAAGAGCTGGAAGTTGCGAGAGATAGAGAAAGAAACAATTATATAAAGGACAAATAATATGGTGAAATGGTGCGAAAAGTATTATGGGAAAATGGCTCTTAGGTCTCAAGGAACCAAAATAATAGTAACAAAGTCCCAAAGTAAATTGTCATGATAGAAAAGTCTCAAAGGACTTTTCTGTTATGAATTCCTTTAGTGAAAAGACCATCATGCCCCCATGGAAAGGAAAGAGAAAACACACAGAAAGATAAATGGAAGAAACGCACAGAAAAAGAAATGGAGGAAAATGCAAAGAAAGAGAAAATGGAGGAAAACCAGAAGAATAAACACAAATTCTTATAAGAATAGAGACAAGAAGAACACAAACATTCAGTCAAATTCCCAAAAATTTCTTAGGCTTTTTCCCATTCTAAGTCGTTTTGTTCACGCCTACATCGCTCTTAGACGAATTCACCGCTTCAACAAACCCTTCAGAGAAGTTCACAGCAAATTCAATAGCCCATCTTCTGGGGTATTCGACAACTCAATAATTGTGGGATTGGTTTAAAAGTAGCCATTTTGAAGATCTGCCATAAGAATTCGATTTCAGTTTGAGACAGTATCAAGGGATTTACTTCGGTTCATTGATTAGAAAAATTTTGCATTAGCTTGTTTTCTTTAAAATAAGTAGTAATGGTAAATCTCATAGTGGTAATCAAAGCACCAAGATGTCATCTGCAACGCGGGTGCTGGAATTGCTGCTGGTAAGCTACTTTGCTTCTGATCCTTATTCAGGAAGACTGACCAACTTGTGAATATGGCTAATGAAGTTGTTAAAACCTACTGAACAAGTTGTAAATACACCAAATCATATTTTCTGACTTGATTCATATCAGTTTAGCTAGTAGCCCACGAAGACTGATCAAGTTATTGTAACTATGGCTAATGAAGTTGTTAAAACCTAGTAAACAAGTTATAAATAAATCAAAGCACATTTTTTGACTTGGATCATCTTAGCTTAGCTAGTAGCCCATGAAGACTGATCAGGTTGTAAATATGACTAACAAAGTTGTTAAAACCTACTGAACAAGTTGTGAATACATTAAATCACATTTTCTAACTTGGTTTCATCTTAGCTTAGCAAGTAGCCCATAAAGACTGATCAGGTTGTAAATATGATTAATGAAATTATTAAAACCTACTGAACAAGTTGTAAATACGAAAAATCACATTTTCTGACTAGGTTTATCTCAGCTTAGCCAGTAGCCCATGAAGACTGATCAGGTTGTAAATATAACTAACGAAGTTCTTAAACCTACTGAATAAGTTGTAAATTCATCAAATCACATTTTTTGACTTGGTTCATGTTAGCTTAACCAGTAACCCTCAAAGACTGATCAGATTGTAAATATAGCTAATGGAGTTGTTAAAACCTAGTGAACAAGTTATAAATACACCAAATCACAATTTTTGACTTAGATCATCTTAGCATAGCCAATAGCTCATGAAGACTGATCAGGTTGAAAATATGACTAACGAAGTTGTTAAAACCTACAAAACAAGTTGTGAATACATCAAATCACATTTTCTGACTTGGTTTCATCTTAGCTTAGCAAGTAGCTCACGAAGATTGATCAGGTTGTAAATATGATTAATGAAATTGTTAAAACCTACTGAACAAGTTGTAAATACGCAAAATCACATTTTCTGACTTGGTTCATCTCAGCTTAGCCAGTAGCCTATAAAGACTTATCAGGTTGTAAATATGACTAATAAAGTTGTTAAAACCTACTGAATAAGTTGTAAATACACCAAATCACATTTTTTGACTTGGTTCATGTTAGCTTAACCAGTAACCCTTAAAGACTGATCAGATTGTAAATATAGCTAATGAAGTTGTTAAAACCTAGTAAACAAGTTATAAATACACCAAATCACATTTTTTGACTTGGATCATCTTAGTTTAGCCAGTAGCCCATGAAGACTGATCAGATTGTAAATATAACTAACGAAGTTATTAAACCTACTGAACAAGTTGTAAATACACCAAATCACATTTTCTGACTTGGTTTCATCTTAGCTTAGCAAGTAACCCATGAAGACTGATCAGGTTGTAAATATAACTAATGAAATTGTTAAAACCTATTGAACAAGTTGTAAATATGCAAAATCACATTTTCTGACTTGGTTAATCTCAGCTTAGCCAGTAGCCCACGAAGACTTATCAAGTTGTAAATATAACTAATAAAGTTCTTATAACCTAATGAATAAGTTGTAAATACACCAAATCACATTTTTTGACTTGGTTCATGTTAGCTTAACCAGTAGCCCTCAAAGATTGATCAGATTGTAAATATAGCTAATAAAGTGGTTAAAACCTAGTGAACAAGTTGTAAATATGTTATTTAAAACCATATAAACAGTAAGAACACATGGTTGCAGAACTGAAAGTACATTTGTCAAACTTGTCACAAATATTTTTCATTGTCATAATAAGCCTTTTCTTCAAAATAACATAGAGCTGGAAAAATACATATTTACATAACAAGAAGGCTTCGATACAAAATAACAGAACAAGTCCTATGTCTCTTTCTTCCTCTTGCCTTATTGGTTGCCAGCTACAATGGATAGAACCTTATGTCCATATTTGTTCCTCTCATGTGTCACAACCCACGAGGAAATTTTGACTGTGCCAATGTCTATGGACAATTTTGACCGCTCCAAAATTCTTTTTCTTAACTAGTTCCTCTCACATAGTCTTCTTTCCAAATGATCTTACTGAACCTGTTTTTGGGGGTACCACATCAAACTATTACCCTCAGCCCAAGAAAATAAACATGTTAGAGGAGAGGGAGGCACCATACTAATAGCAAGGGAAAGAAAAGATAAGCAAAATCATGGGTCATTTTTATTAATATATTTATACCAAATGCCAAACCATGTAATTTCTCTATGTGAATGCGCTGGGTACATGAGTGTGTTAAACAATGCAGGAAGTAATAAATCATCACATAGAACTCAATTACAAGAAAGTAAGCTAGTTATATGCCTAATACAATCCCAAAAAAAATGATCAGCAAGCAGCCAAAGAACTAAGGCATACAGTTCATGCCTACAAAACAAGTTTGCTTAAGTGAATGATCATTTTGATTGGGAAAATTTTTTTGGGAGACCAACTTGTGAGGCTTTACAATTGGAGGACCATGTTGAGAGGAAAGTGATATTTCAGTAACTTCTTCATCAATGTACTCTTCATTATATCATGAGCTTTGTATGCATCCATAAACTGGCATTGATGTGTAGAAGACATATAAAAAAAATAGTGTATATAACAATGAAAATCATTTGTAATCATCCACAATTTATGCTAGATTGTTAATTCTTTACACGTTTATCAAATTTTACTTTAACCAATAACACTTAATTTAAAAGGGGGGAGGATAAAAGACGCACAAGTTCACAGTCCTAAGCAAACCATGTATATATCTGTCAATAATTAATCAAAATGAAAATGACCAGGAAAACTAAAAGCTTACTCTAAGCCTCTAATATGGCCTTCAGGTTAGGGAATGTTGCTTTTAAGAACAATGTATGAGCCATCATTCACAACTTATCTAGCAACAAATTACATGAGTTACAAATTTCTAATGCATCTTTTCAATAATTGACACCTGTTTTCACAATTCCTAATGCATCTTTTCACAATTACATGAGTTATGTTTACAAGTTGATTTATGTTCACAGTTACATTTCTTAGAAACAGAGCATCGTACTAACAACTACAACAGCTATATTTACAACTAAAACTGCACGTATTAACAACAATTTATTATTATTATTTCAGCGTGTTCTCACCAACAATAGAGCAATGCTAGATGAAACAAGCCATCATCTAAACTAATTTGAACTCACAGCAACCATGTATGATGTCTTAGATTTAGTAATACATAAACTTCCTTCTAAAACTTACTATGTGATTCAATTCCTCAATTCCCACAACAATTAATCAAAAGAAGCATGTAAAAATCTGCTAAATAATATGGAATGACTAGCTCAGGTTTTGAATCGTATTAATGGAAATTTCAGGGATCTAACAAGTTTAAATATACCCGCAAGCTTCCCGTCGATCTCTATATCAAAAAACACTTTGTGAGTGACTCCCTCCAAATCCTCTTTCGATGAGTTTTCCTACAGAACATTCGATTGGAGAGGGAGAAAGAGGGTAAGGAGAGACCCTGAAATGAAATAACAAAATGAGGAAAAGTAACAAACAGATCAATCATTGACTCTCTACGTTTAGGGAAAATACGATACTCTTACTCCCTCTTCTTCTGTGCGTTTTTTTTTTTTTCTTTCCTTGGGGGCATGATAGTCTTTTCACCAAAGGAATTCATAACAAAAAAGTCCTTGGGACTTTTCTGTCATGGCAATTTACTTTAATACTTTGTTATTATTATTTTGATCCCTTGAAACCTAAGAGCCATTTTCCCAAGTATTATTGTGATATCTCCTTCCGACAGATTCGTCTGTACCCTCTGAATTTCTTCCTCTCTTTTCTGTCCTTGTATTTATATTTCTGCCAAGTCTATTACTGACCTCTATCAGTTGTATCTTTCATGCCTTTAATAAAATATATCCGTTGAGCTTAGTCGAATATAATACTATTTTTCTCGATCTGTGTGTAATAACACATAACAAAATGATCGTAAAGAAAGAATAATTAAAATATTAATAAGCTCATATTAGGGACAAGCAAATCCACCATTTTCATGACTTGGGTGCGTGCGTGGGTCTTGCTTCTCTTGTAACAGCACGAGAATCCAGCATTTCTCGGACGTCTCCGAATAACAAGATGAAGACAATATTAGAATAGTTTAGAGCATGTGATGAAACAGAGTTTTCTAAATCAACTTGACCCTCGTTGACTGCAAAGCTTGATAGAACTTCGGTCAACATCTTCCTTCATTCTAAGAGGAAATGAAAGAACAGTAGGAGAGCTAGGATAAGTGTAGTGCGGTTCTTGATTATCAAAGTATGTGTGCTTCAGTTTTGTCTTAAGGAATGGCTGATCCGGTGGGAGGTGCTGTTATAGGGCTTGTGTTTACATGTTTTTGGGATGCAGTTAAGGAAGCAAAGGATCGGGCTAAAGACTTCAAACCCAAATTGAGGGACCTAGAAAAGACCCTGCGAAAACTAGTTCCAGTGGTAAAAGATATAGATAGAATAAACACAGAGCTAAATGAATCGGATCAATGTGAAATAGATGACTTATATTCAATGATGCAAGAGGGCAAGGAACTGGTTTCCAAGTGTATTGGCATATCATGGTGGAACTTTATTAAGAAGTCATATTACCAGAAGAAGCTGGTGGATCTGGAGAACAAAATCATTAGGTTCATTAATATACATATTCAACTATGCACATATAGGGAGGTTAAGTATCTACGTTTGCGAGTTAATGAACTGGAGAGTATTCAAAGGCTAAGGTCTGAAATAGGTTATAGAGCTCCTCAATGTGCTCCCATGTATCTTGCCGGTTCATTCGCCAGAGCTCCTGCATGGCCTAGCATATTTTCTACAAGTATTTGTAGTGAATTAGTAGATTTCAGTGACTTAGATCTCAGCCATCCAAGATCTTTCGTACCTCCCCAAGTTCCCAGAGCTCTAACCATTGGCATTTTTGGACTCATTTTCTTACTTTTTCTCCCTAGTGAAGCTGAGATACAGAAAGTCATTATATTGCTATAATTTTTATCATTTATGAAGGCATCATGTCTATGCTTGAAAAATCTGAGAGTGGGATATGGATGGTAATAAAAGATGTTGGTATGCTCAAAACCACGACGGAACAACTAGATGCTACAATGAGATCACTAGTTCATGTGCTGGAGGAGATAGAATCAAATAGTGAACAATTGTTGATGAATGAAACAGATCGAATCGAAGCTTCAAAAAGCTTAAGAAGTTTGATGAAAGAGGGTCAGAAGCTGGATTGTGAAAGCTCTTATGATATGGTATGGTGGAATTTTGTTAAGAAATGGCAATATCAGAAAAGGATGGCAGAATTGGATAACAAACTCTTGAGGATCCGTAGCCTTTACCTACAAGCTCGCTTGGCAAAGAATATTGAGGTAATAATTGTTCCATTTATAATACAAATGATACCCAATCATTTTCAAAGTATATGTCTATCTTATCTCTCAAATATCTATTTGTTCAATGTGCAAGATATCTCTCCTTTTCTTAAAATTTGTCACTAGTACGTAGTATCATGACCCTTGATGTTTTGTTTTGATTGTCATTATTGTACTAATGGTCAAAGGCCCAACTAATTGTAGCGTGAATCTTGTTTTTCCCTCCCCTTTTTTGGTTAATGGCCAATATGAGACTTAATTATATATATATTGATGTGTTGTTTTGATGGACACTTAGTTTTATGCCGAGAATCTTAAGTTTATGGTCCAATTAGATTGACTTTGGAGACAATAATTATGTGCTTAGGTGATGAGTTACGTTATATTCACATGATCGCCATGAAATGGGAGGGAGGCATATAGGTACAAGAAGACATGAATCGTACAGCATGCTCAACAATATGCATTGAAACGCTAAAACATAGGTACAACTTTCATATTTTTATCCTTTTATTAAATATTTTCAAGTGGTCATCATCACCAAAATTGGGCTCAGCTAACCTATATGCACTTGCTTCTTGTTGACCTGCTGGAGCAACCTTTTCCTGCAATTTTTAGGAACCCTACCTACGGCTGTGTATTGAATATTAAAAATGGGATGGTTTTTGAGTTTTTTAAGAGTGTTTATTTATTTAAATCTAGATAAATCTCTTTTTACATACTTACTTCGTATACCGTAAATCATGATTGAAAAATTGTTTTTAAATGTTTTAATCACTATTATAAATAAGCACTTGTTGTTGTGTTTCTGTTGGCCTTTTTTTTTATGATTAGCTTAATCTGCTTATATATGGATCCTAATGTGTTTGTGGTTTCTTTTTTATTGATTTTAATATAATACCTTAGGTAAAGAGCCACTTTAACAAAGAAATTGAACTATAAGAACATATAAAGGAGTATATAATTGTATGAATGTCTTGTTTAATTTACATCTTGTCTAATGTGAGTGGTGTCTATTCAACTGTGAATGATTGTTTGATTCAAGGGTAGAAAGAGAGATGAATGATGATTATGAGAGGATGCTAATCCAAATTACAGAACGTATTTTAATCAGCTCATTTCTTGTTTGCCCTCTCTGCTTCCTTTCATTCTCTTGTTTTTATAGTACTCCTCCAATCCTTAATATAAGTTATATTTGAGAAGTTGATTTTGATCCTAAATATAAGACATATTTTTTATATTTGTCAATATTTTCCTAATTTACCCCTATAAATGCTCTTTCAAACATAATCAAAGAAGAGGGAGAATGAGGAAAAAAAGTAATATAACTAGGGTATTTTAATTTAAAAAATATATATCATATTAACTAACTCAATTAGCTTCCTTAATCTAATTAAACTAGTAAAATGTATCTTATATTAAGGATAGATGGAGTCCTAATAAAAAAACACTTCGTAGTATCCTTCCTACCGGAAACTCCTCTTTCTCCACAGTCACCAACTCACCTTTTTTACCTGCATTCAACGATATTGAGGTAGAAACTGATGTGAAACTTGTGGTTGTTAGGCTTTAGTTAGTGAATTGGGTATATATTAGGTTTGTCTTTATGTATATCGAAGTCAAAGCCAATTTGATAGTACTATCACCAACTAATGAATGCGAGACTCTTTAATATGTGATAATAGTAACCCCAGAAGAAAGATGGAGGCTTTGTGAATAGACTGTTATACCATAGCAATTTGAATTGATGGGAGGAAAATATATAGGAACAATGTCTGTGTGAGGATACAAGTATTGACATAAACCTTGAATTAGGAGATTGTACGTGTAAGATAAGCCGCATTGTTTTTTTATATAAGGTAACGTAATTAAACAACTTTCAACTTTTTTAAAAAATACAATAATAATTATAAATTATTTTTAAAAATAAAAATAACCACTAATAATATAAAAGAGAACAAAACCGCTAACACCCTTAAAACAATAAATTTTAACTGTTTATGAGGTATGTTTGACATAAACTGATAACATGGAAAGCGATATGGGCGCTGATATGAGTTAGTATGGTCGACGTGGCAGCAGACTATGCTCACCGAATAACAAGAAATAAAAAAAAGTTGGAAAAAGGAAGCTTTTTTTTTTTTGGGTTTGACCAAAGGAACCCTCATATTCGACACTTTATTGTTTTGTTTGGATTAATTTATGTAAATTCTATAAGTGTTTATAAATCATGATTTATAGAATATGAAGTAACTTTTACGATTCATGAGATTACTTTTACAGTATATGAAATAAATATGTGGAAGAGATTTATCTCGATTTATGGGTGTGTTTGGATTGGCGGTGAAAAAAGTGACTTATTTAAAAAGTGACTTATGGATAAGTCCAATTGGGTAAAAGTTCAATTGATGTAAGTTGTTTATGTTTGGATTAGCGATTGAATAAGTGTTTTTATAAAAGTGAATGTGTTTGGTTTGGCTTTTCCATAAGTGACTTTTGAGATATTTAAAATAAAAAATTGTAAAATATATTAAAAGTGGAAAAATGTATTAGAAATAATTTAGATAATTAAATTGTAATGAAAATGTAAATAAATTAGAAATAATACAAAGTTAAAATTTCTGATATAGTCAAATATAACAGAACAAATCATATCAAATGTTCGCAACAATTAGATTCCTGATGGCGTCACGAACATGATTTATTTAGGTTGCAGATGTCCGAGAATCATTTGTTGATGATGACTCTTTATCTTGGCTATCATCCACCAAAATTGTGGCCTCATTTGCTGCATCCCTAAAGTGCGCATCAGTTTGAGAATTTCTTCTAATAAAATTATGTATAGTCATTGTTGCACAGACCATGCGCACTTGAGTGTGGAAGCTGTACTTGGGCATGTTTTGTAAGATCTTGAACCTATTTTTCCACACTCCAAACGTCATTTCTATTGTGCATCTCAAGCTTGAATGATAAAAATTGAAGGCCTCATTATGATTCCGAAACCCCCGTTGATTCCTGAATTCAGGGAGGTGGTAACGTTCACCTCTGTACGAACCAAGAAATCCAAGTGATGATGGGTAGCCAGAATCAACCAAATAATATTTGCCTAACATAAGTTAAAATAATTGCAAACTTTAGATTATTGGCATTCAATTGGGCTTAAAGGGGAAGAAAAGCTAGTGAGGGGAGCTTAAAGGAAAAGTCACTTATTTTCCTTTAAGAGCTTAATTATTAAGCTTTTTCCAAACACTCAATTAAGTTTCAATTGAGCTTATTGACATTCAATTGGGCTTAACGGGGAAGAAAAGCTCAACCAAACACACCCTATGTAAATCAGGCTTATAAAATAAACCGATTCTACATAGAATTTCTAAACATATTATATATATAAAGTTTAGGTGGTCCTTGATCGATGGGACCACCTTAACTTTTTCCGATTGTTGGAAAAACACGCCCCTTGACCCTGTTTTTCCGATCGTCCTCCGCCAGAAACAATTTATACAAATCCAAATCATAAAGTTCCCTTCTTCTTCTTCACGTATAATTCTGGCTCTATTTTTCCGATCGTTGGAAGCCATTTATACAAATATAAATCCAAATCCAAATTACAATCCGAGCTCAGAGACTACTAGATTAGAGCTTGCTGATTCTAATGGTGAAGCATGTGAGTCAAAAATTTCCAATCTTCCAGTCCATTCATCCCACGATCCCTCCTTTGATGTCCGATGAAACTGCGCCGGAGTCGAAAATTTCCCCTTGAAAGTTCAGTAGTCAACAGTACAACACATTCCGATGATGGGAGGAAAACCATATGGCTTCCAATGCACGCCTGACTATATAGGTTTTCCTTTCTCCAGTTACGACCTCCTTTTTCAACCTTCATTTTCCGATGTCGGTGTCTTTCTGGTGGTCCAATGGCTTGATTTGGTCTCGAATTGGGATTTCCATTTTTCTTTGTTTCTTTATCGACTCCATCTCAAATCTTTTTAAGGTCATCAAATTGCAGCAAAAGGAAAGTGACTTTATTTTCTGCTCATCAATGGCGATTCATGTGGGTTTTTCTCCTACCTTGCTTCTTCTGCCATCGTCTTGCCTCGGACCTTCGCCTTCCTTTGTGATGCTACCTCGTCGCGGATGGACGATAAAATAATGGGTCTGCCACGTCCTCATTGTACACTCAGCAATAAATTCCCCTAACCTCCAACCTGGCACAAGCAACAACAAAAAAATCTACGACGTTTTCATGCTTTAACGGAGTTAAGCTTTTGGTTGGTTGTTATTTTTTTCTTAAAAAAAAGTAGTTTATAGTTACTACTATACTTTTAAAAAAAATTAAAAGTTATTTAAATACCTTAACCCTTTTATATAAAATCTTAATTATATTATACTACCTCCTTATATAAGTATATATTGATTGTTATATTAAGGATCATAGATACTATATAAAATGATAAGTACATATATATGAGATAAGGCACCGCATTGTTATGTTGTTGGTGTTATGGTAGTCAAAGTTAGTAAATTATTGTCAATGATCTTATAGTTTAATGACATAAAAATTGTGAAAAGTCGCATGTTTAATTCTATTTATAACTTCAATCTGTTAGTACATGCGTCTCTAATTAAAAAAAAAAAAGAGTAAGCAAATTATTTTGTTCCTAGCTAGTTGGGGTGCAAGTGCCCACTTATAACAACTAACTTCATTAACATATGAAATAAAAGAAGAAGCATATGTTTGAGGCCTTATGATGATCAAATGTGAAAATATGTAATATATGATCCAATTAGGTTGAATTTGGACAGACTTGTGAAGTTATGAACTCATGTGAGTCACGTTACATTGCATTTACAGGATCTCCAGATCTTGGATACAAAAGAATATGAATCGTACAGCATGCTCCACAATTTACAGGCCTATCAGAAGTTTAATTATTATATCTTCACATTTGTATTTTAATATTTTTAATCAAATTTGTTTTCCATAAATTCTTTATTTGTTTATTTGTTGCAATCTAATATGATAAGAGTCTTTATTATCTTCTTATATAATTTCCCCGTACGTGGAAGGGAAACTATCCTTTTAGTGTTTGTTTTGCTTTTTCTTTTTCTTTTTTCTGTTCTGTTATATGAATTTTTTGTGGCCGTTACATGGGAAACTAATGAAAGTAGCATGAATTTCATGTTTTACCCGCGCAAATACATTTAATTTTGTATGATAATTGTTTGTTCCCTTTTTTTAGGGGCGGATGTGATAATTATGACTCTAACATCAAGGAAGACACAACAGCTGTGCCTATAACAATAGATCCTCATAATAATATGAATGAACCAACTTGATAAGCTTTCCTCACAAGTAGAGCTCTTTCTAGTTTCTTTAACCAACCTTATGCCAAATCATATAAATCATGCTTCTCTTACATTTAATTTATTTCTTAATTTATTCTCAAATTAAATAAACACTCCTTCGGTGTCAAGTTCCTAATAAAAACCCATCAAATTAATAACATGTGTAGGCGCGTAGGGCAAGGAAAGCCAAGCATGATATGGAGGTATTTCTAGCCTAGAGGCAATTAAAAATTTCCAGTTACCACAAATGAATAAACAAAATCCAGGAAATGAAGATGTAATTTCCAACAAGAAGAGATAGCCCCCAAGAAATTTTCCTCAGCAGTCCGTAGTTTCAAGGCATGGACAAATTAAAGTAAGAAAAGAAAGGCTTCTGTAAACTCGGCTTCACGTGACCGTCAGATCAGATAATTGCCAAGCTGTCATATAGTAATTGCCTCTGCACAGACTGATATAATTAATTATTTTGTTTGGGATAGCTTTTGGGTCTAAAAATTATTTATACATATAAATTGAGACAACATTTCTCTAACATACTTACCTCATATATCGTAAATCACAATTAAAAAATTATTTTTAAAAAGTCTAATCGCTATTCCAAATAAACTAAATATTTTTAAACAATTTCATATGATAGTTTCACAATATATCGTTAACTTTATTTAATAGGGCAGATGTACTTATGGCACAAATTGAGAAGAAAATTTTTTTTTCCTATTTATAAATTACCTCATTATCAACCACTTAACCCTAGGATGGTTGATGTTATGTTAATCTTACAAAAAAAACTTAATCATGACATTAAAGTCACTAACAAAAAAAATAAAATAGACTAAAATAATTTTATTAAGCTATAAACTGATATATAATATAATCTCTAATTTTATACTTTCTTTATCTTCTTTATTAGATAAATAGGTCTAGATTAAAATAAAAGAGGTATAGTATTGAGTTATTAACAGGAAAACACAACAATTAGGAAAGTTTAGCTCCACTAGTTCAAAATTTGGAACTCTCTACTTGTATCTGGTTAAGGACTGTTGCAGTCACCACAAAAATTTGAAACCAAGGGCAAACAGTTATGAAAGATTTTTGCAATTAAACAGACAATAAAAAAGGAATTCCTCTTCACACAATTAGAGCTCCAATAAACTGTAAGGATTATTACCTTAAACAGTACGGATTCACTTTGGTCACAATATAGTTTCTTAGGATCTTCAGAGAAAAATACTCTGTTTTATTGAGATAAAACATGAACAAAGAAAAATGACCCCGAAATTGCCTCATACACGGCCACACTGAAAATTAACTCCCAATTCCCTTCGGGATCAAATAAAAATTAAGAAAATCAGTGAATCCGTGAAAAATTGGCAAAAAAAAAAACAGTATTTTCAAGTATTTAACAAACCAGATAAAGGAAAGTAATCTCAAAGTCATACATATATCAGATATCTTCTCAAATCAGAATCATACAGCAAAACGTCTAATCTCAACAAAAATCCTCAGCGCCAGTTTTCCACCGAAAACGAAAACCATCGATTCTAACACTTCTTAATAACCTTCTGCGCCTTATTTTTCAATTTCTCGAACAAGTTTATATTTCATCTCTCCAGATTTGGCGGGACAACTAATTTCAATACTGTATAATTAGTAAAACGAGCTTGGAAACGCAAAACTACCTTTCTCTTTCAATTAAACCTCCCAGGAAATCAAATAAACGAACAGAATGAAAGAGCCACAGACAAATCTCTTTAAAATTTTAGTATCGAACCGGGGGGGAAAAAGTCAAATCTAACCGACAATCCTCACCGACAAAGTTCCACCAAACTCGAAGCCGTCGTCGATCCCTACGTTTGCACATCATCTTCGAATCCGCTTTCTTCCAGAAAATGATTTTCCGAACCTGCAGATTTGGCGGGAAAACAGGAAGCAGAAAGAGAAAACAGAGAGAGGTGTTAATTAGGCGTGATGGAGGAGACGAATCGCGAGTTTGTGCGTGAATCTAAAATAACCGTTCGATTGGAATACGAAGGGTAGTGAAAGGCTTAGATTCGCGCACAAACTCCAGATACGCCTCATCTCTGTCGGATCCATGGGGTGTAATTTGGTACCGCTCCGAATGGAAAGGAAAAGTCTCTGCAAGCAAATAGGGAGGGCTCCTTTTATATATAGAGGGCGAGTGAGAGACCCTGGATTAGGGTTTTTTATTTTTTCTGTTTTAGCATCACATCGCCGCGACGTTACTTTGTATTTAATTATTTACCTAATCAGACCAGGTGTTGCTTTTTCGCCTAAAATCATCCACTAATCATTTGGAATTATCTGACCAAAAGAAATATCTGGAATTCAGTTTTTATGAAATGAACTAATTAGAGGTTGTTTTGAATAGCTTATGAAAATTTCATAAGTGCTTATGAATTGTAATTTACGGACTACGAGGTAGCTTTTACGGTTTATGAGGTGTTTTTACGGTCTACAAAGTGCTTTTACGGTCTACGAGATAAATATGTGGAGGAGATTTATCTTAATTTATGTGAATCGGGTTTATTATATAAGCCTGATTCATATAAGTGATAACAAACAAGCTCTTAGTCTCACTGCTTTAATTGTTGTTACATGGCTATAATTTTTCAGTCATGATTTATTTGATGGGGATTATTGATTGTGATGATAGATCATAATTCCAAACAAATATTATACTCCTTTGGTCTTTATTATTATTTTATTTTTAACTAATTTTCACATATCAAGAATTATTAATTAAGTTATTAAATATACTTAAAGTTTTTCAAGTTTACCTTGTTAAAAATTTTTCTCTCTTCATACATTTACAAATCATTCAAACATCTTTCTCTCTTTCCAACAATATTTAAATAAGGGTAAAATTGAAAATTATTCTTAGAGCTTGTTTGGAATTGCTTTTATGAATCGGGCTTATATATAAATCGAGATAAATCTCCTCCACATATTTATTTCGTAGACCAAAAAAGCACCTCATAGACTGTAAAAGCTACCTCGTAGACCGTAAAAGTTACTTCGTATTCCGTGAATCACAATTCATAAGCACTTATGGAGCTTCCATAAGCTAATCCAAACAAGCAACAAGTATTATACTTATAGGCAACTTCTAATGTTAAAACAATTTATTCGTTGATCCATGTTCATAAAAAATTTAATAGAATTTTATGTTGGCTATAGATGTTTAACACAATCCCCCTACCTTTACTTGAGCCAGAGACTGACTATAAACATAGGCAGAGTTCAATCTATCAAATTAAGGACATTTAAATAATTTTGTAAATTCTAGACCAATTTGGGAGAACTTCAAACTAATTAGGCATTTGGTGATCCTAATATAAAATTCACACATTTCAACAGGATTTCCCTATTTTATTTTGAAGTCTAACATAGTAACTTAGGTCATGTTTATTAGAATCATTATAACTATTATTCCAATCAAGTTCTCCCACTTATATATATTTTTTTCCCACCATCATTTCATTCAACCCCAAATGCTGGCCTAGCAAAAATATGACACATGGCAGAATTTGACCGGAACAATAGACCTAATAATTTTAATCAAAATCGACTAAACTTTTGTGCTTTAATTTGAGGTGTAATTAAAAAATATTTTTATCTCATATTTAAATTATAATAATAAATTAATCGGTCAATACAGGGTGTTTGAGTGATGCAGAAATGTCATCCTCTCCTTAGCATGTATTACAAGTACCTTGTTTCCTAAGTTTATAGGTTAAAAGTCAAGGCTATATCACCGAAAGGAAAATGACACTTGTGAATTTTACCATCATTATGGAATGTGCTGGCTTCTGGAATTATATATGAAAAACATCATGTGGGGTGAATCAATGAAAATATAAAAAATTTAAAATAAATTGCAATCATAAATTAATAATACATTTTAGTTGTACTTTTAGGGTTGATTGATTGTATGATTAAGTAACGTAAGTAAAAGTTTTCTTTTCTTTTCTTTTTTTTTTGCAAACGATGTAAGTAAACGTTTTTGCACTATCACACATGTGCATTTGATTAATTTTTTTATGCATACTTTTTTTTGGACAATTTTTTTTTAATGCATACTAGCTAGCCTTAGAATATAAAACCTAATTATATCAAATATTACAATTATCTCATACCTAAAATTATTGAACAGTTGTTTAAGTGAAGCGTGGGCCTTTATGAGGCCTTTAAGTACCACAGGGCTCAATTTGAGAAATTTTGGACCTTAATGTTGTTATATGGCCTATTTTTTCTACTACTTATTATTTTTGTCAACAAAAATATCCTATAGGCCTCTATTTGGATCACTTGGACTCTGGGTTTTGAAGGATTACAGACAAATTATCTTGGGCCAATATTGATGTGAGGTGTATTCACTATTCAGGGGCTCAAGGCTCATTGCTGTCTCAGTAGTCAGTATAACCACTCCCTCTCTAACTAACGTGAGTTGTGAGTTGTATTTATTAAAAAGGATCCAGCTCGTTTGGATTAGCTTATAGAAGCTTTATAAATATTTATAAATCATGATTCATTGAATATGAAGTAACTTTTACGGTCTACGAGGTGCTTTTACGGTCTACGAAGTAAATATGTGGAAGAGATTTATCTCGATTTACGTAAATCAGGCTTATATAATAAGCCGGATACAAATAAGCTCAGCCAAACGAGCAAGTCCTCACCACGTGATGAACTAAATTTAAATCCCCTCTATGAGAATTGTCTATATTTATTGTCTAATAGTAGCTTGATAATACATGTATCTAATAAAAAATATATATATTAGCTCTCACTTAAATACAAGATCTAGTTTGTTGATGTGATTTGATCCTCAATATAGAAGCATGATATATTTTATCTCCTTGCTTTAATGTTTTTCTCCTTTAGAATGCCAAATTATTTAAAATATAGAATCATGATATACTTCTCTCCATGATCTCAATACAATTAGCTTCCCTCTTTCCCATCTATTGGACTTTTAAGAATATTTTATTTTACAATCACAATTATTTAAACCTTTTCACCATGTCCGGTGTCATTCTTCAAATACATTTTCAAACGGGGATTTATTCTCAACTTTCCCTATTATATATAAAATTTATAACATTAGATATAAATAAGTATTTTCTCCAATCCTAAATATAAGACAGAATTGGTTTTTTTTAGAGATTAAGAAAGTTAAATAAGTTATTTAACCATATCATATATTACATATCCTTAGATTATATATAATTTTATTAATCAAACTAATTAGTCTTGAGAAAAAAAAAATATTTTAAAATAATTTAATTAATTTCTTTATTCTTTTTAAAAATATTAACTTTATTTTATCTTTAGGACTGGGATGGAGTAGCTTAGTTTGGCAGTTTTAGCTTTTGGGAAGGCCAGGTATGTGAGTTTGATTCATGATAGGTTGAGCCTCATCCATTGAACCTGCACTTTATGTGAATTAGCATTGACTTCCCACCGTAATAAACCCCACAATTATCCACTTTTTATCTTCAACAACCACACTAACCATAAAAATTTACCCTCCTGTGTAAAATCCACTATTAATTCCAATCTACATCAAATATCTTATAAGCTAAAGTAGGAAATGAAACACATAGTAATGATGATGATGGGTTGGATTTTAGGGAGAATCTATATACATAAAAAGAATACTCCATCTTATTTTTAATATATGATAGGGAGTTGATATTGATCCTAAATATAAAATATATATTTTTTATATTTATCAATTTTTTCTAATTTATATTTATTGATGCCCCCTTAACAATAATTAAGAATGAAGGAAACATAGAGAATTAAAGAACATGACTCGGTGTTTTAAAAAATATATATCATATTAACTAACTTTTTTAATTAAATTAAATTACATAAACATGTATTATATTAAGGACTGGAAAGGGTAGAGTTAAAGTGTCAAAGGGCATTGATTCTAATGTAAGGAATTTTGGCCCCTTAAACACATATGTGTGAATAGGAATGGAAATATGTTAGGCTTTACCTAAATAAGTTTGAGTTTGGACCTAAACATGTATGTAGGCTTTTTTTTAGGTATGAGAGTGGGTCTTTAAAAGGCCTGAAACCTGTTTAAAGGCCTACTTAAAATATAAATCTTTAAATAGCCTTTAAAACATGTCCCTCCAAATTCATATATAGCTTCTCACGCTTATTCACAATCTCATATTATATCTTAAAAGTCTAATATCCATTCTCGTCATACTACAAGGGCTTAGTAAAAGAAAATAATGTCTAGTAACAACATTTGTCCAAGCAAGTAGGAATAAGAAAAATTAACCGTCTGCTGACTAATGAGATATATTTTCTAAAATTAACCATGAATAACAATCAACATATAGAATTGGATTTTATCTCTTTTACTTTTTCCATATAAACTAGGACAAACTCCTCCTACTAGGATTATAATATTTCATTTCATACTAAAATAATCTCATAGCAATTATTGTACTTTAGTGGACGACGCAAATCAAGGGAGAGAGAGTTAGTTAGTTTTGTCATCTCCAGTGATAGAAGAAAAGAGAGATAGGGGTGAATGATTAATGCGAAAGTAAAAGTTGAGTGTAATGATGATGAGATATGAAACTTAAGATTAAGGTAAAGGTTAAAAAAAACCTTAGGATCAAGGTTAAATTGGTAAATTTATAAATAACTTATATAATAGTATAAATTAAAAAAATTAAATAGGCCAGACTTATAAGTTTGTAGATTAGACCTTATGAAAATAGGTTTGACCTGTTTATCTAAATAAACTTGGTAATAGGCTTGAGCATGAACCACCAATTTATTAAATAGATTAGGCTAGATTTTAAATAGCCTTTAGGAGACTTTAGGAGACTTTAAAAAAGATTTAGTTTCTTCAGCAAACATTTTTATTAGGCACAATCTGATTGAAAGAGAGTTGAAATACTCAATTTTGAATTTGGTTTATTAAACTTAACAAATTATAAAAAATAGTTGTGAGACATAATTAGGGATTTCAAAATCTTAAAAAATGTTCAAAAAGCCCCTGTATAAATGAGAAGAAAATAATTATATAATGTTATGTTCCTCTAACGTTCCCAATGTTCCTATGATTCAATCCTCACAGCCACCGCAAGCACAACCGTCAAAGCCACCATTGTCCCAGTTTCTAGCAAAACCCGCACACCAGTATCACTTGAGAGAAAAATTGAAGTTTTTTCTATACGGTTCCTTTTTTTACCCCAAAAAAAAAAATATTGAAGTTGCTTTCGTGTAGGGGTGTTCATGTGTAGGGCTGGACAAGATATGACCCTTACCTGATGCTCAGCTTAAAAGATGAACGGGTGGCATTTTGTAACCTGATGTCCAGTCTTGCTCGGTGAAAGCTAGAGTAATTTCAAAATGGGTTGGGCAGGCTTCCATTTATGAAAATCTCTCTAAAATTTAAAAATAAAGAAGCATCCAAAAAAAGAAAAAAAATAGTTTTATATTTCAAAAACATATTCTATACAAATATCCTTTTTAAATTTTATTGTTTATATTTAATTCGTGGGCTAATAAAACAAATTAATTCAATAGATATTATTTTTTTATTATTTAATAATAATTTATTTCTAAGAACTCAATTTGTTGAAAAAATATGCATATTTTTTGAGTAAATAAAAAATATGTTTATTCATTATAGTCTAATTGAGATAAATAAATACTTATTAAATTTTATCAAATAATGAATATGTATGTATATTTTATACACACACTTGGGCAAGGCCAAATGGACAGGGCGGCATACTTTGGTCGATGCCCTGTCTTGCCCGATATTTGGCCCAACCTAAAAATATCTAAATGATTTATGGACTGAATTTTTAAGGTCAAGTTGGGAATTTTTTACCTTTAAATGCAAATAGATCTTGAGGTTCAAATTAAATTATCTTTTCTTCTCATTTATATAGGGGCATTTTGGACATTTTATCATATTTTAAAATCCCAAATTATGCCATATAACCTTATTTATAATTTGTTAAGTTTAGTGGTTCAAATTAGAATTTTGATAATTTAAATGTTTTTTTCCTTTTTATTATTTAATTAATTGTAAAGGATATAAATCCATTAAAGGGAACACTAACTATAAAGCTAACAAGTGATGCGTCATTGGTCTATAGCCTAATTTTTTATTTTTTATTTTTTTGCTAAAGGTCTATAGCCTAATCATCACATTATTGAATTATTACTATTAGCTTCATCCAAATCTGTTTGGTGTTACATTGCGTTGTGGGGGTTGGGGGACCCCAATTGCAGAAGATGCGGAACTAAACAGTCTCTTCAAAAAAAAAATTGAAATCGGATGAATATAATCAATTTGTTATGAAATCAAGAAAATATAAGAGATTAAGATGAATGGATGAAGAAAGATAAGAGATAATTATAAAAGTAAAAAATGGAGAAGAACTCTCATTCATATATCATTTTCATGTACATCCAATTCTTTGTGTTAAGCTTTTATATATAGACCTCCAATTCTCTTAAGAATTACAATACAATAAACATAAGAATTAACTTACATTATGATGGAGTTACAATGTCATAAACGTAAAAATTAATCTATAACATAAAACTATGAGAGATTATAGGCATTATAGAATTTTAAGAGATTATTTATATACATCTACCACCCGTGATTCATAACACAATCCATGTTTGTAATATGAAAAATAAGTTCTTTACATTCACTATAATTAATGGGATGAATATAGACAATCATTTCACGATTTGTTCTATTTTTAAAATATTATTATTTAATTATAAATCCACATAACGTAAGTTTCCCCCTGTAATATTAAATTTATATCAATTTGTACTTATAATATAATATAAAATATAATTATAAGTATAAATTGATATAAATTATTATAAGCATTTTCCAAATTTATATTAATTAAAACTAGAGTAATCCTTTTTTCTGGAAGAAAAAACTAGAGTAATCCTTCTTAGCCAGATTTCTCTCTCCCCCTCTTTGGAACTGAGTCAC
Organism: Albizia julibrissin; assembly: GCA_037074505.1. Lineage (NCBI taxonomy): Eukaryota > Viridiplantae > Streptophyta > Magnoliopsida > Fabales > Fabaceae > Albizia > Albizia julibrissin. The sequence continues at coordinate 24,756,678 of CM073489.1, forward strand.
TAACCCTCTCTTAGTGGGTAATTTTGATTTTTATATAAACTTTTACAAAATATAAAATATTAATACAATAGTCATTAATAATTATGGGTGGTTCTTTGATCAAGGTCATGTATCCTATTTTAGGTTATGAACCATATTTTATCCATCTTTATTAAATTTTAGGTGATTAAAACAAAATAATTAAATTCGTTAGTTATGAATAATAGAAAAGGATTTATCCTAACATCAACTTGATTGATTTTTAAAATTTTATACATAGTGATACGGGATAATTAAGCCACATCAATTATTTGTTGGGAAAATCCCAACAAAAAAAAGTCTAAACTAGAGAAAATATAAATTAGAGAGTCAAATATCACAAATTTCAAGTTAGACCTGTAAGAAAAATCTGAAGTTTGAAAATGTTTCTAAATGTCCAATATGCCCCTGACAATATTTGAAAAATTCAAGTTGTCAATATGTATACTGAAGTTGTTAATTGCGATTCTTGCGTTGTTATTTTCTATGCCTAAGTTGTGCATCACAATTAACAACTTAAATATACATATTGACAACTTGAGCTTCTCAAATACCAACAATCCTATAAGTAATATTTTGAAGTCATACATGTTAGGCGTTATTGACTACTTAGGTATAGAGAATAACAACCTAAGAATTGCAATTAATAACTTCAGTATACATACTAATAATTTGAGCTCTCCAAATGTTGTCAGGGGTATATTGGTCATTTAAAAGCATTTGTAAATCTCATATTCCTCCCACAGATCTGACTTGAGATTTGTGATATTGGACTTCTAGATTGTTTTTCCCCATTTTTAAATGTGTTTTCTAGGATTTTCCCTTATTTATTTATTTTATATAGGGTTAAGGTGCATCAAGCACACTGAAATATTTTTTTAAATGCATTCAATATCCTAAAGTATTTTGATATTACCATCTAATATTCAGTTCATGGTTCATGACTACCCTTCTTAATATTTGCATCTCCTCTAGAATTCGAACTTGAGACTTAGAAGGATCTAAGAGGATTTACCCTATTAGACCAGTGTTCATTGAGTTTGAATCTTCTATGAATATAATGGACACCTGAGTTATGGTTAAAAAAATGATTGTTGTCTCAGTTTGTATGTTCATTTTTTATTTAAAAATCATTTGAAATTTTATTTTTATTTTTATTTTAGCAAACATTTGAAATTTTATTTAATAAGCATCACTCTACTCACTACCTAAAAATTATGTACATGTTTGGAATTGTATTACTGTGTTTTGCTTTAAACGCAAAATACCGTTTGGGATCGTAAATTTTGATATATTTGTAATAGCGGTTGGAACTTTTAATCGTAGTTTTTGGTATATGAGGTAGCTTTTATGGTCTACAAAGTAACTTTTACGGTCTACAAGATAAATATGTAAAAAAATTTTATCTCAATTTATATAAATCAAATTTATACATAATCATAAGTCAAACCAATTTGATTTGGTAAAAAGGTACTCACAATTTGATGGTTGATGCGAGGGCATCGGCTTAAAGTTTGAATCATCTACGTGTAGAGAATATAAAGAGTTTGCAAGTTATGACAAAAACAAAATAGTGATGCGTGGTTAAATATAATTGGTCATCTTCCTTTCATGTCAAATTTCTTGAAAAGGGTTTTAAAAGAACCTCTTGATTAATGAAAATTAAATAACAAATGTCAAGGATCTTTAATATGATGAAAATATTTGATATGAATGGCTCACCTTTAAAGCTATCCCCAATCCTAAACGTAGGAAGAAGACAATAAATAAATGTTGGTCGGTTTTGTTAAAATATCTCTTTAATTATTTATATTGTAATCTACCATTATTAAAACTTTCTTTTATTTAGTATGTGTAATCAGTAGAGCTCTTTAGAAAACGAATTAAAATTTTGAGACAAAATAAATGGAGGTGTTACACTTAGCTCAAACACAAGCCCCTTGATTAACTTACATTGAGGGTATGCTGGGTATTAGAGACTTGGAAGGGAGAAAATTTTTTTATAAGTTAGGTTTAAAAAAATTGGAAAGGGTAGGTTACAAATTTTTAATAAAAAGAATATATAAGATAAAAATAATAATAATAACTAATTAAAAAATTTTAACTCCACTCCTCTAATTTTTTTAAATCTAATTTAAAATTTGTTTCCTCCTTTCACTTTCCCTCTCATACAATCTCTTAGGATTGATAAAGAGAGTATATTGTTTATGGTAACATAAGTGATTAACGGCATGTTTGATTTATTTTTGAAAATATTTTTTTATTTTTAAAAATAAAAAAATTATAAAATTTGTTTGAAAAAAAGTATTCAATAAGTTGTTTTTAAACAATTTTTTTAAATTAAAAAGTAAAAACAATTTTTAAATGTTTTTTATTTGTATTTTTTATTTCATATTTTTTGAGGTCATCATATGTCCATTATCGACACCACAACCACATTACTAGCGTTGACTACTGCCATATCATCGTAGACGACGACTGCCGCCACATCATTGCAGGCGACAGCCACGACTACCATATCACTTAAAAAACAGTTTTTTTTACAAAAAACTGTCCAAACAGATTTTTTTATTCTTAAAACTTGTTTTTAAAAACAATTTTATAAAACTGTTTTAAAATAAGAAACTAAACCAAACATGCCCTAATTTTTAAGAATTCTTTATACAGATTTCTAAAACTCCCTTTAAAAGCTTTATTACTGATTTTGTAAGTGCAATGCAGCTGATCATTCCTGCCAAATATTTCACTCTTTCACTAGCTTATATGCTCAAATTTTCCCAAAAATTAGCCCTTTCATGTGAAGTGGATCTAATTAAAAAAGGTTTATCGCAAATTCCTGCCACCCCAAAATTGGCAAGGAATATTTCTTTTCCATATTATAATAATAATAACTCCAAAAGGTTATAAAAAATTGGCTCATGATATATAAGATCATCAACTATCTTATTAGTGATATGAAAACCTATTGGTGATGGCTTGTAAGCACTTCAATAACTGCTATGACTGTCGTTTGAGACTTCAGCCATATTCAAATCTTAGTTTGAAATAGTAGTTGGAACTTCCAATCGTGATTTATGGTCTATGAAATAACTTTTACAGTCTACAAGGTAAATATGTGGATAAGTTTTATCTCAATTTACATAAATCGGACTTATATATAAACATAAGCCCAACCAAACACCCTCTATATTTATTAGTCCCAACTTTTCTAAACTTTATCAATGATAATTATATTATTATTATTATTATTATTAAAATAAGAGGCGTAATAATTATATTATTAAAATAAAGAGGCACAGGGGTAAGGGGGGATTATTACTTTTCTGAACCGTTTATATAAGGTCTTCCATTACTTTCTTCGCCCTTCAACCTCCATGTGAAGCCACTCTTCCCTCCCTCCCTCTCTCTCCCCCACACCATTTTTCTGTTGGATTACCTTCTCCTCTAAAACTCTGAAACAATCTCCCTCTATCCTTAATCAACCACACAATCATTGATTCTTCTTCTATTTTATACGTTTCTCCTTCAAATCCTTGCTCAGATTATCCCCTCAATTTCTTCTGATCAGAATTAGTAGTTCCTAATCTTCGTACTCACAACTCTTTTCAATGGTTGAATCCTGCTTTGTACGCTAATCCCACAAAAAAAAAAAAAAAAAACCACACAAGAAATTGTACTTTTCAGGGAAGCAAAAGAATCCCCGAGGATTCGATTATTCGTTTCTGACATGGCGTCATCTCTGATCTCAAATCCTGTAACTGCCTCCGATCGGTCCCGCGACGCCTCCAAGAGGAGGAGGAAGAAGAAATCTCCGGCTCAGAAGAATCACCAAGAAGATCAGATTCAGAATCATGCCAGATGGAAATCTCAGACTCAGCAACAAATCTACACATCCAAGCTCCGCCAAGCGTTGGCTCGGCTCAACCTCGATGGCGGATCTTCCGGCTCCGGCGGCGGCGAGGCTTCTCGACGCGGGAAAGAAGTCCGTGAAGCCGCCGATAGGGTCCTCGCCGTTACTGCCAAAGGGAGGACTCGGTGGAGCAGGGCGATTCTCGCGAATCGGCTCAAGCTGAAGTTCAGGAACCACAAGAGGAAGAAGGTAACGACGGCGACGAGGGTGGCTACCGGAAATTTCCGGTCGAGGAAGCCGAGAGTGAGCGTTTTCCGGTTGAGGGGGAAGACCTTACCGGCTATGCAGAATAAGGTGAGGTTCCTAGGCCGATTGGTTCCCGGTTGCCGGAAACAACCATTTCCGGTGATTCTAGAGGAAACCATCGATTACATATCGGCGGTTCAGATGCAAATCCGAGCCATGACCGATCTCGCCGACCGACTCTCCGCCTCTTCTTCTACCTCCACCTCCGCACCACCTGGCTAATCATTGCTGTGATTCAAAATGTTAAATTTTCTTCTTCTCTCTTTTTCCCTTTTGATTTCCTTAATTTTCATTTTCATTATTTTCTTCGATCCAAGCTTTGTCTCTGGTGGCAAGTAAAGATTTCTGAATCTGTGAAGTATATATCCATATAATATCTGGTTCCCATTTTCTCCCTTCAAGTCGAATCATCAATCTCATACTTATCATCAAGACTTAATTGATACACCTGTGTTTCAATTGACGCTCTGTTCTTGTGATCATAGCAGAGGCTGAAACTAAACATGTCTGTAACATTTAATTGAAACAGAGTCATGTATGGCTCATGTGAATCTTTGTTTCCAGATCTCATGAATTGTGAGTAATGGTTGCTAATAAAGAACACGTATGATATTTCATTCCGAGTGTGCATGGATTGCAACCTGGCTTAGGGTTTCGGAAGTTCTGTCATGGCCTTCATCCACAGCGTTTCTGGTGTCAATGTGCTAATTGTATAAAATTTGTGCTAAAAAATGATTTTCAAACTTTTCTGCCAAAGAAAACAGAAAAAAACTGTGTCAAAAACAAAAACATAGAAACCCTTGGAAGTTTTATGAGGAATTTACAATAAGGTACCAAAAAAAAATATAATTACCTAAAAGTCTAATAACAATAAAAAAATATCCGATAACAAGTTCTTGTGTTTTAAATCATAACAGATTTATGTTATTTATTTATTATTGAGATTTTTTAGTTATTAAACCCTTTCTTAAAATCTAATAGCAATTCCTCCCATTTTTGGTCATATACAGAATTTTAAACTGATAAGTATTGAGACTAATCCCTTCTAATTTCTAAAGCGCAAATGTGTTTTATTCTCTCAATAAATTAAGTATTACTAAAGAATTAGTAATAGCAGCATTTTTTAAAAAAAAAATTGGGTCTATTGGTACCATATTTTCAGTGATTGTAAGTTTTTGAACTAACTCGTGGTACTCCCTCCTGGCCCAGACATGTGATGTTTCTTAGTAAAAATTCTTTCTTTTTTTTTTTAGAGGGGAAGGAAATTTTCCCGCACCTCAAACCAAACAAACCTTAGTATAAATTTTTAATACATAATATAAGTTACTTTATGTGTTATTCATAAACTTTTTTAAATATTATCTTATAATAATTTATTAGAAAACAAATTTGAAGTCTAATATAATATTTTTTATGTTTTTAATTATAGGTGAAGCTGAAAAAATATTTTATCTTTATGTAATTCCAAATAAGATAGGCAGAGCTTTATTTTTTTTGGATTGCTCTTTTGATATGCCAGGGCCAGCTATCTTTCAGGCAGTCAACAGCCCCAGACTAATCTGAATCACCCGTCGTAGGACCTCCAAGGGTGGTTAGGCTACCACCGAGTTTAAAAACTGCTGCATTCCCAAAGCTCGAACTCGAGCACCTTGGTTAAGTTAGGACGACCCCTTACCAATCAACCTAAGCCCTCAGTGGTATAGGCAGAGCTTTATTAATAACACGTAACATGAAGGCTACGTTACACGGGCGCGGGAGCAATTCATTGCATGTTAATATAATTTTTAGTCTTTTAAACCTACTTTCGTTTAGATTTTGATTCCTTAAATTTCAAACCATAAATTTTAATCCTTTAAGTTGGATTTGGTATAAAGTATTGGTTCCTATAAAACTATAATTTAATAAAAATTTAGATCATTTTGCCTCTATAAGGACTAAAACCAATAATTTAAAATTTAAATGGCCAAAATTAAAAAAAAGATAAAATTAAAGGATTAAAAATAATATTAACCCTATATTTCATTTAAAAGAATAAGCACTAACATCCTAAAACTGCCTGAGATCCACTCCCATACATATACAAATATATATATATATATATATATATATATATATATATATATATAACGATTGAGAGGTCTAAAAGTATTTATACACATAAGTCAAAATAATACTCATGTCACATACTTATCTCATATACCGTAAATCACGATTTAAAAGTTATTTTTAAAGGCTTCAATCGCTAATCTAAATAAGCACTTATATGCTATATAATTTGTTTGAAATAGCGATTGAAACCTTCAAAAATAGCTTTTCAATCATGATTTATGGTGTACGAAATAAATATGTGAGAGAAATTTTGTCTCGATTTACATGAAAAAACACTTATATAGCATGTTTGGTCTAGCTTTTAAAAAGGTTATAAATGTTTATACACATAAGTCGAGATAACACTCCTCTCATATATTTACTTCATATTTCGTAAATCACAATTAAAAAATTATTTTTAAAGATTACAAACATATTAATAAGCTACTTATAAACTCAACCAAATATGCTATACCGACGCCTCTTTATTTTTGTAAAAAGAAAAAAAGAAAACGAAAAAGAAAACATAGAGACAAGAGATAGCAGACAACTGCGTGTAAGTGGAAGTGACAAGCATTGGGAAATGTAAATGAAGCATGAGAGAATAATGTGTTTGAGATTCTAAGCTCTGCTTTGTGTCTTTCTTTCTTGCTCAGCTGATGAAGACTGGGAATGGAGGACGGAGCCATCGAGGGCAGAGCATCATTTTTCTGAGGTTTTCTGAAAAATGGCCGTCAACATATTCATCACTCTGTCCTAACATCCCATGTGACCACGTGGGATGTGGGCCCCTACCTGACCCAAAAACCCTCCCTCCGGCCATTCCCAATATACATTTATTATTATTACCCTCACCAATTCTGTTATTTATAGTAGTCCTATTCAAGTCATTATTTTCCAAATATATATATATATATGGACCAAACATAAATTACATAATTAATAAAAACAACAAAAGTAATAATAGAAGGAAAAAAATCTTGAGATTACGTATAAATTATCAGATGCTAGAGTTACTATTCAATTATGTCCTAAAAATTTCTGTATTGGGGCATGAAAGTTTTGTTTTTTTTATTAGTTGACCCAAAAATATTAAAAATAATCGATGTTGTCCTTAATTGTTAAAAGAAATTAATGATCAATGTCGGTACTTTAACATGGTGGGACAAATTTGCTAATTTTTTAATAGTTATAAGACCGAATTGATAAAAAAAAAAAAAAACTTCTAAATATACTCCGCTCTTACACAAAATACTTAAAGCTTCTACGTAAAAGTTTATGTAGGATAAAATTAAACTTTAATCCTTTATATCATTCACTTAGTTATAAACAATATGGTTTAAGACTACAAACGAAATTAAACTCACAACCTCTCAATTATTCACTCATTTAGATTAGTTTATGGAAGTTTCATAAGTATTTATGAATTGTGATTCACGAAATACGAAGTAACTTTTACTGTCTATAAGGTAGCTTTTACGGTCTACGAGGTACTTTTAGACTACGAGTTGCTTTTACGGTCTACGAGATAAATATGTGAAGGAGATTTATCTCGATTTACGTAAATTATACTTATTATATAAATCCAATTCAAAAAAGCTGTCACACACCGCCTACAACAGTATGATCCTAAATCTTGAGGATGTACTGATAGAGGAGGTGAGAGAGGAAGGAAGGATAGTGGGTAGAGAGAGATAGGGGCAGAGGTATGGGAACACAGAGACAAGAGCAGCCTCTTTCACTTTCGGTGTGGTGCCCAACAGCGCACGAGTGCCACACTTTCATCGCTTTCCCCCTAACGCACACTTCTCTTCAATTATTCATTCTTAGGGCCACTTCTTCAGCTAAGCACACCACTACATTCCATCGACCCATCATCTTTCTCCTTTTTTTTTTCCTTTCTTTTTTATTGGTTGATTTAAATTTCAAAAATTTATGGAGGATTAAATAAATCCCATGACTACTAGCTAACATGTGTTTTTCCTTAAAAAGGGTTAATATTGTTCGAGATCTTAAATTCAAATTCATGTAATTATAGAAAATACTTTCAAGACGATTACTCTCTTTTAGGATTTGATATGACCCCATATTGCTATATTTAGAAAAGCTTTTTATAAGCTTATAAGTGTTAATTTTTTTACGTAAGTTGAGACAAAACTCCTCTCACATATTTATCTTGTATACCATAAATTAAGATTGAAAAACTGTTTTTAAAGGTTCTAATCGTTATTTCAAACAGATTAATTGACATATTGGATGGTTTTCAAGCATTGTCCTATTGGGTTGTTCTTTACCCGTATAAACAAAAGACCTCATGACGCATAATGAGTATTTATATGTATTATTGATTACTAATGAAGGTTTTACATCGACATATGCAAAACTTTTAAGGATATATCTGGTATGAGGGATTTGAAGGGAACAAAGAGAAATTTTTTTTATAAGTTATATTTTAAAAAATTGAATAAATGAAGTTACAAAATTTTAATAACTAGAATATTTAAAACAAAAAAAGTAAAAAAATAAATAAAAACAGCTAACCCAATTTTACTATTTTTTTTTAAGATTCAACTCAAAAAAATATCCCACCCCTGAAATACCCTCTCCTTATTCCCGCCTGTGTGAATGAATCCATGATATTTTTCATTATTGGGTCACCAACTGCATTAGGTGTTTTTTATTTGATACGTAATAGTTCAAACGCTTAACACAACTGCAAAAATAAGGTTATTTGACGTTTACTTTTTGTAATTTTTGACATTTTTCAACCATTAATTAAGAATACGTTATATATGGTACTTGGTGGTTAAATATTAAGAGTTTCTTGTGTTTCATCTTGCTGTTTTTGGGCCAACTTTTTGTTCGACCTTGCTAATCACGTTCTTATAAATTATCCTAATAAGTACGTAAAATATGTGTGGTATTAAAAGATTGTTAAAGGAAAAATTGCTGAAAAGTTTATTATAATTACAAAATTTATTGTCCAAAGTATCTAAAAAGTAAAAACTTAGTTTGGTCCTTGAATGAGTGCAATTTCCTTTTAGTTATGTATAACATATGCAAATGTTTTCTATCTTGTACATAATTGAAAATACGTTGCACACAAAGATAAGTCACACTTAGACCATTAAGCAAATTTTAGGTAACTTGAGTAACAAATTTGAATGGGGATTTCAGGAATTTTCTCAAATTTAAATCCTTCCAATACTAAAATATTACTTAAAAAATTAATAATAAATCATATAACTTTGTGAAAATTTCAAGAAAATACCACTCATAAATCAATGATTTAACAAAAACTTGAGTTGTCAATCTCATTACTTTTTTTATCAATATTTTTACTCTTATTATCTATAAAACCAATTTGAGATTTTGAAGTTTAAGCAGTATTTTTTTTGAGATTTTTCTTATAATTTTTTCATCAATTAAGGAGTATCTAACCAATAATATACTTAAATCCTTATATATGTATGTATGTATGTATGTATCCAATATGGTGGGAGGAAAATTAAAGCATAAAAACAAATTTGGCCATTTTCAAAGCAAATAACATCGTCGGGGGAAAATTAAAACAAAAAAACAAATTGGCCATTTTCAAAGCAAATGACATGCATGGCCACCAACTTAATTCCAACAAAAACGTTACAATCACAACAAATCCATATTCATGAAAATGAGAGATGAACAGAAGTCCAATTCTTCTTGTGGTGTCTTATCATACATAAAATTTGCCCATATATATATATATATATATGTACGTACTTGATAAATTGGTAAGAATGCAAAAATATTATTATTGCCCCAACAAAAAGGGATTATTATACTAGCAGAATTAAATAATACTAATGAATGTTGGGATATGGAAGTATAATCATCACGATTAAGCCTTTAATTATTTGTGCTTTGGAAAATCCAAAAAGAATAATTGATATGCATCGTGAGTTGGACACCTCTCAACATATATAGTTTATTAAAAATGGGAGGGAATATATAAGTTAAGGAGTCATAAATTATTCATTTTTTTTGCCAGCAATAAATTAGTAGTTGATACAATTATTCCACAAATTAAATAATTTGATGGGTAAAAATATGCAACTTTTAAAATAATGTTTATGTCTTTTAAATTAGTTTTTGATTCCTAAATTGTAGCCAAAGATTTTACTGTGCTGCAGTTAGAACAAAATATTATAGATTCTCTGATTAATACAAATGTAACAAAAATTAGGAAAATTGGCCATTAAAGATCATAAGATAAAATAATAAAAGTTTAAAGAAAAAATGGTGGGCCAGAAAGAAGCAAATCATTAGTGCTAAGCATGTGGGCTACAAAATATTTGTCACAAAGAAATTGGCTTTGCTTAAAATCAGAACCTGTCTGTTTGTGCTTTACCACTACACTAACCACACATAAAATAATTAGTGACACTAACTTAAATTGATAAGAGCATATCTAATTTAGTGAATTGATTACTTGATGAATATTCTAGCTTTATTTTTAATTAATTTTGTAACCTATAAAAGCAAGTAATAATATGGTGTTTATTATTATGAGACCATCTTACTTGACATATGGAGCTTTTTCATTTAATTCATATTTCTATCCTTTACAATTTCTTATTAAATTTCAAGTCATATGGTCTCAAGTATGTATGGAGTTGCGTCATTCACGACTTATAGATATGTTATAACATAAAATTTATAGAAAGTCGCATTAGTATTCCATTTAAAGTAATTGAGATTCACCGTACCGTTTAGTTTTTATATCTGTTTTCCCTTTTCAATAAACAAATACTATATATGGAAGAATCGTACGAAAATATTCAAATTATGAATAAGAAGAATAGATCAAAAAATATATTAATGTTGGTTAGATTCTAAAAATTCCGCTGTCTTGATTCATGAGGAGATTTAATATATTATTATATTATTAGATCAATTTTAATGATTGAGATTTAATATTCTATAAAAATATTATTATAATATTAAATAAACAAATTTCCATTATTAGAATTTAATCTAAGTAGCCCATATCTTTATAATTTTATTAAAGTATTTTATATTTTTTTTACTTTTTTTTAGGATACTAAATCGTAACCGTTGAAGTTAATCTAACCATGTAAATAAAGAAGTGGAGGAAAATTGACAACAAGGATATGGAAAGGCCCCTTTCCTTGATTCATAAGTCTCAAATATTACTTCAAACAGCTGTAAATATAAAAATTCCAATTATTAATTACTTAGACATTTAAGTTTTATATGTCACCTGTAAATTGTAATGATTTACAATTAAAATTCTCATATTTACAATTGTTTGAATGATATTCACTTTTACTGGCCAAAAAGAATAATGATATTTACTTTTCATCTTTCTGCAAAACTTTTTAGGAAAAATGACAAATAAAATCTGAAAATTAAAAAATCTCAAATTAAAATTGTTGCCTATGATAAGGTAATAATCATACTTGATAAGAAATTTACAACTCATTTTATGGAAAATAATTGATTTAGGATTTTACAATTTTCATGTTTTATTTTTGTCATTTTTCCTACTTTTGCGTTTTTATTAAACTAAACTTTAAAGACATAAAATGTCATACTCTTGTGAATTTCTTATATTGATCTTGATCATGGTGTGAATTACTAATAATGATTTTGAAATAAAATCAAAATTATTAAATTATTACTTATGAACCCATTCATTACATTAAAAACTAATATATAAAGTTCTTGTTCCATGGATTTTTTTTTTTTTTTTTTTGCCACGACTTACGAAAGGAATTGATCAGAACTTTTGGATATAACAAACACTTAGGCCTTGTTTAGTATGAAACACTAAGGGTAGGGATAGGGGTAGGGATTGAATTAGGGATTAGGTTATAATATATCGTTTGGTATGCGGGATTACAGATAATTAGGGATTTGGAGTATTACGAAAGTGAGATTGCTGCAAAGCCACATCTCCCTTGCTATTGCATTTTCAATCCCGGAATTGTAAATATCAGGAAAAAAAATATCCTTGTTTATAATATTTTTTAGACATAAATGTCCTCTATAATTTTAATATGAATCTCGAGACTTTGTTTTTTTGTTATTTTTTAATAATAAAGATATTTTAGCATTTTCATAATTTATGGAAGATTATAAAATAAAATTAATTCAAGTATTCCATCTAAATATTACTGCATACCAAACGTAATTTTAATTCCTCAGTCTCAATCTCAATACTAGTCTCAATCTCAATCCATCAAAATCCAGTACCTCATACCAAACAGGGCCTTAGGGTCTATTTAGTTTGAGGGGAGGGGAGAGATTTTGCCCTCTTTCTTTATTTGGCAACATAAAAATTTAAGGAGGGGAGGGAAAGTTTTTTGAAATTTCCTCTCCTCTCCCCTTATAACCCTCCCCTCCCAAAATGAGGGGATTTGAAGAAAATGGATAATATTTTGCTATGATGTGACTGTTATGCCCATAAAAGTTTTTAAATATTTCTATGTAGGGATGTCCAAAAAACCCGGTGGTCTGGTTGGTCCGGTCCAACCCGGTCCAACCCGACCCGGTCCAGAAGACCAAAAATCAGTCCAAGACACTTTAAATAGACCGGACCGGACCAGACTGATCGGGTCGGACCGGACATCAGGTCAAGGGTCCAGACCCTTCGGTCTAGTCCGGTCCGACCCGATTTTTTTTTTAAAAAAATATCTTGTATAATTTTTTTTAATCCTCAAAACTCAAATAATTTTTTTATACTTATTAGATTTAACGTGTTTAATTGATTGTTATGGATTGTATTAAAGTAACTTAAATGTTGTTATTTTTTATTCATGTTCAATGTTGTTGGAGATTATTATGGATTTATGAATGAGTTTTAATATTTTGTGACATATTTTTCTCAATTATAAGTATTATTATGCATTTTTCCACTGTCCCTAGCTCTTTGCATCAATCCAAACAAGAGGGAGAACAAAATTAAAATAGGTCCTGGACTAGTCCAGGCAGTCCACTGGACCGGTTTGGTCCAGCCCGAGCTCGGGCTGGTGCTGGACCAGACCGGACCTCGGGCTGACTTGTCCAGCCCGAGGTCCTATAAGGACCAGACCTCGGATTGAGGCCCAACCCGGTCCGGTCCGGTCCATGGACAACCCTATTTCTATGTTAACCTTTTAACTTTCTTTCTTATCCCCATCCTCATTTTAATATTTTGGCATGTTGTGACTATTATGCCCATAAAGGCTATAATTATTTAATTTGGGGCAAATGTGCAATTTTACCCACAAACATTTCTCGAAAGAGCTACCAGCACCGTAAACATTTTTCGGGTGCAAAAATGCCCATGAACTTTAAAAAATAGACCAATGATGTCAATTCCGTTAACTTTGTTTGACAGCGTTAGTTTTTTGTTAAAAAATAGGTGGGGCCCATATGAATAAAAAACTCACGCCGTCAAGCAAAGTTAACGGAATTGACATCATCGGTCTATTTTTTAAAGTTCATGGGTATTTTTCCACCCGAAAAATGTTTACGATGCTGGTAGCTCTTTTGAGAAATATTTATGGGTAAAATTGATCCTTCCCCTTCAATTTAATAATTATAAAATTATAATTTTATATAATTATTAAACATTTTACAAAATTCAAAAAATAACTTAAATAAAATAAGGATAAAATTGTCTATATGAAAATATTTTACCTCCCCTCCCCTCATCAACCAAACCAGGTAACATTAAAATCCCTCCACTCCCCTCCCCTCTCATCAATCCAAACGAGGTAATATTAAAATTTCTCATTTCTCTTCTCCCTCTCCCCTCCATTAAAATCCATCACCTTCTTTGAACCAAATAGACGCTTATGCCTTGTTTGGTACAATGGAAGAATTTTTAAAAAATTGGAAGTGGAAATTGAAATGGAAGTGAGGTTTAAAGTGTATTTAGTATGACGGTAGAAGTGAGATATAATTTTTAATCGAAACATATATTTGTAATATAAAAATACCAAAACACCCTATATGAGAGAGAAAGTTACTTATAAATTAATTATAACTCTCCCTTCCTTCCTCGATATAACTCTTGGTGTGTATGATAATTAATTATAAATAATATGTATTTAATAAGGGTAAAATAGGAAAAAGAAACTTACACTTTTAAACACAAAATGAAAGTTGCTTATAAAAAGAACCAGCCCTATAAGAGAGAAAGTTGCTTATAAATAAGACCAAATGGAGTATAAGGATATAATGGTCATAAATTATCACTTCCATGGAAGTGATATGAGTTCCATGGATCTACCCAAGGAACTAACTTCCATCATTTTTTATGGAAGAGACTTGCATGAGGAAGTGAGATGCATGGTACCAAACATACAAAATGGTGGAAGTCCATCATTTTTTAGGGTTGGTTTGATATGAGTGATTTAGTGGGGAGGGGAGGGGATGAAAAATTTTTATGAGTTAGATTAAAGAAAATTAGAAAATTGGGGTTAAAAAATTTTAATATATAGAATATATAAGATAAAAGAGTAAGAAAACTTAATTAAAAACTTTATATCTCACTTCTTTCATCTTTTTAATTCCAACCTAAAATAATTTTCCCTCCGCCCACTTTCTCTCCCCCCCCTCATAACAAACAAGCCCTTGATATAAGTGCAATTCACGTAAGTTGAGACAAAATTCATCTCACATATTTATCTCATATACCATAAATCACGATTGAAAAGTATTTTTTAAGGTTTTAATCACTATTCCAAACACCCCATAAATCATACTTCAACATAAATACCTTGTCCTAAGGCTTCTGTTTAAAATTTCAATTATTCTTTGCCATTTGCCAAGTCTGGGCTGACACCTTTGAAAATTTCATTCACTGAGAGCTTGTTTGTTATCACTTATCTGAATCGGATTTATATAATAAGCCTGATTTATGTAAATCGAGATAAATCTCCTCCACATATTTATCTAGTAGACCGTGAAAGCACTTCGTACACCGTAAAATCTAGCTCGTAGACCGTAAAAGTTACCTCATAGACCGTAAATTACAATTCATAAGCAATTATGAAATTTTCATAAGCTATTCCAAACAGCCCCTGAGATTCTCCCAGTCCCAGATGATCATTATATTATATTAAGACAATTCTCTGAACTATAATTCTTAAATTTCTTTTCAAGAAATATTTAGTTGCCGATTCAATGTATGATTAATATATATCAACCTTTGACCCATATGTACAACGGTACAAGCACACTCAGGAGGAGAATGATGTTTGAGAATCTATAACAAATAGTAACAATAGTTACATACATTAAATATTTTTAACATTATATAAGTTATTATTAGAGCTTTTTAAATTTACAGTCTGATCTTTTAAACAATAAAAATGTATTTTTAATTAAAAGCAATAAAAAATTCAAAAATATTAATAATTTGCTAATTTGTCTCTTGAGTGGAGTTTTAATAATATAAATTCTGATCTGTAAATTAAACATTACTATAAAAAAAAATCATACATTTATAATAATAAGCCATGCTCCCATTCCCATGATATATATTCATAAATGTTGGGTAATTCAATGATTTTCTTTTTGGTGATACGGGGCCCACATTGGGTTTTTCTGTACTTATATAATTGGCATATTAGTAAGCACATTAATAAAGCCGTGGCCAATGATAATGTTTGATTCGTTTTAGAATTGAACAGTGTAGATTGATTTGTCCACATGGTGTGTGAGAAAAGGAGGATATGAAAAGTGGAATAGAAATTGACAATAAGCATTTTAAAATTTTGCATGGAGGGATCATGGCTGCCCCATCCATTACAATTACTCTCCAGGAAGTTACAGTGTGTGAAAATAATAAACCAAAAATCAAAAGAGAACAAGAAACTTTTATATTGAAATTAAAGGTTAGTCAAGTTAAAAATTATTTTATAGCACAGAGCTTTCTATGACGCTCTCTTGAGGGCTGTCTGGCAGGGGGAGTTAGAAAAAATTTCATGAGTTGGATTTAAAAAAAAAATTAGAAAAGTGAGTTAAAAATTTTTAGTTAATTTTTATTATTTTTTTATTTTACATATTCTCTTTATTGAAATTTTATAATTCATTTTTCTAATTTTTTAAATTCAACTCTTAATTTTTTCCCCTTCTTTTTCTTCTTTTCTATTTTTTTTTAAAATTAAATATAATAAAAAGATACAAGTAAGTAAGTAAGTAAGAAAGAAAGAAAGAGACAAAGTCAGAAAAAAGGAAAACATATTCTTAAATGAGTGCTTGTGTGACATTTATTAATGAGTTTTATTAATGCATGTGAAGGCAAATAATGAAAAATGAGTTTTATTCTCATTTTCTCTTTATATGTTGAGAGGCAAGTTGGAGATGACATGATATGGGTAAATGTCCCATTTTCTCTCCAACTTTTCTTTTCTCTGACTTTTCTTCCTTCATCCAGATAAAAGAAAACATCTTTCTCTCCCCATTTTTCTCCCTAATTTTCTCTCTATCTAAATAGAGGGTTAAAATCTTAAATTATTTATCTAATAAAATATTACACAATATACTCTTGAATAATATCTTATTAATGTGTACAATAACTTTTTTGCCCCAAAAAAAGTGTACAAAAATTTTTAAAATGGCATTCCTCATAAATCGTTATACACTCTTTAAGAATATACCTCATCAAGTCACAACTAACTCTCCAATTCCTTTATAAAAAGGATGTTACGAATATCAAATCATGGCATCCTTATCAATCAAGCTAGATATATGTATACATCCAGCATTATATTATAGTGTTTTTTTTAAAACTGTGTTTTAATTTCTTTTATTTACATGATACCAGTTTTGATTTTAAATGTAGGACCTAATTTATAACGCAATTTATACTATAAACCAAGTCTCACATTTAGGATCAAAAGAGTTTTTTTTTTAAATTTAATTATCATGCTTTAGTTTTAACTATCATTCTAGTTGACTGACTGAATGAATCATGAAAATAGTCATTACGCGCTAACCTTTTCAATTAAATATTTGTTCTAGCTTTCAGGACACTAAGGGCTTGTTTGGTATTAGGGGAGGGAAGGAGAAATCTTTTTAAATTAGATTTAAAAATATTAAAGAAATAGGGTAAAAAGTTTTTAATTAATTTTTTATAATTTTTTATCTTACATCTTCTCTTTATTAAAATTTTGTAAATGACTTTTCCAATTTTTTTAGATCCAACTCAAATTTTTTGCTTCTTTCTCCTCCCCTCCAAATCCCTTATACCAAACAGACCTCAGCTAATTAATTTCAGGATTAATGAATTACCTTGTAAGAATATAGCCATTAATACGTGCGTATACGTGTGAATTGAAATATTGCTTTATTACGTATTGATTTTAATTGGTCCCATGGGTAAAAGCAAAGCATGCATGCTTGAATTTTTAGGTATCAACCGCGAATCAAGGATATCTTCGAGACGTCCAAAGAAAAAGTGCTGCGAAACATGATCGAATTTTCTCGAGCATGCTCCTTCTAGGAAATGAATGAGCAAAAGGGATGATCTAATTAAAAATTAAGAGTCGAATAATTAATGTCGTTGATTATCAAGTTTTTGAGGCTTCAATCATATTGTGTGATCGAAGGCAATGGCAGATCCTGTTGGGGGTGCTGTTTTAGGGCTTGCCTTTGCAGAATTTTGGAGTACAGTTAAGGAAGTGAAGGGACGTATTAAAGACTTCAGACCCAAATTGAAGGACCTGGAAAACACGCTCGGAGATCTAGTCCCAATGATCGAAGATATAGAAAGAATAAATACACAGCTGAACGAATCGTCTCAGAGTGAAGTAGAACGCTTAAAGTCAATCATGGAAGAAGGTAAGGAGTTAATTTCCAAGTGCGTAAATATATCACGGTGGAACATTATCAAGAAGTCATGTTACCAGAAGAAGCTGGTGGAGCTGGACAAAAAAATCATAAGCTTCAATAATAAGCATATTGAATTGCATATGTTCATGGAGGTCAAGTATCTACGTTTGCAAGTCAATCAACTCTCCAATGAGGTTCAAAGCCTAAGGTCTTGTATTATTCCTAGTGGTTCAGCTGCCGCCGGAGCTACTATATGTTCTGGCGCATCGTCTAGCACATCTCAGGCAACTTATTCAGCCGCCAAAGCCACCGACGTGGTCCTCGCTGTTACCGCGGAAAGGAGGACTGAGTGGACATGGAAGAAGAAAGCTCCGGCTCAGAATAATCAACAAGATGATGATCATATTCAGAATCACAACAAATGGAAATCCGAGGCTCAGCAACATATCTACACCTCCAAGCTCTACCAAGAGCTGGCTAAACTCAAACTTGGCGGCGGCCGCGGCGATGACGCTCCTTCAAGTGGGAAAGCAGTCCGCGAAGCCGCCGATAGGGCCCTCGCTGTTATTGCCGAACGGAGGACTAGGTGGAGCAGGGCGATTCTTGCGGACCGGGTCAAGCTGAATTTGAGGAAAAAGAGGGTGGCTACCGGAAGTAGCCAGTGGAGGAAGACAAGAGTGAGCGTTTTCCGGTTGGAGCAGGTGGCTAAAGCGCGGAGGAAGCTGACGATCCTTGCCGAGTTGGTCCCAGGTTGCCAAAAACAACCAGTCCCTGTTATTCTAGAGGAAGCCATTGATTACATAGAGGCGCTTGAGATGCAAGTCCGAGCCATGACTGCTCTCGTCAATCTACTCTCCGAAGTCACTTCTTCTACCTCCTCCTCCGGGACCTGTCTAATCCATGCTGTCATTCAAACTCAATGTTAAGTTTTCTGTTCTCCGTTTCCTTTGCTTCGCCGGGAAAGCTAAACATATCTGAATTGTCTGGATCTCATATGTAGAATCCAAGTGTAATTTTTTTAAGAAAAAATTGTGATTAGTTTTTTCTATAAAAACTAGGACTTTAAAATTAAAATAAAATTTGAACAATCAAGATCAGACTTAAACGGTCCAGATATATGATTAGCTCTCCGGATTCCCTATTTTTTCGGTTTCATTAATTTCCATATTTATTATTTTCTTCGATCCAACTTGTGTGTCTGTATCTGTGGCAAGTAAAGATTTCCTAATCAGTGCAGTACAAAAACATATTTATATCCCTTAGTCCCTATGTATTATTCCCTTTCTCTCTCTTCAAGTCGAATCAATCTCATACCTAGCTAGCTTGCTTCAAGAATTGATTATTCATTCACTAGTATTTAATTTCACCTTCTGTTCCGATAATGTATGGCTCATGTGAATCTCTGTTTCCAGATATTAATATATTATGCACTGTGAGGAATGGTTAATATGCAGTTACGTCAAATCTTTCATTCAATGTGGTAAGTGTTCAAAATTTGTGCTCAAAATTGATTCTAAAACTTTCCCGCTAAAAAAAAACAAAAAATAAAACAAGAGAATGTGATGCAAATGTAAGTTTAGATCTGGGAATATTACTACGAGGTCCAAGTAATAACAGATTTGATAAATAAAGTACTAATGACAAGTGGTGGATAGATCAACATGTTGCCATTTTTAATACTGGAATTTGTCATTATATTTGTTATCAAACTTTTTGGCGTTTAAATTCCTAACTTAAGACCTAATAATAATAATTCCTATTTAGACATCACAACCCATTGATATAAAAGAGAGGAGCCCTTTAAATCTACTTTTTCCCCCCTTAGGACTAAATCTACTTTTATAAACTGTTTATCTGTCATTCCCCCCCCCCTCTTTCTTTCTTTCTTTCTTTTAATAAACTGTCCTATATTCGTTATTATTAGTCGACAGTATTATATAACCAAGCATAATTGAAACTTAACCTAAATTAGAATGAGAAGTAATTTCTGATTGTTTTTTATTTTAAATCCAAACATAAATCGTACAATAACTGACTTGTATTCTAATTTTAATTTGCAAATTGTAGTTTGTGGATATTTTAGTTTCGTTAAGACTCGTTAAAACACAATAAGTGCATGTTTGGATTAGCGGTGGAGAAGTGACTCTTGTCTAATGTGGTTTTTGCAGAAGTTAGATTTAAAAAAAGTCATTAAAGAGATTTATGTTTGGATTGGCAGTGGGAGAAATGACTTTTTTTTAAAAAAAAAACCAATGAAAAAAAGGCAGAAGCTACTTCAATGAGCTTCTAGGAAAAACAACTTTTTTTAAGCCCAGTGAATATTATCGTGTTCCCAAACGAGTCTCCAGATGCCAGATAGTCTTTTACCCTCCAAATGAATTTTTCCCCTTCTAATGGATTCCCAAACGGGCCCTAAGATTTTTGGGGTACTAAAAGAAAGACTCTTTTAACATTTTTTATTCAAAAAGCGCAAAATTGAAATTAGAGAAAATGGCATAAAAATAACTTGAAAGTAAATTAATTGTTAAATGACACTACGCGTGCAAACAAGCATCCGTCATATGCAATAGAGTTTCTATTGTGTGCAACCATCTTTTGTGTGTGCAAAAAGCTTCCATACGAAAGTGCAAATATTTTCCGGTTGTGTGCAATATATCACCCGTCATGTGCAACATATTACTCGTTGTGTGCAATAGTAGCATTCAGCAATTAATTTACCCCCAAAATATTTTTAACCAATTCCCCCTTGAAACTAACTTTAGTGTGTTAAATTTTTTAACATTCAACCCATCCATAATCTCATTTCATTGCTACTGCTCTCAAAAAAATAGTAAGAGCGGCATCTTTTTAATTTGGTCTATGCTGCCATTTTTCTAGGGAAAAACTTTTAGTACCTCATAAAGAAAATGGTTCAGTACAAAAATACTCATGCACTTTCGTATTTGACACCACATATATTATTTAGATACAAAAATGCCCATAATCATCTTTAAATTGGATAAAAATGTCAGCTTTGTTAACCAAATCAAATATTTGTTAACTTTTAATATTGTGGCTCCATACTAATTACTTTTAAGGATTAAGGTGGAAAAAAATATCCATGACATCATATACACATCTTAGGTGCAAAAATATATATCAACTTCTTCAAATAGGACAAAAATGCAATATCAATGGTAACCAGCTCTAACCACCATATATGTCTGGTAACACTAATT
Organism: Albizia julibrissin; assembly: GCA_037074505.1. Taxonomy (NCBI): domain Eukaryota; kingdom Viridiplantae; phylum Streptophyta; class Magnoliopsida; order Fabales; family Fabaceae; genus Albizia; species Albizia julibrissin. Next base: position 24,777,987 of record CM073489.1, read on the forward strand.
AATCAATTTTCCCATTTGCTAATTGAGGGAAGAAACAAGGAAGATATTTTTAGCATGTCAACACTGCTAAAAGCCTAGTTAATGGGTTTAAATTCAATTTAATTTTTTTAGTCTTTTTGAGTAATTAATGTCTCTTTTAGTTAATTTCTTTTTTTGGAATATTCCAAGGTAACCAACTCTAACCACTATATAGGCCTAGATAATTACAATTGACTTACATTAAAGCTTGTAATTTCTCATTAGGAGTCGATATCACATTTAAACCATATTCTAATTCTAAAGTCTGGTGAGCTAGATAATAAAAATCCCAGTCTTGACATATGAAATCTCTAGTTTCTAAAATTATTGACTTATCTACATAAAGATAGATCTCCCTCCTTTACAAGTGAGATCACATCATTTGAGTCCAATTCAGCAATAGTTCTGCGGCAACCAATAATTTGGCAGCATTAGGCGAGAGATTGAGAGAGAGGGCAAAGAAAAAGAGAGAGGACGGGTGAGTGAGATGAGAGATAATTGACAGAGACAAGAGAACATGGAAAAAGGAGGGATTAACATGTGGATAAGTGTGTTTCCTACCAATACAAAAGGTAATGTCCATTTAAGTTGCATCGATAGGGCATTTTGGCTCTTTGTGAAGAAGTTGGGGTATATGTTTGCACCTAAAAAAATATATATAGCATAAAACGCACATTTAATAAAAAATTAAATAGACTTTTTTTTTTACCTTACTTGATTGACACTCATGCAATAAGGTGAGGTTTACCACTAAAAAGTAACTGCCGTTAGCTTAAACAAATAGAGCTAGCATTTTTATAATTTTTTGTAATTTTTATAGATATTTTTACACCTAAAAAATGTATCTGGTATCAGGTGCATATTTGAAAAAAATGTATGGGTATTTTTGTAACATTAACCTTAGAGAAAATATATATATAGAGAGAGAGAGTAGACTAATAGAATATAAATGATCTGTTTGAGAGAGTGGTGAAAAAGCACGTTCACGTTGTCAAGACAAAACTTTTCTCACAAATTTACCTCGTATACCATAAATCATTTTGGAAAAGCAGCTTCTACCACTAATCCAAACAGTCATAAAGAAATTCCACATTTATTAATTAAAGAAGAGGTTAAAGGTAAATAATGTAAAAATGGAGTCCAATAACATATTTAAGCTATTTTGATAGAAAAAAGAAACTAATATATACACGTGTATCTGAAATTATAATTCTAATATACATAACTTCTTGTAAGTGGAAGTAGGGACAAGCATTGGGAAATGTAAATCAAGCGTAAGAATAATGTGTCTGAGATTCTAAGATCTGTCTTTATATCTTTCTTTCTTGCTGGGCTGATGAAGACTGGGAATGGGAAATTGAGAGCAGAGCATCACTTCTTTGATGTTTCTGAAAATGGCCATGAGGGATGTGGGCCCCCACCTTGTCGAAAAATGAGAGCATAAATATTCTGTGTGCATGTCATTTACAGGGTATAGATACTTATTGTGTATAAAAACTTATCAAGTAAATTGATCAAGTCGTTAATTATAATCAATAAGATTATTAATGGATGATTTTCCCCCAATTTTTTAAATTAAAAATTTATCATAAATATAATCAATATGCCAATTATTTTTAGTAACATTAGCGCAGGCAATATCATGTTTTGACCATATGATCGATTCACGTCACAATCTCTCTTTATTTTTTTATTTAGAGGGACAAGCTAAGTATCAATGGCGTGAGGTTACAAATGGTGATTTATATAAAAGACAAATATCAATGGATTTAACCGGTAATTAAACTTTCATTTAGATGAAAGATTTTATGCCACTAGATTATAACTAGAATATAAGTTCATTGGCATTCATGTTACAATTTGAAAAGTAACCCTTCCTAGAATTTTACAATATTAATTACTTCAACACCAAAAAGATTAATGGATCTCATAGTGAATATAATCACCTTCAAAATACATACAAGCTATCAAATCTTATATTCCTTTTGGTTTTTAATATAAGATATATTTAAAAAGTTGATCTTAATCCTAAATTATATAATACATAATTTTTATATTTATCAATATTTTTTTGATTTGCTCTCAATAATAATTAAATAAATATATTATATATTAAAGATGGTGTTCTATTTATAAATTATGGATAATATGGTTTTCAATCTTGAGCTTCTAGGACATAGGGGCTCTAGATTTCATTGGAGAAATAAAAGGCTTGTTTAGTTTGAATCGCACTTGTGTATAAGTCTTATTAACGTCAATCGAGATAAAACTCTTTCACATATTTACTTCGTAGACCGTAAAAATTACCTTATATTCTATAAATCACGATTAAAAAGCACTTATAGATGTTATCCAGACAAACCAAAAGGGAGGATGTGAGAGGAAGAAAGGAGAGTGGTTGAGGAGAGACAGCCACGTGGGATATGAATGGGAGGGAGGTGGGTGGGTGTGTTGGAACAGAGATAAGAGAGCCATTTTCATCGCTTCTCTCTTCAATTATTCATTCTTATAGGACCACTTCTTCCACCATGCACCTTTATATTTTCATAATCAATCCATCTTTCCCCTACTAATCTCTCAACTTCTTCTTTTTTTTTTCATTTTTTATAGGTTAATTTAAATTCCAAAGATTCATTGGGATTAAATAAACCTCATGACTACTAACGGATATTAATCTTATTGAATAGGATTATGATTATTTAAGTATGTGTTATGAACCTTAAATTAGGAGGCTCACAAGTATCTATAATTTTTAAGTCAAGTGCTTATCTTTCTTATTAGACTAGTATTTTAAGATTGAGCTATTCATTTAAATTTGTATTCATTACTCAATGTTTATGGAGATGACTGCCCACAAAAGATTCTACATTAAAAAGTTTTTCCACCTAATAAGCTAATCTTTTAGAATTTGTCTTTCTTTTTAGACTTGTATTAATAACATTTTAAGGAAATTTAAAAAAACAAATATGGTCATTTAGAAAGAAAATGACATACATGACCAACTTAATTATATTCCAACAAAAATGTTACAATCACTACAAAACCATATTCATGAAGATGAGAGATGAACAGAAGGATCAATTCCTCTTGTGGTGTCTTATACATAAAATTTGCCCTTAATATTTACACACACATATTCAAATATAAATTGGTACGAATGCATAAATATTAGTATTGCCCCAACGAAAAAGGGTTACATTAGCAGAAGTAAATACTGATGAAAGTTAGGATTTGGAAGTATAATCATCATGACTAGGCCTTTAATATTATTTGTTCTTTGGAAGATCCAAAAAGAATAATCGATATGCATTGTGAGTTGGACACCTCTCAACATACATTGTTTATTAAAAAGGGGAGGGAATACATTATTAAGGGATAATAAATTATTAGTTTTTTTCCAGCAATAAATTAGTAGTTGATAAAACCTTTTTTTGCATTATTGCTATTCCTCAAATTGAATCATCGTCATTTTATGGTAAAAAAGGCAACATTTAGAATAATGCTTATGTCTTTTAAATTAGTTTTTTATTCCTAATATTGCAGCCAAAGATTTAATTGTATTGAAATCAGAACAATTATAAATATTATAGATTCTGAAATTAATACAAATGTAACAAAAATTAGGAAAAGTAGCCATTAAAGATCATACGGTAAAATAATACGAAATAAAAAAAATGGTGGGCCAGAAAGCATCAATTCATTAGTGCTAAGCATGTGGGATACAAAATTTGTGTCACGAAAAAATTGGCTTTGCTTAAAATCAGAACCTGTCTGTATGTGCTTTATCACTACACTAACACACATAAAATAATTAGTGACACTAACTTTAATTAATTAATAATGGCATATATAATTTAGAGAATATATTACCTTTTGACCATTATTCTAGCTTTATTTTTAATTAATTTTGTAACCTATAAAAGCAAGTAATAATATGGTGTTCATGATGATGAGAAATCCTTGTCTCATCTAAAAGACATAGAGTTTCTTCATATTATTTAATTAATATTTCAATCCCTTCACAATTTCGTATTAAATTACAATTCATATGGTCTCAAGTATCTATGAATTGCATCATTGAGGACTTGTAAAAAGGTTTGATTAATTATCATAACCTAAGATTTATCGAAAAGAGTATAACATAAAATTTATTAGAAAGTCTCACAACTATGTCATGCAAGGCACCTTAATTAGTACATGCTTAATTGTTATTCAGTTTTATATTTGTTTTTCCTTTTAAAAGAAACAAATACTGTAGAAAAAATCATACTACAATTTTCAAATTATGCATTAGAAGAAAAGAACTTTGATCCAAATTAGAAATCAATAAGTGTTAGGTATGTTATAAAAATTGTGCTCAAAATAAACTTAGAGTTTCAAATCCTAATTCAAACAGTAATACGTATGAAAGTTTCAATTATAAATTAGGCATTTTTATAGGTCACTTATAATGATTTACAATTGAAATTCTCATATTTGAAACTGTCTGAATTGATATTTATTTTTCATCTTTTTGTAACATTTTTTAGGACTTGCCTATTATTAAAGTAAACTTTTTTTAAGACTTAAATGCCATCCGCTTATGAATTTCTTATATTAATATTGATGATGGTCTGAATTTCTAGTTATGATTTCAAAATAATTAAATTATAATTTTTCAACCCATCCATTAAATTAAATAATAATATGTTAAATTCCTATTAAATGGATTTTTTTTGGCCACCACTTATGTAAGGAATTGATCACAACATTTAGACACAACAAACTCCTAATATAAATCATCATACTTAAATATATATTATCTATTTAAATTCCTTGCTCCAAGGCTTTATGTTTCCGTCATTCTTGCAATTTGCAAAGTTAGGGCCACCACCCTTCGAAAAGTTCATACAGAGGATAATTATATTATAGGGTAAAAGTGCTCCAACATCCTAATTTATTTTTGAAGGTGTAATTAACATCTTAAAGTATTTAAGGGTGTAATCAACACCCTAAATTATTTTCGGAGATGCAATCATCACCATAAAATATTTAAGGGTGTAATTAACACTCTAATGTATTAAAAATAGAGTAATTACACCACTTCACTAACAGAATATTAACTCCGTTTGCTGACACACTCTCTCATTTCCTCTTTAATCAATCTTCAATATATTCATCCCTTCTTTATCCTTTTCATTATTTTAAAAGATTTTCCTTTCCTCGTAAAAACTCCTTATTAGAGCCAGTGAATGGGTGAAATTGCTCTATTTTTAATACATCAGGGGAAAATTGCACCCTTAAACACTAAAAGAAGGGATAAATATATGAAGATTGATGAAAGAGGAAAGAAAAAGAGTGTGTCAGCAAACGGAGTTAGTATTCTGTTAGTGAATGGGTGTAATTGCTCCATTTTTAATACATTAGGATACTAATTACACCTCCAAAAATATATTAGGGTGCTGATTGCACCTCTAAAAATAGATCGGGGTGTTTGATGTAAATTTACCCTATAATATATTGAGAAATTTCCTTGAATTATAATTCTTTAAATTTAATTTCTCAAGAAATATTTAATTCCAGATTCAATTAATGATTAAAATATCAACATTTATTTTCATTAAAAAAAATCAACATTTGACCCATGGGCACAAAACTATAACCACAAGCCCATACACTAGGAAAATGATGTTTGAGAATCTAAAATTAAATAAGTTATTAGTGCTTCTTAAATTTACAACCTGATAATGCATTTATTAATTAAACGTAATGAAAAATTCAAAATATATCTGTAAATAAAAATAAAATATACTTTTTTTAAAAAAATATGGTGATAACTACAAAAGTATTAATATTTTTTTGCTTGGAGGGAGTTTTAATAATATTAAGGGTTAAGGTGCAGATTTAATAAAGAACTATTTTTTAAAGTGCACCCAACAAAACTAACTATTTTATGGTGTAAAAATAGACATTATCAATTTTTAAGGTATAAAAGTAGACATTATGAATTTTTTTTGGAGCAAAAATAGTAATTTTGTTATCTATTTTGGGGTACAAAAATTGCTATTTTTGCTCCAAAAAAAATTCATAATGTCTATTTTTACACCATAAAATAGTTAGTTGTGTTGGGTGCACTTTGAAAAATAGTTCATTGCTATTTTTGCATCTTAACCCTAATATTAATTATGATCAATGAGTTAAACAATTTTTTGAGATAAATATTAATAATGGGAATATCCCATATAAAACTGCTAGAAATAGGAAAATTTTAAATTAGGTTAGTAAATTCAATATATTCCTGACTAAGATATTGATCCAATTTAAAATTTCAAGACCAAATAATTTTACTGTCCTCTCCTAGTCTCCTATCTTCCCTTCAAAAATTTCATTGCGCTGTAACTTACTTTTTTCAGTAAGTATACATTAATATATAATAAAAAAATTATGATCCATTTGAATCAGTGAAATTTTTGTGTTATAGGAGGATCATTAAGAAAAATTCAAGAAAAGAAAGGAAAATATAACCGCAATGTCAATTAAATAATTTTTAGTTTGATATCAGAAATAAAAAATTAATTTTTTTATAGAAAAAAATCAAATTATGTTAATAAAAAAAATCTGACTTGTGTGATTTATCAAACTATATATTAAAGAGTTTCATTAACGACATAAAAAAAAGTGTTTCATTAACCTTAAAAAAAGCAAAATATATATCCCACAAGTCAGATTTGTGTGGTTAATGTAGTTTAATTTATTTTCATTAAAAAAAGAAATAAACTGAGTTCTTTCAAAAATAAAATTTTCTATTCATAATATTTAACTAAAAATTATTTGATTGATAGAACCACGAAGTCTAACACAACTGACAGTTAATTGGGTTCCTTAAGCAAGTATCTAGTCAATTATGATTTTGCTTTTCTTTTAGTTTTTTGGCTTTTATTATTCTTAATGATTCTTCTAGAAAACAAAAAATCCCTTTAATTTAAGTGAATCATATTTTATTTTATTATATATTAATGTTGATATATTTATATATATATTTATTGAAAAACCAAGTTACAGAGAAAGAAAATTCTTTTAAGAAGAGAGATGAGATTAGGAGAGGACAATAAAATTATTTTACCCATATTTTAAAATTTTAAATTGGGTTAACAAATTAATTAGAGATTTATGAAGTTTAATAACCTGATTTGAAATTTTCTTATTTTAAGCAGTTTTTTATAGGATTTTCCTATAATTAAATTAAATTATTTTAATTTTTGTAATATGTAATATGTAATATGGGACCCATGTTTATTTTTTTTCCCCCTGGAATTATATTATTGGCGCTAAAGCCGCCGCCCATTGCTAAAGCCCCCACCAATGTCCAATGATAACGTTTTAGTCGAAGGCAAAAAAAGAAATGATAATGTTTTATTCATTTTAGAAATGAATAAGAGAGATTGATTTGGGCACATGGTGTGAGAGAAAAAGGAAGGACAGGGAAAGGAGAGGACAAGCATTTGAAAAATATGAAATTTTCTGTTTAATATGAAAAAGAAAGATTCTGTAAATCACATGGATGGGTCATGACTTGCCCATTACAATCCAAGAAAATTACAGTGTGTGAAAAGAAACAAAAAATTCAAAAGAGAAATGAAAAGTTTCAGTGTATTGAATAGATGGCTCCCAAATTGGCTATATACCATATCTTTCATTATGGAACTTATGTCATACATCTATCTTATTACTTATAGCATCAAGTTTATGTAAAATAAATTAAAAAATATATATATCTACCTTCAAAAAATAAGATAGGAGTGTAGAATTTGACATTTTCATATTGGCAAAAAGTTGAACAATGAAAAGAGAAAATAAATGGTTGATTAAATTGGTTGGGACATGTTATATTTCATATCTTATGATCGCTATATTTCAATTGTTTTTCTAAATATTATATTCTAATAAAGTGGGAATATAGGAGCACTCATCATCATGAGGTGGACTCAATAAAATGCTTTTAGCAGTTACATGTGATTCTATTTATAAGATAGAGAGCCTTTTCCCCCCTTTAATGTAAGTCATCGTGCTAAAATTAATATATAAACATACAATATTATCCCTGATTTATTGTTCTTAGTCTTCTCGAGCATCAGACTCTTTGAGATTAAATAGGGTAAACAAAATCTACCTTAGCTTAGTGAAGCGTGATAGAGAAAAGGAAGAGAATGGCCGGTATTTATTAAAATTGTGTGTTCATTAATTAATACATTGAATTTTCCTATTCTACAATTTTATGCAATCATTTCTAGTGAAGTCATGGAGAAAATGATAAACTATTTTTAAGAGAGCTGCATGTATATAAACTTTAACAATGTTTTATCCAAAAATAAATAAAAAACTTAACAATGTTTGAATTTAGATTAAGCAATAGAAATAATAAAAATATTACATGTAATTAATAATCACATAATCGATCAATGTGAGTTTTATGGTAAATTGCATTATTATTATTTACACGTAATGAATCCTAAGACTTATTAAATACCCACACACACACACACACACAAGAAGGCTAAATTATATAAAACAACTATGAAATTTGTGTCCGTTGCATATAACCCATCGACATTTCAAATTTTAAATTTAACTCTCTTGATATTTCATTTTTTAATTACTAATTATTTACAGTTAAGTGATCGTTGTCCTTTTAAAGAAAAATGTCACATTAGATTATGAAACAACACATGGCATTATGTGTAAATTGTCAATTTCATAAAACCCTCTGAACTTTGAATAGTTGTAGATAGTCTTTGAACTTTGATTAGTTACAAGTAACCCCTTTGACATTTCAAGATTTAAATCTAACTTTCTTAAAATTTTGATTTATAATATTAAACCTTATGTTATTACTTTTATCATTTTAATAAATTTATTAATTTTTTTAGTATCATTTGTCAATGAAAATAGTTTTCTTGTATGTTAAAAAATAGAAGAATAAAATTTTAAAAATAAGAAAATAAATATATAATCATTTGCATAACATTCACTTATTTTCTTGAGATAATTGAGCATTGATAATATAAATATGTCATTATTTATGTTAAATATATTCTTAGGATGAGCATTGATAATATAAATATGTCATTATTTATGTTAAATATATTCTTAGGATGGTTGAACATTAATAATTTTAATATTACATTTGCCTTAGGGGATAGCTTTTACCGTTATTAATTTGTTGTGAGTAATGCATATTTTTTCTTGAATAATAAGATTAATGTTTATTTTATATTTTTTAAATATCATTCTTCTAGTTTTTCCCATATAAAATAACTATTTTAATTGACAAATTATAGTAAAAATATTAATAAATGGTTAAAATGTTAAAAATATCTTCATGTGGTTTAATATTATAAATTAAAATTTTAAAGAAGTTAAATTTAAATTTTGAAATGTCATAGGGTTATTTGTAACCAATCAAAATTTAGGGGGTTCTCTATAACAGTTCAAAGTTTAGGGGGTTTTATGAAATTTACAATTTACATAGGATACCACGTATCATCTCATAATCTGATGTGACATTTTTCATTAAAAAGATAACGGTCACTTAACGGTAGGAAATTAATAGTTAACAAATGAAAAATCCGAGAGAATTAAATTTAAACTTTTAAATATTAAGGGGTCATATGCAGTTCATTCAAAATTTATGGGGAGTTTTGTATAATTTAGCTATATAAGAACAATACTTTTACATGTTATAAATAATACAAGACATTAAAATCTTTGTAAATACATTTTAATTATTCTGAACTAAGTCTTTGAATTATTACTTTCTTTGAACCGAGGGGGGAAAACAAAATTTCGAGTATTATGGGAAATAATTAAAAAATAATAATGGATATAATCATAATGGTGTGGGTAGTTATAGGTTTATAGGTTCAGATTAGGATGTTTGTGGTCCTCTTGAATTCCCACCATCACCCAAATTGATGCATAATCAACCATTGATAACGACTTTTGTGTCACTTGATTAATTTAATTAGCCCGACTATTTGCTTAATCAATTTCTTGTGATGCCACGGGAAAAATAAGACAGACGAATTTTATAAATTGAATTAAAAACGTAAAAACATATGAACTTTTATAATTTATCATATAAAATGTATATAAAAGAAAGATTAACAAAACTATTTAAAGTAGCCAGGTATAGCCAGAGCCACTCAAAAATGCAAAATCATGAGTCGACTACGATAACCACAAAACAATTCAAGTAATTCAAAACTAAGTGTGTTTTTTTTTTATAAAATATCTTTCCACTAACATATACTTCAAATTTCCCTTTGTTTAAAAAATTAATATTATTACCCTATATATTGCATAGAAAAAAAAAAATCTGATTTGAATGTAATGACTAGAAAAGAGTTCTGGTGTGTGTAGAATATATGACTATTTATTGAAAAATTATTGAAAATCTCCTATTACAAAATTTATTACTTGAAACTTGTTTGAGGACACACATGTAACCTATTTTTTGTGTATCTAATTCTTTTTTAGTTTTGCGTAATCTATCTTTGATTATACATAAATTGGAAGACGTTTATACATAGTTAAAAATATATTGTATACACAACTACAAGAGTTGCACCTGCTCAAAATTTGGGTCCTTCGATATTTTTTTGGATAATAAGTTCTTTAATGAAAGAATTTTCAACAATTTCCTCTTATTAGTTATTCCTTTTATGTGATAATGAAGTGGTTTCTTCAAGAGACAAAGAAAATAGTGATGGAAGAGTGCTTTCAAGTTTGGAACACTAAAATGGATTTGGACCAACCTCCATAGCTAACGCACTTAAATTGCTTTCACAACACATAACGAATGCTGATGGGTCCAACTTTAATGTGAATACATATAGGATAGGTCTATTTAATAAATAAAAAAAATCAGTGAAAAGTCTTCGCCTAAAAAATTTATTTATCAGAAAGACTCAATATGTTTTTATATATAAAAAAAAGTACTGGTATTTTATAAGATTTTATATACAAAAAGTATCGATATTCAAAATTTAATCCTTCTAACTAATAAAATTTTAGGAAAATGATAGAAAAGGAATATGAAAATTAGAAAATTTCAAGTTAGGTTTGTTATCTATAATTTACTGTATAAGGTAATGACTACACTTGATAAGTAATTTACAATTTATTTTATGAGAAATAATTGATTTGGGATTTTACAATTTTTAAGTTTCTTTTTTGTCATTTTTCCTAAAATTTTTAAAGGGGGCTTTTCAATGGTTTTCTAAAAAAAAAATTATAGACATTTTAATGCTTTAAGATTTTGAATAAGAAAATAAAAACGCCAATATCCATTATCATGTTGGAGACTCTCGTGCCTATGTGATGGATGATAGAGAAAAATCTTTTTCTGGAACTACAAGAAAAAAGAAGAAGAAAAATTTAAATATATTCTTTTGGGGTGGGATAAGGTCATAACGGATGGGAAAATTGTTAAGAAGAAGCACAAATAAAAAGTGATTAAAAAATTATCTGACTGTCAAATAATTGATAGAATGTTAAGAAAATTAAATATTAATAATTAAGTGAGATGACATAAAGATATAGGACCACAAAATTGGGTGGAAGAGGGAAAAAAATAAAAGAGAGGGGTGGAAAATTTATTCTGTAATGTATGTAAAGCCAAAAGCAGCTAAACAAAAAGCAGGATATGGCCTATATTGTTATTAGATTAATTAAATTTGGCAATATTTGGTTGATACACACGCACACAAAGTTATAGAGTGGTCCAAAGGCCCTAATTGACAATAATAGCTTAGTAAACAATTTTTTTTATGAAATTTAATTTACCTAAATTTTTGTTACAAAAAAATTAGTCTGTGACAAAAACAAACAAACATTATACTCTCTTGTGAGATCCTGACTAGACTAGCTTTAATTAAATTAATATTATATAAAAATATACATTAAAACTAGAAATATATTACATAATACTTATCCATATCCTTGTGATACATGCTGAATTCATAGTGAATCTCACCAACATTACAATAAAATTGTGTGTGTGTATAACACCAAAAGAAAAATCATTTAAAGGACAAATAAAAATATAAAATAACATAGTTTTAGACTATTGATCATTTTCCCCCCTAAAGTAAGGGGTTCTGATAGATATTTCACGGTTTTTCTGCCGATTTACTTTTTAAACAGCTTTGAGATGTTGCAAATTTAAAAAGTGTTCGCTTGGGATTATATTTGGGATCTCAAAAGTGTTTATTTATATAAATTGAGATAAAATTCATCTCACATACTTACGTCGTATACCATAAATCATAATTGAAAAGCTGCTTTTGAATACTTCACTCATGATTTTTTAGAATAGCGATTGGAGTTTTAAAAGCAGCTTTTCAATCGTGATTTATGATATACAAGGTAAGTATGTGAAAGAAGTGTTATTTCGACTTATGTATATAAGTATTTTTGGGATCCCCAATCATGATCCCAAACATGCTTTAAGTCAATCCAATTTTAACTACAATAAGCATGTTTGGGATCATGATTGGGGATCCCAAAAGTATTTATATATGTAAGTCGAGACAATACTTCTCTTACATATTTACCTTGTATACTGTAAATTATGATTTTTTTAGCCAAAAGTATCAATTTTATTAATCACAAAAAAACATTATAAACACCAATAGCCGAAGCCAAAAAACACTAAAAAAAAAACTTATCATACAACCTAACACACCAAACAAACTCACCAAAAAAACCATTCTACAAAACCTACCAATTTTCTACCAGTTCAAACATTACATTTCTATATACTCAGTTAACCAATTCCTTTCTTCCTGCAACATTTTGATCTAATACCCAGAGAATCATCATACAGTATGTCAAACATAAGAGATGTAGGTATCATTAACCAAACATTATAGCACATCCCCTTACATGCCTCAGCTGCAAGAAAATCAATAGCTCTATTCCTTTGGCGATCCACCCAAGATAAACTAATATTTGATGATTTCTCCTTTAACTGCAGCAACTCTTCTACCACATCAACACATTGCCATTCATACTTACTAATATCCAGATTAGTTAAGATGATTGAAAAATTATTTTTAAAGACTCTAATCACTATTTAAAAGATGTTACTTGATTTTTCTTATCGATATTTCATGGTTTTTTTGGCCGATTTACTTTTTAAACAGCTTTGAGATGTTGCAAATTGAACATATGATTGATTCTTAGTCCGATTGATTAAACCGATTAAGTGGATCCAATTTTAACTACAACGATTAACACCATAACTCGTACAAGAAAATTAATATAGAGAGAAATATTTGTCATTTTGAATTAGTGCTAAATATATATACTAAAATATATAGCAATTAGCAGCTAGTGAGGCATGGCACTTGATCCTAGTACCTTTAATTATATAGGTGTAGGATAAGGCTGGCTACTAATTTGAAGATAATGGCTTTCATAATTGGGCTCTTCTTGGAAATTTGTGCATTCATCAATCATTTACTTTATTCTATTACCTTATTCTTCGGCCTAACTCCACTGTTTCTAATTGCAATCTGAGCTTGACCTTAATCATCAATCCATCAATATATCAATACATTAATTAATATAAATTAAAGATTTTTTTCTTCTAAACAACAAATATATTTTTAGTTTATAAGTTTAATGCAATTCATTGTCATTTTGTTCAGTAACAAACACCCTATATGACATTAATTCTGTAAAATATAAATTATAAATTGAAAATAAATTGTGAATAATGCAATTTATTTTCTTAATTTTGTATAATACATGAAAACCTATTTAGTTGAATTTAAATATCTGGTACCAATGCATAGAAAGGGGACAGAGCATCGGATTTGGAGTATTTATTTTATATTATACTTAGGCTTTACGCATAAGATCCTGGGCTCCCCCCCCCCCCACAAAAAAAGACGTTTCAAATCAGTCTCTAAAAAAACTTACTCGCGTGTAATATATAATTGTAATTATAAATAAGTGGTGTAAGTGGTAAGGGCTTTACATTTTTTTAGATGTTATAGTTTTCGATTCGATCTTTGAAACAACATGTATGAAAAAAATCTGTTTGGAAGGGTCATCCCATTTTAGGCCCAAACAATACTCGATGAATTAGTCATCGGACTCACTCCGATGAATACCATACATAACAAAAAAAATTGTAATTATAAATATAATTTCAAGAACTATTGGCATCACATAATATATGAATTAAAAATATAGTATAAAATAACTATGATATAAAATTGACAAGTGTAAAATGTTCGGGTAGAAAATAAGTACTTTTTTGCTATAAAAATAAGTAATTTTTTTTTCTAAACACATATATATGTATTTTTTGATTGGAAGCAATTTTATTGAAGACACTGTAGGATGTTGAATGTGTATACTTATTTCGCGGGGATTTAAATTTAATTCGTTATGTTATAAGGACTTACCCTACTAGATCAGACCCAAAAAAATGAGTACTTTTAAATATAAACAAACGAGTTTATTTAATATAACATCACGAATCTACAACCACGGCAGGACGTGACTGTAGTAAATTGAATACGTCATGATGAATCCTTTCTACCCAAAATAAATTCTTCAAAGTAAAGAAAGTAAGAAAATAAGAAATATCTGAATGCAAAATATTAGATGAGAATTGCTTTGCACCCTCCTTTGGCAGCAACTGCTTCTTCATGGAAATCACCTGAAAAGTTTAGGAGAGGAGTGTCTCTATTGATTTTCCTCTCTATTTATTTTCTATTGAGAGTATTTACTATTAGATCAACTTTAAATGGTTGAGATTTATTTTAATATATTTTTATTAATAATGATATTTTTTACATATTATTAAATATCAACCTTTAAAAGTTGATATAATAGTAGATATATTCAATAAAAAGTAAATGGAGAGTGAAATCAATAGAGACACCCCTCCTCTAAAACGTCCTGATAATGTTAGAAATGAATAATGAACATTTAAGAATCCAGTGAAGAGCTGCCCTTGAGCATGTAAGAGCAAGGAAAGTTCTTCCATTTTACCCCAAAAAAAAAAAAACCAAGTGTTTTAACTTGGGTCAGATTCAAGGTCCAAAACACTTGGGTCAGATTATCTCATAACGGATGTATTGGGTCCATTAAGCTAGGCCCATAAAGCAGTGTGGATCCAATACCAAAACGACGAGGATGAATTGTCGTCTTAATGGCGCTAGCAATCTGGGAGGAAGACAGAGACCCATAACTACATTCTTCGACCTGCTTCCCTTCGTCTCTTCTCTGCCCGCTGATTTTCCTATTGACTGAATATTTTTGAAGGAACAATGGCTTCTTCATCGTCGTCAACAGCTCCAGATTCATCCCCTATGGTGACGGAACGACGAGGAATACCTGGGGCTCAGTTTGTGGAGGACGTTCAGGATTATCTCACACAGTCAGGTCTCGATGTCCACTCCGCCCTTGCCTTTCTTCAAGAAAGGTTCGTCTTCTATTTTTCTTCATTCTCTTCTTTCTTTCTAAGTCGTATTCTCTATTTCTATCTAACGGAACAATCTATTTTGGTGCCTTTGCGAATTAGTAGATTAGGCTTTGATTGTTCATGATAGAGTATTGGGTATGGCTTTACATGCTTATGAGAGTGCTAACTATACTTAGCGACTTCACGGGTTAAATCTTTTTACGTTGTTGGGTTGAAAGATCTGCTTGATTGTGTGATTTTTGCTTATGATCCCTAAAATGAGCTTTTTCTGATTTATTCTCTTATTGAATCCATGTTGTCATACTTTTTGAATGTACATTCCGTAGGTGTGTTGAAATAATTATTTGGGATAGTAAGGTCATGTTGTGTAGATTGGATTTTAGCAACTGTACGAGGAGACAGTATAGCGAGAGTACAATTAGGAGAATGGAAGCACCCTCAGTCTTTCTAGTGCCCTGCAGTAGCGCTTAAAATGACCGTGAGATTTAATGCACTTGTGCCCCAGAATTAATAGTGAGTTGATGGAAATGGAATTGAGATATGCACGGGGAACTTAATGACAACTATAGAAATGCCCTATGTTCGGGGTAAACTGGATTCTCTCCGCGCAATCCGTGTTATGCATTGGGAGGAGCCTCACTTCATCATTGTTTTATGATTTTTCTTTATCAATGATGACCTAGCACTTTAATTTGCAGACTACAGCAATATAAAGTAGTTGAAATGAAGCTTCTTGCTCAGCAAAGGGATCTTCAGGTATTAATGCCCGCTATAAGAATATTATATATTAATAATGTTTGCCATGACATGAACTCTCAGTTTCTACTAGTAATGAAGTTTCATATCTTATTCTTTTCATAGTAGAATTTGCACTATGAGTAATGTTCTGACTGTTATATTAAGTAGAAATTTATGCCAATTTGACATTTTAATGTCGACTAGAGGCTTAGGCTTCTGCTGATTGAGTATGAATAACCTCAGGTTAGCTATGAGCTATGTAACTTGATTCATTGAAAACTGTTAGTCTGGTTTTTGTTTCCTTCTTATATATTCAAGGAAAGATTTCATTGTTACTGATTTTTTTTTTTGGTTGTTCTCAGGCAAAGATCCCAGATATTGAAAAGTGCTCAGAAGTTGTTGCTACGTTGAAAGCTAAGAAGGGTACTGGTGAGGTTCGTTTTCAGTTTGTTTTCACCTGTAAAGTATTACAGATTAGATTAAAGAAACTTGGACTTCATGTTTGAGGAAAGAGGTAGATGTGGTTGGTCATATCAGATGGCTATTAATAAGTCCACCTTTTTCTGTCCATGTGTATAGAGTTGCCCTGGATCCGGGGGTATATGAGATGACCGCTTACTGCCACAAAATCTATATCTGCTGTGTATTCCTGTTTTCTCAGCTTCTTTATCAGTAAAAATCATATATGTTTTTACCACCAAGTGCTTGGTTCAATACTAGAGGTTTTGAGTTTGAATCTTAGAAATGTAGCTGCGTTACATGCTTGGGAGGAGAGCTTTGCCACCCTTTGCGGTCTTGCTTGGCTCATATGAATTAGTCTGGGTCCCATTTAGTTCCCTAGTTGAAAGTGTACCCGATACCGGGTGGTCCAATCCAAAAAAAAAAAAATCATATTATATATTTTTCTTGTATTCTGTTCTAGTTTAGGTTAAAGAAACTTGACTTTAAGGGTCTGTTTGGCAAGAGGGGAGGGAAAATTTTTATAAGTTAGATTTTGAAAAATTGGAGAAGTGGGGTTATAAAATTTTAATAAAGATAAGATATAAAATAAAAGAGTAAGAAAAATTAACTAAAAACTTCCAATCCCACTTCTTCAATTTTTTTAAATCAAAGTTATAAAAATTTTCCCTCCCCTCCCATCCCCTCCAAATCCCTCGTACCAAACAGCCCCTAAGGAAAATTAGAAGTAGATGTTAATGGCATTAGATGGCTGAAGCACCTTTTTCTTTTTATGCATATATTGTTTGCCCTGTTTCCCTGGAAGTATGTAATGACTGCTCCAACATTTATGCCTTTTGGGTGAATACCTAATTTCTCGGCTTCTTTTTAAGTAAAAATCATATTGAGTAGAGAGTGAGAACAAGCAAGTCATGATGTCATGACCTCTTGTTTAGATTGAGCTATTTTCCTCTTTGCTACTATCATTGTAGTTTGTTGCATTCAACTGACCTCTTTCCTGTCTTCAATGGTTAGACATATTGCTAATTTGTCGACCATATGTCCATGGACAACCCATAACAATCGATTCATCATCTCATTCAGATTACTGGGATTATATTTTTGGACATATGTCTTTAACCTTATTGCACTGAGATCTTGTTTCCCCTTCTGAGGGGCAGCTGTAGATACACTCAGGCTGGTATGGAATAATAATGTGAATAAGAAAGTTAGTTATTAGTTAGTTTAATGGCTGTTAGGGTAAATAGGGAATTACCATTATGAATAAAGGCGGTAGTTAGAAGGGGACGAGGCAATAAATATACCTCGAGCCTATTGTATTCAGATCATTGCTATTGTTGTTCAGTCTAATGAGAATATGGCATTGCTCAGTCTCTCCTCTGCCTTTCTCCTCTTTCTGATCTTATTCCTCTCTGTTTCTCCTTCTTTTCCGTTTCTCTCTCATTTCTTATGTGAATACCATAACACAGGCAATAAGATTCTTGTACTGAGCTCACTAATTGCTTGAAGCATATTTAAGTTGGTTTTGTCAAATAGCATATCCATGGTAAATGATAATATGCCCATTGGGATTTTACCTTTAGATTCGGCTCATTGTGGTCATTACGGAGAAGAATCAAAGCTCACTGCTTTTATTGTCATAGATGGTACAAGGCCTTTGAATTTACTCATATTCTTGGCCTGCGTTTCAATCAAAATGGAGTTATTAGCAGATGTACCCAATTATAGTGTCTGAAGGGCTTTTCAGTATCATCAATATCTTTGCACATGTAAATCCTGTCTTATAATAAAGTAAGGATTACTAAGGAGGGGCAACAATTAAGTTGTGCACTTTTAGGGAGACTGCCTTAGACTAAATAAAATAACAAGCAGAGAACAAATGCACAGAATGAGCAACAGAAAGGTACCCTAAATACCTATGTCTCTAGTGTCCAATACTCTTGTTGTCTGTACACAGTAAACAAGCAAAGCGTCAGAGGAATAAAGGGTAAAACTTAAGATACATTTTTATTTTTGACGAGCCAAGTCCAGAAAAAGTCATCAGAAGAACATAGTGATTTGAATGCTGTGTACAGCTTGTTTGCTTTTGTTTAGGGGAATGTATTGGACAATTGACAACACTTTTGGTAGTCCTTTTCTATCAGTAAATATTAGAGGGATTTTCTTTTCTTTTCTTTTTTTTTTTCCGGTTTTCTGGAACTCAAGGAATTATATTTCCAACATGATGCTATGATGGAATTCTATGTTATTTAGCCTGCACTTGTATGTTGGAGATTTGATATCGATAGGGTATAATAGTCGAAACTCAGTTGCATCCTATATCACAACTGCTTTTATTCTTTTACTCTACCTGGCCTCACATGTGTTAGGGAATCTTCATGCAACTATTATTGCTTTTTTACCATCTTGTAGATAGTTACATGTGCATGTAACAAACTAGGTGCTGTTTTCCTGACAGTGTGCATTGCATAACTGCAGGAACTTATTGCTGATTTTGAAGTCTCAGAAGGCATATATTCACGTGCTCGCATAGAGGAAACTGACTCTGTGTGTTTATGGCTTGGAGCAAATGTTATGTTGGAATATTCATTAGAAGAGGTCTTTGACTGTTCGTTTTATATGTTATTACTTTATCTCTCTAATCTCTATTTTAATATACTTTTCTGGACTTATGCCGTGTTCATTTTGGTGCAGGCTACTGGTCTTCTCCAAAAGAACTTGGAAAATGCTAAAGCCAGTTTAGAAGTTCTCATTACCGATCTACAATTCCTGAGGGATCAGGTGACAGTGACTCAGGTTAGATCTCTAATTGTGAAGTCCTCTATTTCTCTTTTTGGTGCAGTTCACCTCAGAATAAACATAAGTTGTGGGCGTTGGGCCTATATTGGGTGGCCAGGACCCAAGGCCTTAAGTGCCTGCCATTACTAACCTTGGGGTGGCTTAGCGAGAGGGAGAATAAAAAGAAGAACACAAACTAGTGAGAATTAGGAGGGAAAGGTTTTAATTTCACTCTATTCGTGGTAGTGGAACTGAAAATTTGTATTAATGAAAATAATGTGACTTGGACCTCAATGTAGCATTTTCATTTATTTTCAGTCCCTAAATTTCTGACGAAAAAATTTACTAAAGGAAGCCACACAAATTTCACCCATTTCTTTTTATTCCCTTTCGAAGCAAGAACACTATAACCTCTACTTATCATTTACAATGTATATATGCTTGTATAGCTCCTTGAACCCCATTTACTGGGCATTTCCTGTTGATTACATTTATCCCATAAACTTCACATAGTATTCATGATAACAAATAGTTCATCTATATATATGATCAGGTAACAATTGCCCGAGTGTATAATTGGGATGTGCATCAAAGGAGAATTCGACAAGCCACTGCTACAACTGCAGAAGACTCGTAAAAAAGGAATTTTATTGGCAGATGGACACCAAGCTTACCCTTTCAGTTGAGTGATCTTTCTAGCTGGTCGTCATCTATTGTTGGCTGGGTCTTTCTGGTTTTTGTTCCTAATTCTGGTTTCGCCCCGGTACATTCTACCGAAGTTAGGAATAAGTTTTGAAGCATGTAGGTTAAAATTATGGGCTCTATAACATTTGTGTAATACCCACATTTAGGTATATGAACATATTTTTTGTTTGGTTTGATCATGTGGGTTTTCTATCTGCAATTTACTCTGCTTGTTTAAAATCTGGAGTGGATGCTAATGTTAATTACCTGAGTAATTTGTTTTTGAAATTAAACTTCTGGACCAGTGGAGGAATCAACGGGTTAACTGGTCAAGTGTTCTACTGAAGCTTAAATTTTTAAACGGAATCATAATGGAGGGAAAGACATCATAACTGTTCTCCAACGATGTCGACTCCTAATCCTTCCTTAAAACGGTAAGATTTCTGATTTAGTATCGCTATTTTTAGTCAGAAATGAAATGATGGTTTGTCTGGAATGTGATCTGGTCGACTTACTGATACAGTGATATTGCTAGATCTGTTTTTATTTTTTTTTTTAAGAATAAATGGTACACAAGGCCAATTAGAAGGCCCAAATTGACTTTCTACAAACTCAGTTTTGATTGTTTTTTGTTACAAGAGAGGGTCAGAGCCCATAACTAACTCAATAAGAAAAGACTAAAGGGGATTTAATCCCATGGACTCGTTGTCTACTAACGCCCTCAAATAAGGAGGGCATGAATGCCAAAAAATTGATCTGGATAGACCATCCTTAGCTAGCACATCGGCAACCTGATTTTGGCTTCTGGGTACATACCTCATCTTTACCTCCCATGAGCGATTGAGAATTTCCTTAATTTTAAGGAATAATAGACTATACCCATTATTTCCTTGACTCACATTCAAAGCCTCAATAACAGTGTATGAATCTGACTGTAAAATGATTTTTTTATATCCTAGATCCCAGACAAGACTGAGACCTTTAAAGATTGCCGATGCCTATGCTTCCACTACATCGCATATCCCAATAAAATGACTGAATCCACAAATCCAAGTTCGGAAGTGATTTCTAACAACCCCACCACAGGAAGCTTTTTGCAAGGACGATGCTACAGCCCCATCAACGTTAATTATTATCCAACCCATAGTGGGTGGTTCCTACTTAATGTCTCGGGGATGTTTTGTTAACTGAGGAAGGTGGTTCCTACTTAATGTCTCGGGGATGTTTTGTTAACTGAGGAAGGTAGTAATCGTGTACCTTCGTGAATTGGCGCCAAGTTCTCCCTATTGTGAATGTTGGGTCTGATGGTTTCACAAAATATGGATAAAAAATAGCACTATTCCTCCATAGCCAAAGCTTCCGGTTGGCTACTCCCTATAATAAGCTCCAACTTGTATTCATGTTTTTCCCTAGCTTTCTCTTGAGATTTAAAGCAAACCAATCCTTGTGACTTGCTGAGAAAAACTGTCTTGAGTATCATTGATCTAAAACATGATCCCATATTTTTCTTGCATAATTACAATCTCTCAGAATATGGAGGGTATCTCTTATAAGCTCTTCCTGGAAATAGAACTCAGTTTTGATTTTTGATACAAAATCCTCGTTTGAGTGAACTTTTGCGAAATGGATGTTTGTAGGAAACTGGGTTTTGCAAGTGGCAATTGGATTTTGGATACTGGGAGCTAAACACGCACTAAAAAATGTTTTGTATTAGTACATATTGCTTTCTCAAAATGGACGGAAGGAGCACCAATTTATACTGGCTCCTAGAGATGGAAAATGACAAAGTGAGTGAATTTTATCGGGTAGCATATTGGAGCAGCATGTAATTTTTTTTTTGGGGCCATATCTTATTGTTGCATGTCCATATTTGAGTATATAACTTTATCAAAAAAAAAAAAAGATTTGAGTGAGTAAATTCTTTGAAATAGATCTGCGATCATGGAGTCACGCACTTGCAAAATACTTCTTCAGGCCCATGAAAAGAAGCACATGCAAAATAAAATATACACTTTTGAGAAATTTCGCAGCAAAATTGTATAATTTGTTCATGTACGAATACAAGTCTGTTTAGGACATTGTCAAATCATGGTTTCTTAGGTCATTTTTCACAACTTGATTTAAAATTATTTTCACATATTTATTTTGAGACATAAAAATATTTTTAAAAAAATTAAAACAAACCAGCAATTGCAGCCGAAATATGACCGTCAAATCTATTAACTAGAATGTGACTGTCAGGACTGACATAAGAATGGGTCGGCGCCTTGGAATTCCTTGTCAAGCCTCTTGCTCATCTCGACCCTCTTTGTTTATCCAACTTACGTTGAGAATTGAGAATCAGAAACATACAGGCCTGCCCGTTTAACTAAACAAAAAAAAAAAAAAAAAAAAAAGAAGAAGAAGGAACAGACGGCATGGACATTCTCCATTTGCATAACGACACGGCTGTCTTGTTTTACTATGTTCTGTTATGTCATCTTTATTTATTAATAATAGTAGCTTTTTTATTAATAAATTAGAATAGTAACTTTTTTTCCTTAAGGGATCATCCCAAATAAATATCATTTCATTTGTAAATTCCCTTTTGGTTATTCAATTAATAGTCCCAAATTGTTCACAAGTATCAAAAAGGGATTTTTAAATGTTTGTTGTTTTACAAAATTGTCCCTCACATCTTTAAAAAAATTCCCAATGCCAAAGCTTTGGCGGCTGTGAACCACCCTTCTGGTGATTTACAATTTGTTAAAATTAGGGGTGTCTAAAAGCCGGGCTGAGACCGGGATCCCCCAAACTCGATCCTGGTTTTTGGTCAGGATGCAATTAGCCCCTGTCCCGGGACCAAGATCGGAATGGGACCGGGAAATCCTGGTTTTATTTTCTTAAAAATTAAATTTAAAAGATATTATTGTATTAGTTAATTTTTTCATAATTTAGTATTTTAAGTGATCATTTAACGTCTAATAAAGTTATAATAATCTCACAAATTGATCTAGAATTGAATAATGACATTTTATTATTATTATTATTATTATGATCATCATCTTCATTATTGTTTTTATACATTATATAGTTAGGATTAATATCACGATATATACGATTTAACTCTAATTAAAGATGTGATACGCATCTTATCAAATGATAAATTAATTTATGGGGTAAAAAATGCAAAAATAAAAAGATAACTTAATTTATAAGATAAAAAATTAAAAAAATAAGGGGACCGGGACTAGGACCGGGATCTCAAGGGTGATCTCAGTCCTAGTCTCGACTGGGACGAAAAATTTTCGAGATCAAAATGTTTGGGACTAGGTCGGGACAACTGAGACCGGAATACTTTGAACAACCCTAGTTAAAATAAATAAATCCTTTAATATGATTTATGT
This sequence comes from Albizia julibrissin, assembly GCA_037074505.1. Lineage (NCBI taxonomy): Eukaryota > Viridiplantae > Streptophyta > Magnoliopsida > Fabales > Fabaceae > Albizia > Albizia julibrissin. Next base: position 24,801,531 of record CM073489.1, read on the forward strand.
TTTTCATATAGCAGTTCATTGCATTTCATTGGCTATTTACAAATGAAGGATTCATCTATTTTTCTTTTTATAGTAGCACTCGATTATTTTAGTAAGTTTGATATTCAGAAAAAGTTGTTGTCAATTACAATCCTATTATACTTTTTTTTTTTTGCGATAAGATATTATTATAATAAATAGTTAGTGATATGTAATGAATTGTGATACAAAAGATGTAAATCACTTGAAGGTTTCATTTATTTTAACGAGTTTGAGAGGTAGAAAAAGTAGTAGCCAATTGCAAATGTAGTAAAAATCCCCCCTAGAGCTCCGGTGCCTCGCTGGCCAAGGGGTTTGGAAATTTTGTTTAATGACGTGTGGGGCAATTTTGGAAAATGACAAACATTTCAAAAATCGTTTTTTGGGTACTTATGACTAGTTTAGGATTATTTTTTGAATAACTAAAATGGAATTCACAAATTTAAATGGTATTTATTTGATATTTTTCCTTATTAATTTGAACAATTCCCATTAATTTATTAAGTTTTAACAAAAACAAAATTCAGACTTTTATTTTACTTCAAGGTTAAAATCCATTTTTATCATAGAAGTTTTCCAAAAAGAGTAATATTACTTTAGAAATTTTTATTGGAGTAATATTACCCGAACTGTTAGCAATGGTTAATTTTGAATGTTAATTTAGTTTGATTGATATTGCAGATTTAACACAGCCACTACCTCATCAACTTGATCACTTCCTCCCTCCCTCCTCCACACCATTAGCTCCCTCTTCTTCCTTCTTCTTCAGCTTGCCTCTACAACCTAGAAATCAAACCATATTTCTTAAAAAATTCAAAGAATAATTGAAAACCATAAATAGGAGGAAGATGATGGAACCAACAAAAAGATTAGATTTTTGAATATTAAACCCAACCAATATCGAGTGAACATCAATGGTTTTCAGAGTCAATCTCACACATCACAAATTGAAGATGCTGAATCAACAAATTGGATCTAAGATTTATAACTACAAATTCATAAAAAAATCAAACAAAAATAAAAACAAAATTCCCAGTTACCGGAAATGAATCCCATAAGAAAGAGGAGGGATAAGCTTTACAATAGAAATGAAGAAGGTACATCGGAGCAGAAGGTTGTTGTTGGAGGTGGATCTTTGACGGAGAAGTGCAGCTATCGTGCCTGTTTGAATTAGTGGTAAAAGCTGCTTTTCTAATAGAAGCTGCTTTTCTAACTTGATTTACGATGTACAAAATAAGTTTGTGAGAGAAATTTTGTATTAACTTACTTGAACGAATTTTTTCACTGTCAACCCAAACATGTCACTCATGATTGAAGTTTTACACCTTTTTACCAAAATTTAAAACTAATAAGATTTTAAGAATAAAATAAATAAAATTCAGACCATTCAATTATATTATAAATGGCTTAAGTTTTGTAGGGAATTATTGTGAGCATTATTATATTTAGTATCGGATGACTATAATTATACTTGGCACCCGGAAGAGCATTGAAATAAACCTTACAGCTTTGTTTCTTTTGGGGGAAAAGGGGAAGAATGAAATAAAGAAAAATAATGTCTTTTTAATTTATAAGCATTATTATATTTAGGCGTGGTGCTTGCTGTTAGCTCCTTCCCCCCTGTCCCTCTTAATTTCTATTAATTGTTGCCCTCTTTCTTCTTTTTCTATCTAATACACTTCTCATCGTATTATAAATACTATTGATCTTTTTACCCAAAAAAAAAAAAAAAGGGTTAGGCGTGGTACTTGCTTAATATTTGTTGTGTGTTTGTGTGTGTAGCTATGTATATGCCCGTTGGTGTGGATATAGTGTACTGGCCCCAAAAAAAATAAAAAATAAATAAAGATATGGTGTACGAAGGCAAAACAACATAAAATAAAGATATGGTGTAAATATCTATTTAAACAATTTTTTAATATGAAAGTTTTAATTACAAATTATAAAGAGTAAAAACATTTATATATGTTATTTATAAGGGTTAATATAATTTTTGGTTCTTGAAGTTTGGTCGGATTTAGATTTTAGTCCCTCAAGTTTAAAATCAGTGGTTTTGGTTCCTGAAATTTGGGCCAATTTTGGTTTTAGTCCCTCAAGTTTACTCCATTTTAGTTTTGTTCCCTCAAGTTTAGGGTTACATATCAAGTCTTTTTCAAACTTGAGGGATCAAAATCAAAATCGGGTCAAATTTCAGGGACCAAAACCACTGATTTCAAACTTAAGGGACTAAAACCAAAATCCGACCAAACTTCAGGGATCAAAAGTTATATTAACTCTATTTATAATTAAAAATATCTCACATTTATAATTAGAGAAAATTAAAATAAAGGATCTAGAGAAAATAATATTTAGTGTAAAAGACCATAAAAATTGTAATTATTTAAAAGGATCAAACATCATATTATAAATTTAAAATTACTATATTACCTTTACCAAGCCTTCTACATTATCTCTTGTATTCATAATTTAAAAAAAATAACCAAAATTGAAATTAAAACCGCTGATCATTCATATGTGACATGATCATGTATTTTTTTAATTTTTATTTTTCATCAAATTTCATATTCATGTAATCAATATATTATTTAATTAATAACATTCAAATTCATATATATATTTTTAATTTTTTCCACTAAATTCCATATCAATATAATCAATATATCATTTAATTAATCCATATATTATCAAGTTACCCGATCTATATTATTAACGTTGATAAAAATTAAGCTCTTTTCATAAAAATAAAATAAAAACTAAACTCATTTCATATTTTTTTAGGATATAATAGATTTTTTAGATTTTTTTTAATTTTATTAACATTAAATGAATCTTATATATTTGTATTTAGTCCTTATAAATGATTACAATTTTTATAGTCCTTCTTAATAAATATTTTTCCTTCAGATCCTTTATTATAATTTTCTCTTATAATTTATATGTACATAGCATCTTCTTCCATTTCTAAAATGTTTTAATACTTTTTTTATGGGTCATCTCTTAATATTTTATATTGATAATGATGAATGTCAAAAACCACATGCCTTGACGTTGGATTGGGACCATCCTTTTGACGGCAGGAGTCAAGTCCTCTGTTCCAATTCCAACTAACGTTGATAATTTATTCCTCATGAATACATATAGAAGGACTATTTTCAATATTTTCTTTAAAAAATTATTTTATAAGTACTTATACCTTTTCTCAAATTTTAATTTGATATCAGGATGTTTTACTCTCTTAATTAAATATTTTAAATTTTTTTATTAACACTGTTAGCCTTTTATATAAAGGTTAAAGTATTCAATTAAGAAATAAAAACAAGCGATATCAAATCAAAAATTGAAAAAAGTACAAGTACTTGTTTTATAATCATTTGTCTTTTGTATAAAGAGTTAAAGGCAAGAAGAAATACCTTTTTTTTGCACGATTTTGCTAGTGACCTAATACCTTATTTATAAGCTATTTCTAACATATTTCATCAGTGTGCAAAAAAAAAAAAAAAAACTTATATCTTATTGGAATAAAGTATACACAATAATACACAGGAGTAGAGGGTTTTGTTTTTTGTTTACCTTGACCAGAGGAGGATTTAAGAGAACTTAAGATAAAAGGGGAAAAAATATAATTATTAAAGTCAGTGCTGGTTTCATTGAAGCATATGCTTTTTCTTTTTGGTTTGAGGGATTAAAGAGTCAGTTTCTAAGGCCGAGAAGGGAAAATTGGTGTTTGTCGGGTGGATTTTGAAAAATCTAACTGCGCACACAGATCATGACATAAACAGAGAGAAAAGCTTCAAAATCGGCGAAAATTATTACAATTAGCCCCTTTTGTTTGTTTTCTATTATTTTTCCAACCCTACTCATAGAGTTTGGATTCGCATCTTTTACTCGCATATGCCGTAATTACTGATATAAACGTATGATAGTTATATTGAAAAAAAGGAGGTGCTAATTGGTAAGGGCAAAACGGCGTCGTCTAAGTGAGAATGAGACTTCTCCTCCAAGAAAATCCGTTTGCTATTCCCTTTTTGCGGTCATAGAAGCACAACAGCACAAGCACACAGAAATAAACTCAACTCGAAGACCGATACAGAGCCAGAGGTTACAAATTTGGGAGTCGCCAAACTCTTGCCCTTACGAGTTAGGTGAGTCTCTCTTCGAAGAAAGGGTGTTGTTGTGTGAGTGGCTCTGCATTGCCTAGCCATTAGAATAGTATCATTATTGTTATTATTCTACTCCAATATTCTGTAATCTTTACTTTTAGCATTTCTCAAAGGGTAAAGTCACTGTCTCTAACCCTCAATCACTCTTTCGATTTCCCAACTGCAATTTTTTCAACCCTTACTCTACCTGGTTTGTTCGTTTGTTTGATTGTTGTGTTTATTTACTCTCTCATCATATCAGGTGCCTCTAGAGTGAGTATTTCTGTTCACTTAGAATCGATCTGGGGTTTCTGGGTTTTTTTTTTTGGTTCTAAGTGCGTATTTGGGTTTTTGATTCGTTGTGTTTATGAATCGGAGTGTTTTCTTTTTGTGTAGGAAGCGTATTGACTGACGAAGAATGGCGAACATTGACATCGAAGGGATTTTGAAGGAGCTGCCCGACGATGGGCGTGTTTCGAAGACTAAGATTGTGTGCACGCTGGGCCCGGCGTCTCGATCTGTTGAAATGATTGAGAAGCTTCTCAGGGCTGGGATGAACGTTGCTCGTTTCAATTTCTCTCACGGCACGCATGAGTATCATCAGGAGACCTTGACCAATCTCAGGACCGCCATGGCCAACACTGGGATTTTATGTGCTGTCATGCTTGACACTAAGGTTATTCCTTTTGCATTTTTGAGTTTGATTAAGGATTCGGAAATTTTCTTCTCATTTCGCTTACTGGATTTTGTATTAACCTTTATAATTCGGTGTTCTTCCATGTTTGCTTTTGCAATTTGTGAAGTTAACTACTTTTCCAACCCTCAAACTGTTATGTTTGAAACCTTTTAACTAAAACACCGGTTGCATATTTGGCTCTACATCGTTGAATGAGGTGAGGTCTAGGGCACGTTTATTAGTTCCTATTAACTTCTTGCATTAGTTTTCTTTATGGTGTTTAAGATTCCTTTTGTCTAGAATTTTCTGTATATGCTTGGTTTGATTGTAAGATTTTCTAAATCTTTGGATCTACCTTCTCCGTTTTTGTTTCCCATGTATACTACACGAGTCATCCTAGAACTACATAATTGTTTCCATTTAGATGTTAGATAATGAGCTTCCATTGCAAAAGGGACAGCTCCCAGTTTGTATTGCTAGAAATATATAATGCATAATTTGGTGAAGTTCATTATAATGCATAACTTGTCATGCCAGAAATGCGAATTTGGTGAAGTTCAATTATTTCATATTATATTTTACTGAAATGTAAAGTGGTTAGGATCCTGATTTTGTTTTTTAAAATTATCTGTTTGTAGAAGAAATCTTGTCCTCTCCATTCTACTATCCTGTTTCTCTTGTATTAACTGTTCTGTTTTTATATCTTTCAACTGTATTCCTGCAGGGACCTGAGATTCGGACTGGTTTTCTGAAGGGTGGAAAACCCATTCAGCTTCAAGAAGGACAGGAAATCACCATAACTACTGATTATGACATCAAGGGGGATCAAGAAATGATATCAATGAGTTATAAGAAGCTTCCTGTTCACTTGAAGCCTGGAAATATCATATTGTGCTCTGATGGAACAATCAGCCTCACTGTCTTATCTTGTGACCCTAATGCGGGTACTGTTAGATGTCGCTGTGAAAACACGGCAATGCTCGGTGAGAGGAAAAATGTTAATCTTCCTGGTGTGGTGGTAGAACTTCCCACTCTCACAGATAAGGATAAAGAGGATATTCTTGGATGGGGTATCCCTAATAGGATTGATATGATTGCTCTTTCATTTGTTCGCAAAGGCTCAGATCTTGTTACTGTTCGTAAGGTCCTCGGCCCACACGCAAAGAATATTATGTTGATGTCAAAGGTATTACTATCACGTTGCATTCATTATGTATCCTATCCAGAACATAAGTTTTCAGTCCTTTTTTTGTTTGGGGTGGCTTATTTTTACACTTGTATGCGATTGCTCTAGAAAGTGCTGGCTTATTTACTCAACTCATATTCTTTGCCTTTTGTTAGAATCAACATTTTTTATTATGTCACGTGAAAGTGGAATATTATTGGTTTAAGTGGCTTGAAAAACTCAGACGAGTAGTTGGGAGCCCCCAAGTTCTTATCCCCTTCCCATAACCTTAGTATTCATCAAAAGAAAAGGGAAGGTAACCGTGTCTTTGACTAGTTTGTTTTTTCCTAGACATCTTTTGGATGAATCGTGCTGGATTTTTTTATATTTAAATATTGAGACGTGGGAGGGTTTTTTGCATTATATTACTCTTCTATATGCTTCCCTTGTTTGAGTTATTTTCATTTTCACTCACCAGCCTTTGTGCTGTTTGATTTGGAAATCCTGACCTTTTTGTTCATTTTTCCATATGATCTTATGATACTTGAAGGTTGAGAATCAAGAGGGGGTTATAAATTTTGATGAAATTCTGCGTGAGACTGATGCATTCATGGTGGCACGTGGTGATCTTGGGATGGAAATCCCAGTTGAAAAGATTTTTCTGGCACAGAAAATGATGATATACAAGTGTAATCTCGTAGGCAAACCTGTGGTCACTGCTACCCAGATGCTTGAATCTATGATCAAATCTCCCCGACCAACACGAGCTGAAGCAACTGATGTAGCTAATGCTGTTCTTGATGGAACAGACTGTGTCATGCTTAGTGGTGAAAGTGCAGCTGGGGCTTACCCTGAACTCGCTGTGAAAATCATGGCACGAATCTGCATTGAAGCAGAATCTTCTCTGGACTATGGTGCGATTTTCAAGGAGATGATAAGGGCTACACCTCTGCCTATGAGTCCACTGGAAAGTCTTGCTTCATCTGCTGTCCGCACTGCTAACAAGGCCAAAGCAAAACTCATTGTTGTGCTGACTCGAGGTGGGACTACTGCCAAGTTAGTTGCCAAGTACAGGCCGGCTGTTCCGATCATGTCGGTTGTGGTGCCGGTTTTGACAACGGACTCATTTGACTGGACCTGCAGTGATGAGACTCCGGCAAGACATAGCTTAATCTACAGAGGCTTGTCTCCTTTACTGGCCGAGGGATCTGCTAAAGCCACGGATGCAGAATCTACCGAGGTGATTCTGGAGGCTGCTTTGAAATCTGCAACAGAAAAGGGCCTTTGCAAGCCTGGTGATGCAATTGTTGCTTTACATCGTATTGGGGTTGCCTCTGTTATCAAGATATGCATTGTGAAATGATGCGTATATGCTTAAATGTTATGTAGTAGAAGGCGTTACTTGCCTTGGAGTTGGAAGAGCTGATGCTTAAATTACATTTTTTGGCGTTTTATTTTTGAAAATGGAGAATCGAATTTTCAGCTTTTAGACTGAACTGTTTCTGGTATTCTCTGTGTAGTGGGATGAATACCTTCTTAATTCAGCCTGGTATGAAAATAATGATCCGCACTTGCTCTTTATAGTTTCATTTTTTTTCTGCAAGATTGACTTTAGATTTTACCTATAGGCCAAGCATGGTATACGAGAAAAGGAGAGGAAAAATCAGGGCAGTGTCTTGGATTCCATTGTTTGGTTTGCTCGAGAGAAACTTATTTTTTATTCTATGCTTATTAAGACTTCTGTTTAGTTGAGATTGATTTTTGATGGTTCAAATTTATTTTATATATTAGGCAATTTTTTTTTGAGAAAATTTTAAAAAAAATTAATAAGAATAGTAATGTAAATAATAAATTATTTTATTGTTAAATCATCTATTTAGGATTTTGAAGTTTAAATGATATTTTTTTAGAATTTTTTATTTTTTATTTTAATAGATGCAAAATTTAAAATAATATTAATTTTATAACTGCCACCTCTCAAAACTCTTAATTTATCATTAAAGAAGTATAGATTTTAAAAATTTTAAATTAAATTTTGGATGGTTTGGGTTTCATCATAATAATCAGCTTGGGGTGCCAATCACTAATGAGCATTGAACAAGGGCCCAGAGAAGTTCAGATTGCCCAAGAGTTAATGGGTATATCCTGTTATACTAGATAGGCCCAAAAGGTTTTAAAAAAAATGAAAATTTTCTTGCCAGGATAAAAATTGAATTGAAGTATAAAGTAACATTTGATATCTATGTGAAAGGTTCCGAGCACCAAAAAAAAAAAAAAAAAAAAAATCCTACGTGAAAGGAAAATAAATATTCCAGCAAGTGATATTTGAATATAATAGAAATAAGGAAAACAAATATCAAAGGTTGAGGGAATTTTATGGGGTTAGTGTGGGAATGTTATAATAGTTTACTTGTTACAAGCATACGGTTTATTCTTCCACCCATCATGGTATAGTATTTGTACATAATTAAAGAAATTCCATCGGATAACTTGCAATTATTGATATAAGGAAATGACATAATATTCATTTCAGTGAAAAAGAAAAAATTTCTGGAATCTTCATCAAGTTGTTATCAACATCAAATCATACGCAATAATAGTGAAGTATAAAGTGAACTGCCTCATTTAATATACTAGTATTTATCTTTTAAAAGAAAGATATTCTTAATGTTGAGTATTTTTTTATTACAAAAATTTTATGTGAGTTAAGCCTTAGAGGCTCACCAGCGTCAGGGCATACATACTTGTGGGTCCAATGAGCGATTATAAAATTATTTATAGATTACACACTAACAAAAACAGGATTTGAACTTGCATGAATTTATAAATCAATATTTTTTTTTTAGCCCCAAGAATTCTCTTAGTATTTAATTATGTAATACATGTGTTCTGTAGTAAAATAGAATTTTTGGCCTCATATATTAGTGAAATATAATTGAAAAATAAAAAAAATTATGGATGACATAATTAAGGTTTATTATTTTAATAAAATATGTTTTCAGAAGTTAATGCAGTATCAATTGATGTAATTTAGTCTAATATATTTTTATGCCCAAATTTTAACATTTTTCAATTAGAAGTAGTAACAGATCGCGTAATAGCAAAGTCATCACATTGACAACAAGTTTTGAACTTACAAGATATTATAATTAAATATTTTATTTTAGTCTCAAGAATTCGCTTAATATTTAATTATGGAATATGCGAGTTCTGTAGTAAAATAGAATTTTCGACCTAAATATTACTGAAATAGAATTAAAATATTAAAAAAATTATGGATTATGACATAATCAAGGTTTATTATTTTAATAAAAGATGTTTCTTCAGAAGTTAATGTAGTATCAATTGATGTAATTCAGTCTTATATATTTTTATGCAGCTATTTAGTTTTAAATTCAATTAGAAGTAATTGGATCGTATCTCACAATGTCATTTGTTCAAGTAACATGGGATCCAACTCATCTTTTAATTATTAAGAATAGTAGCTATTTCAATTTGATGCTTTCTATTTACAATATTTAAATTCTAGACCACTACTATATATGACTATCAGTTTAGTAAGTATAATGACGACAAGGAGAAATGACTGAGATTCAACAAGTTTTTTTTAAAAAAAAGGTTTTTGTCTGTGCCTTTTTTTGTCCTTATATTCATTTTAAAATGCCATTGCCATGGTTTTGTTGTTGTATTAAGGTGATTGTTATAATGAATTATACTACTGCCTCCTTCTCTAAATGTAAAAATTAGTTTGTGCAAATTACACTATAAGCTATATCCCATATTTAGTACCGAATGAGTACTTGATATGAGTTCATTGAATCAATTATATGAATTCATTTAAAAGGAAGAAAATAATACTTCAATCCCTCTAATTTCTAATGATTTTGAAACTAGTCCCTATGGTTTGAAATATTTTAAAGACTAAATTATATATATCCACTGAACTTTGTGTCACTTATATATAACCTCATGATATTTTAAGGTTTAAATTTAATTCCTTTCATCTTTTTTTTTATCATAAGCATCATGTCATTAACTTATCGTTATCTTTTTAATATAAATTGTCATGTTAGATTAATAGGTGACACGTGGCATCCTATGCAAATTATTAATTTTACAAAATCCATTCCGAACTTTGATTATTTACAGATAACTCCTTGAACTTTTAAAATTTAGGTTAACCCTCTTAAAAATAACCCCCTGACATTTTAAAATTTAAATTTAACCCTCTTAAAAATTTAATTTATAATATTAAACCACGTGTCATTACTTTTATGATTTTAATAATTTTATTAATATTTTTACTATCATTTTTCAATTAAAATAGGCTTTTTTATTGGCAAAAACTAGAAAAATAATATTTAAAAAATATAAAAATAAAACATTGCATTTTTTTCCTTGAACAAGAGGTTCAACATTTTATTTTTATATTTTTTAATTATTATTCTTCTAGTTTTTCCATTAAAAAAAGCTATTTTAATAGACAAATGATAATGATATAAGTAATGCCACGTGGTTTAATATACGTGGTTTAATATTATTAATCTTTAAGGGAGTTAAGTTTAAACTTTGAAATGTTATGGGGTTATTTGTAACCGATCAAAGTTAAAAAAGGTTATCTATAACTCATCAAAGTTTGTGGGGGGTTTTGTAAAATTAGCAATTTGCATATGATGACACATGTCACCTATTAATTTAACGTGAAATTTTCCATTAAAAAGATAACGGTCAATTAATAGCAGGGTGCTTATAATAAAAAAAATAAAAGGTCAAGGGATTAAATTTAAACTTTAAAATGTTAGTGGGTTATATATGTCAATGTAAGCTTTTCACCAAGGGGGTGAATTGGGTGACTTTAAAAATTTACACTTCAACACAAGCTAAGTAAGGAGAGGAGGGTTAGAAGGATATCAACGAAGGAGAACATAAGAGAGTTATACTGGTTTGGTCAAATCCACTTGATCTACGTCCAGTCTCCAAAAGGTCTTTTTGAGATTTCTATTATCTTTCATGATTCACAAGGCTCTTGGTACCTTAGTATAAGGTAGTTTTTATTCAAAAAACACTCGCTCCCCCTGACACTTTGCAATCAATACCCACTCAAGGTCCTATTACCTTAAGTATCTCAGATGGAATAAATGCTTATGTATATCCTCTCACAAGAGCAAATGAATAATCACTGAAGTACAATTCACACAGAGAGCTTTTAAGACTTAGCAAAATGAATGTAACAGTAAATGCACAGTTCAATTTGTTGTTCTATCTTCAATGCTCATTTATTTATAGTGTGAGAATGTTTGAATATCATTGCTCTTTGATTATAGCCATTAGAGTGTATGGTCTTGCTTCTATTTGTTGAGAATCTCATATTGTTCTTTTCTGAAGAGGTGTAACATTCAAAGGAAAGGAAGTATCATCAAGTGTGTCACCCTTGGTGGTGAGCAAAAGTGAGAGAGTTAAATGCAGGTGCCGAAAGTTGTAGAGGGGGAACCTTGACAAGGTCATTAGGGTTAGGAACATATATAGGGACAGATTGAGGCTGAGAACCAGGTTGTGAGGACTCTTTAGGAGTTTCTAAGACCTCAATCTCCTCGTCAACCATGGAATCACTGGTTGATCTAGAATGCTCTGACCGATGAGAGTGAGATGGGGAACGATCTTAAAGAATAGGCTCATCATGAATAGGTTGTGGTTCAAGCTAATTACGTGTGATATTGAATTGAGTGGAAGACTCAAGGTCATCCATAATGAAGAGTGCATTCTCTTGAGAAGTGGTCTCAAGAGCAGGATCAGTAGTCTAAGTAGGGGCATATGATAAAAGGGTAGGTTGTAAAGGTGTGGATGAGCTAGGAACCAAGGAATCCATCATCTCACCAAAAGATCTCAATATGCTCCCATATTCAAGTAGCAGTTTAGCTTCCTGTTGAGCAAGTATGGTCTTGTAGTTTTGATTCATCACCTCACACATCTGTCCCATCTTGTGATTTATATAGGTGATGAATTCAGCATTGGTATTGATTATGTCCACATGAAACTCTTGAAGCACTTCCTCAAGTACATTTGAATGGTAGGGCCAAGGAAGAAAGGTATAGTGGATGTAGCTAGAGTATAGGACTGAGTGTTATCCATTTAGGATTATTCTATGACATTTTCAAACTCTTGTATTTTTCCTTTTTTTTAGGAGTGGTGCCAAACGGTTGTTTTAGTGGTAGCTCAATGCTCAATTTGCTAATTTGATAGTGACTGAATTCAGGTAATCTCTCTAAGGTCTCATTGGGCTTCAAGTACTAAATTTTATTTGCTTTTAGAATCAGAGATACCATATGAGGATAAGGTATAAGAGTGGACTTGGTGGAAGTGTATCTATACCTCTTGATCTCTGAAAAGATAATTTCACCCAAATTCCTTTCCTTTTTTTGCTGAAAATGGATACCATCATCCTATAGTCTCTACCAATGAAATAGGTGAAGCTGTTGGATTTGTTCACCATTGCCAGTGAGTAAATGTACCATATGATCATAGGGAGGTCACACATGATATTTATCTTGAAGGTTAGTATCCTTATAGGCTTACTAGGCCTTAGAATTTTGAGCATCTAAGAAGGATTAAGCTCTGCAGGTATTTAAGTTGGTGGCTCCTTGATTCCTAGCCACTAATTGATTCTAGAGGGTGATATGAGGAACCTTTTTCCTCTTACCATGGCTATTAACTCATCTTTAATCACATACCCATTTTCTGAGCAATCTTCAACAGGCTCCAAATAGCAATAAAAGTGTTTGACTATCTTAGGACAATAAGGCAATTTTACAGACAACCAATGCATGTATTGACCCCAGATATTGTGACAAGTCTAGCTTTAGAATCTCTAGCAAAATTGTTTAAGTTGACATATAACATCTCACATACTTTTCTTGTGGCAAAGTGAGCTTTGAACTTCTTTGAATCATCAAGTTCGTCATCCACAAATGTAGGTGAAGCTACCAACAGATCCTCTTCCTCTTTCTCTTCTTCATTTTCTCCTTGTTGTTCCTCTTCAATTTTAGGAGGTACCATTGGATTAGAGGAAGGCCCAGCACTCGCCTTTGTGTTACCCTATCTTGGTCTAGTTGGAATGCCCAAACTTAATACTTCTTCAAGCATATTTATCATCACTTTGTTAATTTAAGCATTGTATCGAGCTTCTTGACGATCTCTTTCAGTCCAAGATGGAGTTTCAGTGTCAAAGTCTTAATCAAGAGGTGTAGGTGGAGCCTTTGATTTTCCTCTACCTTCTGTACTAGGAGTAGTAGCCTTAGTCATTGAATGTGTAGTTCTAGGCTCTTGAATGACAATTCCCTTTGCCATAGAAGGTGGCTTAGGATGACTCTTATCATGTACTTTCTTTTGGCCTAGCATGTTTCTTCAGCTTAGGCTTTATAGTTTTCTTTGATTTATTGGCTGGAGGTGGAGAAGCTAATCGAGAAGGCTCTTCTTCTCCAAAAGAAGTAGTTTTAGTTATTGCCATACCTAAAATTTGTTCAGAAACTTAGAATTTGTAATTTTTTTATTCACTGAAACTCACAAGTGTCGAAGGTTAGGTTAGGAGATTTGGTGTAGTTTTTGGTACACATTTGAGAGAAAATTTAAGAGGTTTTGGTCGGAATAAAGTGTAGATTGATTTTAGGAGAAGAAAAGTTATAAGCGTTAATAGTGTACCTCGTAGTGTTTTGGGAGAAATGACACTGCCAGACTAAGTATAAAGAGTTGGGTCTCGATATCACTGTGGTGAAGTGATATTGATGAGAATTTTCACATTACTAAAGTGTTCACTATAGTGATCTTCTCTTAGAAATATTTTTTGAAAATTGTTCACCATAAGGTATCATTGTGGTGAAGTGATAATGATAAGAATTTTATTTTATCACTCGAGTGGTCACCATCGTGATATTTTCTTAGAAATATTTTTGAAAATGATCACCATGAGGTATTACTATGGTGAAGTGATAGTGATGAGAATTTTATCACATCACTCGAGTGGTCACCATAGTGATTTTCTCTTAGAAATATTTTTGAAAATTGATCACTATGAGGTATCACTGTGGCGAAGTGATAGTAATGAGAATTTTATTACCTCATTCGAGTGGTCACTATTGTGATCTTCTCTTAGTAATTTTTTTAGGAAATCTGATCACTAAATGATTCACTATGGTAATCTAATAATGATACACTTTGTAGCTTATCACTCGAGTGGTGACCATAATGATCATGGTTTATCACTAATAGTGATTACTATGGCGATGAGTTAATTTTTGAAAGACCACTCCATCATTGTTGTAGAAATGAGTTCACAGGCTTTTGTCTCATCACTCGAGTGTCACTATAGTGATCATCGCTTATCATTACTAGTGATCACTATGGTGATGATATTTTTCTCAGTAAAAATATTTTTTAGCTACAGTACCTCTTCCAATAACACTTTCTTAACTATTCTTAACATTTGTTATCATCAAACATAGACTCTAACAATATGTAATTGACCCAAAATTTAAGAGCGTTTTATATAATTTAGCCTATTTTAAATTGTTAAGGTCTACTAATGAAGTATTTTGTCACACATGCATAACATTTTAAAGTTTTTTGGGTACATAAGTACGTGTGAATGTTTCAAAATGATGCAAAAAATGTCATGGTCGTTAAATCAAATAACGTTAACCATTTAACAAACATGTCAATTAAGACAATTGTATAAAAGTACACATAATAGTTCCAAAATGGTACAAAAATGTCACAATAGTTAAATCAATTAATATTGATCATTTAACAAACAATCCCAACAATCATTACTACTTCTGTATGATACATTGACTGCAGCTCCTCAAGGCTGGAGCTTCCCCTCCCCAACTACCTCATCCACAGTCCTTTTTCTTTTGTTTTATTTTTTTGTTGTTGGTGATTTTGCCTTAAAGCTAATGAGATGCAAATTAGGGGCAATATCATTATAAACTAGTTGTTTGTTAGAAGGAGATGAAGAGAAGGATGAGGATGACTCGTCGTTCATAACATAAATCAATGCATCTAAATTCTTTGATAATATTCCTTGATGACTCAGAAGCCAAAGAAAAGGAGAGTGTTGTGTAGTCTTTGATTCTTGTAGAATACCCTTCTAGTAGCATATAGGTTTGTTAGGAGCAAAAACACAGTCCAACGCAAGTGGAGACTATTTGTTTAAATGGTCAATATTAGTTGATTTCATAATGATAAACTTTTTACACCATTTAAGATTTTTATTTGTATTTTTGCTCCCAAGAAAATTTTATAGCATGATGTACACACAGCCAAATACTTAATGGTAGGTTTACACACACTTTTGTTTTTTTTCTTCAATGCACACATAGACTTTAGAATATATGATAACTAACCTCAAATTGAACATTATATGCAGTAATCTAGTAGACAAGTAGTGATATGCTTTTTTTTTTTTCCAATTATTGACGAGCATCTAGAAGTCTAGAACATTCTTTTTAAAGGGGAAAAAATTAAAACATGAGCATGACCTAATTAAATAATGAAAGATGAAATTCGGGTCTTGGTTATAATAATTAAAAAGTTTGTCTTAAAGCATATTGTTTCGTGTCACATATTAAATTAACGTACATGAATGTTTTCACACCTGAATTTCCCAAAAGCGTTTTCAAAATGGGGAATACAGAGTTGGCCATTATTGAATTGAAAGTTGAAAAATGTTTCTAAAATTACCATGTTTGAGTTTTTTAATCAAACAATTTGTACGTGACTCTTAATTAAATTGCCAAATCGATGGTTTGTTTGTTGGAGAATATTTCTTTCACACATTTAGAAATTGCATGACTTGCAATGTGCATATTTCATTTATATTAAACTTAGAACATTTTCGAGGATGAGGATGATTCAGGACTTCGCTTTTTCTAATTTGTAACTTGTAATACCAAATGTTTATTAGAAAATAAGAATATAAATTAATAATTTCATTAAAAATGATCATATATAATTTATATATTTCCCTAGCATATTATGTTTGTCATTCACACACACACACTAGGTATGTGATTTTTTATGAATATTGTTTATAATAATATAAATTTATCTATATATGGCACCTATCTTTTTCCTTGTGGATGAAGATTCATCAGGACTCTTTATTTCAGATTTAAAGAAAAAAAGAAAAAAAAATGTGTTTACATTATTCTGACCCAAATTTTTTTTAAAAAAATGGTTCATGGGATCAAGGAACAAAAAACCGGACTAAACAATGAACCGATCACAGCACAGGTTGAAGGGTTAATGGGTCAACCGGGTCTAACCGGTGGTCGGACTTGTCATATTAAAATATTACGACTTATTAGTGCCAATATAAATATTAATATATTTTTAAACTTCTATAGATAAAAATGAAGATCTTTAGAAAAAAATGCTTAAAATCTATTAGTATTAGTTATGATGTCTATACTTATACAATGATATCTCATTTCCTATAATTATTATATCCGTTTAAATAATTTTTTTTCATCATCTTTTTTTTAGATTTGTTCTTTCTTTACCTTCTTTTCTTTTTATCTTGATCTTCAAACTTTCATTTCCCCTCAAAAATAGCGCGAAATAGTAGTTAGAAGAATTAAAAAAATGTATTTCACAAAAAAAAATTAAAAAATGTAACCGATTCAAGCCGGTTCATGGGTGAATGACTGACCAGACCGGACTACTGACCGGTTACCAGTTCAACTAACTAGTTCGGTCCATATTTTTATTCAATGCACGGGACACATGCACACTTGTTCTTTGTTTTTTTCTCCTCTAAGTCTAACTTTAATTAACTTGGTAGTTGGGACTTTCACCAAAAAAAAAAAAGAACATGGTAGTTGGGACACTTCCCATTTGCTAACTAACTCATATTTCAGTAGTTTTCTATTTCTCAATAAATTTGGATAATATATTTGATAGGCCTGTAGTCTGAATTCTTTATCTTTGATAGGTGGAATTGATATATTAATTTTATTTAATTTATATACTTATATTAGGAAAAGACTAGAATGTCCATTAATTGTTTTTTTAAAAAAAAAAAAAAAACTCAAACCCACGTATCCTCCCGGTCATTTACCTCTTAGTAGCACAGGAGAACGGATTGCTTGGGTAGACACTAATTTAGAGCAAAAGTCTCCCACATACAGCGAAAATGGGAAAGGTAAGAAAATAACCAATGGCATCTAATCGTCACTCTTGAAGCGTTCTACCAAATTTAGAAAACCACTATGGACAAGAATCTTCGACCTTGAGCAATAAATCTGGAATCGAAGCAAAGCTGGAAAATAGATTTCAAATCCGACTCCTTTATCAAACCTTTGGTTGTCGTTGACGACGAGCAACAGATCTAAAATCGAACGTCACAGCCTCTTCCGCAATCATTTGCTGCTACCTCTTCCGTCGTCCTCACCACTACCCATTGCCATTGAACCTTTTGATGTTGTTGAACTTGAGCAATAGATTTGGAATCGAACGCCACTGTCATTGCCGTTGCCTCTTCTGCCGTCGTTGCCGTCACCACACACTTTTCCTCGCCGTCGTAGATGAGGGTCATCGAGAAAAAACAAAGGGGTTCGTGTTTTTTTAAATTGAAAATGAGATGGGTGGAATTATTCAAAAATATTTAAAATGGTAGAGTTGGTAAAAAGACTCAACCAGGTCAAGGCCGAAAAAGTCATGTTAAAAAAAAGGTTATTTTTTAGGGTTAATATGTGAGCATAAGGGTTAAGGTTAGTCTTATAGGGTCGAAATTATTTTAACAATTTTTATTTTTTATTTTTTAAAAAAAATTACAACAATAAAAGTTTTAATTTCAGATATAAATATTGTCAAAATTCGGGTATAAGCGGTATACATCATGCATCAAACGAACATAGTCACTAAGTCAGAATAAAAAATAAATTATTGTCCACATATCACAATTATAAATAATTAATAAGAAGACTTAACAAAATTAAAAATAATTCTTATAAATATGTCTTGAAAAGTGTAAGTAGTCAACAAAATAAACAACACAAGATATAAACAAAACAATCACTAGAAAATAAGTCAAAAATACAAAATTGGTAAGAATACTTGTGAAATAAGAAATATCTTTTATAAGTTTTTAATTTTTGGGATTTTTTATACAACATATTCTTATAAAACTTAATTCTAAAAAAATAATAACAACTAAATATTTACAACATTATTAATAAAGTATAAAAAATCAATAATAATATTATTATATAAATAATTTTAAATACACGCACACACACACACACACACACACACACGAGCCTAAAAAGGCTCGACTTTACGGGGCTGGTCCTTTTAAGTCTGCTTTCACTTTTGAAACAAAAATTTTAAGCTCGGCCTTTGCAAATTTAGAGTCTAAACAAATCGGCCCGACGGGCTCGGCCCATTTTTCATGCTCTATAAAATGGGGACATTTTTGTCATTTCAAGTCTATTTCTATAGAACTTGTCTCAGTTCTTTGGGTCTACCCAAAGAACTCACTTCCATCATATGGAAGTGAGTTATCACTTACTAAACAAGCCAAAATCTCACTTCTATTCTTAATTCCACTTCCATCTCCTCAATTTAATAGTACCAAAGGGGCACAAAAGGGTTTATACTATTGACCAAATAAAAATAAATAAATAAATAAGGGGATTTAAAAGCTGAATTTAATTAAAATAAATCCAAAATAAGGTATAATCATATGGAGAGTCAATACCAACACAAAGTTGGTCTAATGGTATAAGGCCCAGCTAAATTCCTTTAGGTTTCGAGTTTGAGTTCAAGATGAGACACTCGTACTTGGAAATGCAACTCACATACCTAATAATAGAATTCATACTCTCTCATTCATATACTTTTTTTTTTCTGGAAACATGGACTTTTCACCTCTCTTTCCTATTTTTTATGATATATAATGTAAATAATTATTTTTTTTGTGATTTTTTATATATTAAGGATATTGAAGTAGATTATACTAGGTTAATACAATGAGTGAAAATATATTTTTACCATTTAAATAAAAATTAGCTAAATTAGGATTTAAATAGATTTTAGAATATGGCAGTTTGGACATTGTAGTTATACAACTAGAGGTTGGATCTATAGATTCCTTGATGTGGTGGGAAACTCTTAAAACGAACGCCAGATTACAGGATCTGGATCTTTTGTTTAATTATTGCTAATCACATGTACTCCTATAATCTATGAATAATTACCATAGGGTTGTCAAATAATAAATTTTTTTAAAAAAAGAATTGTGAAAATAAAAGAAATTTGGGATAAGAAAGCAAGATATAAGAGAAGAGAAAATTTAATAAAGTAAATGGGGGAGCAATTCTCGTTTAGTTTCTTGTGTTTATAATACATGTACAAGACCTCTATTTATAGGCTTTAAAGAGTAAATACCAAGAGTCCCCATTAATTATGTATTTATGAATGCTAATTAGGATATGAATCAATACTGACTAGGATGAATATGCCTCATTAAAGACTTTAACCAGGAAAAACCAATTGAGGAAAAAAACCTAGTAAAGAAAAAGGAGTACATCTTTAATTGATACACTGTTCAATATTGCCTTATTAAAAACCTTTCTAGAAAAATTCAATAGAAGAAAACCTATATAAGGGAAAAAGAGTACCGCATGTAACATATCATCCTCTTGACAATATCAGTTTTACTCCCATGATAACAACATTACTTCCAATGTCTTTTCAAGCATATATTTCTTTTAGCCGTCAAACTATTAATGATGTATTATCTCCAAATATTCTATTGAAATATATTCTTTTAACATATCTTCTGAATATGTTACAATATCAATATATTCAACATTTATCTTATTCATTATGGGAAAAAAATATTCTAAAAATCATCAAATCTTACTTTCATTATCCACTGTGTACCTATAAGAACTAGATTTTACTAATAAAATCGTAATGAATACAATATTAACATGATATCTAAATATTCTTATAAATATAAGGTACTTCTAGAATATAAAATTCAATGTACATTTTGCAAAGAAAATCATCTTTGGACATACTTTTGGCATTTTGAATCATTTAAAGATTCTTATGTAAACTTCACTATTTAGTGAGCCATATGCATGCTATATATAATAATATCTAACAGACGCATAATCTTTCTTTTATATACTTCCAAACTAATAATATATATAAAATTATTGTATACACCATAAAATCATATGCCTCATTATAATTATAATTAGACTTTGTGAAAATCTTTATTTTCACATTAAAACATAAACGTTCAAATATCCCATAATACTATCATGTTTCTCGTGTTTGGACTATAGGTCCTTAACTATCACAATATAATCATATTTTCATTGCATCTTTTTTCATTTTTACTTTTCTTTTTGTCAAATCATCTTTATGTCTACTTCTTATAACATATATTTATATAAGATTCTCATTTGATCACGTGATAGTATTGTCAAAACTATTATTGATAACTTTATCTTTTTGGTTCCATTTTTTCAGTTGTGACATAACTTATCTATATTACTTTTCATATACCTAAACCTCTCTTGAGATTTTTTGCAATTAGTTATGTATTGCCACTCTTTTGAGTATCTGCCTCCTTAATATGATCATCTTAATTATATGCTTCACTTTATCCATAATATTTATCTTTGGAATTGAATGGTTTCTCATGCTTCGGGCATGTTTCACTTTTATTTATAATGATTGGAGTATTCATAGCCGGAAAATGAGATTTAGCAACTCTCATTTAGGTCAGTAATTCCATCTGACATATATTTTATAATATTTCATGAATGCAGAGCTTGATGAACTTTTGCTTCATACTTATATTTGAGGATCTATACTTAATGATAATAATGCATTCGACATGTTCTCTTTTTCATATATTCAATTTCTCCCCATCATACTAAGAAAACATTATCAAATCTAATAATGCAGTATAAGTCTCGTAAATCCATTTGTTTTCTTTAAAAACATCCTTTTTGTTTCATTTAGAGACAAACAAGAAGAAGGAGTTCCTTAACCAACATATATCCCAATTTTCTTTCAATATCCATCTATGTGCATTGTGGTGGATTAATTGGATAAGCATTGCGCATTCAAGCTTTTTGAAGATGGAATATATCATGATTATGACCAAAAGCCAATTTTACTAGGAAAATTTTGTTGACTTGTATAAGTGCTACAATATTTAAATCAAATATGTCAACATTGAAATTCAAAATTTTGTTCTCATAAGCATTGATCTAACTATTTATAGAGGTTTTAATAAATGATTTTTTGATCATATAATCTGGGCTTAACATATTCAAACATTCTTACAAACTTTAAGTTGCAAATTAATAGTAATCTCACATATAATCATTTTATAGATGCGTCTATTAAATTTATTGAATATTTGTATGGTTTACATGCTATTTGAATGGGCCCATATATATGAGTTTGATATATTTCCAGAAATGTCGAGATCCATTCCAAATTATAACTAGCAAGGTTATTAAACCAGAACCGGTCAGTGAACTGGTCGGGGTACTGGGTTAAGGGTCAGTGGGTCAGACCGGAGCTAACCCGGGACCAAACCGGTGAGAAAATGAAGATTTTAGACTTATTAATATGAAATTATAAAGAAAAATTTTAAAAAATTGATTTAAAAAAAGGGGGGACCGGTTCACTACCCGGACCGGACCAGTTTCCTGCCCGGGTCGCCGGTTTCCGGGACGGTCCGGTCCGGGTTTAATAACCATGATAACTAGTGATATTCTCATAGTCAATTTTGTTGAGAACAAGTAGCACATATCAATTATTGAATTATATAATATGTTGGTTATTGATAAAGAATCTTATGGTTCTTCAATGAATGTCTATACATAATTTTCAATGGTTTGTATCATATATATGACTTGGATGATCAAACAAGTCATGTCAATAAATAAATTTTGTTCGGGTTAGTAAACTTCTAATTTACTATAACATTTTTCTTAACAAACAACAAACTTTTCAATTTCTATAAGATAATGATTTAAAGTTGTAACTTGATATCCATTTTTGGGAGATCAATAGCTTTGTGACAAAGTATATATAACTAGAGCTTTTCAATATTAACTCACACTTGTATTATAACAATCTCCCCCTTAAGTACTACTAAAGAAAACGCTTTTTAACATCTGTTTTTTAGCACTTTTAACATCTGAAAATAAGGGGACAATATGCCAGGGACGTAGAAAAGTCAGGATACGGCGTCTGTTAAAAAAGAGACGTCATAAGTCATTTACGGTGTCCCTTTTTAAAAAATGGACTTTGTAACCCACTTACGGAGTCCTTTTTTGAAAAAGGGACTGTATAGGTGACCCACTTACAGTGTCCCTTTTTGAAAAAAGGGATTCCGTAAGTGGACTTAGACGTCCCTTTTTTAAAAAAGGGGCGTCTAAAGGTTATTTTTTAAAACAAAAAAATCGTTTATATTTTTCATTGCCCAGCAATTAAAACCTATAGAAACAGGATCAAACAATTCTTCATAAACCAAAATGTCTTTACAAATAGTAAAGGAACATCCAGCACTAGCTAATTAAAATGTTGACTCCTACTAATACAATGTACAATAATTACCACAAAGTGTCAAAAAGTTGTCTACACAACTACTAACTAATAAAAATAAACTTATCAGTTATCATCAATTTATCACAAAATGCCAGAAGGGAAACTCAAAATCCAAAAAAGATTAATATTGGTGAAGGATGATAAATTAAAATGCATCTACAACGATGATAAATCTAAATGTCAACACCAACAAAATGCATATAGAATAATCCTAGTTCAAAACTTAGTCCATAAAAAATAAAAATAATTAATCATGCCTTTTGGCGATGATGGGAGAGGGAGGGAGGAGGAACCAACGGCATTAAAGATTGAGGAGGGACGATGGCAACAAACTTCAACAGTGGAGAGGGAGAAAGGAGGACGGCGGAGGATGGTGGTGGAGAGAGAGGAGGACGGCCTTCAAGAGAGAGTGACAGTAGTGAGAGAGAGTGATGGTGGAAGGAGGAGCTTCAAGAGAGAATGAGAATTTTAAATAGAGGAAGCTAACTTGCGGGGGTAGGCATGACTTTAGATGGAGTGATGCCAGTTTGACTGACATGCATTACCTTTAGGCTTCTCTTTTTAAATTTGGGACGCCTAAAGTAAAAAAAAATTACTTTATGAGTTCCAAATTTAAAAAGGGACGTCTAATTTGTGATTTTAGGCGTCCCAAAAAAAAGGGACACCAAAAGCATACTTTAGGTGTCCTTTTTTTTTGGGACGCCTAAAGCTACACAGTTCTCACCCAGAATTGCAAAAATGTCACCGTCTTTATTTTTTTACTTTCCTTTTTTTAAAAACGGACGTCATTTGGGGTAGTAGAATCTATATCTTATAATAGTGAAGTGTGAGTTATATGAGTATATTTTCTTTATTTTTGTATTTCAAAGATAGACTAGTATGTAGCAAGTAAGTTAATAACATATCTTTCACTTGGTAGGTCAACTACTTCATACTTCACATGTAATCATGGATTTCAATCCGATTAGGTTATGACTTTCAGACCCTTTAACAAATCAAAGCTCTTATGTAAGTTTATAGGTTATAAATTTTCATGATCAATTCTTCTTCCGCCCATAAATTTAAAAAAAAGTATATATTTGTTCTTTAAGAACTATATCAATTTTGTTTCATATAGTTCTTCAGGAACTGCCATATAGTATTACATCACTATAAAATTTCATTACTCATTAATAATATACTTCAATTTACTTATTTTGATACATATGCAAAGTACATCTTCTGCCACATATAGAAATATAAAGTTATTCATGATCAAAATACATTAAAATCACAGGAAAATTATCCGGCAAAAAATTCTCATAAGTAACAAATCTGTAAGAAGTTTTCATGAAAAATGCTTTGTCAGAAATTCTCAAACATAGAAATTGTGATACATCCACTCATTCTTGAATTACGTTCTCACGAAACAAATGTTATGAGAAATTCTCACCAAAATAAGTAGACTACATTAGCTAACACATATTTCTCATGGAATCAATTTTATAAGAAATTTGTCCAACCGATCAAATTTATATCACCAATTCATAATGAATTTTCTCATTAAATTAAATAAATTATTACTCCCTCAATTTAAAATGTCACATAAATATATAATTTTTCTTTTTCTCTCAAATATCACATAAAACTAATTTACTTATAGTATATATGTAAACTAATGTACTTACAATATATATGCATCATATCATGATTAATGTTTGAAAGTTATATACAAATAATACTCACATCTCATATATTTGAATTTATACAAATTAAAGGAAAAAAGGGGAAGATATGGAAGACAAAACTAAATTAAATAGTAATAGAAGAATGTACCTTCATATTGGAGCATATGAGTTGACCATTTAGGGAAATCTGTGAAGAAACCGAGAAATAAAAATTCCAAAAATAAAACATAGAGGAAGGTTTGGAACATGGTAAACATTATCAATTATAAGATTAGAAAGCTTGTTTAATTTCAATATATGCACATGCATATTATATCATATCATGATTAATGCATGAAAAATATTCATACACATCATATATTTAAATTTATAAATAAATTGTACATTTATACGTAAGGAAGATAATCGAATAACTTAATTGTACAATTGGAGGTTATATTAATAATTCCTTCAATTTAGGGGTATAATAGCATTAACCATGAGATAGAATCTTAAGAAACCATAAAATTATAAACATTTACACACCATAGTATTTAATTTTACAAATAAATTGGCATCATGTATTAAAATTTCAAAATGATCAATAATTACTTTTTAGTCTATTTTATTTCATATATCACTCATGATAACAATTATAATAACACAATACTAAATCTTTATAATAATTTCTCTCACACAAGTTATTCATAATAAATTTAAACAATTATAAATAATACATTTCAATAACAACAAAAATTAAACATCATAGAACCTTTTGGGCTTACTATTATTTCTCTTGGCTTCACAATAAATCTAAGCATCATTCTCTACAACTCATTGTCTCTTTTGATATTTTTCTTAACATCTCATGTTTTTTAATTGGGAAAATTGTATTTAGGTCCCAAATAAGAGAAAATATGAAAAAAAATGATCCATTGAAATCTCAAAATTGTATTAAGTCCTGTGGGACTTTTTTGCAATAAATTATCATTCCACTGACAAGTCTATGAGCGCGTCATTGACAAGTCCAAGAGCGTCTATTAACAAGTCCATGGGTATTTGACATTTGAAATTTATTACAAAAGGTCCCACGGGACTTAAATATAATTTTGAAATTTTAAATGACCATTTTTTCATATTTTCTCTTGTTCGGGACCTGAATGTAATTTTTCCTTTTTAATTTCCTTTAATAATTTGGCCTTTCTTTTCAATACATTGATACATATTTGTCAATGACTTCTGGCTATATATATTATAACAATTATTTTAATATCATCCAACATTGTTTCCTCTAAATATTAATTTGGGCAAAATATGCTAATTAATCTTTAGGATTATTAGTCTTTAAAACTATTACTTTTTAGTGGCATAATCCTCTATAAGTTATTTGTCTTCAGGATAATATATATATAGTAGAAATAATTGTTCAAAGCTACAAAGTCTTTTTGTATCATTTGATATTTGAACCATAAGCCTTGAGGGCTTAATATTTGTAACAATCTAGTGCCAAAAATTTTTTCTTGTCATGCCATTTACTAGGGAATCAATAGTGTTTTTTTACTAAAGATCCATAACAAAAAGATGAGACTTCTTGTCATCCAATCACAAAATTAAGAGTATTATAGCTTCTGGTCATTCAATAAAATTAAAATATCAATAGATATATAATTGATTAATATAAACTATGAAAGAATAAAACTTAAACTTTAAATAATAAAATAAAAAATATAAGTATAACTTCAAGTAAGGACAAAAGGAGAGAGAAACCCAATACATTAACAATACTAAATAAATATTCACAAATATGCATTATAAATAAAATAAAGTAAAGAGAATTCTCAAAATATGAAATATAAAAATGCAGTATAATAACATAAAACTCAAACGATTGAACCATCATAGTAAAGAGAAATCATCAAGTCAAGAATAATTCATAGAATAAGATAACAAAATTAAACTTTATGGCTTTGGGTCATTTAATTCTCTTCGCTTCAGGCCAATTAGTCTCATGGCTTCGAACCAATCAATCTCAAGATGAGAAATCAAATCTATATGGTTTTTGGTCATTTATTTTCATGATAAATAAAAGTTACATATGCCTTCAGGCCATATAATAATGTAGAAGATGAAAAAGTATACAACTTATGACCATATAATCTTAAAATATGAAATTAGAGGTGTATGGTTTCTGGACACACTAAAATAACTATCAATAATATAGAAAAACTCGTAAAAAAGATTAAGATAAGATATAAAAAATAATAACAATCTCTAATTTTAGTCATTGAACCCAATATTTAAAATAATCTATAAAAGAGTCTCTTTAATTCTATATAATGGCTCATATTATCCCAAATATATCAAATAAATATACCGTAAAAAAGGTAGATGAAATCATTAAAGAAATTATGAAAGAAAACATAATTTCAATAGAGCTTTCATGCTAATAATATGTTGTGAAAATAAAAAAAAAATGGGACAAGAAAGCATGAGATAAGAGAAGAGAAAATTTAAGAAAGAAACATAGGGGAAGCAATTCTCATTCAATTTCTTATATTTACAAAACCTCTATTTATAGGTTTTCAAGAGTCAATACTAAGAGTCACCATTAATTACGTATTATAGGTCTTCAAGAGCCAATACTAATAGTTACCATTAATTACGTATTTAGGAATACTGATTGGGATATGAATCAATACTAACTAAGATATAAGTCAATAAATATTCACAATGATAATAATAATTAAATTAAGTTATCAAATTCAATTTGGTTTCCGCTGAATGCCTAAAGTTGAAGGGAAGTCAAAATAGATAATGAGGTTTATAAATTATGGGAAAAATATACATTTAGAATATTAATTTAGATGGATAATGACTTCATGAGAAAAAATATAGCCACATCAGTGTTATAATTGATGGGGGTATTGTAGGAGTACTAATTTTACTTTTTTACATTTGTGTAAGGTGTGAAAATTTTTTTACATTTAATTTCTTATGTGTGTGTGTGTATTGATGATTAAAAATAGATAATAATGTTTATAAAATATGGGGAAAATTATACATTAAGAATATTACTTTAGATGGATAATGACTTCATGAGAAAAAATATTTAATATAGCCACATCAATGTTATAATTGATAAGGTATTTGTAGGAGTACTCATTTTACTCTTTTACATTTGTGTAACGTATGAAAATTATTTTACATTTCATTTCATATATGCGTATATATATTGATGATTAAAAATATTTTAGTAAAAAATAAGATTATATATATATATATATATATATATATATATATATATATATTCAGCAGGATAAAAAATAAATATAATAATAAAACGCAACCACGTATTGTGATGGAAGATTTGGACCAAATCAACGAAGAATTGGATCAAAAGTCTAAGGATAGAATTATAAGATTTGACAACAAATAATGAATATGCCTTTGAAATATTGCATCCTCTATAGAGACATCACATGCCTAAATGGGTCCTATGGACTTTTTAAATTTATGGTGATTGAACATATTGCCATTAAAAGATAAATGTAAAATAGTGTGAGAATTGAACACAATAATATTTTTATGTCATTTTTCAAATATATAATAATAGGAATAACTAGTTTAGGAGGAAAAAGTTGAACTTTCCTCAGCAATATCCTAAAATAAATTGAGCAAAAAATGACTGCATAATGCAGACACTTAAAACAATAAATGATGTCTTTAAAAGAATAAAAATGGTTAAATGAATTAACCAAGCACTACCTTTTATATATTTTGGATTCCAATGTCACAAAGTATTTTGTTAAAAAAAAAATGTCACAAAGTAGGCTATTTGTAGAGTTTTTTCTTTTCTTTTGAAGTAAAGTCTTTTTGCTATGCGAACACATAATTTACGTTTATTTCAGTTTTAATCTTTGAAGTTTGAAACTATTATTATTTATTCAAATTTATCCCATTTGAAACATTAGTCCTTATATTTTTATAAGAATCTAAACCTAGAGTTGGTACCATTAATTATGCTTATCTGACATTAACATAGCTCATTACTCCATCCGGTCCTATTTATAAGCAACTTTCTCTTTTATGGGACTGATCCCTTTTATAAGTAACTTTCACTTTATGTCTGAAAATGTAATCTCTTTTTTTCTATTTTACCCTTATTAAATACATATTATTTATAATTAATTATCACACATAACAAAAGTTATATTTAGGAAAGAGGGAAAACTCATTAAGGGAATGAAGTCAACAAAGCATTGAGAAAATATATTTTACTATCTTTCATACTTTCTATACATTATCTCTCTATTTTTATAAATAGGGGTATATATAAAAAAATTATATTTTTAACACATTTATTATTTTTAACTACCAGTTTATTTTAGACAATAAAAAAATTTATTTATAAATAAAATCGATAGAGTAGTTATTATATTTATATTTATGTGGATGTTGACTAAGTCAACTAAGGTGGCAGAACAACTTCCTTCACTTTCTCTCTTCTTTCTCACTGCCCTCTCCCCCCGGTTCCCTCAATCCTTCAATCCTCTCATTTGTCTCTTCTCACTCTCGATGCTTAAAATGCCCACGTAAACGCTCAATGACATATGGGGACCGTGATTGGAAACACGTTTTAATCATAAAATTAAATACACAAAAGTAAAAATCAGGAATTTTTTAATATAATCAATTAAATTACACACTTCATAATTTTAAATTTTATAGTCGATCCACTTAATTATAATTTTTTTTTTGAAAATTTGATCTATAAGGTTTATTAGAAAATGAAATATTTTTATCTATTATATTTTGTTAAATCAAGAATTATTGGGGAAGATAGATTGATTTTTTGTACAAATATTTAAAAATTTCTTGGATATAACTTAATTCAATAAGATATGGTTTGTTAAACCAAAATTTATTAGAGGAGATAGACTGATTTTTTCTTAAGAAATTCATATAAAAAACAATTGAATTATTTAAATTCTAAATTAAGTCGTTAAATTCAACAAATTCTAAATTAGGTCATATAACCTTAAATAGAATTTTATAATTCAATAATTTTTCTTTAATATCCCTCATTTGAGTTGAGTATACATCTTTGTTATTTTAATCTTTTTTACAAAAAATACGGACTCATTGGTTACACTTTCTCTCATATGCAACAATTTTCCTTTTCCTATTATATTACCTATAATTTGATACATCATAGAGTCAAATGCTAGGACAGTTTATTTAAGTTTTTTTTAAAAAAATGAATTTAGTTAAGTTTGACACTTGAGTTGTTGGGAAAACAATATTAATTATGAAAGTTTTATTTTAGGAAATTTATTATATTGGAGGGTTTCATCTATTTGAGGTCAACGATACTCCTAATAATAATAATACTAGCATTAGAATAAGAAATAATAGACCTCTCAGGCCAAACATATTCCTCGAAGACAAGAAATGGCCTTCTCGTGAAAGAAATGACAAACCTTATTGGGATGAGAAAAATTAATTTGCATTCATGATATGTGTGTGTATGTGAGGGTTCATGTATGTATGTGAATGTGAGGGTGAGTACGTCTTGGAGGGTCAGTTTGTTCAAGATTGAAAAAATTAAAAGATATTAGTTAGGTTAAATATGAGAAAATTGTTGGGATTATGAGAGAGTTGTTCTAGGAGAATTTAACCTATGGGATTAATAAATTATTTGAAGTAGTTTATCAAAAAAATAAAAATGTAATAATTTTTTTAATAAAACTTGCCTAGCTTAATGATGTTTTCCCAACAATTCAAGAGTCAAAGTTAACTAAATTCATTTTTTGTAAATCTTAAATAAACTGGCCCAGAATTTGACTCTATGATGTATCAAATTATAGATAACATAGTAAGAAAAGGAAAATTGTTGTAAAGTAGAGAGTGTGTAATTAATGAGTCTGTATTTTTTTAAAAAAAATATTCACATAATAGAGATGGATACTCAACTCAAATAAAAGGTAGTAAGGTAAAATTATCCAATTCCAAAATCTTATTTTAGGTCATATAATCTTATTTAAAATTAATTGAATTTAACGGCTCAAGTTAGAATTTAAATCATGCAGCTATCTTTTACGGGGATTTTCCCTTTTTTCTTTGCAAATATTCAAAAAAATTATTGGATGCAACTTAGTTGATTATATTTAAATTATAAATATTGAATAAAAATGAAATATCTTTATCTAAATCTTATAGATCAAATTTTCAAAAAAAATTATAATTTAGAAGATCTCACTACTACAAAAAACACTTTTAACGTCCATTTTTTAGTCATTTTAACGTCTAAAAATAGAGGAACGCCTATACCAGAGACATAAAAAAGTCAGGATACGGCGTCCTTTAAAAAAAGGACGTCTACATTTTTTTTTTAAAAAAACAAAACTTTAGACGTCCCTTTTTAAGAAAAGGGATGTCTAAAGTTATTTTTAAAAAAAAATTCGCTTATATTTTTCACTGTCTAACAATTATAACCTACAAAAACAAGATTGAACAGTTTTTCATAAACCAAAATGTCCTTACAGATTAATATTGGTGAATGATGATAAATCAAAATGAATCTACAATGAAGATAAATCTAAATCTTAACACAATAAAATACATATACAATAATCTCAGTTCAAAACTTAGCCTATAAAAAGAAAAAGTAATTATCTATACATTTTAGCCACAGTAGGAGAGGGAGGATGGAGGCCAACGGCGGGAGAGGGAGGGAGGAGGAACCAACAGCATCAAAGATCGAGGAAGAACAATAGCGACGAGCTTCAACAATAGAGAGGAAGACAGGAAGACGGTAGATGATGGTGGTGGAGATAGAGGAGGATGACTTTCAAAAAATGAACAACGATAGTGAAAGGGAGTAAGAGAGAGAGAGTTATGGTGGAAAATAAGCTTCAAAAGAGTGGTGGAAGATTCAGCTTCGAGAGAAAATGAAAGTTTTGAAATTTGAATCGAAGAAGCTAGTTTGCGGAGGTAGACATAATCTTAAAAAGAGTGATGTCAGTACCAATTTGACTGATTTACGTTACCTTTAGACGTCCCTTTTTGAATTTGAGAAGTCTAAAGTAAAAAAAAATTGACTTTAGACGTCCCTTTTTAAAAAAAGGGACGCCTAAAGTTTAAAAAAAATTAAAAAAATAATTTTTTACTTTAGGCGTCCCTTTTCAAAAAAGGACGTCTAAAGTCTAAAAAAAATAATTTTTTTTTACTTTAGGCGTCCCTTTTTAAAAAGGGATGTCTAAAGTTACTTAATTCTTACCCATAATTACAAAAATGCCACCGTCTTTATTTTTTACTTCCCTTTTTAAAAAAGGGACGTCTTTTAGGGACGTAAAATCTACATTTTGTAATAGTGTCTGCTGTCATGTATGCGGTTTACTTGATTATATTTAAATTCTTTTTCTTAATTTTACATTTGTATATTTAATTTTATAAAAAAAAGGGTTTTCTTTCACTGTCTCAATATGTCATTGTATGTCTACAATGGCCCTTTTTTTAAAAAAAAATTGTAGGTATTTTTTTATTAGAGATAATTCTTTTTAAAATACTATTGGATACTGAATATAGGCATATATCTCAATGGAAGTTCGAACCTTAATTCACTATGTTGTAAAAGACTAACATCTTTCATTAAACCAAACCTCAGTTAGTTATGATGTCCTTTTAAACATTGAAAGTGAGGCCAATGGCCATATAGGCTAACAAGATGAGAACTTTTATAAATAGGAGATTATTAATTCAATCTCGTTTGTAATTTCAGACGGTTAGTATCTATCTTTTAATTAGAAAAAAACACTGATAGTTATGTGACATAGAAAGGAGTGATAATAAAGTAAAATCATTTTTGCTAATAATGACTTCTTCACAATTCTAAGATGGTTCTCGCTAAGAACAATTTCAAGTGTAATATTTTAGTAAATATTTTTCATCATGTTTGATAGTTTCTTTTACTATTTGCAGTATGCGGATAAATTTGTCCAATTTTGAAACATTGTTTAAAACAAATTGAGATGATTTTGATGTGCTCCCTTTGATCCACAAACACTTTCACTAATTCACTATAATTAAAAAAATAGTAATTAACTCATTAAATTAATCTTAAACTAAAAAAAATTTCTAATTTTACTCATATTAAATGAGACATTGAAAAAGATCAAAATATACAAAGAGTCTTATTTAAATATTAATTACATGGGTAAATTTAACAAATAAGTATTAATAGCTTTTTAAATAACTTATATTATATACCAAATTATTATTTAAAAGTGATTTATATTATAAATCGGATAGAATACTCATGGTTGGTTAGTGGTTTTTAATAGCCCACTTAAGCGCACTAATTTATAGTATGTTTGGAATGGCTTAAAATTAACTTATAAGTGTTATTTATATAAGTCGAGATAAAACTCTTCTCACGTACTTACTTCGTATACTGTAAATTATAATTAAAAAATTACTTTTAAATATAAAGTTCAAACAAAATATTAATCAATATTATTCGGGACTTGTCAAAGATAAATTGATGTTGGGGGAGATGGACGCGTAAGTAGGAAGTAGGAAGACAAGCTCGTTGGGGAGCACATGCAAATGAGGGCCCAAGGGCTATTAGCCTAATCTCTTCTCTGTTTGTTTTTTTTTAAAAAAAATTTGTGATTTTGATTGATTTGTAATTTTATACTAATTTTAATATTTTTCTTGCAATCAGAGCGCGTGGGTGCACGGACAAATGTTCAGAGGTTTGACTTTTGAATAAGATTCTCCTACAGTCAAAGCATCTCTCTGTCACTATTATTATTCGGTAGAGTCTGCCTGCCCCGTGCCCACATGGCAGCCGAACACCCACAGTCCCAAGGGACTAGCCTCTACCCACGCGCTATGCGCTTCGTGACGCTCACTCTACTCTCATGACACTTTCATGTGTCACCCATAAACCATACTATTTTGAAAGTATTTTGAAAGGGAAAAAGTCCAATTTGTAATGAACAAAAACATGACTCATGAGTTTAAATTTTAATTTTATTATTAATGTGAAAAACTTGTTTAAGTGTTTTAATTTATAATTTATATGATTATGATTTGTGAGTTTTTTCATGTCCTTTGATCTTAGTTAATTTTAAAATTCAATTCGAATAATTGTTTTTTTTGGTTAAAATAAGATAATTTTAATAAGGATTATACTTATATCATGTTCTTTATATTCATTACATCAAGTTTTCTTATCACATATAATCATGTGTCCTATTTTTTTATATTAGTTTAAAGTTAAATGATAATAATTTAAAAATAAAATATATGATTGTATTATATAATTGTAGAACTTGACGAAATGGAAATAAAGAATTTAACATCAGTTTTTTCCTTTTAACAATATAAAGAAATAATGATTATAATCTTAATATAAAATCTAGTAAATTGTAAAAGAAATATAAAATCTAGTAGAGGAGTTTTTTTTTTTAAATATATGACATTAATCCTTGGCAAAAAAAAGCCCTTAATCCACACTTGTCGCCCATTTTATAATTTTTTTTCTTAAATTATCTATTGGTTGTTTGGATTAATAATTAAAGAAGGTATTTTAAAAAAATGAACACATTTTTACTGATAACTACTTTTTTTTAATATCTACAAATGAGTTATCTAATTCTCATATTAAAATTAAAAAAATAATAATCTAAAATTCTGGATATCATATATGGATGCATAGGTCATCTAATGTTTTTAATCTTAATTTAAATCTATAAATAATTCAAATTTTTATTGATGTGAAGCTTTTC
The DNA here is from genome assembly GCA_037074505.1 of Albizia julibrissin. NCBI lineage: Eukaryota > Viridiplantae > Streptophyta > Magnoliopsida > Fabales > Fabaceae > Albizia > Albizia julibrissin. The sequence goes on from CM073489.1 coordinate 24,835,610, forward strand.
CTATTTTCAAAAGAATAAATTTGCGAAATAAACAAAAAGCACAAAGCCGAGTGAAATAAACGCCTATTATTTGTTTTTTATTTGAACAAAAACTGAAACGCCTTTTATTTGTTAAAATTTTAGAATTGGTCTCTTTTATTTACATAAAGCAGCATTTTCATATGAAAATATTCTTGAACAGCTCATACACACTAGAAAAATGTGGATGAATTCTACACTTATTTTTTAAAAATCAATACAATAATTCTATCTTTTAACAATTAACGTTAAGTTAAATATTAATTATTATTTAGTTTAACCTAACATTATTTCACAATATTTTAAGGTGTCCGCCACTCAGAAATACTTTCAAGACAAAAGTACACGTTGGCACTATATCAAGTTAAAAATGTGTTACACTATAACATTTCTTTAACTTTCATATCAATATTATGATATAAATGATATTTATTGTTTTGCGATAACAATTAAAGTTTTACCCTCATTGGCACTCAAAATAAATACTTGCATTCCTTTTTTCCTTTTTGTAAAATGCATTGCTTGACTAACACATATTGCGGGGGCATCTAATGATATGACAATAATAAAATCAATCCTTATCAATGAAATATTGAAAATTTTGAATGAAATGATGGGAGGGAAAAAGGAAGACCATAAAAAAAACCAAAAAGACAGATATTATTCTTATCATTTTCTTAAATATGGAAAACTCATGTGTGTCAAAATAAATAATAAGATTTTTTATCAATATAAAAATTTTGTAAAGTCATCATATTGAAAAGCTTTATAAGTATGGTATGATTTATAAGTCAAGAGGTTCTTTTTTTTTAATAAACTAATCTTTTAAAATATGTCATATTCTTATTCTTAGACTCTGATCAACAACATGCTATTAAATATTGATATATTATTTCTCCCTAGTATCATTCTCAAACACAACATTTATTCATGATACAATTATTCATATTTGTTGTCTACACGGAGTCATAACAGATTTCATGCAAATTGAAGGAACTAATTAGATGTAACTGTTCAAAAAAGTTACATGTAATTAATTTTAAATTATTTCTTAATTTATATAATTTAATTATTTGTAATCTATAAAAAGGATCAGAGAGACTAGTATCATAAAAAAATTACAATATTCTCTAGACAGTTCAAATAGTATGACTATGTGATAATATAATTAATATATTCAAATAATAAGCTTAATATTAAATTAATTAAATACTACAATTATAACTTACTCGTATTTGTTAAGAAAGCAGATACAAGGGATAGTACATCAGTTTTTTCAAGGGGAAAAACGATGTACTGTAGATTAATTAATCTGTTGAAGGAATTGTGAATGACAAATTAAATAATTAGTGGTCAAAAAAATCAAAAAAAGGACGACAATTTAATCATACCAGTCTGACGTATCTATTGGTGTGTTTCATATTGTAATTATTTTGGTGAATTTTGTCCTAAACATATCTTTTGAATGAGTTTTGTGCTTAACATGGAAAACGATATTTCCTTTTTTTTTTTTTGATACAATGAAAACGATATATCTTAATGATTAAGTACTCTATTCCTCTTAAGAAAAGAAACTTAAGTTATTTTACAATTAAAACGACTTATTTTAAATCAATTTAATTGTATTTTTATATATAAAAAATTCATACTATTAATTAATAAAACATGACCAAAATATTTTTTTTAAATTACATCCAATATATGAATAAGGGTGTCTTATCTTGTGCAAATACACGAGGCTTGTTCTAATTTGAAATAAGTACTCAAATAATTAAAATGCAACAATAAAGACATTTTAGCCATTCATTTGTAACTCAAAATTAATTTTAGTTATCCATTCTTTTAATCAACGATAAAGGGGTGAGGACAAATTACAAGGTTAGGGTCATGACCTCCCAAGTTTTCAGTTTTTTTAATATTATACAAGTATTATTACACAACTATGACTCTCAAATTAAAATTTATGCAAACTCTATATTACAAATGTTATTCAATTGATCTCAAATCGATTCGACCTTCCCATGACTAAATCCTGATTTTTTTTCAATTATTCTTTTATTTTGGTAGATATATACAAGAGTTCTGTTAAGAAGTAAATATATATGTTAACAAGTTTGCTCAAAAGATGCATAATACGAATATTGAAAGTTTTTATGATTTAAGTTATGGTTGTCATGACCCTATTTGATTATTCATAACTAGAGTTATCTTTTTTTAAAAAAAAAAAGACTATCCGACTTGATCATATTTGAACATTGTCAAATCTAATTTAGGATAATTTTTCAAAAAATATTTTTTACATTCACACTAAATTCATATTTAAACTGTGAAAACATTTTTTACTAGAATCAACATATAATGATGACAGTTAGCTAACTTTTTCTTTTTAATTTTGATACCATACGTATGGTCTAAGAGTATGGGATTGAACCGGCCCTAGATCTAGTGCACAAAGGATATATCTAGTACCACTAAATATATAAATAGATTAATTACATATGAAGCAAATAAGATGAATGGCCTAAGTTTCCACCGAAATGTACAGCCTTTCGAGCCAGGTACATTTGTGATTGTTCCAATTGATGCTTTTTTTTTTTTTTTTTTGGTTTTGGCCAGCTTTCTCATTGATGTCATTTAGAAATTGATTTGATAGCTTTTTTGATTTATGCATTCATTTTATTTCCAAACATTCACTCCATTCATCCCATATATTTCAACATCACCAGCTGTCTCGCGTTTTTAATGCAAAATATGATTATAAAAAAATAGGAAAATTTTCTAGAAAAATATAATTCAAAATGAAAAAAATAAATTGGGACTGTAAATTTATCAAATCCTAAATCAGAACTGAAGTATGAATTTGGGATTTTCAATTCTAAGCAAATGACTAAAATACCCTTAGTTTAGTTCACAAGCTTCAGGGGTCAATAATAATATCTATATTTATATTGATAACATTAGATTTTACATTAACGACTTTACTTTCATGTTTTTCAACTTTATATCCCAAAAATCAGGGATAATTTTGAAAGCACAAGTTTCAGGAGTCAATAACAACATTTTTATTTATATTAATAACATCATATTTTATATTAACGACTTTACTTTCATATTTCACAACTTCATATCCTAAAAATCAAGAATAATTTGGAGGGCACAAATTTCAGGGGTTAATAACAATATTTATATCTATATTAACAACATCAAATTTTACATTGACGCCTTCATTTTCCTGTTTCACAACTGAAATATAAGGGGAATTTAGTCATTTGATCAAAATTAGAAATATAAAATTCCTACTTTAGTTCTGGCCTGAGATTTTATAAATTCGTAGCACCAATTTATTTTTTTCCTATTTTTAAATGATTTTTTCTGAAATTTTCCCCAAAAAATAACAAAGATTACAATTTATTTTCCCCCCATATTTCATACAGCTCTTTAATTCCATCAAACTTTTCCTATTTAAGCACAGTTTGAAATGCTAGAAAAGTAAGTGTATGACTTCGTAATGGGACGATTGAATGAATGGGTTTTGGGTTTTGGTGTATTTAGTTTAAATGATTTTATTTCAATGAATGCATTTTAGAAGTGTTTCTCTCCTCCTTAATAAAAAATATGTTTGAGAAATTGATATTAATCCTATAAGATATATTTTATATATTTATCAATTTTTTTTAATTTATTTTTATTGAAATTTTTTCAATAATAATTAAAAAGAATGAGAGGTTAAGAAAGATGATTAGGATGTTTTAGAAAATATATATCTTATTAACTAACTCAATTAATTTTTTTAATCCAATAAAATTAGATAAATATATATTATATTAAGTATAAGAAGAATAGCATATTTATCGTCCTTACGTAGTAGTACATTTAATTAATTTCAATGAGTTTGGTTTATTTCAAATGCCACGTTCGCATTTATCAAATCAATTTATATACTCTGTATATTAAATTCATAAAATCTTTAAATATAATGTATGTTCACAATTTTTTTTAAAAAAAATAGAGGGATTGGTATTACCTGCCTGAGATTAATTGTTTATTATAAACACATTTACATAAATCAAGAATATTTTTTTTTACATATTTATCATGTATACCGTAAATCATAATTAAAAAAATATTTTAAAATAATCTAATTATCATTCTAAACAAGGCGTATATGGGCTTTACAACCATGAATGCTTTAGAGCCCGTTTAGTTTAATAACATTACATGCTTACAATGGTAATTATGATTGTATTACCAAGAGAAAAATATGTGATTACTCTTTAGCATGGTAATAGGGTTTACTATGGTAATTATGATTACCAAAAAATTGGTAATCCTCATTTATACATTCTCCTCTATAAATCCTTATTACCATCACATTGCATGGTTAAGAAAGTCCAATTTATCCTTTAATTCCATTTCTTTTTATTTTATTTATATTTTTTTACTTAACCACATTACGCTACTACCTCATTCTCTTCCTCCGCTGTCACCTCTACATGCCGCCGCCACCACTACCTCCTCCTTCCATACTACTGTCACCGCCATCACTACCTCATCTTCTACCATTGCCGCCACCACCGCCACCACCTCCTCCTTTACCGCCACCGCCACTCGCCATTGCGGACACTACTTCCTCCTCCTCCACCGCCGCCCCCTACCATTACTGCCACCACTACCTCCTTCTACTCTATCTCCCTTCGCCACCACTACCTTTTCCTCCACTGCCACCTCCACCTCCACCATTGCCACTACTATCATGACCTCCTCCTCCTCGACCAAACCTCGTCACCACTACATCCACCATTGTTGCCGTCTGCCCGTCACCACGACCTCCTCCTCCATCGCTGATGTCGTTGTAGCCACTATGACCTCCTTTTCTACTACCGTTGCCGCCAGTGCCACTACCTCCTCCTTTTCCACCTCTATCGTCGTCACCCCATGTTATCGCTACCACTACCTCTCCTCCATTGTTGTTGTTATCACCGCCACCGCCCTACCACAACACCATTACTATCCTCCACCATCACAATCATCGCTATCTGACGACCCTCAGCGAGATAGCGTGACAGTTATGATGAGGTGGCGTTGTGACTCTTAACTTTTTTTTTTTGCAAAAATTATAGTAAGGGTAAAATAAACTCTGTGTAATATATTAATTTTAAATAACTATTAAAATAATAACTCATTGCACCTTACTTCAAAATCAAATCAAACACAAGCTCTGTAATTAATATTACATTGTATTACCATCATATCGTATTGCATTGTATTACAGGGTGTAATGTGATTAAACCAAACATGCCCTTAGTATTTATAACTTGGTTTTGAATCAAGTAAGCTTAATTTTCCATGGTTGAAAAAAGCCTAAAGTTTTCTACTCCCTTCTATTTTTCATGGCTTGTTTGGTTTGAATCGAGCTTATGTATAAGCCTGATTCACGTAAATCAAAATAAAAATTTTTCATTTATTTACTTCGTAGACCGTAAAGTTACCTCATAGACCGTAAAAACTATCTCATTTTCATAAATCACGATTAAAAAACACTTATTAATTAGTGACACCTCATACATCCCGGGAGAATTGAATTGCACGCTTCACCCTCGCTATGCCCTCTTAAATATGCTAAATACTTTCTTTGATTCTTTATATAATATCTATTTATGTAATTCAATTGGATTAATAAAATTTGTTAATATAACATATTTTTTAAAAAATTACTATAATCATCATCCTTATTTTCTTTCACCTCTCCCTTGGCTGATAATTGTGAAGGGACTATTATTAGAAGTAAATTAAGAAAAATTTGATCAATATAATAAATAGATCTTATATTTAATATCAATATCAACTTCTCAATTAGGTTTTAAGTTAGTAAGTTAAGCATAGAATACTTAGTGCTTGTTTATAATAGCAATTAAAGCCTTCAAAAAATATATTTTTAATTATGATTTATGGTATATGAAGTAAGTATGTGAGATAAATTTTATCCCTATTTACGTGAAAAACACTTATAAGTTCTTCAAAAATTTATTCAAACAAGATTTAATTAGTGTCTATTTGAATTAGAGATAGAATCTATTTTTCTAATATAATTTATAATATATGAGATAAATTTATAAAAACAATTTTATCACAACTTAAACATATTTTTGTACCACTGTGAATCTCATTTCTCATGGTAAAAGCCTTTGAAGGGGAATAGGGAACAGGGGGCAGGATCACATGCAGCAGAGCAAAGCTCCGAGATTTTATTCGCAGCCACGTGTAAAAGGTCCCGGACCCCCGTTCACACCCAGCCGGTTCCCTGTCAACAACACGCGTAGAGCAGCCGTGGGACCCACCAGATGTCCTCTATCGCATTAATTGCCGTCACCGTCGCGTCGCCTATCTCCGGACGCCCTGTCACCTACACGTGCCGGTCACCCCCCACTGTGGGAAACCATCCCCCGCCAACCTGTTGTCCAAATTCCCAACCTGAAAAGTCCTTTCACACACTAGGGAGTAACACAATCCCCATACTATCCCTTTGGCAAAATTTTTTCTTAATAAATTAAAAAATTACAATCCCAACACACACACACTCTCTTTAAAGTTTAAAGCTTTTTTTTTTTCTAGAACGAAAAATGAAGAATATGTGCCTAAGTTAGAAATCAATGGAGGAGAATTACAAGAGAGAACCTGTCTTCAAGTCGTCTTCTTCTTCTGCCATGGCAACGACATTTTCCGATGAGCTTCTGATCAACCCCACTTTCTTCGATACGTCACCGTTTGGGTCCTACGATCATCGTCGTCATCATTATCATCACCCTGACGACAACAAAACTAGTAATCCTAATTCCTATGGGTTCATGGACCTGCTGGGTGTTCAAGATTACGGTACCCCTTCTTTGTTAGATTGGCTTCCGGCCACCGCCACCGCCACCGCTACTACCACAGCGTCGTCGTCGGTCTCAGCTGATGTAGCCCACCAGTCCCTCCTGTCGCCGGTGACCTCAGGCGGGGTGCTAAACACTCCGGCCTCCCCGAATTCCTCCTCGCTTTCGTCCTCGTCCAACACGGCGGCCGCGGCAGCAGGCGGCAGTGTGGAGGAAGAACAGCAGAGTAGTAAAGCAGAGGATGAAGATGCGGACGACGGAGGAATTAGAGGAGACGACCAAGAACAAGACAAATCTAAGGAACAGTAAGTTTTTATTTAGTCAACAATAATTAATTTATGGTTATGTCATTTTTTTTAATAAATCCTTCCTCTGTCGTAGTCTGTGGGAAAAAAATAAAAAAAAATCGCAGATATCTAGAATTAATTGAATATATAACTTTGGGTAACTGGCTACATTTAACTATATCTGGAAATTTCAGGTTGGATCGGTTTGTATATTATGATCCCACGTTTGTGCTTCATGTATCGTTGAGGTTTTTGCTGTGTTCTGTTCTGTTTTTTTTTTTTTTTGGTTGTTGTTTGAGTCAGTGTTAGTACATGATAACTTGACTAATTGAAAAGCGAAAAGTGATTATTGTGAGGAAATTGGAAATGAGAACGGTGCGTTTTATGATGATGTGATGAATAGGGAGATGAAACCAAAAAAGAAGAAGGAAAAGAAGGAAAAAGAGCCAAGATTTGCGTTCATGACGAAAAGCGAGGTTGATCACCTAGACGATGGCTATAGGTGGCGTAAGTACGGCCAAAAAGCTGTCAAGAACAGCCCTTTTCCCAGGTTCCATTTCTTTCACCCCCAACTCTCTCTCTCTCTAAGATCTTACCTTTTCCTATATTCATGCCTTTATATATATTTATGTACGACCTACATTACATATTTTTCCAACTATATATACTTTATGGCTTGTTGATATCTAACCAGATCAACAAGTCCTGGGCACTGCATGAAGATTGAAAAGTTAGGTTCTTGTACCCTAGCTATGGTTTGCTCTAAGTATATATACTACCTCCTTTCTCAATACAAGATCTATTTTGTAGTTTAATTTTTTCATTAGATTGGATATTATATTAAGTAAAGGAGGTAGTATTGTTTAGGAATATCAATGTAGGTTTTTGGGAAAAGTTTGGATTTTGATGGTTTTTGGACTGGTTTTAATTCCTTGCGGGTCAAGGAAATGGCGAGTTGAGAAAAATGGATTTAATTTGCAGGAGCTATTATCGGTGCACCACGGTTGGTTGCGGAGTGAAGAAGAGGGTGGAGCGGTCGTCGGACGATCCTACCATCGTGGTGACAACCTACGAGGGGCAGCACAAACATCCAAGTCCAGCAGCGGCGACTCGGGCCGGCCTGGTAGGGTACGGCGGCAGCTTTGGTTCAGTGAACTTGGTAGTTCCACAGCCTTATGATGATCATCATCATCAGTTTCAGCAGCAGAGCATAAATGTGTTGTCGTCTTCTTCTTCTTACTCAAGCAACTATGTCACTAATATGAACCCGTCGATGACGACGACGGCGTCGTTTTTGAGGTCGTACCATAACAGATCAGGTTTTGGAGGAGTAGGGTCAAGAATGGATGATGAAGCTAGTTTGTTAAGAGACAATGGGCTTCTTCAGGACATTATCGTACCATCTCAGATGATGAACAATGATGATCCAAAGCAGTTATAAACTAGCTTAGGTAATTTGTTATCATATATAATTAAATTAAATATAATTGGGTTTTTGCATGTATCAGTTTAATTATATCACTTTCTCTGGTATATATCACAATATAATTCGGATCCTCTTTAATTGTGAAGTCCATATTTAACTGGGGAGAGATACAATCTTTGTGTGTGTGTTTGTTTCTCTTCATCAGTTGCCCGGATCATATAGTTAGAGAGATTCCAATTATATTAGATTTTGGTTTGATGTTATATGCATGGAAGGACTAATATTTATGTTTTGATTCTGTAACTTTTCATTTCTAATTAAATTTCTTTGTGTTGTTTACTTGTTTTTTCTATGGTTGGGTTATCTCTGCAATAACTACCCACAGCCCACAGGTTTAGTGAACTACATTAAAAAAAAAAATTAGGGTGATTAATGTACCTGAAAAAATATTTCAAGATGTTTGATATACTACAAAATATTTTAAAATATTGGATTTACAAAAAAAAAATACTTCAGAGTACTTGATGCAGTTTTTCATCTTTTTTTTTTTCACAAGATTGGCAAAATATGATTGGGGTTTGCTTTTAATTGGTAAAATTACCACGCGTGGTGGAATCTTCTGGCTATTTATTCAGACTTCTATACCATTATACAAAGAAATTATACATTTACATTAATTAATTAATAAGTAATTAACAGTTTTATCTGATTTCTCACCTTATAAAGATGTGTATGATGTGTGAATGGAAGTTGACTTAAATTAGTTAAGAGTCCTACTTGAGTTCTAATACCAAAGTCGTTAGAATGGGAAAAAGGAATAAGGAGTGTGTACACCCACTATTCCTATTCTATTCATGTGAAAATCTTAAAACCAAAATCTCGTACACTTTTTCTATTCAATGTCGGTGTGTCAATTATAGTTGTTTTAGTTTAAATTTATACATCATGGATGGTCCATATAGTAGAACTTAATTAATGGTCACGAGTTTTTTTAGTTTTAATAAAAAAATAGGCTCTATTTCATCAATCTTAATTAAAAATTATTGTCTAATAGTGTGATACGATATTCGATTATTTATAATCGTACTCGTTGATGGCGTGTCATAAGTATATAATTAGGTATTATGTAATTGTATTAAATTTTGATGTGAGAAGTCTTTTTTATTTTAATTATTGGCGAAAGGTCTAACATCTTTTATATTTTTAATTATATTGTCTGGAAAGAGTTGCATGTAACCACGGGTTGAAACTAGCAGAATGAGCTTATATTTTTTATAATGTGATAAACTAAGGTTTGAATATGTGTTAAGAGGAATATTCAAATTTAATGATAGACAATGTATTGATCAGGGTTATTTCTAGTAGAATGATACTTGTACCTATAAAAAAACCCAGTTGCATGGGTATTGAAATGTGAAAACAATTATTATATATTGATCTTGTTTAACTAGAAGTCCAAGGTTTTTTTTTAATGGAAGAGGAAGAGATGAAGGAGAAGAATGTGATTTGAATTTATTTAATAATTACTATTACTTTTATTATGTATTAAAATTTTAATAAAAAAATATTTAAATTATACTCCCAAAATATGTCATATATTAAGGATTGGGGGAGTATAAATTTAATTTAAATACTTCTAAAGCATATATATAAATTACTTAAGCTGGAAAAATATAAATTACTTAAACCCTAATTCTTTGTTAGAATAGTCCACCCATTTCATTGGTGCCTGTTTCTTTTCTGACGCATTGTAGTGTTACTGCTATGAGAGAAATATAACCATCTCATTTTAGGCTCCATGCAATACATGCACTTGTATAAAAATAAATATAAATATAAACAGGTTAATTAAAATGCCTTTTGAAACCAGCAACCGAACCGGTTTAAATAAGGACGGTTTAGCAAGTCAGTAGCTAGGCTACTTCTCTAATATCAATCTGAATAGTGACCAATAAAAAAGAAATAAAAACAAAAAATATTTACAAAAATGCTACCAGTAACAATTTTTAAATCATATCCTCCATAACCGATGAAAAAGGGTGGTTTAGATAAGTTATAGGTAATTAGTGATGAAACCAAAATCTAACAATTCCATAATATTTAATGAAAAGTTGTGAATCTATCTCTCTAAATATATAACCCATTCGTACAAGGAAGATGGGGAGACAATGGAGACATGATAGAAAACCAGAATACCTTAAAGCAACATGACAGATACATTTTAACATAAAAATAGAATAATAGACAAAAAAGAAAAGAAAAATATTAAATTCCAAATTGTTGAAGCTTTTTTCACGTTTTTTCCACAAGATCAGGTGCTAGTGAATATTCTCAGCACTATAATAATTAAAGTGATAGTTATATCAGAGAGAAGTGAGAAGCAAGAAAAGAGCATTCATATAGGGAAGGTGTGACTTGTCTCCTATATATATATATATATTCCTAGACTTTCCAGCCATTAAATTCTCTGTATCTTCTCCAATCTTACTCTTCATGTCCCAACACCTTAGGTGCTTTTTCAGTGCATTCTAGATATTTTTTATTTTTGGCATTACATAAAATTTCAAAAAGAATTATATAACAAAGGTGGATTTTATTAGAGATTTTAAGGGGATATATATATAAGGATAGATGGAGATGTGAGGTTAAACATGTTTTATATATATATTTGGAAAAGTATATTATTTAGGAAATGATATTATGTTTGTTTATTTCTACTGGACAACTCATTATTACAAACTTCTGTATGTTTTGAATCAGACAGGTGGTAAGTGGTAGCTAAAGCATTATCTCTCATCCGTTTGTATAGCTTCATTTTAATTCCATGTGCTTAATAAGGTATACTTGCCATTTAGGACTTCTTTTTTATTATTTTAATGCTTTTGACTCATATGAGCTTCTTTTGCCTTAAAACCCGGTTTTGACTTTGATGAACATCATTGTGAAAACCTCATAATAACTTTGTGAATTGATTGCAGTTATCACTAATCAAACAAGGTTATTGTGATAGATTATTCTTTTTTACTATGATAAACTGTACTCTTTTTACTATAGTAGAATATTATTTGTTTGTTGAACGATGGGCTATTGTAGAATATTATAAGCATTCCAAATTACAAGTTGATTTCTATTTAATTATGGTAGACTACTTTTTTTTTATTTTTTTTATTTGATCAAGGTTTCCCCTTAAAGTTTAAAAGATAAAGAGTTATCACCTCTTCTTATAAGTGTATTTTTTGAAATTTGAATTTATGTTCTTCTTATAAAAGTGATACTCTTTACCACATCAACCAACGTTTTGTTTGTATGATAGACTATTTTTCAAGCAGTGTTTTTTTATTTTCTATTATATTTAGTATTTCAGATTCAATTCCTTTTGAAACCTTTCCACCATTGTAATCCAGTTGTAATTGTTTTTTTTATTTGGGTGCTTAAAGTACGCTGTTAAAGATTAGGGTGTTACGGTATATACATATATAGTATATATCAAATTATCAATAATGATAAATTTTATAAGATTATTATTTTTTATATATCTCTTGTAATAAATTAACTTCATGATTTTAAGCGTTTTTTAAAATTTCCAGATTTTATTGTTATGACCCAGATTTTGATTTTACTCAAATATTAAATTAATTACATAATATAAATTTTAAAAATAATGTATATATTGATTGATTATTCAAAATTTTAGAAAATATTATATTTGATCGTGACATTATTTTCCAGATCAAATGAAATTAATTATATTTTCGTTAATAAATAATTTTTTATTGAATTTTTTTCATATTTTATTAATTTTCTCATACCATACCAAAACCCGACCGTATTATTGGTTGAGTATTATTGGTTGAGCATCTTGACCTGTGAACAACCCTATACCTAAAATTTTATACTTGTGACCAGCGCAGCGCCTGTGGCGCATTGGTTATTAAATGACCCTTAGGCTTTGTTTGGTATGAAACATAGTGGGGTAGGGATTGAGATTATATTAGGAATTAGGTCAAAATATATCATTTGATTAGAGGAACTATGTATAACTAGGAATTTAAAGTACCATGAAAATGAAATTGTTATAAAGCCACCTCTCCCGGTATTGCGTTTTTAATCTTGGGATTGTAAATTTTAGAGACAAAAATATCATTGTTTATAATATTTTCTTGACAAAAATACCCTCCATCAATTTTACCCTAAATTAGAACAGCGTCGAAAATGCATTTCCTCCTCGTAAGTTGTCTTTTTGGCTAGCCCGTAGCTAATAAAATTGCAGCAGTCGCTGCTTGGATATTGTTTCGTTTGTAGAGTTCAGAACATGTTTCCAAAGTCGAGTTTCTACTGTAATTTATGCTGAGGATGTTTCGCAATTCGCAGGATGCTTTCTTTTCAATTTTAATGAGTACTGTCTCAGTTTCTCGCCCACTAGATCATCTATATAAATTGTGATTTATAGAATATGAAATAGTTTTTATGGTTTATGAGGTAGTTTTTATGGTCTACGAAGTGTTTTTACAGTCTATGAGGTAAATATATGGAGGAGAATTATCTCGATTTACGTAAATCGAATTTATATAATAAGTCCAATTCATAAAAACTTGGCCAAACGAGCAAGACTCCTAACCGTAATTTAGGATTCATAGATGAATCTCTTCGACTTATCATGGACTCACAGTTAGTCCAAATCGGACATTCTCAATACACCAATCATAAATCAAAAAGTGATCGATTGATTAAGTATGAGATTTAAAGTAAGGGTATTTAAGTCTTTTCATAATTAGTGGCTGTTTATTAAATAAAATTAATGAAATCATTCTCTCCAATTATTACCTCATACCAAACATATTTTTAAAGCATCAATAACAGTCTCAATCTTAATCTCAATCTTTGTCAGTTGTACTCAAAAAAAATTCTCCTTGTTTAATTTTTTTTGTTTAAATTTGATTATATCATTTTACTTTTAAAATTTTATTTTTTATTTTAAAGGACACTTGATACATAAAAAATAGGGTGAAGAGGTAAATCTAACAAAAAAAAATTTTGTCAAAAAAGACACCTGACACCATAATATTTTTGTAAGTGTAAAAATATACATTAAAACTTATAAAAAGGGGGGAAAATAACGCTTCAGTGAACTTCTCAATAAATGTCCGTCACTTTTTTTGTGGGCCCTACTTGCGGCCACCTCATCCCCATCGTTCTAAGCCAAACCTTCTCTCTCTTAAAGATCACCCTTCAACTCCCTCTCTCCTCTCCCTCATTCATCCCTCATTTGGCAAATGCAATCATTCAGAACTTTGACCGGAGAACACGAAGAGTTGCTCCGACAACGGTGACAGGCCGTCGACGCTTTTGTTACTAAATCAAAAATCTGAGTTCAGAAGGTCTGACGAGAAGATCTCTCCCACGTTGAAATCCGTAAGCAAACCCGCAGTCGATGACGATTCCTAATAATGATGATCCTTTCTTGCGCCGAACAAACTCGACGAGCTATGATCATCGGCAGCAACATCCACAGGTTGACGAAATGGATGGATCTTCTTTAGAGTTGGTCATCTGCAAGAGTTGCTTGGAAGAAGAAGGAAGACGTGGGTGGGGTAATGATGCCACAAGACTTTTCAAGGAGATGCTAAGCTCTTAGATTGAACCAACGATGTGTTCGCCTAAGTGTTCTCAGTTATGCTGAATGGGTTCATAATTTGATGGTTGAGAAGATAACAGAACTAAACTTAATATTTCTATGGATGCCCCGATGGTGAGGGATGGACGAGGGAGAGGAGAGAGAACCCGTTCGTGCCTATCCTTTTTGAGAGCTTGTTTAGATTTGGGCCGTGTAAGTGTAAATCTGAATCAGAATGATTTAAATTTAATTTTTTTAAAATAGGTTTTTTAATAAAAAAATTATTTTTAAAAAATATTAATTAAAAGATTATTTTTATTTTAAATCGTGTATTTATTAAAATAGTTTTTTTAATAAATAAAAATAAAATTTAGACGATTGGGATCTCCCTAAAACTGAATCCAGAGGAGAGAGGGAGTTGAAGGGTGATGTTGAAGAGAGAGAAGGTTTAGCTTAGAAAGATAAGGATGAGGTGGCAGCAAGTGGGACTCACAAAAAAAAGTGACTGGCGTTTATGAGAAATTAACTAGTGGAATTTTTGCAACTTTTTCGAGACTTTATGTATACTTTGGGTATAGAATTCGAATCGGACAGGTCGGTCTTGACCGAAAACTAGCCAACCAACTAATAAATCGATTTTGTTCAGGTTTTTTTTATTTTTTAAGAAATATATTATTTTTTTATTTTTTTAAAATTTTACATTAATAATCCTAAAATCTTTAATTTTTTACTGATTTAGCCCCGATTTAACTCCGATCTGACCCACTGACCCTTGATCCAATACCCCGATCGGTTCAGTGGTCTAATTATCTTGATGTATACTCTTGTACCAAAAAAAACACTACGGTGTTAGATGCCCTTTTACCAAAATTTTATTGTCAAATTTGCTCCTTTACCCTTAAAAAAATATGCCCTTTCAATTCTCAATTAAGAAAATCATATCTAAGAATAAAAAGTAATGTTGCAGTGCAAACAATCTAAAACCAACCTAAATAATTCAAAATAAATATACACAGCATGCAAATCCCTCTAGAAGTATACATGCGAAATTATGATTAAATTGAATTATCTTTGTCCATATATCTGAAGAGAAAATAACCCAAGAGATATATTTAAATGTGAACTTCACATCTTATCTTTACATTAAAAATTATGTTTTCTATCTATCTCTTTTTTACGCTATTTATTTATTCATAAATGTTTTAATATAATAAAGTATCCAAATTAAAATAGAGCCCGTGGCACAGATAATTCATAAGATATAACCCTTGTCTTAAACTATTTGTACTTTGGTTAATAATTAGATAATGTTCAATTCAATGCCATATTTTAAAAGGTATGTTAATTATTCTAAAAATAAATGCACAAATTAAAATGTAAAACTTAATATATGAAAGTTAAGCAATCTAATGCATGCAGCAGTGCAGCATGAGAGGATAATATGTGTGTTTGAAATAATAATTGAAGCCTTTAAAAATAATTTTTTAATCATGATTTACGGCATACGAAATAAATATATAAAAAAATTTTATATCAATTTATATAAAAAATACTTGCTCCTGGATGCCTCTCTCTCCCTCTCATATCCTTTAATTGGCATAATATATATTTTAAAACCTTGTACTTTTCTAATGATTTATCGGTTTCATCAAATTTTTTTGGCCATAATATTAATATTAATATTAATAGGTTTCATCAAAACTGGTGGGAACTTAGGTGAGTGCTTTCCTTCAACATCCAGCCTTCTTTATTCTTTTCTTACTTTGCAAGTTTCAGAACATGACTGACAACAACAACATCAATATTGCATATATTTGTTAGAATTTGAAGACTCAAAAGTGGGTACACAAAATCAATATCAATCATCGACGTCAACATCAATGAAAGATCAACGTCAACATAAAAAAATATAAAATTGTAAATAAGTTATACTTTTTTCAAATTCTGTTTAAGAAAAATTTATATATATATTTTTATAATTTTAACTCCATTGTAATTCGATTTCTAAATTTTAATTTAGTATAATTTAGTCTTTATATTTTTAGTTCAAATTATAACCCAGTCTTAAACTTTGATTCAATACCTATTCAGTCTCTATAATTTAGAATATCTTCTAAAAAAAATAGCTTTCCAAAAATCATAACTTTTTTACTTCAAACTATGGCTTTTCTTGTCTACAAATACTATGGGATGGCTTAAACAAAACTATCGTTTTAAGAGTCAAAAGCTATTTTGAATTTGGACCACTATTTTGCTCCTCTGCTTTGAAAATCATGGGTATGTCAAAACCATAGTTTAAAAAGTTTATCCAAACATATGTGTCGGCATCTTATAATAATGGGTTGATATGATTTTATAAGTTAAAAACGTAAATACAATAAATTTGATCGGTGAGTCAGTTTGCATGTTTGAAAATAATGTGCATGCAAAACTCTTAAAAATTGAGTTATTTATAATAGCGTCTTTCAATTTTAAAACTTGATAATTAAGTATCTAAACTTCAAGATTTTAAAGAAAATCTCACGGTTAAATTAGTAATATATTATTTCACTAACGAGACATGTAGGTAACATTACTTAATAAAATGATGGATAAATTAATAATTGAAGAGTTATTTGCAATAATTTAAATGTTGAGAAGGATTGATTGTCAAGATTTAATAATATAATTTAAAATTTAAATGCATTTAGCTTGTGTATATAATATTTTGAAATTGATTTTGAAGAAAAGATGCATGTTTTCTTGCTCTTTTCGTTTTTTAGACAAAAGATCTTTCAGTTTCAGGAGATGTGCTAAAAAAGGTCGTATCTGAAGAAGATTGATATATGGCATCAAAATCAAAATCAAAATCAAAATCACTAATGGTTCCCTTTTATGGTTGGTCAGATAGGAATAAAGGTTCCAGAAAAGAACAAGTAGATTGCTTGTTAATGGTAAACAAGGAAAAAAAAAAACAAAGAAAACATTTTTTTTTATATTCTTTGCTTAACATGTGAACATGAATACTTAACCTCTTCCACACTTGCAATTCGACTGACCAATTCTATGTTAGAATTGTGAATTCACTATTTAAAATGCATATGAACAAAATGTGTGTGTGAAAAGGAGAGAGAATATATAGAAAAACCCAGAGAAAAATGAGGTTCTTACACAACTAGAAATAAGTTTCATTTTTTTTTTTTTTTTGCATCACTGTTTGTTTAAATACATGATTGTTACGTGGATGAACTGCTTTGGTTTTCTTGATTAAACTTGAGAATAGTACAAATTATATAATTTTTTTTTGTATTTTTCCGAACACACACCAATGTTTCAAAAACTCTCGTTTTTTTAAAAAATATAAATGGCTACAAAAACATTCAAAACTAGCTAGCTATATAGGCAACATATGATTGAAGTCTTTTAGAGAGAGAGGCTCTACACTTTGAGCAAATATCATCTGAATCCACTCTCAACCAGGACTTTAGATAACACTCAATTATCTGCCTCGTCTCTCAAAGCTAGAGCCAGGAAATCGGGCCGGTCCGATAAGTCCTTTAAAATCACAGGCCGAGCTTAAAAAATGGAGCTTCAAAAAGAAGTCGGGCCTAAAAGGGTCAGTCCTGTAGGGCCGACCCGTTAGGCCCTTTAGCTTTGTTTTTTGTTTTAATTTTACCACCCTTCATACTTATGCCCTTACTGACTCCTCCCTAAGAACCTTAAAAATTGTTAAATTTACATATGATGATAATTTACTAATTCTTGATATTTTTACCCATTAAACAGAGTCTACTACTTAAAGTGAAGTACAATCAAAATTCTTTGAAATTGATGATAGTAGCGAATAAGATGAAAACAATAGTTTTTATAATCATGTTGCTTAGAGTGTTTAGCTTTTTACCTTTATGAGACTATGAATTACTTATATACAATATTTTTTTCCTTTGATTATGAATTAATAACTGTATTTATTTTATTGCATGATGCGTGTAGATATATACTTAAATTTTGTGAAAATAACTTCTGGCCCTGCGGGTCGGCCCTGACCTTGATGCTTTCGGGCCGGGTTTTAAAAAACATCAATTTTTCTTTCCCCGGGCCCTGTAGGGCCGGCCCTTTTAGGCCCTGGCCCGTTAAGGGCCGACCCTTTTAGGCCCTGGCCCGTTAAGGGCCGACCCTGATTCCCAACTCTACTCAGAGCATTCATGTGATTCCAAGAAGCTAGCTGTGGCATGGAGCTAAGATTAATTTTAATTGTTTTACCAAATAAATTTCACGTAATTGTTAACAACTAAAATTTCAGTTCACCAAAAATTAAATTTGAACTATAATTTGCAAAACTATTCTTCAAACTTGATGCAAGAAAAAGATACTGCTGGAATGCCGACCTAAATGAATACGACGAATTAATAAATTAAAACCCAGGCAAATTAAAAAACAAAAAAAAACAAAGTATCACTTCCTCCCTTCCATTTTTTTCAAGATAGAATTCTTGGTGTGCCTAGTTTCTTTTTATAAGATAAATTTAGAGGTTGTCTTGAAAAGCTTTTTTATTTTATAACTCGTCATTTTACCCTCAATAATAAAAATTATCAATTCCTCAATTATATTTAGTTTTCATGTTTGACTAAAACGCTCAATGTAACGTTCTCTTCCACTTAAATGATGATATTTTTTAAAAGCAAAATTCTTTTTTTTTTAAATCTTTATTACTCCTATCTAATTTCAACTAACCTTATGAACATCACAATTCGGTTAATTCCATCTTATGGGGGAAAAAACCTAAGTAATAAATTCATAATTTCTTGGCTGATTTAACCATGGAACACGCGGCATTTAAAAGTCTGCAGACATTCTTAGAATATTCACCAAGTTTTCTTCTCTGCCGACCAATTTAATTTCAAATTTACTTCGAACAAATTCAAAATTTACGACAAATTAAAATCCAAACCAAAATTTGACTGATGTCATGAGTGTTTGGATTAGGTCAAAACCATGATTTCAGAACCCTTTTTTTTGGCAAACTGACACAAAACGTTCGTAAATCATAAAAACTATGTTTCAAAATTAATCCAAACGGACTCTTCCACTTATCCAAAAAACCTCGATTTTTAATAGTTTCATTCCATTTGGTATATATTTCAATTGAAATTACTACCGTTTTCACCAGACTTGGGCAATATGGCTGGCTGGGAATAGTAAATGCCTGAGTGATAAATGATTATGTTGAATACTATATAATAATATAATAATTTACGGGGTAAAACTATGTTACATAAGAGACTATAGAGGAATTTTATTTGTTAAATAGATTGTGACCTCAACAGAATTTTCTAGTCCTAAGCCAGTAATGATAGAGAAGAATTCTCAACGAGGATCACCAAATGGTGAGGATTAATGGTGGCTGCAAAATGGACTCCTTTTTTGTGACAGGATTCATTTGTGCTCAAAGAGGTCACATCACAACCCCTACCTTCTTCACCACCAGATTAGAGGCTCTGTTCCTTTCAGCCATTAAAAAGGTTTCTCATTACCTCAAAAGCTCAAAGCTCACGTGAATTTTCAAATCCCTGCAGCTCAAATAAAACCAGAAATGTCAGATCCAAAATTTCTGGAGATCGTAGTAAGAACCTTTAAGAATATTCATAGGCATAGTGATCCGCAGTTCAATTCATCCTTACTCTATTCAACTGCCTTCGTCAACCGTAAGTATAACAACAATAATCACAAGCCTCCTTACTTGAACTCACATAACTAACGTGAAAATTGAGGTCAAATAAATTTGGGAAAACATTGGGAAAAGTCCTTCATTGAAAATTTAATTGACGAGGACCTAAATCAGAGTATCAGTAATCTGTGTATAAAATTTGCAGAGTACCGATACTTTCTGAGTATAAAAAGTTACCAGATCTTTCTCAAATATAAAAATTTCAACGAGAAATTTCTACACCCCCTATAAAAAAAATAAATAAATAAATTCCAGTAAACCAGACTCCATCATGGAGGTTGTGGAGTTTAGTAAAGATGGAATGGACAAGTTATAGCAACGCTCAGATTTAGCATATCATAACCTGCTAATTGGCAGCAGACCACAAACACCATATATATATCAAAATAAGGTAGAAGAAATGGCACCTGCTGGCTTATCTTTCCACATCCACTCTTGCATAGTATACATTCCCTGCGATGTTTCAAGGAAACAAAGGTTAGACTAGACAGAGACGGCACAATAGATGAAGTTGTGACCTGTCAATTTCAAACATGTGCAAGCAAGCCAACTTCCTAATAGACCAGACCAAATTTCAAATATGTACACGAAAAAATATTACCATGAACTCCCCCCCCTTTTTACTGTTTATACATATAAGGAGACAGGTATTTTAAGGGCTATGCTCAAAATAAATACAGTGAATGGGGTGCTCAACATTATACATAATGAAGAACTGAGTCAATATATATTCCCTCCAATCCATATCAGTCACTTTCCAGAACAAACTGATGTTGATATATATTAGTCACTTCGCATAAAAAGTGTAGCGTTATCTTTTTTGCAAAATTGCCCTTGTTTACAACAGATTTTTTTGTACGAAAAAATCACACTTTTTAAATAGGAATAAACTTGTAACGTTATTTCATTTTTTGACCATTGTAATGATTTAACTACCTCACCTTGGTTTCAGTTAGGTAGTTAGAAATATTCTATATTTAGGACCAGAGGGTATATAGACCATCTGATAGGAATATGCCACGCCCAGTAAGGGGTGGCGCATATTCCTATCACCATCAGCTGTTGTCTCTCTAGTCTTGGGACCGAAATTCCTCAGACATAGACTCAACTATGGAACCATATATAAAGGTTTGACTGACTAAGAAATCCACTTTGACCCGTAGCATCAGCCACTGCCTACAATTACATAATCTACAAAACCTTTGGGGTCCAGGGGAACAAGTTCTACAAGAGTCCTAGAAACTTCTCCAAGAAAAGTAGGAGGCAGACAAAGGCCATCACACAAATCTGAAAAAAAATGTTACCTGGGCATTTTGATGACCTGCAACTGCATAGGCCTGGTACTAGAATTGCAAAAGGCAAAATCAGTATCATAAGCTCATCTTTCAACAAACACTATATGCCAAATACAAACATCAAGGAAGACAAAGAAAGTTATTGTACCTGTTGCTGGAGCACCTGTCCTTGGAGCTGGCCCTGAGGCTGTAATTGTTGCATTTGAGGAACTTGTTGAGGTGATATTGGAGGCTGTGACTGACTTTGAGGTTGCTGAACAGATGGCTTTTGCTGTTCAGATAATGTCAGCTCTTCAGGTTTCTCCCACTACAGGTTCATGTAAGAAATCAGTCCAAAGAAATAAATTCATGAAGAAAACTTTTGTTACAAAGCAAAATTAACTAAGAAGAAAAAGGAACAAAAGAGAGAAACTAAAAGGCAACTTAAATAAATACCAACCCGACTTTCCCCAGTAACACTATTGTGATAATACTTGAAGCCCTCTGGAGATACATGCTCTGTCCAATCACATTTTGCAGGGGTTATGTTCTGGCCTATTGGAGGTACAGCAGAAGGCACATTTGCAGTTGGAGCCGTCCACTGAGACTGAAGAACAATTGAACGTTACTAAGGGGAAAAAATAAAAATAAACCCGAGGAATGTGTGTCCTATCTCCACACACACATGCACAAATGATGCATCCAATCACCATTAATAAACAAGTTTACAATCAGTCGGGCAATATAGTGAAAAGTTGACAATCTACCAGTTGAAAATAATTCAAAGAATACAATTAATGAAAACAATACCGAAAACTTGCTTGCATTAAACCTGGAGGGCCTCTTCAGAGCCAAATTCTACTCACTCCCAATTCATGAAACCTCATGTAAGTAGAGATGTTCAACAACTACAACAATTTCCCTCCACATCATGAACTAATTAATTAAATCATACTCAGTCTAAAATACCTGTTTTTTCATAGATTCTGCATTTTGGTGCAACGTTAAACCTTGACTACACGGTTGCATCATCTGTAGTTGTTGTTGAAGCTGGGAGAAAGCCTTCTGAGATGAATGAAAGCTCGCTTGCAAAGTCTGAGTTTGTTGTGACAACATTTGCGCCAACTGGGATGGAGACTGCTGAGGCTGAAGCGGCTGCTGCTGCATGGAGGTGGATAGTTGCTGTTGATTTGTGGTGGTCAATGTTGTATTTATTCGCAAGCTGGTATCAAGAGGGGCATGGCCCTGGGCCGCTGCACCAGCAGATGAAGTAACCTGCTGAGCTTGAGGCTGAGAAACTGGAAAGTGTCCATTTAGACCATGCATCTGATGTGACGGAAGAGGACCAGCAGATGAAGGAAGTTGCTGTTGGCCAACCTGCCTAAATGATGCAAGAGAAGGTGGTGCTTGTGAGTAGGAGATCAGGGCTGGAGGGTACATCTGGAAGGAAGAAGGCTTGTCCTGAGGTGATTGAATAGGCTTCTGCAGTGGTGACATCTGTTGGCTGGCTGGTGGAATATGAGGAATGTTTTGATTGAAATTCTGAAAGCAATGAGACATTTACAAGTCTATTTCAAGCTGGAAAAGATGGAATGAAACCACAGTAATCTAAATATACCTGTCTTTGAAACGGACCATTTGAAGGGCCTCCAAAGCCATTCCCAGGACCACCCTAAATTTGTTTAAACAGAAGTAAATGGATGATGCAAACAACACATTACCATAGAAATTAATAAATATATCAAACAAGGAGGAACAGAAGAAATAAACAGGAAATAAAAATACATCTAACCATAAATTTCACACTCTAAAAGGCTTCTTTTACCAAAATTAGCATCCCAATGACTCAGTATAACGTTTTCTCTTCTTTCCAGAGGACCGCATGTTATGGATCTATAAACGCCATCTATTTACATCTTAAAAATGAAGGCCTTTCTCTATAGTGTTCCCTCCTCATTCATCGAGAGGATAGAAAGATAACAGCATATCATTGTAGAGATGGAGCGTTCTCAATATTAGAAGCATTAAGATCTTCACTCTTATTGTATAAATGATAACCTGGGTATCTGAGTGCATCTACAGTAAAAGTTCAACTTCAAGAAAGAATTCTCCATAAGGTTGCACTTCAACAGAGGCACTTCCATATAGGGCTGAACCTTTTTTCTTTAAAAAGAAATCACTGCTCTTCTGCACTTACATCCCCAACCCCCTCACATAAAAAAAAGGTGCACTTATTTTTCTCCCTTAGTTTGTGAATTACTGAATTATGTGAATCTCCTGGCATATTGCTAACCAAAGTATGTATGCAGGAGCCCATCAGATAACAGAAACTTCTAGGGTTTCATTGTTTTTTTTAGTTAAATTAGCAAAAAAATCTCAGTAAGCTAAACTTCCAGACAGACTGCTGACAACTGTAATAAAATATACAAATCACGTGTTGAACATAATAAACTTAAACCAAGAATTGATATAACAATTCAGCTATAAGTCTCACAATCACGAGTGACAAGTCACAGATTTTGCATATACGTTTCATCCAAAAAGCTAAAAGCTCCTCATGCCTCGTGGCATTGTTTTGGGAAAATGGTTACACATGACCAAGTTAGATGTCTTTCTTCACATTCTTTTAAGAAACCATAGCTTATATAGAGCCACATTGGAGTGGATTTTGATAATGGAAAACTACTTCCCCCTCTCGTGGCTCTGGATAATTTTCAGAAGGGAATAGATTTTGTTTGCAAGAGTTAAGACCTAGGAGGCTGAATGACCAACTTTTTATCTACAAAGAAAGAAAATAATTAGCCAATGAATATGGAATAGGGAACATCTCTTGCACTGTTTCACACTAGTGTGATAATCAAGGGTGAAAAGATGATATCAAATACCAACTGAGAAAATCAAAATGAACTGTTCAATTACATTTCATTGCACACACAGACACAGACACAGACACAGACACACCCAGAGTAGCCACATCGGTTAACCTTCACAACTCAATGGAAGTTCGTGAACTGAATCACTGGAATCATGCAATTGTGGCATGAGTCACTTGATTCTATAGGTTAAGAGCATCATTCAGACACATTTCCGATTCTTCCCACAAATAATGGAAAATTAAATTGGTTAGAATCAAGAAATTCAAATTGTAAATTGCACAAATGATTTAGATCAAAATGAGCAATCTTCTCAAGTATGGATAAAAACTTCAACAACACTAGCAAAGGTGTCTTTTCACGTAAAATGGTAGCTT